>JASDDO010000031.1:327150559-328454309 GCA_030015575.1 Agapanthus africanus
GGTCCGTTCGTCTATGAGCATCGCATGGCGGGCCTAGGGGGTTGGTAAAAGTCAGACCCCCAAAAGCGGTACAAGTCGTGTCAGAGTGTAACCCAGAACACCCTGAGATACTACTGGAATACTTACCAGTAAATCTCCTTGCCTCGGCCGAGGGCTTCGTGTAATGGCTCTCCTAGACACAGCACGACCTCACCCCCAATACCGGGAGAGACGAACCCCTGAAGATACGCTCACTGCCTCCATGTGGCTCGGGACTGTACCCAACTAAAACCTGTTTGCACGACTCCTTTGAGCCGTGGTAGGGTAGTAATCAAAGTACAGTGGGAACTCACACAAGACAAATGACGATCCCCAGGTCGAAGAACTAACCTGCACACATGTCACCAGGGAACTGCCATCTGACGTCTGGTATATGACCAACTGGCATGTTCCCGGCGAGTCCTGTCCGGTGTACTCATAACCCAATGAGCACCTGTATACATCTTAGGTGATCCAACTGACACCAGTGGCTTGTGAGACCGGCCACCGCCCCTCGTCGGGGTCTCGACTGTATACACTAGTCTACTATGGAGTATCGATGCCCTGTCTCGAAACTCACACGACTAGGGACCATTTCAGGATATGCTTATAGACCCCAGCTCCCACTTATATGATCGCCCTCATACTGCTGGTGGTCAAGCAAGAATCCTAGGGGCTCTATCAACGTGTAATAGCGACGTGTCAGGTCACCTAAAACAGTACACGATGATAAAGGTAAACCAGATAGCATACTATCATCTCGAGTAAGACTGTCCTACCGGGATAGGTCCTCCATCAATCATTGCAATCACGTACCTGTGATCCAATAATTGACTCTGAGGGCATTATCTCCAACAATCTCCCACTTGCACTCAAGGCTAATTATTGCGATGTCGCATACTCACAGCCCGTGTGATACCGAACACCCAACTCCTCTACTAGTCAGTCTCACAAAGCTCGTTTGCGAAACTATTGCATTCGAGGAATAGCCTCAGTGAGTGGATCCGCTTTGTTGTTTCTTTCTATGTCTCTCTAAATCTCAAGTTCGCGGAGAAACCCATCTCCCGAAATGAGCAATACCTGTCTTAGAATGTGTCTGGATGTCTGATGGGACATAGCTCATAAATGAACTACAAATCCAAACTTCTTAGACTGTATCGTCAACTGAACTTAATCAGTATCCTGCGCCATGCCTCCCTCAGTATTGCCTTGGACCACCTGTCCAAAATACTGCCCCTCGTCAGAGGGAAAACTATAACTCTGACAACCTCCTTGTCGTCCAGGTCACCTTGGAAGCCTGGAATGATAACTGTCCCCCGAATGGGACTGTCGTTATCATATCCCTAGAACATCCACTTATGTTCTAAAACTGCTTCCGACTGTTTCTCCAGGATTGGATTAATGTCAACTTATTGCATCTAGTGCAAGAACAACATCTGGTGTGGTACTTGACATTTCATGATTGACTCAATTGCCTGAGCAAGTGTCTGCCAATCATGCACATCCCTCTCCCCTTTAGTCCATAAGACATCTTTAGAGAGGATGACTCCATCATCTGCAGGTACACCACCATGCTAGGAGTCGTCCATTCTAAATACTCTTAGAATGCTGTCTAAGTACCCTGATTGGGAAACCACCCAAATCTAGATCTAAAACCATAGATCTAGTAACCAGTATGTCTGACATAAAATCCATTTCTTTTGTGGAGAAAACACTGTGTGACGACCAAAATATAACCGATTGTAGTGTAGGAATATCACTTCCTACTCTGTGTATGTCATCCAAATACCATGACATCACACCCTAGTACCTCCTCAACAGATCCATCCCATATTCTGATGAAGTCAAACCCATGACTGTCACGTCAGAAATAGATGATCTATCTCCGCTACATCTGCTTTAGTCTATAAATAGACATAAGCTACCTGTCCACCAATGCTTCCGCTACTCCCACTGACTACGGCAACCCTCTGGCAGAGTCATATAGACGTACACTTCTAAAACTAGTTTAGAACGACGCTATACTCATCCTCCCGCCGGGTCTCGCAGCCTGGAGCAACAGCAATGGTAATTGTGGGTAAACAAGAACTTCCCTGTCACCGTACTTGAGGCTACCGTAGTACCTCTCGGGTGCCTGAAGTTACCCACCTTATCTGCGGAGTGGCCAATGGAATGTCAATCCAGATTGAATCCTTAGGTTCCTTATCAAATTTTCAGTAATCGTTTGTGGTTCTGGAATCACTTCCAGTTCTACCATACTCCCACTACTGTTTTCTGAAAAAATCCATTTTTGATAAAACTGTGGCGAGTATAGAACAATATTTCTATTGTTCATCCAGATGGTAGAAAGTCAACCCTCGTCACAGCCTGGGTCAACCCACAAACAGCCATTACAGAAACGTGCCTTGAGTTGTCCAATGTCTGGTTTTAAGCATAAAGCGGACAACTCCCCGTACCTTAACAATGTTAAGATATGAACTGTAATATATCCAATATAGAACCAGAGGCACTGATTTAATTGAACCAGATTCAAATCATGCAGCTGTCTCCAGTGCATGTCAACTAAATGGAAGGAGGCCGATCAGCGTTACTCAACTTAGGAATGCTTCCAATTATGAGTAACCTGAAAGAGAAGCAAAATCTCTTATCATTACTATCAACTGAATACCATACACAAGTATCTACATATTCGATCTCTTTGAAGAATCCCGATACTTGCTATACCTGGTTCTCTACTCTATTCAAATACCTACAACTTCTCAAAATTCAGACCCTGTGTTTCGAAGAAACACCTGTCTAAAAACTAGAGAAGTCATAAGTAAACCGAATATAGTACGAGGAACGTCCCCTCTGTCCTGATGGACCCTGGACAACATACAATACTCTGTATAAGTCCCTTGAGTCTGATAACTCATTCACTGTGTGTCGTAGGTTGAAAATTATACTTATGGTTAAGAAGAATTACACCGATGTTTAATGCTCCTTACCTAACCATCCACTGATATAGGTAAATGTCGTAGACATAATTTCAGAAAGGTATATCTCACTCTATGAAAATAGACGTACAGATATATCGATTTGAAATTGGTGCATAACAACAGATATTCAAAACCAAATATTTGCCAACCGGCAAACAGCCCAGGTGATTTCCTCAAATATCACCGATTACAACGAATCCCGATATAATGAGGATGATCACCCAATTCCCAATAACTTACTCCCACTCATCATCTGTAAAACCATACAGATGTGAGAATCATACCTGGTAAATACATACCCTGGAGTAAGTATCTAGTCGGGAAATCAGCTTTCCTTTAACAGTACACAGTGAGACTGAAACATTGAAATGTCTCGATAGGGTATCCTGGTATTCCTAGTAATGCCTCTTCCAGTATCCAGATTCACAACTGTAACCGTGTAATTCTTTGCCACCTCTCCAAATCCCTTCATATGTCTTTAGTCTTTACCATCTGCACACCCCTTTAGGCCAAATAGTTTTCTTCCTTCCCTACCGTTCGGCACCAGCCTATGGTTTGGAAGAAGACTATCCAATAAGCATAATGGGTGTACTGTCCCAATCCTAGGAACACTCGCAATGTGAGAGAAGGTGAAGATAAAAGACACCTGAATAACTCTTATTCCTATTTCTCCTGAACCAGAATCCATCCCCGAACTGGAACAAGTTCCTTTCGAGTTCGTATATAACCATACGATGGAGTATCCAATAAACTGTGGATCTTCGTAGTGATACGGAGTGTCCTGGAGAAATACAAAGGTGATTTAGGATTGGCGAAGGAATACTTGGTTTGGTCGTAAATATCTGTTGCAATTTACTTTGCCCTCTTACTAATCCCTTGCTTTGTCTTAACTTAATACCTTCTGCACACCATCGTTATGCTAATTGGTTTTCTTCATTCCCTACCGGTCGGCACCAGCCTAAGGTTTGGAAGAAGACAATCCAATTTGCGTAATAGGTGTACTACCCCTAAACCAAGGAGTACTCGAAACCTGAGAGAGGGTAAAAGGAAAAGACAACTGAATAATCCTATCCGTTTTCTCCAGAACCTGAAACCATCCTCGAATAAATTCTTTCGAGTTCGTATCTAACCATACGATGGTTTTGTCCAATGGAAGTGGAAGTTCGTAGTAATACGGGGTGTCCTGGAGAAAAGGGTAAAAGTAGGAGTGGCAATGAGGTCTGCAACTCTGACAATCCAAAAGCCAGTGTTTTAAGAAGGTTCGGTCAACTTGGTCACTGAGTCATAGTCTTAGGGTCGGGTCAATGGTCGCTGCCAAAGAGAGAGAGAAAAGAAACACTCAGCGTGCACTCTAACCTAGATCAGAATGGTTACCAATTTATCTAATCTGGAAACCTCCCACTGTACCTCAAATTCTCCTCCAAACCTGAAAGAAGAATTAGTCGGGGTCACCCGAGGAGTATACCAACTCATCAGTGGGAATCGGGATCCAACTATCATCGCATGATAGCGTGACGGAATCCGCTCACGGTATCACACTCCAGAAGGTATGCGCATATCTGGCAAGTTTCAGTTCTTTTGAAACTCCCGATGAGATTTCTGCCCCATGCTCTTATGACCTTGGCGAAGGTCCACAAATCATAAGTCACATGTCAAGTTCTACCCGTCATTATCCAGGTTAATTTGAATCCACCCGTACAAGCCCTTGACGAAGGTCAACAAGGCTATACGACTGTCCCAAACCAACGCATCTACCTATGCAGCAGAAAGGTAACAAGCAGCTACCATACACTATGCCTTGACGAAGGTCAACAAACACAGCATGAATACTACGTGCTACCCGTCTGAAACGACGGAGGGCTACGAATGGTTTCTGGCGAAAACCTTTAACGTAAAGAACTTGATATCGTCGAAGGAACGGACAGCTTTTAAAAATATAGTGACGAAAACCGTTGCTAAAGAGGTCACTCCCGGTGAAGGGATCTCGGCTCTTTCCCCGTAGAATGGGGTGCAGGATATTCCAAATGAATACCGCGATGCAAAGCGAAAGTAATCGGCTATAGTGAAGTTAATGCCCTGACGCAAACTTCTGTCCAAGGGGTCACTCCCGGTGAAGGGATCTCGGCCCTTGCCTCATCGACTGAGGAGCAGGATATTCCAACTGAATACCACGATGCAAAACAAAAGTGAACGTCCTTGCAATAACAGCTTTTTGAAAAAGTGTTCCAACAACATCAGATTAGGTTTGTTTTTAACTTGCATTGATCCGAATCAATGCAGTCCCATCAATTGATCACACCAAAAAGAACGAAAATATACTGATGTACGTATATGCCATCCGCATTCGCCACTGGGTCCCGTCATTACCCGTTAGGTTAGCTAACTAACGACAGAGCGGGGACTGGACTAGCGCGGATGTAAAACATATACAACATCTACTAATATATATACCAATATATTATATTTCGCTCAAGGCGTGAAAAGAAATGCAACATCACAGAGAATGAACAGCATCACAGAAACAATACAGATATCTGGGATCCCCGGGTTTCACAGAGCCGCTGAAACCCGACGTTCCCCTGGTCGTGTGGATAGCCTGTGCAATGAAAACCTAGACCCCTACGGGCGCGGCAAGTCACCCGCCAAAACCTGAAGCGAGGCAGCCCCCTTCAGTACCGTGAATGGACCACCCAGCACTTCACGGAATCCGGCAACTTGGGCACCCCTCCTGGGTCAACCTGTACCCCCTACGAGTGCGGCGAATAGCCCGCCAATCCTAGAGTGAAGCCCCCTCCGTCTCAATGCCATGAGATGCGGGCTTGTTGCCCTCTGGAATCCGGCTATCCGTGCACCCCGCCGCGGGGTAATCCTAGTACAGAAAGTAAAATATACATACAACGGGTACATCGACCGCAACCTGGTCGTGCCCCAAAATAATAATACAATCAGGCAGTGACGGCAGTCCACATGTCGGACGCTCGCCCCGCAATATCAAATGTACATAATACATCCACAACTGTACTAGCATTGGATCCAGGCTATCCCCCACGACCGATCCGCAACATCACAGCAAAAACAGAACATCAACGTGAAAGTCACGTTCGCAAATCCGTCTAACCGGGCTATAGCAGTTAGACCGGATTTACCGATCGAGTGACATTCACGGTCACAGATATAATGTAAATACTGTGAAAAATGTGTTTTAAAATATCCGATCAATCAAATTTTAACAAGTGGGCCCCAAAGCAATACTGTAGCAGTTAAAGAAATTCTGGGCCCAATGTTAATGTTCCAGAAACCCTAAAATCTCCCCAGAAGCCCACTGTAAAAACCCAACCCACTGATTCCTTCATGCTGCGGCGGAAGCGCGGCCACAAGTGGGTTTTGGCCGCCCTTCCGCGCTCTGGTTAGAAGATCAGTGCATCGAATTTGAACAGTGGTCTTATAATTTTTAGTACATCAATATTTTACAACCTGAAAAATTTTTCGACACTAAAAATTTCCAACAGAAAACTGATGCGACAAAATACGGGTTTTTGGACTTTTTGATCGATCGGAAATGCAAACACATTACACAAAGCTAGACTAAGTTAATGGCGAGGCTCTGATACCACTGTAAGTGCACGGCGGCGCCCCGGCCGTCAATCCGACGCCGGAATGCGGAAGCGGTGATAAACTTTAATTTTGCGGACTTAGCAAACCGGTACCACCGCGCACTAAACATCCGGATCGTAACCATTAACAAGTCTAAGCTACTAACAAGATAGGGAAGAGAAGTATACCGACAGATCCGAGTCCTCCGGTCTTCTCGTCGTCGTCCCGATCTCCTGCGGAATGTCCCGTCTCCTCCTCGTCGCCGGAAGTGCACCACATCGCCTACATCGTTTACGGGCTCCCACCTCAATGCCGAGGCAACTCGGGCACGAAGCCGGCTACTCGACGTGCCCAAGATATGCTGTAGAATATCTAGAGAAGAAGTCTCATTTTGGGGTTCATGGAATTGCCTTTTGTGGTGGAGGAAAAAGAACTTGGAGAGAGGTAGGAAAAAAATGTAGCATACATAAGAATGAATGTATCAAATTTTTTTCTCACATGAAAATGAATCCCCATTCCATTCCATAGGAATGGCCGGCCCCCCCACCCATGTGTGATTGGAGAGAGAAAGAGTAAGGTCAAGGGGGTGGGTGGAAGTAATGATGAAAAGAGATGATGAAAGAATCCAATGATCACAACCATAACCAACACTCCTAAACAAGTAATCAACAACCATGATGGTTACTAAAAGTCAAGCCATCAAGAAGATATGAAGTCAAATGATGGGACAAGTATCATGACATGATAATATGCAAAGACCCCCTCCACAAATGCTTATTTGCAACAATGCAAATAAGCCCTCCTCCACCAAACTTCGGCCAATGAACGGAACAATGGAAATCGGCCGAAACGGAAAGCAAACTGGCAACTCCAGAAAACTGGTCCTGTAATAAATTACAGGAAAACCCCGATACTGTGCATACACACCCGCATTTGTATTCCGACCGAAATACAAATGCAATGAGACAAAATCCACACTGTACTATACTAGGATCCGGCTTATACCAAAGCCGGCCAGTAATATCCGTTCGATCCTGATCCATGCAATACCGCACGTATCTGATCGAACCCTGCCATATAACCATACGGCCTATAGTACAAACTGTCCGATCCTGATCCGTGCAATACCGCACGTATCTGATCGGACCTTGCCATATCTCCATACGGCCTCCACAACCTTTCGCCCGAAAGCTGAGTAACTGAATGTGGGGGACTCTAAAGACTCGTCAACACCTTGGTTGTGGATTTAACCACTAGCATGTCAGAGGTATAAGCCAATACGTAACGGGCTACTAGGTACTGACTAAAAGGGATGTCTGTGAGTGAACTCAGCCTGACAACCCTACTGAGCCTGTCAGTGACAATATCCGTACAGTCCGGTCCGTTCGTCTATGAGCATCGCATGGCGGGCCTAGGGGGTTGGTAAAAGTCAGACCCCTAAAAGCGGTACAAGTCGTGTCAGAGTGTAACCCAGAACACCCTGAGATACTACTGGAATACTTACCAGTAAATCTCCTTGCCTCGGCCGAGGGCTTCGTGTAATGGCTCTCCTAGACACAGCACGACCTCACCCCCAATACCGGGAGAGACGAACCCCTGAAGATACGCTCACTGCCTCCATGTGGCTCGGGACTGTACCCAACTAAAACCTGTTTGCACGACTCCTTTGAGCCGTGGTAGGGTAGTAATCAAAGTACAGTGGGAACTCACACAAGACAAATGACGATCCCCAGGTCGAAGAACTAACCTGCACACATGTCACCAGGGAACTGCCATCTGACGTCTGGTATATGACCAACTGGCATGTTCCCGGCGAGTCCTGTCCGGTGTACTCATAACCCAATGAGCACCTGTATACATCTTAGGTGATCCAACTGACACCAGTGGCTTGTGAGACCGGCCACCGCCCCTCGTCGGGGTCTCGACTGTATACACTAGTCTACTATGGAGTATCGATGCCCTGTCTCGAAACTCACACGACTAGGGACCATTTCAGGATATGCTTATAGACCCCAGCTCCCACTTATATGATCGCCCTCATACTGCTGGTGGTCAAGCAAGATCCTAGGGGCTCTATCAACGTGTAATAGCGACGTGTCAGGTCACCTAAAACAGTACACGATGATAAAGGTAAACCAGATAGCATACTATCATCTCTAGTAAGACTGTCCTACCGGGATAGGTCCTCCATCAATCATTGCAATCACGTACCTGTGATCCAATAATTGACTCTGAGGGCATTATCTCCAACAGTTTTGGAGGGGGTTTTAAATATATCGGCAGCCACGCAGAGTTTTTACGGGGGTCCCGCTACCCGGATAGCGGGCTGGGGGTCAAGGGGGCTAGCAGCCCCCTTGTGGGGTGCGGGGCAGCGCCCCGTTAGAAATTTTTTTCTAGCAGGGACAGTGTCGTGGAGTATGTGTGTATTTACATATGTATACATATGTATAGATATACATGTATATATATAAAAAGGGGAAAAGACATCCAAAGGATGCATGGGGCAGCACCTTGGGCGATGTGCGCCTAGGTGCTGTGCGCTCAGGCGCTAGAGTGCCACGTGTCGGCGCGTGGGAGCTCTGCGCTTGAGCGCTGGGCGCTTGAGCGCAAGCGCGCCACGTGTTGGCATGTGAGCATTTTGCGCTTCAGCGCCTGACGCTCGAGCGCAAGTGCACCACGTGTCGGCACGGGGACGACTTGCGCTTGAGCGCTGGGCGCTTGAGCGCAAGTGCGCCACGTGTCGACACGGGGCTCTTGAGCGCCTGCGCTTGAGCGCAAGCGCGCCACGTGTCGGCATGGGGGTGACTTGCGCTCGAGCGCTTGCGCTAGTGCGCAAGCGTGCCACGTGTCGGCACTGGGGCGACTTGCGCTCGAGCGCTTCCGCTGGAGCGCAAGCGCGCCACGTGTCGGCACGTGGGCGCTCTCCGCTTGAGCGCTAAGCGCTTGAGCATAAGCGCGCCACGTGTCGGCACGCGGGCGCTCTGCGTTTGAGCGCCGGCGAGAAAAAGAGCCTCTTAGCCTAAAAAAAATTTCTCGGAATAGAAATCAGAGAGGAGTTGGACTCCTGAGTGTGTGTGTGTGTGTTTTTTTTTGGGTTTAGTGAACGATGTTCTTCTTCTTCCTCCTCTGTTAGCTGGATCTTGAAGATCAAGAGATATGGGATTTCTAAAAATCTTTTCTTTTTGAGATCTAATGAAAGATCTGAGTTCCCCTTTATAGGTTTTGTGGTGAAAAACTAATTTGTTTTATAAAAAGAAGAGTAAAACTCTTGATTTAATTCAAGAGAAAAAAGAAGGTTTTGGAACCTTGAAGAAAGAGAAAAGATCTCAAATCTGAAAAATTTTGAGAGAGAGAGAAAAGTTGTGAGATATTTTCATTATCCTTGCCTTTATAGGCTATACACTTTACACATAGCCCCTTGGGCTTCACAAAAATGGCATTTTGCCTAACCCATGGCTCATGTGCCATTTCTTTTCGCACATAAGCCATGGGCTTTACAAAAATTTGGCTTTATGCCTATTTTTCTTACATTTATCCATAAAATAAAATAAAAGAAATGCAACAAAATTATTTATTACAAAATTTTTATCTTGGCATGGGGGGAGGCCGGCCGCTTCATGTTCGGGCTCGACCCGGGCATGGGCCCACTGGATCTGGGCTTGGGCCCACTTGGCTTGGGGTTGACTTTGATTTTGACTTGGTCAACCGAGGTGTAAATTTTTACCCCAACAACTATTGCATGATGATAGAGCCCATAGGATTCTTTCTTGACTACCAGTAGTATGATGGCGATCATATACGTGGGAGCTGGGTTTGTAAGCACATCCTTAAAAGTGTCCCTAATCGTGGGAGTTTCGAGACAGGGCATCGATACTCCTGAGTAGACTAGTGTATACAGTCGAGACCCCGACGAGGGGCGGTGGCCGGTCTCACAAGCCATTTGTGTCAGTTGGTTCACCTAAGATGTATGCAGGTGCTCATTGGGTTATGAGTACACCGGACAGGACTCGCCGGGAACATGCTAGTTGGTATTATACAAATCGTCAGATAGCAGTTCCCTGGTGACATGTGTACAGGTTAGTTTGTCGACCTGAGATCGTCATTTGTCTCGTGTGAGTTCCCACTGTACTTTGATTTCTACCCTACCACGCTCAAAGGAGACGTGCAAACAGGTATTTTTTGGGTACAGTCCCGAGCTACATGGAGGCAGAGAGCGGATCGTCGGGGATTCGTCTCTCCCGGTATTGGGGGTTGATGTCGCACAGTGCACGGGTGGCCATCACTAGAAATCCTCGACCGAGATTGTAAGTCCATGTTGCCCACCCCGGTGCTTGCGGGGAGGCGGAAAACGGAATAAAAATCGGATTTTTATCGAACTAGGCAACATGGGCTAGCTTAAGGGAGATGTTTGCTAAACAAAAACTAAATAAAAGCTAACTAGAATTATCTACATGTAAGAAAGGTTATACCTTGGGCTTTATGTCCTTCTCTCCTTGCTCCTTGGAGTGGAAGAAAGAGATCACATTGTCGCCTTCTCTAGTCGAAGAAGGATCCACCCGAGAGCCTCAACCTTTGGCTTCAACTTCAAGCTAGAAGTAACTAAGATGCTAGAAGTGCTAATCCTAGAACCTTATATGAGAGTAGAGATTATCAAGGAGAGGTTTTTCTCAAGCTCAAGTGTTTCTCAACACATGAGAGAGGAGAGCTTGAGAGAGAGGAAGAGGAGGAAAGAGAATCAATATGATAGAATGAGAGAATAATAGAACCATTCTCACATATATGTGTGAATTATTGTAAATTGATAATTAGCAAGATAATTGTCATGGCTTAATCAAGACATGACCATTATCATTTCATTTTTAATGCAAATTGCAAGGATCAAAGAGCATCTTTTATATGGAATGATGATGGTCAAAGTGTCAACCAAGGTCAACAAGTCAAGAATGGTCAAAAGGTCAACAACCCTAACCATGCACAATTATATAACTAATATCAATTAATCATAATACACACATAAGTATTAGGGTTAACAAAATGACAATGGTCATTAACCCTAATCAAAGTCCTCTCCCTCTGTCTCAGTCAACTATGCATACGCACCCGTATTCGTGATCCGAGGAACACGAATACAAAGAGATAAAACCAATCTCAAATCATATACTAGGATCTGGCTTAAACCAAAGCCCGCTAGTATAAGCTGTCCGGACAGCAAACGTGCACAAGTGCGCGGATGTGAACGAACCTTGTCGCAAAACCATGCGACCTCTACTCATTTTTGCGTAAAGGCGAATAGCTCTCTGTGTGGGACTCTAAAGACTCGACACTACGCTGGCAGTGGGTTTAACCACAGACCGCAAGCGGCACTAGCTGTACGTAACGGTCCCCAGGTAGATGCCGATAAGAAGACTGACGAGGTGACCCCATCTGAACTCCTACTGAGCCTATATGTGACAGTCTACGTACAGTCCGGTCTGTTCGTCTGATACATCGCATGGCGGGCCTAGGGGGCGGTGAACGTCAGTCCCCTAATAGCGGTACAAGTCGTGTCGGAGTGTAGCCCAGAACACCCTGAGATAACACTGGAAACCTACCAGTATATCTCGCTTGCCCTGGCCAGGGACTACTTGTGTAATGGCTCTCCTAGACACAACGCGATGTCAACCCCCAATACCGGGAGAGACGAATCCTGTCTAACCGTCACTGCCTCCAAGTGCTTCGGGACTGCACCCAAAAACTACCTGTTTGCACGACTCCTTTGAGCTGTGGTAGGGTAGTAATCAAAGTGCAGTGGGAACACACTCGAGGCGAAGTGACAGTGTCAAGTCAGCGGACTAAGCTGTACTCATGTCACCTGGGAACTGATAACTGACGATAGGTATAATACCAACCAACAGTTCCCGACGAGTCATATCCAGTGTACTCGTAACCTAACGAGCACCCGCATACTATCTCAAGTACGACGTACTGACGGCTGTGGGACAGACTGTCTCCCACTCTGGGATGAGAAGCGCATACGCTGGTCTACTCCGGAGTATCGATGTCCTGTCTCGATAGTCCAACGACTAGGGACCTGTATAAGGATGTGCTTATGGATTACCCAGCCCCTACGAGTGTGAGAGCCATCACAACGCTGTTAATCAAGCAAAGATCCTAAGGGCTCTGCTAATATGTATATATAAGCGATATGCTAAAAGAAACACATGCACATATTGAAGTAGAGACAAACCAAGTAGCATACTACCATTTCGAGCAAGATTGTATATACAACTGTGAATATCCCAAGCTTCCATTAAGTAATATACATACTAGTATGATACAGTAATGGCCTCTAGGGCATATACACTAACAATCTCCTACTTGCACTAAGGCCATGTACTGGCGTATCGAAGACCTATCATCTCGATCAGCCGCTCGAACTGAGTCTGGGGAAAGGCCTTGGTGAATGGATCTGCAGTGTTATCTCCTGAAGCAACCCTCCGAACCTCGATCTCCTGGTGATCCACGA
Source organism: Agapanthus africanus (assembly GCA_030015575.1). Taxonomy (NCBI): domain Eukaryota; kingdom Viridiplantae; phylum Streptophyta; class Magnoliopsida; order Asparagales; family Amaryllidaceae; genus Agapanthus; species Agapanthus africanus. The sequence goes on from JASDDO010000031.1 coordinate 327,163,655, forward strand.
TCTCCCTGATCAGGCGATACCGCCTCAAGATGTGTCTGGATTTCTGATGGGACCTGGGTTCCTTCGCTAAAGCTATAGCCCCGTTGTTGTCGCAATACAGAGGTATTGGGTCAACAATGGACGGAACCACCTGAAGTTCTTTCATGAACTTCCTCATCCAGACAGCTTCTTTTGCGGCATCAGATGCAGCGATGTATTCCGCTTCCATAGTCGAGTCAGCAACGGTTTCCTGTTTGGAGCTCTTCCAACACACCGCCCCTCCATTGAGGGTAAAGACAAAACCCGACATGGACTTGGAATCATCCTTGTCACTCTGGAAGCTGGAGTCAGCAAAGGCCTCAATCTGGAGGTCTTTTCCGCCATACACCAAGAACATCTCCTTAGTCCTTCTCAAGTACTTGAGAATGTTCTTTACCGCTATCCAATGTTTCTCCCCAGGGTTTGACTGATACCTTCTTACCACACTCAGTGCATAAGCCACATCTGGTCTGGTACACAACATCGCATACATTATAGAGCCTACCGCAAAAGCGTATGGTATAATAGACATGAGATCCCTCTCCAAATCAGTCTTGGGAGACATCTCTTTGGAGAGGGTGATCCCGTGACAAGCCGGTAGATTACCGCGCTTGGAATCTTCCATACTGAATCTTTTCAGTATGGTGTCGATGTACCTGGACTGTGAGAGTCCTAAAATTCTCTTGGATCTGTCACGGTAGATCCGGATCCCCAGAATGTATGAGGCATCACCCAGGTCTTTCATGGAGAACCTGTGTGATAAGAACCCCTTGACAGATTGTAGCATAGGAATGTCATTTCCTATTAAGAGAATGTCATCCACGTATAAAACGAGGAATACTACAGTTCTCGCTACAAATCTACAATAGATGCATGGTTCATCTGGATTTTTGATAAAGCCAAATTCCTTGACCGTCTCATCAAAACAGATGTTCCAACTCCGCGATGCCTGCTTTAGTCCATAAATGGACTTAAGCAACTTGCAAACCTTTCCGCTGCTCCCACTCTGAATGAAACCCTCTGGCTGGTCTATATAGACACACTCCTCTAAATGTCCATTTAGAAAAGCGGTCTTTACGTCCTTCTGCCAAATCTCATAATCGTGGAAGGCATCAATGGCAAGAAGGATCCGAATGGATTTCAGCATAGCTACTGGAGAAAAGGTTTCGTCATAGTCCAAACCAGGTCGCTGACGAAAACCCTTTGCAACCAGTCTAGCTTTATTGGTCTCAACCTGTCCATCTACACCAATCTTCCTTTTGAAGATCCACTTGCATCCTACGGGTTTTACCCCATCTGGAGCAATGTCCAACGTCCATACTTTGTTGGTGTACATGGACTCCATTTCGGTCCGCATTGCATCCATCCATTTTACCGAGTCGACGCTCTGAATGGCTTGCTGGAAGCTAGTAGGCTCATCACAATCTATGATGCAATCCACTCTATCCCCGTCAATGAGAAAACCGTAGTATCTCTCGGGCGGATGAGACTGCCTACTACTCCTGCGGACTGATGTTCTACTAAGCTTTCAGTAATAGCTCGTGGTTCTGGAATTTCTTCCAGTTCTATTGCGCTCCCACTTATTTCTTTTTCTACGAACTGATGTTCTAGAAAGTGGGCATGGCGAGAAACAAAAACCTTTTGTTCCTCTTCGCAATAGAAGAAATATCCCTTGGAGTTCTTTGGATATCCCACAAACTTGCACTGTACTGAGCGTGCCTCGAGCTTGTCCGCATGCTGTTTTTTTACAAAAGTTGGACATCCCGATGTCTTAATGTGATTAAGATAGGGTCTCTTCCCACACCACATCTGATATGGTGTAGTAGGCACAGTCTTAGTTGGAACTCGGTTCAAAAGGTAAGCAGCTGATTCTATAGCATATCCCCAGAACGATCGCGGCAACTCAGCGTTACTCATCATGGACCGTACCATATCAAATAGGGTTCGGTTCCGTCTCTCCGATACACCGTTATGTTGCGGAGTGTATGGAGGAGTAAGCTGAGAGAGAATTCCATTCTCTTTTAAGTAACCCAGGAACTCGGCACTCAAGTATTCACCACCTCGATCAGATCTCAGTGCCTTAATACTTTTGCCTGTTTGTTTTTCTACTTCATTCTTGTATTCCTGGAATTTTTCAAAAGCCTCGGATTTATGTTTCATTAAGAAGACATATCCGTACCTTGAAAAGTCATCCGTAAAAGTAATGAAGTAAGAATAACCGCTTCGTGCATGTGTAGACATTGGACCGCACACGTCGCTGTGTACGAGTCCCAAGAGCTCGCTCTTACTCCGTGTCCAGTGAACGGAGTCTTTGTCATCATTCCTCTCAGACAGGATTGACAAGTTGCATACGATTGATATTCGAACGGATCTAAATATCCTTCTGTATGTAACTTCGTCAACCTTCTCTCATTGATGTGACCCAGTCTACAATGCCATAAGAAAGTTTTATTGATTTCTCGAGACTTTCTTTTGTGTGTATTCTGGACATTGAAAATCTGTGGTTGGTTTAATACGTATATACCGTTGTTTAATGTACCTGACCCAATCAAAACTTGATTAAGGTGAATGTTCACTACATTACTTACAAATGCAAATTCATAACCTTCTTTAGATAATAAAGATACAGAAATGATATTACAGGTTGCATTTGGTACAAAATAACAACTACGTAAAACCAAAAAGTGTCCATCCGACAATCCCAGGTGATAGTCCCCCACGGCCTCAGCATCCATGCTAGCTCCGTTTGCAACTCTGAGGGTCATGTCACCTGCCTTCAAAACTCTACGCTTTCTCAACGCCTGCAAAGAATTACAGATATGAGATCCTGATCCGGTATCCAATACCCAGGATGTAGAGTTTATTGATAGACAGTTTTCAATAACATACACACCTGAAGCTGAAGCCGCAACTCGCTTCAGATCCTGGGTTCTGGCCTTCCAAGCCTTGCAATCCTGTTTCCAGTATCCACTTCTGTGACAGTAGAAGCATTCTTCCTTCCCCACCAGCTTTCCCGCTACCTTTGTTGCCTTTCCTTTTCCCTTCGTATCCACTTTACTGACACCGCCTCTTGGTTTGGCGGGGGCTTTCTTCTTCTTACCCTTGGCTTTCGCCCTGGACCTAGAAGAGGAAGATCCTCCTACAAACAAAGTGGATGTCTCCTTACCTTTCTGTAGGGTGCCCTCATCACTCCTTAACATGTTCAGAAGTTCGGAAAGTTCAACCTCCTTTCCTTGCATGTTGAAGTTTAAGACAAACTGGGCGTAAGTGGAAGGAAGGGACTGGAGAATCAAATCAGTGTAGAGTTCATTCTCCAACGTGGTCCCAAGGTCCGCGAGCTCCTCTATGTAGCCAATCATCTTAAGCACGTGTTCCGCTACCGATGATCCGACGGCCAATCTTTCCGAAAATAGCTTCTTCGACACTTCGTATCTTGCGATACGAGACTGCTCCCCATACAGTTCTTTTGTATGGAGAAATATGGACTCTAGGTCCATATTCTCATGCCTCCTCTGATGTTCGTTGTCCATCGAGGCAAGCACGAGGCATTTGGCCTTCGCGCAATCGATCTCCCATGTCTTACGGAGTTCTTTATCCGCGACGCTGGAGGTGGGACCTGGGACAGAGGGAGCTTTGGTGGTAAGGACATACCCCAACTTGTCGTAAGTGATTGCCATCTTAACATTCCTGAGCCAATCTTTGTAGTTTGGCCCTGTCAGTATGTTTTTATCTAGTAATAACTTAAGTCCGGTCATGTTGAATGGTCGCTGCAATTAGGAGAGAGAAAAGAAACACTTTAGCATGATACTCTTGCAAGTTTAGAGTGGTTTTTAGTTTGTCTAAACAGGATGGCTCCCACTGTCTCTCGAATCCCTTCTCAAACCATAAAGAAAGAATTAGTCGGGATCAATCTCATCGTACAATACTTGCTTAACCGTTCAGCCAGGCCAGTGTCGGTACTTCGAGGGAGGTTTTCCAACGCTTTCGCGAAGTTCCTTAATTAAGTAACCTCTTTTCCCTGTGGGCGTAGCCCCGCTAACACCTTTCTAGACACCTACTAGGTTTATAGCATTGATCGTTAAGTGAGAACTTTCCCGAGGAGTAGCATATACTCACAGTAGGATCGGGATCCAAATATCATCGTGTGATAAAACCGAAGGAATCCTACCAGAATCATCACACTCCAAATGGTATGCAGCGCTAGCAAGTTTCAGTACTTATGAAACTCCCGATGTGGATTTTTGCCCCATGCTCTTATGACCTTGACTTTGGCCAAAATATCATAAGTCACATGTCAAGTTCTACCCTTCATTCTCCTGGTTAATTTGGACCCACCCGTACCTACCCTTGACTTTGGCCAAAATGGCAGCACGACTATCCCAAACCAACGCATCTACCTATGCTGCACATGAATACCCAATAGCTACCAATCACAATGCCTTGACTTTGGCCAAAATACATAGCTTGAATACTTTTTGACCATTCATGTGGAATGACGGAGGGCTACGAATGGTTTTGGAGAAACCGTGAACGTAGTGAACTTGATATAATCGATGGAACGAGATAGCTTTTAAAAGGAGTAGTTCAAGCTCCGCGTTTAAAAGTTTAGTTTTGAAAAGAACCGAGTGGTTTTCAAAGTGTTCCAATCGACTTTTACTTGGTTTATTTTCTTGCATTAGTTCTTTTAATGCATCCCATCAATTAATCCTACCATTGCAGAAAACAACCAAAATATGACGTACGCTTATGCCATTCGCATTAACCACGGGGCCCCGTCATCACCCGTTAGGTTACTTAACTAACGACAGAGCGGGGGGTGGGCTAGCGCGGCTGTAAAACATAAGCAACGCCTAAATAGTTATCATATATAAATATATAGTAATGATAGACATTACAGATCACAGATGAATACATTGGATATACTAGGAATCCGCAATCCGTTCGAGCCTGCAACGAAAAGCGGATTACACGGTCGCGGTGAATAGCCAATACCCCACCCAAGACCCCTACGGGTGCGGCAAACTACCCGCCAAGTACCCGAAGCGAAGCAACCTCCCTCAACACCGTGAGTAGGCCACTCGGCACTTCGAGATACCCGGTAGTTTGTGCACCCCCTCCATGGGTCTATCCTAGGAGCAAAAACAGTAAAAAGAATTATACAATGACGGCTATAACCCCGACCCGGTTGTGCGGCCATACAAATAATAATACATCAATTTACATGTTACATGAATTGAAAGAAAAGAAAACTCTCGTCTCACAAAAGCCCCCGGCTATTCACCCGCGACAATCCAACGCATTCATATACACATACCATCAACAAACACAGATCAAAAATATGTATAACCCCCACTAATCGACGTATAGCGATTAGCAGATGTTAAATACATATAAACATCACAGATATAACCCATTAGTCAAAGTGTAGTGAAGTTCGATCAAAAATACGGATTTATAGGCACCCATATACAAATTTCTTTTCTGGAAAACCTGGGCACAAATAAACCATCTTAAAAATCCCAAAACCTCATCATAAGAATACTGCCCCAAACTCGGTCCAGAACCGAGTCAAAACGGCCGCGGTTCCGCGGCAATAGGCATGCTATTGCCGCGAAACAACCGCGCTTTAAGCGATTCACTGGATCGTTTTTGGTGTGCTTCTTTAAAAAACCCTGAGCCGATTTTTGAAGTATGATTTTTTATTTTTAGAGCAGAAAAAAAAACAACAGAAAGTTAGGGTTTTGATGTTTTGGTTTTGCGATTTTTCCGATCAAACTTCCATACACTTTACTACCTAGCTAGTTTATGTTTAGTTAGGCTCTGATACCACTGTAAGTCCACGTTGCCCACCCCGGTGTTTGCGGGGAGGCGGAAAACGGAATAAAAATCGGATTTTTATCGAACTAGGCAACATGGACTAGCTTAAGGAGGATCTTTGCTAAAAAAAACTAACTAAAAGCTAACTAGAATTAGCTACATGTAAGAAAGGTTATACCTTGGGCTTTATGTCCTTCTCTCCTTGCTCCTTGGAGTGGAAGAAAGAGATCACCTTGTCGCCTTCTCTAGTCGAAGAAGGATCCACCCGAGAGCCTCAACCTTTGGCTTCAACTTCAACCTAGAAGTAACTAAGATGCTAGAAGTGCTAATCCTAGAACCTTAGATGAGAGTAGAGATTATCAAGGAGAGGTTTTTCTCAAGCTCAAGTGTTTCTCAACACATGAGAGGGGAGAGCTTGAGAGAAAGGAAGAGGAGGGAGAGAATCAATATGATAGAATGAGAGAATAATAGAACTATTCTCACATATATGTGTGAATTATTGTAAATTGATAATTAGCAAGATAATTGTCATGGCTTAATCAAGACATGACCATTATCATTTCATTTTTAATGCAAATTGCAAGGATCAAAGAGCATCTTTTATATGGAATGATGATGGTCAAAGTGTCAACCAAGGTCAACAAGTCAAGAATGGTCAAAAGGTCAACAACACTAACCATGCACAATTATATAACTAATATCAATTAATCATAATACACATATAAGTACTAGGGTTAACAAAATGACAATGGTCATTAACCCTAATCAAAGTCCTATCCCTCTGTCTCAGTCAACTGTGCATACGCACCCGTATTCGTGATCCAAGGAACACGAATACAAAGAGATAAAACCAATCTCAAATCATATACTAGGATCTGGCTTAAACCAAAGCCCGCTAGTATAAGCTGTCCGGACAGCAAACGTGCACAAGTGCGCGGATGTGAACGAACCCTGTCGCAAAACCATGCGAACTCTACTCATTTTGCCTAAATGCGAATAGCTCTCTGTGTGGGACTCTAAAGACTCGACACTACGCTGGCAGTAGGTTTAACCACAGACCGCAAGCGGCACTAGCTGTACGTAACGGTCCCCAGGTAGATGCCGATAAGAAGACTGACAAGGTGACCCCATCTGAACTCCTACTGAGCCTGTATGTGACAGTCTCCGTACAGTCCGGTCTGTTCGTCTGATACATCGCATGGCGGGCCTAGAGGGGCGGTGAACGTCAGTCCCCTAATAGCGGTACAAGTCGTGTCGGAGTGTAGCTCAGAACACCCTGAGATAACACTGGAAACTTACCAGTATATCTCGCTTGCCCTGGCCAGGGACTACTTGTGTAATGGCTCTCCTGGACACAGCGCGATGTCAACCCCCAATACCGGGAGAGACGAATCCTGTCTAACCGTCACTGCCTCCAAGTGCTTCGGGACTGCACCCAAAAACTACCTGTTTGCACGACTCCTTTGAGCCGTGGTAGGGTAGTAATCAAAGTGCAGTGGGAACACACTCGAGGCGAAGTGACAGTGTCAAGTCAGCGGACTAAGCTGTACTCATGTTACCTGGGAACTGATAACTGACGATAGGTATAATACCAACCAACAGTTCCCGACGAGTCCTGTCCAGTGTACTCATAACCTAACGAGCACCCGCATACTATCTTAAGTACGACGTACTGACGGCTGTGGGACAGATCGTCTCCCACTCTGGGATGAGAAGCGCATACGCTAGTCTACTCCGGAGTATCGATGCCCTGTCTCGATAGTCCAACGACTAGGGACCTGTATAAGGATGTGCTTATGGATTACCCAGCCCCCACGAGTGTGAGCGCCATCACAACGCTGGTAATCAAGCAAAGATCCTAAGGGCTCTACTAATATGTATATATAAGCGATATGCTAAAAGAAACACATGCACATATTGAAGTAGAGACAAACCAAGTAGCATACTGCCATTTCGAGCAAGATTGTATATACAACTGTGAATATCCCAAGCTTCCATTAAGTAATATACATACTAGTATGATACAGTAATGGCATCTAGGGCATATACACTAACAGAGATAGTGAAGAATTACTGATTTGGATTAGTAGTTTTTCAGATGGTGATGGGCTTCATACCGACACGAATTATCGCGTTATTAGGGGTCTGACTTTATCCATCCTCCTAGCCTCAATATGCGATACTCTTTAGACGAAAGGACCGGACTGTATGTATATTGTCACTGTTAGGCTCTGTAGGATTTATGGATGAGTTCGCTCGTCAGCTTCCCTTCCAATCAATACATAGGCAACCGTTACGTACAGCTCGTACCTATGACGTGCTAGTGGTTATACCCAGTGCCAGTGTGTTGATAAGTCATTAGAGTCCCCCACAGACAGTTTCCCAAGTTCGGGCGAAACGTTGTAGAGGTCGTATGGTAATATGGCAGGGTTCGGAAAATGCACATGCGTTTACGCACGTGTCATATTTCGGGCAGATAATACTGGTAGGCTTTGGTTTAAGCCGGATCCGAGTATTATACTGTGTAGATATAATATCTTTGTCTTAGTTGCATTTGTATTCGGTCGTAATACAAATGCGGGTATGTTTATACTGATACGGGGTTATCCTGAAATTCGTTTCAGGATCGCTTTTGGAAGTTGCCAGTTTTCAGTTTTCTATCACCCGTATTTAACATTCGGTTAAATGCGGATTTATCTTTTCGTCTTGAGGGTGAGTCGTGGTTCTAGATGGTTCTAGTTTTGGTGACAAGGCTTGTGACTCATTGTTAGCATTAATTGTTCTTTTAATGTTAAGGTGACTAGGTTTATTATCATTGGTTTGCATTTAATGATTTTAGTAAGTCATTTTGCTTTAAATGCGTTTTGATAAGTTTGATAGCTTATGGTCACCCTCCCTTGTTCCTACACTCACCCCCTTCCTCTCTATTTAGTGGTCGGCCCCTCTTGTTGAGGGATGATGATTTTTTGGGGAAAAAGAAAAGGGTTGTTAAAATGAGAAGAGAGAGATCTAGTTCATATATATTTTCATATCTCATTTCAATCCGATCCAAAAGGCAACTTCATTAACCGTTCGTCCATAACTTTGGACGTAACGAGACAAAGTGTTCTACTCATTCTCTACATCAATCTTGGTCATCTCTTTTAGCAAACTTGATGATCGAGTTGCCTCGGTTCAGAGGCGGGAGCCCGTTTAAAGATCCGTCGACGTGGTGCCACCTGGACGAGAAGACTGGAGATTCAGAAGATCGAAGCAGCCGCAACAAAGCGTGGGATGATGGTTGAAGACCGAAGGACTCGGATCGTTCGGTATAACAATTCTACCCACTTTGTAGTTTGTTAGTTTAGCTTTAATGGCAGATCCAGGTTATAGTACGCGATAGCGCCAGTTGTAAAAGTTTTTGTTCCGCATTTGACGTCTGTTAGACGGCCGGGGCGCTACCGTGGACTTACATTTTGTACATATGTTATAGTTGTGTTTCATCTCTATGATTTGTATCATTCAGGATTGATTTTTACAAAGGAGATGCTGCCGAAATATACAAAGGATAAATGAAAATTTAAGTTTTCTACGATTTTTAAACCAAGATTCAAAATGTTTTAACTAATCTTTTAAACAAATGTTTTTAAAGTTTTATCACTCTAATCTTTTCATGGTTTAGATTTCTGGGTTTCGGCTTACTTGAGTTACGTTACGCTTTTAGACGTTACGTGATTTAAGTGCCGGTTACGTTCCTAAATTGGGTCGTGACACTTATCATGTTTTTAATGAGTTCAATGAGGGAATGTTTGATTGTAAGAACAGACGAGAGTCCTTTAAACATTCTACCCCAAAACATCATCTTAGGTAGGAAAATCCGTCCCAAAAGAAGAGAAGAAATTAGAAGCAGAAGGCCTTTATCGAAATTCTATTGTTCTTCGTTTTCTTTTAAAGCCGAGAGCAAGAATTCTTAAAAGTTGAAAATTATGGATTCAATGCCTTTCTTTTGTCTTGAACGGAGTATTTATGTACTCCATGGTCCGTTACTCAAGTAGGTAGTTATAAAACCTACATAGGTAGTTTGATAGGATATCCGTTTATTTTCTGCGCAATTAGAGAAGTGGGGGACAGAAATAACCTCCCTTGCCCTAAATTATATGCTTTACTTCCTATGTCGGATATCTTTTATACGTATCCAACACTGCTCTAATAGAGAAATATCCGACTTGGGGAGATACCCGACATAGCGAGTATTATAGGATATCCGTTTATTTTATGCAAGAGATACCCGAAATGGGTATATTTAGGATTCTTCCTTAAGAGTCAACATTTTTGACTCCAACATTATGTATTATTGCTAGTGTATTTAACAATATTTTTACTCCAACATTTTTCCTTAATCATGAGTATGTATTTGCCCGTCGGAGCCAAAGAGTATAACTAAATTTAAACTTCAAACGAAGGAAGTAAGAACTAAGAAGGTCCGGTGGTAATAATAACTAGCAATAATAATACTAACTACACACAAGACTAAAATCCAACACAGATGTGGAAATCATGTACCTGTTCAACTCAAAATTAAACGCTTAACATATTACACACTTGTGGAAATCAAACACAGGTACACTTGACAAATTACACACTTGTGGAAATCAAACTCATGTACCAGCTCATAACACGATTTTTCTATATCAAACTACACATGAACATAACACACTACAAACTACTAGTAATTTCAGATAGTAATACTGACTCCTGGAGCTGCTGTGATCCTGGGCTTCTTATTAATAATCTTAGCAGCTCCTTTCCCAGCAGCAAGAGAAGAAGGAAGCAGTGGATCATTATAGGCCGAAGCATGAACACCGAGAGCAGCTCTGCCCGATGGATCTAGGTTGTTCGACCACCGAGCATCCCACTCTATCGCTTTCGCCGTGCTGCAAGCGATGCTCGGGCCACTGGGGACAGTCAATCTTGCTGAGTTCTGGAACAAAATATTCAAAATTGTTCAGATGTCCTCAAATAATAATCACATTCCTCCGAAGCCTTAGATGTTGCTATGAGATGGATAATTCTTACTTGAGGGAAAAACCTTTCGAATATCATCCTGTAGTAATATGCCTCTTTGGTGGTTGGCGTGTTGTGAGGGTAGATGTGCGTTGCGTTGAGCATCATTTTGTCAGTTACCTGAAAAAAAGATCGTGTTGGTGATCGACGCAAGAAGGGACCAAAAGTTAAAGAAATCAGCAATGATGCTAAACCGCAGGAAACTTCATCAAAAAACTTTTGCTCATACACTAGGTTATTGCCTTAATATTTAATAAGTTGTTCTTAAACATTAGCTTTTCCTGTCTTTATAATTGCAACCTACCTTTCTCTCTCAAAATACTCTCTCAAAATACTCTCTCAATAGATGTACAAATTATGTGCTAATATGCTAATTAACAACAAGGTTAATTCGGAAAAAGAGAAAAGGAAATGCAAATTTTAAAAGTTAGGATCACAAGCTCTAGCGACGGATGTTTCATGCAATTTAGCCTACTAAGAAAAATGAAAAGATTTTCTTCAAAAAGATGAACAAAATGACAAATTACATGTTTTGCAGCATGAGCCTTGAGTCCATCAATCCAACTATAGCCAACACCATCACTGAACTGCTCCTTTTGCCTATAGAGAATATGCTGGAAACACAAAATATATACTATCATCTTATCATAGTTTCAAAAAAGAAAGAAGGCTAGTAGCTTTTTTCTAACCTTTGGAAGGTAGGGATTCTCCTCATCATCGAAAGCCTTCCTCAATACCCACTTCTCGATCCGACCCAGATCAGGTTTTATCTGATTATGGTTGATTTATCGGGAAAAAAAGGAATTCGGTTTAACAAATAAAACGGTAAATCAGTAAAATATTTATTCTTTGACATATACCATTTTCCATTCTGGATCAATGCTCATCGCAACCTCCATAAACTCCTTATCTAAAAATGGCACGCGAGCTTCCAGTCCCCACGCCGATGTTGCTTTGTTTGCTCTTAAGCAATCATACTGATGCAGAGCCTTGATCTATATATGCATCCAAACAATAAAAATTATGTCATATTTATGACCACAAAACTCTCATGTGATGTTTGATATAAAGTTATGCACTACCTTGTGACATGTTTCGCGATGAAATTCTTCGTTGTTAGGTGCCTTGTGAAAATACAAGTAACCTCCGAAGATCTCATCAGAGCCTTCGCCAGAGAGCACCATTTTCACTCCTAACGACTTGATCTTACGCGACATGAGGAACATTGGAGTGCTGGCTCTGATTGTGGTCACATCATATGTTTCGATATGGTAGATTACATCCTCTATGGCATCAATCCCATCCTATCAATTCAATAAAACAATATCTCAACAAAATGATCACTGGTACAAACAGTAGCAAAATATCAGTATGTTTTTTTAATTGAGAAGACTTATATTTGGAATGAAGGCTAAATTTCGCTGAACCACCTAGTTAACTACCTTAAATTTGTTTCTTATTACAGTAAGCTCTTCGAACTTGTTGCACTGAAGGGCGTTCTAGTGAAGAATGCTATTTTAAAACAAAAGTTTAAAGGGGTTTACTATAATTAATAGAAAAATTGTAAGATAGTTAACTTGAAAAACAGTCATAGTTAAGAGCAGTTCAGTACAATTTAGCCGAGAATGAAATTAGTAACATGCCTGAACTGTGAAGTGGAACTCATGGTGGACAGTGCCAAGATAATTCGCAACCTCTTTTGCCGCCTTGAGATCTGGCGAACCCTGAATGCAATAGAGAGAAAAAATGTATGACGGGAAAAAAAAGAAGGTGAAAGTATTTTCAAATTTCTAATTTCAGTTGTACATACGCTTTACAAGAATTTTTTTTTATAAGAATAAAAAACTAAAACCAACGAAATCCTTTACCTCGAGGCCGACACAGAAGGAGTGCAGCTGGGTTCCCCATTGCTCCGCAGCTTTACTTCCTGCCAGGCGTCGTGCTGTAATAGCAGCGACCAGCGACGAATCGAGCCCACCCGATAACAGAACTCCAAATGGCACATCTGTCATTAATCTCTTTATAACAGCCTGTAATGTCATAAGAACAAAGTTACAAATTTGATTGAAATAAAAGTACTTACCAACACAAATCTAAATTAAATCAACATACATTCTCAAAAGCATTTCTGAGAACAAGGGGATCATATGAGACCGAAGGAATCGCCTCATTGTACCATTTTGGATCATACCATCTCTTGAAACTTCCTGATTTGCTTGAGTACAGATGCCCGGGTGGGAAAACCTCGAAATGTTCGCAATCATCGTTAAGCCCTTTTATTTCCGAAGAAATCCAGACAGAGCCTTTTTACAATATATATCCAAATCATCAAGAATATCACCATACAAACCGTCGATATTTAAATGCAAAAATTCACTGTACATACCGTCCAGTCCCCACCCAATGTAGAGTGGAGTGATCCCTACTGCATCTCGGGCAGCGATGAAGGTATTGTTACGCGTGTCGAGGAGAACAAAGGAGAACATGCCATCAAGCATATCTACAAAGTCTTCCCCATAGTCCTCATACTAAATTAATTAACAATTGTAGGTTAGAAATTAAACCCAACATATAAAGATTACTTGCTTAACTCAAATGGTAGTGAATATATAAATATTCAAGCTGGAAAAAATATAATACCAGATGAGCAATAACTTCACAGTCACTTCCAGTTCTATATGTGTGATTAGTGAGGCGACGTCTTAGCTCTTCATGGTTGTAAATTTCTCCATTGACCTGTGTGCAAGTTAAAATTTTCTTACTATATATTTGTTTTTGGGTTTGAATTAAGGTTTTGACAGTGAGTGATCAAGTGATATATGTACCGTGACAATGATTGATTTATCTTCGTTGTAAAGAGGTTGGTCTCCAGAGGAAGGATCGATGATGGCGAGGCGTTGATGAGACAAGAAGGAATCACCATGTTGGTAGAGCCCGCTCCAATCTGGGCCTCGATGCTTCAATCTGTTTCAGGGAAATTTATGATTCGATCTTAACACTAACGTATATAAACTGAATGCACAGTGTTTATTTAACCAAAATAAAAAAACAAATTTCTTACCGCTTTAATTATATAACTCCATCAGAATGAATGAAAACATGATTAACGTCCAGGTTTATCGATATTATAAGCTATAAAGCAATCAAAATGAAAGAAAATTACATAATTCAACTCAATGGTATCGGATCCCTGTATTGGATATGTTCTATGCTAAATAACAAAGCGGTAAATTTGCCAACTATTTCTGCTTAACCAACCAAACTGTTGGAATTTGGGCCGTTTGGCCCATATCCTCCCAAGTGATTGGACGGACGGATCAGGTCGATAGAGTAACCGATCTTAACCGGATTGGATCCCCATATAAGCATGTTGTAACCATAAGGTTTGCAAGTGATTGATAATCTAGGGTTAGTGCCTCCATCAAGAATTACTTGTCATCTTTTTCCCTTTCTCTATTCCTTTTGACGATTAGTAGCGGGGTGACTATGTGTGTGCTTCTCGCTGTTCAAGTGTGTGATTGCCTTCCGACCGTTGGTATAAGAAGGAGATCACGACGCATACGTGGTGTGGATAAAGTTTTTCATCTAATCGACATGAGGTACAATCGATCCACAGTTCTTACATAGAATTATCACATGCTGCATAGAGATGCTTCCGTTGTATTATATTATGTTTGATCTAATCTAGTTTTTTTTTATCTAAATGATTGATCTTGTTTATTCTATATGCATGTGCAACACAAACAATTTAAAACAACTCATACCGAATTATTTTACTTTTAGGGGGTATGGTGTAACTAATTTACTGTACTTTCTAGTTTCTATCACATAAATGCACAGTAATAAGAAATTAATTTTACTCTATTTCCTAAGGTAAAATTTAAAAGCATAATTACCGGAAATTCATGAAGATCTAATGGATCCTCAAAACCAAAATTTGTACAATTCCAAGGAAACAATATTCATGAATCGGGGTGCAATAGAGTAAGAATAGTGGCTCTACACTTCCGGTTGGGCAGCGATTCACATAGAAATGGTCGCATAGGAACTTTTTTCACTAATAAGAATACGATATGTATGTAAATCAAACAATCTTAACATTTCGCACGATCTATAATCGGACCACATATATGGAAATTAAAAGCAGCACATTATAGGATTTAGATTGATTGCCTGCGAGAGAGCTCGAGCACCCGAACCCTCTTCGCCTGCGAGTCATCGGAGCATCCCAACACTGCAAGTATCCCACACATTCTTTCCCCCTCTTTTCCTTAAATCTCTCAAAAATTCAATTGTTAAGCACGGAAGGTCTTTTGGAGTGCAATTAATTGCGCTGTTGTTTGAGAGCATACTCAAGGCTTTAGCATAAGGCTCTCTATTTATAGGCCCACAAAACCCAACGGCGTCGCGGCATCGCATCGTTGGCCGACAGACACGTGCCCGTCACAGGATAGACACAAGGTACGTTCCAAAAATAATTCAAAGGTAGCATCAGGGTTATCTGTTTCGGGTCATGTGCATGAGTCAGATGGGCCCCACAGATGTGGTCCATAGGTGGCAAAGAGTGACGGGATACGTACACGTGTCCCATTAGGGCCGATCCAAGGACGAGAAACGGGTCCAGCATTTCAGAATCACCACGTGTTCTGTTTGTGGATAAGACCGTCGTATATGGTACAGGGAAAACTCAATTATTTTATTATGCTCGCTTTTTATTGTTTATTTTTGCCCTTTATTTTCCTTTTTCAAATTAAGGGTCGACACAAAATTTGGGAATTAGCAATTTTTTAGAACTAATTAAAAATTTAGCATAGTTTAAAAATTATTTAGAGATACAGCAAATTCGGATCAAATCGAAAACACGTAGACGTCAAGGAGAATGGATGGTTGGCAATTTGGGAAAGTAAGAATCCGCACTTGCAAAGTGCGGATTCAAGTTTTGGCTCTTTGAAAGAGAGCCAAGTTAAAATTCGCACTTGCAAAGTGCGGATTAAACATAAGCAAGGAAATGCAAGTGGATTGATGTGGGTTATAAGAACTTCGATTTTGGGAAACAAGGTCTCATTACCGCTCAATCCACTAATTTGTCCCCCCCCCCGGCCCTCGCCCCCGCCGCACCATAGGGATATGAAAGAAATTAAAACTCCATATTGGAAGCCACATAACTCTAAAGGGAATGTTGCCAGAGAGAACTAAAAGAGAATGAGAGAAAATGGTAAATGCCACTCACCTATCCAACTGGAACGAGACACACTAGTATAAATCTTGACAGAGGTTGCCATTCTGCGAAGTACCTTTTTAACATGATACACCAATAGGTTCAACTATAGGGCTGTAAATGAAATAGAAAAGTTCAAGTCTCAATATAGCTCATTCAATAACTAATGAAAAACGGACAACGCCTCCTTTATAAATTTTGATTAAAATTCATGTACAACATTACTAAAATAAATGCATCCCCACACAAGAGCTAACTCGACGCCTACACAGCGGAGACACAATCCACGTAAAATATATGACGCTTAAAAGTGAAGAACAGCAAGCAATAGTATAATATAGGGTCGTCCCTACGGATGGGAAAATCCATAGGGCCAATTTTTTTTGCCCCTACGGTTTACACTATAAGGACAAAATACGTCCCTACAGTAGACAACGTAAGGGCATACTTAATTAAAAAAATCATTAAAATTTTATTTTAGTTATTACCTCTACGGTGCCGCAAGCGAAACCCCT
Source organism: Agapanthus africanus (assembly GCA_030015575.1). Classification (NCBI taxonomy): domain Eukaryota; kingdom Viridiplantae; phylum Streptophyta; class Magnoliopsida; order Asparagales; family Amaryllidaceae; genus Agapanthus; species Agapanthus africanus. The sequence goes on from JASDDO010000031.1 coordinate 327,180,266, forward strand.
ACGGCAGACAATGTAGGGGCAAATAAAGGGTATTTTAAAAATAAAAAAATATCAGATAAACATCGATCCCTCCCCAAAATTTCCCACACCCTAATTTTCTTTTCTTTCCGTGCCCATTCTCCAAAAAAAATTTCCACCTTGTCGTCGCCACCTCCACCGCATCGTCGCCACCTCCACCGTCGAAGCCCTCCTCCTCCTCCTTCCTGGCATAGCCTAATCGAGCAGGAGTCGTCACCATAAGGTTACTTAACTTACAGCAGCACGAGAACAGGGCTAGCGCGGTTGCAAAACATATAGAAATATCTACTCTCTCTCACACTCTCTCTCTCTATATATATATATATATCAGCATCGCAGGCAGATAATAATCATCACAACCAAATAATAATTATCACAGGAATGCGAACAATAATATGGAATAGCTGATAAACTAGGAGTCTCGCGTTTCATTTAAGCCGCAAATGAGACGCGATGTTCCTCGGTCGTATGGATAGCCTATTCATAATCAATCCTAAACCACTACGGGTGCGGTAAGCTACCTGCAAATTCTAGAAACTGGGTAACACACCTTCAATGAAATGAGTCGATCATCTGCCGATTTTTAGAATCCGGTAACTTGTGCACCCCTCCGCGGGTCGAATCCTATAATCCCTACAAATGCGGCGAACAACCCGCCAATTCTAGAGTGAGGCGGCCTGGTCTCAACTCCATGAGGTGGCTACCTGCTACACTCTAGAACCCGGCTACTCGAGCACTTCTTCTAGGTTAATCTTATTAAAGAAATGAAATATATACAATGGTGAAATCGACCGCATCCTGGTCGACCCCAATAAAAGAATATACAAAATACGGAAACGGCGGCCATAGGTTGGAGCTTGTCCCGAACAAATGAATACAACAAAATAAATCAAAACTATACAAGCACCACACGTGGGGCTATCCGACACGACAATCCGACTAAATCATAATTAAGATATATATCCACAGAAACAAGTAACCAAAAAAGTGTGCAATCCCGTCTAATTGAGCGTATAGCAATTAGACAGCATTCTGTTAGTTATATATATGCCCTAGAGGCCATTACTGTACATACGATATATATTGTAATGGATGATTGGACATATATAGGGAGGACTTTCTTGCTCGACATGATATTACGCTATCTGGTTGTACTTTATCTTAACATATACTCTAATTGTCTCTATGTTACATGTTGATAAAGCCCTTAGGATATGTACTCGACTACTGAGACAATGATGAGATCATACTAGTGGGGCCACGGTAGTCGACGAGTACATCCTATAACTGTTCCTAGTCGAGGGTGTATCGAGACAGGGCATCGATACACCAGAGTAGACTAACGTATACGCATCTTGACCCATATGATGGGCGATGGATGATCCCATATCCATCGGTGTTTGACATCAAGAATGGTGTACGGGTGCTCAGTGGAGACTGGTACACTGGACGGACTCGTCGAGAACTCCCAAATAGTATTATACCTCACGTCAGATGGCAGATCTCCGGTGGCACTGGTATAGAGTAGTCTGTTGACCCGAGATCGTCATAGAGTCTTGTGTGATTCCCACTGTGCTTTGATTTCCATCATACCACGTCCAAGAGGGCATGCAAAAAGGTGGCTTTTGGGTACAGTCCCGAATCACATGGAGGCAATGGGCGATAGGAGGGGATTCGTCTCTCCCGGTATAGGGGGTTGATGTTGCGCTGTGTTCGATTGGCTATAACAGGAAATCCCTGGCCAGGGTTGCTGAGATTTATTGGTAAGTGTTACCAGTAGTTTCTCGAATTGTTATAGACCTCATATCGACACGACTTATCGAGCTACTGGGGTCTGACGTTTACTACCCCTAGGCAAGATATGCGACATATCAGACGACGAGACCAGACTGTACGGGAGTGTTACTGATTGGATTCACAGAAGAATGTACAGGCTTGCTTGTTGATCTTCTGAGCGCTCAATACCTGGGTAGCTGTTACGTTTAGCTGACCGCTTGCAGCTTGTTGGTGTGATATGATCATCACCTACTGCCGGCGTATTGACGATTCTTTAGAGTCCTACACAGAGGTTTCTTGGCTCAGGAAAAATGGAGTAGGAGCACATATGTGATATGTGCGGGACCGAGGATAATGCGGTATGTGATACCGTATTGGATTCTCACGATATGAGATATCGGCCGGGTATATGTGATATAGCCGGGTCATCGTATTTGTCGGTTATATACGATATAGCTGGATTGTCGGATCAAGTGTTGATTCGATAATTTAATGTATAATAATATATATGATATATTAAATTACATTAACTAATATCAGCTCACTAAAAGATTCTTTTTCTCACTCGGGTAATACATTGATATATATGCGATATATGTTAATTTATGTTAATTGTATTATTTTCTTTTGTTAAAAAATATATATTGTATATGTTATATATAATATTGTAACATGTTAGGGTTACAAATTTAACAATGGTTTTGGGTTTGGATTAGGGTTAGGTTTTGCATGAAGCCTCCATGAAGCTTCATGAAGCTTTGACTTTGTCTTTGGCTGATATTTTGTATGATATTTAGTTAAACCCATCCAAACCATTAACTCTAGTTAACTCTCTACAAGCGTTAACTCCTTCATGCTTAACCATTGGTTAGATTTGTAACCACTGCGATAATTCATTATTCATCACAAAAGGATTCATCATCTTCTTCTATGAGTTCTTTATGAAAAGCTTTTCTATCTTTTTTCATAAGTGATGTTTATATGTGAGAATAAGAAAATAAAAGAGAGAAAAAATCTACTTCATCATCCTCATCTACCCTTTCCATTTAGATGAGGGTGTTCACTTCATTTAGTGAGTGTTAGCTTGTGTTAATGAAACTTCAAGGTAGATCATCTTTGTTAACGAAGATCGGAAGAAGTTTGCATCTTTCTCTTCGTGGAGCCTCTCGAGAGTTCGGAACACGATGATCGCAGCGAAGGGACCTCAACACGGAGCTTAAGAAGTGAAGGACTGGATCTATAAAGGTTGTAATCCCTCTCACTTAGTGTTAAAGTGTTTAAACATGTTTTTTTTCACATAAACTCTTGTTTAAAGATCCGTCTTTGGGTTGTTCGGCACGGCTAATTTTTTAATCGGGCATGGTTGATACCTCGTAGACCTTTGTGGCTGTACCTAGCAACCCTATAGTGGTATCAGAGCCAAGCTAGAGTTTAGACGAAATCTAGGCGAAGTTTAAAGTCCGATAGAACTCTGAATACCGGTTTATACCCCTCTCTGGACATTTTCTAAAATGTGATTTTTTCAGTATTAAAAATACTCAGAAAAACAATCAGGAAAAACTAAGAATTACTGTGAAGTACGGCCCACTAATTCGCTCATATGACCGCGGAACCGCGGCCAAACCAATGGCTTGGCGGGCGTTCCGCGGCCAAAATTGTAAATAGTCCCTGGAACTTCATATATTTATTCTTAGGTCCTTTCTTATCATTTTTTTCTGGGAATTATTTAATTCCACTTAAGTGTTGAGTTTTCTAGGTTGTATTGGGGACTCTTTGATTCGATCGGATAATCAACTTTGTTTAGTTTTTTCCGGGTAATTTTTAGACGTGTTAAAAAGTTCGAACGGATATCAACAACTCACTTTTTCCCCTGTCGGAAAATTTTCAAAAGTTGGATTTTTCTCGAGTTTAAGAACGTTCTAAGTCATGCAAGTACGCGGTGGACCCTCTAGAAGACAACAAACCTTAACTCGATTATGTGACCGTCTTGAACTGCCTCTAAACATTAGGGTTTGGGGCAGTACGGCGTGCCACATGTGAGGCGTTGGCTTGACCCTTCTACGGCTGGGACCATTGGTACCGTGGCATGTGATGGATGTTTTTAACTGATTTCAAGTGTTGAGATATATTGGGAAAACTTAGGTGTTTGATTATTCGATTGGAAAGTTTAACACTGTCTTTTTTATCTGGAATGTGATACAATATTTGTAATCCACAGGTAGTTATGAGATAACTAATTTGAATGTTATAAACAAAGCAGTTTAGTCTCAAATGATCAGTTACCACAGAATTTTGATGTGATCAAAAGTCCGTCGCAATCACGTAGTGTACGCCGGATACTCATCAGATAAACTTAATAGATAGCCACACCCCATAGCCCCGACCAAGTGACTGTAGGAGAACCCCGTCGCAAAAGCTTCCGTTCGGGTGCTCGCGGGCAGCGGTGTTCCTCCTTAGTGCACTTCGTCGACGGCATCTGGGGTGCGGCCGTCTACTAAAGTTTGCGACCGAGAATTCGACCAGAATGTCGAGAATCTTGTTGATTGCCCGACTTGATATTGAAAAGAGTTTTCGATAATGAGACTAAAATGCAGAGTTTATAATTGTTAGGCATGCGATGTCTAAGAAATTCATTTGGTTAGGCATGAGATGTCGAAGGAGGTTGCGGATTCCAACTGTTGTAGTTTTACACTTTCTTTTCTGTGACCGTAAGCGTAGTATGTGGTGTATCGCCGGCTTCGTTGCTATACATCAACGACAATGGGATACGCATACTTGCTTACGTTGATGATATGAGATATTATGTGTTTCTGTGATATGTTATATTGGATCGTCGCGTTTTGAATAGCCGGGGTTTTATGTGAGATGAGAGTTTTTTTCTTTTTCATTCATGTAAAATTCATTTGTATGTAATATTCCTTTATTGGGGCACTTCCGGGCTGAGGAAGATGTTAGTTATATGTATGCCCTAGAGGCCATTACTATACATAGATGTATATTGTAGTGGATGCTGGGACATATATAGGGAGGACTTTCTTGCTCGACATGATAGTATGCTATCTGGTTACTCTTTTCCTAACGTGTATGCTGATTATCTCTCTGTTACATGTTGGTAAAGCCTTAGGATGTGTACTTGACTACCTGGACTATGATGCGGATCATACTAGTGGGGACATGGTAGTCCATAAGTACATCCTTCAATGTCCCTAGTCGTGGGTGTATCGAGACGGGGCATCGATATACCAGAGTAGACTAGCGTGTACCTTCTCGACCCATACAGATGGGCGATGGATGATCCCATATCCATTGGTGTTTGACATCAGAGATGATATACGGGTGCTCAGTAGAGTCTGGGTACACTGGACGGACTCGCCGAGAACTCCCAGATGGTATTATACCTCACGTCAGATGGCAGTTCTCTGGTGACACTGGTACAGAGTAGTCTGTTGACCCGAGATCGTCATAGAGTCTTGTGTGGTTCCCACTGTGCTTTGATTTCCATCTTACCACGTCCAAGAGGGCATGCAAAACGGTGGTTTTTGGGTACAGTCCCAAGTCATATGGAGGCAATGAGCGATAGGAGGGGATTCGTTTCTCCCGGTATAGGGGGTTGATGTTGCGCTGTGTTCGATTGGCTATAACAGGAAATCCCTGGCCAGGGTTGCTGAGATTTACTGGTAAGTGTTACCAGTAGTTTCTCGAATTGTTATATACCTCATATCGACACGACTTATTGAGCTATTGGGGTCTGACGTTTACCACCCCTAGGTGAGATATGCGACATATCAGACGACGAGACCGGACTGTACGGTAGTGTTACTGGTTGGATTCACTGGAGTTTGAGCGGGCTTGCTCGTCGATCTTCTGATCGCTCAATACCCGGGTGGCCGTTACATTTAGCAGACCGCTTGCGGCTTGTGGGTGTTTGATATGATCATCACCTGCTGCCGGCGTATTGACGAGTCTTTAGAGTCCTACACAGAGGTTTCCTGGTTCAAGCGAAACGAAATAGGAGCACATATGAGATATGTGCGGGACCGAGAATAATGCGTGTATGTGATACCGTATTTCGTTCTCGCGATCAATGTGTCGAATGGTTGTATGCGATATAACCTAATTATCGATTCAAGCGTTGATTCGATAAGCCGATACATTGTATACTATTCGGTTGTGTGCGACATGATCGGATCATTGAATCAAGTGTTGATTTAATGATTTAATGCATGTTTATATATTTTATATATTACTTTGCATCAACTAGTATCGGTTTACTTAAGATGGATTTTCTCACTCGGATGTGCACATTGTATATGTGATATACTTTTTGTACACTAGATTGTATCATGTTTGATGATACATATTTACTTGTGATTGTGTGAAGATTGAACCATGGTTATATGAATGGCTAGGGTTATGATTATTTATTCATTCATTTATTTACATATTCATTTTGGAAATTATTTAAGGATGGTGGCTTATTTTGTTTTATGTTGAAGCTTCTTGAAGCTTTGATCAAGTCAACCATTCTTATCTCATCCTTAACCCTAACCATTCCAACTAACCATGGTTTAATCTCTACACTTGACCATGGTTTACATTATGATAAGTTTTCATTTTCTTTTGATTTTAAAATTAACTTATCATAACATTTCTTCTTCTTCTTCCTTGAACTCGAGAAGAAAACCTCCACTTCATCAATGGTGATTGATGAAGATGAGTGAGAAATCCAATTCTAAAGTCTACCCACTTCCTATTTCTTCATCCTCTACCTCTTGCCAAGTAGTAAAGTGTGTTTCCTTCACAAGCTTTCATGGCTTGGTGAAGGTGGAGCTTGATCTAGCGATGCTTCGATGTAGATCATCTTCGGCACGTCGTCGACGACCTAGCTCGCCTATTCTCCGATGAAGCCGACACTAGAGCTCGGGAGTTCACTAGGACAGCGAAGGGACTTCGTTGCGGAGCTATGGAGGTGGAGCACCGGATCTACATAGGTTGTATTTCCGTATTCTCATAGTTAAGTGTTAACTAGTTAATTATTCGCCTAGATTTCTAGCCAACGATCCGTTCTAGGGTTTCTCGGCACCTAGATTTTTTGAAATTGGCATGGTCGATGCCTTGTGAGACCTCATTAGGATGCCTAGGAACCCTACAGAAGATGTCATCATTGTATATTATTTACTTTTCCGCATTAGGTAGACCCAATGCAGGGAGCACAAGTAACCGGGTTCTGGGGTCCAGTGGGAGACCATCTCGAGGAGTCGAGACCGGGTCTCCTAACCCTAGAATTGGCAGTGTTGCTTGCCGCTCTCGTAGGGGTCTAGGGATGTGGGTTTGGCTATTCATCACGACCGTGGAATCCGTGTTTTATACATGCTCGTATTGAAAACACGGACGTCCTAGTATATCCAATATTTCATATCTGTTCTTCTGCTGCAATGTTCTGTAATGAGATCATATTACTGCCTGAGACGAATGTTTATATTATATATATGAGATATATGTTATATTGCAGATTTCGTTTCAAATGTGATGCTTGTGAAGCATAATTAAAATGGGACTTCATTAATGAGATTAATGAAACTAAAAGAAACCTAAGATGTTGTAGAAACTTGTTTAAAAACTGGTAGCTCTAGTTCTTGCTTTGCATAGCGGTGTTCCTTGTAGAACATCCAGCACCTTATTCGATAAGGAAAGAGCCGAGATCCCTTCACCGGGAGTGACCTCTTTAGTGAAACTAGCAGATGCTGCATACTCGGTTTGTCTTTTGATTGCTTCTATAGTTTTTTCTTTGCATAGTGATATTTGTGAAATATCCTGCATATTATTCGATGAGGAAAGGGCCGGCGATCCCTTCACCGGGAGTGACCCCTTTAGCAAAACTAGAAAAAGCCTCAAAAACACTCCATTTAGAATCACTCGATTCTACAACGATATCAAGTTCATTACGCAAAAGGTTTTCTTAAAAAACCTGTCGTAGCCCTCCGTCATTTCAGATAAGTACTAGTTAGTATTCGTGCTACGTTTGTTGACTATGTTAAGGCGTAGTGTGCGGTAGCTGATTAGCGCTTATCTGTATAAGCATATGATGCGATTGGATTAGGGTAGTCGTGCGATTTTGTTGACTATGTTAAGGGTCGTGCGGGTGGGTTTAATTCAATCGGGAAATGACGGGTTGAACTTGACTAGCACTTATGATTTGTTGACTATGTTAAGGTCATATAGCTGCTAGGGGCAAAATATTATCGGGAATTTCAAGTGTTGAAATTTGCAATGAGATTGCATACCTTCTATGAGATAGTTGGATCCCGATACCTGCTGCGAGTAAGAGTTACTCCTTGAAGAGTTTTACACATTACAATTAGCCAATCAAGTAGGTGTCTAGAAAGGTGTTAACGGGGTTACGCATCTGGGAAAACGAGGTTTACTTTAATTAGGTCCATGCGAAAGCACGGGGAACCTCCCTCAAAGTACCGGCACTAGCCTGGCTGAAAGATTGGCGAACTTGTAGCGTGTAATTAATCCCGGCTAGTCTTTCCTTTTCTGGTTTGAAGGAAGATTTGACTAAAACAGTGGGAGACATCCTAATTAGATATATTAGATAACCAATCTAATCTTGCAAGAGCATACGCTGAGTGTTTTCTTCTCTCTCTCTCCAGGCAGCGACCATATCACGCCTTAATCAAGATAATAATACGGATATATTGACCGAACCCGCTTGTTATACTGAGCTGGGGAACGTTGGTCCCGCTCCAACTTATAATTGTTATAAGACAGAGCAGGAAATTGGGGATTACCAGAATTCCCGTGCCGCCCAAACGAAGAATGTGCATGTTGATGCATCTTCTTCGGGTGTGTTCATTACATAGAACTGTTTCTCAGTATCCTTTATGTCTTGGGTATGAGATACCGGATCAGGATCCCGCATATGTAATCTGTTACAAGGGCTACAGATAGGTAGAGAACTGAGAACGGGTGATAAGTTTCATGAGATAGAAACGGTGCAAGTGTTGCAGCCAAGTCTGTTGGTCACTATCACCCTGCATTACCAGAATACATTGATTCTGAACGAATGTGATTAGATACCGAACCTGATATACAACATCATATCATTTTCTTTATTAGTAAAGAAAGGATATAATTTTGTATTGTTGGATAGTGTTTTGAACATTTCCTATATCAAGAGTTGATCGGTTCAGGCACGTTATCTAAAAGCATTGACGTTCTTAATCAAACTACAGTTCTTAGTATACAGAACACACACGAGAGGAAGAGTTCAGAAATGAACGAATCCTTCTTGAGGCATTGTAGACTAGGTCATATCAATGCGACCTGGCTAGTTAAGTTACATTTAGATGCATATTTAAATCTGTTTGAATTTACATCTTGTGAAACTTGCCGGTCATGTCACAAAGATAAGATGACCATAGCTCTGTTTATTGAAAACAGAGAAAGAGTTAGTGAACTCTTGGGATTGATATATGCTGATGTATGAAAGTCTCCTGTCTACACATGCCAAGACCGGTTCTTTGTACTTCATTACATTCTCTGATGATCTCTCAAGATTCAGACATATGTTCCTGTTGAAACACAAGTCCGAACCTTTTGAGATATTCATAGAATGTAAGTTAGAAGTAGAGAACCAAAATACGGGTATAAGTATTATGTCCTTTGATGAGATCAAGGAGGAGAATACTTGAGCACGGAATTCCTGGACTATTCTAAAGGAGAATGAGATTCTCTCTCAGCATTACTCCTCCGTATACACCACAGCACATCGGTGTATCGGGGCAGAGCAATAGCACCCTATGTGATATGGTGTGCTCTATGATGAGTACTACTGAGTTTTCTATTTCCTTTTGGGAGTTATGCACTTGAGAAGCTGCATACCTATTGAATATGGTTCAAATCAAATCAGTTACCTACCACTTCATATGTGATATGGAAAGGGAAGAGCCCATATCTTAAGTTTGTTAAGATTTGGGGTTGTCCGGCCTATGTCTAAAAGCAAAATCCGGACAAGCTCGAGGCAAGGTCAGCTCTGTAAAACTGGAAGTAATTCCAGCTATACAAACTACAGTAGATGATTTGTTAGAACCAAAGGATTCAATAGTTTCCAACGAACCTCAACCTCTCCGTCGATCTAGTAGGGTTCCTCACCCACCTGAGAGATACTTCGGCTTCTCTATGACAGTGGGAACGAGGATTGCATCATGAGATGATGACCTAACTAGTTTCGAGCTGGCCATCAGGAGTGGGACTCTGTAAGAATGGCTGGATGCTTAGCGATCTGAGATGGAATCCTTATACACCAACAAAGTATGGACTTTGGTTGCTTTATCTGAAGGGTTAAATCCCCATCAGGAGCAAGTATATCTTGAGAAGATTACTTGGTGTACATGGAAAAGTTGAGACTTTCAAAACTATGCTTAAGTCCATCCAGATCCTACTTACTACGGCTACATACCATGACTACGATATCTGGTGGTTGGGTGACATGACAGCTTTTCTAAATGATGTTTTAGAAGAGAGCGTCTATAAGTACACAGCCAGAGGGCTTCGTAGACAGTGAGAGCAGCGGAAACGTGTGCAAGATGTTTTATGTGATAAAGCAGGCATCGCGGAGTTGGAACGTCTGTTTTGATGTGGTAGTCAAAGAGTTTGATTTCATCAAAATGGTAGATGAACCTTGTATATACAAAAAGGTAGTAGGGAGTATGGTGGTGATCCTCGTAAAGTACGTGGATGACATACTCTTGACAGGGAAGGAGTTTCTTATGCTACGCTCGGTCAATCTCCGCTTATCACAAGGATTCTCCAGATAGGATCAAAGTGATACCTCCTATATCCTGGGTTTTGGATCTATGAGATAGATCTAATTGGATGTTAGGATACTCACTAGTTGTAGTGAGATGGTATCAATCAATCCTGTGAAGAATCACTGGAAAGGTTCCAGGGTGATAAGGACGACTGAATGTCAGTCGCAGGCATTGTCTATACCCTCAGTGGAGGTACGGTATGTTGGAAGAGTTCCAAGCTAGATACCGTGACTTACTAGACAATTAAAGGCAAGATACATCGTTACCAAGGATGCTACCAAAAAGGCAGTCTGGATATATATAAGTGAAAGGTTCCTTGACACTCTCAAGAGGTCTCACAAGGCATCAACCATGCCAATTTCAAATTTTACGGTGCCGAGAAACCCTAGACAACGGATCGTTAACTAGATGTCTAGGCGAAAGATGCAACTAGTAAACTACTTTACTAAGAGAACGGAAATACAACCTTTGTAGATCCGGTTCTCCACCTCCATAGCTCCGCAATGAAGTATCCTCGCTGTCCAAATGGAAACCCGGGCTCTAGCGTCGGCTTCATCGGAGAAATGGGCGGGTAAGGTCGTCGTCTTCTTGCCGAAGATGATCTACATCGAGGCATCGCAAGATCAAGCTCCCACTTCACCAAGTCATGAAACTTGTGAAGAGAACACACTCTACTACTTGGCAATAGGTAGAGGATGAAGAAATAGGAAGTGGGTAGACTTTAAAATTGGATTTCTCACTCATTTCATCAATCCACCATTGATGAAGTCAAGCTTCTTCATGTGTAGAAGAAGAAGAAGAAGATAATGTTATGATAAGTATTGGAGAATAATTGAAAAAGAATTATTCTTATCATAACTTGAACCATGGTTAGATGTAGAGAGTTAACTCAAGTTAGATGAATGGTTAGGGTTTGAAGAAGAAGATAAAAAGGTTACATGAGTCAAAGTTGCATGAAGCTTCAAGAAGCTTCATGTAAGAAAGCAACCTTTTTATTTTCTTTTCCCTTTTTCTTTTAATCCAAATTAAAAGATAAAGGAATAAATAAAGGAATAAAAACCCTACCATTTACTTAACCATGGAATAACTCTTTACACAAACCCTAGCAAACATGTATCATCAAACATGATACAATCAAGTCCACAAAAGTATATCACATATACAATGTGCACATCCGAGTGAGAATATCCATTTAAAGTGAACCGATACTAGTCAATGCAAAGTAATATATCAAATATATAATTATGTATTAAATCATTAAATCAACACTTGATTTAACGATCCGGTCATATCACATATGACCGACTAATATTCAATGTATCGGCTTATCGAATCAACGCTTGAATCGATAACTAGGTTATATCGCATACAACCAATCGATACATTCATCCCGAGAATAGGATACGGTATCACATACACGCATTATTCTCGGACCCTCACATATCTCATATGCGCTCCTATTTCGTTTTGCTTGAGCCAGGAAACCTCTGTGTAGGACTCTAAAGACTCGTCAATACGCCGGCAGCAGATGATGATCATATCAAACACCCACAAGCCGCAAGCGGTCTGCTAAACGTAAAGGCCACCCGGGTATTTAGCGATCAGAAGATCGACGAGCAAGCCTGCTCACACTCCAGTGAATCCAACCAGTAACACTACCGTACAGTCCGGTCTGATCGTCTGATATGTCGCATATCTCGTCTAGGGGTGGTAAACGTCAGACCCCAATAGCTCGATAAGTCATGTCGATATGAGGTCTATAACAGTTCGAGAAACTACTGGTAACACTTACCAGTAAATCTCAGCAACCCTGGCCAGGGATTTCCGGTTATAGCCAATCGAACACAGCGCAACATCAACTCCCTATACCGGGAGAGACGAATCCCCTCCTATCGCTCATTGCCTCCATGTGACTCGGGACTGTACCCAAAAACCACCGTTTTGCACGCCCTCTTGGACGTGGTAAGGTGGAAATCAAAGCACAGTGGGAACCACACAAGACTCTATGACGATCTCGGGTCAACAGACTACTCTGTACCAGTGTCACCAGAGAACTTCCATCTGACGTAAGGTATAATACCATCTGGGAGTTCTCGGCGAGTCCGTCCAGTGTACCCAGTCTCTACTGAGCACCCGTATATCTCCTCTGATGTCAAACACTAATGGATATGGGATCATCCATCGCCCATCTGTATGGGTCGAGAAGGTACACGCTAGTCTACTCTGGTATATCGATGCCCCGTCTCGATACACCCACGACTAGGGACATTGAAGGATGTACTTATGGACTACCATGTCCCCACTAGTATGATCCGCATCATAGTCCAGGTAGTCAAGTACACATCCTAAGGGCTTTACCAACATGTAACAGAGAGATAATCAGCATACACGTTAAGGAAAAGAGTAACCAGATAGCATACTATCATGTCGAGCAAGAAAGTCCTCCCTATATATGTCCCAGCATCCACTACAATATACATCCTATGTATAGTAATGGCCTCTAGGGCATACATATAACTAACAATCTCCCACTTGCACTAGGGCCATCTGTAGCAGTGGTTGTAGTATCTCATACTCAACCATCCCATAAAAGTCTCTCTCTGGGAATAGGCCTTCGTGAGTGGATCCGCTGTGTTATCCTCTGAGTCTGCTCTCCTAACCTCGATCACCTTGGAGATCAACTATCTCCATGATCTGGTGATACTGCCTTAGAATATGTCTGGATCACTGATGGGACCGGCGTTCCTTGGCATAAGCCACAACTCCATTGTCACACAATGGAAGGAACTAAGTTCATCTCATGAACTATTATACACCCAAACAGCCTCTTTGGTAGCATCTTAAGTAGCGATGTATCCTGCCTTTATCGTCTAGTGTGTCACGGTATCTAGCTTGGAACTCTTCCAACATACCGTCCCTCGATAGAGGGGAAAGACAATGCCTGCGACTGACATTCAGTCGTCTTTATCACCCTGGAACACTTCCAGTGATTCTCCCCAGGATCATTTGATACAATCTTACTACAGCTAGTAAGAATCCTAACACCCAAATAACATCTATCTCATAGATGAAAACTCAGGATTTAGGAGGTATCACTTTGATCCTATATGGAGAATCCATGTGATAAGCGGAGATTGACCGAGCGTAGCATAGGAAACTCCTTCCCTTTCAAGAGTATGTCATCCACGTACTCTACGAGGATCACCACCATACTCCCTACTACCTTTTTGTTTATACAAGGTTCATCTACCATTTTGATGATGTCAAACCTTTTGACTATCTATCAAAACAGATGTTCCAACTTCGCGATGCCTGCTTTATCAAATAAAACATCTTGCTCACGTTTCCGCTGCTCCCACTTTCTACGAGGCCCTCTGGCTGTGTACTTATAGACGCACTCTTCTAAAATATCATTTAGAAAAGCAGTCATTACACCCAACCGCCAGATATCGTAGTCATGGTATGTAGCCGTGGCAAGTAGTATCTGGATGGACTTAAGCATAGGTACTGGAAAAGGTTTCATCATTATCCAGGCCTGGTCAATGACGAAAACCTTTAACAAGTCTAGCTTTGAAAGTCTCAACTTTTCCATCTACACCAAGTAATCTTCTCAAGATATACTTGCTCTTGATGGGGATTTAACCCTTCAGATATAACAGCCAAAGTCCATACTTTGCTGGTGTACATGGATTCCATCTTAGATTGCTAAGCATCCAGCCATTCTTACAGAGTCTTACTCCTGATGGACAGCTCGAAATTAGTTGGGTCATCATCTCATGATGCAATCCTCGCTCCCACTGTCATAGAGAAATTGAAGTATCTCTCAGGTGGGTGAGGAACCCTACTAGATCGGCGGAGAGGCTGAGGTTCGTTGGAATCTACTGAATCCTTTGGTTCTATCAAATCATCAGCTGCAGTTTGTATAGCTGGAACATTTCCAGTTCTACATAACAGACCTTGCCTCGAGCTTGTCCGGATTTTGCTTTTAGACATAGGCCGGACAACCCCAAATCTTAACTAACTTAAGAGATGGGCTCTTCCCTTATCATATCAAATATGAAATGGTAGGCAACCGATTTGATTTGAACCCTTTTCAATAGGTATGCAACTTCTCAAGTGCATAACTCCCTAAAGGAAATAGGTAACTCAGTAGTACTCATCATAGAGCACACCTAATCATATAGGGTGTGATTGCTCCGTCCCGATATACCATCGTGCTATGGTGTATACGGAGGAGTAATGCTGAGAGAGAATCTCATTCTCCTTTAGAATAGTCCAGGATTTCCGTGCTCAAGTATTCTCCTCTTCGATCACATCAAAGGATATAATACTTATACCCGTATTTTGGTTCTCTACTTCTTAATCATATTCTGTGAATATCTCAAAAGGTTTGGACTTGTGTTTCAACAGGAACATATGTCTGAATCTTGAGAGATCATCAGAGAATATAATGAAGTAAAAAGAACCAGTCCTGGCATGTGTAGACAGGAGACCTTACATACATCATCATGTATCAGTCCCAAGAGTTCACTAACTCTTTCTCTGTTTCCAGTAAACGGAGCTATGGTCATCTTATCTTTGTGACATGACTGGCGAGTTTCACAAGATGTAAATTCAAACTGATTTAAATATGCATCTTTATGTAACTCAAGCTAGTCGGGTCGCATTGATATGACCTAGTCTACAATACCTCAAGAAGGATTTGTCCATTTCTGAACTCTTCCTCTTGTGTGTGTTCTGTTTACTAAAAAACTGTAGTTTGATTTAGAACATCAATGCTTTTAGATAACGTGCCTGAACCGATCAACTTTTGATATAGGAAATGTTCAAAACATTATCCAACAATACGAAATTTTATCGTTTCTTTACTAATAAAGAGACAGATATGATTTTGTATATCAGGTTCGGTATCTAATAACATTTGTTCAGAATCAATGTATTCAGGTAATACAGGGTGACAGTGACCGACAGACTTGGCTGCAACACTTGCCCCGTTTTCTGCCTCATGAAACTTATCACCCGTTCTCAGTTTTTCTACCCTTTTGTAGCCCTATGTAACAAATTACATATCTGGGATTCTGATCCGGTATCATATACCCAGGATGGGGAGGATACTGAGAAACAGTTCTTTGTAATGAACACACCCGAAGATGATGCATCAACATGCAATCTCTTCGTTTGGGCGGCACGGGAAATCTGGTATTCCCCAATTTCCTGCTCTGTCTTATAACAATTATAAGTTGGAGCGGGACCAACGTTCCCCAGCTCAGTATAACAAGCGGGTTCGGTCAATATTCCGTATTATTATCTTGATTAAGGCGTGACATGGTCGCTACCAGGAGAGAGAGAGAAGAAAACACTCAGCGTGCGCTCTTGCAAGAATAGATTGGTTATTATTTTATCTAATCAGGATGGCTCCCACTGCTTTTTATCAAATCTTCCTTCAAACCCTAAAAGGAAAGACTAGCCGGGATTAATTACACACTACAAGTTCGCCAATCTTTCAGCCAAGCCAGTGTCGGTACTTTGAGGGAGGTCCCCCGTGCTTTCGCACGAACCTAATTAATGTAAACCTCATTTTCCCAGAGGCGTAACCCCGTTGACACCTTTCTAGACACCTACTTGATCGGCTAATTGTAATGTGTAAAACTCTCCCAGGAGTAACAATTACTCGCAGCGGGTATCGGGATCCAACTATCTCATAGAAGGTATGCAATCTCATTGCAAATTTCAACACTTGAAATTCCCGATAATATTTCGCCCCTAGCGTCCTATGACCTTGACGCAGGCCAACAAACCATAGTCCGCTAGTCAAGTTCAACCCATCATTTCCTGATTGAATTAAACCCACTCGCACGACCCTTGACGCAGGCCAACAAAGTCGCACGACTACCCTAATCCAATCTGCATCATATGCATAAGCAGATAAATACTAGTTAGCTACCGCACACTACGCTTTGACGCAGGCCAACAAACATAGCACGAATACTAACTACCACTTATCTGAAATGACGGAGGGCTACGACAGGTTTTTCTGAAAACCTATTGCGTAATGAACTCGATATCGTTGTAGAATCAAATGATTTTAAAAATGGAGTGCTTTTGAGGCTTTTCTAGTTTTGCTAAAGGAGTCACTCCCGGTGAAGGGATCGTCGGTCCTTTTCTCGCCGAATGAGGTATGGGATATATCATATATATCACTGTGCAAAACAAAAACTCTTAAAAGCAATCAAAAGACAAACCGAGGGTGTAGCATCTGCCAGTTATTGCTAAAGGAGTCACTCCCGGTGAAGGGATCTCGGTCCTTTCCTTATCGAATAAGGTGCAGGATATATCACATATACCGCTGTGCAAAGCAAGAACTGTAGCTACCTGTTTTATTTTGAAATTCGATTCTACAACATCTTAGGTTTCTTTTATTTCATTAATCATATTAATGAAGTCCCATCATTTAATGTACCTAAACATCACAGATAAATACGACGTACACTTATGCCATCCGCATTCGCCTCGATGTCCCCTCGTGCACCGTTAGGTTAGGTAACTAACGGCAGAGCGGGGCAGGGCTAGCGCGGGTGTAAAACATAAGTAACGCCTATATAATATATCATATATACTATATACAGTATATATCACAGAACATCACATGATCACATCACAGATATCGCAGCAGAAGAAACATATGAAATATTAGATATACTAGGATGTCCGTGTTTTCAATACGAGCCAGTATAAAACATGGATTCCACGGTCGTGATGAATAGCCAAACCCACACCCCTAGACCCCTACGAGAGCGGCAAGCAACCCTACCAACTCTGGAGTTAGGAGACCCGGACTCGACTCCTTGAGTTGGTCTCCCACTGGACTCCAGAACCCGGTTACTTGTGCCCTCCTCCTTGGGTCTATCCTAGTGCAGAAAAGTAAATAATATACAAAGGGTGACATCTTCCGCAACCTGGAAGTGCCCCAATAAAAGAATATTACATATAAGTTTTTACATGAATGAAAATGAAAAACACTCATCTCACATAAAAACCCCCGTCTATTCAAACACGATGATCCAATATAACATATCCAGCAACACATAACATCACATTCATCAACGTAAGTAAACATGCGTATCCTAATTGTCGTTGACATATAGCAACGAAACCGGCGATATCACATATTACACTTACGGTCACAGAAAAGAAAGTGTAAAACTACAACAGTTGGAATCCGCAACCACCTCAGACATCGCATGCCTGACCAAATGAATTACTTAGACATCGCATGCCTAACAATTATAAACCCCGCATTTTAGTCTCAAAATCGAAAACTCTTTTCAATATCAAGTCGGGCAATTCAACAGGATTCCCGACATTTTGATCGAATGTCGTCGCAAACTTCAGTAGACGGTCGCACCCCTGATACCGTCGACGAAGTGCACCAAGGCGGAACACCGCTACCGGGAGCACCCGAATGGATGCTTTCGGCGACGGGGTTCTCCTACAGTCACTTGGTCGGGGCTATGGAGTGAGGCTGTCTATTAAGTTTACCCGGCGAGTATCCGCGTACGCTACGTGATTGCGATGGACTTTTGATCACATCAAAATTCCGTTGCAACCGATCAAGTGAGACTAAACTGCTATGTTTGTAACATTCATTTAGTTATCTCATAACTTATTGTGAATTCCAATTATTGTATCCCATTCTGGATAAATAGAAAATGTTAAACTTTCCGATCGAACATCCAAACACCCAAGTTTTCCCGATACAGTCCAACACATGAAACAAGTCTAAAAACATTCAGTTCGTGCCTCAGTACCAACGGTCCAGCCATAGAAGGGTCAAGCCAACGCCTCACATGTGGCACGCCGTACTGCCCCAAACCCGAAGGTTCAAAAGGCAGTTCAAGACGGTCACATAATCGAGTTAAGGTTTGTTGTCTTCTAAAGGGTCCATCGCGTTACTTGCACTACTTAGAACGTCGTTAAACTACGGAAAAATCCAACACTTGGAAATTTCCCGGCAGGGGAAAAGTTGGGTATTTATATCCGGTCGAACTTTTTTAACATATTCAAAAAT
Source organism: Agapanthus africanus (assembly GCA_030015575.1). Classification (NCBI taxonomy): domain Eukaryota; kingdom Viridiplantae; phylum Streptophyta; class Magnoliopsida; order Asparagales; family Amaryllidaceae; genus Agapanthus; species Agapanthus africanus. The sequence continues at coordinate 327,198,944 of JASDDO010000031.1, forward strand.
TATCCGGAAAGCCACATAGACAAAATTAGACAGTCCGATCGAATCTCCGAATCCCCAATACAACCCAGAAAATACAACTCTGGAAAAAATATTAAAAATTCCTAGGAAAACCAGCACATAAAACTAAGAATTACTGTGTAGAATTAGACGCACAAAACGACAAACTGGCCGCGGAACCGCCGCACAAGCCAGCTTGTGCCGCGGTTCCGCTGTGCTACAGTGGAATCATGGACACGTGTTGCACAGTAATTCTTAGGATTCCCTGCTGATTTTTCTGCATATTTTTATTTTCGAAAAATCCACATTTTACATAAATGTCCAGAGAACATGTTTAGGGTTTGGGTTTCGGGTCGATCGGACTTCAAATTCCGTCTAGACTTCGCCTAAGGCTCTAGCTAGGCTCTGATACCAGTGAAAGGTTCCTTGGCACTCTCAAGAGGTCTCACAAGGCATCAACCATGCCAATTTCAAATTTTACGGTGCCGAGAAACCCCAGACTACGGATCGTTAACTAGATGTCTAGGCGAAAGATGCAACTAGTAAACTACTTTACTAAGAGAACGAAAATACAACCTTTGTAGATCCGGTTCTCCACCTCCATAGCTCCGCAATGAAGTATCCTCACTGTCCAAATGGAAACCCGGGCTCTAGCGTCGGCTTCATCGGAGAAATGGGCGGGTAAGGTCGTCGGCTTCGTGCCGAAGATGATCTACGTCGAGGCATCGCAAGATCAAGCTCCCACTTCACCAAGTCATGAAACTTGTGAAGAGAACACACTCTACTACTTGGCAAGAGGTAGAGGATGAAGAAATAGGAAGTGGGTAGACTTTAAAATTGGATTTCTCACTCATTTCATCAATCCACCATTGATGAAGTCAAGCTTCTTCATGTGTAGAAGAAGAAGAAGAAGATAATGTTATGATAAGTATTGGAGAATAATTGAAAAAGAATTATTCTTATCATAACTTGAACCATGGTTAGATGTTGAGAGTTAACTCAAGTTAGATGAATGGTTAGGGTTTGAAGAAGAAGACAAAAAGGTTACATGAGTCAAAGTTGCATGAAGCTTCAAGAAGCTTCATGTAAGAAAGCAACCTTTTTATTTTCTTTTCCCTTTTTCTTTTAATCCAAATTAAAAGATAAAGGAATAAATAAAGGAATAAAAACCCTAACCATTTACTTAACCATGGAATAACTCTTTACACAAAACCTAGCAAACATGTATCATCAAACATGATACAATCAAGTGCACAAAAGTATATCACATATACAATGTGCACATCCGAGTGAGAATATCCATTTAAAGTGAACCGATACTAGTCAATGCAAAGTAATATATCAAATATATAATTATGCATTAAATCATTAAATCAACACTTGATTTAACGATCCGGTCATATCACATATGACCGACTAATATTCAATGTATCGGCTTATCGAATCAACGCTTGAATCGATAACTAGGTTATATCGCATACAACCAATCGATTCATTCATCCCGAGAATAGAATACGGTATCACATACACGCATTATTCTCGGTCCCTCACATATCTCATATGCGCTCCTATTTCGTTTTGCTTGATCCAGGAAACCTCTGTGTAGGACTCTAAAGACTCGTCAATACGCCGGCATCAGATGATGATCATATCAAACACCCACAAGCCGCAAGCGGTCTGCTAAACGTAACGGCCACCCGGGTATTGAGCGATCAGAAGATCGACGAGAAAGCCCGCTCACACTCCAGTGAATCCAACCAGTAACACTACCGTACAGTCCGGTCTGATCGTCTGATATGTCGCATATCTCGCCTAGGGGTGGTAAACGTCAGACCCCAATAGCTCGATAAGTCGTGTCGATATGAGGTCTATAACAGTTCGAGAAACTACTGGTAACACTTACCAGTAAATCTCAGCAACCCTGGCCAGGGATTTCCGGTTATAGCCAATCGAACACAGCGCAACATCAACCCCCTATACCGGGAGAGACGAATCCCCTCCTATCGCTCATTGCCTCCATGTGACTCGGGACTGTACCCAAAAACCACCGTTTTGCACGCCCTCTTGGACGTGGTAAGGTGGAAATCAAAGCATAGTGGGAACCACATTATACTCTATGACGATCTCGGGTTAACAGACTACTCTGTACCAGTGTCACCAGAGAACTGCCATCTGACGTAAGATATAATACCATCTGGGAGTTCTCGGCGAGTCCGTCCAGTGTACCCAGTCTCTACTAAGCACCCGTATATCTTCTCTGATGTCAAACACCAATGGATATGGGATCATCCATCGCCCATCTGTATGGGTCGAGAAGGTACACGCTAGTCTACTCTGGTATATCGATGCCCCGTCTCGATACACCCACGAATAGGGACATTGAAGGATGTACTTATGGACTACCATGTCCCCACCAGTATGATCCGCATCATAGTCCAGGTAGTCAAGTACACATCCTAAGGGCTTTACTAACATGTAACAGAGAGATAATCAGCATACACGTTAAGGTAAAGAGCAACCAGATACATGTCGAGCAAGAAAGTTCTCCCTATATATGTCCCAGCATCCACTACAATATACATCCTATGTATAGTAATGGCCTCTAGGGCATACATATAACTAACAATAAGTTCATGAGATGAACTTCGTTCCTACCATTGTGTGATAATGGAGTTGTGGCTTTAGCCAAGGAACCCCCGTCCCATTAGAAATCCAGATATAATTCTTAGGCAGTATCACCTGATCATGGAGATGGTTGATCTCCAGGGAGATCAAGGTTAGGAGAGTAGATACAGAGGACAACAGCGCGGATCCACTCACAAAGGCCTTTTTCCCAGTAGAGACTTTTATAGGATGGTTGAGTATGAGATACTTCAACCATAGCTAATTATTGGGTATGTGATACCACAACAGATGGCCCTAGTGCAAGTGGGAGATTGTTAGTTATATGTATGCCCTAGAGGCCATTACTGTACATATGATGTATATTGTAATGGATGCTTGGACATATATAGGGAGGACTTTCTTGCTCGACATGATAGTACGCTATCTGGTTGTACTTTATCTTAACATGTACTCTTATTGTCTCTATGTTACATGTTGATAAAGCCCTTAGGATATGTACTCGACTACTGGGACTATGATGAGATCATACTAGTGGGGCCACGGTAGTCGACGAGTACATCCTATAACTGTTCCTAGTCGAGGGTGTATCAAGACATGGCATCGATACACCAGAGTAGACTAGCGTATACGCATCTTGACCCATATGATGGGTGATGGATGATCCCATATCCATCGGTGTTTGACATCAAGGATGGTGTACGGGTGCTTAGTGGAAACTGGGTACACTGGACGGACTCGCCGAGAACTCCCAGATGGTATTATACCTCACGTCAGATGGCAGATCTCCGATGACACTGGTACAGAGTAGTCTGTTGACCCGAGATCGTCATAGAGTCTTGTGGGATTCCCACTGTGCTTTGATTTCCATCATACCACGTCCAAGAGGGCGTGCAAAAAGGTGGTTTTTGGGTACAGTCCCGAATCACATGGCGGCAATGAGCGATAGGAGGGGATTCGTTTCTCCTGGTATAGGGAGTTGATGTTGTGCTGTGTTCGATTGGCTATAACCGGAAATCCCTGTCCAGGGTTGCTGAGATTTACTGGTAAGTGTTATCAGTAGTTTCTTGAACTGTTATAGACCTCATATCGACACGACTTATCGAGCTACTGGGGTCTGACGTTTACCACCCCTAGACAAGATATGCGACATATCAGACGACGAGACCGGACTGTACGGGAGTGTTACTGATTGGATTCACAGGAGAATGTACAGGCTTTCTTGTTGATCTTCTGAGCGCTCAATACCTGGGTGGCTGTTACGTTTAGCTGACCGCTTGCTGCTTGTGGGTGTTTGATATGATCATCACCTACTGCCGGCGTATTGACGATTCTTTAGAGTCCTACACAGAGGTTTCTTGGCTCAGGCAAAACGGAGTAGGAGCACATATGTGATATGTGCGGGACCGAGGATAATGCGGTTTGTGATACCGTATTGGATTCTCGCGATATGAGATATCGGCCGGGTATATGTGATATAGCCGGGTCATCGTATTTGTCGGTTATATGCGATATAGCTGGATTTTCGGATCAAGTGTTGATTCGATAATTTAATGTATAATAATATATATGATAAATTAAATTACATTAACTAATATTAGCTCACTAAAAGATTCTTTTTCTCACTCGGGTAATACATTGATATATATGCGATATATGTTAATTGTATTATTTTCTTTTATTATAAAATATATATTGTATATGTGATATATAATATTGTAACATGTTAGGGTTATAAATTTAACAATGGTTTAGGGTTTGGATTAGGGTTAGCTTTTGCATGAAGCTTCCATGAAGCTTCCATGAAGGTTTGACTTTGTCTTTGGCTTGATATTTTATGATGATATTTAGTTAACCCAATCCAAACCATTAACTCTAGTTAACTCTCTACAAGGGTTAACTCCTTCATGCTTAACCCTTGGTTAGATTTGTAACCACTACAATAATTCATTATTCATCACAAAAGGATTCATCATCTTCTTCCATGAGTTCTTCATGAAAAAGCTTTTCTATCATTTTCATAAGTGATGTTTATATGTGAGAATAAGAAAATAAAAGAGAGCAAAAATCCCACTTCATCATCCTCATCTACCCTTGCCATTTAGATGAGGGTGTTCACTTCATTTAGTGAGTGTTAGCTTGTGTTAATGAAACTTCAAGGTAGATCATCTTTGTTATCGAAGATCGGAAGCAAATTTGCATCTTTCTCTTGGTGGAGCCTCTCGAGAGTCCGGAACACGATGATCGCAGCGAAGGGACCTCAACACGGAGCTTATGAAGTGAAGGACCGGATCTACAAAGGTTGTAATCCCTCTCACTTAGTGTTAAAGTGTTTAACATGTTTGTTTTCGCATAAACTCTAGTTTAAAGATCCGGCTTTGGGTTGTTCGGCACGACTAATTTTTCAATCGGGCATGGTTGATGCCTTGTAGACCTTTGTGGCAGTGCCTAGCAACCCTATACATTCAACAACATATATGCACAGATACGAAAAGCATGACCATAGTGTTGGATATTGTCACGTCCCGAAAGTACGGAATATGACCGGCACATAAACCACGAACGTCTTAAGGCGTACGTATTCTAAGTAAGCCGAAAACCCAGAGATCCAAACCAAGGAAAGTGGTAGAGTGAAGGAAAACCAATTTAAATCAAGTAGTTTTAATAGCATAAGCTGAATTATGCGTTTTTAAAAACATCAAATATTTCCTGAAAATTTCGGCAGAGTCTCCTTTGTAAATACTGGCCCCCAAACGGGATACAACATAAATAGTATACAAAATCAAAAAAAGGCATCCCCAAGCGGGAGCTAGCTCTTCGTCAATCGACGGTTACAACCACACAAGCAATATAATATACAACGCCAAGGGCGAGGATCAAAACTCAAAAGGAAACTCAAAACAACAAGAAATCCACAGAAATATAAGGCGCGACTCTAAGGTCGAAAGAATAACATCATTGGTCTCTATCTCAAAATAAATACATGTTTGGTTGATGGAACTTCTAGACACAACAGAGTAATAATATACAAGGTATATAATGGGGGGTACGATACAAATAAACCCACCTACTAGCAAATCACCCGGAAAAGGAAGTAGTGACAGCAAAACCGTAATGAAACCTGTACGGCAAAACCTGCAAGAAACTGTAGCACAACGGGGGTGAGTTGCCAACTCGTGAGTAGAAAACATCTACGAACAGAAATCGCATGAACTACGCAATCCTAGGTCATATGGTCATAATATATCCTTAAATATATAACCAGCAGCCTATAACAATGGCTTAGGTAAATATCTATCCCAACTGTAATCCCATATGCCCGTGTCAGTGCCTCAGGTAGCAATATATCATATGGATGATGTATGAATGCATGAAACAGAATAAAACTGCTTTTATAATTTAGTGAGATTTCTGTACTTTTAAAAGAGGTATCATAAATGAAATCAGAATAAACAGTGTCTAGCATCGACACAAAACATAAATCCCAATGTCTCAATCTCACTATCTAGGGCGCCGTCAATCAAGACCGGCCCCTACCATCAATCTCAAGACCACGACGGTATCCTGCGGATATTCGACGTGTCGGGTAATATCACCGGTCGGTAGTGCTCCCCTGCCAGGCACAACACCATCATCTGCGATCCTCTTGCCCCGGAGTACCGCACCGGGTTCACCATGTACCCGAAATGATTCCTCCACTCCTTGAACTCGGGTCTCGAAATCCATCAGCAAACTCATAGTGGACGACTCATACATCATGGGAAAACCACACTTTTCTTTTTAAAAAAAGAAAAAAAAGAATTTTATAAGTGTTTTTGCGGTTTTCCCCCAAATCTAGGAAATCTCATGAAAATCCGAATCCAAATCCTCAATAGCATGTAAACAGTGAATATAGACATAAAATTCCATGAATGCGGCATATCAATGAATAATAACATGCATGAAGTAGCAAGTAATATCTACAATGTCTAAACTAGCATATAAGGCAAGTACACTAATATCATGTCTAAACTATTAGCTAACAACCTATCTCATATGAAATAGTATTTTCTAAAGTGTTCGTGACATGGAAATTACCGATGAAGATGTGTGTGAGCCGGCAAGTAAGTGTACGTGGTACATACGCGTCATCGGTAATGGTGATGGTGTCCTAACAGCATGATATTAACAATAGAATATGATTCAAAAATAAGTATGCGATGAGGAGCAACAACAATAATGAGCGGGAGCTAAATACTAGACACAATAACAACTAATATGGGCTAACAACTACACTAAACTATAGGGCTAAACTGTCAAGCTAAACTAAAGGTAAGGAAGCCGCCTAACGTCTGAGTCGATGCATATGTATATATATATATATTAGTCGGTGATTCTGTCTCGATAATATCACATCCGATACCATATCTATAATCAGACATTCCCAAGTTAAGAGTGCAGATCAAACATCAATATATAGCTCGTATGTAAATCCGTCGTACGGCATCCCCAAATCTGGGTACAGGTCAGTATCACATTCATCAAATTAATCATTTGGTATCCTCTTTTATCAAAGATCATAATCCGGGGTACTGATTTACGTCTAGTACAATACTAATATCATCAATCTAATCATGATCTGACTGCTGATCTACAGCCTCATACAAGCCGATATCATCATCATATATTGTCATAAAGAGGTATACATCGCCTAATGCGACCTATTATGAATATCTTAACATATCTTATCTCATATCACGATCACATGTCAACCATTCAATGTATAACACTATTCACATGTATCGTCGTCCCAAGATCCGCTATAATATCAGGACGTACCTCAAGTACGAATCCTGCCATATCACCGTTCTCACGGTCTCAAATCAATCTCATCGACTCACCTCAAATCCCAAACACTATCCTCAAATCCAGTATGTGAACAAATAGTCCCATACCCATGTGAACACATAAATACATATTCTCGTATAAGCACAAATGAAGAAGAATGTATGCAAGTGTGTGTGTGTGTGTGTGTGTGTGTGTGGTGCAACCCCTACTCTAGGGTTTCGCAACACTAAACCTATCCAATCACACCTAAAATCTATCTTTATCATCCATAAACTCAACAATATAACCAATATATATGTGTGTGTACGTATTCGTATACATCACCATGAACTGCGGGGGTGCTATTGTAAGTCCACGTTGCCCACCTCGATGCTTGCGGGGAGGCGGAAAACGGAATAAAAATCAAATTTTTATCATACTAGGCAACATGGACTAGACAAAGAAGGATCTTTGCTAAACAAAAACAAGCTAAAACTAACTAGAAACTAGCTAAGGGTTAGAACGGTTATACCTAGGGCTTTATGTCCTTCTCTCCTTGCTCCTTGGAGTAGTAGAAAGGGATCACCTTTGTCGTCTTCTCACGTCGAAGAAGGATCCACCCGAAAGCCTCAACCTTTGGCTTCAACTCCAAGATAGAAGTAACTAGAGTGCTAGAAGTGCTAATCCTAGAACCCTAGATGAGAGTAGAGATTATCAAGAAGAGTTTTTTCTCAAGCTCAAGTGTTTCTCAACACATGAGAGGGGAGAGCTTGAGGGAGAGGAAGAACAAGAAAGAGAAAGTAAATGATAGAAATGAGAGAATAAACAACCATTCTCACATATATGTGTGAATTATTTTAAATTGATAATTAGCTAGATAATTGTCATGGTTAATCAAGACATGACCATTATCATTTCATATTTAATGCTAATTGCAAGGACAAAGAGCATCTTTTATATGGAATGATGATGGTCAACATGTCAACTAAGGTCAACAAGTCAAGATAGTCAAATGGTCAACAACCATAACCATGCACAATTATATTGAACTAATATCAATTAACCATAATACACACATAAGCATTAGGGTTAATAAAATGACAATAGTCATTAACCCTAATCAAAGTCCTCTCCCTCTGTCTCAAGCAACTGTGCATACGCACCCGTATTCGTGATCCGAGGAACACGAATACAAAGAGATAAAATCAATCCCAAATCATATACTAGGATCCGTCTTAAACCAAAGCCCGCTAGTATAAGCTGTCCGGACAGCAAACGTGCACAAGTGCGCGGATGTGAACGAACCCTGTCGCAAAACCATGCGACCTCTACTCATTTTGCCTAAAGGCGAATAGCTCTCTGTGTGGGACTCTAAAGACTCGACACTACGCTGGCAGTGGGTTTAACCACAGACCGTAAGCGGCACTAGCTGTATGTAACGGTCCCCAGGTAGATGCCGATAAGAAGACTGATGAGGTGAACCCCATCTGAACTCCTAATGAGCCTGTATGTGACAGTCTCCGTACAATCCGGTCTGTTCGTCTGATACATCGCATGGCAGGCCTAGGGGGGCGGTGAACGTCAGTCCCCTAATAGCGGTACAAGTCGTGTCGGAGTGTAGCCCAGAACACCCTGAGATAACACTGGAAACCTACCAGTATATCTCGCTTGCCCTGACCAGGGACTACTCGTGTAATGGCTCTCCTGGACACAGCGCGATGTCAACCCCCAATACCGGGAGAGACGAATCCTGTCTAACCGTCACTGCCTCCAAGTGCTTCGGGACTGCACCCAAAAACTACCTGTTTGCACGACTCCTTTGAGCCGTGGTAGGGTAGTAATCAAAGTGCAGTGGGAACACACTCGAGGCGAAGTGACAGTGTGAAGTCAGCGGACTAAGCTGTACTCATGTCACCTGTGAACTGATAACTGACGATAGGTATAATACCAACCAACAGTCCCCGACGAGTCCTGTCCAGTGTACTTGTAACCTAACGAGCACCCGCATACTATCTCAAGCACGACGTACTGACGGCTGTGGGACAGACCGTCTCCCATACTGGGATGAGAAGCGCATACGCTAGTCTACTCCGGAGTATCGATGCCTTGTCTCGATAGTCCAACGACTAGGGACCTGTATAAGGATGTGCTTATGGATTACCCAGCTCCCATGATTGTGAGAGCCATCACAACGCTGGTAATCAAGCAAAGATCCTAAGGGCTCTACTAATATGTATATCAGCGATATGCTAAAAGAAACACATGCACACATTAAAGCAGAGACAAACCAAGTAGCATACTACCATTTCGAGCAAGATTGTATATACAACTGTGAATATCCCAAGCTTCCATCAAGTAATATACAAACTAGTATGATACAGTAATGGCCTCTAGGGCATATACATTAACAGTCTCCCACTTGCACTAAGGCCATGTACTGGCGTATCGAAGACCTATCATCTCGATCAGCCGCTCGAACTGAGTCTGGGGCAAGGCCTTGGTGAATGGATCTGCTGTGTTATCTTCTGAAGCAACCCTCCGAACCTCGATCTCCTGGCGATCCACGATCTCCCTGATCAGGTGATACCGCCTCAAGATGTGTCTAGATTTCTGATGGGACCTTGGTTCCTTCGCTAAAGCTATAGCCCCGTTGTTGTCGCAATACAGAGGTATTGGGTCAACAATGGACGGAACTACCTGAAGTTCTTTCAAGAACTTCCTCATCCAGACAGCTTCTTTTGCGGCATCAGATGCAGTGATGTATTCTGCTTCCATAGTCGAGTCAGCAACGGTTTCCTGTTTGGAGCTCTTCCAACACACTGCCCCTCCATTGAGGGTAAAGACAAAACCCGACATGGACTTGGAATCATCCTTGTCACTCTGGAAGCTGGAGTCAGCAAAGGCCTCAATCTGGAGGTCTTTTCCGCCATACACCAAGAACATCTCCTTAGTCCTTCTCAGGTACTTGAGAATGTTCTTTACCGCCATCCAATGTTTCTCCCGAGGGTTTGACTGATACCTGCTTACCACACTCAGTGCATAAGCCACATCCGGTCTGGTACACAACTTCGCATGCATTATAGAGCCTACCGCAGAAGCGTAGGGTATAATAGACATGCGATCCCTCTCCAAATTAGTCTTGGGAGACATCTCTTTGGAGAGGGTGATCCCATGACAAGCCGGTAGATTACCGCGCTTGGAATCTTCCATACTGAATCTCTTCAGTATGGTGTCGATGTACCTGGACTGCGAAAGTCCTAATATCCTCTTGGATCTGTCACGGTAGATCCGGATACCAAGAATGTATGAGGCATCACCCAGGTCTTTCATGGAGAACCTGTGTGACAAGAACCCCTTGACAGATTGTAGCATAGGAATGTCATTTCTTATTAAGAGAATGTCATCCACGTATAAAACGAGGAATACTACAGTTCTCGCTACAAATCTACAATAGATGCATGGTTCATCTGGATTTTTGATAAAGCCAAATTCCTTGACCGTCTCATCAAAACAGATGTTCCAACTCCGCGATGCCTGCTTTAGTCCATAAATGGACTTAAGCAACTTGCACACCTTTTCGCTGCTCCCACTCTGAATGAAACCCTCTGGCTGGTCCATATAGACACACTCTTCTAAATGTCCATTTAGAAAAGCTGTCTTTACGTCCATCTGCCAAATCTCATAATCGTAGAAGGCAGCAATGGCAAGAAGGATCCGAATGGATTTCAGCATAGCTACTGGAGAAAAGGTTTCATCATAGTCCAAACCAGGTCGCTGACGAAAACCCTTTGCAACCAGTCTAGCTTTATAGGTCTCAACCTGTCCATCTACACCAATCTTCCTTTTGAAGATCCACTTGCATCCTACGGGTTTTACCCCATCTGGAGCAATGTCCAACGTCCATACTTTGTTGGTGTACATGGACTCCATTTCGGTCCGCATTGCATCCAGCCATTTTACCGAGTCGACGCTCTGAATGGCTTGCTGGAAGCTAGTAGGCTCATCACAATCTATGATGCAATCCTCTCTATCCCCGTCAATGAGAAAACTATAGTATCTCTCGGGCGGATGAGACTGCCTACTACGCTTGCGGAGTGGCATGGGAATGAACTGATCTTTCGAACCCTTTGGTTCTACTAAGCTTTCAGTAATAGCTCGTGGTTCTAGAATTTCTTCCAGTTCTATTGCGCTCCCACTTAATTATTTTTCTATGAACTGGTGTTCTAGAAAGTGGGCATGGCGAGAAACAAACACCTTTTGGTCCTCTTCGCAATAGAAGAAATATCCCTTGGAATTCTTTGGATATCCCACAAACTTGCACTGTACTGAGCGTGCCTCGAGCTTGTCCGCATGCTGCTTTTTTACAAAAGCTGGACATCCCCATGTCTTAATGTGATTAAGATAGGGTCTCTTCCCACACCACATCTGATATGGTGTAGTAGGCACAGTCTTAGTTGGAACTCGGTTCAAAAGGTATGCAGCTGATTCTAGCGCATATCCCCAGAACGATCACGGTAACTCAGCGTTATTCATCATGGACCGTACCATATCCAATAGGGTTCGGTTCCGTCTCTCCGATACATCGTTATGTTGCGGAGTGTATGGAGGAGTAAGCTGAGAGAGAATTCCATTCTTTTTTAAGTAACCCAGGAACTCGGCACTCAAGTATTCACCACCTCGATCAGATCTCAGTGCCTTGATACTTTTGCCTGTTTGTTTTTCTACTTCATTCTTATATTCCTGAAATTTTTCAAAAGCCTCGGATTTATGTTTCATTAAGAAGACATAACCGTACCTTGAAAAGTCATCCGTAAAAGTAATGAAGTAAGAATAACCGCTTCGCGCATGTGTAGACATTGGACCGCATACGTCGCTGTGTACGAGTCCCAAGAGCTCGCTCGCTCTTACTCCGTGTCCAGTGAACGGAGTCTTTGTCATCTTTCCTTTGAGACAGGATTGACAAGTTGCATACGATTGATATTCGAACGGATCCAAATATCCTTCTGCATGTAACTTAGTCGACCTTCTCTCATTGATGTGACCCAGTCTACAATGCCATAAGAAAGTTTTATTGATTTCTGGAGACTTTCTTTTGTGTGTATTCTAGACATTGAAAATCTGTGGTTAGTTTAAAACGTATATACCGTTGTTCAATGTACCTGACCCAATCAAAACTTGATTAAGGTGAATGTTCACTACATTACTTACAAATGCAAATTCATAACCTTCTTTAGATAATAAAGATACAGAAATGATATTACAGGTTACATTTGGTACATAATAACAACTACGCAAAACCAAAAAGTGTCCATCCGACAATCCCAGGTGATAGTCCCCCACGGCCTCAGCATCCATGCTAGCACTGTTTGCAACTCTGAGGGTCATGTCACCTGCCTTCAAAACTCTACGCTTTCTCAACGCCTGCAAAGAATTACAGATATGAGATCCTGATCCGGTATCCAATACCCAGGAAGTAGAGTTTATTGATAGACAGTTTTCAATAACATACACACCTGAAGCTGAAGCTGCAACTCGCTTCAAATCCTGTGTTCTGGCCTTCCAAGCCTTGCAATCCTGTTTCCAGTGACCACTTTTGTGACAATAGAAGCATTCTTCCTTCCCCACCAGCTTTCCTGCTACCTTTGTTGCTTTTCCTTTTCCCTTCGTATCCACTTTACCGACACCGCCTCTTGGTTTGGCGGGGGCTTTCTTCTTCTTACCCTTGGCTTTCGCCTTGGATCTAGAAGAGGAAGATCCTCCTACAAACAAAGTGGATGTCTCCCTACCTTTCTGTAGGGTGCCCTCAGCACTCCTCAACATGTTCAGAAGTTCGGAAAGTTCAACCTCCTTTCCTTGCATGTTGAAGTTAAGGATAAACTGGGCGTAAGTGGAAGGAAGGGACTGGAGAATCAAATCAGTATAGAGTTCATTCTCCAACATGGTCCCAAGGTCCGCGAGCTCCTCTATGTAGCCAATCATCTTAAGCACGTGTTCCGCTACCGATGATCCGACGGCCAACCTTGCCGAAAACAACTTCTTCGACACTTCGTATCTGGCGATACGAGACTGCTCTCCATACAGTTCTTTTGTATGAAGAAATATGGACTCTAGGTCCATATTCTCGTGCCTCCTCTGATGTTCGTTGTCCATCGAGGCTAGTACGAGACATTTGGCCTTCGCGCAATCTATTTCCCAGGTCTTGTAGATTTTCCTATCTACGACACTGGTTTTGGGACCTGGGACAGGGGGAGCTTTGGTGGTAAGGACATACCCCAACTTGTCGTAAGTGATTGCCATCTTGACATTCCTGAGCCAATCTTTGTAGTTTGGCCCTGTCAATATGTTTTTATCTAGTAATAACTTAAGTCCGGTCATGTTGAATGGTCGCTGCAATTAGGAGAGAGAAAAGAAACAATTTAGCATGATGCTCTTGCAAGTTTAGAGTGGTTTTTAGTTTGTCTAAACTGGATGGCTCCCACTGTCTCTCGAATCCCTTCTCAAACCGTAAAGAAAGGATTAGTCAGGATCAATCTCACCGTACAATACTTGCTTAACCGTTCAGCCAGGCCAGTGTCGGTACTTCGAGGGAGGTTTGCCAACGCTTTCGCGAAGTTCCTTAATTTAAGAACCTCTTTTCCCTGGGGGCGTAGCCCCGCTAACACCTTTCTAGACACCTACTAAGTTTATAGCATTGATCGTTAAGTGAGAGTTTTCCCGAGGAGTAGCATATACTCACAGTAGGATCGGGATCCAAATATCATCGTGTGATAAAACCGAAGGAATCCTACCAGAATTATCACACTCCAAATGGTATGCAGCGCTAGCAAGTTTCAGTACTTATGAAACTCCCGATGTGGATTTTTGCCCCATGCTCTTATGACCTTGACTTTGGCCAAAATATCATAAGTCGCATGTCAAGTTCTACCCGTCATTCTCCTGGTTAATTTGGACCCACCCGTACCTACCCTTGACTTTGGCCAAAATGGCAGCACGACTGTCCCAAACCAACGCATCTATCTATGCTGCACATGAATACCCAATAGCTACCAATCACCATGCCTTGACTTTGGCCAAAATACATAGCTTGAATACTTTTTGACCATTCATGTGGAATGACGGAGGGCTACGAATGGTTTTGGCGAAACCGTGAACGTAGTGAACTTGATATAATCGATAGAACGAGATAGATTTTAAAAGGAGTGGTTCAAGCTCCGCGTTTAAAAGTTTAGTTTTGAAAAGAACCGAGTGGTTTTCAAAGTGTTCCAATCGACTTTTACATGGTTTATTTTCTTGCATTAGTTCTTTTAATGCGTCCCATCATTTAATCCTACCATTGCAGAAAACAACCAAAATTTGACGTACGCTTATGCCATTCGCATTCGCCACGGGGCCTCGTCATCACCCGTTAGGTTACTTAACTAACGATAGAGCGGGGGCTGGGCTAGCGCGGCTGTAAAACATAAGCAACGCCTAAATAGTTATCATATATAAATATATAGCAATGATAGACATTACAGATCACAGATGAATACATTGGATATACTAGGAATCCGCAATCCGTTCGAGCCTGCAACGAAAAGCGGATTACACGGTCACGGTGAATAGCCAATACCCCACCCAAGACCCCTACGGGTGCGGCAAACTACCCGCCAAGTACCCGAAGCGAAGCAACCTCCCTCAACACCGTGAGTAGGCCACTCGGCACTTCGAGATACCCGGTAGTTTGTGCACCCCCTCCATGTGTCACGACCCGAGAAATTCGACTCGTGACCGGCACTTAACCACGCAACGTCTACAGGCGCAACGCGGCTAAGTAAGCCGAACCCAGAAATCAAAACCAATAAATATAGAGTGATTTAAAACATTTTGTAAAAGCAATAGTAAATGTCTGAAAAACTTCCATTTATTTAGTAGAAATCCCTTTTAAGTTCAAAAGTTATGAGTCTTATAATTTTGGTAGCATTTCCTTTTTAAAAACATTAACCCCGCAAGTCGGGTAAAAGTAAGGTGTAACGGAAATAACAAGTGACATGAATAAAGCATCACAATATGATATACGACGCCGTAGCGAAGAATACACAGTAAAATGAGGACAATATCATAAAAGATGAGACTGCATAAAGTAACATCGGCTCACATGCGAGCTCGACACCAGAATATAAAATCATACATATCGTCCTCACAACTGTCTCTAAGTCAATACAGAAGGTAGATGGAGAATACTAGATACATCAATATACAACTGAAATATAACAGATACCGTACAAAACCCACCTATCAGCAAAAGACTATCTCTGCTCAAAAGGGGTATCTGTGCCAAAAGATGAGGTAACAGCCAGCCGTGACTACTCCCAAGGGCAACCTGCAAACACTGTGGCACAACGGGGGTGAGTTGCCAACTCGTGAATAGAGATAACATATAAAGGTGATCGCAGGCATGCACATATAGCGTGGCTCTACTAATGCCAGCAGATGATATCAATGCATGTCAACAGTGGATACAATAGTAATGCATGTACTCTAACAGGTAAATGCCACAGGATGAGATGTATAATAATCAGTACTGAGTATGGGATAAATAATATCTACATGGACTATGTCAACATGGAAAGCAATGATCGGTGCCTCAAACTGCACCCAAATCCCACATATACTCAGGCGCCGGCACACCCATCGGCCCTCAAATCCTGTATATCTCGGAGGAATCACGAGTGCCCAACATCGGCACCCAAAACATCATAAAATACTCGTGTCCAGCATCGACACGTAAATCCTCGAATATCGGGCGCCGTCAGTCCGGACCGGCCCTACGGGGTCCACCTGCGGTATCGGCCCTCGGCCCCGGCAGTACGGATCCTCCCGCATCCATCACTCGACTCTGGTCAGTATCCTCCGGACAACTGCCAGGTCCAACCAATCACCGGTAGGTACTCGCCCGCCTCCAGGCTCAATCGGCAAATCCCATCGATCATCTCGCCGAGGGGAACCATACCGGGCCCACCACGAACCCGCAAACGGAACATCCACTCCTCGAATCGGGTTTCAAGCACACGTCTCAGCACCGAGAAAACGCGTGGTGGACACACCAAAATATCATATCACGAGGTACCGGGTTTTTCAAAATAGCATATCTTTCCTTAAATAATTCCACGGTCCTCAAAACAGAAATCACATGAAAATCCAATACCAATAGTAAATCCAATGCGAGGTACAATATACATCAATCCATGGTATGGGTATAAGGGGAAGACCGCTTTTTAAAGTAATTTCATTTCCGGTTTTAAAAGGTGTCATGCGGCTCCCAATATACATAAAGGTCATATCAAATCACATATGAGGCGAACTATAGCAATATAATCATGGCAGCTCTATAGTGAGTGTGGCATGGCAGTTACTAACGGTGTGTGTGTAGCATGTAATAGTGCCCGTGCAACATAAACCGTTAGTAATAGTGCGGTGTTCTATCAGTTCTAAGCAATATATATATCAACACAGCAGAGAATGCAATATGTGATGATAGTCTATGGGGTGCATGCAACATATAGTAAATAAGTCCTATCAGCCCTGACGCATAACGCCATGCGGGCGATATCCCCGTAGATGTGAAATCTACTCACCGTGTCTCGCGCTAAGTGTATCCAACCACTTGCTTGCCCTTCTTTGCGGCGTCCGTCTCACTGGCCTGCGAACCTAGAATCATAAACACATATCACACATATAAGCTCAATTTCGTCAAAAACGCGATATCACGGTCAAACTAGAAACTCGTGTCGCAAACTAATCGCGCGTGTGCGCGATACGCTAAAACGTGTACTCACGCGCCACGAAACTACCCCGACGCGCCGCGATACGCAGAACCCAAACCTACTCACGTATCGCGCGTGTCGCGAAGGTTTAGAAAAACGGCAAAATAGGTATTTGGTCCCAGATTTTTCTACAGAACAAATCTTAAAAATATAAATATACCAAAATACCCTACACACAAAAACACACCTACAGAACCCAAAAACCACCAATACACCCCCTGTCTGGCCGCAAATTGCGGCCAGAATGGCGGTTTTGGCGGCCAAAGTGGGGAGTTAGGGGGTCGGGTTTCACCTGGTGCATCATCTCCACTCCAATACACTACAGTCTTCCCAAAATCATTCTGCACTCACCGGGTCAATAGCAGTTCCAGAAAACCCAGATTTTGCCCAAAAACGACATTTGCATCCAATATGAAATCTGGTGGTATTTTAGTGAAATCGGGGTTGGACTAGGTTTACATGGTCACAACAAACCTCAAGCATCCTACTGGAACTAATCTACACCTCATTAGCACAAAGTTCACACTAAATACCCCATATCGCACTAAAACACACAAAAATCCTTAAACCGATGCAAAACTACACTAACTAGGCAAACTAGGGAATAAGTTTAGGAATTATACCTCACTCTCGACCCTAGGGAGCTGCAGGAAGGAGAAGAAGTGAAGGGGAGGGGCTGCACATGGTGCTGGAGCTGCTGCTGCTCACTGCTGCTGATGCTTCTGCTCTTTGCTGCTGATGCTGCCTCTTGCTTCAGAGATTGTTGCTGTTGTTGTGTTTGCTGCTGCTGCTGCTGCTTGTTCTGGAGCTGGGGGAAAGAGGTAATTGTGTGGGTGTGTGAGTGTTTGAGAGAGAATGGCAAAAGAATGGGAGCAACACTCAAGTCCAAGGTCAACCCTCCTCTCTCTCTCCACAACATGGCCAAGCATGGCTAAGCCATGCCTCTCTCTCTCTCTCTCTCTCATGCCAACTCAACACAATTAAATTTAAAACAAAGACTTAATTCTAACATTAACCTATCATGGTAAAATTATGGTATTATCACATTTCAAAAACCCTAGCTTACATGCACAAGTGTGTGCAAGCCTAGGAAAATTTTGGAAAAATGTTTATTAAATTAGAAAAAATATTTAAAACCCAATTTGGTAAACTTTTTATTAAAAATCATTATTTAATTATAATTATACACTAACCCTTATCCTAAGGTGTTACAATCTCTCCCCCTTAAAGAAATTCGTCCCCGAATTTCAAAAATCTAACTAAGGTTACCTTCAAAAAGATGGGGATACGTCTTCATCATCTCGCTTTCGGTCTCCCAAGTGACCTCTTCACGGTTCTGACCACGCCAAAGTACTTTAACTGATGGAATCTCCTTCGATCTCAATTTCTTCACTTGTCGATCCAAGATCATCACCGGCTGCTCTGCATAGGAAAGATCACGCTCAAGCTGGATCGTCGGATGCTGAATCGCATGCGAAGGATCATGTAGATATCTGCGGAGCATCGAAACATGGAATACGGGGTGCACGTCTGGAAAGCTGGGCGGAAGGGCTAACCGGTAAGCTACTGCACCGACACGCTCAAGGATCTCGAAGGGGCCCACATACCTGGGGCTAAGCTTCCCCTTCTTCCCAAACCTCATCACACCTTTCCTTGGGGAGACCCTCAAGAAAACATGATCACCAACAGAAAACTCAAGTCTGCGTCGTCGACGGTCTGCATAAGCCCTCTGCCTACTCTGCGCTGCTCTCATCCTATCGCGAATCAACTGGATCTTCGCGGTCGTCTCCTCAACGATCTGTGGCCCTAAGATACTGCTTTCACTGAGCTCTGTCCAACAAGTAGGTGACCTGCATCTCCTCCCGTAAAGAGCCTCAAACGGTGCCATCTGAATAGTCTCCTGGTAGCTGTTATTGTAGGAAAACTCTACCAAGGGCAAATGATGATCCCAGCTACCTCCGAAATCTAGTACACAAGCTCTGAGCATGTCCTCGAGAGTCTGGATGGTCCGCTCTGACTGTCCGTCGGTCTGCGGATGAAAAGCCGTGCTGAAACTCAAGCGAGTGCCTAAAGCCTCCTGAAGCCTCTGCCATAGTCTACTAGTAAACTGGGTGCCTCTGTCGGACACAATGCACGTCGGGACTCCGTGTAGTCGCACTATTTCGTCAATATAGATCTGGGCATATTGAGTAAATCCGAAAGTCGTCTTCACCGGTAGGAAGTGAGCCGCTTTCGTCAAACGATCCACGATCACCCAGATGGAGTCATACCCCCGGCTAGTCCTGGGTAGACCCACCACGAAATCCATCGAAATCTGTTCCCATTTCCACTCCGGAATGGGTAATGGCTGTAGCTCTCCCGCGGGCCTCTGGTGCTCAGCCTTGACTTGCTGACAAGTCAGGCATCTCGATACGAAATCTGCAATGTCCCTCTTCATTCCGTCCCACCAGTAAACATCTCTCATATCATGATACATCTTGGTGGAACCGGGATGTACGCTATACACCGATCGATGTGCCTCCTCAAGAATCTCATGCCTCAGTCCCTCAGCATCAGGTACGCACAGTCTGACTCCAAACCGTAGTATCCCCTGATCATCGATCACGAACTCGGAAAATCTGTCCTGTCCCATCTGTGCCATGATCTCTGAACATCGGTCATCACTGAGCTGTGCCTCACGTATACGATCAATCAACTGTGGGCGTGCACGGAAATGCGCTATCTGTCCTCCAATCGGCGTGAACTCGAACTGTACTCGACTGTCGCATAATATCTGCCAATCTGCGGATGACTGCTCCTGTACTGCGCTCAAACAAGATAAACTACTCCCAGGCCTCCTGCTCAAAGCATCCGCCACCACATTTGCCTTGCCCG
This sequence comes from Agapanthus africanus, assembly GCA_030015575.1. Classification (NCBI taxonomy): domain Eukaryota; kingdom Viridiplantae; phylum Streptophyta; class Magnoliopsida; order Asparagales; family Amaryllidaceae; genus Agapanthus; species Agapanthus africanus. The sequence goes on from JASDDO010000031.1 coordinate 327,219,049, forward strand.
GGTGATATAAGATCTCGCAGTCGTAATCCTTCACTAACTCCATCCATCGACGCTGTCGAAGGTTCAGGTCCCGCTGCTGGAATATGTATTTCAGACTCTTGTGATCCGTAAATATCTGGCACGACTCACCGTATAAGTAATGTCGCCAGATCTTAAGTGCGAAGACCACTGCTGCCATCTCCAAATCATGAGTGGGGTAGTTCTGCTCGTGCTTCTTCAATTGTCGCGAGGCATACGCGATCACCCTATCATGCTGCATCAGAACGCATCCCAATCCCACTCGAGAAGCATCACAAAAGACCACAAATCCGCCCGATCCAGAAGGTAAAGATAACACCGGTGCCGTCGTCAGCCGTGTCCGTAACTGCTGAAAGCTGTGCTCGCACTCCTCCGTCCAAACGAAAGGAACTCCCTTCCGGGTCAACCCGGTCAACGGTGTAGCAATACGTGAGAAGTCCTGCACAAAACGCCTGTAGTAACCGGCCAATCCCAAAAAGCTGCGAATCTCCGTCACTGATGTGGGTCTGGGCCAACGCTGAACGGCCTCGATCTTCCTCGGGTCTACACATATACCGTCTCGTGAAATCACGTGACCCAAGAAATCCACGCTATCTAACCAAAAAGCACACTTGGAGAATTTCGCATAAAGCTGGTGCTCCCTCAATGTCTGCAATGTAACCCGCAGGTGCTGCTCGTGCTCCTCACTACTCCGGGAATACACCAAGATATCGTCAATGAAAACTATGATGAACAGATCCAAATAAGGCCGGAAAATGCGGTTCATCAAGTCCATGAAGGCTGCTGGCGCATTGGTGAGTCCGAACGACATCACCAAGAACTCGTAATGGCCATAGCGCGTACGGAAGGCTGTCCGGGGAATGTCCTCCTGTCGAACCCGCAGCTGATGATAGCCCGATCGTAAATCAATCCTCGAAAAGTACCCTGCCCCCTGAAGCTGGTCGAACAAATCGTCGATACGCGGCAAAGGATACCTGTTCCGCACTGTCACCCTGTTCAGCTGGCGGTAGTCGATACAAAGACGCAAGCTGCCGTCCTTCTTCCTGACGAACAGGACTGGAGCACCCCAAGGAGAAACACTGGGTCGAATAAGTCCCTTGTCCAGCAAATCCTGTAACTGACCCTTCAGCTCACTAAGTTCCGCCGGGGCCATCCGATAGGGCGGTATAGAAATAGGCCCCGAACCAGGAACCAAATCAATACAGAAAGAAATGTCGCGCTCGGGTGGCAACCCAGGAAGCTCGTCAGGGAACACATCAGGAAACTCGCTAACAACCGGAACCTGATCCAACGGAACCTCTGTAGCGCGAGCATCACGAACATAAGCGAGAAATCCCTGACATCCCTTCCTCATAAGCTGTCCAACGCGGAAAGAAGAAATCACACTGTGAGGGGCGGCACTACGGTCCCCCAACACAACAAAAACCGACTCACCGGGGAAACAGAATCTTACTGTCTTCTCGCGGCAGTCCACAGAAGCATAGCACGTGGCTAACCAATCCATGCCCAAAAGAACGTCGAAGTCCAACATCTCCAGAAGGATCAAGTCGACAGGCAACTCTCTCTCGCCAATACAGACGATACAGGATCGGAACACGTGCCTAGCCACAAACGACTCTCCCACAGGAGTAGTCACCACAAGCGGCTGATCAAGTAAGCCGGACTCTCTACCCAAACTCGGCACAAAATGTGTGGATACGTACGAGTGTGTGGATCCGGGATCGAACAGTACATGTGCATCAACCGAACATACAGGAAGGATACCTGAAACCACTGCATTGGACGCCTGTGCGTCCTGGTGTGTCAAAGCAAAGACCCTCGCCTGTCCACCACCTGTAACTGACTGACCCCTGCCTCGGTCATCACGTCCTCTCTGAGCAACTCCTCCACGCCCACGACCTCTCTGAGCAAAAGTCTGGCGCGGAGCAACGGTAGGCGCAACGGGCAACGCCCTCTGGGGTGGTGAAGGTGGTAAGGTAACATGCGGTGCTGCCGCCTCCCTCCGGTGTGTCTCTGGACAATCTCGAACGAGGTGAAGTAGGCTGCCACATCTATAGCAACCCCGCGGCGACTGCTGACCGTCCTGGGGATACGAACTAAACATCCGACCCAGTCCCGAATCTCTGCTACCCCTCGTACCTGAACGATACCTGTCGCGGCGTCTGAATGACTGCCTCCGTGCGGAAATACTGGTACGAACTCTCTTCGGCTCTGGAAGTACCGAAGTCTCGACAAGGTGCTCCTCGACCACTAGGGCTGCGTCTACAGCTGCTGCATAGGTCTCGTAGTGCTGCACGCTGATCGCGAGGAACACTGGTGAAATCAAGCCTCGAACAAATCTCCGGACTCGCAACTCCTCGGTGGCCACTAGATGTGGGGCGTAGACTGCTAGCTCTGTAAACAGTACATCATACTCTGCCACTGTCATCCCTGGCGTCTGGTGCAAAGACTCAAACCTGCGTGCTCGGGCATCTCTAACACTCCGGGGAAGGAAACGGGCTAGAAATATGGTCACGAACTCCGTCCAGGTCATAGGAGGAAGTCCTGCTGCTCTGCCCTTCTCCACTGAATCACACCATTTCTGCGCAAGACCTTCCAGGCGAAAGCTCGCGAACTCAACCCATCTCGCATCTGCACATCTGAGGGAACGGCATATCCTGGCCATCCTGTCTATGAAAGACTGTGGATCCTCGGCTGTATCGATGCCTGTGAATACTGGAGGCTTCAGCTTCATGAACTCTGATAGCGATACTGTAATCACCTCCGTGGCTGCAGGGGCAACTGGCTGTGCGGTAGGCACCATCGCGGTCTCTGGAACTGGTGGAGCTACCTCTGGTCGCTGCGCTCGAAGCGTCTCAACTAACGATCCTATCATCTGGCGCATCTCCTGCATACCAGCCCCTAACGATGCGATCTGCTCTGTCACGGCAGGAACAGCCTGCTCGGGTACAACCGGCGTACTGCCCGGATCAGTCCTCGTCTCGGACGAGTCAACACGAATCTCGGCCCTCGCGGCCGCTCTCTGTGCCCTCGTAGTCTTAGGCGGCATATTGGCTGAAAGAAAATTTGGATTCGATAAGAACAAGGAAATCGAATCACAAGAATATAAGGAGGAATCAAATCAACAAGTCCTAAGGTCGCGTAAGCGGAGTACCGTGTCGTGAGTATGCCGCGGAACATACGCACGCTACGCTACCCTGCTGCAGCTACCTACTCCATCATACCAGGGTCATCCTACACTCCGAAGGTAAAACCTACGCTCTGATACCAACTTTGTCACGACCCGAGAAATTCGACTCGTGACCGGCACTTAACCACGCAACGTCTACAGGCGCAACGCGGCTAAGTAAGCCGAACCCAGAAATCAAAACCAATAAATATAGAGTGATTTAAAACATTTTGTAAAAGCAATAGTAAATGTCTGAAAAACTTCCATTTATTTAGTAGAAATCCCTTTTAAGTTCAAAAGTTATGAGTCTTATAATTTTGGTAGCATTTCCTTTTTAAAAACATTAACCCCGCAAGTCGGGTAAAAGTAAGGTGTAACGGAAATAACAAGTGACATGAATAAAGCATCACAATATGATATACGACGCCGTAGCGAAGAATACACAGTAAAATAAGGACAATATCATAAAAGATGAGACTGCATAAAGTAACATCGGCTCACATGCGAGCTCGACACCAGAATATAAAATCATACATATCGTCCTCACAACTGTCTCTAAGTCAATACAGAAGGTAGATGGAGAATACTAGATACATCAATATACAACTGAAATATAACAGATACCGTACAAAACCCACCTATCAGCAAAAGACTATCTCTGCTCAAAAGGGGTATCTGTGCCAAAAGATGAGGTAACAGCCAGCCGTGACTACTCCCAAGGGCAACCTGCAAACACTGTGGCACAACGGGGGTGAGTTGCCAACTCGTGAATAGAGATAACATATAAAGGTGATCGCAGGCATGCACATATAGCGTGGCTCTACTAATGCCAGCAGATGATATCAATGCATGTCAACAGTGGATACAATAGTAATGCATGTACTCTAACAGGTAAATGCCACAGGATGAGATGTATAATAATCAGTACTGAGTATGGGATAAATAATATCTACATGGACTATGTCAAAATGGAAAGCAATGATCGGTGCCTCAAACTGCACCCAAATCCCACATATACTCAGGCGCCGGCACACCCATCGGCCCTCAAATCCTGTATATCTCGGAGGAATCACGAGTGCCCAACATCGGCACCCAAAACATCATAAAATACTCGTGTCCAGCATCGACACGTAAATCCTCGAATATCGGGCGCCGTCAGTCCGGACCGGCCCTACGGGGTCCACCTGCGGTATCGGCCCTCGGCCCCGGCAGTACGGATCCTCCCGCATCCATCACTCGACTCTGGTCAGTATCCTCCGGACAACTGCCAGGTCCAACCAATCACCGGTAGGTACTCGCCCGCCTCCAGGCTCAATCGGCCAATCCCATCGATCATCTCGCCGAGGGGAACCATACCGGGCCCACCACGAACCCGCAAACGGAACATCCACTCCTCGAATCGGGTTTCAAGCACACGTCTCAGCACCGAGAAAACGCGTGGTGGACACACCAAAATATCATATCACGAGGTACCGGGTTTTTCAAAATAGCATATCTTTCCTTAAATAATTCCACGGTCCTCAAAACAGAAATCACATGAAAATCCAATACCAATAGTAAATCCAATGCGAGGTACAATATACATCAATCCATGGTATGGGTATAAGGGGAAGACCGCTTTTTAAAGTAATTTCATTTCCGGTTTTAAAAGGTGTCATGCGGCTCCCAATATACATAAAGGTCATATCAAATCACATATGAGGCGAACTATAGCAATATAATCATGGCAGCTCTATAGTGAGTGTGGCATGGCAGTTACTAACGGTGTGTGTGTAGCATGTAATAGTGCCCGTGCAACATAAACCGTTAGTAATAGTGCGGTGTTCTATCAGTTCTAAGAAATATATATATCAACACAGCAGAGAATGCAATATGCGATGATAGTCTATGGGGTGCATGCAACATATAGTAAATAAGTCCTATCAGCCCTGACGCATAACGCCATGCGGGCGATATCCCCGTAGATGTGAAATCTACTCACCGTGTCTCGCGCTAAGTGTATCCAACCACTTGCTTGCCCTTCTTTGCGGCGTCCGTCTCACTGGCCTGCGAACCTAGAATCATAAACACATATCACACATATAAGCTCAATTTCGTCAAAAACGCGATATCACGGTCAAACTAGAAACTCGTGTCGCAAACTAATCGCGCGTGTGCGCGATACGCTAAAACGTGTACTCACGCGCCACGAAACTACCCCGACGCGCCGCGATACGCAGAACCCAAACCTACTCACGTATCGCGCGTGTCGCGAAGGTTTAGAAAAACGGCAAAATAGGTATTTGGTCCCAGATTTTTCTACAGAACAAATCTTAAAAATATAAATATACCAAAATACCCTACACACAAAAACACACCTACAGAACCCAAAAACCACCAAAACACCCCCTGTCTGGCAGCAAATTGCGGCCAGAATGGCGGTTTTGGCGGCCAAAGTGGGGAGTTAGGGGGTCGGGTTTCACCTGGTGCATCATCTCCACTCCAATACACTACAGTCTTCCCAAAATCATTCTGCACTCACCGGGTCAATAGCAGTTCCAGAAAACCCAGATTTTGCCCTAAAACGACATTTGCATCCAATATGAAATCTGGTGGTATTTTAGTGAAATCGGGGTTGGACTAGGTTTACATGGTCACAACAAACCTCAAGCATCCTACTGGAACTAATCTACACCTCATTAGCACAAAGTTCACACTAAATACCCCATATCGCACTAAAACACACAAAAATCCTTAAACCGATGCAAAACTACACTAACTAGGCAAACTAGGGAATAAGTTTAGGAATTATACCTCACTCTCGACCCTAGGGAGCTGCAGGAAGGAGAAGAAGTGAAGGGGAGGGGCTGCACATGGTGCTGGAGCTGCTGCTGCTCACTGCTGCTGATGCTTCTGCTCTCTGCTGCTGATGCTGCCTCTTGCTTCAGAGATTGTTGCTGTTGTTGTGTTTGCTGCTGCTGCTGCTGCTTGTTCTGGAGCTGGGGGAAAGAGGTAAGTGTGTGGGTGTGTGAGTGTTTGAGAGAGAATGGCAAAGGAATGGGAGCAACACTCAAGTCCAAGGTCAACCCTTCTCTCTCTCTCCACAACATGGCCAAGCATGGCTAAGCCATGCCTCTCTCTCTCTCTCTCTCATGCCAACTCAACACAATTAAATTTAAAACAAAGACTTAATTCTAACATTAACCTATCATGGTAAAATTATGGTATTATCACATTTCAAAAACCCTAGCTTACATGCACAAGTGTGTGCAAGCCTAGGAAAATTTTGGAAAAATGTTTATTAAATTAGGAAAAATATTTAAAACCAAATTTGGTAAACTTTTTATTAAAAATCATTATTTAATTATAATTATACACTAACCCTTATCCTAAGGTGTTACACCTGTTAGTGTATATGCCCTAGAGGCCATTACTGTATCATACTAGTTTGTATATTACTTAATGGATGCTTGGGATATTCACCTTGTATATACAGTCTTGCTCAAAATAGTAGTATGCTACTTGGTTTGTCTCTACTTCAATGTGTACTTGTGTTTATTTTACTATATCACTTATACGCATTAGTGGAGCCCTTAGGATCTTTGCTTGATTACCAGCGTTGTGATGGCAGTCACACTAGTGGGGGCTGGGTAATCTATAAGCACATCCTTATACAGGTCCCTAGTCGCAGGACTATCGAGACAGGGCATCGATACTCCGGAGTAGACTAGCGTATGCGCTTCTCATCCCAGTGTGGGAGATGGTCTGTCCCACAGCCATCAGTACGTCGTACTGGAGATAGTATACGGGTGCTCGTTGGGTTACGAGTACACTGGACAGGACTCGTCGGGAACTGACAGGTTGGTATTATACCTATCGTCAGTCGTCAGTTCCCAGGTGACATGAGTACAGCTTAGTCCGCTGACTTGACACTGGCACTTCGCCTCGAGTGTGTTCCCACTGCACTTTGATCACTACCCTACCACGGCTCAAAGGAGTCGTGCAAACAGGTGGTGGTTGGGTGCAGTCCCGAAGCACTTGGAGGCAGTGACGGTTAGACAGGATTCGTCTCTCCCGGTATTGGGGGTTGACATCGCGCTGTGTCTAGGAGAGCCATTACACGAGTAGTCCCTGGCCAGGGCAAACGAGATATACTGGTAGGTTTCCAGTGTTATCTCAGGGTGTTTTGGGCTTCGCTCCGGCACGACTTGTACCGCTATTGGGGGACTGACGTTTACCGCCCCCTAGGCCCGCCATGCGATGTATCAGACGAACAGACCGGACTGTACGGAGAATGTCACATTCAGACTCAGTAGGAGTTCCGATGGGGTTTCACCTCGTCAGCCTTCTTGTCGGCATCTACCTGGGGACCGTTACGCACAGCTAGTGCCGCTTGCGGTCTGTGGTTAAACCCACTGCCAGCGTAGTGTCGAGTCTTTAGAGTCCCACACAGAGGGTATTCGCCTCTGGGCAAAACAGAGTAGAGGTCGCATGGTTTTGCGACAGGGTTCGTTCTCATCCGCGCACTTGTGCACGTTTGGAGTCCGGACGGATTATACTGGCAGGCTCTGGTTTGAGCCAGATACTGGTATATGTTTTTGGGGTTGCTTTTATATCTTGGTATTCTTGTTTTTCGGAACGAGAATGCAGGTGTGTATGCACAGTTGCTTGAGGCGGAGAATGAGGTTTTTCATTAGGGTTTCGGAACGGGTGCGTATGCACAATTGACAGTCTTCATTTTCCAAACCCTAATGGATTTATATATTATCTATTAATAATAATAATTAAATGAGAATTATGTTATGGTTGTTTTTGTTGACTTGTTGACCTTGGTTGACTTGTTGACCATTGACCACTTTCATGCCTTCAAAAGTCCTCCTTGATTTATGCTTACATTTTTAAATGAAGCATGGTAGTGGTCATTCCAAATCACCATCAACTATTCTCATTTTCAATTATTATTATTAGATAATTATTTTCTTATGCATTATGGTTGCAAGATAGAATATGATAGCTCATTCTATCATATTCATTCTCTCTCCTCTCTTCATCTTCTTCTTCCTCTAGTCAAGAGAAACCTTCTCATGAGTTGAGAATCCTTCTCTTGAAAAAGAAAAGCAAACCCTAGTCACTCTCTCTACTCATTCTAGGTTGAAGGTTTAGCAAGCCGGAAACCCTAGTTCACTCAAAGACCGAGGAAGAGCCCAAAGGTCGAACCTTCGAGGTGGATCCATCTTCGACGGAAGAAGGCGACGAAAAGAGAACCATCAACCTCTACAAGGTTTGAAGAAGAAGGAGTTCAAGTTTAGGTATAACCATCTTCCATAGTAGCTAACTCCTTTTAGTGTAAACTAGTTTTAGTTTAGACAACGATCCCGACCAAGTTTAGTCCATGTTGCCTCTTGCGATAAAAATTCGTTTTTTATACCGTTTCCGCCTCCCCGTAAGCACCGGGGGTCGCAATATGGACTTACAGTGGTATCAGAGCCTAACTAAACTTAAACTAGCTTGGTAGTAAGGTGTAACGAAGTTCGGAACCGAAAAAATCACAAAACCGGAAAAACCAAAACCCTAAAACCGTATTTTTCAAAACCTGAGTTTCTGTTGATTTTTTTTTGGCTCAAAATGAAAAAATTTATATTTGTAAAATCATCTCAGGGTTTTCTAAAAACACCCATGAAAAACGATCCAGGGTTGAGCTCAAAGCGCCGCGCATCCGCGGCACGAGGTAGGCTCGTGCCGCGGAACCGCCGCGCTTTGTCGTCTTCTGCGCCTCGTTTTTCGTGCAGTATCTGTAGGTTTTGGTTTTGGGATTTTTGAGATATATTATATGTGCCCAGATTTTCCAGAAAAGAAATTTCCTTTTGGGGTCCTATAATTCCGTATTTTTCCGAACTTCACTACACTTTGGCTATATTGGTTATATCTGTGATGTTTGCATGTATTGAACGTCGGCTAATCGCTATAAGTCGATTAGTCGGGGTTATACATGATCTGTAATGTGCTGGAATGTGTATATGAATGTGTTGGACTGTCGCGGGTGAATAGCCGGGGTTGGATGTGAGATGAGCTTTTGTTTTTCTTTCATTCATTATAAATGTAAATTGATGTAATAATTATTATTTGTTGGCCGCACAACCGGGTCGGGGTTGTAGCCGTCATTGTATAATTCTTTTTACTGTTTTTGCTCCTAGGATAGACCCATGGAGGGGGTGCACAAACTACCGAGTACTTGGCGGGTAGTTTGCCGCACCCGTAGGGGTCTTGGGTGGGGTATTTGCTATTCACCGCGACCGTGTTATCCGCTTTTCGTTTCAGGCTCGAAAGAAATGCGGATTGCTAGTATATCCAATGTATTCATCTGTGATCTGTAATGTCTATCATTGCTTTCTATTTAGGCGTTGCTTATGTTTTACAGCCGCGCTAGCCCAGCCCCCGCTCTGTCGTTAGTTAAGTAACCTAACGGGTGATGACGGGGCCCCGTGGCGAATGCATATGGCATAAGCGTACGTCATATTTTGGTTGTTTTCTGCAATGGTAGGATTTAAATGATGGGACGCATTAAAAGTACTAATGCAAGAATATCACGCATTAAAAGAACTAATGCAAGATAATAAACCAAGTTAAAGTCGTTGGAACACTTTCGAAAAACCACTCGGTTCTTTTCAAAACTAACTTTTAAATGCGGAGTTTGAGCCACTCCTTTTAAAAGCTATCTCGTTCCATCGACCAAATCAAGTTCACTACGTTCACGGTTTTGCCAAAACCATCCGTAGCCCTCCATCATTTCAGTTAAATATTCGGTAGTATTCAAGCTATGTATTTTGACCTCACGCCAAGGCATAGTGATTGGTAGCTGCCGGATATTTATCTGTTGCATAGATAGAATGCGTTGGTTTGAAACAGTCGTACTGCCATTTTGGCCTACGTCAAGGGTATGTACGGGTGGATTCAAATTAACCTGGATAATGATGGGACGAACTTGACATGTGACTTATGACATTTTGACCTCACGCCAAGGTCATAAGAGCATGGGGCAAAAATCCACATCGGGAGTTTCATAAGTACTGATACTTGCTAGATTTGCATACCATTTGGAGTGTGATGATTCTGGTAGGATTCCTTCAGTTTCGTCACGCGATGATATTTGGATCCCGATCCTACTGTGAGTATATGCTACTCCTCGGGAAATTTCTCACTTAACGATCAATGCTATAAACCTAGTAGGTGCCTAGAAAGGTGTTAGCGGGGCTACGCCCCCAGGGAAAAGAGGTTCTTTAATTAAGGAACTTCGCGAAAGCGTTGGAAAACCTCCCTCGAAGTACCGACACCAGCCTGGCTGAACGGTTAAGCAAGTATTGTACGGTGGGATTAATCCTGACTAATTCTTCCTTTATGGTTTGAGGAGGGATTCGAGAAACAGTGGGAGCCATCCTGTTTAGACAAATTAAAAACCACTCTAAACTTGCAAGAGCATCATGCTGAGTGTTTCTTCTTCTCTCTCCTAATTGCAGCGACCAATCAACATGACTGGACTTAAGTTACTCCTAGATAAAAACAAGCTGACAGGGCCAAACTACAAAGATTGGCTCAGGAATGTCAAGATAGCAATCACTTATGACAAGCTGGGGTATCTTCTTACCACCAAAGCTCCCCCTGTCCCTGGTCCAACTTCCAGCGTCGCGGATAAGGAAATCCGCAAGACTTGGGAGATTGATAGCGCGAAGGCCAAGTGCCTCTTGCTTGCCTCGATGGACAACGAACATCAGAGGAGGCATGAGAATATGGACATGGAGTCCATATTGCTTCATACAAAAGAACTGTATGGAGAGCAATCACGTATCGCAAGATACGAAGCGTCGAAAAAGTTGTTTTCGACAAGAATGGCCGTCGGATCATCAGTAGCCGAGCACGTGCTAAAGATGATCGGTTACATTGAGGAGCTCGCTGACCTAGGGATCACATTGGAGAGTGAGCTATATACGGATATAGTTCTCCAGTCCCTTCCTTCCACTTACGCCCAGTTTATAATGAATTTCAACCTACAAGAAAAGGAGGTTGAACTTTCAGAACTCCTCAACCTGCTGAGGAGCGCAGAGGGCACCCTACAGAAAGGTAGGGAAACATCCACTTTGTTTGTAGGAGGATCATCTTCTTCTAGGTCCAAGGCGAAAGCCAAGGGAAAGAAGAAGAAAGCCCCCGCCAAACCAAGGGGCGGTGTTAGTAAAGTGGATACGAAGGGAAAAGGAAAAGCAACAAAGATAGCGGGGAAGCTTGTGGATAAGGAAGAATGCTTCTTTTGTCATAAGAAAGGACACTGGAAGAATGATTGCAGGGCCTGGAAGGCCAGAACACAGGAATTGAAGCAGGTTGCAGCTTCAGCTTCAGGTGTGTATGTTATTGAAAACTGTCTTTCTATAAACTCTACTTCCTGGGTATTGGATACCGGATCAGGATCTCATATCTGTAATTCTTTGCAGGCGTTGAGAAACCGTAGTGTTTTGAAAGCAGGTGACATGACCCTCAGAGTTGCAAACGGAGCGAGCATGGATGCTAAAGCCGTGGGGGACTATCACCTGGGAATGTCAGATGGACATGTTTTGGTTTTGCGTAATTGCTTTTTTGTACCCAACGCAACTTGTAATATCATTTCTGTATCTTTAGTTTCTAAAGAAGGTTATGAATTTGCGTTTGTAAGTAATGTTGTAAACATTCGCCTTAATCAAGTTTTGATTGGGTCAGGTACTTTGAGTAATGGTATATACGTATTGAACCAACCACAGATTTTTAATGTCCAGAATACACACAAAAGAAAGTCTCCAGAAATAAACCAGACTTTCTTATGGCATTGTAGATTGGGTCACATCAATGAGAGAAGGTTGACGAAGTTACATACAGAAGGGTATTTGAATGCGTTCGAATATCAGTCGTATGCCACTTGTCAATCCTGTCTCAAGGGAAAGATGACAAAGACTCCGTTTACTGGACATGGAGAAAGAGCGAGCGAGCTCTTGGGACTCGTACACAGTGACGTGTGCGGTCCAATGTCTACACATGCCCGAAGCGGACATTCTTACTTCATTACTTTTACGGATGACTTCTCAAGGTACGGTTATGTTTTCTTAATGAAACATAAGTCCGAGGCTTTTGAAAAATTCCAGGAGTATAAGAATGAAGTAGAGAAACAGACCGGCAAAAGTATTAAGATTCTAAGATCGGATCGAGGTGGAGAATACTTAAGTGCCGAATTCCTGAATTACTTAAAAGAGAATGGTATTCTCTCTCAGCTTACTCCTCCATACACTCCGCAACATAACGGTGTATCGGAGAGACGGAACCGAACCCTATTGGATATGGTTCGATCCATGATGAGTGACGCTGAGTTGCCGCGATCATTCTGGGGATATGCGCTAGAATCAGCCGCATACCTTTTGAACCGAGTTCCCACTAAGACTGTGCCTACTACGCCATTTGAGATGTGGTGTGGGAAGAGACCCCATCTTAATCACGTTAAGATATGGGGAAGTCCGGCTTTTGTCAAAAAGCAGCATGCGGACAAACTTGAGGCACGCTCAGTACTGTGCAAGTTTGTGGGATATCCAAAGAATTCCAAGGGATATTTCTTCTACTGCGAAGAGGAACAAAAAGTTCTTGTTTCTCGTCATGCCCACTTTCTAGAACACCAGTTCATAGAAAAGGAAATAAGTGGGAGCACAGTAGAACTGGAAGAGATTCCAGAACCACGGACTATTACTGAAAGTTTAGTGGAACCAGAGGGTTCGGAAGAACAGGACATTCCTACGCCACTCCGCAGAAGTAGTAGGCAGTCTCATCCGCCCGAGAGATACTACGGTTTTCTCATAGACGGGGATAGAGAGGATTGCATCATAGATTATGATGAGCCTACTAGCTTCCAGCAGGCCGTTCAGAGCGTTGACTCAGTGAAGTGGCTGGATGCAATGCGGACCGAAATGGAGTCCATGTACACCAACAAGGTATGGACGTTGGACATTGCTCCAGACGGGGTAAAACCCGTAGGATGCAAGTGGATCTTCAAAAGGAAGATTGGTGTAGATGGACAGGTTGAGACCTATAAAGCTAGGCTGGTAGCAAAGGGTTTCCGTCAAAGACCTGGCTTGGACTATGACGAAACCTTTTCTCCAGTAGCCATGCTGAAATCCATTCGGATCCTTCTTGCCATCGCTGCCTTCCACGATTATGAGATCTGGCAAATGGACGTAAAGACAGCTTTTCTAAATGGAAATTTAGAGGAGTGTGTCTATATGGACCAGCCAGAGGGTTTCATTCAGAGTGGGAGCAGCGGAAAGGTGTGCAAGTTGCTTAAGTCCATCTATGGACTAAAGCAGGCATCGCGGAGTTGGAACATCTGTTTTGATGAGACGGTCAAAGAATTTGGCTTTATCAAAAATCCAGATGAACCATGCATCTATAGTAGATTTGTAGCGAGAACTGTAGTATTCATCGTTTTATACGTGGATGACATTCTCTTAATAGGAAATGACATTCCTATGCTACAATCTGTCAAGGGGTTCTTGTCACAAAGGTTCTCCATGAAAGACCTGGGTGATGCCTCATACATCCTGGGGATCCGGATCCATCGTGATAGATCCAAAAGGATATTGGGACTTTCTCAGTCCAGGTACATCGACACCATAGTGAAGAGATTCAGTATGGAAGATTCCAAGCGCGGTAATCTACCGGCTTGTCACGGGATCACCCTCTCTAAAGAGATGTCTCCCAAGACTGATTTGGAGAGGGATCGCATGTCTATTATACCCTACGCTTCTGCGGTAGGCTCTATAATGTATGCGATGTTGTGTACCAGACCGGATGTAGCTTATGCACTGAGTGTGGTAAGCCGGTATCAGTCAAACCCTGGGGAGAAACACTGGATAGCGGTAAAGAACATTCTCAAGTACCTGAGAAGGACTAAGGAGATGTTCTTGGTGTATGGCGGAAAAGACCTCCAGATCGAGGCCTTTGCTGACTCCAGCTTCCAGAGTGACAAGGATGATTCCAAGTCCATGTCGGGCTTTGTCTTTACCCTCAATGGAGGGGCGGTGTGTTGGAAGAGTTCCAAACAGGAAACCGTTGCAGACTCGACGATGGAAGCGGAATACATCGCTGCATCTGATGCCGCAAAAGAAGCTGTCTGGATGAGGAAGTTCTTGAAAGAACTTCAGGTGGTTCCGTCCATTGTTGATCCAATACCTCTGTATTGCGACAACAATGGGGCTATAGCTTTAGCAAAGGAACCCAGGTCCCATCAGAGATCCAGGCACATCTTGAGGCGGTATCACCTGATCAGGGAGATCGTGGATCGCAAGGAGATCGAGGTTCGGAGAGTTGCTTCAGAAGACAACACTGCAGATCCATTCACCAAGGCCCTGCCCCAGACTCAGTTCGAGCGGCTGATCGAGATGATAGGTCTTCGATACGCCAGTACATGGCCTTAGTGCAAGTGGGAGATTGTTAGTGTATATGCCCTAGAGGCCATTACTGTATCATACTAGTTTGTATATTACTTAATGGATGCTTGGGATATTCACCTTGTATATACAGTCTTGCTCAAAATAGTAGTATGCTACTTGGTTTGTCTCTACTTCAATGTGTACTTATGTTTATTTTACTATATCACTTATACGCATTAGTGGAGCCCTTAGGATCTTTGCTTGATTACCAGCGTTGTGATGGCAGTCACACTAGTGGGGGCTGGGTAATCTATAAGCACATCCTTATACAGGTCCCTAGTCGCAGGACTATCGAGACAGGGCATCGATACTCCGGAGTAGACTAGCGTATGCGCTTCTCATCCCAGTGTGGGAGATGGTCTGTCCCACAGCCATCAGTACGTCGTACTGGAGATAGTATACGGGTGCTCGTTGGGTTACGAGTACACTGGACAGGACTCGTCGGGAACTGACAGGTTGGTATTATACCTATCGTCAGTCGTCAGTTCCCAGGTGACATGAGTACAGCTTAGTCCGCTGACTTGACACTGGCACTTCGCCTCGAGTGTGTTCCCACTGCACTTTGATCACTACCCTACCACGGCTCAAAGGAGTCGTGCAAACAGGTGGTGGTTGGGTGCAGTCCCGAAGCACTTGGAGGCAGTGACGGTTAGACAGGATTCGTCTCTCCCGGTATTGGGGGTTGACATCGCGCTGTGTCTAGGAGAGCCATTACACGAGTAGTCCCTGGCCAGGGCAAACGAGATATACTGGTAGGTTTCCAGTGTTATCTCAGGGTGTTTTGGGCTTCGCTCCGGCACG
The DNA here is from genome assembly GCA_030015575.1 of Agapanthus africanus. Classification (NCBI taxonomy): domain Eukaryota; kingdom Viridiplantae; phylum Streptophyta; class Magnoliopsida; order Asparagales; family Amaryllidaceae; genus Agapanthus; species Agapanthus africanus. Next base: position 327,234,508 of record JASDDO010000031.1, read on the forward strand.
ACTTGTACCGCTATTGGGGGACTGACGTTTACCGCCCCCTAGGCCCGCCATGCGATGTATCAGACGAACAGACCGGACTGTACGGAGAATGTCACATTCAGACTCAGTAGGAGTTCCGATGGGGTTTCACCTCGTCAGCCTTCTTGTCGGCATCTACCTGGGGACCGTTACGCACAGCTAGTGCCGCTTGCGGTCTGTGGTTAAACCCACTGCCAGCGTAGTGTCGAGTCTTTAGAGTCCCACACAGAGGGTATTCGCCTCTGGGCAAAACAGAGTAGAGGTCGCATGGTTTTGCGACAGGGTTCGTTCTCATCCGCGCACTTGTGCACGTTTGGAGTCCGGACGGATTATACTGGCAGGCTCTGGTTTGAGCCAGATACTGGTATATGTTTTTGGGGTTGCTTTTATATCTTGGTATTCTTGTTTTTCGGAACGAGAATGCAGGTGTGTATGCACAGTTGCTTGAGGCGGAGAATGAGGTTTTTCATTAGGGTTTCGGAACGGGTGCGTATGCACAATTGACAGTCTTCATTTTCCAAACCCTAATGGATTTATATATTATCTATTAATAATAATAATTAAATGAGAATTATGTTATGGTTGTTTTTGTTGACTTGTTGACCTTGGTTGACTTGTTGACCATTGACCACTTTCATGCCTTCAAAAGTCCTCCTTGATTTATGCTTACATTTTTAAATGAAGCATGGTAGTGGTCATTCCAAATCACCATCAACTATTCTCATTTTCAATTATTATTATTAGATAATTATTTTCTTATGCATTATGGTTGCAAGATAGAATATGATAGCTCATTCTATCATATTCATTCTCTCTCCTCTCTTCATCTTCTTCTTCCTCTAGTCAAGAGAAACCTTCTCATGAGTTGAGAATCCTTCTCTTGAAAAAGAAAAGCAAACCCTAGTCACTCTCTCTACTCATTCTAGGTTGAAGGTTTAGCAAGCCGGAAACCCTAGTTCACTCAAAGACCGAGGAAGAGCCCAAAGGTCGAACCTTCGAGGTGGATCCATCTTCGACGGAAGAAGGCGACGAAAAGAGAACCATCAACCTCTACAAGGTTTGAAGAAGAAGGAGTTCAAGTTTAGGTATAACCATCTTCCATAGTAGCTAACTCCTTTTAGTGTAAACTAGTTTTAGTTTAGACAACGATCCCGACCAAGTTTAGTCCATGTTGCCTCTTGCGATAAAAATTCGTTTTTTATACCGTTTCCGCCTCCCCGTAAGCACCGGGGGTCGCAATATGGACTTACAACACCATGGGTCTATCCTAGGAGCAAAAACAGTAAAAAGAATTATACAATGACGGCTACAACCCCGACCCGGTTGTGCGGCCAAACAAATAATATTATATCAATTTTTACATATTACAATGAATGAAAGAAAAAGAAACACCCATCTCACATCCACCCCGGCTATTTACCCGCGACAATCCAACGCATTCATATACACATACCATCATCAAACACAGATTACAGATATGTATAACCCCGACTAATTGACATATAGCGATTAGCCGACGTTCAATACATATAGACATCACAGATATAACCCTTTAGTCAAAGTGTAGTGAAGTTCGATAAAAAATACGGATTTATAGGCCCCCAAAAACAAATTTCTTTTCTGGAAAGCCTGGGCACATATAAACCATCTTAAAAATCCCAAAACCAAGCCAGAAAAACACTGCACCAAACTCGACCCAGACCCGAGCCAAAACGGCCGCGGTTGCGCGGCAATAGCTTGCTATTGCCGCGGAACCGCGGCTCTTTGAGCGAATCTCTGGATCGTTTTTGGTGGATTTCTTCACAAAACCCTGAGATGGTTTTTGGAGTATGATTTATTTTGTTTTGAACAGAAAAAATTTTAACAGAAAGTTAGGGTTTTGAAAACTCGGTTTTTCGATTTTTTCCGATTGAACATCCATACACTTTACTACCTAGCTAGTTTATGTTTAGTTAGGCTCTGATACCACTGTAAGTCTACGTTTCCCACCTCGGTGCTTGCGCGGAGGCGGAAAACGGAATAAAAATCAAATTTTTATCATACTAGGCAACATGGACTAGACAAAAAAGGATCTTTGCTAAACAAAAACAAGCTAAAGCTAACTAGAAACTAGCTAAGGGTTATAACGGTTATACCTAGGGCTTTATGTCCTTCTCTCCTTGCTCCTTTGAGTAGTAGAAAGGGATCACCTTTGTCGTCTTCTCACGTCGAAGAAGGATCCACCCGAAAGCCTCAACCTTTGGCTTCAACTCCAAGCTAGAAGTAACTAGAGTGCTAGAAATGCTAATCCTAGAACCCTAGATGAGAGTAGAGATTATCAAGAAGAGGTTTTTCTCAAGCTCAAGTGTTTCTCAACACATGAGAGGGGAGAGCTTGAGGGAGAGGAAGAACGAGGGAGAGAAAGTAAATGATAGAAATGAGAGAATAAACAACCATTCTCACATATATGTGTGAATTATTTTAAATTGATAATTAGCTAGATAATTGTCATGGTTAATCAAGACATGACCATTATCATTTCATATTTAATGCTAATTGCAAGGATCAAAGAGCATCTTTTATATCGAATGATGATGGTCAACTGTCAACTAAGGTCAACAAGTCAAGATAGTCAAATGGTCAACAACCATAACCATGCACAATTATATTAAACTAATATCAATTAACCATAATACACACATAAGCATTAGGGTTAATAAAATGACAATAGTCATTGACCCTAATCAAAGTCCTCTCCCTCTGTCTCAAGCAACTGTGCATACGCACCCGTATTCGTGATCCGAGGAACACGAATACAAAGAGATAAAACCAATCCCAAATCATATACTAGGATCCGGCTTAAACCAAAGCCCGCTAGTATAAGCTGTCCGGACAGCAAACGTGCACAAGTGCGCGGATGTGAACGAACCCTGTCGCAAAACCATGCGACCTCTACTCATTTTGCCTAAAGGCGAATAGCTCTCTGTGTGGGACTCTAAAGACTCGACACTACGCTGGCAGTGGGTTTAACCACAGACCGCAAGCGGCACTAGCTGTACGTAACGGTCCCCAGGTAGATGCCGATAAGAAGACTGACGAGGTGAACCCCATCTGAACTCCTACTGAGCCTGTATGTGACAGTCTCCGTACAGTCCGGTCTGTTCGTCTGATATATCGCATGGCGGGCCTAGGGGGGCGGTGATCGTTAGTCCCCTAATAGCGGTACAAGTCGTGTCGGAGTGTAGCCCAGAACACCCTGAGAGAACACTGGAAACCTATCAGTATATCTCGCTTGCCCTGTCCAGGGACTACTCGTGTAATGGCTCTCCTGGACACAGCGCGATGCCAACCCCCAATACCGGGAGAGACGAATCCTGTCTAACCGTCACTGCCTCCAAGTGCTTCGGGACTGCACCCAAAAACTACCTGTTTGCACGACTCCTTTGAGCCGTGGTAGGGTAGTAATCAAAGTGCAGTGGGAACACACTCGAGACGAAGTGACAGTGTCAAGTCAGCGGACTAAGCTGTACTCATGTCACCTGGGAACTGATAACTGACGATAGGTATAATACCAACCAACAGTCCCCGACGAGTCCTGTCCAGTGTACTCGTAACCTAACGAGCACCCGCATACTATCTCAAGCACGACGTACTGACGGCTGTGGGACAGACCGTCTCCCACACTGGGATGAGAAGCGCATACGCTAGTCTACTCCGGAGTATCGATGCCCTGTCTCGATAGTCCAACGACTAGGGACCTGTATAAGGATGTGCTTATAGATTACCCAGCTCCCACGAGTGTGAGCGCCATCACAATGTTGGTAATCAAGCAAAGATCCTAAGGGCTCTACTAATATGTATATCAGCGATATGCTAAAAGAAACACATGCACATATTAAAGCAGAGACAAACCAAGTAGCATACTACCATTTCGAGCAAGATTGTATATAGAACTGTGAATATCCCAAGCTTCCATCAAGTAATATACAAACTAGTATGATACAGTAATGGCCTCTAGGTCATATACACTAACAGCTATACGCCATCCACCCGACTTCTCCCCGTAGATATAAATCTACTCACTTGGTCCTCGCTTGCCGGTGCCGACGTCGCCACGCGCTTGCTTGTCGTCTCGAAGCCCACATGGGGTACCTACATATCATAACGCACCGGATTGCATTAAAACCAAATTTGAAATCGAAACGGCATACGAAAATCAAACCGGCACGCGTATCACGCATAGGTCAAAACCTATCGCCTACGCATGCAAGAATAGCTAAACCAACCCTCGATGTCGATGTACAAACGTCAAACCATCGAGAAAAACTCAAACACACTTATTTGAGCATTCACGAACACTAATCATAATATAAAATAGGTTAAAATTCACAAAAACCCCAAATTCACTTTAAAAGCCATTTTTCCGAAAATCTAGCAGGCAAAACTTACCCGTTTTAGTACAAAAATCAACGTTTAAACAAATCTAGCGGCCATAATACTTATTAAACATCTTAAATAAGTCATAAAAACAATTTCCACAATTTAATCTCATTAAATTTCATTAACCCCAAAATTCTAGTTTACAATATACCTAATTTTAACAATTTTATAGCAAAAATGCACAAACAACAATTTAGCTTGGATTTTCATGATCTAAAGTATTAAACTACATTTTATAATGTTAATGACGTCATGAAAAACCTAATTAAATTTTAATTCCAATTATTAAACCAATTTTAAAAACCTAGTTAGCAAATTAGCATAATTATCACAATTTTAAAATAACAAATTAGCAAGTAGTAACCAACTTAGATTTTTCATACAATTACATGTTAATTTTCTCATTACAACCATAAACTAATGATAAAAACCCTAATTAAATTCAAATCCTAGCCTTGAATTTTCCAAACTTGCAATAAAACCCAATTAAACATCTTAATTGTTAACATTGAAGCAATTAAACAACAATATAAGCATAAGATTAAAATTATACCTCATGAACCATGGATCAACATGAAATCCAGCCTCTCAAAATGCTCTCTTTACACCATAATCCATGCATGTTAGGCTAAGCTAAAATGGGTAAGAGTTGGATTTGGATTTTAGGATTTTTTTTGATGGATTTTGAGGCAATTTTGAAGAATTTTTTGAAGCGAAATGAGAGGAGAAAAGGGGAGGGGGCTGCTGCTGTAAGAGGGGGATAGGGCCGGCCAAATGATGGGGAGAGGGGAGAGAGAATGAGGTGAGAAAAGTATTGGGTCAACCCCAAAAGTCAAAGCCCATACACATTAAACAATTTTCTTTCATTTCCTTTTCTTTTCTCTTGATTTTTTTTTCAAACCAAAAAGAAGTGTGAGATGGAGGGGGACAGCATGGGCTTGGCCCATAATTTTAGGGATGGGTGTGGGACTTGTTTGGGTGAGAAACAATGATAAATATTATACCCTACAACCACTTACACTAATTTCACCAAAAAAGCCTTTTTCTTCAATATTTTCTAAACCGTTTTGGCAAACCATTTCATTTCAAAAATCACATGATAAAATTTTGTTTAATTTGTTATGATGCATAAAATTTATTTCAACTCATTCCAATTTGTAATTTTCCCTAATTAAATGTATTAGTAACGGCTTAAAATAATATTAAAATAATTAATTTCGGAAAATTTTTCAGAAAATTTGAAATTTCACCAGTGGCTCAATAAACACCAAATACTAGCAATTACATAGCTAGAATATGTATATTTAATTTTATAATAAAGATATTTGTATTTTGACTTTTTACGGAAAACCCCCTTATTTTACCGATTTTTCCGAAACGATTTTCAAAACGTTACAATCTTCCCCCTTAAAGAAATTCGGTCCCCAAATTTAAATTAAAACTCCCCCAAAATACTAAAACATCTAAGCAAACCATCAAGTCTTCGGGGCTCCGAAATCATAAATATATAAAACAAATCGTAGCGCAGCGCATGCGCATGAAAAATGAGCATATAACTCAAAATCAAAACTCCGTCAAGCATCCCGCAATCGTCGGAGTCATGGTAAGTGTAGGGTTCCTAGGCACACTCAAGAGGTTCCACAAGGTATCAACCATGCCAAATTCAAAAAATTCGGTGCCGAGAAACCCTAACCTAGATCGTTAACTAGAGAATAGGCGAAACTACATGAAAGTAAATCACATTTACACTAAGTGAATGGAAATACAACCTTTGTAGATCCGGTCCTCCACTTCCTTGGCTCCATGATGACGTCCCTCCGCTGCGATCATCGGATCCCGGACTCTGGCGATGGTTTCGTCGAAGAAATGGTCGGGCTAGGTCGTCGACTTCGATGCCGAAGATGATCTACGTCGAGGCGACTCAAACCCAAGCTCCATCTTCACTAGGTCATGAAACTTGTGAAGATAACACCCTATACAACATGGCAAGTGGTAGAGGATGAAGAAATAGAAAGTGGGTTCACTTTGGATTTGGATTTCTCACTTGATTTCAACACTTGAAATTTTCTAGCAAGGTTTTCTTTTCTTCATCAAGAAGAAGAAGAAGAAGAAAAGAATATCAATCATAATAAAAATGAAAAATCAAGTGAAGACTTATCATAATGAAACCATGGGTGAAGTAAACTCATGTAGAGAGCAAACCATAGTTTAGGTAATGGTTAGGTTTAAGAGTAAAACAAAATGGTTAGACTTTTCAAAGATGCTTTGAAGCTTCAAGCCAAAGTGAAAGAAAAGCACCATTTTGTTTACCAAAATAAATAAAGAAAATAAAACCCTAACCATTAACCTAAACTTGGTGTAAGTCATACACACACCCAAGTTTGCATGTATCATCAAACATGATACAAACTAGTGCACAAAAATATATCACATATACAACTTGTGCACTTCAAGTGAGAAAATCAATCTTAAGTGAACAAATACTAGTTAATGTAAAGTAATATATCAAATATATAATTATACATTAAATCATTAAATCAACACTTGATTTAACGATCCGGTCATATAGCATATAACCGACTAATATCAAGTGTATCAATATATCGAATCAACACTTGATTCGGTAACCCGGCTATATCACATATAACCGACCGATAATACAAATCACGAGAATAGAATACAGTATCACATACTGGTATTGTTCTCGGTCCCGCACATATCTCATATGCCCTCCTATTTCGTTTCGCTTGAGCCAGGAAACCTCTGTGTAGGACTCTAAAGACTCGTCAATACGCCGGCAGTAGGTGATGATCATATCAAACACCCACAAGCCGTAAGCGGTCTGCTAAACGTAACGGCCATCCGGGTATTGAGCGATCAGAAGATCAACGAGCAAGCCCGCTCACACTCCTGTGAATCCAACCAGTAACACTTAACATACAGTCCGGTCTGATCGTCTGATATGTCGCATATCTCGCCTAGGGGTGGTAAACGTCAGACCCCAACAGCTCGATAAGTCGTGTCGATATGAGGTCTATAATAGTTCGAGAAACTACTGGTAACACTTACCAGTAAATCCCAGCAATCCTGGCCAGGGATTTCCGGTTATAGCTAATCGAACACAGTGCAACATTAACTCCCTATACCGGGAGAGACGAATCCCCTCCTATCGCTCATTGTCTCCATGTGATTCGGGACTGTACCCAAAAACCACCGTTTTGCACGCCCTCTTGGACGTGGTAAGGTGGAAATCAAAGCACAGTGGGAATCACACAAGACTCTATGACGATCTCGAGTCAACAGACTACTCTGTACCAGTGTCACCAGAGAACTGCCATCTGACGTAAGGTATAATACCATCTGGGAGTTCTCGGCGAGTCCGTCCAGTGTACCCAGTCTCCATTGAGCACCCGTATATCATATCTGATGTCAAACACCAATGGATATGAGATCATCCATCGCCCATCTGTATGGGTCGAGAAGGTATACGCTAGTACTCTGGCATATCGATGCCCCGTCTCGATACACCCACGACTAGAGACCTTGAAGGATGTACTTATGGATTACCATGTCCCCACTAGTATGATCCACATCATAGTCCAGGTAATCAAGTACACATCCTAAGGGCTTTACCTACATGTAACAGAGAGACAATCAGTGTACACGTTAAGGTAAAGAGCAACCGGATAGCATACTATCATGTCGAGCAAGAAAGTCCTCCCTATATATGTCCAAGCATCCACTACAATATACATCCTATGTATAGTAATGGCCTCTAGGGCATACATATAACTAACAATCTCCCACTTGCACTAGGGCCATCTGATAGCAGTGGTTGTAGTATCTCATACTCGACCATCCCATAAAAGTCTCTCTCTGGGAAAAGGCCTTTGTGAGTGGATCCGCCGCGTTGTCCTCTGAGTCTACTCTCCTAACCTTGATCTCCTTGGAGATCAACTATCTCCATGATCAGGTGACACTGCCTTAGAATATGTCTGGATCACTGATGGGATGGGCGTTCCCTGGCATACGCCACAACTCCATTGTCACACAATGGGAGGAACTAAGTTCATCTCATGAACAAATATACATCCAGACTACCTCTTTTGTAGCATCTTAAGTAGCGATGTATCTAGCCTTTATCGTCTAGTCTGCCACGGTATCTAGCTTGGAACTCTTCCAACATACCGTCCCTTTACTGAGGGTAAAGACAATACCTGTGACTGACATTCAATCGTCCTTATCACCCAGGAACCTTTCCAGTGATTCTCCCTAGGATTGATTGATACCTTCTCACTACAACTAGTGAGAATCCTAACATCCAATTAGATCTATCTCATAGATCCAATACCCAGGATTTAGGAGGTATCATCTTGATCCTATATGGAGAATCCTTGTGATAAGCGGAGATTGACCGAGCGTAGCATAGGAAACTCCTTCCCTATCAAGAGTATGTCATCCACGTACTCTATAAGGATCACCACCATACTCTCTACTACCTTTTTGTATATACAAGGTTCATCTACCATTTTGATGATGTCAAACTCTTTGACTAACTCATCAAAACAGATGTTCTAACTCCGCGATGCCTGCTTTATCACATAAAACATCTTGCACACGTTTCTGCTGCTCCTACTGTCTACGAGGCCCTCTGGCTATATACTTATAGACGCACACTTCTAAAACATCATTTAGAAAAGTAGTCATGGCACCCAACCGCTAGATATCGTAGTCATGGTATGAAGCCGTGGCAAGTAGGATCTGGATGGACTTAAGCATAGCTACTTAGAAAAGGTTTCATCATAATCCATACCTGGTCAATGATGCAAACTTTTAACAAGTCTAGCTTTGAAAGTCTCAACTTTTCCATGTGCACCAAGTAATCTTCTCAAGATATACTTGCTCCTGACGGGGATTTAACCCTTCAGATCAAGCAACCAAAGTCCATACTTTGTTGGTGTATAAGGATTCCATCTCAGATCGATAAGCATCCAGTCATTCTTACAGAGTCCCACTCCTGATGGCCAGCTCGAAACTAGTTGGGTCATCATCTCATGATGCAATCCTCGCTCCCACTGTCATAGAGAAACAGAAGTATCTCTCAGGTGGGTGAGGAACCCTACTAGATCAGCGGAGAGGCTGAGGTTCGTTGGAATCTACTGAATCCTTTGGTTCTACCAAATCATCAGCTGCAGTTTGTATAGCTGGAACTTTTCCAGTGCTACATAACAGACCTTGCCTCGAGCTTGTCTGGATTTTGCTTTTTAGACAGGCCGGACAACCCCAAATCTTAACAAACTTAAGATATGGGCTCTTTCCTTTCCATATCACATATGAAGTGGTAGGCAACTGATTTGATTTGAACCCTATTCAATAGGTATGCAGCTTCTTAAGTGCATAACTCCCAAAAGGAAATAGGAAACTCAGTAGTACTCATCATAGAGCGCACCATATTATATAGGGTGTGATTGCTCCGCCCCGATACACCGTTGTGCTGTGGTGTATTCAGAGGAGTAACACTGAGAGAGAATCTCATTCTCCTTTAGAATAGTCCAAGAATTCCATTCACAAGTATTCTCCTCCCTGATCTCATCATAGGACATAATACTTATACCCGTATTTTGGTTCTCTACTTCTAACTTATATTCTGTGAATATCTCAAAAGGTTCGGACTTATGTTCCAACAGGAACATATATCTGAATCTTGAGAGATTATCAGAGAATGTAATGAAATACAAAGAACCGGTCTTGGCATGTGTAGACAGGGGACCTACATACATCAACATGTATCATCTCAAGAGTTCACTAACTCTTTCTATGTTTCCAGTAAACAGAGCTATGGTCATCTTATCTCTGTGACATGACTGGCAAGTTCCACAAGATGTAAATTCAAACTAATTTAAATATGCATCTAAATGTAACTTCAGCCAGTCGGGTCGCATTGATATGACCTAGTCTACAATGCCTCAAGAAGGATTCGTTCATTTTTGAACTCTTCCTCTTGTGTGTGTTCCGTATACTAAGAACTGTAGTTTGATTTAGAACATCAATGCTTTTAGATAACATGCCTGAACCGATCAACTTTTGATATAGGAAATGTTCAAAACATTATCCAACAATACAAAATTTTATCATTTCTTTACTAATAAAGAGACCGATATGATTTTGTATATTAGGTTCGGTATCTAATAACATTCGTTCAGAATCAATGTACTGGTAATACAGGGTGACAGTGACCAACAGACTTGGCTGCAACACTTGCACCATTTTCTGTCTCATGAAACTTATCACCCATTCTCAGTTCTTTACCTATCTGTAGCCCATGTAACAGATTACATATGCAGGATCTTGATCCGGTATCACATACTCAGGACGTAAAGGATACTAAGAAACAGTTCTATGTAACGAACACACCCATAGATGATGCATCAACATGCACTTTCTTCGTTTGGGGGGCACGGGAAATCTGGCATTCCCCAAAATCCTGCTCTGTCTTATAACATTTATAAGTTGGAGCGGGACCAACGTTCCCCAGCTCAGTATAACAAGCGGGTTCGGTCAATTTATCCGTTTTATTATCTTGATTAAGGCATGATATGGTCGCTACCTGGAGAGAGAGAGAGAAGAAAACAATCTGCGTGCGCTCTTACAAGATCAGATTGGTTATTATTTTATCTAATCAGGATGGCTCCCACTGTTTTTTATCAAATTTTCCTTCAAACCCTAAAAGGAAAGACTAGCCGGGATTAATTACACGCTACAAGTTCGCCAATCTTTCAGCCAAGCTAGTGTCGGTACTTTGAGGGAGGTTCCCCTTGCTTTCGCACGGACTTAATTAAAGTAAACCTCGTTTTCCCAGAGGCGTAACCCCGTTGACACTTTTCTAGACACCTACTTGATCGGCTAATTGTAATGTGTAAAACTTTCCCAGGAGTAACAATTACTCACAGCGGGTATCGGGATCCAACTATCTCATAGAAGGTATACAATCTCATTGCAAATTTCAACACTTGAAATTCCCGATAATATTTTGCCCCAAACGATCTATGACCTTGACAAGGTCAACAAACCATAGACCGTAAGTCAAGTTCAACCCGTCATTTCTTAATTGAATCAAACCCACCCGCACGACCCTTGACAAGGTCAACAAGGCCGTACGACTACCCTAACCCAATCTGCATCATATGCATAAACAGATAAATACTGGTCAGCTACCGCACACTGCGCCTTGACAAGGTCAACAAACGCAGCACGAATACTAAGCAGGATTTATCTGAAATGACGGAGGGCTACGGCAGGTTTTTCTGAAAACCTATTGCGTAATGAACTTGATATCGTTGTAGGATCTAATGAATTTTGAAATGGAGTGTTTTTGAGGCTTTTCTAGTTTTGCTAAAGGGGTCACTCCCGGTGAAGGGATCGTCGGCCCTTTCCTCATCGAATAAGGTGTAGGATATATCATATATACCGCTGTGCAAAGCAAAAACTATAGAAGCAATCAAAAGACAAACCGAGGGTTGTAGGATCTGCCAGTTATTGCTAAAGGGGTCACTCCCGGTGAAGGGATCTCGGCCCTTCCTTATCGAATAAGTTGCAGGATGTTCTACAAGGAACACCGCGATGCAAAGCAAGAACTGTAGCTACCTGTTTTTGAAAATTCGATTCCACAACATCTTAGGTTTCTTTTCTTTCATTAATCACATTAATGAAGTCCCATCATTTAAGTCCACCTAAACATCACAGATAAATATAACGTACGCTTATGCCATCCGCATTCGCCTCGATGTCCCGTCTGCATAGTTAGGTTAGGTAACTAACGGTAGAGCGAGGCAAGGCTAGCGCGGGTGTAAAACATAAGCAACGTCTATATAATATATCATATATACTATATACAATATCTATATGAACATATCAAATGATCACATCACAGATATCGCAGCAGAAGAAACATATGAAACATTGGATATACTAGGACATCCGTGTTTTCACTATGAGCCAGTATAAAACACGGATTCCACGGTCGCGATGAATAGCCAAACCCACACCCCTAGACCCTTACGAGAGCGGCAAGCAACCCTACCAATTCTAGAGTTAGGAGACCCGGACTCGACTCCTCGAGTTGGTCTCCCACTGGACTCCAGAACTCGGTTACTTGTGCCCTCCTCCTTAGGTCTATCCTAGTGCGGAAAAGTAAATAATATACAATGGTGACATCTTCCGCAACCTGGAAGTGCCACAATAAAAGAATATTACATACAAGTTTTTACATGAATGAAAATGAAAAAAACACTCATCTCACATAAAAACCCCGGCTATTCAAACACGACGATCCAATATAATATATCCAGCAACACATAACATCACATGTTATCAACGTAAGTAAATATGCGCATCCCAATTGTCGTTGACATATAGCAACGAAACCGGCGATATCACATATTACACTTACGGTCGCAGAAAAGAAAGTGTAAAACTACAACAGTTGGAATCTGCAACCTCTTTAGACATCGCATCCCTAACCATCTGAATTCCTTAGACATCACATGCCTAACAATTATAAACCCCGCATTTTAGTCTCATTATCGAAAACTCTTTTCAATATCAAGTCGGGCAATTCAACAAGATTCCCGACATTTTGATCGAATGCTCGTCGAAAACTTTAGTAAATGGCCGCACCCCCGATACCGTCGACGAATTGCACTGAGGCGGAACACCGCTGCCGCGAGCACCCGAACGGATGCTTTTGGCGACGGGGTTCTCCTACAGTCACTTAGTCGAGGCTATGGGGAGTGGCTATCTATTAAGTTTACCGGCGAGTATCCGTGTACGCTACGTGATTGCGACGGACTTTTGATCGCATCAAAATCCCGTGGCAACTGATCAAGTAAGACTAAACTGCTAGATTCATAACATTCAAATCAGTTATCTCATAACTATTTGTGGATTCCAAATATTGTATCACATTCCAGATAAATAGAAAATGTTAAACTTTCCGATCGAACTTTCAAACACCCAAGTTTTCCCGAAACAGCTCAACACATGAAATAAGTTTAAAAATATTCACTTCATGCCACAGTACCAACGGTCCAGCCGTAGAAGGGTCAAGCCAACGCCTCACATGTGGCACGCCGTACTGCCCCAAACCCTAAGGTTTAAAGGGCAGTTCAAGACGGTCACATAATCGAGTTAAGGTTTGTTGTCTTCCAGAGGGACCATCACGTTACTTGCACTACTTAGAACGTTCTTAAACTACGGAAAAATCCAACACTTGGAAATTTTCCGGCAGGGGAAAAATGGGTATTTATATCCGGTCGAACTTTTTAACAGTTTCTAAAATATCCGGAAAAACATAAACGAAGTTAAATTATCCGATCGAATTAACGAGTCCCCAATAAAACCCTAGAAAACTCAACACTTGAGTGGAATTAAAAAATTCCCAGAAAAAAATGACAAGAAACGACCTAAGAATAAATATGTGAAGTTTGAAGGACTAATTCACAATTTTGGCCGCGGAACCGCCGACAAACCCTTGGTTTGGCCGCGGTTCTGCGGTCAAATTTTTGAGTTAGAGGTCCGTACTTCACAGTAATTCTTAGATTTTCCTGCTTAATTTTCTGAGAATTTTTAATTCACAAAAATCCACAGTTTGAAAAAATGTACAGAGAAGGGTTTTGATCGGGGTTTCGGAGTTCGATCGGATCTCTAACTTCGTCTGCACTTCGCCTAAAGCTCTAGCTAGGCTCTGATACCACTGTAGGGTTACTAGGCATACACATGAGGTTCAATAACTGATCAACCATGCCAAATTCAAAAATTTAGGTGCCGAGAAACCCTAACCTAGATCGTTAACTAGAGGATAGGCGAAAGAAAAAGCAAGCAAACAACTTTGCTACTAAGTGAATGGAAATACAACCTTTGTAGATCCGGTCCTCCACTTCCTTGGCTCCGTGATGATGTCCCTCCGCTGCGATCATCGGATCCCGGACTCTGGCGATGGTTTCATCGAAGAAATGTTCGGGCTAGGTCGTCGACTTCGATGCCGAAGATGATCTATGTCGAGGCGACTCAAACCCAAGCTCCATCTTCACTAGGTCATGAAACTTGTGAAGATAACACCCTATACAACATGGCAAGTGGTAGAGGATGAAGAAATAGGAAGTGGGTTCACTTTGGATTTGGATTTCTCACTTGATTTCAACACTTGAAATTTTCTAGTAAGGTTTTCTTTTATTCCTCAAGAAGAAGAAGAAGAAGAAAAGAATATCAATCATAATAAAAATGAAAAATGAAGTGAAGACTTATCATAATGCAACCATGGGTGAAGTAAACTCATGTAGAGAGCAAACCATAGTTTAGGTAATGTTAGGTTTAAGCATAAAACAAAATGGTTAGACTTTTCAAAGATGCTTTGAAGCTTCATGAAGCTTCAAGCCAAAGTGAAAGAAAAGCACCATTTTGTTTACCAAAATAAATAAAGAAAATAAAACCCTAACCATTAACCTAAACTTGGTGTAAGTCATACACACACCCAAGTTTGCATGTATCATCAAACATGATACAAACTAGTGCACAAAAATATATCACATATACAACTTGTGCACTTCAAGTGAGAAAATCAATCTTAAGTGAACAAATACTAGTTAATGTAAAGTAATATATCAAATATATAATTATACATTAAATCATTAAATCAACACTTGATTTAACGATCCGGTCATATAGCATATAACCGACTAATATCAAGTGTATCAATATATCGAATCAACACTTGATTCGGTAACCCGGCTATATCACATATAACCGACCGATGATACAAATCGCGAGAATAGAATACAGTATCACATACTGGTATTATTCTTGGTCCCGCACATATCTCATATGCGCTCCTATTTCGTTTCGCTTGAGCCAGGAAACCTCTGTGTAGGACTCTAAAGACTCGTCAATATGCCGGCAGTAGGTGATGATCATATCAAACACCCACAAGCCGTAAGCGGTCTGCTAAACGTAACGGCCACCCGGGTATTGAGTGTTGGAAATAGTTCCCTCAGAGTCAATTATTGGATCACAGGCACGTGATTGCAATGATTGAGGGAGGACCTATCCCGGTAGGACAGTCTTACTCAAGATGATAGTATGCTATCTGGTTTATCTTTATCATCGTGTACTGCTTTAGGTGACCTGAAAGGTCGCTATTACACGTTGATAGAGACCCTATGATTCTTGCTTGACTGCCAGCAGTATGAGGGCGATCATATACGTGAGAGCTGGTGGTCTATAAGCACATCCTTAAAAGGTCCCTAGTCGTGGGAGTTTCGAGATAGGGCATCGATACTCCATAGTAGACTAGTGTATATAGTCGAGACCCTGACGAGGGGCGGTGGCCGGTCTCACAAGCCACTGGTGTCAGTTGGTTCACCTAAGATGTATACAGGTGCTCATTGGGTTATGAGTACACCGGACAGGACTCGCCGGGAACATGCTAGTTGGTCTTATACCTGACATCAGATAGCAGTTCCCTAGTGACATGTGTACATGTTAGTTCATCGACCTGAGGATCGTCATTTGTCTCGTGTGAGTTCCCACTGTACTTTGATTACTACCCTACCACACTCAAAGGAGACGTGCAAACAGGTTTTAGTTGGGTATAGTCCCGAGCCACATGGAGGCAGTGAGCGGATCTTCAGGGGTTTGTCTCTCCCGGTATTGGGGGTGAGGTCGCGCTGTGTCTAGGAGAGCCAGAACATGAAAAGTCCTTGGCCAAGGCAGGAGATTTACTGGTAGGTATTCCAGTAGTATCTCAGGGTGTTCTGGGCTGATCTCTGACACGACTTGTACCGCTTTTGGAAGTCTGACTTTTACTAATCCCCTAGGCCCGCCATGCGATGCTCATAGACGAACGGACCGGACTGTACGGATATTGTCACTGACAGGCTCAGTAGGGTGTCAGGATGAGTTCGCTCATCGACGTCCCTTTTGGTCAATAGCTGGTAGCCCGTCACGTATGGCTAATACCTCTGACGTGCTAGTGGTTAAATCCACAGCCATAGTATTGACGAGTCTTTAGAGTCCCCCACAGACAGTTGCTCAAGTTTTCGGGCGAAACGCTGTAGAGGCCGTATGGAGATATGGCAGGGTTCGATCAGATAGGTGCGGTATTGCACGGATCATGATCGAACGGTAAATACTAGCGGGCTTTGGTTTAAGCTGGATCCTAGTATTGCACATTATAGATTTTGTCTCATTGCATTTGTATTTCGGTCGGAATACAAATGCGGGTGTGTATACACAGTAGCGGGGTTTTCCTGTAATTTATTACGGGATCAGTTCTTTGGAGTTGCCAGTTTGCTTTCCGTTTTGGCCATATTTCTTTGTATCTTTCCTTGGCCGAAGATTGGTGGAGGAGGGCTTATTTGCATTTATGCAAATAAGCATTTGTGGAAGGTGTTCTTTGCATTTTGTTGCATCATGAAGGTTTTCATGATGGGTGCACCATCCATTGACTTGTTTAATCCATCATGGCTTGACTTTTAGTGTCATGATTGTTGATGATGATGAAGGGTGATGGTTGGTGGAGTATTGGACTTTGTTTTGTGATCATTTCTTTTGTGAATGATAACCCTTTCTCTCTCTTGATATTGGGGACATCCATATTCATTTGGCCACACACATTCCTCTCATTCTCACCATGCCATGGCCGGCCATATGGGGAGGGGCTGCCCATTTTTTATGTGGGGGATTTTTGTTCTCTTGATGCTTGAAAAATCCCACAAGTTCCATCTCCAAAAGCATATATCATTCCTCCACCAAAAAGGCAACCAAAAACCCCAAATGAGACATATAGATCTTTACACTATTATATAGCAAACCTTGGGCACGTCAACTCACCAACTTCGTGCCCGAGTTGCCTCGGACCAGAGGTGGGAGCCTGTAAAAGAAGCCGGCGACGTGGTGCCCTTCCGGCGAAGTGATGGAGACCGGAGATTCCGCGGGAGATCGGGACGACGACGAGAAGACCAGAGGACTCGGATCACTCGGTATATCTCTCTGCCCCCTCTCTAGATAGCTAGGACTAGATTAATGGCACGATCCGGGCTGATAGTGCGCGGTGGTGCCGGTTTGAAGAGTTAAAGTAAATCACCGCTTCCGCATTCCGGCGTCGGATTGACGGCCGGGGCGCCGCCGTGCACTTATAGTGGTATCAGAGCCTCGCCATTAACATAGTCTAGCTTGGTCTAATGTGTTTACGTTTCCGATCGAACAAAATTCCAAAACCCGTATTTTTCCTAGCATCAGTTTCTGTCGATTTTTTTCTAGCTCGAAAATTTTTTCAGTACTTTGCAGAATGATGTGCAGGGAATTATAAGAATTCTGTAGAAATTTGATCACGTGAACGCTCTATAAGTACGCGGAACCGCGACCAAACCAATGCTTGGGCCGCGGTTCCGCCGCAGTATTTGCAGTTCAGTGGATAAATTTTTTACAAAGGGTCTCTGGGCTGAAAATAGGGGTTTTGGTATATTATTTTTGGGCCCGGAATTTCTTCATCTGCTACAGTAATGCTTGGGGCCTACTTGGTAAAATTTGATCGATCGGATATTTTAAACATGTTAGTTCAGAGTTTTTACATTATATCTGCGACCGTGAATGTCACTTGATCGGTAAATCCTGTCTAACTGCTATAGCCCGGTTAGACGGATTTGTGAACGTGACCTTCACGTTGATGTTCTGTGTATTGCTGTGATATTGCGGATTGGTCGTGGGGGATAGCCTGGTTGTAGTGGTAGTACAGTTTTGTTGTATTATGTACATTTGATATTACGGGGCGAGCGTCCGACATGTGGACTGCCGTCACTGCCTGTTTGTATTAATATTTTGGGGCACGACCAGGTTGCGGTTGATGTACCCGTTGTATGTATATTTTACTTTCTGTACTAGGATTACCCCGTGGAGGGGTGCACGGATAGCCGGATTCTAGAAGGCAACGGGCCCGCATCTTATGGCATTGAGACGGAGGGGGCTTCACTCTAGAATTGGCGGGCTATTCGCCGCACTCGTAGGGGGTACAGGTTGACCCAGGAGGGGTGCCCAAGTTACCGGATTCCGTGAAGTGCTGGGTGGTCCATTCACGTTGCTGAAGGGGGCTGCCTCGCTTCAGGTTTTGGCGGGTAACTTGCCGCGCCCGTAGGGCTCTAGGATTTCATTGCACAGGCTATCCACACGACCAGGGGAACGTCGGGTTTCAGTAGTGGCTCTGTGAAACCCGGGGATCCCAGATATCTGTATTGTTCTGTGATGATGTACATTTCTGTGATGTTGCATTTTATCACGCCTTGAGCGAAAATTATATATTGATATATATTAGTAGATGTTGTATATGTTTTGCATCCGCGCTAGTCCAGTCCCCGCTCTGTCGTTAGTTAGCTAACCTAACGGGTAATGACGGGACCCGGTGGCGAATACGGATGGCATATACGTACATTAATATATTTTCATTCTTTGTGGTGTGATCAATTGATGGGACTGCGTTGATTCGGATCAATGCAAGTTAAAAACAAACCTAATCTGATGTTGTTGGAACACTTTTCAAAAAGCTGTTATTGCAAGGACATTCTCTTTTGTTTTGCATCGTGGTATTCAGTTGGAATATCCTGCTCCTCAGTCGACGAGGTAAGGGCCGAGATCCCTTCACCGGGAGTGACCCCTTGGACAAAAAGTTTGCGTCAGGGCATTAACTTCACTATAGCCGATTACTTTTGCTTTGCACCGTGGTATTCAGTTGGAATATCTTGCACCTCATTCTACGGGGAAAGAGCCGAGATCCCTTCACCGGGAGTGACCTCTTTAGCAAAGGTTTTCGTTACTATATTTTTCATAAAAGCTATCCAGTTCCTTCAACGATATCAAGTTCATTACGTTAAAGGTTTTCGCCAGAAACCATTCGTAGCCCTCCGTCGTTTCATATGGGTGGTCAATAGTATTCAAGCCGTGTTTGTTGGCCAAAGTCAAGGCACAGTGTTTGGTAGCTGTTGGGTATTCATATGCAGCATAGATAGATGCGTTGGTTTGAGGCAGTCGTATAGCCTTGTTGGCCAAAGTTAAGGGCTTGTGCGGGTGGGCTCAAATTAACCTGAAGAATGACGGGTAGAACTTGACATGTGACTTATGATTTGTTGTCCAAAGTCAAGGTCATAAGAGCATGGGGCAAAAATCACATCGGGAGTTTCTAAAGAAACTGAAACTTGCCAGATATGCGCATACCTTCTGGAGTGTGATAGCGTGAGCGGATTCCGTCACGTTATCATGCGATGATAGTTAGATCCCGATTCCCACTGATGAGTTAGTTTACTCCTCGGGTGATCCCGACTAATTCTTCTTTCAGGTTTGGAGGAGAATTTGACGGTACAGTGGGAGGTTTCCAGATTAGATAAATTGGTAACCATTCTGATCTAGGTTAGAGTGCACGCTGAGTGTTTCTTTTCTCTCTCTCTCTCTTCGGTAGCGACCATTGACCCGACCCTAAGACTATGACTCAGTGACCGAAATTAACCGAACCTTCTTAAATACTGGCTTTTGGATTGTCAGAGTTGCAAACCTCATTGCCACTCCTACTTTTACCCTTTTCTCCAGGACACCCCGTATTACTACGAACGTCCACTTCCATTGGACAAAACCATCGTATGGTTAGATACGAACTTGAAGGAATTTATTTGAGGATGGTTTCTGGTTCTAGAGAAAACGAATAGGACTATTCAGTTGTCTTTTCATTTTACCTTCTCTCAGGATGCGAGTGCTCCTTGGTTTAGGAGATAGTACACCTATTACGCAAATTGGATAGTCTTCTTCCAGACCATAGGCTGGTGCCGACCGGTAGGGAATGAAGAAAACCAATTAGCATAACGATGGTGTGCAGAAGGTATTAAGTAAAGACATATCAAGGGATTAGTAAGAGGGCAAAGTAAATTGCGACTGATATTCACGACAAAACCAGGTATTTAATTTCCACTCCCACTTCACCTTTGTATTTCTCCAGGACACTCCATATCACTACGAAGATCCACAGTTTATTGGATACTCCGTCGTATGGTTATATAGGAACTCCAAAGGAACTTGTTCCAGTTCGGGGATGGATTCTGGTTCAGGAGAAATAGGAATAAGGTTTATTCGGTTGTCTTTTATCTTCACCTTCTCTTGCATTGCGAGTGCTCCTAGGATTAGGAAAGTACACCCATTATGCTTATTGGATTGTCTTCTTCCAAACCATAGGCTGGTACCGAACGGTAGGGAAGGAAGAAAACCATTTGGCCTAAAGGGGTGTGCAGAAGGTAATGACTAAAGACATATAAAGGGATTTGTAGAAGTGGCAAAGAATTATACGGTTACAGTCGTGAATCTGGAAGAGGCATTACTAGGAATACCGGGATACCCCATCGAAACATTTCAATGTTTCAGTTTCACTGTGTACTGTTAAAGGAAAACTGATTTCCCAATTAGTCCTTACTCCAGGGTATGTATTTACCAGGTATGATTCTCACATCTGTATGGTTTTATAGATGATGAGTGGGAGTAGGTTAGTGGGAATTAGGTGATCATCCTCATTATATCGGGATTCGTTGTAATCGGTGATATTTGAGGAAATCACCTGGGCTGTTTGCCGGTCGGCAAATATTTGGTTTTGAATATCCGCTGTTGTGCACCAATTTCAAATTGATATATCTGTACGTCTATTTTCATAGAGTGAGATATACCTTTTTGAAATTATGTCTATGACATTTACCTATATCAGTGGATGGTTAGGTCAGGAGCATTAAACAGCGGTGTAATTCTTCATAACCATAGTACAGTTTTCAACCTACGACACACAGGGAATGAGTTATTAGACTCAAGGGACTTATACAGAGTATTGCATATTGTCCAGTGTCCATTAGGACAGAGGGGATGGTCCTCGTACTATATTCAGTTTACTTATGACTTCTCTAGTATTTAGACAGGTGTTTCGTGGAAACACAGGGTCCGGATTTTGAGAAGTTATAGGTATTTGAATAAAGTAGAGAACCAGGTGTTGCAAGTATCGGGATTCTTCAAGGTGATCGAAGATATAGATACATGTGTAGGGTATTCAGTTGATAGTAATGATTAAGAGAACTTGCTTCTCTTTCAGGTTACTCATAATTGGAAGCATTCCTAAGTTGATTAACGCTGATCGGCCTCCTTCCATTTAGTTAACATGCACTGGAGACAGCTGCATGATTTGAATCTGGTTCAATTAAATTAGTGCCTCTGGTTTTATATTGGATATAGAACAGTTCATATCTTAACGATGTTAAGGTACGGGGAGTTTTCCGGCCTATGCTTAAAACCAGACTCTGGATAACTCAAGGCACGTTTCTGTAATGGCTGTTTGTGGGTTGACCCAGGCTATGACGAGGGTTGACTTTCTACCATCTGGCAGATCAATAGTGATATTGTTCTAGACTCGCCACAGTTTTATTAAAAATGGATTTTTTCAGAAAACAGTAGTGGGAGTATGGTAGAACTGGAAGTGATTCCAGAACCACAAACGATTACTGAAAATTTGATAGGAACCTAAAGATTGAATCTGGTTTGACATTCCATTGGCCACTCCGCAGATACGGTGGGTAACTTCAGGCACCCGAGAGGTACTCCGGTAGTCTCAAGGACGGTGGCAGGGAAGTTCTTGTTTATCCAGACTTGCCATAGCTGCTGTTCCAGACTGTGAGACCCGGCAGGAGGATGAGTATAGCATCGTTCTAAACTGGCTTTAGAAGTGTACGTCTATATGACTCTGCCAGAGGGTTGTCGTGGTCAGTGGGAGCAGCGGAAGCATTGGTGGACAAATGGCTTATGTCTATTTTTAGACTAAAGCAGATATAGCGGAGATAGATCATCAATTTCTGATGTGACAGTCATAGGTTTAACTTCATCAGAATAGGGGATGGATCTGATGAGAAGGTAGTAGGGTGTGATGTCATGGTATTTGGATGGCATACATAGAGTAGGAAGTGATATTCTTATACTACGATCGGTTATACTTTGGTCGTCACACAGTGGTTTCTCCACATGGGACTTGGACATTATATCAGGCATACTGGTTACTGGATCTAGGGTTTTAGATCTAGATTTGGGTGGTTTCCCAATTGAGGGTACTTAAACAACATTCTAAGAGTATTTAGAATGGACGACTCCAGGCATGGTGGTGTACCTGTTGGTGATGGAGTCACCCTCTCTAAAGGTGTCTTACAGAATAAAGGGGAGAGGGATGTGCATGATTGGCAGACCACTTGCTTAGGCAATTGAGTCAATCATGAGATGTCAAGTACCACACCAGATGTTGTTCTTGCACTAGATGCAATAAGTTGATGTTGATCCAATCCTGGAGAAATAGTTGGAAGCAGTCTTAGAACATAAGTGGTTGTTCTAGAGATATGATAACGACAGCCTCATTCGGGAGACGGTTATCATTCCAGGCTTCCAAGGTGACCTGGACGACAAGGAGGTTGTCAGAGTTATAGTTTTCCTTCTGACGAGGGGCAGTATTTTGGACAGGTGGTCCAAGGCAATACTGAGGGAGGTATGGCGCAGTATACTGATTAAGTTCAGTTGACGATACAGTCTAAGAAGTTTGGATTTGGAGTTCATTTATGAGCTAGGTTCCATCAGACATCCAGACACATTCTAAGACAGGTATTGCTCATTTCGGGAGATGGCTTTCTCCGTGAACTTGAGATATAGAGAGACTTAGAAAGAAACATCAAAGCGGATCCACTCACTGAGGCTATTCCTCGAACGCAATAGTTTTGCAAACGAGCTTTGTGAGACTGACAAGTAGAGGAGTTGGGTGTTCGGTATCACACGGGCTGTGAGTATGTGACATCGCAATAATTAGCCTTGAGTGCAAGTGGGAGATTGTTGGAGATAGTGCCCTCAGAGTCAATTATTGGATCACAGGAACGTGATTGCAATGATTGAGGGAGGACCTATCCCGGTAGGACAGTCTTACTCATGATAATAGTATGCTATCTGGTTTATCTTTATCATCGTGTACTGCTTTAGGTGACCTGAAAGGTCGCTATTACACGTTGATAGAGCCTTTAGGATTCTTGCTTGACTGCCAGTAGTATGAGGGCGATCATATACTTGAGGGCTGGTGGTCTATAAGCACATCCTTAAAAGGTCCCTAGTCGTGGGAGTTTCGAGATAGGGCATCGATACTCCAGAGTAGACTAGGGTATACAGTCGAGACCCCGTCGAGAGGCGGTGAACGGTCTCACAAGCCACTGGTGTCAGTTGGTTCACCTAATATGTATACAGGTGCTCATTAGGTTATGAGTACACCGGACAGGACTCGCCGGGAACATGCTAGTTGGTCTTATACCTGACGTCAGATAGCAGTTCCCTGGTGACATGTGTACATGTTAGTTCATCGACCTGAGGATCGTCATTTGTCTCGTGTGAGTTCCCACTGTACTTTGATTACTAACCTACCACGCTCAAAGGAGACGTGCAAACAGGTTTTAGTTGGGTACAGTCCCGAGCCACATGGAGGCAGTGAGCGGATCTTCAGGGGTTCGTCTCTCCCGGTATTGGGGGTGAGGTCGCGCTGTGTTTAGGAGAGCCAGAACATGAAAAGTCCTTGGCCAAGGCAGGAGATTTACTGGCAGGTATTCCAGTAGTATCTTAGGGTGTTCTGGGCTGATCTCTGACACGACTTGTTCCGCTTTTGGGGGTCTGACTTTTTCCAATCCCCTAGGCCCGCCATGCGATGCTCATAGACGAACTGACCGGACCGTACGGATATTATCACTGACAGGCTCAGTAGGGTGTTAGGATGAGTTCGCTCATCGATGTCCCTTTTGTAAGTCCACGGTAGCGCCCCGGACGTCTAACAGACGCCAAATGCGGAACAAAAACTTTTAACGAAACTGGCGCTATCGTGTACCGTAACCCGGATCTGCCATTAAAGCTAAACTAACAAACTACAAAGGGGTAGAAACGTTATACAGAATGATCCGAGTCCTTCGGTCTTTAACCATCATCCCACGCTTGTTGCAGCTGCTCCGATCTCCTTGATCTCCAGTCTTGTCGTCCGGGTGGCACCACGTCGACGGATCTTTAAACGGGCTCCCGCCTCTGAACCGAGGCAACTCGATCGTCAAGTTTGCTAAAAGAGATGACCAAGATGAAGTAGAGAATGAGTAGAACACTTTGTCTCGTTACGTCCAAGACAATGGACGAACGGTTAATAAAGTTGCCTTTTGGATCGGGTGGAAATATGAAATGAATCATATCTAATTTCTATGCACCCAAAACTTATATCTTTTTTCTAATCACAACCATATCTCTCATCAAAGAATGGTCGGCCACTTTTATAGAAAGAGGAGGGTGAGTGTAGGAGCAAAGAGGGGGTGAGTGTAAGCAAAAGATCTAGATCAAAATATCATAGCATAAAAAAAATGCATTAAAGTAAAGTGATGAATCATAACCCTTGTCATCAAAAGCATTAAATGACCATTAATGCACTAATCCACCTCATCATCCTAGTCACCATTCTAGAACCTTCTAGAAGCATGACAGACCCTCATCAAGAAAAGATAAATCCGCATTTAACCGAATGTCAAAATATGGCTGATAGAAAACTGGAAACTGACAACTTCCAAAAGTGATCCTGAAATGAATTTCAGGATAACCCCGTATCAGTATAAACATACCCACATTTGTATTACGACCGAATACAAATGCAACTGAGACAAAAGATATTATATCTACACAGTATAATACTGGGTTCCGGCTTAAACCAAAGCCTACCAGTATTATCTGCCCGAAAAACGACACGTGCGAAAACGCACGTGCTTTTTTTGAACTTTGCCATATCACCATACGGCCTCTACAACGTTTCGCCCGAACTTGGGAAAGTTTCTGTGGGGGACTCTAACTCATCAAGACACTGGCACTGGGTATAACCCCTAGCACGTCAGAGGTACAAGCTACACGTAACGTTTTGCCTATGTATTGATTGGAAGGGAAGCTGACGAGCGAACTCATCTATAAACCATACTGAGCCTGACAGTTATAATGTATATACAGTTCGGTCCATTCGTCTAAAGAGTATCGCATATCGAGTCTAGGGGGATGGATAAAGTCAGACCCCTAATAACGCGATAAATCGTGTCGCCATGAAGCCCATCACCACCTGAGAAACTACTGATCCAAATCTGTAATTCTCCACTACCTCGGCCGAGGATTCCTTATGATGGCCACCCGTGCACTGCGCGACATCAACCCCCAATACCGGGAGAGACGAATCCCCGATGATCCGCTCACTTGCCTCCAATGTGGCTCGGGACTGTACCCAAAAAAGACCTGTTTGCACGACTCTTTTGAGCTGTGGTAGGTGTTCATATCAGATTTTTGCATTTTCAAATCTTGGCTTTACTTAGCCCAAGATCATCTGTGAGTAGATTTAACATCTACAAGGGAATCGCCCGCATGGTGTTATGCGTCTGGGCTAGATATGATATGATATTAGTCGCATTTTGATATTGTACATATAGAGTTTGCGCATAAACTTCAATGCATATTATTACTTGTTGTGCTTGGACATGTACGCATTGGACACTGCACTATTATTGACGGCTTATGTTGCACGAGCACTGATTGTATGCCACACACACCGTCCATAATTGCCATGACACGCACAACCCATATACATACGAGATATATTTGACACCTATACATACGTGATATTGTATGGTTAGAGACATTGAGACATTGATTCATATTCCATTATGCATATGACATATAGCATACCCGTATATCTACATGCTTACACATATGCCTTACCACGCCTATATGCTAGCTACCTATATACCTATATGGTATTATACCATTAGAGATAGGTATATATACATATGAGACATGGCTACATGTACATCTTGCATACATACATATATGTTCACACTTATATGATGTTGCGTTGGATTTCGGAGAAATTGGGAACCGCGTGATATATTTAATAACTTGTTGCAGTTAAATAGCGGTTTTTCCTTTATATGCTCATATTACTGTTTCATGTTACATATATTATATTTCATGGATTTCACATTGATATATGGATTTCATATGATATTTTCTGGATGTTTTACTCCTGGGTATATATATCAGTAGTATGGGACGTTGATATATATACATGTATATATATATATCAGTGGTATGAGACGCTGTTATATATGTACACCTGTATAATATATATCATCATAATGATCTGTGCAAGTATTCTTATTCATTACTTTGTGTGAGGGGCCGATGTGCCCGATGTGAGGGGCCGATATGAGGGCCGATATGGGGGCCGATCTGAGGAATTTAGGATTTAGATTGTCTTGATGGACACTGGTCCTGCCACGATGAGGATTCCGTAAGGATGACATGTTTTATCCCATACTCCGCATTTATTTGATATGCATTTCTTCATGTATTAGTAGTCCTGATAGAGTACCTTTCATGACTGTTGCATATACATATTGCCATTTATTGCTATCATCTTGCATATGATAAACCATCGCAGTACGTGCATACTTGCGATTACATGCATATGTTATTTACTATTCACGAGTTAGCAACTCACCCCCGTTGTGCTACAGTGTTTGCAGATTTCCCTCAGGGTACTCACGGCAGGGCTTCTTCTTCTTCACATCGTATCATCTTTTGCAGCGGATACCGTTACGGCTGACTGTGTGTAGTTTTGCTATGTGGGTTTTGCGATTATCCGATGATGCTCATTTGTATATTCGTTGTATCCAGTACTCTCCATCTACTACTTCATGTATTGACTTAGAGACGAGTTGTGAGGACGATATTGTATATTATTTTGTGACACTGGGCTTCATTTATGCTGATTTTATTTATATCATTTTTTCTTCGCTACGGCGTCGTATATCTGTTGTGGTGGTTGTTTTCCGCCTTTGGGCATGGATTTTCTCCCGTTTGGCGATGCTTTACTTATATCTTTTGTTGTACCCTTTTTGGGGGCTTGTTTTATAAAGGAAGTGCTGCCAAATTTTTAAAGAAAGTAAATTTGGATTTTAAAGAATTTTGATTGACATTTTAAAAGTTTTAAAATTGTTATTATCACTTACTACTTTTGATGGTTTATATTGCTGGCTTTTCGGCTTACTTGAATTACGTTACACCTGGAGACGTTACGTAGTTTAAGGGCCGTCACGTGCCAAATTTCGGGTCGTGACAAAGTTGGTATCAGAGCGCTAGGTTTTACCTTTCGGAGTGTAGGATGACCTTGGTATGATGGAGTAGGTAGCTTAAGCAAAGTGATGTAGCGTGTGTATGTCTGCGGCATACTTACAACACGGTACACCGCCTAAAGTGACCTAAGTACTAAATGCTTGAAATTCTTTCCATGATGATACATATCCTTGTGATTCGATTTTCTTGTTCATATCGAGTCCTATTTCCATTTATAGCCTTTTTCGCCGATGACTATGAGGGCTCGGAGAGAGGCAGCGTGGGCCTAGGTCAGAATTGACTCGTTTTGGACGTGGACTGACCAGGATGGTACGCTCATTGCACAGGAGCAGATTGATCCGCCTTCGACAGATCGTATCGCTGTGCTTGTGGCAGATATGCAGGACTTGCATCAGATGATTAGGTCATTGGTTGAGGCCAGTCGAGCGCAGCGACAGGAGGTTGCCACCCCTGTTACCCAGTTATTCCTTGCTATCAGCACACAACATTTTGTCACATATACAGCAGCAGTGGATGTAGCCCGTTTAGCTGAGGAGCATCTTCCCGAGACTTTGGGAGTTCCGAGACCGAGGAGGGCTCATACAGG
The DNA here is from genome assembly GCA_030015575.1 of Agapanthus africanus. Lineage (NCBI taxonomy): Eukaryota > Viridiplantae > Streptophyta > Magnoliopsida > Asparagales > Amaryllidaceae > Agapanthus > Agapanthus africanus. The sequence continues at coordinate 327,262,805 of JASDDO010000031.1, forward strand.
TGTATCAGCCCAGAGATAGAGGCTTAGTCGCCACGACAGATTTCGTTTACGTCGCGGGAGTAGCACAGGCTTTGGACGAGGACAGCTAATTTGCTCATATCCCTAGGAGAGTCAGCAGTTTTCTTCTGGATGTTGCCGGTGCTGGAGTTTGAGTCATCGTGTTCGAGATTGTACTGAGCCACGTGAGGGCGGGACATCTATATCATATGATACCTTACCACCTTCATCTCAGGGAGAGTCGCCTGTTGCGCCTGTTGTTGATCCGCGTCAGACTTATGTTCAGAAAGGTCGTGGTCGCGGAGGATTTGTTCCGAGAGTACAGGATAGTAGAGGAAGGGAGACAGCCAGTTGTGAGTAGAGGGCAGACACGAGCGTTTGCTTCTACTCATCGGGACGCGCCGGCGTCCAATGTAGGGTTTTCAGGTATTCATATTCATATGTTCTTCTGATGTGCATGTTTGTTATTTAATTCAGGATCTATGCACTCGTTTGTTCTACACACTTCGTGCTGAGGTTGGGCCGAGAGTCGTGCATGCTAGATCAGTTGTTTGTTGTGTTTACTCTTGTCAGTGATTCTTTAGTTGCGCGACACGTGTTTCGGTCATGTGCCAATCGGATAAGAGATAGAGATTCGTCCATCGATTTGATCCTTCTAGAGATGTTGGACTTTGACTTTCTCCTAGGCACGGACTAGTAAGGTACGTGCTATGCGTTCGTGGACTGCCGCGAGAAGACAGTCATGTTTTGTTTTCCGGGCGAGTCAGTTCTTGTTGTGCAGGGGACTGTGGTGTCACCCCTCAAAGTTTGATTTCAGCCTTTTTCGCTAGTCGGCTTTTGAGGAGAGGATGTCGAGGATTCTTGGCTTTTGATCGCACGCCAAAAGCGTGTCGGATGTTCAAAGTTCTAAAGTTTACCGCGATCAGGACGGTGTCGCTATGCAGCTAGCCGGTTGAGCACGGGTCGATCCACAGGGAGACGGTTGTATGTCCGTTCTTGTCTTAGACGAGTCAATAAAGAATGAGTATATGTTTGTTCAATTCTAACCTATGTGTTTTATTTGCAAGTATGAAGTTGTTAAGAAAAAGATACGAGAGTGTAAGCTAAAGAAATCCGTACTCAAAATCTTTGAGCCGAGTCTTGACCAATTAAAGCTAGAGCAATCAGCAACAACGTGGATTAGGGGATTTAAGCACGGTATTCATGGAATCCGACTTATTTACCATTGTCCTTCTGTTCTTGTCTCTTGTTTTCGCCTCCGGCCAAACCGAACGCAACCGGTCGCGGTTAGGAATCACCATTACCTTTGTAGGGTAGGGTGCCTAACGGAGCGCTTGCGTATTGTTTGGGCGGAGTTCAATGGAAAATAATGGGAAAAGGAAATGAGCAAAGAAACATTAACTTACAAAATTGTATTTATTCTTAACAACAATAATTACAACCATTCACAAAACGAACCAAAAAAGAGAGAACAAAAAGATAAACAAAGAAAAGAAAAGATTACAAGCAAGTAATTAAAGTGCCTGGTACTAAATTGCAAGTAATAAAAGACAAGAATGAAAAATGCAAGAAAGAGATAAACAAGAACGTAACACTAAGAACCATAGAACTCAAGACAAGCCATGGGATCAATAGCCAACCCTTAAACTTGCAAACTCAATCAAGAGGTTGCAAGATCAAGAGAAGGGTAAAGAACTCATGTGAAACGAAGCACAAAAGAGAGAACAAAATGATACAACCCCTTGAGATCAATGACCAAAGCTTAAACTTGCAAGCTCACTTAAAAGGTTGCAAGATCAAGTTAAGGTAGAGAGCTCAAGGGGGAAGCAAAGCAAAAGAATGATACAAAAACCCTCATCTTCATTTAACATCCACTCAATGCTCTCACTACATTTTCATGGAGGAAAGAATGAAGAAGAAGAAGAAGAAGACTAAAAACTAACAAAAAAGAGGCATGCGAATGAACTCCTTGGCTTGGCTCAGAATTGGGGTATTTATAGGCAGGGAACTGGAAACCTAGGGCAAGAATCGGGCTCCAAATAAAATTACCCAACTGCCCCTGAAAACCGACACAGAACGGAGCCAGTACGGCCGCGTTTCCGCGGCCTAAGCCTGTTGGAGATAGTGCCCTCAGAGTCAATTATTGGATCACAGGCACGTGATTGCAATGATTGAGGGAGGACCTATCCCGGTAGGACAGTCTTACTCGAGATGATAGTATGCTATCTGGTTTACCTTTATCATCGTGTACTGCTTTAGGTGACCTGACATGTCGCTATTGCACGTTGATAGAGCCCCTAGGATTCTTGCTTGACTGCCAGCAGTATGAGGGCGATCATATAAGTGAGAGCTGGAGTCTATTAGCACATCCTTAAAAGGTCCCTAGTCGTAGGAGTTTCGAGACAGGGCATCGATTCTCCAGAGTAGACTAGTGTATACAGTCGAGACCCCGACGAGGGGCGGTGGCCGGTCTCACAAGCCACTGGTGTCAGTTGGTTCACCTAAGATGTATACAGGTGCTCATTGGGTTATGAGTACACCGGACAGGACTCGCCGGGAACATGCTAGTTGGTCATATACCAGACGTCAGATGGCAGTTCCCTGGTGACATGTGTGCAGGTTAGTTCATCGACCTGAGGATCGTCATTTGTCTCGTGTGAGTTCCCACTGTACTTTGATTACTACCCTACCACGGCTCAAAGGAGTCGTGCAAACAGGTTTTAGTTGGGTACAGTCCCGAGCCACATGGAGGCAGTGAGCGGATCTTCGGGGGTTTCGTCTCTCCCGGTATTGGGGGTGAGGTCGCGCTGTGTCTAGGAGAGCCATTACACGAAGACCTTGGCCAAGGCAGGAGATTTACTGGTAGGTATTCCAGTAGTATCTCAGGGTGTTCTGGGCTACACTCCGACACGACTTGTACCGCTTTTGGGGGTCTGACTTTTACCAACCCCCTAGGCCCGCCATGCGATACTCATAGACGAACGGACCGGACTGCACGGATATTGTCACTGACAGGCTCAGTTGGGTGTCGGGGTGAGCTTCCTCATCGACGTCCCTTTTAGTCAATAGCTGGTGGCCCGTCACGTATTGGCTTATACCTCTGACGTGCTAGTGGTTAAATCCACAGCCATAGTATTGACGAGTCTTTAGAGTCCACCACACTTTCAGTTACTCAAGCTTTCGGGCGAAACGCTGTAGAAGCCGTATGGAGATATGGCAGGGTCCGATCAGATACGTGCGGTATTGCACGGATCAGGATCGGACAGTTTGTACTAGTAGCCGTATAGGTATATGGCAGGGTTCGATCAGATACGTGCGGTATTGCACGGATCAGGATCGAACAGATATTGCTAGCCGGCTTTGGTTTAAGCCGGTCCTAGTTTAGTACAGTGTAGATTTTGTCTTTTTGCATTTGTATCCGGACGGAATACAAATGCGGGTGTGTATGCACAGTGTGGGGTTTTCCTGTAATTTATTACGGGACCAGTTTTCTGGAGTTGCCAGTTTGCTTTCCGTTCCGGCCGGTTTTCATTTGTTCTTTCCCGGCCGGACTTTTCCGATGGAGGGGGTTATTTGCAATTGTGCAAATAACTTTAGTGGAGGGGTTTTATTGCATAATGGATTGATTATGATAGCTTTCTTTTCTTTGCACCATGACTTGCTTTGACTTGTGAGAAAGTGAGGGTATGGGTTTAAAAAGTGAAGCATGGTTGTATGTTTCTTTGTCCCTTGGATGTGGTCACCTCCTTCTTCTCCTACACTCACCTCCCTTGATGCTTCATATCATTCCTCCACCATTCTCTTTGGATGAGAGATTATTCATTATTTCAAGAGAGAAAAAGAAAGAGAGAAGAAGAAGAAGAGAGCTCCATCTTGAGAGTTTCATCCATGATCTCATTTTCTTGCTAGAAAAATGCAAGCACCATTTTTCTATTCTCCATTCCTCCATCCAAAGGCAACAAACCCCAAAGAGACAAAGCACTACACTTTCTACAGCACATCTTGAGCATGTCGAGTTGCCGGCTTCATGCCCGAGTTGCCTCGGTATAGAGGCGGGAGCCCGTAAAAGATGCAGGCGACGTGGTGCCCTTCCGGCGAGGAGGCGACGACCGGAGATCCCGCGAGGAGATCGGAGTGGAGATGAAGACCGGAGGACTTGGATCGTCGGTATACATCTCTTCCCTTTCTTATTGTAGCTTAGACTTGTTAATGGTTACGATCCGGAGTTTAGTGCGCGGTGGTGCCGGTTTGCTAAGTCCGCAAAATTTAAGTTTACCACCGTTTCCGCGTTTGGCCGTCGGGTTGACGGCCGGGGCGCCGCCGTGCACTTACAGTGGTATCAGAGCCTCACCATTAACTTCGTCTAGCTTTGTGTAATGTGTTTGCATTTCCGATCGATCAAAAAGTCCAAAAACCCGTATTTTGTCGCATCAGTTTTCTGTTGGAAATTTTTAGTGTCGAAATTTTTTTCAGATTCCATTAAATTGATCTACATGAAATTCTAAGAACTCTGGGAAAATTCGACGCACTAATCCCTCAGACAGAGCGCGGATCCGCGGCCCCACCCTTGTATTGGGCCGCGCTTCCGCCGCAGTCTAGAGAGTTCAGTGGGCCATCTTTTTCCAGTGGGCTTCAGGGGATAAATTAGGGGTTTTGGAATGTTAATGTTGGGCCAATTATTTCTGTGAGTGCTACAGTTTTCTTTGGGGCCCACTTGTTAATTGTTTGATCAATCGGAAAATTTTAAACACATTTTTCACAGTATTTACATTATATCTGCGACCGTGAATGTCACTCGATCGGTAAATCCGGTCTAACTGCTATAGCTCGGTTAGACGGATTTGCGAACGTGACTTTCACGTTGATGTTCTATGTATTTGCTGTGATGTTGCGGATCGGTCGTGGGGATAGCCTGGATGCAATACTAGTACAGTTTTTGTTGTATTATGTACATTTGATATTGCGGGGCGAGCGTCCGACATGTGGACTGCCGTCACTGCCTGATTGTATTATTCTTTTGGGGCACGACCTGGTTGCGGTCGATGTACCCGGTGTATGTATATTTTACTTTCTGTACTAGGATTACCCCGCGGAGGAGTGCACGGATAGCCGGGTTCTAGAGGGCAACAAGCCCGCATCTCATGGCATTGAGACGGAGGGGACTTCACTCTAGGATTGGCGGGCTATTCGCCGCACTCGTAGGGGGTACAGGTTGACCCAGGAGGGGTGCCCAAGTTACCGGATTCCGTGAAGTGCTGGGTGGTCCATTCACGGCGATGAAAGGGGCTGCCTCGCTTCAGGTTTTGGCGGGTGACTTGCCGCGCCCGTAGGGGTCTAGGATTTCATTGCACAGGCTATCCACACGACCAGGGGAACGTCGGGTTTCAGTAGTGGCTCTGTGAAACCCGGGGATCCCAGATATCTGTATTGTTCTGTGATGCTGTACATTTCTGTGATGTTGCATTTCTTTTCACGCCTTGAGCGAAATATAATATATTGGTATATATATTAGTAGATGTTGTATATGTTTTTCATCCGCGCTAGTCCAGTCCCCGCTCTGTCGTTAGTAAGCTAACCTAACGAGTGATGACGGGACCCAGTGGCGAATGCGGATGGCATATACGTACGTCAGTATATTTTCGTTCTTTGTGGTGTGATTAATTGATGGGACTGCATTGATTCGGATCAATGCAAGTTAAAAACAAACCTAATCTGATGTTGTTGGAACACTTTTTCAAAAAGCTGTTATTGCAAGGACGTTCACTTTTGTTTTGCATCGTGGTATTCACTGGAATATCCTGCTCCTCAGTCGACGAGGCAAGGGCCGAGATCCCCTCACCGGGAGTGACCCCTTGGACAGAAGTTTGCGTCAGGGCATTAACTTCACTATAGCCGATTACTTTTGCTTTGCACCGTGGTATTCAGTTGGAATATCCTGCACCCCATTCTACGGGGAAAGAGCCGAGATCCCTTCACCGGGAGTGACCTCTTTAGCAACGGTTTTCGTCACTATATTTTAAAAGGCTATCCGTTCCTTCGACGATATCAAGTTCTTTACGTTAAAGGTTTTCGCCAGAAACCATTCGTAGCCCTCCGTCATTTCAGACGGGTAGCAAGTAGTATTCATGCTATGTTTGTTGACCTTCGTCAAGGCATAGTGTATGGTAGCTGCTTGTTGCTTTTCTGCTGCATAGATAGATGCGTTGGTTTGGGACAGTCGTATAGCCTTGTTGACCTTCGTCAAGGGCTTGTACGGGTGGATTCAAATTAACCTGGATAATGACGGGTAGAACTTGACATGTGACTTATGATTTGTTGACCTTCGCCAAGGTCATAAGAGCATGGGGCAGAAATCACATCGGGAGTTTCAAAAGAACTGAAACTTGCCAGATATGCGCATACCTTCTGGAGTGTGATACCGTGAGCGGATTCCGTCACGTTATCGTGCGATGAGAGTTGGATCCCGATTCCCACTGATGAGTTGGTTTACTCCTCGGGTGTTCCCGACTAATTCTTCTTTCAGGTTTGGAGGAGAATTTGAGGTACAGTGGGAGGTTTCCAGATTAGAAAAAGTGATAACCATTCTGATCTAGGATAGAGTGCACGCTGAGTATTTCTTTTCTCTCTCTCTTTGGCAGCGACCATTGACCCGACCCTAAGACTTTGACTCAGTGACCAAGTTGACCGAACCTACTTAACACTGGCTTTTGGATTGTCAGAGTTGCAGACCTCATTGCCACTCCTACTTTTACCCTTTTCTCCAGGACACCCCGTATTACTACGAACGTCCACTTCCATTGGACAAAACCATCGTATGGTTAGATACGAACTCGAAGGAATTCGAGGATGGTTTCCGGTTCTGGAGAAAACGAATAGGATTATTCAGTTGTCTTTTCCTTTTTGCCTCCTCTCAAGTTACGAGTACTCCTTGGTTTAGGAGTAGTACACCTATTACGCAAATTGGATAGTCTTCTTCCAAACCATAGGCTGGTGCCGACCGGTAGGGAATGAAGAAAACCAGTTAGCCTAAACGGTGTACAGAAGGTATTAAGATTAAGACAAAGCAAGGGATTAGTAAGAGGGCAAAGTAAATTGCGACTGCTGTTCACGACCAAACCAAGTATTTCTTCGCCAATCCTAAATCACCTTTGTATTTCTCCAGGACACTCCGTATCACTACGAAGATCCCATTTTATTGGATAATCCATCGTATGGTTATATACGAACTCGAAAGGAACTTGTTCCAGTTCGGGGATGGATCCTGGTTCAGGAGAAATAAGAATAAAGTACATTCAGGTGTCTTTTATCTTCACCTTCTCTCGCGTTGCGAGTGCTCCTAGGATTAGGACAGTACACCCTTTATGCTTTTTGGATAGTCTTCTTCCAAACCATAGGCTGGTGCCGAACGGTAGGGAAGGAAGAAAACCATTTGGCCTAAAAGGGTGTGCAGAAGGTAAAGACTAAAGACATATGAAGGGATTTGGAGAGGTGGCAAAGAACTACAAGGTTACAATCGTGAATCTGGAAGAGGCATTACTAAGAATACCAGGATACCCCATCGAAACATTTCTATGTTTCAGGTTCACTGTGTACAGTTAATAGAAAACTGATTTCCCAACTAGACACTTGCTCCAGGGTATGTATTTGCCAGGTATGATTCTCACATCTGTATGGTTTTACAGATGATGAGTGGGAGTAAGTTATTGGGAATTGGGTGATCATCCTCATTATATCGGGATTCGTTGTAATCGGTGATATTTGAGGAGATCATCTGGGTTGTTTGCCGGTCGGCAAATATTTGGTTTTGAATATCCGCTGTTGTGCACCAATTTCAAATTGATATATCTGTACGTCTATTTTTATAGAGTGAGATGTACCTTTTGATATTATGTCGATGACATTTACCTATATCAGTGGATGGTTAGGTAAGGAGCATTGAACAGCGGTGTAATTCTTCTTAACCATAAGTACAGTTTTCAACCTACGACACACAGTGAATGAGTTATCTGACTCAAGGGACTTATACAGAGTATTGTATGTTGTCCAGGGTCCATCAGGACAGAGGGGTTGGTCCTCGTACTGTATTCTGCTTACTTATGACTTCTCTAGTTCTTAGACAGGTGTTTCGTACAAACACAGGGTCGAAGTTTTGAGAAGTTATAGGTATAAGAATAAAGTAGAGAACCAGGTGTTGCAAGTATCGGGATTCTTCAAAGTGATCGAAGATGTAGATACTTGTGTATGGTATTCAGTTGATAGTAATGATTAAGAGAAATTGCTTCTCTTTCAGGTTACTCATAATTGGAAGCATTCCTAAGTTGAGTAACGCTGATCGGCCTCCTTCCATTTAGTTGACATGCACTGGAGATAGCTGCATGATTTGAATCTGGTTCAATTAAATCAGTGCCTCTGGTTCTATATTGGATGTAGAATAGTTCATATCTTAACGTTGTTAAGGTACGGGGAGTTGTCCGGCTTATGATTAAAACCAGACTCTGGATAACTCAAGGCACGTTTCTGTAATGGCTGTTTGTGGGTTGACCCAGGCTATGACGAGGGTTGATTTTCTACCATCTTGACTCGCCACAGTTTTAACAAAAATGGATTTTTTCAGAAAACAGTAGTGGGAGTATGGTAGAACTGGAAGTGATTCCAGAACCGCAAACGATTACTGAAGATTTGATAATGAACCTAAAGATTCAATTTGATTTGACATTCCATTGGCCACTCCGCAGATAAGGTGGGTAACTTCAGGCACCCGAGAGGTACTCCGGTAGCCTCAAGGACGGTGACAGGGAAGTTCTTGTTTACCCACACTTGCCATTGTTGTTGTTCCAGGCTGCGAGACCCGGCAGGAGGATGAGTATAGCGTCTTTCTGAACTAGCTTCAGAAGTGTACGTGTATATGACTCTGCCAGAGGGTTGTCGTAGTCAGTGGGAGCAACGGAAGCATTGGTGGACATCAGGCTTATGTCTATTTATAGACTAAAGCAGATGTAGCAGAGATAGATCATCTGTTTCTGATGTGACAGTCATAGGTTTGACGTCATCAGAATAGGGGATGGATCTGTTGAGAAGGTAGTAGGAAGTGATATTCCTTTACTACGATCGGTTATACTTTGGTCGTCACACAGTGGTTTCTCCACAAAGGACTTGGACATTATATCAGACATTCTGGTTACTAGATCTATGGTTTTAGATCTAGATTTGGGTGGTTTCCTAATCTGGGTACCTTGACAGCATTCTATGAGTATTTAGAATGGACGACTCCTGGCACGGTAGTGTACCTGCAAGTAATGGAGTTGCCCTCTCTAAAGGTGTCTTTTAGACTAAAGTAGAGAGGGATGTGCATGATTGGCAGATCACTTGCTTAGGCAATTGAGTCAATCATGAGATGTCAAGTACCACACCAGATGTTGTTCTTGCACTAGATGCAATAAGTTGACATTAATCCAATCCTGGAGAAACGGTAGGAAGCAGTTTTAGAACATAAGTGGCTGTTCTAGGGATATGATAACGGCTGCCTCTTTTAGGAGACGGTTATCATTCCAGGCTTCCAAGGTGACCTGGACGACAAGGAGGTTGTCAGAGTTATAGTTTTCCCTCTGACGAGGGGCAGTATTTTGGACAGGTGTTCCAAGGCAATACTGAGGGAGGCATGGCGCAGGATACTGATTAAGTTCAGTTGACGATACAGTCTAAGAGGTTTGGATTTGGAGTTCATTTATGAGCTACGTCCCATCAGACATCCAGACATTCTAAGGCAGGTATTGCTCATTTCGGGAGATGGCTTTCTCCGCGAACTTGAGATATAGAGAGACATAGAAAGAAACTTCTAGGCGGATCCACTCACTGAGGCTATTCCTCGACCGCAATAGTTTCACAAACGGGATTTGTGAGACTGACTAGTAGAGGAGTTGGGTGTTCGGTATCACACGGGCTGTGAGTATGCGACATCGCAATAATTAGCCTTGAGTGCAAGTGGGAGATTGTTGGAGATAGTGCCCTCAGAGTCAATTATTGGATCACAGGCACGTGATTGCAATGATTGAGGGAGGACCTATCCCGGTAGGACAGTCTTACTCGAGATGATAGTATGCTATCTGGTTTACCTTTATCATCGTGTACTGCTTTAGGTGACCTGACATGTCGCTATTGCACGTTGATAGAGCCCCTAGGATTCTTGCTTGACTGCCAGCAGTATGAGGGCGATCATATAAGTGAGAGCTGGAGTCTATTAGCACATCCTTAAAAGGTCCCTAGTCGTAGGAGTTTCGAGACAGGGCATCGATTCTCCAGAGTAGACTAGTGTATACAGTCGAGACCCCGACGAGGGGCGGTGGCCGGTCTCACAAGCCACTGGTGTCAGTTGGTTCACCTAAGATGTATACAGGTGCTCATTGGGTTATGAGTACACCGGACAGGACTCGCCGGGAACATGCTAGTTGGTCATATACCAGACGTCAGATGGCAGTTCCCTGGTGACATGTGTGCAGGTTAGTTCATCGACCTGAGGATCGTCATTTGTCTCGTGTGAGTTCCCACTGTACTTTGATTACTACCCTACCACGGCTCAAAGGAGTCGTGCAAACAGGTTTTAGTTGGGTACAGTCCCGAGCCACATGGAGGCAGTGAGCGGATCTTCGGGGGTTTCGTCTCTCCCGGTATTGGGGGTGAGGTCGCGCTGTGTCTAGGAGAGCCATTACACGAAGACCTTGGCCAAGGCAGGAGATTTACTGGTAGGTATTCCAGTAGTATCTCAGGGTGTTCTGGGCTACACTCCGACACGACTTGTACCGCTTTTGGGGGTCTGACTTTTACCAACCCCCTAGGCCCGCCATGCGATACTCATAGACGAACGGACCGGACTGCACGGATATTGTCACTGACAGGCTCAGTTGGGTGTCGGGGTGAGCTTCCTCATCGACGTCCCTTTTAGTCAATAGCTGGTGGCCCGTCACGTATTGGCTTATACCTCTGACGTGCTAGTGGTTAAATCCACAGCCATAGTATTGACGAGTCTTTAGAGTCCACCACACTTTCAGTTACTCAAGCTTTCGGGCGAAACGCTGTAGAAGCCGTATGGAGATATGGCAGGGTCCGATCAGATACGTGCGGTATTGCACGGATCAGGATCGGACAGTTTGTACTAGTAGCCGTATAGGTATATGGCAGGGTTCGATCAGATACGTGCGGTATTGCACGGATCAGGATCGAACAGATATTGCTAGCCGGCTTTGGTTTAAGCCGGTCCTAGTTTAGTACAGTGTAGATTTTGTCTTTTTGCATTTGTATCCGGACGGAATACAAATGCGGGTGTGTATGCACAGTGTGGGGTTTTCCTGTAATTTATTACGGGACCAGTTTTCTGGAGTTGCCAGTTTGCTTTCCGTTCCGGCCGGTTTTCATTTGTTCTTTCCCGGCCGGACTTTTCCGATGGAGGGGGTTATTTGCAATTGTGCAAATAACTTTAGTGGAGGGGTTTTATTGCATAATGGATTGATTGTGATAGCTTTCTTTTCTTTGCACCATGACTTGCTTTGACTTGTGAGAAAGTGAGGGTATGGGTTTAAAAAGTGAAGCATGGTTGTATGTTTCTTTGTCCCTTGGATGTGGTCACCTCCTTCTTCTCCTACACTCACCTCCCTTGATGCTTCATATCATTCCTCCACCATTCTCTTTGGATGAGAGATTATTCATTATTTCAAGAGAGAAAAAGAAAGAGAGAAGAAGAAGAAGAGAGCTCCATCTTGAGAGTTTCATCCATGATCTCATTTTCTTGCTAGAAAAATGCAAGCACCATTTTTCTATTCTCCATTCCTCCATCCAAAGGCAACAAACCCCAAAGAGACAAAGCACTACACTTTCTACAGCACATCTTGAGCATGTCGAGTTGCCGGCTTCATGCCCGAGTTGCCTCGGTATAGAGGCGGGAGCCCGTAAAAGATGCAGGCGACGTGGTGCCCTTCCGGCGAGGAGGCGACGACCGGAGATCCCGCGAGGAGATCGGAGTGGAGATGAAGACCGGAGGACTTGGATCGTCGGTATACATCTCTTCCCTTTCTTATTGTAGCTTAGACTTGTTAATGGTTACGATCCGGAGTTTAGTGCGCGGTGGTGCCGGTTTGCTAAGTCCGCAAAATTTAAGTTTACCACCGTTTCCGCGTTTGGCCGTCGGGTTGACGGCCGGGGCGCCGCCGTGCACTTACAAAGCCTGCTTAGGCCGCGGAACCACGGCCGTCTTGATGATTTGGGTCACAATCTTTTGTGGCCTTCCCTGGTTTGTAGTTGTCTGCTGTTTGGTATATGACTTTTCTCAGAATCTCTTCACATTTCTTCCAGAATTTTAGTAGATCAAAAGGTGATGTGATGTTGATCTTTTGCCATGATTTCCTCGAGCTCCGCATAGATTTCTTGGATCTTGTGTTGACATTGAGCTTTTTGCATGAAAATGACAATCGATTTGCCATTTTGTCCCTTAAACTGGTATGTGGCAACACACGGATAGATAGCGAAGACCCGTGTTTTATCTGTTGTTGGCAGTAATCCGGAATTTGTCGTACTTTTCCTTGATATTCACTGTTTAGAGCTGAGAACCAGTATCCTGCAATTATGTAGCAATCACTGATTAAAAGCACCTGCCTATAACCAAACGAGCGTAAGAATGGGCGGTATAAAATGCAGTATTCTGGTATGAACAAATACCCCCAAACTTAACTTTTGCTCGTCCCGAGCAAAACAAATTATTCACAAAAAAGAATCCTAACCTCACTTTCGCAGGAAACGCGATTACACTGAGCATGTGCAACAAGCCGTTAAACCTCTAGGTGTCCCTAGTAGGAGGAGTGTTGTCTCCTGAGGGTTTTCAGCGGATACTACCTACAAAATCAGGTCAAGCTAGTTTTGCGAAATAACAATGATTCAAACCCTAAAGTTTTGTTTCAGAAAATAACAATTCTATGATCCTAAGTCTAGACTATCGAACCATTATTTTTCACACCTCGCTTCTTATTTAACTAAAGATTTTATATGTCTTTACGTGCAGTGCAAATAGTGTCGTTATGTTCCAGAAGGATCGATTAAAGTCATCATGTCACATAATAAAGCCCAGATAAAATTTTTAAAAGGATCACTTAAGTTTTATAAAGAGTTAAGTATTTTTCAAGTTTCGTTTTCCAGTAAAGTTTCAACTTCAGAATTTCTATCTTCCCTAACAGGAAACTAGGTCTTATTTTTCACTCCACTTTTTTCTTGTTTTCATTTCATACACACCTCTGTGAATGTGCAATAGTCTTTATCATAGAATAAAACCTTAATATCTCTGCTAGAAATATTTTTTATAAAACATGTCTTTTGTCAAGATTATTCTCACACAAAGAACCTGTAGGGTTCCTAGGCACACTAAAGAGGTCTCACAAGGCATCAACCATACCAATTTATAATTTTAGGGTGCCGAGAAACCCTAATTCGGATCGTTAACTAGAATTTTAGGCGAAAACAATAAGTAGTTAACAACTTAACTAAAAGAACGGAAATACAACCTTTGTAGATCTGGTTCTCCACCTCCATAGCTCCGCGATGATGTCCCTCCGCTGTCCAAATCGGATCCCGGACTCTGGTATCGGCTTCATCGGAAAAATGGGCGGGCTTGGTCGTCGGCTTCGATGCCGAAGATGATCTACGTCGAGGCATCACAAGATCAAGCTCCCACTTCACCAAGTCATGAAACTTGTGAAGATAACATCCTATACTACTTGGCAAGAGGTAGAGGATGAAGAAATAGGAGGTGGGTTCACTTTAGAATTGGATTTCTCACTCATTTGCTCAAGTTGCCATTGATGGAGCAAGGTTTCTTCATGAAGAAGAAGAAGAGGAAGAAGATGATAGAATATGATAGGTATTGAATAATTAGAAAATAATTGAAATACTTATCATATACTAACCTTAGTTGAGTGTAGAGAATAGACCATGGTTAACTTGAATGGTTAGGGTTAAGTATAAGACAAGAGTGATGACTTAGTCAAAGCTTCAAGAAGATTCAACTAACAAACAAAACAATCCACCATTCATTTATCCTTTCCAAAATGAAAAAGAAAATAAATAAATGAATAAATGAGTAATGGATAAACAAAACCCTAATCATTAGTTTAACCATGGTTTAATTCTTTACACTTAACCAAGTAAGCATGCATCATCAAACATGATACAATCAAGTGCAAAAAAAAAGTATATCACATATACAACTTGTGAACTTCAAGTGAGAAAATCCATTTAAAGTGAACCAATACTAGTCAATGCAAAGTAATATATCAAATATATAATTATGCATTAAATCATTAAATCAACACTTGATTCAATGATCCGGTCATATCGTATATAACCGACTAGTATTCAATGTATCGATTTATCGAATCAATCCTTGATTCGATAACTAGGTTATATCGCATACAACCAATCGACACATTCATCGTGAGAATGAAATACGGTATCACATACTCGCAATATTCTCGGTCCCGCACATATCTCATATGCGCTCCTATTTCGTTTCGCTTGAGCCAGGAAACCTCTGTGTAGGACTCTAAAGACTCGTCAATACGCCGGCAGAAGGTGATGATCATATCAAACACCCACAAGCCGCAAGCGGTCTGCTAAACGTAACGGCCACCCGGGTATTGAGCGATCAGAAGATCGACGACCAAGCCCGCTCACACTCCTGTGAATCCAACCAGTAACACTTACCGTACAGTCCGGTCTGATCGTCTGATATGTCGCATATCTCGCCTAGGGGTGGTAAACATCAGACCCCAATAGCTCGATAAGTCGTGTCGATCTGAGGTCGATAACAATTCGAGAAACTACTGGTAACACTTACCAGTAAATCTCAGCAACCCTGGCCAGGGATTTCCGGTTATAGCAAATCGAACACAGCGCAACATCAACTCCCTATACCGGGAGAGACGAATACCCTCCTATCGCTCATTGCCTCCTTGTGACTGGGGACTGTACCCAAAAACCACCGTTTTGCACGCCCTCGTGGATGTGGTAAGGTGGAAATCAAAGCACAGTGGGAACCACACAAGACTCTATGACGATCTCGGGTCAACAGACTACTCTGTACCAGTGTCACCAGGGAACTGCCATCTGACGTAAGGTATAATACCATCTGGGAGTTCTCGGCGAGTCCGTCCAGTGTACCCAGTCTCTACTGAGCACCCGTATATCTCCTCTGATGTCAAACACCAATGGATATGGGATCATCCATCGCCCATCTGTATGGGTGGAGAAGGTACACGCTAGTCTACTCTGGTATATCGATACCCCGTCACGATATACCCACGACTATGGACTTTGAAGGATGTACTTATGGACTACCATGTCCCCACTAGTATGATCCGCATCATAGTCCAGGTAGTCAAGTACACATCCTAAGGGCTTTACCAACATGTAATAGAGAGTCAATCTGTGTACACGTTAAGGTAAAGAGCAACCAGATAGCATACTATCATGTCGAGCAAGAAAGTCCTCCCTATATATGTCCCAGCATCCACTACAATATACATCCTATGTATAGCAATGGCTTCTAGGGCATACATATAACTAACAATCTCCCACTTGCACTAGGGCCATCTGATAGCAGTGGTTGTTGTATCTCATACTCAACCATCCCATAAGAGTCTCTCTCTGGGAATAGGCCTTTATGAGTGGATCCGCCGTGTTGTCCTCTGAGTCTACTCTCCTAACCTCGATCCCTTAGAGATCAACCATCTCCATGATCAGGTGATACTGCCTTAGAATATGTCTGGATCACTGATGGGACCGACGTTCCTTGGCATAAGCCACAACTCCATTGTCTCACAATGGTAGGAACGTAGTTCATCTCATGAACTAATATACACCCAAACATCCTCTTTGGTAGCATCTTATGTAGCGATGTATCCTGCCTTTATCGTCTAGTATGTCACGGTATCTAGCTTGGAACTCTTCCAACATACCGTCCCTTTACTGAGGGTAAAGACAATGCCTGTGACTGACATTCAGTCGTCTTTATCACCCTGGAACTCTTCCAGTGATTTTCCCCAGGATCAACTGATACCATCTCACTACAACTAGTGAGTATCCTAACATCCAATTAGATCTATCTCATAGATCCAAAATCCAGAATTTAGTAGGTATCACTTTGATCCTATGTGGAGAATCATTGTGATAAGCGGAGATTGATCGAGCGTAGCATAAGAAACTCCTTCCCTATCAAGAGTATTTCATCCACGTACTCTACGAGGATCGCCACCATAATCCCTACTACCTTTTTGTTTATACAAGGTTCATCTACCATTTTGATGATGTCAAACTCTTTGACTTATTCATCAAAACAGATGTTCCAACTCCGCGATGCCTGCTTTATCTTATAAAGCATCTTGTACACGTTTTCGCTGCTCCCACTGTCTATGAAGCTTTCTGGCTGTGTACTTATAGACTCTCTCTTCTAAAACATCATTTAGAAAAGCAGTCATGACACCCAACCGCCAGATATCGTAGTCATGGTATGTAGCCGTGGCAAGTAGGATCTGTATGGACTTAAGCATAGCCACTGGAAAAGGTTTCATCATTATCCACGCCTGGTCGATGACGAAAACCTTTAACAAGTCTAGCTTTGAAAGTCTCAACTTTTCCATGTACACCAAGTAATCTTCTCAAGGTATACTTGCTCCTGATGGGGATTTAACCCTTCAGATATAGCAACCAAAGTCCATACTTTGTTAGTGTAGATGGATTCCATCTCAGATCACTAAGCATCCAGCCATTCTGACAGAGTCTTACTCCTGATGGCCAGCTCGAAACTAGTTGGGTCATCATCTCATGATGCAATCCTCGCTCCCACTGTCACAGAGAAACAGAATTATCTCTCAGGTGGGTAAGGAACCTTACTAGATCGGCGGAGAGGCTGAGGTTCGTTGGAATCTACTGAATCCTTTGGTTCTATCAAATCATCAGCTGCAGTTTGTATGGCTGGAACATTTCCAGTTCTACATAACAGACCTTGCCTCGAGTTTGTCCGGATTTTGCTTTTAGACATAAGTCGGACAACCCCAAATCTTAACTAGCTTAAGACATGGGCTCTTCCCTTTCTATATCACATATGAAATGGTAGGCAACTGATTTGATTCGAACCCTATTCAATAGGTATGCAGCTTCTCAAGTGCATAACTCCCAAAAGGAAATAGATAACTCAGTAGTACTCATCATAGAGCACACCTTATTATATAGGGTGTGATTGCTCCGCCCCGATATACCATCGTGCTATGGTGTATACGGAGGAGTAATGTTGAGAGAGAGAATCTCATTCTCCTTTAGAATATTCCAGGAATTCCATGCTCAAGTATTCTCCTCCTTGATCTCATCAAATGACATAATACTTGTACCCGTATTTTGGTTCTCTACTTCTAACTTATATTCCGTGAATATCTCAAAAGGTTCGGACTTGTGTTTCAACAAGAACATAGATCTGAATCTCGAGAGATTATCAGAGAATGTAATGAAGTACAAAGAACCGGTCTTGGCATGTGTAGACAGGGGACCTACATACATCAACATGTATCATCCCAAGAGTTCACTAACTCTTTCTCTGTTTCCTGTAAATGGAGCTATGGTCATCTTATCTCTGTGACATGACTGGCAAGTTTCACAAGATGTAAATTCAAACTGATTTAAATATGCATCTAAATGTAACTTAGCTAGTCGGGTCGCATTGATATGGCCTAGTCTACAATACCTCAAGAAGGATCCGTTCATTTCTGAACTCTTCCTCTTGTGTGTGTTCCGTATACTAAGAACTGTGGTTTGATTTAGAACATTAATGCTTTTAGATAACGTGCCTGAACCGATCAACTTTTGATATAGGAAATGTTCAAAACATTATCCATCAATACAAAATTTTATCATTTCTTTACTAATAAAGAGACTGATATGATTTTGTATATCAGATTCGTTATCTAATAACATTCGTTCAGAATTAATGTATTACAATACAGGGTGACAGTGACCAACAGACTTGTCTGCAACACTTGCCCCGTTTTCTGCCTCATGAAACTTATCACCCGTTCTCAGTTTTTCTACCCTTTTGTAGCCCTATGTAACAGATTACATATCTGGGATCCTGATCTGGTATCATATACCCAGGATTCGGAGGATACTGAGAAACAGTTCTTTGTAATGAACACACCCGAAGATGATGCATCAGCATGCACTCTCTTCCTATGGGCGGCATGGGAATCTTGGTATTCCTCTATTTCCTGCTCTGTCTTATAACAATTATAAGTTGTAGCGGGACCAACGTTCCCCAGCTCATCATAACAAGCGGGTTCGGTCAAATATCCGTATTATTATCTTGATTAAGGCGTGATATGGTCGCTACCTGGAGAGAGAGAGAAGAAAACACTCAGCGTGCGCTCTTGCAAGAATAGATTGGTTATTATTTTATCTAATCAGGATGGCTCCCACTGTTTTTATCAAATCATCCTTCAAACCCTAAAAGGAAAGACTAGCCGGGATTAATTACACACTACAAGTTCGCCAATCTTTCGGCCAGGCCAGTGTCGGTACTTTGAGGGAGGTGCCCCGTTCTTTCGCACGGACCTAATTAATGTAAACCTCATTTTCCCAGAGGCGTAACCTCATTAACACCTTTCTAGACACCTACTTGATCGGCTAATTGTAATGTGTAAAACTCTCCCAGGAGTAACTCTTACTCGCAGCGGGTATCGGGATCCAACTATCTCATAAAAGGTATGCAATCTCATTACAAATTTCAACACTTGAAATTCCCGATAATATTTTGCCCCTAGCACCCTATGACCTTGACGGAGGTCATCAAACCATAGGCTACTAGTCAAGTTCAACCCGTCATTTCTTGATCGAATTAAACCCACCCGCACGACCCTTGACAGAGGTCAACAAGGCCGCACGACTACCCTAATCCAATCTGCGTCATATGCATAAGCAGATAAATACTAGTTAACTACCGCACACTACGCCTTGACGGAGGTCAACAAACGTAGCATGAATACTAAGTATGACTTATCTGAAATGACGGAGGGATACGACATGTTTTTCTGAAAACCTATTGCGTAATGAACTTGATATCGTTGTAGAATCAAATGATTTTAAAATGGATTGCTTTTGAGGCTTTTCTAGTTTTGCTAAAGAAGTCACTCCCGGTGAAGGGATCGTCGGTCCTTTCCTCGTCGAATGAGGTGCGGGATATATCATATATATCACTGTGCAAAGCAAAAACTCTTAAAAGCAATCAAAAGTCAAACCGAGTGTGTAGCATCTGCCAGTTATTGCTAAAGGAGTCACTCCCGGTGAAGGGATCTCGGTCCTTTCCTCATCGAATAAGGTGCAGGATATATCATATATACCGTTGTGCAAAGCAAGAACTGTTGCTACCTGTTTTATTTTGAAATTCGATTCTACAACATCTTAGGTTTCTTTTATTTCATTAATCACATTAATGAAGTCCTATCATTTGAATACCTAAACATCACAGATAAATACGACGTACACTTATGCCATCCGCATTCGCCTCGATGTCCCCTCGTGCACCGTTAGGTTAAGTAACTAACGACAGAGCGGGGCAGGGCTAGCGCGGGTGTAAAACATAAGTAACGTTTATATAATATATCATATATACTATATATAGTATCCATCAGAGAACATCACATGATCATATCACAGATATCGCAGCAAAAGTAACATATGAAATATTGGATATACTAGGACGTCCGTGTTTTCAATACGAGCCAGTATAAAACACGGATTCCACGGTCGTGATGAATAGCCAAATCCACACCCCTAGACCCCTACGAGAGCGGCAAGCAACCCTACCAATTCTAGAGTTAGGAGACCCGGACTCGACTCCTCGAGTTGGTCTCCCACCGGACTCCAGAACCCGGTTACTTGTGCCCACCTCCTTGGGTCTATCCTAGTGCGGAAAAGAAATAATATACAAACGGTGACAACTTCCGCAACCTGGAAGTGCCCCAATAAAAGAATATTACATACAAGTTTTTACATGAATGAAAATGAAAAACACTCATCTCACATAAAAAACCCCCGGCTATTCAAACACGACGATCCAATATAACATATCCAGCAACACATAACATCACATGTCATCAACGTAAGTAAATATGCGCATCCCAATTGTCGTTGACATATAGCAACGAAACCGGCGATATCACATATTATACTTACGGTCACAGAAAAGAAAGTGTAAAACTACAACAGTTGGAATCCGCAATCTCTTTAGACATCGCATGCCTAATCAAATGAATTCCTTAGACATCGCATGCCTAACAATTATAAACTCCGCATTTTAGTCTCTTTATCGAAAACTCTTTTCAATATCAAGTCGGGCAATTCAACAAGATTCCCGAAAAACTGATCGAATGCTCGTCGCAAACTTTAGTAGGCGGCCGCACCCCCGATACCGTCGACGAAGTGCACCAAGGCGGAACACCGCTGCCGCGAGCACCCGAACGGATTCTTTGGGCGACGGGGTTCTCCTACAGTCACTTGGTCGGGGCTATGGGGTGTAGCTGTCTATTAAGTTTACCCGGCGAGTATCCGCGTACGCTACGTGATTGCGACGGACTTTTGATCTCATCAAAATTCCGTGGCAACCGATCAAGTGAGACTAAAGCGCTGTGTTTATAACATTCATTCAGTTATCACATAACTACTTGTGAATTCCAATTATTGTATCACATTCCAGATAATTAGAAAATGTTAAACTTTCCGATCGAACATTCAAACACCCAAGTTTTCCCGACATAGATCAACACATGAAACAAGTCTAAAAATATTCAGTTCGTGCCTTAGTACCAACGGTCCAGCCGTAGAAGGGTCAAGCCAACGCCTCACATGTGGCACGCCGTACTGCCCCAAACCCGAAGGTTCAAAAGGCAGTTCAAGACGGTCACATAATCGAGTTAAGGTTTGTTGTCTTCTAGAGGGTCCATCGCGTTACTTGCACTACTTAGAACGTCGTTAAACTACGGAAAGATCCAACACTTGGAAATTTCCCGACATGGGAAAATGTGGGTATTTATATCCCGTCGAACTTTTTTAACATATTCAAAAATTATCCGGAAAGACACATAGACAAAGTTTGACAATCCGATCAAATCATCGAGTCCCCAATACAACCCCAGAAAATTCAACTCTTGAATAATATT
Source organism: Agapanthus africanus (assembly GCA_030015575.1). NCBI lineage: Eukaryota > Viridiplantae > Streptophyta > Magnoliopsida > Asparagales > Amaryllidaceae > Agapanthus > Agapanthus africanus. Next base: position 327,284,038 of record JASDDO010000031.1, read on the forward strand.
TAAAAATACCCAGAGAACTCAGCACTGAATAAAGGAAGTTACTGTGCAAAATTGGGAGGGTGACGTCAAACTTTTGCCGCGGAACCGCCGCATAAGCTAGGCTTATGCCGCGGTTCCGCCGAAATCTTGAAGGAACTTTTGTCAAATTTTGCACCGTAATTCATATAATTCCCTGCTGAATTTTTTAAGCATTTTTAATATGGAAAAAACCCAGTTTTTGAAAAAAGTCCAGAGAGCATTGTTTGTGTTAGGGTTTCGGTTCGTTCGGGTTTCAAACTTCGTCTATGCTTCGCCTAAGGCTCTAGATAGGCTCTGATACCACTGTAGGGTTCCTATGCACACTAATGAGGTCTCACAAGGCATCAACCATGCCAATTTATAATTTTAGGGTGCCGAGAAACCCTAATTCGGATCGTTAACTAGAATTTTAGGCGAAAACAATAAGTAGTTAACAACTTAACTAAAAGAACAGAAATACAACCTTTGTAGATCCGGTTCTCTACCTCCATAGCTCCGCGATGATGTCCCTCCGCTGTCCAAATCGGATCCCGGACTCTGGCATCGGCTTCATCGGAAAAACGGGCGGGCTTGGTCGTCGGCTTCGATGCCGAAGATGATCTACGTCGAGGCATCACAAGATCAAGCTCCCACTTCACCAAGTCATGAAACTTGTGAAGATAACACCCTATACTACTTGGCAAAAGGTAGAGGATGAAGAAATAGGAGGTGGGTTCACTTTAGAATTGGATTTCTCACTCATTTTCTCAAGTTGCCATTGTTGGAGCAAGGTTTCTTCATGAAGAAGAAGAAGAGGAAGAAGATGATAGAATATGATAAGTATTGAATAATTAGAAAATAATTGAAATACTTATCATATACTAACCTTAGTTGAGTGTAGAGAATAGACTATGGTTAACTTGAATGGTTAGGGTTAAGTATAAGACAAGAGTGATGACTTAGTCAAAGCTTCAAGAAGATTCAACTAACAAACAAAACAATCCACCATTCATTTATCCTTTCCAAAATGAAAAAGAAAATAAATAAATGAATAAATAAGTAATGGATAAACAAAACCCTAATCATTAGTTTAACCATGGTTTAATTCTTTAGACTTAACCAAGTAAGCATGCATCATCAAACATGATACAATTAAGTGCAAAAAAAAAGTATAGCACATATACAACTTGTGAACTTCAAGTGAGAAAATCCATTTAAAGTGAACCAATACTAGTCAATGCAAAGTAATATATCAAATATATAATTATGCATTAAATCATTAAATCAACACTTGATTCAATGATCCGGTCATATCGCATATAACCGACTAGTATTCAATGTATCGATTTATCGAATCAATACTTGATTCGATAACTAGGTTATATCGCATACAACCAATCGACACATTCATCGCGAGAATGAAATACGGTATCACATACTCGCATTATTCTCGGTCCCGCACATATCTCATATGCGCTCCTATTTCGTTTCACTTGAGCCAGGAAACCTCTGTGTAGGACTCTAAAGACCGGTCAATACGCCGGCAGCAGGTGATGATCATATCAAACACCCACAAGCCACAAGCGGTCTGCTAAACGTAACGGCCACCCGGGTATTGAGCGATCAGAAGATCGACGAGCAAGCCCGCTCACACTCCTGTGAATCCAACCTGTAACACTTACCGTACAGTCCGGTCTGATCGTCTGATATGTCGCATATCTCGCCTAGGGGTGGTAAACGTCAGACCCCAATAGCTCGATAAGTCATGTCGATCTGAGGTCTATAACAATTCGAGAAACTACTGGTAACACTTACCAGTAAATCTCAGCAACCCTGTCCAGGGATTTCCGGTTATAGCCAATCGAACACAGCGCAACATCAACTCCCTATACCGGGAGAGGCGAATCCCCTCCTATCGCTCATTGCCTCCATGTGAATCGGGACTGTACCCAAAAACCACCGTTTTGCACGCTCTCTTGGACGTGGTAAGGTGGAAATCAAAGCACAGTGGGAACCACACAAGACACTATGACGATCTCGGGTCAACAGACTACTCTGTACCAGTGTCACCAGGGAACTGCCATCTGACGTAATGTATAATACCAACTGGGAGTTCTCGGCGAGTCCGTCCAGTGTACCCAGTCTCTACTGAGTACCCATATATCTCCTCTGATGTCAAACACCAATGGATATGGGATCATCCATCGCCCATCTGTATGGGTCGAGAAGGTACACGCTAGTCTACTCTGGTATATCGATGCCCCGTCTCGATATACCCACGACTAGGGACTTTGAAGGATGTACTTATGGACTACCATGTCCCCACTAGTATGATCCGCATCATTGTCCAGGTAGTCAAGTACACATCCTAAGGGCTTTACCAACATGTAATAGAGAGTCAATCTGTGTACACGTTAAGGTAAAGAGCAACCAGATAGCATACTATCATGTCGAGCAAGAAAGTCCTCCCTATATATGTCCCAGCATCCACTACAATATACATCCTATGTATAGCAATGGCCTCTAGGGCATACATATAACTAACAGAACCGTTAGGAATTTTAACTCGGAGAGAACACTTGCTTGACCTTGTTTTAATCTGGACTTTCTAGGCTTCTTAGCGAGCTTTGGGCCAATGCACCCAAACCAGTTGGTTTTAGGGCATGTAGTGTGATGTAAAGACGTATATCAGCTACAGTTAACTTCAAAGGAGAGTTATCTTTCAGGTTTTCAAAATCTAAAAATAAGATTTAGTTATTCTTATCTTATCAAACAAAACCGTCGAAATGTTGAATCAGAGTTCTCCCACTAGCTAACTTGACAAAGTTTTTTATATTTTTGGAAAATTTTCGATTTTTGTGGGTTTTTAATAAGGTATGTAAATGCAAAATATACAAATGAATGCGAAGGAAGAAAGCTTACCGAGCACACCCCCAAACTTAAACTTGACAGTGCCCTCACTGTTAGGCTACACCAAGTGGGTCAAAATTGTCGGCGCTCTCCAAAAGAAAATTTTATAAAAAAATAAAATAAAAAAGAAAACCAAAAATATATACAAAAAAAGGTTCCCCCCAAACTTAAGTGAAACAGTGTTTCCACTGTTAAGCATTGAAGTTCAGGATTAGGGGGGAAAGAGAATAGTATCAAGCTATACAAGGCCATACAAAGGCCAAAAGTTAACGCCAACCATTCAAAAATTCTATCTCTGTAATATGCGGGTTGGTGAAAGAAGGTGAAGAGGAAAGAAATGGAGAATACGCGAGACCGTATGGAGATAGAAGCGGGATACGGTCTCGGTATATGAGAAGAAGAATGGCGGAAGGGAGAAAGAAGTGGAATACGAACTTGAGGGTGGAAATGGAGTGAATAGATCAGCACAATTTGTGATGACTGATGTGTAAGAAGTGTTTGTGCTAATCTATTAACCCATCGAGAAATGGGGTCAAATCCCTCAAGATTCGTAAGAAACCATGGGTAAGCCGAACTCGGTAAACCAGACATATGAAATGAAAGTGAGACGGTTTCTTGCAAAGTCGGAACGATGGAAAGGTTGGAGGTAGGCGATTGAGGAAGGTTATCGGCTAAAGGTTCAGGAGGGTGTACACGGTCAATGAAAGGAACATGATGAATTGGAAAATCCGATTCATCAATTACAACTGGTTCATCCTCAAACATATCCTCAAAATTCTCCTCAAAGTTAAGCACATCCATGCATTTATCCTTAAAATCAAGACGCATATGGGGTTCGGGAAAAACAGTTAATGACTTAGGATGATGAATTGGAGAGAAAAACTCTGCCAAATCTACAGGTTCATCATCCTAAATATTCCCGGCGTCAATATCCTCAATCTTGTGAAAATCAATATTCTCAGACACCTCAACAAAAGCATGGATATTAATCAATTCAGGTTCTAGAGTGGAGGTGTAGAGGTCAAAAGGATTGGGTGTGGTTTCACTCGAAAGGGGCCCTTCACAATCGGGCAAATCAAACACTACAAGGTCACACAACTTATTATCAGTTCTATCTTGAATCAATGAATCGTTTGGAAAACTAGATAGACATTCAAAATCGGAGTTGTGGGAATCAAGTTGATACAGGTAGGTCTGATTTGGAAGGGTGTACAGCTCACTCTCTCCGCTCAAATTCTTAACCTGTCCTACCGCCTCTTCATACATTGGAAAATTTGGAGCTAGTTGAGAACTAGCTACCGGGTCACTAGGTTGTATGAGGGCGACCATGGACGCATTCAAATCCATCATCTGTTGGTACGACGCTATCCTAAAGTCTTCTAATGACTGTTCCAGACTAGACATGGGTTGGGAAGGGGTTTCAGTAAAAGATTCAAAGTTGTTTGGATACTGAAAACTCCCAAATGGCGGTTGAGAAGCAATGTCTAGGGAAGGTGCAAAAGTCGGGTAGGACTGGTAGGAATTGAATGGCTGGACAGGAGCAGGATCAACATTTGGATAAGAAGGTGAATGGAATTGTTGATCCCAAGAATCTGTAGTGGTGAAAGGAGAGAAAGATCGGCTACAGGATTGTTCAATGTGTTCAGCGACGGACAAAGGACGACTTGCAAAAGGGGTATCAACATAAGAGGGTGGGGGAGGTTGAAAAGGTTGATACAAAGTGGATTGCGGAGGGCAAGTGTTTGTCCTAGACGCGTCTATCCGATCTTTCAAAGAGATTTTGGGCATGGAGGGATTGTTCGACGTTCGGCCAAAGCAAGAACCGTAAGAAGTAATATCTGGTTGTGGTTACCAAAGTTCGGCAAGAGTTTTACGAGGTGGGGTACCCATGATATGAAGAGAGAAAGAAAGAAAGGCAGAGAAAAGGAGGGGAAAAAGAATGTTATTTTTTTTTTAGTTTTTAACAAAAGAATGAAATATACACACAAAAGAATCTGCAAAAAAACAATCACGACACAAAAATACCACACACCTAATCGTTCTAGGGTTCACCTAGGTCAACTAGACCTGCTCCAGAACTTGATTGTCGAAGTAAAACTGTGTCGAGAAATGGGCTTAAGATACACTGATCACGAGGCCAGGTAAGTGAAAAGATAAGGGGAGGTTTTTCCAACGCTTTCGCGAAGTTCCTTAATTAAATAACCCTTTCTCTTTTGGCGGTTTCGCCGTTAACACTTTCCTAGACACCCCGTAAACAATGTACCGTTAAGCGAGGTTCTAAACACGGTTGACTTCTCCTAATGAGCACGAAGTCCTTAAGGCTTAAAGTCTAATTTCTTTTAAAATTTGTGCGGGTAAACGTTATGCTCAAGTTCGTGATTTGTGGGCCACGGAAAAGGTGATAAAATCCTTTACCGTATATTGTGGGGTTTGCTTGCCCTTAAGTCCGTATTAATGTATGCAATGCGCAATTCAATAAAAATTCTATAAAGAATCAAACAATCGTTTTTTAGTTTAAGCACGGCACTGCAACAAATACGGGTTGGTCAATTTTTAGCGTTTGCTAGCGAACTTGCAAAGAATCCTACAAAGAATAGTATATTGCATGCGTCGGATTTGAGAAGAAGGTGTTAGTAAAGTACAAACCATTAAGTTTTTGGGTTAGGAAACCCCCGTTAAATCAAATCTGGTATGCTTGAAAAGTTCGCTTGCGCGGGTCAAACTACCCGGATATTTGGCACTGTACTTTGCAATCACCTTAGCCTTGAATATACACTTTGCACCCCACAATTGCCGTTTGCAAATCCGCAAAAATCTGCAGACTTGCTCACAAAAATTATCAAAAATAACAAAAAGATTTTATATATATATTTTTTTATAAATATATACAAAAAGAATATTAACCCGAATAACAAGAAAGAAAATACGTTACCGTCTCCCCGGCAACGGCGCCATTTGATCGCACGCCAAAAGCGTGTCGGATGTTCAAAGTTCTAAAGTTTACCGCGATCAGGACGGTGTTGCTATGCAGCTAGCCGGTTGAGCACGAGTCGATTCACAGGGAGACGGTTGTATGTCCGTTCTTGTCTTAGACGAGTCAATAAAGAATGAGTATATGTTTGTTCAATTCTAACCTATGTGTTTTATTTGCAAGTATGAAGTTGTTAAGAAAAAGATACGAGAGTGTAAGCTAAAGAAATCCGTACTCAAAACCTTTGAGCCGAGTCTTGACCAATTGAAGCTAGAGCAATCGGCAACAACGTGGATTAGGGGATTTAAGCACGGTATTCGTGGAATCCAGCTTATTTACCCTTGTCCTTCCGTTCTTGTCTCATGCTTTCGCCTCCGGCCAAACCGAACGCAACCGGTCGCGGTTAGGAATCACCGTTACCTTGGTAGGGTAGGGTTCCTAACGGAGCGCTTGCGTATTGTTTGGGCGGAGTTCAATGGAAAATAACGGGAAAAGGAAATGAGCAAAGAAACATTAACTTACAATATCGTATTTATTCTTAACAATAATAATTACAACCACTCACAAAACGAACCAAACAAGAGAGAACAAAAAGATAAACAAAGAAAAGAAAAGATTACAAGCAAGTAATTAAAGTGCATGGTAATAAATTGCAAGTAATAAAAGACAAGAATGAAAAATTCAAGAAAGAGATAAACAAGAACGTAACACTAAGAACCATAGAACTCAAGACAAGCCATGGGATCAATAGCCAACCCTTAAACTTGCAAGCTCAATCAAGAGCTTGCAAGATCAAGAGAAGGGTAAGAACTCATATGAAATGAAGCATAAAAGAGAGAACAAAATGATACAACCCCTTGAGATCAATGACCAAAGCTTAAACTTGCAAGCTCACTTAAAAGGTTGCAAGATCAAGTTAAGGTAGAGAGCTCAAGGGGGAAGCTAAGCAAAAGAATGATACAAAAACCCTCATCTTTATTTAACATCCAATCAATGCTCTCACTACATTTTCATGAAGGAAAGAATGAAGAAGAAGAAAAAGACTAAAAACTAACAAAAAAGAGGCATGAGAATGAACTCCTTGGCTTGGCTCTGAACTGGGGTATTTATAGGCAGGGAACTGGAAACCTAGGCCAAGAATCGGGCTCCAAATAAAATTACCCAACTGCCCCTGAAAAACGACACAGAACGGAGCCAGTACGGCCGCGTTTCCGCGGCCTAAGCCTGCTTAGGCCGCGGAACCGCGGCCGACTTGATGATTTGGGTCACAATCTTTTGTAGCCTTCCCTGGTTTGTAGTTGTCTGCTGTTTGGTATATGAATTTTCTCAGAATCTCTTCACATTTCTTCCAGAATTTTAGTAGATCAAAAGGTGATGTGATGTGGATCTTTTGCCATGATTTCCTCGAGCTCCGCATAGATTTCTTGGATCTTGTGTTGACATTTAGTTTTGTGAATGAAAATGACAATCGATTTTCCATTTTGTCCCTTAAACTGGTATGTGGCAACACACGGATAGAAAGCGGAGAACCGTGTTTTATCTGTTGTTGGCAGTAATCCGGAATTTATCGTACCTTTCCATGATATTCACTGTTTAGAGCTGAGAACCAGTATCCTGCAATTATGTAGCAAACACTGATTAAAAGCACCTGCCTATAACCAAACGAGCGTAAGAATGGGCGGTATAAAATGTAGTATTCTGGTATGAACAACTTTCATTCGTGATACCGGAGCCACAGTGGGCTCATTGGAATGGGTTTCTTTTGGGCGAGATTTTCCGACGTTGTGCCAGATGAGCCGACGGAGCTTAGGGAGCTTAAGGATCTGCTGCAGGGTTGCTAGATAGGGGGAATTGTGCCTCCGAGTGTTTCTCTTTGGGGAGCTCTGTTAGTGTATATGCCCTAGAGGCCATTACTGTATCATACTAGTTTGTATATTACTTAATGGAAGCTTGGGATATTCGCCTTGTATATACAATCTTTCTCAAAATAGTAGTATGCTACTTGGTTTGTTTCTACTTCAATGTGTACATGTGTTTATTTTAGTATATCGCCTATACACATTAGTGGAGCCCTTAGGATCTTTTGCTTGATTACCAGCGTTGTGATGGCAGTCACACTAGTGGGGCTGCGTAATCTATAACCACATCCTTATGCAGGTCCCTGGTCGCAGGACTATCGAGACAGGGCATCGATACTCCGGAGTAGACTAGCGCATGCGCTTCTCATCCCAGTGTGGGAGACGGTCTGTCCCACAGCCGTCGGTACGTCGTACTTGAGATAGTATGCGGGTGTTCGTTGGGTTACGAGTACACTGGACAGGACTCGTCGGGAACTGACTAGTTGGTATTATGCCTATCGTCAGTTATCAGTTCCCAGGTGACATGAGTACAGCATAGTCCGCTGACTTGACACTGTCACTTCGCCTTGAGTGTGTTCCCACTGCACTTTGATTACTACCCTACCACGACTCAAAGGAGTCGTGCAAACAGGTAGTAGTTGGGTGCAGTCCCGAAGCACTTGGAGGCAGTGACGGTTAGACAGGATTCGTCTCTCTCGGTATTGGGGGTTGACATCGCGCTGTGTCTAGGAGATCCATTACACGAGTAGTCCCTGGCCAGGGCAAACGAGATATACTGGTAGGCTTCCAGTGTTATCTCAGGGTGTTTTGGGCTTCACTCCGACACGACTTGTACCGCTATTGGGGGACTGACGTTTATCGCCCCTAGGCCCGCCAAGCGATGTATCAGACGAACAGACCGGACTGTACGGAGAATGTTACATTCAGGCTCAGTAGGAGTTCAGATGGGTTTCACCTCGTCAGTCTTCTTGTCGGCATCTACCCGAGGACCGTTACGCACAGCTAGTGCCGCTTGCGGTCTGTGGTTAAACCCACTGCCAGCGTAGTGTCGAGTCTTTAGAGTCCCACACAGAAAGCTATTCGCCTTTAGGCAAAAGAGTAGAGGTCGCATGGTTTTGCGACAGGTCGTATGGTTTTACGGCAGGGCTCGGTCACATCCGTGCACTTGTGCACGTACAGTGTCCGGACAGTTTACACTAGTGGGCTTTGGTTTAAGCCAGATCCTAGTGTATCTTTTGGGATTGGATTTATCCAGTATGCATTCATGTTCCTCAGAACGCGGATGCGGGTGTGTATGCACAGTTGACGGAGAGACAGAGGCAGAGGATTCTCATTAGGGTTGTTGACCGTTGACAGTTGACTATTGACTTTTTGCTCAACCCTAATGAGAATATGATATGTGATTAACAATTATATTAATTAAGTATTATGGTGACATGGTTGTTGAGGGATTGACTTTGTTGACTTGTTGACTTTGTTGACCGGTTGACTTTGTTGACCGGTTGACTAGGCTTGACTAGTTGACCATCATGATAACTATAGCTATCATTTCATGGCAAAGACTTTTGCTTGCTTGCTCTTTTGTGCAAAACGAGTGCATGAAAAGATATGGCTATGGTTGCTTAAACCATCACATAATACTTGATTGATATTAGGTGTTATGATTGTTTTGGATTATGAGAGCCAAATGAGAAAAGTCTTCTCTCATTCTTTCATGCTCATTCTCTCTCTTGTTCTTGAGCTCTCATCTTCCTCCTCTTGCTCTCCCTCTCTTGACTCTATGGTTCACTTGTCTCATGAGTTGAGAACCAAGAACCATAGATAAAATCCCATACAAACTCTTCTCTACTCACTCTAGTTCATAAGGTTTAGCAAACCGAGTGAACTAGTTTCTTCAAAGATCGAAGAAGGAGCCAAAGGTTGAAGCTTTCAGGTGGATCTATCTTCGGCGTAAGGAGACGACGGGAAGAAGCCGATCCGGACCACCATCGAGGTTTGAAGACGAAGGAGTTCAAGACAAGAAAGGTATAAACCCCCTAACCGAGTAGTTAACGACTCCTAGTTAGGTTTTTAGTTAGATGTTTAACAAAGATCCGGGTTTTAAGTCCATGTTACCACCTCTAAGAAAATCGTTTTTCATCAAATTCCGCATGCCCGAAAGTACCGGGAGAGGTAGCATGGACTTACAGTGGTATCAGAGCCTAGTTAAACTCTATCTAACATGTTAGCAAAGTAGCTAGAAGATCGATCAAAGAAAGGTCGCAAAACGAACCCAAAGCTGTCAAGTTTCTGCCGAATTTTATTCTGTTCAAAAGTTGTTAAATTTCATCTTAAAAATCGGCTCAGGCTTTTTATAGAATAACCACCAAATTTGGTCCCACGATCGATTCAAAGCGCCGCGGAAACGCGGCGGGAGCACGCTCCCGCCGCGGTTCCGCGACCGAGTTGACTCGGCCGGGGTCCATCTTTGGTGCAGTGTATTTCTGGGGTTGTTTTGGGATTTTTGGAATATGTGTTTTCAGCCTAGATTTTCCAGAACGAAAATTTTGTGTTTGGGGCCTAAAAATCCGTATTTTTGATCGAACTTCTAAAAGACTTAAGCTGACGGGTTTTTCTGTGATGTGTTATTTGTATTGAACGTCTGCTAATCGCTATATGTCAATTAGTAGGGGTTATACAAATCTATGATCTGTAATGTCATTGGAATGTGTATATGAATTCATTGGATTGTCGCGGGTGAATAGCCGGGGGTTGTGAGACGAGAGTTTTCTTTTCTTTCAATTCATGTAAATTTGTAAATTGATGTAATAATTATTTGTATGGCCGCACAACCGGGTCGGGGTTGTAGCCGTCATTGTATAATTTCTTTTTACTGTTTTTGCTCCTAGGATAGACCCATGGAGGGGGTGCACAAACTACCGGGTATGCCGAAGTGCCGAGTGGCCTACTCACGGAGTTGAGGGAGGTTGCTTCGCTTCGGGTACTTGGCGGGTAGTTTGCCGCACCCGTAGGGGTCTTGGGTGGGGTATTGGCTATTCACCACGACCGTGTAATCTGCTTTTCATTACAGGCTCGTACGAATTGCAGATTCCTAGTATATCCAATGTGTTCATCTGTGATCTGAAATGTATATCATTGTAATATATCTATATATGATATTATTTAGGCGTTGCTTATGTTTTACAGCCGCGCTAGCCCAGCCCCCGCTCTGTCGTTAGTTAAGTAACCTAACGGGTAATGACGGGGCCCAGTGGCGAATGCGAATGGCATAAGCGTACGTCATATTTTGGTTGTTTTCTGCAATGGTAGGATTATATGATGGGATACATTAAAATAACTAATGCAAGAATATCACGCATTAAAAGAACTAATGCAAGATAATAAACCAAGCTAAAGTCGTTGGAACACTTTCGAAAAACCACTCGGTTCTTTTCAAAACCAATTTTTAAATGCGGAGCTTGAGCCACTCCTTTTAAAAGCTATCTCGTTCCATCGACTATATCAAGTTCACTACGTTCACGGTTTCGCCAAAACCATTCGTAGCCCTCCGTCGTTTCATATGAATATTCAATAGTATTCAAGCTGTGTTTGTTGACCTTCGTCAAGGCATAGTGATTGGTAGCTGTTGGGTATTCATATGTAGCATAGATAGATGCGTTGGTTTGGGACATTCGCATTACCTTGTTGACCTTCGTCAAGGGTATATACGGGTGGGTTCAAATTAACCTGGATAATGACGGGCAGAACTTCACATGTGACTTATGATTTGTTGACCTTCGTCAAGGTCATAAGAGCATGGGGCAAAAATCCACATCGGGAGTTTCATAAGTACTGAAACTTGCTAGATTTGCATACCATTTGGAGTGTGATGATTCTGGTAGGATTCCTTCAGTTTCGTCACGCGATGATATTTGGATCCTGATCCTACTGTGAGTATATGCTACTCCTCAGGAAATTTCTCACTTAACGATCAATGCTATAAACCAAGTAGGTGTCTAGAACGGTGTTAGCGGGGCTACGCCCCCAGGGAAAAGAGGTTATTTAATTAAGGAACTTCGCGAAAGCGTTGGAAAACCTCCCTCGAAGTACCGACACTGGCCTGGCTAAACGGTTAAGCAAGTATTGTGCGGTGAGATTGATCCCGACTAATTCTTCCTTTATGGTTTGAGGAGGGATTCGAGAAACAGTGGGAGCCATCCTGTTTAGACAAACTAAAAACCACTCTAAACTTGCAAGAGCATCATGCTGAGTGTTTCTTCTTCTCTCCTAATTGCAGCGACCAATCGACATGACTGGACTTAAGTTACTTCTAGATAAAAACATACTGACAGGGCCAAACTACAAAGATTGGCTCAGGAATGTCAAAATGGCAATCACTTACGACAAGCTGGGGTATCTTCTTACCACCAAAGCTCCCCCTGTCCCTGGTCCCACTTCCAGCGTCGCGGATAAGGAAATCCGTAAGACTTGGGAGATTGATAGCGCGAAGGCCAAATGCCTCGTGCTTGCCTCTATGGACAATGAACATCAGAGGAGGCACGAGAATATGGACCTGGAATCCATATTTCTTCATACAAAAGAACTGTATGGAGAGCAGTCTCGTATCGCAAGATACGAAGCGTCGAAAAAGTTATTTTCGGTAAGGATGGCCGTCGGATCATCAGTAGCAGAACACGTTCTTAAGATGATCGGCTACATTGAGGAGCTCGCGGACCTAGGGACGACATTGGAGAGTGAGCTCTATACGGACTTAGTTCTCCAGTCCCTTCCTTCCACTTACGCCCAGTTTATACTGAACTTCAACTTGCAAGAAAAAGAAGTTGAACTTTCAGAGCTCCTCAACATGCTGAGGAGCGCAGAGGGCACCCTACAGAAAGGTAGGGAAACATCCACTTTTTTTGTAGGAGGATCATCTTCTTCTAGGTCCAAGGCGAAAGCCAAGGGAAAGAAGAAGAAAGCCCCCGCCAAACCAAGGGGCGGTGTTAGTAAAGTGGATACGAAGGGAAAAGCTAAAGCAACAAAGAAAGTGGGGAAGCTTGTGGATAAGGAAGAATGCTTCTATTGTCATAAGAAAGGACACTGGAAGAATGATTGCAGGGCCTGGAAGGCCAGAACATAGGAATTGAAGCAGGTTGCAGCTTCAGCTTCAGGTGTGTATGTTATTGAAAACTATCTTTCAATAAACTCTACTTCCTGGGTATTGGATACCGGATCAGGATCTCATATCTGTAATTCTTTGCAGGCGTTGAGAAACCGTAGGTTTTGAAGGCAGGTGACATGACCCTCAGTGTTGCAAACGAGCTAGCATGGATGCTAAAGCCGTGGGGGACTATCACCTGGGAATGTCAGATGGACATGTTTTGGTTTTGCGTAATTGCTTTTTTGTACCCAACGCAACTTGTAATATCATTTCTGTATCTTTAGTTTCTAAAGAAGGTTATGAATTTGCGTTTGTAAGCAATGTTGTAAACATTCACCTTAATCAAGTTCTGATTGGGTCAGGTACATTGAGTAATGGTATATACGTATTAAACCAACCACAGATTTTAAATGTCCAGAATACACACAAAAGAAAGTCTCCAGAAATCAATCAGGCTTTCTTATGGCATTGTAGACTGGGTCATATCAATGAGAGAAGGTTGACGAAGTTACATACAGAAGGATATTTGAATCCGTTCGAATATCAATCGTATGCCACTTGTCAATCCTGTCTCAAAGGAAAGATGATAAAGACTCCGTTCACTGGACACGGAATAAGAGCGAGCGAGCTCTTGGGACTCGTACACAGCGACGTGTGCGGTCCAATGTCTACACATGCGCGAAGCGGTTATTCTCACTTCATTACTTTTACGGATGACTTCTCAAGGTACGGTTATGTCTTTTTAATGAAACATAAGTCCGAAGCCTTTGGAAAATTCCAGGAATATAAGAATGAAGTAGAAAAACAAACCGGAAAAAGTATTAAGATTCTAAGATCGGATCGAGGTGGAGAATACTTAAGTGCCGAGTTCCTGGATTATTTAAAAGAGAACGGAATTCTCTCTCAGCTTACTCCTCCAGACACTCCACAACATAACGGTGTATCGGAGAGACGGAACCGAACCCTTTTGGATATGGTACGGTCCATGATGAGTAACGCTGAGTTACCGCGATCATTCTGGGGATATGCACTAGAAGCAGCTGCATATCTATTGAACAAGGCTCCAAACAAGACTGTGCCTACCACCCCATATCAGATATGGACTGGGAAGAAACCCTGTCTTAAGTATCTTAAGGTATGGGGATGTCCAGCTTTTGTAAAAAAGCATCATGCGGACAAGCTCGAGGCACGTTCAGTACAGTGTAAGTTTGTGGGATACCCAAAGAACTCCAGGGGGTATCTTTTCTATTCCGCTGAGGAACAAAAGGTTTTTGTTTCTCAGCATGCCCGCTTCTTGGAAACTGAGTTTTTGGAAACCCAGATAAGTGGGAGCACAATAGAACTGGAAGAAATTCCAGAACCACAGACTATTACTGAAAGCTTATTGGAACCAGAGGGTTCAAAAGAACAGGACATTCCTACGCCGCTCCGCAGGAGTAGTAGGCAGTCTCATCCGCTCGAGAGATACTACGGTTTTCTCATAGACGGGGATAGAGAGGATTGCATCATAGATTATGATGAGCCTACTAGCTTCCAGCAGGCCGTTCAGAGCGTTGACTCAGTAAAATGGCTGGATGCAATGCGGACCGAAATGGAGTCCATGTACACTAACAAAGTATGGACATTGGACATTGCTCCAGACGGGGTAAAACCCGTAGGATGCAAGTGGATCTTCAAAAGGAAGATTGGTGTAGATGGACAGGTTGAGACCTATAAAGCTAGACTTGTAGCAAAGGGTTTTCGTCAAAGACCTGGTTTGGACTATGACGAAACCTTTTCTCCAGTGGCTATGCTGAAATCCATTCGGATCCTTCTTGCCATTGCTGCCTTCCACGATTATGAGATTTGGCAGATGGACGTAAAGACAGCTTTTCTAAATGGAAATTTAGAGGAGTGTGTCTATATGGACCAGCCAGAAGGTTTCATTCAGAGTGGGAGGAGCGGAAAGGTGTGCAAGTTGCTTAAGTCCATTTACGGACTAAAGCAGGCATCGCGGAGTTGGAACATCTGTTTTGTTGAGACGGTCAAGGAATTTGGCTTTATCAAAAATCCAGATGAACCATGCATCTATAGTAGATTTGTAGCGAGAACTGTAGTATTCCTCGTTTTATACGTGGATGACATTCTTTTAATAGGAAATGACATTCCTATGCTACAATTTGTCAAGGGGTTCTTGTCGCACAAGTTCTCCATGAAAGACCTGGGTGATGCCTCATACATCCTGGGGATCCGGATCCATCGTGATAGATCCAAGAGGATATTAGGACTTTCACAGTCCAGCTACATCGACACCATACTGAAAAGATTCAGTATGGAAGATTCCAAGCGCGGTAACCTACCGGCTTGTCACGGGATCACCCTCTCTAAAGAGATGTCTCCCAAGACTGATTTGGAGAGGGATCGCTTGTCTATTATACCCTACGCTTCTGCGGTAGGCTCTATAATGTATGCGATGTTGTGTACCAGACCGGATGTAGCTTATGCACTGAGTGTGGTAAGCCGGTATCAGTCAAACCCTGCGGAGAAACACTGGATAGCAGTAAAGAACATTCTCAAGTACCTGAGAAGGACTAAGGATATGTTCTTGGTGTATGGCGGAAAAGACCTCCAGATCGAGGCCTTTGCTGACTCCAGCTTCCAGAGTGACAAGGATGATTCCAAGTCCATGTCGGGTTTTGTCTTTACCCTCAATGGAGGGGCGGTGTGTTGGAAGAGTTCCAAACAGGAAACCGTTGCAGACTCGACGATGGAAGCGGAATACATCACTGCATCTGATGCCGCAAAAGAAGCTGTCTGGATGAGGAAGTTCTTGAAAGTGCTTCAGGTGGTTCCGTCCATTGTTGATCCAATACCTCTGTATTGCGACAACAACGGGGCTATAGCTTTAGCGAAGGAACCCAGGTCCCATCAGAGATCCAGACACATCTTGAGGCGGTATCACCTGATCAGGGAGATCCTAGATCGCCAGGAGATCGAGGTTCGGAGAGTCGCTTCAGAAGATAACACTGCAGATCCATTCACCAAGGCCCTGCCCCAGACTCAGTTCGAGCGGCTGATCGAGATGATTGGTCTTCGATACGCCAGTACATGGCCTTAGTGTAAGTGGGAGATTGTTAGTGTATATGGCCTAGAGGCCATTACTATATCATACTAGTTTGTATATTACTTAATGGATGCTTGGGATATTCGCCTTGTATATACAATCTTGCTCAAAATAGTAGTATGCTACTTGGTTTGTTTCTTCTTCAATGTGTACATGTGTTTATTTTAGTATATCGCCTATACATATTAGTGGAGCCCTTAGGATCTTTTGCTTGATTACCAGCGTTGTGATGGCAATCACACTAGTGGGGCTGCGTAATCTATAAGCACATCCTTATGCAGGTCCCTGGTCACAGGACTATCGAGACAGAGCATCGATACTCCGGAGTAGACTAGCGCATGCGCTTCTCATCCCAGTGTGGGAGACGGTCTGTCCCACAGCCGTCGGTACGTCGTACTTGAGATAGTATGCGGGTGCTCGTTGGGTTACGAGTACACTGGACAGGACTCGTCGGGAACTGACTAGTTGGTATTATGCCTATCGCCAGTTATCAGTTCCCAGGTGACATGAATACAGCTTAGTCCGCTGACTTGACACTGTCACTTCGCCTCGAGTGTGGTCCCACTGCACTTTGATTACTACCCTACCACGGCTCAAAGGAGTCGTGCAAACAGGTAGTAGTTGGGTGCAGTCCCGAAGCACTTGGAGGCAGTGACGGTTAGACAGGATTCGTCTCTCCCGGTATTGGGGGTTGACATCGCGCTGTGTCTAGGAGAGCCATTACACGAGTAGTCCCTGGCCAGGGCAAACGAGATATACTGGTAGGCTTGCAGTGTTATCTCAGGGTGTTTTGGGCTTCACTCCGACACGACTTGTACCGCTATTGGGGGACTGACGTTTACCGCCCCCTAGGCCCTCCATGCGATGTATCAGACGAACAGACCGGACTGTACGGAGAATGTCACATTCAGGCTCAGTAGGAGTTCAGATGGGTTTCACCTCATCAGTCTTCTTGTCGGCATCTACCTGGGGACCGTTACGCATAGCTAGTGCCGCTTGCGGTCTGTGGTTAAACCCACTGCCAGCGTAGTGTCGAGTCTTTAGAGTCCCACACAGAAAGCTATTCGCCTTTAGGCAAAAGAGTAGAGGTCGCATGGTTTTGCGACAGGTCGCATGGTTTTGCGGCAGGGTTCGGTCATATCCGTGCATTTGTGCACGTACAGTGTCTGGAAAGTTTACACTAGTGGGCTTTGGTTTAAGCCAGATCCTAGTGTATCTTTTGGGATTGGATTTATCCAGTATGCATTCGTGTTCCTCGGAACGCGGATGCGGGTGTGTATGCACAATTGACGGAGAGACAGAGGCAGAGGATTCTCATTAGTGTTGTTGACCGTTGACAGTTGACTATTGACTTTTTGCTCAACCCTAATGAGAATATGATATGTGATTAACAATTATATTAATTAAGTATTATGGTGACATGGTTGTTGAGGGATTGACTTTGTTGACTTGTTGACTTTTGTTGACTTGTTGACTTTGTTGACCGGTTGACTAGGCTTGACTAGTTGACCATCATGATAACTATAGCTATCATTTCATGGCAAAGACTTTTGCTTGCTTGCTCTTTTGTGCAAAATGAGTGCATGAAATGATATGGCTATGGTTGCTTAAACCATCACATAATACTTGATTGATATTAGGTGTTATGATTATTTTGGATTATGAGAGCCAAATGAGAAAAGTCTTCTCTCATTCTTTCATGCTCATTCTCTCTCTTGTTCTTGAGCTCTCATCTTCCTCCTCTTGCTCTCCCTCTCTTGACTCTATGGTTCACTTGTCTCATGAGTTGAGAACCAAGAACCATAGATAAAATCCCATACAAACTCTTCTCTACTCACTCTAGTTCATAAGGTTTAGCAAACCGAGTGAACTAGTTTCTTCAAAGATCGAAGAAGGAGCCAAAGGTTGAAGCTTTCAGGTGGATCTATCTTCGGCGTAAGGAGACGACGGGAAGAAGCCGATCCGGACCACCATCGAGGTTTGAAGACGAAGGAGTTCAAGACAAGAAAGGTATAAACCCCCTAACTGAGTAGTTAACAACTCCTAGTTAGGTTGTTAGTTAGATGTTTAACAATGATCCGGGTTTTAAGTCCATGTTACCACCTCTAAGAAAATCGTTTTTCATCAAATTCCGCATGCCCGAAAGTACCGGGAGAGGTAGCATGGACTTACAAGCTCCTATTTTGTTCGTCAAGAAGAAGGACGGCGGTTTGAGGTTGTGTATTGATTGATCGTCAATTGAACCGAGCTATGGTGTGCATAGGTATCCTTTATCTCGCATTGACGATTTCTTTGATCAGCTCCACGGTGCGGGACATTTTTCTAAGTTTGTTTTGGGATCAGGTCATCATTAGTTGCGGGTTCGGTATGATGACATTCCGAAGACTGCTTTTGTGCGTGCTACAGGCTTTATGAGTTTTTGGTGGTGTCGTTGGACTCACCAGTATCCTAGCAGCATTCATGGATGTGATGAACTAGATTCTTCAAGTCGTTCCTCGACCAGTGTATTGTTGTGTTATAGATGACATTCTGGTCATTTCGAAGAGTCGAGAGGAACATGAGCAACACTTGCGGATTTCTTTGCAGACGTCGAGAGAGTACAAGTTGTTTGCTAAATACTTGAAGTGTTCCTTCAGGCTTAATAGTGTTGACTTCCTAGGTCATAGGGTTACGAGAGACAGTTTTCGTATGGACCCGAGGGAGATCGAGGCCGTACAGCTTTGGCCCAGACTTGTATCAGGGATAGAGGTCCGCAGATTTTTGGGCTTAGCCGGTTTTTACCGCCGTTTCGTGCAGGATTTCTTGAGTATCGCTGCACAGTTGACCGTACTGACAAGGATGGGGGTTCCTTTTCTTAGACCGAGGCATGCGTGCTGAGTTTTCAGCAGTTGAAGATTCGGGTGACGACTACACCAAATCTTTCTTTGCTTTCTGGATCAGGCGACTTTGTCGTTTATTGTGATGTTTCGCGAGTGAGGCTCGATTATGTACTGATGTAGCATGATAGAGTTATCGCTTATGCTTCCTGATAGTTGGAGGAAGTACGAGCAGGGTTTATCCCACTCATGATCTGGAGATGGCCGTGGTGGTCTTGCGCTGGAGATTTGGGGACACTACTTGTACGGAGAGTCGTGTCAGATTTTCACGGACCACCAGAGCTTTTTGTACATCTTCCTGCAGCGGGTTTTGATTGTTGAGACAGCACCGTTGGATGGAGCTTGTGAAGGATTGTGATTGTGAGATCCTTTATTACCCATGGCAAGGCGATTGTGGTAGCTGATGCTTGAGTCGTAGGCCTGGGGGTAGTTTGTTCCAGTTGTAAGCAGTTCAGAGACAGTCTTCTACAGATTTACAGTTCTTGTGCGACAGATAAGTACAGTTTAGTTCGCCTCTACTAGGGGACAAATTGCTCATGTCCGCACCCGTCCACTTTTACTTAATCGTTTCCGTGAGGCACAGCCTGCCAATGCTCGTTGCTTGAGATTCTGAGCATGTTCGGCAGGGTAAAGATTCGGAGTTCTTGATTTATGACCAGGGTGTGCTATGTTAGGGACTCGATGGCGTGTAACCGATACTGATGGGTAGAGACGCGAGGTCCTAGAGCAGGCACATCAGTCAGCTTTTAGTGTTCATCCAAGTGCCACCGAGATGTGACGTGACTTGAGAGTTGGTTATGAAGAACTACCTTAGCACCATGATGAGGTTGTAGAAGCATCTACCATGCCAAATTCAAATTTTTCTTGGCGCTAAGATAGACTAACAAGATCTTAACTAGATTATTAGGGTTTTCTTTAGATAATATGTCAACTAGAGAGAAGGAGAGATGTTTATACCTTGGTAGAACCAAGTCCTTCTCTTCAATATGCTCCGTGTAGTAGTCCCGCGACTCCACAAGGCTTCTCTTGAGACTTTGAACAAGCTCCCTTCGCGCCAATGATGATCCACCCCGAAGCTCCTATTAGTTTAAGCTACCATTGCACTAAACCCTTTAGTGCATGAAACACATCACACTAATTTGCTAAAAGGTGTGAGATGATGAAGTAGGGGATGATAAGAGCTCACTAATTTGTGTTCAAGCTTCATGATTCACATCTCATGTGAGGGTTGAAGCTTCAGAAAAAGCAAGAGGAGGAAGAAGAAGCAAGAGCAAGCATGAGCAAGTGAAAATTGATAAGTCTTTTGGAATGAACAAGAATGAAACATAATCCTTGACCCCTCACTCATTCAAGCATGGAATTATGCAATATTAAATCGCAACCATGCTTGAATAGTGAGTCAAGAATGAATAAAGAAGTATTTAACCCATGCTTGCAACCATGCTTCATTTTACATCTCATTTCTATTTTCACAAAATAGAAAAGAAAATACCATGCTTCATTTTAATATATATATATATAATATATTTAATGAAGATTAATTAGTGAGCTAATGATATTAGTTAATATGTAATTATATCACATATAATTTATATCATATTATTAAATCAACATTTGATCTAATAATCCGGTTATAACATATACGACCGACTAATATCATATATCTGTATATCATATTATCGAATCAACACATGATTCGACAATCTGGTTATATCACATATAACCGCACTGATAACAGATGACTGCCAGATTATAATACGGTATCACATACTCATATTTAATCAGGCCCGCACACATATCACATATGTGTCCTACTTCGTTTCGCTTGAACCAGCGAACTTCTGTGTGGGACTCTAAAGACTCATCAATACGCCGGCAATAGATGATGATCATATCAGTCACCTACAAGCCGTCAGCGGTAATAGCTGGACGTAACGGCTACCCGGGCATTGAGCGATATGAAGGTCAACAAGCAAGCATGTCTATAGTCTCCATGAAGCCTATCAGTAACTCTACCGTACAGTCTGGTCTCTTCGTCTGATATGTCGCATATCATGTCTAAGGGTGGAAATCGTCAAACCCTAGCAGCGGGATAAGTCATGTCGATGTGAGGCTTATAACAGGTCGAGAAACTACCGATAACACATATCCGTAGATCTCCAAATCAGCCCTGGCCAGGGATTTCCAATTATTGCCAATCGAGCATAGCGCAACATCAACCCCCAATACCGGGAGAGACGAAACCCCTCCTATCGCTCATTGCCTCCATACGACTCGGGACTGTACCCAAAATCCACCTGTTTGCACGACTCCTTTTAAGCGTGGTAGGGAGGAAATCAAAGCACAGTGGGAGTCCCATAAGACTCTATGACGATCTCGGGTCTACAGACTAACCTGTAGCAGTGTTACCTGAGGACTGCTATCTAACGATAGGTATTCTACCACATAGGAGTCCTCAGTGAGTCTTGTTCAGTGTACCCAGTTTCCACAGAGCACCCGTATATGATCTTTGATGTCAAACACTAATGGATGTGGGATCATCCATCGCCTAACATATGGGTCAAGAAGCGTATATGCTAGTCTACTCTGGAATAACGATGCAATGTCTCGATATTTCCTCGACTAGGAACAATTGAAGGATGTACTTTTGAACTACCATGGCCCCACTAGTATGATCCACATCATAGTCCTGGTAGTCAAGTACATATCTTAAGGGCTTTATCAACACGTGAGAGCACGACAGTATCACAATACAAGTCTACATGTTTAGATAAAGGTAACTGGATAGCATACTATTATGTCGAGCAAGAAAGTCTTCTTAGTATATACATATCCAAGTATCCACCATAATATACATCATATGTACAATAATGGCCTCTAGGGCATACACATAACTAACAATCTCCCACTTGCACTAAGGCCATGTGTTGTAGTATTTCATACCCAACATCCCAAAAAGTCTCTCAAATTGCGTCTGAGTGGTGGCCTTCGTGAGTGGATCCGCTACGTTATCCTTCGTGTCAACTCTCCTGACCTCGATCTCCCTGGAGATCAACCATCTCCATGATGAGGTGATACTGCCTAAGAATATGTCTGGACTATAGATGGGACGGGGTTCCTTGGCCAAAGCCGTAACTTCATTGTCATACAATGGTAGGAACTAAGTTCATCTCATATGAACTAATATATCCAGACTGCCTCTTTGGTAGTATCCTTAGTAACGATGTATCTAGCCTTTAATCGTCTAGTTTGCTTCGGTATCTAGCTTGGAACTTTTCCAACATACCGTCCCTCTTCTGAGGGTGAAGACAATGCCTTTGACTGACATTCAATCGTCCTTATCACCCTGAAACCTTTCCAGTGATTCTCCCCAGGATCCATTCATCTCATTACAGCTAGTGAGAATCCTAATATCCAAATAGATCTATCTCATAGATCCATAACCCAGGATTTAGGAGGTATCACCTCGGTCCTATATGGAGAATCTTAATGATAAGAGAAGATTGACCGAGCGTAGCATAGGAAACTCCTTTCCTATCAAGAGTATGTCATCCACATACAATACGAGTATCACCACCATACTCCCTACTACATTTTTGTATATACAAGGTTCATCTACCATTATGATGAAGTCAAACTCTTTGACTACCACATCAAAACAGACGTTCCAACTCTGCGATGCCTGATTTATCTCATAAAACAACTCGCACACGTTTCCGCTGCTCCCATTGTCTAAGAAGCCCTCTGGCTGTGTACTTATAGATGCTCTTTTCTAAATCATCGTTTTTAGAAAAGCAGTCATGACACACAACCGCCAGATATCGTAGTCATGGTATGTAGCAGTGGCAAGTAGGATCTGGATGGACTTTAGCATAGCTTTGAAAGTCTCAACTTTTCCATGTAACACCATGTAATGTTCTTAAGATATACTTTCTCCTGATTGGGATTTAACCTTTCAGGTAGAGCAACCAAAGTCCATACTTTGTTGGTGTATAAGGATTCCATTTCAGATTGCTTAGCATCCAACCATTCTTACAGAGTCACCACACCTGATGGCCTGCTCAAAACTAGTTGGGTCATCATCTCATTATGTAATCCTTGATCCCACTGTCATAGAGAAAACCGAAGTATCTCTTGTTGGATATAGTGCCCTCTAAGTCAATTATTGGATCGCAGGTACGTGATTGCAATGATTGAGGGAGGACCTATACCGATATGAAATTCTTGCTCGAGATGATATTATGCTATCTGGTTTGTCTTTATCATTGTATACATGCTTTAGTTCACTATTGCATGTTAATATAGCCCATAGAATTCTTGCTTGACTGCCGGCAGTATGATGGCGATCATATACGTGAGAGCTGGGGTCCATAAGCATATCCTTAAAGTGTCCCTAGTCGTGGGAGTTTCGAGACAGGGCATCGATACTCCAGTGTAGACTAGTGTATACAGTCGAGACCCCGACGAGGGGCGGTAGCCGGTCTCACAAGCCATTGGTGTCAGATTGATCACCTAAGATGTATACAGGTGCTCATTGAGTTATGAGTACACCGGACTGGACTCGCTAGGAACATGCTGAGTTGGTATTATACATATCGTCAGATAGCAGTTCCCTGGTGACATGTGTACAGGTTAGTTCATAGACGTGAGGTCATCATTTGTCTCGTGTGAGTTCCCACTGTGCTTTGATTTATACCCTACCACGGGTCAAAGGAGTCGTGCAGACAGGTATTTTTTGGTTACAGTCCCGAGCCACATGGAGGCAGTGAGCAAATCATCGGGGATTCGTCTCTCCTGGTATTGGGGGTGAGATCGTGCTGTGTTTAGGAGAGCCATTACACGAAATCCCTGGCCAGTGTAATTAAGATTTACCGGTAGGTATTCCAGTAGTATCTCAGGGTGTTCTGGGCTTCTCTCTTTGACACGACTTATACGGCCCCTTAGGCCTTATATGCGCTACTCATAGACGAATGGACCGGACTGTACGGATATTATCACTGTCAGGCTCGGTAGGGTTTCTGGATGAGTTCGCTCGTCAGCTTCCCTTCCTTCAATACATCGGCAACCGTTACGTACAGCTTGTACCTCTGACGTGCTAGTGGTTATACCCAGTGCCAGTGTATTGTTGAGTCATTAGAGTACCCCACAGACAGTTTCCTAAGTTCGGGCGAAACGTTGTAGATGCCGTATGGTTTTATGGCAGGGTTCGGAAAATGCACATGCGTTTACGCACGTGTCATATTTCGGGAAGATAATACTGGTAGGCTTTGGTTTAAGCCGGATCCGAGTATTATACTGTGTGGATATAATATCTTTGTCTTAGTTGCATTTGTATTCGGTCGTAATACAAATGCGGGTATGTTTATACTGTTACGGGGTAATCCTGAAATTCGTTTCAAGATCACTTTTGGAAGTTGCCAGTTTCCAGTTTTCTATCACCCATATTTAACATTAGGTTAAATGCGGATTTATCTTTTCTTTGGTGAGTCATATTTCTAGATGGTTCTAGATGGTGACAAGGCAAGTGAGTCATTAGTTCTTTAATGGTGCATTTAATGATGGAGGATGACTAAGGTCATGAGTCATTATTTCCATTAATGCATTTTGGTAATGCTTAAGATATTTTCTCCTTGATCTTTTGCTTACACTCACCCTCCCCTCTCCTACACTCACCCTCCCTTTTCTATATAGTGGCCGGCCCACATTGTGAGGGACATGGGATTAATTCATTTGGCAAAAGCTTATGAAATTTTCTTCATGAAATTTCATATGTTGATTTCTCATTTCACCCGATCCAAAAAGGCAACTTCATTAACCGTTCGTCCATAGCTTTGGACGTAACGAGACAAAGTGTTCCACTCATTCTCTACATCAATCTTGGTCGTCTCTTTTAGCAAACTTGACGATCGAGTTGCCTCGGTTCAGAGGCGGGAGTCCGTTTAAAGATCCGTCGACGTGGTGCCACCTGGACGAGAAGACTGGAGTTTCAGGAGATCGGAGCAGCCGCAACAAAGCGTGGGATGATTGTTGAAGACCGAAGGACTCGGATCGTTCAGTATAACATTTCTACCCACTTTGTAGTTTGTTAGTTTAGCTTTAATGGCATATCCGGGCTATAGTATGCGATAGCGCTAGTTGTATAAAAGTTTTTGTTCCGCATTTGGCGTCTGTTAGACGACCGGGGCGCTAACGTAGAATTACATTGGTATCAGAGCCTCACCATTAAGCTATACTAACTGTGCTAACGCGTTTAAAATATCGATCGAGCGGAATTTTCAAAATCGCAATTTCCATGTTTAAAGTTTCTGTTAATTTTAAATCTGTTCTAAAAATTATTTTGACCATACCAGAAAATCAACCAAGCTTTTTAATGGAAACAGCAGAAAAGCGATCCACCAATTCGACCGTACGGCCGTGGATCCGCGGTCAAAGCCTAGCTTTGACCGCGGAAGCGCAGCCATCTTGGTGACTTGGTGGGCCATTTTTCGTCTGGGCTTTCATCTTGGGAAATTATGGTTTCTGGTACTGTTCTTTTAGGCCCAGTTTTTATTACTGTACAGCAGATGTACGTGGGGCCGACTTCAGGAAATTTTGTCGATCGAAATTTAAACGTGTTAGTTTATAGTATTTACATTATATCTCCGACCGGGAATGTCATTTGATCGGTAAACCGCGTCTGATTGCTATAGTTCTTTTAGACGGGTTTGCGAACGTGACATTCGTGTTGATGTTCTGTGTTGTGCTGTGATGTTGCGAATATGTCGTGGTGGATAGCAGTGTGCAATGGTAGTGCAGTTTGGATTTAATTGTACATTTGATATTGCGGGGCGAGCGTCCGACTTGTGGACTGCCGTCACTGCCTGTTTGTATATTATTCTTTTGGGGCACGACCGGGATGAGGTTGATGTACCCGTTGTATATATTTTCATTTCTGTACTAGGTTTATCCAGCGACGGAGTGCACGGATAGCCGGGTTCTGGAGGGCAACGGGTCCGTATCTCATGGCTTTGAGATGCAAAGGGGCCTCACTCTAGAATTGGCAGACTATTCACCGCACTCGTAGGGGGTACAGGTTGACCCAAGGAGGGGTGCTCAATTTACCGGATTCCGTGAAGTGCAGGGTGTTCCATTCACTATGCTGTGGGGGACTACCTCGCTTCAGGTTTTGGTGGGTAACTTGCCACACCCGTAGGGGTCTAGGTTTCATTGCACAGGCTATCCACATGACCAGGGGAACGTCGGGTTTCAGTAGAGGCTCTGTGAAACCCGGGGATCCCAGATTATCTGTATTGTTCTGTGATGCTTGTTACTTTTCTGTAATGTTGCATATTATCATGCCTGGAGCGATTTTTGTATATTGGTATATATACTATTAGATTTTGTATATGTTTTATACCCGCGCTAGTTCAGTCCCCGCTCTGTCGTTAGTTAAGTAACCTAACGGGTGATGATGGGACCCAGTGGTGAATGCGGATGGCATATACGTACATTTTATTTTCGTTCTTTTCTGGTGTGTTTAATTGATGGGACTGCATTGATTCTTATCAATGCAACGATAAACCAAACCTATATTTGATGTTGTTGGAACAAATTTTAAAAAGAGTTATTACAAAGACGTTTTCCTTTTGTTTTGCATAGCAGTATTCAGTTAGAATATCCAGCACCTCATTCGACGAGGCAAGGGCCGAGATCCCTTCACCGGGAGTGACCCCTTGGGCAGAAGTTTGCGTCAGGGTAATAATTTAAGTATATTCGATCACAAGTTGCTTTGTATCGTGGTATTCAGTTAAAATATCCTGCACCTCACACGAGGAAAGAGCCGAGATCCCTTCACCGGGAGTAAGCTCTTTAGCAAAAGGTTTTTCGTCACTATATTTTTTTGTAAAAAACAATCAGGTTCCTTCAACGAGATCAAGTTCATTACGTTAAAGGTTTTAATCCAAAAACCAGCCGTAATCCTCCATCATTTCTTATGGATGGTCAGTAGTATTCATGATTTGTTTGTTGGCCTACGTCAAGGCATAGTGTTTGGTAGCTGCTGGGTATTCATTTGTTGTATAGATAGATGCATTAGTTTCGGACAGACGTACAACCTTGTTGTCCTACGTCAAGGGCATGTACGATGGACCTAAATTAATCAGGACAACGACGGGTAGAACTTGACATGTGACTTATGATTTGTTGGCCTACGTCAAGGTCATAAGAGCATGGGATTAAAATTACATCGGGAGTTTCAAACATACAAGAAACTTGCCATACTTGAGCATACCTTCTGGAGTGTGATAACTTGAGTGGATTCCATCAAGTTATCATGCGATGCTAGTTGAATCCCGATTCTCACTGATGAGTTGGTTTACTCTTCTGGTGATCCCAACTAATTCTTCTTTCAGGTTTGGAGGAGAATTTGAGACTACAGTGGGAGGTTTCCTGATTAGATAAATTGATAACCATTCTGATCTAGGTTGGAGTGCACGCAGAGTGTTTCTTTTCTCTCTCTCTTTGGCAGCGACATTTGACCGACCCTAGACTATAACTCAGTGATCAAGTTGACCGAACCTTCTTAAAATACTGGCTTTTGGATTTTCTGAAGTTGCATAAGTCATTGCCGCTCCTTCTTTTACCCTTTGTATTTCTCAGAACACCCCGTAATACTACAGACATCCACTTCCATTGGATAGATCCATCGTATGGTTATATACGAACTCGGAGGGATTTCTTCGACGATGGATCCAGGTTCAGGAGAAATAGAATTGATTTATTCAGTTGTCTTTTATTATCACCTTCTCTCAGGTTGTGAGGGCTCCTTGGTTTAGGAGAGTACACCTATTACGCCTATTGGATAGTCTTCTTCCAAAACATAGGCAGATGCCGAAAGGTAGGGAATGAAGAAAACCAATTAGCCTAAGTAGGTTGTACAGAAGGTATTAACTAAAGAAAAAATAAAGGGATTAGAAAGAGGGCAAAGTAAATTGCGACTATTAACATTCACGACCAAACCACGTATTTCATCGCCACTCCTACATCACCTTTCATTTCTCCAGAACAACCCGCATCACTACGAACATCAAATTCCATTGGATAAATCCATCGTATGGTTATATACGAACTCGAAGGATATTTTTTCGAGGATGGATTTTGGTTCAGGAGAAATAGGAATAAGGTTTATTCAGTTGTCTTTTATCATCTCCTTCTCTCAAGTTGCGAGTACTCCTATGTTTAGGAGGGTACACCTATTATACTTACTGGATATTCTTCTTCCAAACCATAGGCTGGTGCCGAACGGTAGCGAAGGAAGAAAACCATTTAGCCTAACGAAGGTGTACAGAAGGTAATGACTAAAGACAAATAAAGGGATTTGGAAAGGTGGCAAAGAAATATACGGTTAAAGTCATGAATTGGATTATGGAAGAGGCAATACTAAGAATACTAGGATACCCCTACAAAACATTTTCATGTTTCATTCTCACTGTGTATTGTTGATAGAAAACTAATTTCCCGATTACATACTCACTCCAGGGTATGTATTTACTAGGTTTCATTCTCACATCTGTATAGTTTTACAGATAATGAGTGGGAGTATGTTATTGGGAATTAGGTGATCATCCTCATTATATCGGAATTCGTTGGAATTGGTGATATTTGAGGAAATCGCCTGGGACAGTTTTCAACCTACAACGCACAGGTTTTGAGTTATTAAACTTAGTGGAATTATACAGAGTATTGTATATTGTCCAGTGTCCATTAGGACAAAGGGGTTGGTCTTCGTACTCTATTCTGTTTACTTGTAACTTCTCTAGCTTTTACATAAGTGTTTCGTAGAAATACAATGTCTAAGTTTTGAGAAGTTGTGGGTATAGGAATAAAGTAGAGAACCAGGTGTCGCAAGTATCAGGATTCTTCAAAGAAATCGAAGATGTAGATACTTGTGATTGGTATTCAGATGATAGTAATGGTTTTTGAGAAACTTGTTTCTCTTTCAGATTACTCATAATTGGATATATTCCTAAGTTGAGTAATGCTGATTAGTCTCTCACCATTAAGATGATATGCAGTGGAGACAGCTGCATGATTAGAATCTGGTTCCAATTAAATAAGTGCCAATGTTTCTATATTGAATATAGAATGCTTCATATCTTAACAATGTTAAGGTAAGGGGAGTTGTCCAACTTATGCTTAAAACCAGACACTGGATAACTCAAGGCACGTTTCTGTAATGGCAGTTTGCGGGTTGACCCTAGCTTTGACGAGGGTTGATTTTCTACCATCTGGAAGATCAATAGTGATATTGTTCTTGACTCGCCACAGTTTTAGTAAAATGGATTTTTTCAGAAAAACAGTAGTGGGAGTATGGTAGAACTGGAAGTGATTCCAGAACCGCAAACGATTACGGAAAATTTAATAGGACCTATATATTCAATCAGGTTTGACATTCCAATAGCCACTCCGCAGATATGGTGGGTAACCTCAGACACCCGAGAGGTACTTCGGTACCCTCAATGTAACGTTTTGGAAATCGTTATGCGATTTCGTCCGTTTTAGGGTAAGTTTGTCGGTATTTTCCGTTTTTACCCGACTGTGAACACACGACCATATAGACTTTCCAGCAAATAGATTAGCTAAAATAAAGCTAGTGCGCGAACTTTGGGAGTATATGGGACGTTTTGGTTCAATTTGGTTTTTCCCAATTTTTAATATTATTTTAATGCGGTATTTAAATTTTGGGAAAATTTCCGTTAGCAATCTTTTCTTTAAAACTTTAAGTTAAGCAAATCCTTCTCACTTCACCTAGGGGATTAATGGTGGACTAGGATTTAAGTTAGGATTTAAATCAAAAAGAAAAGAAAAGAGAAGGAAATAGATGCATGCATGTGTGTGTAGGTGTGCAAATGCATTTATTAGCAATAAGTGTAGGTAATTGCTAGGAAACCCTCTCAATTCTCAACCTCCTCACACTTGGCCGAAAATCCCTCATTCCCCACTGCCCTTGCTCATTATTTCTCATATTTTATCAATCAAACTCACAAAAATCCTCAAATACCCTAAAATATATCACAAAATAGCTAAAGCTTGAGATTTCTTGATCTTGATCACTTGGAGATAGGGAAAGCTTGGAACTTGAGAGAAAAGTTGCTAGGTATAACCCCTCTACTGTTAAATTGTAGTTTTTGTGTTGTTTTGATCGTTAATTTCTGCGTAGATCGTAGTTTGTATCGATTGAGGCGATATCGGGTTTTTAGTGCATTTTTAGTGATATTGATATCTGCTATGATCTGGGGAGTTTAGTGATTGAGGAAACAACTTTAGAGAGATGTGCAGGTTGACCTGAGGCACCACCTAGGAGACGGGGACCATCCCACCGGCCGGGGCCGGCGAGACTTGAAGAGGGGGCCGGCGACGCCGGCCGACTTGGGGTGTTTTGGGGTGGGTCTTCTGTGGTAGCTGTCTGCTGTTGTTTTGGGTCTTTTGGTACTGTTGAATTTGTTAGTAATTACAGTATGCAAAATCTGGGATCGATTACCTATAATAGTGTGTTTTGAGTTCGCGTGATACGTGTTGCGACACGAGTCGTGTGTCGTGCTGCGACGTACTCAGTTTGGGTTTAGGTATCGTTTCGTGTGTTTGCGCTAGACGTGTATTCGTGATGTGGTTTAGTGCGTTGATGCGTTTATATTACGTAGTTTTGCGTATTGTGATGGCTTCTAAGATATTCGCATTATTTCTTGTGTTTGTGATATTATAGCGTCGCAAGCGGGGACTTCAGACGCTGCGAACAAAGGGAAGCAGGTGGTCGGATCTTCATAGCTGGAGACCACAGGGTGAGTAGATTTAACATCTACGGGGAATCTCCCGTATAGCGCTACGCGTCGGGGATAGACATGATATATATTAGCCGTATGCTTATTTGCTTATATAGAGATATTGCATGATTCACATTGCATATAGTTACTTGTAGTGCATGACATTATACCTGATGTACACTGCACTATTATCGACAGTCCATGTTGCACGAGCACCAATGATATGCTACACACACCCTGTTGATAATTGACATGATAGGCACAACACAATTGCTCATTTATATACCTTGCTATCGGTTAGCGACATTAAACAGTTATACTTGTGCGACAATGCATATTACATAGAACATACCTGTATACCTACATGCTCATATGTATACCATGCTATATTATTTGTTAGCACATATACCATGCTATATTATTTGTTAGCACATATACCTTGCTATTGTTATATGATCAGTTGTTATTGCATATATATCAGTGGTATGGGACGCTGTGTATATATGTATTCTGGATTTGGATATTATAGTTTTTATAGCATATATATCGGTGGTATGGGACGCCGTATATATATGTATTTTGGATTTGGATTTACATGATTTGTATTGCATATATATCAGTGGTATGGGACGCTGTATATATATGTATTCTGGATTTGGATTCTTGGGATCCGCGAGATACATTATATGGACTTATGCATTTGAGATGCGATATGGGAAATTAAGGTGTCGATGTGGGCACTTAATTTCCGAGAGATATATGGGATTTGACAGACCGATACGTGGAAACGCAAGTATCGAGGTGGGATACTTGGTTTTCAAGGAACGTATGAATATCAGAAAGACCGATACGTGGAAACGCAAGTATCGAGGTTGGATACTTGGTTTTCGAGGAACGTATGGATATCAGTATTTATGTGTCGATGATAGGCACTGGTTTTTATGATGTTTTTGAGTGTCGATGTTTGACACTCAGGTTTCATGAGATGTACAGGATTTGAGGGCCGATCTGAGGGCCGATCTGAGTACTTTGGGATTTGGGTGTTGTTGAGATACACCGTGTTTTTCATGCTTATGATATGTGCATGAGATTATTTACTATTCCGCACTCAGTATTCACTTGATATGGATATCATGATAGTTGCATATTCATATTGTCATACTCATGCTATCAGTTCACATGTTATTGATCATTGCTGTTAGTGCATACTTGCGATTACTGTATGATGTTAATTACTATTCACGAGTTGGCAACTCACCCCCGTTGTGCCACAGTTTTGCAGGACTTACCCTCTGAGTAGTCGCGGCGGGGCAGCTTATCATCATTATTTTTGGGGATACCGCTACCTTGGCAGTGAGGCCGTTGCATTATAGGTGGGTTTGCGGTTATCCGTTGTACATTGTATATTTTGGTTGGATCTAGTATTCTCCATCTACCCTTGTTGTATATGACTTAGAGACGACTTGTGAGATATCAGTGTTGTATATTGGTTTTGGGAACCGTGCTCGTAGAAGCAGGTTATTGTGGATATGTTTACTTCTTATATAGTCGTTCTCTTGATATTTCTTCGCTTTGGCGTCGTATACTTGTTGTGGTGATTGTCTCCGCCGGTGGGCGTGATTTTTCTCCCACTTGGGATGTTTTTATATTATCTGTGTTGTACCCGTTTACGGGGCCAGTTTTACAAAGGAGGTGCTGCCGAAATTTTTATGAAAGAAAACTAGAGTTAGAGATTTTAAATGGCGACTCCTAAAACTTTTAAATTATGTTTCTCCGTTGATCCAGTTTTGGGTGGTTTAGATTTCTGGGTTTTCGGCTTACTTAAGTTACGTACGCCTGGAGACGTTACGTAGTTTAAGTGCCGGTTACGGGCCAAATTGCGGGTCGTGACAAAGTTGGTATCAGAGCGTTAGGTTTTACCTTTCGGAGTCTAGGATGACCTTGGTATGATGGAGTAGGTAGCTTAAGCAGAGTGACGTAGCGTGTGTATGTTCCGCGGCATACTTATGACACGGTACTCCGCCTAAGTGACCTTAGGACTTGTTGATTGATATTCCTTCCGTGATTGATATACATCTTGTGATTCGATTTCCGTTTTCTTATCGAATCTTGTTTCAATTTCTAGCCCATATGCCGCCGAAGACTACGAGGGCTCAGAGAGCGGCCGCGAGGGCCGAGGTCAGAGTTGACTCGCCTGAGGCGAGGACTGACCAGGGTGGTACGCCTGTGGTACCGGAGTTTATTGCTATGATTGGAGCTGGTTTGCAGGATCTGCGCCAGATTGTGGGGACTTTGGTAGAGACCATCCGAGCGCAGGGGCAGGCGGTTGTTCCACCCACTGCGGAGGCTACGATGGTACCTACGGTTCCGATAGTCGCAGTTGCAGCTCCGGGGGTTATTGCTGTGTCGTTGACGGATTTCATGAGGCTGAGACCTCCGGTGTTTACGGGTACAGATGTTACCGAGGATCCGCAGTCGTTTATCGACCGGATGGCCAGGATTTGTCGCTCACTCCGATGTTCCGACGAGAGATGGGTAGAGTTTGCCAGTTTTCGTCTGGAGGGTATGGCCCAGAAGTGGTGTGAGTCGTTGGAGAGAGGCAGAGCCGCTGGTCTTGCTCCTATGACCTGGGCTGAGTTTGTGACGTCTTTTCTTGTTCGTTTTCTTCCACCGAGCGTCAGGGATGCGCGAGCGCGCAGATTTGAGTCTTTACGTCAGACGCCGGGGATGACGGTGTCGGATTATGATGTATTGTTTACTGAGCTGTCGATATATGCTCCATACCTGGTGGCGACTGAGGAGATGAGGGTGAAAAGGTTTGTTCGAGGCCTACTTACCCAGATATTCTTAGCCATCAGCGTTCAGCATTGTGACACGTATGCGGCAGCGGTGGATGCAGCTCTTTCGGTAGAGGAGCGTTTAGCTGAGTCATCAGTGGCTCCGGGACCGAAGAGAGTTCGTATAGGTGATTCGGCAGCGAGGCAGACGTTTAGACGTCGAGACAGTTTCCATTCTGATAGTGGCGGTTCGGGACGAGGTAGACTTTATGGTTCTTACCCTCAGGATGATCGGCAGTTTGCTTCGGGATGTTACCGGTGCGGTAGTTTTGGTCATCGGATTCGAGATTGTACGGAGCCGCGTGTGAACGAGCCAGCTGTACCGCAGGTTACCTTACCACCTTCTCCACCTCAGAGAGCGTTGCCTCTTGTTCCAGTAGTTGCGCCACGTCAGACTCCTGTTCAGCGAGGTCGTGGTCGCGGAGGTTTTGTACCGAGAGGTCGAGGTGGCAGAGGCAGAGGACAGCCAGTAGCCGGTAGAGGTCAGGCTAGGGTTTTTGCCTTGACTCACCAGGACGCTCAGGCGTCCAATGCCGTGGTTTCAGGTACTCTTTCCGTCTGTTCTTTTGATGCGCATGTTCTTTTTGATCCGGGATCCACGCATTCGTATGTTTCTACGCACTTCGTGCCGAGGTTAGGCCGAGAGTCGTGTTTGCTGGATCAGCCGCTGATCGTGACTACTCCTGTAGGAGAGTCGTTTGTTGCGCGTTATGTGTTTCGATCTTGTGTCGTCCATATTGGTAACAGAGATCTGCCCGTTGACTTGATCCTTCTGGAGATGTTGGACTTCGACGTTTTGTTGGGCATGGATTGGCTAGCTACTTGCTATGCGTCCGTGGACTGCCGCGAGAAGACAGTTAGATTTTGTTTTCCCGGCGAGTCGGTGTTGGTTGTGCAGGGGGACCGTAGTGCCGCCCCTCACAGCTTGATTTCTGTGTTGTGCGCTAGTCGGCTTTTGAGGAGGGGATGTCGGGGATTCTTGGCGTTCATTCATGATACTGGAGCCACAGTGGAGTTGTTGGACCAGGTTTCTACCGTGCGAGAGTTTCCCGATGTTTTTCCCGATGAGCTACCTGGGATGCCGCTAGAGCGCGATCTTGAGTTTTGCATTGATCTGATTCCTGGCACGGAGCCTATTTCTATACCGCCTTATCGGATGGCTCCGGCAGAGCTTAGAGAGCTTAAAGATCAATTGCAAGAGTTGCTTGATTTGGGACTTGTGCGTCCGAGTGTTTCGCCGTGGGGAGCTCCTGTTCTGTTCGTCAAGAAGAAGGACGGCAGTTTGAGACTTTGTGTGGATTATCGTCAGTTGAACCGTGTAACGGTGCGGAACAAGTATCCTTTACCCCGCATTGACAATTTATTCGATCAGCTCCAGGGTGCGAAACATTTTTCGAAGATTGATTTGCGTTCGGGTTATCATCAGTTGCGGGTTCGGGATGATGACATTCCGAAGACTGCTTTTCGTACACGCTATGGGCATTATGAGTTTTTGGTGATGTCGTTCGGACTCACCAATGTGCCAGCAGCGTTCATGGATCTGATGAACCGGATTTTCAGGCCGTTCCTCGACCAGTTCATTATCGTGTTTATTGATGACATACTGGTGTACTCTAGGAGTCGAGAGGAGCATGAGCAGCACTTGGGGATTACTTTGCAGATATTGAGAGAGCTCCAGCTGTATGCTAAATTCTCAAAGTGCGCGTTTTGGCTTGATCGTGTGGACTTCCTGGGTCATGTGGTGACTAGTGATGGTATTCTTGTGGACCCGAGGAAGATCGAGGCTGTACAGCTTTGGCCCAGACCTGTATCGGTGACTGAGGTCCGCAGCTTTTTGGGCTTAGCTGGTTATTATCGCCGTTTTATGTAGGATTTTTCGAGTATCGCTGCACCGCTGACTGGACTGACCCGGAAGGGGGTTCCTTTTCTCTGGACTGATGCGTGCGAGCAGAGTTTTCAACAGTTGAAGACTCGGTTGACGACAACACCAGTTCTTTCTTTACCTTCTGGATCGGGAGGCTACGTTGTGTATTGTGATGCTTCTCGAGTGGGGCTCGGCTGTGTTTTGATGCAGCATGATAGGGTGATTGCATATGCTTCCAGGCAGTTGAAGAAGCACGAGCAGAATTACCCCACTCACGATCTTGAGATGGCTGCGGTAGTCTTTGCGTTGAAGATCTGGAGGCACTACTTGTATGGGGAGTCGTGTCAGATCTTCACGGATCACAAGAGTCTGAAGTACATCTTCCAGCAGAGAGATCTGAACCTGAGACAGCGCCGATGGATGGAGCTAGTAAAGGATTATGATTGTGAGATCCTTTATCACCCGGGCAGGGCGAATGTGGTAGCCGATGCTTTGAGTCGTAGGCCCGTGGGTAGCTTGTCCCAGCTGAGTGCCGTTCGGTGTCAGTCTTCTGCAGATTGGCAGCTCTTGTGTGATAGTAGAGTGCAGTTCGAGTTTACCTCCACTGGGGGACAGTTTGCTCATGTCCGCGCCCGTCCACTACTTGTTGATCGTATTTGTGAGGCGCAACCCAGTGATGCTCGTTTGTCTGAGATTCTTGAGCTTGTTCGACGAGGTACAGTTACGGAGTTCATGATTGATGACCAGGGTGTGCTACGATGCGGGACTCGCTTGTGTGTACCGGATGTTGATGGGTTGAGACGCGAGATCCTAGAACAGACACATCAGTCGACTTTTAGCGTTCATCCAGGTTCCACCAAGATGTATCGAGACTTGAGAGACTATTACTGGTGGGAAGGGATGAAACGCGATATTTCGGACTTCGTTTCGAGGTGCCTGACTTGTCAGCAAGTCAAGGCTGAGCATCAGAGACCGGCTGGAGAGTTGCAGCCTTTACCCATTCCGGAGTGGAAATGGGAGCAGATTTCCATGGATTTCATTGTGGGTCCACCCAGGACCAGTAGAGGGTATGACTCCATTTGGGTTATTGTAGACCGGTTGACGAAAGCGGCTCACTTCCTTCCAGTGAAGACCACTTTCGACTATGCTCAGTACGCTCAGCTTTATATAGATGAGATTGTGCGTTTGCACGGTGTTCCCACATGCATAGTATCCGACAGAGGTACCCAGTTTACTAGCCGTCTATGGCAGAAGCTTCAGGAAGCTTTGGGTACCAGATTGAGTTTTAGCACCGCTTTTCATCCGCAGACAGATGGTCAGACGGAGCGGACTATTCAGACTCTGGAGGATATGCTCCGTGCATGTGTGCTTGTTTTTGGGGGCAGTTGGGATCGTCACTTGCCGTTGATTGAGTTCTCCTATAATAACAGCTTTCAGGAGACTATTCAGATGGCACCATTTGAGGCTTTATATGGTAGGAAGTGTCGATCGCCAGTCTGTTGGACCGAGCTTAGTGAGAGTTTGGTGTTGGGACCCCAGCTTGTTCAGGAGACTACGGAGGAGATCCAGCTGATTCAGGACAGGATGAGAGCAGCCCAGTGCAGGCAGAAGTCTTATGCCGACCGTCGTCGTCGCAGACTTGAGTTCGCAGTGGGAGATCATGTATTCCTGAAGATTTCTCCGATGAAGGGCGTTATGCGATTTGGGAAGAGAGGGAAGCTCAGTCCCAGATTTGTAGGTCCTTTCGAGATCCTCGAGCGAGTGGGTTCGGTTGCTTATCGTTTAGCGCTCCCGCCTAGTTTTCCAGATGTTCACCCCGTTTTTCATGTGTCGATGCTTCGTAGATACCTTCATGATCCTTCTCATATGATTCAGCACGAGACCGTTCAGCTTGAGCGTGATCTTTCGTTCACCGAGCAGCCGATAGTTATTTTGGATCGGCAGGTGAAGAAACTTCGGTCTAGGGACTTGCCTTCTGTAAAGGTTCTGTGGCGTAGTCCGACCGGTGAGGAGATCACTTGGGAGATCGAGAGCGAGATGCGGAAGAAATTCCCTTTTCTTTTTGAAGGTACGTCTTAGTATGAAATTATAATTCGGGGACCGAATTTCTATAAGGGGAGGAGATTGTAACGTTTTGGAAATCGTTATGCGATTTCGTCCGTTTTAGGGTAAGTTTGTCGGTATTTTCCGTTTTTACCCGACTGTGAACACACGACCATATAGACTTGCCAGCACCTAGATTAGCTAAAATAAATCTAGTGCGCGAACTTTGGGAGTATATGGGACGTTTTGGTTCAATTTGGTTTTTCCCAATTTTTAATATTATTTTAATGCGGTATTTAAATTTTGGGAAAATTTCCGTTAGCAATCTTTTCTTTAAAACTTTAAGTTAAGCAAATCCTTCTCACTTCACCTAGGGGATTAATGGTGGACTAGGATTTAAGTTAGGATTTAAATCAAAAAGAAAAGAAAAGAAAAGAGAAGGAAATAGATGCATGCATGTGTGTGTAGGTGTGCAAATGCATTTATTAGCAATAAGTGTAGGTAATTGCTAGGAAACCCTCTCAATTCTCAACCTCCTCACACTTGGCCGAAAATCCCTCATTCCCCACTGCCCTTGCTCATTATTTCTCATATTTTATCAATCAAACTCACAAAAATCCTCAAATACCCTAAAATATATCACAAAATAGCTAAAGCTTGAGATTTCTTGATCTTGATCACTTGGAGATAGGGAAAGCTTGGAACTTGAGAGCAAAGTTGCTAGGTATAACCCCTCTACTGTTAAATTGTAGTTTTTGTGTTGTTTTGATCGTTAATTTCTGCGTAGATCGTAGTTTGTATCGATTGAGGCGATATCGGGTTTTTAGTGTATTTTTAGTGATATTGATATCTGCTATGATCTGGGGAGTTTAGTGATTGAGGAAACAACTTTAGAGAGATGTGCAGGTTGACCTGAGGCACCACCTAGGAGACGGGGACCATCCCACCGGCCGGGGCCGGCGAGACTTGAAGAGGGGGCCGGCGACGCCGGCCGACTTGGGGTGTTTTGGGGTGGGTCTTCTGTGGTAGCTGTCTGCTGTTGTTTTGGGTCTTTTGGTACTGTTGAATTTGTTAGTAATTACAGTATGCAAAATCTGGGATCGATTACCTATAATAGTGTGTTTTGAGTTCGCGTGATACGTGTTGCGACACGAGTCGTGTGTCGTGCTGCGACGTACTCAGTTTGGGTTTAGGTATCGTTTCGTGTGTTTGCGCTAGACGTGTATTCGTGATGTGGTTTAGTGCGTTGATGCGTTTATATTACGTAGTTTTGCGTATTGTGATGGCTTCTAAGATATTCGCATTATTTCTTGTGTTTGTGATATTATAGCGTCGCAAGCGGGGACTTCAGACGCTGCGAACAAAGGGAAGCAGGTGGTCGGATCTTCATAGCTGGAGACCACAGGGTGAGTAGATTTAACATCTACGGGGAATCGCCCGTATGGCGCTACGCGTCGGGGGTAGACATGATATATATTAGCCGTATGCTTATTTGCTTATATAGAGATATTGCATGATTCACATTGCATATAGTTACTTGTAGTGCATGACATTATACCTGATGTACACTGCACTATTATCGACAGTCCATGTTGCACGAGCACCAATGATATGCTACACACACCCTGTTGATAATTGACATGATAGGCACAACACAATTGCTCATTTATATACCTTGCTATCGGTTAGCGACATTAAACAGTTATACTTGTGCGACAATGCATATTACATAGAACATACCTGTATACCTACATGCTCATATGTATACCATGCTATATTATTTGTTAGCACATATACCATGCTATATTATTTGTTAGCACATATACCTTGCTATTGTTATATGATCAGTTGTTATTGCATATATATCAGTGGTATGGGACGCTGTGTATATATGTATTCTGGATTTGGATATTATAGTTTTTATAGCATATATATCGGTGGTATGGGACGCCGTATATATATGTATTTTGGATTTGGATTTACATGATTTGTATTGCATATATATCAGTGGTATGGGACGCTGTATATATATGTATTCTGGATTTGGATTCTTGGGTCCGCGAGATACATTATATGGACTTATGCATTTGAGATGCGATATGGGAAATTAAGGTGTCGATGTGGGCACTTAATTTCCGAGAGATATATGGGATTTGACAGACCGATACGTGGAAACGCAAGTATCGAGGTGGGATACTTGGTTTTCGAGGAACGTATGAATATCAGAAAGACCGATACGTGGAAACGCAAGTATCGAGGTTGGATACTTGGTTTTCGAGGAACGTATGGATATCGGTATTTATGTGTCGATGATAGGCACTGGTTTTTATGATGTTTTTGAGTGTCGATGTTTGACACTCAGGTTTCATGAGATGTACAGGATTTGAGGGCCGATCTGAGGGCCGATCTGAGTATTTTGGGATTTGGGTGTTGTTGAGATACACCGTGTTTTTCATGCTTATGATATGTGCATGAGATTATTTACTATTCCGCACTCAGTATTCACTTGATATGGATATCATGATAGTTGAATATTCATATTGTCATACTCATGCTATCAGTTCACATGTTATTGATCATTGCTGTTAGTGCATACTTGCGATTACTGTATGATGTTAATTACTATTCACGAGTTGGCAACTCACCCCCGTTGTGCCACAGTTTTGCAGGACTTACCCTCTGAGTAGTCGCGGCGGGGCAGCTTATCATCATTATTTTTGGGGATACCGCTACCTTGGCAGTGAGGCCGTTGCATTATAGGTGGGTTTGCGGTTATCCGTTGTACATTGTATATTTTGGTTGGATCTAGTATTCTCCATCTACCCTTGTTGTATATGACTTAGAGACGACTTGTGAGATATCAGTGTTGTATATTGGTTTTGGGAACCGTGCTCGTAGAAGCAGGTTATTGTGGATATGTTTACTTCTTATATAGTCGTTCTCTTGATATTTCTTCGCTTTGGCATCGTATACTTGTTGTGGTGATTGTCTTCGCCGGTGGGCGTGATTTTTCTCCCACTTGGGATGTTTTTATATTATCTGTGTTGTACCCGTTTACGGGGCCAGTTTTACAAAGGAGGTGCTGCCGAAATTTTTATGAAAGAAAACTAGAGTTAGAGATTTTAAATGGCGACTCCTAAAACTTTTAAATTATGTTTCTCCGTTGATCCAGTTTTGGGTGGTTTAGATTTCTGGGTTTTCGGCTTACTTAAGTTACGTACGCCTGGAGACGTTACGTAGTTTAAGTGCCGGTTACGGGCCAAATTGCGGGTTGTGACACTCAAGGACGGTGACAGGGAGGTTCTTGTTTACCCAGACTTAACACTACTGTTGTTCCAGACAATGAGACCCGGCAGGAGGATAAGTATAGCGTCGTTCTAAACTAGCTTTAGAAGTGTACGTATATATATTATTCTGCCAGAGGGTTGTCGTAGTCAGTGGGAGCAGCGGAAGCATAGTGGGAAAGTAGCTTATGTCTATTTATAGACTTGAGCAGTTATAGCGGAGATAGATCATCTAATTTTGATATGACAGTCATGGCTTTGACTTCTTCAGAATAGGGGATGAATCTGTTGAGAAGGTAGTAGGGTGTGATGTCCTGGTATTTGGATGACATGCACAGAGTAGGAAGTGAAATTCCTATACTACAATCGGTTGTACTTTGGTCGTCACACAATTGTTTCTCCACAAGGGACATGGATATAATATTTGACATTCTGGTTTCTAGATCTATGTTTTTAGATCTAGATTTGGGTAGTTTCCCAATGGAGTCACCCTCTCTAAAGGTGTCTTACAGACTGAAAAGAGAGGGATGTGCCTGATTGGCAGATCACTTGCTTAGGCAATTGAGCCAATCATGAAATGTCAAGTACCACACCAGATGTTGTTTTTGCACTAGATGCGATAAGTTTATATTAATCCAATCCTGGAGAAACATTAGGAAGCAGTTTTAGAACATGAATGGATGTTCTATGGATTTGATAATGGCAGCCTCCTTTACGAGATGGTTATCATTCCAGGCTTCCAAGGTGACCTGGATGACAGAGTGATTGTCAGAGTTATAGTTTTCCCTCTGACGAGGGACAATATTAGACAGGTTGTCTAAGAGGATACTGTGGGAGGGATATTGCTGGACGCTGATTAGTTTCAGTGATAGATACAGTCTAAGAAGTTTGGATTTGGAGTTCATTTATGAACTAGGTCCCATCAGATATCCAGACATATTCTAAGACACCTATTACTCGATTCTGGAGATGGCTTTCTCCGCGAACTTGAGATTAAGAGAGACATAGAAAGAAACATCAGGGCGGATCCACTCACTGAGGCTATGAGCATGCGACATCGCAATAATAGCCTTAAGTGAAAGTTGGAGATTGTTGGATATAGTGCCCTCTAAGTCAATTATTGGATCGCAGGTACGTGATTGCAATGACTGAGGGAGGACCTATACCGATATGAATGTCTTGCTCAAGATGATAGTATGCTATCTGGTTTGTCTTTATCATCGTATACATGTTTTAGTTCACTATTGCATGTTAATATAGCCCATAGGATTCTTTCTTGACTGCCGGCAGTATGATGGCGATCATATACGTGAGAGCTAGGGTCTATAAGCACATCCTTAAAGTGTCCCTAGTCGTGGGAGTTTTGAGTCAGGGAATCGATACTCCAGTGTAGACTAGTGTATACAGTCGAGACCTCGACGAGGGCGGTAGCCGGTCTCATAAGCCATTGGTGTCAGATTGATCACCTAAGATGTATACAGGTGCTCATTGAGTTATGAGTACACCGGACTGGACTCGTTGGGAACATGCTGAGTTGGTATTATACATATCATCAGATAGCAGTTCCCTGGTGACATGTGTACAGGTTAGTTAATCGACCTGAGGTCGTTGTTTGTCTCGTGTGAGTTCCCACTGTGCTTTGATTTATACCCTACCACGGGTCAAAGGAGTCGTGCAAACAGGTATTTTTTGGGCATAGTCCTGAGCCACATGGAGGCAGTGAGCAGATCATCGGGGATTCGTCTCTCTTGGTATTGGGGGTGAGATCGCGCTGTGTTTAGGAGAGACATTAAACGAAATCCCTGGACTGGGTAATCGAGATTTACCGGTAGGTATTCCAGTAGTATCTCAGGGTGTTCTGGGCTTCTCTCTTTGAGACGACTTATACAGCTATTGGAGGTCTGACGTTTACCGGCCCCCTAGGCCTTATATGTGATACTAATAGACGAATGGACTGGACTGTACGGATATTATCACTGTCAGGCTCAGTAGGGTTTCTGGATGAGTTCGCTCGTCAGCTCCCCTTTCTTCAATACATAGGCAACCGTTACGTACAGCTTGTACCTCTGACGTGCTAGTGGTTATACCCAGTTCCAGTGTATTGATGAGTCATTAGAGTCCCCCACAGACAGTTTCCCAAGTTCGGGCGAAACGTTGTAGATGCCGTATGGTTTTATGGCAGGGTTCGGAAAATGCACGTGCGTTTACGCACTTTTCATATTTCGGGAAGATAATACTGGTAGGCTTTGGTTTAAGACGGATCCGAGTATTATACTGTGTGGTTATAATATCTTTATCTCAGTTGCATTTGTATTCGGTCGTAATACAAATGCGGGTATGTTTATAATGTTACGGGGTTATCCTGAAATTCGTTTCAGGATCACTTTTAGAAGTTACCAGTTTCCAGTTTTCTATCACCCGTATTTAACATTCGGCTAAATGCGGATTTATCTTTTCTTGGGTGAGTAATGTTTCTAGATGGTTCTAGATAGTGACAGGGCATGTGAGTCATTAGTTCTTTAATGGTGCATTTAATGATGGAGGATGACTACGGTTTTGAGTCATTGTTTCCATTAATGCATTTTGATAATGCTTAAGATATTTTCTCCTTGATCTTTTGCTTACACTCACCCTCCCCTCTCCTACACTCACCCTCCATCTTCTATATAGTGGCCGGCCCTCATTGTGAGGGACATGGGATTAATTCATTTGGCAAAAGCTTATGAAATTTGTTTCATGAAATTTCATATGTTGATTTCTCATTTCACCCGATCCAAAAAGGCAACTCCATTAACCGTTCGTCCATAGATTTGGACGTAACGAGACAAAGTGTTCCACTCATTGTCTACATCATTCTTAGTCATCTCTTTTAGCAAACTTGACGATCGAGTTGCCTCGGTTCAGAGGCGGGAGCCCGTTTAAAGATCCGTCGACGTGGTGCCACCAGGACGAGAAGACTGGTGTTTTAGGAGATCGGAGCAGCCGCAACAAAGCGTGGGATGATGGTTGAACACCGAAGGACTCGGATAGTTCGGTATAACATTTCTACCCACTTTTTAGTTTGTTAGTTTAGCTTTAATTGCAGATCTGGGTTATAGTATGCGATAGTGCCAGTTGTATAAAGTTTTTGTTCCGCATTTGGCGTCTGTTAAACGGCCGGGGCGCTAATATAGATTTACATCTCTCTGGTGGGTGAGGAACCCTAGAAGATCGGCGGAGAGGCTGAGGTTCGTTGGAAACTATTGAATCCTTCGGTTCTACCAAATCATCAGTTATAGTTTGTATAGCTGGAATTCCTTCCAGTTCTACCTCATCTCAACTAGAAAAAATGGCATGCCGAGAAATAAAACACATTTGTTTCTCGGTTTAGTAGTAGATATTCCTTTGCAAATGCTTGGGATATCCAATAAACTTCCACAGAACTGACCTTACCTCGAGCTTGTCCGGATCATGCTTTTGACATAGGCCGGAAAACCCAAATCTTAACATTCTTAAGAGATGGGCTCTTCCCATACCATATCGCATATGGAGTGGTAGGCACCTGATTTGGTTGGAACCATATTTAATAGGTATGCAGCTTCTCAAGTGCATAACTCCTAAAAGGAAAAAGGCTACTCAGTAGTACTCATCATAGAGCACACCATATCACATAGGGTGCGATTTGCTCCGCCCCGATATACCATCGTGCTGTGGTGTATACGGAGGAGTAATGCTGAGAGAGAATCTCATTCTCCTTTAGAATAATCCAGGATATTCGTGCTCAAGTATTCTCCTCCCTGATCTCATCATAGGACATAATACTTATACCCTTTTTGGTTCTCTACTTTTAACTTATATTCATTGAATTTCTCAAAAGGTTCAGACTTGTGTTTCAACAGGAACATATGTTCGAATCTTGAGAGATAATCAATGAATGTAATGAAGTATAAAGAACTAGTCCTGGCATGTGTAGACAA
The DNA here is from genome assembly GCA_030015575.1 of Agapanthus africanus. Lineage (NCBI taxonomy): Eukaryota > Viridiplantae > Streptophyta > Magnoliopsida > Asparagales > Amaryllidaceae > Agapanthus > Agapanthus africanus. Next base: position 327,328,676 of record JASDDO010000031.1, read on the forward strand.
GGGACCCACATACATCATCATGTATCAATCCCAAGAGTTCAATAACTCTTTTTATGTTTCCAATAAACGGAGCTATGGTCATCTTATCTTTGTGACATGACTGGCAAGTTTCACAAGATGTAAATCCAAACTGATTTAAATATGAATCTTTATGTAACTTGAGCTAGTCGGGCCGCATTGATATGACCTAGTCTACAATACCTCAAGAAGGATTTGTTCATTTCTGAACTCTTCTTCTTGTGTGTGTTATGTACGTTAAGAACTGTGGTTTGATTTAGAACGTCTATGCTTTTACATAACGTGCCTGAACCGATCAATTTTTGATATAGGAAATGTTCAAAACATTATCCAATAGTACAAAATTATATATTTCTTTAGTAATAAAGAAACCGATATGATGTTGTATATCAGGTTCGGTATTTAATAACATTTGTTCAGAATCAATGTATTTGGTAATACAGGCTGATAACTGCCAACAAACTTGGCTGCAACACTTTGCACCATTTCCAACTCTTGAAAGTTATCACCCGTTCTCAGTTCTCTACCTTTCTGCAGCCCATGTAACATATTACATATCTGGGATCCTGATCCGGTATCACATACCCCATAGCCCCGACCAAGTGACTGTAGGAGAACCCCGTCGCCAAAAGCATCCGTTCGGGTGCTCGCGGCAGTGGTGTTCCGCCTTAGTGCACTTCGTCGACGGCATCCGGGGGTGCGCCGTCTACTAAGGTTTGCGACGAGCATTCGATCAGGATATCGGGAATCTTGTTGAATTGCCCGACTTGACATTGAAAAGAGTTTTCGATAATGAGACTAAAATGCGGGGTTTATAATTGTTAGGCATGAGATGTCTAAGGAATTCATTTGGTTAGGCATGCGATGTCTAAGAAGGTTGTGGATTCTAACTGTTGAAGTTTTACACTTTCTTTTCTGTGACCGTAAGCATAGTATGTGGTGTATCGCCGGCTTCGTTGCTATACATCAACGACAATCGGGATACGCATACTTGCTTACGTTGATGATATGAGATATTATGTGTTACCGTGATATGTTTATATTGGATCGTCGCGTTTTGAATAGCCGGGGGTTTTATGTGAGATGAGAGTTTTTTATTTTTCATTCATGTAAAATTCATTTGTATGTAATATTCTTTTATTGGGGCACTTCCGGGCTGAGGATGATGTCACCCTTGTATATTATTTACTTTTCCGCATTAGGTAGACCCAAGACGGGGAGCACAAGTAACCGGGTTCTAGGGTCCAGTGGGAGACCATCTCGAAGAGTCAAGACCGGGTCTCCTAACCCTAGAATTGGCAGTGTTGCTTGCCGCTCTCGTAAGGGTCTAGGGATGTGGGTTTGGCTATTCATCACGACCGTGGAATCCGTGTTTTATAAATGCTCGTATTAAAACACGGACGTCCTAGTATATCCAATATTTCATATATGTTCTTCTGCTACAATGTTCTGTGATGAGATCATATTACTGCCTGAGACGAATGTTTATATTATATATATGAGATATATGTTATATTGCAGATTTCGTTTCAAAAGTGATGCTTGTGAAGCATAATAAAATGGGACTTCATTAATGAGATTAATGAAACTAAAAGAAACCTAAGATGTTGTAGAAACTTGTTTGAAAACTGGTAGCTCTAGTTCTTGCTTTGCATAGCGGTGTTCCTTGTAGAACATCTAGCACCTTATTCGATAAGGAAAGAGCCGAGATCTCTTCACCTGGAGTGACCTCTTTAGTGAAACTAGCAGATGCTACAAACTCGGTTTGTCTTTTGATTGCTTCTATAGTTCTTGCTTTGCATAGTGATATTTGTGAAATATCATGCACCTTATTCGATAAGGAAAAGGCCGACGTTCCCTTCACCGGGAGTGACCCCTTTAGCAAAACTAGAAAAGCCTCGAAAACACTCCATTTAAAATCACTCGATTCTACAATGATATCAAGTTCATTACGCAAAGGGTTTTCTTAAAAACCTGTCATAGCCCTCCGTCATTTCAGATAAGTCCTACTTAGTATTCGTGCTACGTTTGTTGACCTCCGTCAAGCTCTAGTGTGCGGTAGCTGACTAGTATTTATCTGCTTATGCATATGATGCAGATTGGATTAGAGTAGTCGTACGGCCTTGTGGACCTCCATCAAGGGTCGTACGGGTGGGTTTAATTCAATCAGGAAATGACGGGTTGAACTTGACTAGTAGCCTATGGTTTATTGACCTCCGTCAAGGTCATAGGACGATAGGGGTAAAATATTATTGGGAATTTCAAGTGTTGAAATTTTCAATGAGATTGCATACCTTCTATGAGATAGTTAGATCCCGATACCCGCTGCGAGTAAGAGTTACTCCTGGGAGAGTTTTGTAAGTCTACGCTAGCGCCCCGGCAGTCTACAGACGCCAAAATGCGGAACAAAACTTTTAACTTGGCGCTATCGTATACTTTAACCCGGATCTGCCATTATTGCTAAACTAACAAACTGTAAAGAGTGTAGAATGGTTATACCGAACGATCCGAGTCCTTCGTTCTTCAACCATCATCCCACGCTCCGTTGCGGCTGCTCCGATCTCGTCGATCTTCGATCTCCTCGTCGAGGTGGCACCACATGATCGGTTCTTTAAACGGGCTCCCGCCTCTGACTCGAGGCAACTCGATCGTCAAGTTTGCTAAAAGAGACGACCAAGATTGATGTAGAGAATGAGTAGATGGCTTTGTCTCACTTCGTCCAAGTCCGTGGACGATCGGTTAATGAAGTTGCCGTGGAAATCGGGTGATGGAATGAAATGAACTGTAAATTCCATACACCCCAAAACTATCATATCTTTTCAAGAATGAATCAAGTGAGAGTGTATGAGAGAGAGAGGAGGCTTATCATATATATGAAGGAGGGAGGTGACCGTAGGAGAGGGGGGGTGACCATATGATAAATATCATATGTGAACACTTACAAATATCTTGCTTAAAGATCTTAAGCAAAACAAGAAAGTAATGAAATCAAAGCATGAGTCACAAAGCTTAGTCACAAATTCTAGAACCTTCTAGAACCTTCTAGAAGCTCGACTCACTCTCATCCAAGAAAAGATAAATCCGCCTTTAACCAAATGTTAAAAGACGGCTGATAGAAAACTGGAAACTGGCAACTTCCAAAAGTGATCCTGAAACGACTTTCAAGATAACCCCGAAACTGTATAAATATACCCGCATTTATATTACGACCGAATATAAATGCAACTGAGACAAAGATATTATACCTACTCAATATAATACTCGGATCCGGCTTAAACCAAAGCCGACCAGTATCATCTGCCCGAAAACTGACACGTGCGTAAACGCACGTGCATTTTCCGAACCCTGCCATAAAACCATACGGCCTCTACAACGTTTCGCCCGAACTTGGGAAACTGTCTGTGGGGAACTCTAATGACTCGTCAGCACCCTGGCAGTAGGTTTAACCACAAACCGTCAGCGGCACTAGCAATGCGTAACGGCCGCCCACGGACTGACCTCAAGGGTGGCCGAGGAGCGAACTCAAGGGAGACCGATGAGAGAACTCCTCCGAAAACCCTACTGAGCCTAACAGTGACAATGTATATACAGTCCGGTCCGTTCGTCAATGAGTATCGCATATCCGCCTAGAGGGCTAGTAACGTCAGACCCCCAAGAGCAGTATAAGTCGCGTCGGAGTGAAGCCCAAATACACCCTGAGATACTACTGGAGTACCTACCAGTAAATCTCCGGCCATGGCCATGGACTTTGTGTAATGGCTCTCCAAGACACAGCACGACCTCGCCCCCAATACCGGGAGAGACGAATCCCCTGCCGATCCGCTCACGTGCTTCCATATGGCTCGGGACTGTACCCAAAAACTACCTGTTTGCACGACTCCTTTGAGCCGTGGTAGGGTAGAAATCAAAGCACAGTGGGAACTCACACGAGACAAATGACGACCTCAGGTCGATGAACTAACCTGTACACATGTCACCAGGGAACTGCTATCTGACGATAGGTATAGTACTAACTAGCAGATTCCCGACGAGTCCTGTCCGGTGTACTCATAACCTAATGAGCACCTGTATACATCTTAGGTGATCCAACTGACACCAGTGGCTTGTGAGACCGGCCACCGCCCCTCGTCGGGGTCTCGACTGTACACACTAGTCTACTCCGGAGTATCGATGCCCTATCTCGAAACTCCCACGACTAGGGACCACAATTAAGGATATGCATATAAACTACCCAACTCTCACTTATATGATTGCCATCATACTGTTGGTAGTAAAGCAAGATCCTAAGGGCTCTATCAAAGTGTAACATGCAATCAGTCACCTGAACATGTACATGACTGATAAAGGCAAACCAGATAGCATACTATCATTTCGAGTAAGACTGTCCTACCGGGATAGGTCCTTCGCAATCATTGCAATCACGTACCTGCGATCCAATAATTGACTATGAGGGCACTATCTCCAACAATCTCCCACTTGCACTCAAGGCTAATATTGCGATGTCGACTACTCACAGCCCGTGTGAAACCGAACATCCAACTCCTCTACTAATCAGTTTCACAAAGCCCGTTTGTAAAACTATTGTGTTCGAGAAATAGCCTCGGTGAGTGGATCCGCCTAGAAGTTTCTTTCTGTATCTCTCTTAATCTCAAGTTCGCGGAGAAAACCATCTCCCGAATTGAGTAGTACCTGTCTTAGAATATGTTTGGATATCTGATGGGACCTTAGTTCATAAATGAACTCCATATCCAAACTTCTTAGACTGTATGGATCACTGAACCTAATCAGTATCCAGCACCATGCCACCCACAGTATCCTCTGGAACCACCTGTCCATAATACTGTCCTTTCGTCAGAAGGAAAACTAAAACTCTGACAATCACTCTGTCATCCATGTCACCTTTGAAGCCTGGAATGATAACCGTCTCCCGAAAGAGGCTGCCGTTATCAAATCCATAGAACATGTACTAATGTTCTAAAACTGCTTCCTTATGTTTCTCCAGGATTGGATTAATACAAACTTATTGCATCTAGTGCAAAAACAACATTTGGTGCGGTACTTGACATCTCATGATTGACTCAATTGCCTAAGCAAGTGATCTGCCAATCATGCACATCCCTCTCCCCTTTAGTCTATATGACACCTTTAGAGAGGGTGACTCCATTACCTGCAGGTACACCACCATGCTAGGAGTCAACTATTCCAAAAACCATTAGAATATCTGTCAAAGTACCCACATTGGGAAACTACCCAAATCCAGATCTAAAACCATAGATCTAGAAACCAGAATGTCAAATATTATATCCATATCCTGTCTGGAGAAACAACTGTGTGACGACCACAGTACAACCGATTGTAGTGTAGGAATTTTACTTCCCACTCTGTGTATGTCATCCAGATATCATGACATCACACCCTACTACCTTCTTAACAGATCCATCCCCTATTCTGATTGAAGTCAAACCCATGACTGTCACATCAAAATTAGATGATCTATCTCCGCTATAACTGCTCAAGTCTATAAATAGACATAAGCTACTTGCCCACCATGCTTCCGTTGCGCCCACTGACTATGACAACCCTCCTACCGGGTCTCATAACTTGGGACAACAGTAGTGTCAAGTCTGGGTAGATAAGAACCTCCCTGTCACCGTCCTTGAGGCTACCGAAGTACCTCTCGGGTGTCTGAGGTTACCTACCATATCTACGGAGTGGCTATTGGAATGTCAACCCTGATTGAATATATAGGTCCTATTAAATTTTCCGTAATCGTTCGCGGTTCTGGAATCACTTCCAGTTCTACCATACTCCCACTACTGTTTTCTGAAAAAGATCCATTTTACTAAAACTGTGGCGAGTCAAGAACAATATCACTATTGATCTTCCAAATGGTAGAATATCAACCCTCGTCATAGCCAGGGTCAACCCACAAACAGCCATTACAGAAACGTGCCCTGAGTTATCCAGTGTCTGGTTTTAATCATAAGCTGGACAACTCCCCGTACCTTAGTTTCTTTTAAGGTACGAACTATTCTATATCCAATATAGAAACTTTGGCACTTATTTAATTTGATCCATATTCAAACTATGCACCTGTCTCCAGTGCATATCAACTTAATGGAAAAAGGCTAATCAGCATTACTCAACTTAAGAATCCATCCAATTATGAGTAATCTGAAAGAGAAACACGTTTCTCAAAACCATCACTATCATCTGAATACCATTCACAAGAATCTACATCTTCGATCTCTTTGAAGAATCCCGATACTTGTGATACCTGGTTCTCTACTTTATTCTTATACCCACAACTTCTCAAAACTTAGATCTTGTATTTCTACGAAACACTTGTCTAAATACTAGAGAAGTTATAAGTAAACAGAACATAGTACGAGGACCTACCCCTTTGTCCTGAAGGACACTTGGACAACATACAATACTCTGTATAAGTCCGCTGAGTTAAACAACTCAAAGCCTGTGCGTTGTAGGTGGAAAACTGTACCCTGGCGATTTCCTCAAATATCACCAATTGCAACGAATTCCGATATAATGAGGATGATCACCTAATTCCCAATATCTTACTCCCACTCATCATCTGTAAAACCATACAGATATGAGAATGAAACCTGGTAAATACATACCCTTGGAGTAAGTGTCTAATCGGGAAAACAGTTTTTCTTTTAACAATGCACTGAAACATGAAAATGTTTCGTAGGGGTATCCTGGTATTCATAGCAATGCCTCTTCCATAATCCAATTCATGACTTCAACCGTATATTTTATTGCCATCTCTCCAAATCCCTTTATTTGTCTTTAGTCGTTACCTTCTGTACACCATCGTTAGGCTAAATGGTTTTCTTCCTTCCCTACCGTTCGGCACCAGCCTATGGTTTGGAAGAAGACTATCCAGTAAGCATAATAGGTGTACCCTCCTAAACCAAGGAGTACTCGCAACTGAGAGAAGGTGACGATAAAAGACAACTGAATAATACCTTATTCCTTTTAAAGGTGAAATAGGAGCGGCGATGAAGTACGCGGTTTTGGTCGTGAATGATATCAGTCGCAATTTACTTTGCCCTCTTTCTAATCCCTTTATTTTGTCTTTACATATTGCCTTCTGCACACCCTACTTAGGCTAATTGGTTTTCTTCATTCCCTACCTTTCGGCACCAGCCTATGGTTTGGAATAAGACTATCCAATAAGCGTAATAGGTGTACTCTCCTAAACCAAGGAGCTCTCGCAACCTGAGAGAAGGTGATAATAAAAGACAACTGAATAAACCAATTCTATTTCTCCTGAACCTTGATCCATCCCCGAAGAAGTTCCTTCGAGTTCGTATATAACCATACGATGGCTCTATCCAATGGAAGTGGATATCCGTAGTAATACGGGTGTTCTGAGAAATTCAAAGGGTAAAAGAAGGAGTGGCAATGACTTATGCAACTCATACAATCCAAAAGCCAGTATTTTAAGAAGGTTCGGTCAACTTGGTCACTGAGTCATAGTCTAGGGTCGGTCAAAGGTCGCTGCCAAAGAGAGAGAGAGAAAAGAAACACTCTGCGTGCACTCTTACCTAGATCAGAATGGTCATCATTTAATCCAATCCGGAAACCTCCCACTGTCCTGTCAAATTCTCCTCCAAACCTAAAGAAGAATCAATCGGGATCACCCGAAGAGTAAACCAACTCATCAGTGGGAATCAGGATCCAACTCTCATCGCATGATAACGTGATGGAATGCATCCACGTTACTCATACTCCAGAAGGTATGCGCATACTCGGCAAGTTTCAGTTTCTTTAGAAACTCCTGATATTATTTTTGCCCCATGCTCTTATAACCTTGGCGTTAGGTCAAAATGTCATAAGTCACATGCCAAGTTCTACCCATCACTATCTTGTTAATTTGAACCCACCCGCACATGCCCTTGGCGTTAGGTCAAAATGGCAGAACGGCTGTCCCAAACCAACTCATTTATCTATGCAACAATTGAATACCCAGCAGCTACCAAACACTATTCCTTGGCGTTAGGTCAAAATACATAGCTTGAATACTACTGAATACCCAAAAGAAGTGACGGAGGGCTACGACTGGTTTTTGGCGAAAAAACCTTTAGCGTAGTGAACTTGATATCGCTGAAGGAACCTGATAGCTTTTTAAAATATAGTGGCGAAAACCTTTTGCTAAAGAGGTCACTCCCGGTAAAGGGATCTCGGCTCTTTCCTCGTGGAATGAGGTGCAGGATATTCCACTGAATACCGCTATGCAAAGCAACATGTAATCGACTATAGTGAAGTTATTACTCTGACGCAAACTTCTGCCCAAGGGGTCGGTCCCGGTGAAGGGATATCGGCCCTTGCCTCGTCGAATGAGGTGCTGGATATTCCACTGAATACCGCTATGCATAACAAAAGAAAACGTCTTTGCAATAACATTTTTTAAATTGTTCCAACAACTGTAAACAGGTTTGTTTTTACTTTGCGTTGATCAGAATCAACGCAGTCCCATCAATTATCACACCAGAAAAGAACGAAAATAAAATGTACGTATATGCCATCCGTATTTGTCACTGGGTCCCGTCATCACCCGTTAGGTTACTTAACTAACGACAGAGCGGGGACTGGACTAGCGCGGGTGTAAAACATATACAACATCTAATAGTATATAAACCAATATACATAATCGCTCCAGGCGTGATAGTATGCAACATTACAGAAAAGCAATAAGCATCACAGAACAATACAGATAATCTGGGATCCCCGAGTTTCACAGAGCCGCTGCTGAAACTCGACGTTCCCCTGTCGTGTGGATAGCCTGTGCAATGAAACCTAGACCCCTACGGGTGCGGCAAGTTACCCGCCAAAACCTGAAGCGAGGTAGTCCCCACAGCATAGTGAATGGAACACCCGGCACTTCACGGAATCCGGTAAATTGAGCACCCCTCCTTGGGTCAACCTGTACCTCCTACGAGTGCGGCGAATAGTCTGCCAATTCTGAAGTGGGGCCCCTCTGCCTCTCAAAGCCATGAGATGCGGACCCGTTGCTTTCCCGAACCCGGCTATCCGTGCACTCCGTCTCGGGGTAAAACCTAGTACAGTAATGAAAAATAGTACAATAGGTACATCGACCGCAACCTAGTCGTGCCCCAAAATAATATTATACAACAGGCAGTGACGGCTGTCCACAAGTTGGACGCTCGCCCCGCAATATCAAATGTACAAATAAACTCAAACTGTACTACCATTGCACAGTGCTATCCACCACGACAAATCCGCAACAATACAGCACAACACAGAACATCAACGCGAATGTCACGTTCGCAAACCCGTCTAAAAGAACTATAGCAGTTAAACGCGGTTTACCGATCAAATGACATTCCCGGTCGGAGATATAATGTAAGCACTGTAAACTAACGTGTTTAAATTTCGATCGACCAAAGACCAAATATCAAAAAGTGGGCCCCACTGCTTACTGTGAATAGTAACAAAATCTGGGCCAAAACTTTATATTCCAAAAACCCCAAAATTAATCAAAGAACCCACTGTCCAAATTTGGGAGCACGTGCTCCCCACGTGGCCGCGGTTGCGCCGCCAAACCATGGGTTTGGCCGCCCTTCCGCGGCGGTCTGGAGGGATCACGATCCCAAATTTGGTCGTGGTTCTTAGAATTCCCTGCACGGATTTTTAAGACATCTAGAAATAAATTTTGAGACCGTTTAAATTTAACAGAAACTGTCGGGCTTGAATTTTGTGATTTTTGCAATTTTCGATTTCCGGTCGGATCGATATTTTAAACGTGTTAGCACAAGTTAGTATAGCAAAATGGTGAGGCTCTGATACCACTGTAAGTCTACGCTAGCGCCCCGGCAGTCTACAGACGCCAAAATGCGGAACAAAACTTTTAACTTGGCGCTATCGTATACTTTAACCCGGATCTGCCATTATTGCTAAACTAACAAACAGTAAAGAGTGTAGAATGGTTATACCGAACGATCCGAGTCCTTCGTTCTTCAACCATCATCCCACGCTCCGTTGCGGCTGCTCCGATCTCGTCGATCTTCGATCTCCTCGTCGAGGTGGCACCACATGATCGGTTCTTTAAACGGGCTCCCGCCTCTGACTTGAGGCAACTCGATCGTCAAGTTTGCTAAAAGAGACGACCAAGATTGATGTAGAGAATGAGTAGATGACTTTGTCTCACTTCGTCCAAGTCCGTGGACGATCGGTTAATGAAGTTGCCGTGGAAATCGGGTGATGGAATGAAATGAACTGTAAATTCCATACACCCCAAAACTATCATATCTTTTCAAGAATGAATCAAGTGAGAGTGTATGAGAGAGAGAGGAGGCTTATCATATATATGAAGGAGGGAGGTGACCGTAGGAGAGGGGGGGTGACCATATGATAAATATCATATGTGAACACTTACAAATATCTTGCTTAAAGATCTTAAGCAAAACAAGAAAGTAATGAAATCAAAGCATGAGTCACAAAGCTTAGTCACAAATTCTAGAACCTTCTAGAACCTTCTAGAAGCTCGACTCACTCTCATCCAAGAAAAGATAAATCCGCCTTTAACCAAATGTTAAAAGACGGCTGATAGAAAACTGGAAACTGGCAACTTCCAAAAGTGATCCTGAAACGACTTTCAGGATAACCCCGAAACTGTATAAATATACCCGCATTTATATTACGACCGAATATAAATGCAACTGAGACAAAGATATTATACCTACTCAATATAATACTCGGATCCGGCTTAAACCAAAGCCGACCAGTATCATCTGCCCGAAAACTGACACGTGCGTAAACGCACGTGCATTTTCCGAACCCTGCCATAAAACCATACGGCCTCTACAACGTTTCGCCCGAACTTGGGAAACTGTCTGTGGGAAACTCTAATGACTCGTCAGCACCCTGGCAGTGGGTTTAACCACAAACCGTCAGCGGCACTAGCAATGCGTAACGGCCGCCCACGGACTGACCTCAAGGGTGGCCGAGGAGCGAACTCAAGGGAGACCGATGAGCGAACTCCTCCAAAAACCCTACTGAGCCTAACAGTGACAATGTATATACAGTCCGGTCCGTTCGTCAATGAGTATCGCATATCCGCCTAGGGGGCTAGTAACGTCAGACCCCCAAGAGCAGTATAAGTCGCGTCGGAGTGAAGCCCAAATACACCCTGAGATACTACTGGAGTACCTACCAGTAAATCTCCTGCCATGGCCATGGACTTTGTGTAATGGCTCTCCAAGACACAGCACGACCTCGCCCCCAATACCGGGAGAGACGAATCCCCTGCCGATCCGCTCACGTGCCTCCATATGGCTCGGGACTGTACCCAAAAACAACCTGTTTGCACGACTCCTTTGAGCCGTGGTAGGGTAGAAATCAAAGCACAGTGGGAACTCACACGAGACAAATGACGACCTCAGGTCGATGAACTAACCAGTACACATGTCACTAGGGAACTGCTATCTGACGATAGGTATAGTACTAACTAGCAGATTCCCGACGAGTCCTGTCCGGTGTACTCATAATCCAAAGAGCACCTATATACATCTTAGGTGATCCAACTGACACCAGTGGCTTGTGAGACCGGCCACCGCCCCTCGTCGGGGTCTCGACTGTACACACTAGTCTACTCCGGAGTATCGATGCCCTATCTCGAAACTCTCACGACTAGGGACCACAATTAAGGATATGCATATAAACTACCCAACTCTCACTTATATGATTGCCATCATACTGTTGGTAGTAAAGCAAGATCCTAAGGGCTCTATCAAAGTGTAACATGCAATCAGTCACCTGAACATGTACACGACTGATAAAGGCAAACCAGATAGCATACTATCATTTCGAGTAAGACTGTCCTACCGGGATAGGTCCTCCGCAATCATTGCAATCACGTACCTGCGATCCAATAATTGACTATGAGGGCACTATCTCCAACAAGTTTTACACATTACAATTAGCCGATCAAGTAGGTGTTTAGAAAGGTGTTAACGGGGTTACGCCCCTGGGAAAACGAGGTTTACTTTAATTAGGTTCGTGCGATAGCATGGGGGACCTCCCTCAAAGTACCGACACTGGCCTGGCTGAAAGATTAGCGAACTTGTAGCGTGTAATTAATCCCGGCTAGTCTTTCCTTTTAGGGTTTGAAGGAAGATTTGATTAAAACAGTGGGAGATATCCTAATTAGATATATTAGATAACCAATCTAATCTTGCAAGAGCAAATGCTGAGTGTTTTGTTTTCTCTCTCTCCAGGTAGTGACCATATCACGCCTTAATCAAGATAATAATACGGATATATTGACCGAACCCGCCTGTTATACTGAGCTGGAGAACGTTGGTCCCGCTCCAACTTATAATTGTTATAAGACAAAGCAGGAAATTGGGGACTACCAGATTTCCCATGCTGCCCAAACGAAGAAAGTGCATGTTGATGCATCATCTTCGGGTGTGTTCATTACAGAGAACTGTTTCTCAGTATCCTTTACGTCCTGGGTATGAGATACCGGATCTGGATCCCGCATATGTAATCTGTTACATGGGCTACAGATAGGTAGAGAACTGAGAACGGGTGATAAGTTTCATGAGATAGAAACGGTGCAAATGTTGCAGCCAAGTCTGTTGGTCACTGTCACCCTGTATCACCAGAATACATTGATTCTGAACGAATGTTATTAGATACCGAACCTGATATACAACATCATATCAATCTCTTTATTAGTAAAGAAAGGATATAATTTTGTATTGTTGGATAATATTTTGAACATTTCTTATATCAAGAGTTGATCGGTTCAGGCACGTTATCTAAAAGCATTGACGTTCTAAATCAAACTACAGTTCTTAGTATACGGAACACACACAAGAGGAAGAGTTCAGAAATGAATGAATCCTTCTTGAGGCATTGTAGACTAGGTCATATCAATGCGACCCGACTAACTGAAGTTACATTAAAATGCATATTTAAATTTGTTTGAATTTACATCTTGTGAAACTTGCCGGTCATGTCACAAAGATAAGATGACCACAGCTCTGTTTATTGGAAACAGAGAAAGAGTTAGTGAACTCTTGGGATTGATACATGCTGATGTCTGAAAGTCTCCTGTCTACACATGCCAAGACCGGTTCTTTGTACTTCATTACATTCTCTGATGATCTCTCAAGATTCAGACATATGTTCCTAATGAAACACAAGTCCGAATTTTTTTGAGATATTCACAGAATGTAAGTTAGAAGTAGAGAACCAAAATACGGGTATAAGTATTATGTCCTTTGATGAGATCAAGGAGGAGAATACTTGAGCACGGGATTCCTGGACTATTCAAAAGGAGAATGAGATACTCTCTTAGCATTACTCCTCCGTATACACAATAGCACAATGGTATATCGGGGCGGAGCAATAGCACCCTATGTGATATAGTGTGCTCTATGATGAGTACTACTGAGTTTCCTATTTCCCTTTGGGAGTTATGCACTTGAGAAGCTGCATACCTATTGAATAGGGTTCAAATCAAATCAGTTGCCTACCACTTCATATGTGATATGGAATGGGAAGGGCCCATATCTTAAGTAGTTAAGATTTGGGGTTGTCCGGCCTATGTCTAAAAGCAAAATCCGGACAAGATCCTGGGGAGAATCGTTGGAGAGGTTCCAGGGTGATAAGGACGACTGAATGTCAGTCGCAGGCATTGTCTTTACCCTCAGTAGAGGGACGGTATGTTGTAAGAGTTCCAAGCTAGATACCGTGACTTACTAGACTATTAAAGACAAGATACATCGTTACCAAGGATGCTACCAAAGAGGCAGTCTGGATATTTATAAGTTCATGAGATGAACTTCGTTCCTACCATTGTATGACAATTGAGTTGTGTCTTTTGCCAAGGAACCTCCTGTCCCATCAGAAATCCAGATAACATTCTTAGGCAGTATCACCGGATCATGGAGATGGTTGATCTCCAGGGAGATCGAGGTTAGGAGAGTAGATACAGACGGCGACAGCGCGGATCCACTCACAAAGGCCTTTTTCCCAGTAGAGACTTTTAAGGGATGGTTGAGTATGAGATATTTCAACCACAGCTAATTGTTGGGTATGTGATACCACAACAGATGGCCCTAGTGTAAGTGGGAGATTGTTAGTTATATGTATGCCCTAGAGGCCATTACTGTACATATGATGTATATTGTAATGGATGCTTGGACATATATAGGGAGGACATTCTTGCTCGACATGATAGTATGCTATCTGGTTGTACTTTATCTTAACATGTTCTCTGATTGTCTCTATGTTACATGTTGATAAAGCCATTAGGATATGTACTGGACTACTGGGACTATGATGAGATCATACTAGTAAGGCCACGGTAGTCGACAAGTACATCTTATAATTGTTCCTAGTCGAGGGTGTATCGAGACAGGGCATCGATGCACCAGAGTAGACTAGCGTATACGCATCTTGACCCATATGATGGGCGATGGATGATCCCATATCCATCGGTGTTTGACATCAAGGATGGTGTACGGGTGCTCAGTGGAGACTGGGTACACTGGACGGACTCACCGAGAACTCCTAAATAGTATTATACCTCACGTCAGATGGCAGTTCTCCGGTGACACTGGTACAGAGTAGTCTGTTGACCCAAGATCGTCATAGAGTCTTGTGTAATTCCCATTGTGCTTTAATTTCCATCATACCATGTCCAAGAGGGCGTGCAAAAAGGTGGCTTTCGGGTACAGTCCCGAATCACATGGAGGCAATGAGCGATAGGAGGGGATTCGTCTCTCCCGGTATAAGGAGTTGATGTTGCGCTGTGTTCGATTGGCTATAACCGGAAATCCCTGGCCAGGGTTGCTGGATTTACTGGTAAGTGTTATCAGTAGTTTCTCGAACTGTTATAGACCTCATATCGACACGACTTATCGAGCTACTGGGGTCTGACGTTTACCACCCCTAGGCGAGATATGCGACATATCAGACGACGAGACTGGACTGTACGGGAGTGTTACTGTTTGGATTCATAGAAGAATGTACAGGCTTGCTTGTTGATCTTCTGAGCGCTCAATACCTGGGTGGCTGTTACATTTAGCTGACCGCTTGCAACTTGTAGGCGTTTGATATGATCATCACCTACTGGCGGCGTATTGACGATTCTTTAGAGTCCTACACAGAGGTTTCTTGACTCAGGAATAACGGAGTAGGGGCACATATGTGATATGTGCGGGACTGAGGATAATGCGATATGAGATACCATATTTTATTCTCGCGATATTTGATATCAGCCGGGTCATCGGATCAAGTGTTGATTCGATGAATCGGTACGGATAAATATTAGTCGGTTATATGCGATATAGCTGGATTGTCGGATCAAGTGTTGATTCGATAATTTAATGTATAATAATATATATGATATATGAAATTACATTAACTAATATTTGCTCACTAAAAGATTCTTTTTCTCACTCGGGTAATACATTGATATATATGCGATATATGTTAATTGTATTATTTTATTTGGTTACAATAAATATTATATATGTGATATATAATATTGTAACATGATATGATAACTAATGCAACATGTTTAGTAGAGATTAAACAAGATTAGGATTTGATTTAGGTTAATGCTTTCTAGATGATTCTAGAAGGTTTAGTTTTCTTTTGTGAAATATATTTTATTATGACTCATTCCTTGACCTAACCCAAACCCTAGCCCTAGTTAAGTCTCTACAATGGTTTAGTCAACCATGGTTGCATTATTCATCATTATCTCCTTTGCTTTATTCATCACAAAAGGAATTATTCATATTATTCATCATCTTCTTTCTTCTTCCTCCTTTGCAAAGCTTTCTTGCTTTGATATTTGTGATGAAAGTGAGTGAGAAATCAAAAACAAATGAGAGCAAAAATCCTACATCACCATCCTCATCTATCCTTGCCATTTAGATGAGGGTGTTCACTTCATATTATGAGTGTTAGCTTGTGTTAACGAAACTTCAAGGTAGATCTTCTTTGTATCGAAGATCGGAAGCAAGACTGCATCTTTCTCTTCGTGGAACCTCTCGAGAGTCCAGAACATGATGATCGCAGCGAAGGGACTTCAATATGGAGCTTTAGAAGTGAGGGACCGGATCTACAAAGGTTGTAATCCCTCTCACTTAATGTTAAAGTGTTTAACATACTTGTTTTCGCCTAAACCCTAGTTTAAAGATCCGGCTTTGGGTTGTTCGGCACGGCTAAATTTTTAATCGGGCATGGTTGATGCCTCGTAGAACCTTGTGAGCGTTCCTAGCAACCCTACATAATGGTGACATCATCCTCATCCCGGAAGTGCCCCAATAAAAGAATATTACATACAAATTTTACATGAATGAAAAAGAAAACTCTCATCTCACATAAAAACCCCGACTATTCTTTCACGATGATCCAATAAGACATATCAGCAACACATGACATCACATATCATCAACGTAAGTAAATATGTGTATTTCGAAACTGGTTGACATATAGAAACGAGATCGGGATACCCCCATATTACACTTACGGTCGCAGAAAAGAAATTGTAAAACTACAATAATTAGAATCCGTAAATCATTAGACATCATAAACCCGGAATATCGCATATTCCGGATTTCATGCCTAAACTGTAACCTTGTATTTTAGTCTCAAATTGAAAACACTTTTCAATTATCTTAGTCGGGGAATTCAACAAGATTCCCGACTACAATATCGAATATTCGTCGGAAACTTTAGTAGATGGCCGCACCCCCGATGTCGGCGACGAAGTGCGCTAAGGCGGAACACCGTGGCCGCGAGCACCCGAGTGGGTGCTTTTTAGCAACGGGGTTCTCCTACAGTCACTTGGTCGCGGCTATGGGGCATGGTTATCTACTAGAGTTACCCGGCGAGTGTTCGCATACAATACGCGATTGCGACGGAGTTTTGATCCGAATCAAAACTTCGTGGCAACCGATTAATCGAGACTAACATACTAGATTCACAATATACTATATACATTACCAGTTTTCACAAAATCAATAAGCCGGATTCTAATAATTGTATCATATATCATCAAGATCTATACGACGCCAAATATATCGATCAGTTTTACAAAATCCAGAGAACTCAACAACTTGAGAATCACAATTAAAAATTCCCAAACTGTGCAAATATCACCTACGGACCTACATAAGAAAATATACCCCCTGACTCACCTACTGCGCCGCGGATCCACCGCCAGAACCAAGGTTTGGCCGCGGATCCGCGGTCGTACGGTCGATTCAGAGGACAAATTTTCTTGTGGGTCCATATAAAACCCTGCACGATTTTTTGGATATGTTTAATTTCAAAAATTCCAACTTTTGGAAAAATCGACAGTAACTTGCAAAAATACGGGTTTTGAAAACCGATTGAACTTTTTGATTTCGTAATGACCTTCCCCGATGATCTAGTTCGGCTCTGATACCATGAAGGACTACCTTAGCACCATGATGAGGTTGTAGAAGCATCTACCATGCCAAATTCAAATTTTTCTTGGTGCTAAGCTAGACTAACAAGAACTTAACTAGATTATTAGGGTTTTCTTTAGATGATATGTCAACTAAAGAGAAGGAGAGATGTTTATACCTTGGTAGAACCAAGTCCTTCTCTTCAATATGCACCGTGTAGTAGTCCCGCGACTCCACAAGGCTTCTCTTGAGGCTTTGAACAATCCCCCTTCGTAGCCTTCGAGCCAAAGATGATCCACCCCGAAGCTCCTACTAGTTCAAGCTACCATTGCACTAAACCCTTTAGTGCATGAAACACATCACACTAATTTGCTAAAAGGTGTGAGATGATGAAGTAGGGGATGTTAAGAGCTCACTAATTTGTGCTCAAGTTTCATGATTCACATCTCATGTGAGGGTTGAAGCTTGAGAAAAAGCAGGAGGAGGAGGAAGAAGCAAGAGCAAGCATGAGCAAGTGAAAATGGCTAAGTCTTTTGGAAAGAACAAGAATGAAACATAATCCTTGACCCCTCACTCATTCAAGCATGGAATTATGCAATATTAAATTGCAACCATGCTTGAATAGTGAGTCAAGAATGAATAAAGAAGTATTTAACCCATGCTTGCAACCATGCTTCATTTTACACCTCATTTCTATTTTCACAAAATAGAAAAGAAAATGCCATGCTTCATTTTAATATATATATATATATATCATATATATTAATATATATAATATATTTAATGAAGATTAATTAGTGAGCTAATGATATTAGTTAATATGTAATTATATCACATATAATTTATATCATATTATTAAATCAACATTTGATCTAGTAATCCGGTTATATCATATACGACCGACTAATATCATATATCTGTATATCATATTATCGAATCAACACTTGATTCGACAATCTGGTTATATCACATATAACCGCACCGATAACAGATGACTGTCAGATTATAATACGGTATCACATACTCGTATTTAATCAGGCCCGCACACATATCACATAAGTGTCCTACTTCGTTTCGCTTGAACTAAGGAACTTCTGTGTGGGACTCTAAAGACTCGTCAATACGCCGGCAATAGGTGATGATCATATCAGTCACCTACAAGCCGTCAGCGATACTAGCTGGACGTAACGGCTACCCGGGCATTGAGCGATATGTAGGTCAACAAGCAAGCCTGTCCACAGTCTCCATGAGCCTATCAGTAACACTACCGTACAGTCCGGTCTCTTCCTCTGATATGTCGCATATCATGTCTAGGGGTGGAAATTGTCAAACCCTAGCAACGTGATAAGTCATGTCGATGTGAGGCTTATAACAGGTCGAGAAACTACCGATAACACTTATCCGTAGATCTCCAAATCAGCCCTGACCGTGGACTTCCAGTTTTTGCCAATCGAGCACAGCGCAACATCAACCCCCAATAACGGGAGAGACGAAACCCCTCCTATCGCTCATTGCCTCCATATGACTCGGGACTGTACCCAAAATCCACCTGTTTGCATGACTCCTCTTGAGCGTGGTAGGGAGGAAATAAAAGCACAGTGGGAGTCGCATAAGACTCTATGACGATCTCGGGTCTACAGACTAATCAGTACCAGTGTTACCAGAGGACTGCTATCTGACGATAGGTATTCTACCACATAGGAGTCCTCGGTGAGTCCTGTTCGATGTACCCAGTTTCAACTGAGCACCCGTATACGATCTTTGATGTCAAACACTAATGGATGTAGGATCATCCATCGCCCATCATATGGTTCAAGAAGCGTATACGCTAGTCTACTCTGGAATATCGATGCCCTGTCTCGATATTCGCTCGTCTTGGAACAATTGAAGGATGTACTTGTGAGCTACCATGGCACCACTAGTATGATCCACATCAAAGTCCAGGTAGTCAAGTACATATCCTAAGGGCTTTATCAACACGTGAGAGCACGACAGTATCACAATACGAGTCTACATGTTTAGTTAAAGGTAACCAGATAGCATACAATCATGTCGAGCAAGAAAGTCTTCTCATTATATACATATCCAAGTATCCACCATAATATACATTATATGTACAATAATGGCCTCTACGGCATACACATAACTAACAGGTTACTGGTGGGCAGGGGTGAAGAGTGAAGTTTCGGATTTCGTTTTGAGGTGCTTGGCTTGTCAGCGAGCTAAGGTTGAGCATTTAAGGCCAGCTGGAGAGTTGCAACCTTTTTACCGTTCCAGAGTGGGAATAGGAGCAGATCTCCATGAAATTCGCCGTGGTGTCTACCCAGGATTAGATAGGGTGTGACCCCATTTGGGTGATTGTTTTTTGGTTATGCTCAGTTTACTCAGTTGTTTTTCGGTAAGTTTGTGCGTTTGCACGGAGTTCCTTCACGCATTGTGTCCAATAGAGGCACCCAGTTTGCTAGCCGTCTTTGGCAGAAGCTTCAGGAAGCTTTGGGTATTGGTTGAGCTTTAGCTCCGCTTTCCATCCGTAGGCCGATGGTCAGACAGAGGGAACTATACAGACTTTGGAGGGTGTGCTTATGCGTACGTACTAAGTGTTTGTTGGCTGTTAGGATCGTCACTTGCCATTGATTGAGTTCTCCTACAATAACAGTTATCTGGAGACATTTCAGATGGCAACTTTTAGGCCTTTTGTGGTAGGTTGTGTCGATCGCCAGTCTGTTTTACTGACTCCGCGAGAATAGGATTTTCGGACCCCAGCTAGTCCAAAGACTTCGGGGAAGATCTAGTTGATTCAGGTCAGGATGAGAGCAGCCCAGTGCAGAAAGAAATCTTATGCCGACCATGGTGCTCACAGACTTGAGTTCGCGGTGGGAGATCATGTATTCCTACGGATTTTTTCCGATGAGTGACGTGTTGAGTATTGGGAAGCTTAGTCCTAGATTGTAGGTCTTTTTGAGATCCTCGAGCGAGTTAGTTCCGTTGCCTATCGTTGGTGACAAAACGTCCCGCTACTGACACTTGAAAAACGTTCAAGGTCTCGTCACTTCGGTGAATCACTTGAGCCCACTTCCGCCCAGATTTTTGAGTATTCACCCCGTATTCCTGGTGTTGATACTTCGCAAATACCTTCATGACCTTTCTCACATGATTCAGCATCAGACCCTTTAGTTTGGACGTGATCTTTTCGTTCACCGGCAGCCGTAGTGTTAGTGGATCGGCAGATGAGAAACTTCGGTCAAGGGTCATGCCATCTATGGAGGTTTTCTATGGGGTAGCCGACTAGTGGGGAGATCACTTGGGAGGATGCGAGTGAGATGTGGATGATTTGCACTCATCTCTTTGAAGGTATGCAGAGTAAGAATTTTAAATTCGAGGACGAATTTTCTATAACGGGGGGAGATTGTAACACCTTAGGATTTCGATTAGAGTTAATTAAGCGATAATGCGGGTTCTTGGTAAAAAGTTTACCAATTTAGTTTCTTCGCATTTTATAACAATTAATTAATATTTTATTATTATTTGTTTTGGCTTGTACACACATGTGCATGTTAATGTGAGGGTGGTTAGTGTTAATCTTGTTTAGTAGACCATGTCAACCTTAAGTTAATCCATCCTTCCTTGCTTAACCCTAACCCCTATATATTTGTGTGAGATATTTTCATTTGTGTTTTGTTTGGAGAGGAGGTGGAAAAATGACTCATGGGGAGTCATGCTTGCATTAATGGTGAAGTGAGGGAGAGAGTTAATGCTAGGTGCACTCACCCTCCACTCACCTCTCACCCTTAACACCTCACACACTCTCATTCTCTCTCACTCAATCTCTTCCTCATTATTTCTTCATCCCTTCTAAGCCTCAACTGAAACCCTATCATTTCCTTCACTAATCCCTTACTAAACTTCATCAAATCTCACCCAAATCACTTTTTAATCCTTGTTTTTCCTCTTAGATGCCTTGGAGCTTGGAAAGCTAGGATCTTTGAGCTTGTGGGAGTAGGTAATGATCTCTATCTGTTAAATAGGATGTTAAAGTGTTGCGTAGCTTGTTAGTTTTAGTTTAGAACGCGTAAAGTAAAGTTTCGTGCACATATCGTATTTTTAGTGTCATATTGTGATATCTTTGATCTGCTGTGACCCAGAGTGTGTACTAGAAAATCTAGCGGTGTAGTTGTGTTGTACCAGAGACCATAAGCTTTCACCTGAGGCAAGAACCCCTATTGCTCGGATTTGGCCGGCGACACAGTGAGTAATTCCGGCGACCATGGCCTCCTTGAGAAGTTTGGGCTTGGTTTTTCTAGGGTAGCTGTCTGCATCTATTTTAGTGTGTTTGGTCCTGTTTGATTTTTGGGTTTTTACTGTATACAAAATCTGAGATCACTTTGCTAGTTTCTAGTGTTACGAATACGTGTGTTATCGACACGGTACGTGTTCTTTATGTTGCTTTTGCTTTTGGGTCCTCCCTCAATCATTGCAATCATTGCAATCACGTGCCTGTGATCCAATAATTGACTCTGTAAGGCACTATATCCAACAATCTCCCACTTGCACTCAAGGCTAATTATTGCAATGTCGCATACTCACAGCCCGTGTGATACCGAACACCCAACTTCTCTACTAATCAGTCTCACAAAGCTCGTTTGCGAAACTATTGCGTTCGAGAAATAGCCTCAGTGAGTGGATCTGCTTTGATGTTTCTTCCTATGTCTCTCTTTATCTCAAGTTCACGAAGAAACCCATCTCCCAAAATGAGCAATACCTGTCTTAGAATGTGTCTGGATGTCTGATGGGACCGGGCTCATAAATGAACTCCAAATCAAAACTTCTTAGACTGTATCGTCATCTGAACTTAATCAGTATCCTGCGCCATCCTTCCCTCAGTATCCACTTGGACCATGTGTCCAAAATACTGCCCCTCGTCAGAGGGAAAACTATAACTCTGACAGCCATTCTGTCATCCAGGTCACCTTGGAAGCCTGGAATGATAACAGTTTCCCGAAGGAGGCTGCTGTTATCAAATCCCTAGAACATCCACTTATGTTCTAAAATTGCTTCCGATTGTTTCTCCAGGATTGGATCAATATAAACTTACCGCATCTCGTGCAAAGATAACATCTGGTGTAGTACTTGACATCTCATGATTGACTCAATTTCCTAAGCAAGTGATCTTCCAATCATGTACATCCCTCTCCCCTTTAGTCAGTAAGACACCTTTAGAGAAGATGACTCCATCACCTACAGGTACACCACCATGCCAGGAGTCGTCCATTCTAAATACTTTTAGAATGTTGTCTAAGTACCCTAGATTGGGAAACCACCCAAATCTAGATCTATAGATCTAGTAACCAGAATGTCTGATATAATATCCAACTCCTATGTGGAGAAACTACAGTGTGACAACCAAAGTATAACTGATCGTAGTATAGGAATATCAATTCCTACTCTGTGTATGTCATCCAAATACCAGGACATCACACCCTACTACCTTCTTAACAGATCCATCCTCTATTCTGATGATGTCAAACCTATGACTGTTACATCAGAAATAGATGATCTATCTCTGCTATATCTGCTTTAGTCTATAAATAGACATAAGCCACTTGTCCACTATTCTTCCGCTGTTCCCACTGACTACGACAACCCTCTGGCAGAGTCATATAAACGTATACTTCTAAAGCTAGTTTAGAACGACGCTATACTCATCCTCCTGCCGGGTCTCACAGTCTGGAACAACAGTAATGGAAAGTCTGGGTAAACAAGAACCTCCCTGTCACCGTCCTTGAGCATACCGAAGTACCTCTCGAGTGCTTGAGGTTACCCACCATATCTGCGGAGTGGCCAATGGAATGTCAAACCAGATTTAATCTTTAGGTTCTTATCAAATTTTTAGTAATCGTTTTCGGTTCTGGAATCACTTCCAGTTTTACCATACTCCCACTACCGTTTTCTGAAAAAAAACCATTTTTAATAAAACTGTGGCGAGTCACGAACAATATCACATTGATCTTCCAAATGGTAGAAAGTCAACCCTCGTTATAGCCCGGGTCAACCCACAAACAGCCATTACGGAAACGTGCCTTGAGTTATCCAAAGTCCTTTTTTAAGCATAAGCCGGACAACTCCCCGTACCTTAACAACGTCAAGATATGAACTGCTCTATATCTAATACAGAAACAGAGGCACTGATTTAATTGAACCAGATTCAAATCATGCAGCTGTCTCCAGTACATGTCAACTAAATGGAAGGAGGCCGATCAGCTTTACTCAACTTAGGAATGCTTCCAATTATGAGTAAGCTGAAAGAGAAGGAGGTTCTCTTAAACATTACTATTAACTGAATACCACACACAAGTATCTATATCTTCGATCACCTCGAAGAATCCCGATACTTTCAACACCTGGTTCTCTACTTTATCCACATACCTATAACTTCTCAAAACTTGGACCCTGTGTTTCTGCGAAATACATGTCTAAGAATTAGAGAAGTTACAAGTAAACAGAATATAGTACAAGTACCAACCCCTCTGTCCTAATAGACACTGGACAATATACAATACTTTTTACAAGTCCCTTGAGTCTAATAACTCATTCCCTGTGTGTCGTAGGTTGAAAACTGTACTTATGGTTAAGAAGAATTACACCGCTGTTTAATGCTCCTTACCTAACCATCCACTGATATAGGTAAATGTCATAGACATAATTTCAAAAAGTTATATCTCACTGTATAAAAATAGATGTACAGATATATCAATTTGAAATTGGTGTATAGCAACAGATATTCAAAACCAAATATTTGCCGTCTGGCAAACAACCCAGGCGATTTCCTCAAACATCACCAATTACAACGAATCCCGATATAATGAGGATGATCACCTAATTCCCAATAACTTACTCCCACTCATCATCTGTAAAACCATACAGATATGAGAATCAAACCTGGTAAATACATACTCTGGAGCAAGTGTCTAATTGGGAAATCAGTTTTCTTTTAACAGTACACAGTGAAACTGAAACATTGAAATGTTTCGATGGGGTATCACGGTATTCCTAGTAATGCCTCTTCCATTATCCAGATTCACAACTGTAACCGTATAATTATTTGCCATCTCTCCAAATCCCTTTATATGTCTTTAGTCATTACCTTCTGCACACCCCTCTAGGCCAAATGGTTTTCTTCCTTCCCTACCGTTCGGCACAAGCCTATGGTTTGGAAGAAGACTATCTAATAAGCATAATGGGTGTACTGTCCTAATCCTAGGAGCACTCGCAATGCGAGAGAAGGTGAAAATAAAAGTCAACCGATTAAACCTTATTCCTATTTCTCCTGAACCAGAATCCATCCTCGAACTGGAACAAGTTCCTTTCGAGTTCGTATATAACGATACGATGGAGTATCCAATAAACTGTGGATCTTCGTAGTGATACGGAGTGTCCTGGAGAAATACAAAGGTGATTTAGGATTGACGAAGAAATATTTGGTTTAGTTGTGAATAGCAGTCGCAGTTTACTTTGCCCACTTACTAATCCCTTGATATGTCTTTACTTAATACCTTCTGTACACCATCGTTATGCTAATTGGTTTTCTTCATTCCCCACCGTTCGGCACCAGCCTAATGTTTGGAAGAAGACTATCCAATTTGCGTAATAGGTGTACTATCTCCTAAACCAAGGAGTACTCGCAACCTGAGAGAAGGGAAAAGGAAAAGACAACTGAATAGTCATATTCATTTTCTCCAGAACCGGAAACCATCCTCGAATAAACTCCTTCGAGTTCGTATATAACCATACGATGGTTTTATCCAATGGAAGTGGACGTTCGTAGTAATACGGGGTGTCCTGGAGAAAAGGGTAAAAGTAGGAGTGGCAATGAGGTATGCAACTCTGACAATCCAAAAGCCAGTGTTTAAGAAGGTTCGGTTAATCTTGGTCACTGAGTCATAGTCTAGGGTCGGGTCATGGTCGCTGCCAAAGAGAGAGAGGAAAGAAACACTCAGCGTGCACTCTAACCTAGATCAGAATGGTTATCACTTTATCTAATCAGGAAACCTCCACTGTAACCTCAAATTCTTCTCCAAACCCGAAAGAAGAATTAGTCGGGATCAGCCGAGGAGTAAACCAACTCATCAGTAGGAATCAGAATCCAACTATCATCGCATGATAACGTGACGGAATCCGTTCACGTTATAACACTCCAGAAGGTATTCGCATATCTGGCAAGTTTCAGTTTCTTTAGAAACTCCCGATGTGATTTTTGCCCCATGCTCTTATGACCTTGACTTTGGCCAACAAATCATAAGTCACATGTCAAGTTCTACCCGTCATTGTCCAGGTTGATTTGAACCCACCCGTACAAGCCCTTGATTTTGGCCAACAAGGCTATACGACTGTCCCAAACCAACGCATCTATCTATGCTGCATATGAATATCCAATAGCTACCAAACACTGTGCATTGACTTTGGCCAACAAACACAGCTTGAATACTATTGACTATCCATATGAAACGACGGAGGGCTACGAATAGTTTCTGGCGAAAACCTTTAACGTAATGAACTTGATATCGTTGAAGGAACTGGATAGCTTTATAAAAATATAGTGATGAAAACCTTTGCTAAAGAGGTCACTCCCGGTGAAGGGATCTCGGCTCTTTCCCCGTGGAATGAGGTGCAGGATATTCCAACTGAATACCATGATGCAAAGCAATAGTAATCGGCTATAGTGAAGCTATTGCCCTGACGCAAACTTCTGTCCAAGGGGTCACTCCCGGTGAAGGGATCTCGGCCCTTGCCTCATCGACTGAGGTGCTGGATATTCATAACCGAATACCACTATGCAAAACAAAAGATAACGCCCTTGCAATAACAGCTTTTTGAAAAATGTTCCAACAACATCAGAATAGGTTTGTTTAGCTTGCATTGATCAGAATCAACGCAGTCCCATCAATTGATCACACCACAAAAGAACGAAAATAATGATGTACGTATTTGCTATCCGCATTCGCCACTGGGTCCCGTCATCACCCGTTAGGTTACTTAACTAACGACAGAGCGGGGACTGGACTAGCGCGGATGCAAAACATATACAACATCTACTAGTATATATATCAATATATAATATTCGCTCAAGGCGTGATAAAAAATGCAACAACACAGAAATGTAATAAGCATCACAGAACAATACATATATCTGGGATCCACGGGTTTCATAGAGCCGCTACTGAAACCCGACGTTCCCGTGGTCGTGTGGATAGCCTGTGCAATGAAATCCTAGACCTCTACGGGCGCGGCAAGTTACCCGCCAAAACCTGAAGCGAGGCAGCTGTTAGTGTATATGCCCAAGTGGCCATTACTGTATCATACTAGTTTGTATATTACTTAATGGAAGCTTTGGATATTCACCTTGTTTGTACAATCTTGTTCAAAATAGTAGTATGCTACTTGGTTTGTTTCTACTTCAATGTGTACATGTGTTTATTTTAGTATATCACATTAGTGGAGCCCTTAGGATCTTTGCTTAATTACCAGCGTTGTGATGGCAGTCACACTAGTGGGGGCTGGGTAATCTATAAGCACATCCTTATGCAGGTCCCTAGTCGCAGGACTATCGAGACAGGGCATCGATACTCCGGAGTAGACTAGCGTATGCGCTTCTCATCCCAGAGTGGGAGGTGGTCTGTCCCACAGCCATCAGTACGTCGTACTGGAGATAGTATACGGGTGCTCGTTGGGTTACGAGTACACTGGACAGGACTCATCGGGAACTGACCGGTTGGTATTATACGTGTCGTCAGTTATCAGTTCCCAGGTGACAAGAGTACAGCTTAGTCCGCTGACTTGACGCTGTCACTTCGCCTCGAGTGTGTTCCCACTGTACTTTGATTACTACCCTACCACGGCTCAAAGGAGTCGTGCAAACAGGTAGTAGTTGGGTACAGTCCCGAAGCACTTGGAGGCAGTGACGGTTAGACAGGATTCGTCTCTCCCGGTATTGGGGGTTGACATCGCGTTGTGTCTAGGAGAGCCATTACACGAGTAGTCCCTGGCCAGGGCAATCGAGATATACTGGTAGGCTTCCAGTGTTATCTCAGGGTGTTTTGGGCTTCACTCCGACACGATTTGTACCGTTATTAGGGGACTGACTTTACCACCCCCCTAGGCCCGCCATGCGATGTATCAGACGAACAGACCGGACTATACGGAGACTGTCACATTCAGGCTCAGTAGGAGTTAAGATGGGTTTCACCTCGTCAGTCTTCTTGTCGGCATCTACCTGGGGACCGTTACGCACAGCTAGTGCCGCTTGCGGTCTGTGGTTAAACCCACTGCTAGCGTAGTGTCGAGTCTTTAGAGTCCCACACAGAAAGCTATTCGCCTTTAGGAAAAAGAGTAGAGGTCGCATGGTTTTGCGGTAGGTCACATGGTTTTGCGACAGGGTTCGGTCACATCCGTGCACTTATGCACGTACAGTGTCCGGACAGTTTACACTAGCGGGCTTTGGTTTAAGCCAGATCGTAGTGTACGTATTGGGATTGGATTTATCCAGTATGTATTCGTGTTCCTCGGAACGCGGATGCGGGTGTGTATGCACAGTTGACGGAGAGACAGAGGCAGAGGATTCTCATTAGGGTTGTTGACCGTTGACTGTTGACTATTGACTTTTTGCTCAACCCTAAAGAGAATATGATATATGATTAGCAATAATATTAATTAAGTATTGTGGTGACATGGTTGTTGAGGGGTTGACTTTGTTGATTTGTTGACTTTGTTGACCGGTTGACTAGGTTGGATTAGTTGACCATCATGATGACAATGGTCATCATTTCATGGCAAAGACTTTTTACTTGCTTGTTTCTCTTGTGAGAAATGAGTGCATGAAATGATATGGCTATTGTAACTTAAGCCATTTACACAATACTTGATTACTATTTTGTTATGATGGTTATGGATTATGAGAGCCAAGAGAGAAAAGTCTTTCTCATTCTATCATTCTCATTCTCTCTCTTGAGTTCTTGAGCTCTCATCTCCTTCCTCTTGCTCTCCCTCTCTTAGTCTATGGTTCACGTGTCTCATGTGTTGAGAACCAAGAACCATAGAGAAAATCCCAACACACTCTTCTCTACTCACTCTAGTTCACAAGGTTTAGCAAACCAAGTGAACTAGTTTCTTTAAAGACCGAAGAAGAAGCCAAAGGTAGAAGCTTTCGAGGTGGATCTATCTTCGGCGCAAGGAGACGACGGAGTGAAGCCGATCCGGACAACCATCGAGGCTTGAAGACGAAGGAGATCAAGAAAGAAAGGTATAACCCCCTAACCGAGTAGTTAACAACTCCTAGTTAGGTTGTTAGTTAGATGTTTAACAAAGATCCGGTTTTGAGTCTATGTTACCACCTCTAGAAAAATTGTTTTTTACCAAATTCCGCATGCCCGAAAGTACCGGGAGAGGTAGCATGGACTTACAGTGGTATCAGAGCCTAGTTAAACTCTATCTAACATGTTAGCAAAGTAGCTAGAAGATCGATCAAAGTAAAGTCGCAAAACGAACCCAAAACTGTCAAGTTTCTGCCGAAATTTTTTCTGTTCAAAAATTTATAAATTTTATCTTAAAAATCAGCTCAGGCTTTTGTGTGAACACCCAAGAAATTTTGTCCCCTGAATCGTTCAATGTTCCGCGGAAACGCGGCGGGAGCGTGCTCCCGCCGCGGTTCCACGACCGAGTTAACTCGTTTGGGGAAAATTCTTCTTGCAGAGTGCTTATGCGGTTGTTTTGGGATTTTTGGAATATGTATTTTCTGCCCAGATTTTCCAGAACGAAAATTTTGTATTGGGGGCCTATAAATCCGTATTTTTGATCGAACTTCTAAAAGACTTGAGCTGACGGGTTATTCTGTGATGTGATATTTGTATTGAACGTCTGCTAAACGCTATATGTCGATTAGTGGGGGTTATACAAATCTGTGATCTGTAATGTTGCTGGAATGTGTATATGAATTCATTGGATTGTCGCGGGTGAATAGCCGGGGGTTGTGAGACGAGAGTTTTCTTTTCTTTCAATTCATGTAAATTTGTAAATTGATATAATAATTATTTGTATGGCCGCACAACCGGGTCGGGGTTGTAGACGTCATTGTATAATTTCTTTTTACTGTTTTTGCTCCTAGGATAGACCCATGGAGGGGGTGCACAAACTACCGGGTATGCCGAAGTGCCGAGTGGCCTACTCACGGAGTTGAGGGAGGTTGTTTCGCTTCGGGTACTTGGCGGGTAGTTTGCCGCACCCGTAGGGGTCTTGGGTGGGGTATTGGCTATTCACCGCGACCGTGTAATCTGCTTTTCATTACAGGCTCGTACGAATTGCGGGCTCCTAGTATATCCAATGTGTTCATCTGTGATCTAAAATGGCTATCATTGCAATATATCTATATATGATATTATTTAGGCGTTGCTTATGTTTTACAGCCGCGCTAGCCCAGCCTCCGCTCTGTCGTTAGTTAAGTAACCTAACGGGTAATGACGGGGCCCCGTGGCGAATGCGAATGGCATAAGCGTACGTCATATTTTGGTTGTTTTCTGCAATAATAGGATTAAATGATGGGACGCATTAAAAGAAATAATGCAAGAATATCACGCATTAAAAGAACTAATGCAAGAAAATAAACCAAATAAAAGTCGTTGGAACACTTTCGAAAAACCACTCGGTTCTTTTCAAAACTAACTTTTAAATGCGGAGTTTGAGCCACTCCTTTTAAAAGCTATCTCGTTCCATCGATTATATCAAGTTCTCTACGTTCACGGTTTCGCCAAAACCATTCGTAGCCCTCCGTAGTTTTACATGAATAGTCAATAGTATTCAAGCTGTGTTTGTTGGCCAAAGTCAAGGCATAGTGATTGGTAGGTATTGGGTATTCATGTGCAGCATAGATAGATGCGTTGGTTTGGAACAGTCGTACTGCCTTGTTGGCCAAAGTCAAGGGTAGGTGCGGGTGGATTCAAATTAACCTGGAGAACGACGGGTAGAACTTGACATGTGATTTATGATTTGTTGGCCAAAGTCAAGGTCATAAGAGCATGGGGCAAAAATCCACATCGGGAGTTTCATAAGTACTGAAACTTGCTAGCGTTGCATACCATTTGGAGTGTGAAGATTCTGGTAGGATTCCTTCAGTTTCGTCACGCGATGATATTTGGATCCCGATCCTACTGTGAGTATATGCTACTCCTCGGGAAATTTCTCACTTAACGATCAATGCTATAAACCAAGTAGGTGTCTAGAAAGGTGTTAGCGGGGCTACGCCCCCAGGGAAAAGAGGTTCTTAAATTAAGGAACTTCGCGAAAGTGTTGGAAAACCTCCCTCGAAGTACCGACACTGGCCTGGCTGAACGGTTAAGCAAGTATTGTACGGTGAGATTGATCCTGACTAATTCTTCCTTTTTGGTTTGAGGAGGGATTCGAGAAACAGTGGGAGCCATCCTGTTTAGACAAACTAAAAACCACTCTAAACTTGCAAGAGCATCATGCTGAGTGTTTCTTCTTCTCTCTCCTAATTCCAGCGACCAATCGACAAGACTGGACTTAAGTTACTTCTAGATAAAAACATACTGACAGAGCCAAACTACAAAGATTGGCTCAGGAATGTCAAAATGGCAATCACTTACGACAAGCTGGGGTATCTTCTTATCACCAAAGCTCCCCCCATCCCAGGTCCTACCTCCAGCGTCGCGGATAAGGAAATCCGTAAGACTTAGGAGATTGATTGCGCGAAGGCCAAGTGCCTCGTGCTTGCTTCTATGGACAATGAACATCAGAGGAGGCACGAGAATATGGACCTGGAATCAATATTTCTCCATACAAAAGAACTGTATGGAGAGCATTCTCGTATCGCAAGGTACGAAGTGTCGAAGAAGTTATTTTCGGCAAGATTGGCCGTCGGATCATCGGTAGCGGAACACGTGCTTAAGATGATTGGCTACATTGAGGAGCTCGCAGAACTTGGGACCACGTTGGAGAGTGAGCTCTATACGGACTTGATTCTCCAGTCCCTTCTTCCACTTACGCCCAGTTTATACTGAACTTCAACTTACAAGAAAAAGAAGTTGAACTTTCAGAACTCCTCAACATGCTGAGGAGCGCAGAGGGCACCCTACAGAAAGGTAGGGAAACATCCACTTTGTTTGTAGGAGGATCTTCTTCTTCGAAGTCCAAGGCGAAAGCCAAGGGAAAGAAGAGGAAAGCCCCCGCCAAACCAAGGGGCGGTGTTAGTAAAGTGGATACGAAAGGAAAGGAAAAGGCAACAAAGATAGCGGGGAAGCTTGTGGGTAAAGAAGAATGCTTCTATTGTCATATGAGTGGACACTGGAAGAAAGATTGCAGGGCTTGGAAGGCCAGGACACAGGAACTGAAGCAGGTTGCGGCTTCAGCTTCAGGTGTGTATGTTATTGAAAACTGTCTTTCAATAAACTCTACCTCCTTGGTATTGGATTCATATCTGTAATTCTTTGCAGGGGTTGAGAAACCGTAGGGTTTTGAAGGCAGGTGACATGACCCTCAAAGTTGCAAACGGAGCTAGCATGGATGCTAAGGCCGTGGGGGACTATCACCTGGGAATGTCAGATGGGCATGTTTTGGTTTTGCGTAATTGCTTTTTTGTACCCAACGCAACTTGTAATATCATTTTTGTATCTTTGGTTTCTAAAGAAGGTTATGAATTTGCGTTTGTAAGAAATGTTGTAAACATTCACCTTAATCAAGTTCTGATTGGGTCAGGTACATTGAGCAATGGTATATACGTATTAAACCAACCACAGATTTTCAATGTCCAGAATACACACAAAAGAAAGTCTCCGGAAATAAATCAGACTTTCTTATGGCATTGTAGACTAGGTCACATCAATGAGAGAAGGTTGACGAAGTTACATACAGAAGGATATTTGAATCCGTTCGAATATCAATCGTATGCCACTTGTCAATCTTGTCTCAAAGGAAAGATGACAAAGACTCCGTTCACTGGACACAGAGTAAGAGCGAGCGAGCTCTTGGGACTTGTACACAGCGACGTGTGCGGTCCAATGTCTACACATGCGCGAAGCGGTTATTCTTACTTCATTACTTTTACGGATGACTTCTCGAGGTACGGTTATGTCTTCTTAATGAAACATAAGTCCGAAGCCTTTGGAAAATTCCAGGAATATAAGAATGAAGTAGAAAAACAAACCGGCAAAAGTATTAAGATTCTAAGATCGGATCGAGGTGGAGAATACTTAAGTGTCGAGTTCCTGGATTATTTAAAAGAGAACGGAATTCTCTCTCAGCTTACTCCTCCATACACTCCGCAACATAACGGTGTATCGGAGAGACGGAACCGAACCCTATTGGATATGGTACGGTCCATGATGAGTAACGCTGAGTTACCGCGATCATTCTGGGGGTATGCGCTAGAATCAGCTGCATACCTTTTGAACCGAGTTCCAACTAAGACTGTGCCTACTACACCATATGAGATGTGGTGTGGGAAGAGACCCTATCTTAAGCATATTAAGACATGGGGATGTCCAGCTTTTGTTAAAAAGCAGCATGCGGACAAGCTCGAGGCACGCTCAGTACAGTGTAAGTTCGTGGGATATCCAAAGAATTCCAAGGGATATTTCTTCTACTGCGAAGAGGAACAAAAAGTTCTTTTTCTTGTCTTGCCTAATTCTTGGAAACTGAGTTTTTGGAAATCCAGATAAGTGGGAGCACAGTAGAACTGGAAGAAATTCCAGTACCACGAGTTATTACTGAAAGCTTAGTGGAACTAGAGGGTTTAAAAGAACAGGACATTCCTACGCCGCTCCGCAGAAGTAGTAGGCAGTCTCATCCGCCCGAGAGATACTACGGTTTTCTCATAGACGGGGATAGAGAGGATTCCATCATGGATTATGATGAGCCTACTAGCTTCCAGCAAGCCGTTCAGAGCGTCGACTCGGTAAAATGGCTGTATGCAATGCGGACCGAAATAGAGTCCATGTACA
Source organism: Agapanthus africanus (assembly GCA_030015575.1). Lineage (NCBI taxonomy): Eukaryota > Viridiplantae > Streptophyta > Magnoliopsida > Asparagales > Amaryllidaceae > Agapanthus > Agapanthus africanus. Next base: position 327,362,142 of record JASDDO010000031.1, read on the forward strand.
CCAACAAAGTATGGACGTTGGACATTGCTCCAGACGGGGTAAAACCCGTAGGATGCAAGTGGATCTTCAAAAGGAAGATTGGTGTAGATGGACAGGTTGAGACCTATAAAGCTAGACTTGTAGCAAAGGGTTTTCGTCAAAGACCTGGTTTGGACTATGACGAGACCTTTTCTCCGGTAGCTATGCTGAAATCCATTCGGATCCTTCTTGCCATTGCTGCCTTCCATGATTATGAGATTTGGCAAATGGACGTAAAGACCGCTTTTCTAAATGGAAATTTAGAGGAGTGTGTCTATATGGACCAGCCAGAAGGTTTCATTCAGAGTGGGAGGAGCGGAAAGGTGTGCAAGTTGCTTAAGTCCATTTACGGACTAAAGCAGGCATCGCGGAGTTGGAACATCTGTTTTGATGAGACGGTCAAGGAATTTGGCTTTATCATAAATCCAGATGAACCATGCATCTATAGTAGATTTGTAGCGAGAACTGTAGTATTCCTCGTTTTATACGTGGATGACATTCTCTTAATAGGAAATGACATTCCTATGCTACAATCTGTCAAGGGGTTCTTGTCACACAAGTTCTCCATGAAAGACCTGGGTGATGCCTCATACATCCTGGGGATCCGGATCCATCGTGATAGATCCAAGAGGATATTAGGACTTTCACAGTCCAGGTATATCGACACCATACTGAAATGATTCAGTATGGAGGATTCCAAGCGCGGTAACCTACCGGCTTGTCACGGGATCACCCTCTCTAAAGAGATGTCTCCCAAGACTGATTTGGAGAGGGATCGCATGTCTATTATACCCTACGCTTCTGCGGTAGGCTCTATAATGTATGCGATGTTGTGTACCAGACCGGATGTAGCTTATGCACTGAGTGTGGTAAGCCGGTATCAGTCAAACCCTGGGGAGAAACATTGGATAGCGGTAAAGAACATTCTCAAGTACCTGAGAAGGACTAAGGAGATGTTCTTGGTGTATGGCGGAAAAGACCTCCAGATCGAGGCCTTTGCTGACTCCAGCTTCCAGAGTGACAAGGATGATTCCAAGTCCATGTCTTGTTTTGTCTTTATCCTCAATGGAGGGGCGGTGTGTTGGAAGAGTTCCAAACATGAAACCGTTGCAGACTCGACGATGGAAGCGGAATACATCGCTGCATCTGATGCCGCAAAAGAGGTTGTCTGGATGAGGAAGTTCTTGAAAGAACTTCAGGTGGTTCCGTCCATTGTTGATCCAATACCTCTGTATTGCGACAACAACGGGGCTATAGCTTTAGCGAAGGAATCCAGGCCCCATCAGAGATCCAGACACATCTTGAGGCGGTATCACCTGATCAGGGAGATCGTGGATCGCCAGGAGATCGAGGTTCGGAGGGTCGCTTCAGAAGATAACACTGCAGATCCATTCACCAAAGCCTTGCCCCAAACTCAGTTCGAGCGGCCGATCGAGATGATAGGTCTTCGATACGCCAGTACATGGCCTTAGTGCAAGTGGGAGATTGTTAGTGTATATGCCCTAGAGGCCATTACTGTATAATACTAGTTTGTATATTACTTAATGGAAGCTTGGGATATTCACCTTGTTTGTACAATCTTGCTCAAAATAGTAGTATGCTACTTGGTTTGTTTCTACTTCAATGTGTACATGTGTTTATTTTAGTATATCACCTATACACACATTAGTGGAGCCCTTAGGATCTTTGCTTGATTACCAGCGTTGTGATGGCAGTCACACTAATGGGGGCTGGGTAATCTATAAGCACATCCTTATGCAGGTCCCTAGTCGCAGGACTATCGAGACAGGGCATCGATACTCCGGAGTAGACTAGCGTATGCGCTTCTCATTCCAGAGTGGGAGGTGGTCTGTCCCACAGCCATCAGTACGTCGTACTGGAGATAGTATACGGGTGCTCGTTGGGTTACGAGTACACTGGACAGGACTCGTCGGGGACTGACCGGTTGGTATTATACCTGTCGTCAGTTATCAGTTCCCAGGTGACATTAGTACAGCTTAGTCCGCTGACTTGACGCTGTCACTTCTCCTCGAGTGTGTTCCCACTGTACTTTGATTACTACCCTACCACGGCTCAAAGGAGTCGTGCAAACACGTAGTAGTTGGGTACAGTCCCGAAGCACTTGGAGGCAGTGACGGTTAGACAGGATTCGTCTCTCCCGGTATTGGGGATTGACATCGCGCTGTGTCTGGGAGAGCCATTACACGAGTAGTCCTTGGCCAGGGCAATCGAGATATACTGGTAGGCTTCCAGTGTTATCTCAGGGTGTTTTGGGCTTCACTTTGACACGACATGTACCGCTATTAGGGGACTGACGTTTACCGCCCCCCTAGGCCCGCCATGCGATGTATCAGACGAACAGACCGGACTGTACGGAGACTGTCACATTCAGGCTCAGTAGGAGTTCAGATGGGTTTCACCTCGTCAGTCTTCTTGTCGGCATCTACCTGGGGACCGTTATGCACAGCCAGTGCCGCTTGCGGTCTGTGGTTAAACCCACTGCTAGCGTAGTGTCGAGTCTTTAGAGTCCTACACAGAAAGCTATTCGCCTTTAGGCAAAAGAGTAGAGGTCGCATGGTTTTGCGGCAGGTCGCATGGTTTTGCGACAGGGTTCGGTCACATCCGTGCACTTATGCACGTACAGTGTCCGGACAGTTTACACTAGCGGGCTTTGGTTTAAGCCAGATCGTAGTGTACGTATTGGGATTTGATTTATCCAGTATGTATTCGAGTTCCTCGGAACGCGGATGCGGGTGTGTATGCACAGTTGACGGAGAGACAGAGGCAGAGGATTCTCATTAGGGTTGTTGACCGTTGACTATTGACTTTTTGCTCAACCCTAATGAGAATATGATATATGATTAGAAATAATATTAATTAAGTATTCTGGTGACATGGTTGTTGAGGGGTTGACTTTGTTGACTTTGTTGACCGGTTGACTAGGTTGGACTAGTTGACCATCATGATGACAATGGCCATCATTTCATGGCAAACACTTTTTACTTGCTTGTTTCTCTTGTGAGAAATGAGTGCATGAAATGATATGGCTATTGTAGCTTAAGCCATTTACACAATACTTGATTACTATTTTGTGATGATGGTTATGGATTATGAGAGCCAAGAGAGAAAAGTCTTTCTTATTCTATCATTCTCATTCTCTCTCTTGAGTTCTTGAGCTCTCATCTCCTTCTTCTTGCTCTCCCTCTCTTAGTCTTGTAGGGATTCTAGGCACTCCATTGAGGTCTCACAAGGCATCAACCATGCCAATTTCAAATCTTACGGGTGCTGAGAAACCCTAATACGGATCGTTGGCTAGAATTCTAGGCGATAACAATAACTAGTAAACAACTTTACTAATAAAGAACGGAAATACAACCTTTGTAGATCCGGTTCTCCACCTCCATGGCTCCGCGATGAAGTCTCCTCGCTGTACAAATCGGATCTTGGGCTCTAGCGTCGGCTTCATCGGAGAAAAAGCGGGCTAGGTCATCGACGACGATGCCGAAGATGATCTACGTCGAGGCATCGCTAGATCAAGCTCCAACTTCACCAAGTCAAGAAAACTTGTGAAGGAAACACCCTATACTACTTGGCAAGAGGTAGAGGATGAAGAAATAGGAAGTGGGTAGACTTTAGATTTGGATTTCTCACACTTTTTCATCAATCACCATTGATGTAGCAAGCTTCTTTTCATGGAAGAAGAAGATGAAGAAGAAGAAGAAGATATGATAAGTGTTAAATAATTTGATAAATAAATCAATACTTATCATGACTTCAACCATGGTTTAGTGTAGAGATTTAACTAAGGTTAGATGAGTGGTTAGGGTTAGAGAAGAGACAAGAATGGTGGACTTGTTCAAAGCTTCAAGAAGCTTCAAATAAAAACAAAAATAGCAACCATTCTTTTCTCTTTATCTTTTCTAAATGAAATAAATAAATAGATAAATGAATAAGTAAAAGAAATGATACCCTAACCACTAACTAACCATGGTTTAATACTTTACACAAAACCAAGCTAGAATGTATCATCAAACATGATACAATCATGTGCACAAAAAAATATATCACATATACAATGTGCAATTCAAGTGAGAAAATCCATTTAAAGTGAACCAATACTAGTTAATGCAAAGTAATATATCAAATATATAATTATACATTAAATCATTAAATCAACACTTGATTCAATGATCCGGTCATGTCGCATATAACCGGCTAGTATCCAATGTATCGGCTTATCGAATCAATCCTTGATTCGATAACTAGGTTATATCGCATATAACCATTCGATACATTCATCACGAGAATAGAATACGGTATCACATATATGCATTATTCTCGGTCCCACACATATCTCATATGCGCTCCTATTTCGTTTTGCTTGAGCCAGGAAACCTCTGTGTAGGACTCTAAAGACTCGTCAATACGCCGGCAGCAGATGATGATCATATCAAACACCCACAAGCCGCAAGCGGTCTGCTAAACGTAACGGCCACCCGGGTATTGAGCGATCAGAAGATCGATGAGCAAGCCCGCTCACACTCCTGTGAATCCAACCAGTAACACTTACCGTACAGTCCGGTCTGTTCGTCTGATATGTCGCATATCTCGCCTAGGGGTGGTAAAAGTCAGACCCCAATAGCTCGATAAGTCATGCCGACGTGAAGTCCATGACATGTGTGAAACTACTGATAACACTTACCAGTAGGTCACTGCAACCCTGGCCAGGGATTTCCTGTTATGGCCAGTCGAGCATAGCGCAACATCAACCCCCAATACCGGGAGAGACGAATCCCCTCCTATCGCTCATTGCCTCCATGTGAATCGGGACTGTACCCAAAAACCACCTGTTTGCACAACTCAGTAGAGCCGTGGTAGGGTGGAAATCAAAGCACAGTGGGAGACACACAAGACTCTATGACGATCTCGGGTCAACAGACTAAGCTGTACCAGTGTCACCAGAGAACTGCCATCTGACGTGAGGTATAATATCATCTGGGAGTTCTTGGCGAGTCCGTTCAGTGTACCAAGTCTCCACTGAGCACCCGCATACCATCTTCGATGTCAAACACCAATGGATATGGGATCATCCATCGCCCATCGCATGGGTCGAGAAGATATACGCTAGTCTACTCTGGAATATCGATGCCCCGTCTCGATATTCCCTCGACTAGGAACATTTCAAGGATGTACTCATGGACTATCCAGGCCCCACTAGTATGATCTTCATCACAGTCCTGGAAGTCGAGTACACATCCTAAGGGCTTTATCAACATGTAACAGAGAGACAGAAAGTATACACGTTAAGATAAAGAGCAACCAGATAGCGTACTATCATGTCGAGCAAGAAAGTCCTACCTATATATGTCCCAGCATCCACTACAATATACATCCAATGTACAGTAATGGCCTCGAGGGCATACATATAACTAACAAGTCTATGGTTCACTTGTCTCATGTGTTGAGAACCAAGAACCATAGAGAAAATCCCAACACACTCTTCTCTACTCACTCTAGTTCACAAGGTTTAGCAAACCAAGTGAACTAGTTTCTTCAAAGACCGAAGAAGAAGCCAAAGGTAGAAGCTTTCGAGGTGGATCTATCTTCGGCGCAAGGAGACGACGGAGTGAAGCCGATCCGGACAACCATCGAGGCTTGAAGACGAAGGAGATCAAGAAAGAAAGGTATAACCCCCTAACCGAGTAGTTAACAACTCCTAGTTAGGTTGTTAGTTGGATGTTTAACAAAGATCCGGTTTTGAGTCCATGTTACCACTTCTAGAAAAATTATTTTTACCAAATTCCGCATGCCCGAAAGTACCGGGAGAGGTAGCATTGACTTACAGCAGCCCCCTTCAGCAACGTGAATGGACCACCCAGCACTTCACGGAATCCGGTAACTTGGGCACCCCTCCTGGGTCAACCTGTACCCCCTACGAGTGCGGCGAATAGCCCGCCAATTCTAGAATGATGCCCCCCTCCGTCTCAACGCCATAAGATGCAGGCCCGTTGCCCTTTAGAACCCGGCTATCCGTGCACCCCTCCGCGGGGTAATCCTAGTACAGAAAGTAAAATATACAACGGGTATATCGACCTCATCCAGGTCGTGCCCTAAAAGAATAAGATACAAACAGGCAGTGACGGCAGTCCACAGGTCGGACGCTCGCCCCGCAATATCAAATGTACATATACAACCAAACTGTACTACCATTGCATCCAGGCTATCCCCCACGACCAATCCGCAGCATCACCGCACAACACAGAATATCAACGTGAATGTCACGTTCGCAAATCCGTCTAAAAGGGCTATAGCAGTTAGACAGGATTTATCGATCAAATGACATTCACGGTCGCAGATGTAATGTAAATACTGTGAACTAACATGTTTAAAATTCTCGAACGATCAAATTTACCGAAGTGGGCCCCAAGCACTACTGTAGCACTCAAAGAAATTCTGGGACCAAAAAGAATATTCCAAAAACCCCATTTTCAACCCAGAAGCTCTCTGTGAAAATTTGGTGAAGTGAACAGTATAAGTAGTGGCGGAACCGCGGCCCAATCATGGGTTTGCCGCGGTTCCGCGGTGCAACAGTAAGAACAAGCCACCAAATTTTCATAGAATGCTTATAATTGGCTGCATGTGTTTCTGCAAAAACCTGAAAAATGTTTAGAGCCCAAAAAAATTTCGACAGAAACTAATGCAATGAAAACGCGGTTTTTGAAAATTTGTCCGATCGAAGTTCTAAACACGTTACAGCAAGCTAGACTAGATTAATGGCGTGGCTCTGATACCAGTGTAAGTGCACGGCGGCGCCCCGGCCTTCAATCCGATGCCAGAATGCGGAAACGAAATTTTCTAACAACTAGAAACCGGAACCACCGTGCACAAAAATCCCGGATCGGGCCATTAACCTAACTCTAGCAAACTAGAATAAGAGTAGAGAAGCTATACCAAGTGATCCGTGTCCTTCGGTCTTCGCCTCCACTTCGATCTCCTCGCGGAATCTCCGGTCGTCACCTCCTCGTCGAAACGGGCACCACATCGCCGGGTTCTTTTTGGGGCTCCCACCTCTGGACCGAGGCAACTCGGGCACGAAGTTGGCAAGTCGACGTGTCCAAGAATTGCTGTAGGAAAGTGTAGAGAGGTATGTCTCATGGGGTTTGAAGTTGCCATTGATGGAGGTGAAGAAAGATAGAACTTTGGAGGAAAATGGTGCTCTCATTTTTCTAGCAAGGAATAAGAAATGAGATGATCAAATTTCCCACACCCTCTCCCTCTCTCTCTAGTGGCCGGCCCCTACTCCATGGTGGAGAGAAAAGAATGAATTTTCAAGAGAAGAAAAGAAATGATAATCATAGATTAAAGTCACACCCATTTCACCTCTCAATCCTTTCACAAATCCTTTCTTTATAAAGGCAAAGGAAGAGACTAAAAAGGAATCTCATGATGAAAGAACTATCATGAAGCCAGAATTTACAAGTAACCTCCTCCACAAAAGATAATTTGCACACTTGCAAATAACCCCCCTCCATCAGATAAGTCCGGCCGTGAAGGAACAAAGGAAAACTGGCCGGAACGGAATGCAAACTGGAAACTTCAGAAAACTGATCCCGTAATAAATTACAGGAAAACCCCGCGACGGTATATACATACCCGCATTTGTATTCCCACTGAATACAAATGCAATGAGACAAAATCTACACAGTACAATACTAGGATCCGGCTTAAACCAAAGCCCGCTAGTTTTATCTGTCCGATCATAATTCGTGCAATACCGCACGTATCTGATCGAACCCTGCCATATCTCCATACGGCCTCTACAACGTTTTTCCCAAAACTGAGAAACTGGTCTGTGGGGGACTCTAATGACTCGTCAACACCATGGTTGTGGATTTAACCACTAGCACGTCAGAGGTATTAGCCATACGTGACGGGCCACCAGCTATTGACCAAAAGGGACGTCTGTGAGCGAACTCATCCTGACACCCTACTGAGTATGTCAGTGATAATATCCGTACAGTCCGGTCCGTTCGTTTATGAGCATCACATGGCGGGCCTAGGGGGTTGGTAAAAGTCAGACCCCCAAAAGCGGTACAAGTCGTGTCGGAGTGTAGCCCAGAACACCCTGAGATACTACTGGAATACCTACCAGTAAATCTCCTTCCTTGGCCAAGGACTTTCATGTACTAGCTCTCCTAGACACAGCGCGACCTCACCCCCAATACCGGGAGAGACGAACCCTTGTAGATCCGCTCACTACCTCCATGTGGCTCGGGACTGTACCCAACTAAAACCTGTTTGCACGTATCCTTTGAGCGTGGTAGGGTTGTAATCAAAGCACAGTGGGAACTCACATGAGACAAATGACGATCTCAGGTTGATGAACTAACCTGTACACATGTCACCAGGGAACTGCTATCTGACGTCAGGTATAATACCAAGTAGCAGGTTCCCGGCGAGTCCTGTCCGGTGTACTCATAACCCAATGAGCACCTGTATACATCTTAGGTGAACCAACTGACACTAGTGGCTTGTAAGACCGCCCACCGCCCCTCGTCGGGGTCTCGACTGTATACACTAGTCTACTCTGGAGTATCGATGCCCTGTCTCGAAACACCCACGACTAGGGACCTTTTAAGAATGTGCTTATAGACCCTAGCTCCCACGTATATGATCGCCCTCATACTGCTGGTAGTCAAGCAAGAATCCTAGGGGCTCTATCAACGTGTAATAGTGATCAGTAATGTCACCTAAAGAAGTACACGATGATAAGGATAAATCAGATAGCATACTATCATCTTGAGTAAGACTGTCCTACCGGCATAGGTCCTCCCTCAATCATTGCAATCACGTGCCTGTGATCCAATAATTGACTTTGAGGGCACTATATCCAACAAAGGACCGATCTATAAAGGTTGTATTCCTTGCTCACTTAGACATGCAAAGTGTTTGCATTTTCATTTTTGTCAATTTCTGGTTAACGATTTAAAGTTAGGGTTAGCTAGAACGGAAATTTTTTGAATTTGGCTTGGACGATGCCACCCGAAACACTTCTGCCATGCTAGGTAACCCTGCAGTGGTATCAGATCCATGCTAGAAATTTAGACGGATTTTGATAGAATTACGAAACCGAAACAACTCCGAAACTTGAATTGCGAAACCCTAGTTTCTGTCCATTTTAAAAGTTGTTCAAAAAAAGTTTTAAACAAGTACAGAGTGATGTATGAGATATATCATGAACACCATAAAAATTTCAGGCTAAAAGAAGATTTTTTGGCCGGCCACATGTACACACATCTCGGCCAAATCCGAGACCCCTCCCCTGAAATTTTTTGTGTGTTCCAGTGACTTGGTTTTGGTGTTTCAGGTGTTGTTTCTTTTTACTAATTTTGCATATGATGTAATCTTATACTATAAACAATTCGGAGTATTTCGTATTCGTATTTTTAACATTGTTTCGGGTCATTCGCATGTTGTCTTGACAAAATTAAAAAGTTCGATCGAATGTCAAAAACCCATGTTTTCCAAGTTTAACGTATTCGGAAAAACATGCAAGTGATTTTATGAACTCTCTAGAAGAATGAAACCCTAACTCAAATTTTTGGATCGCGGAACCACGGTCAAATCCAAGGGTTTGCCGTCGTTCCGTGGCGACATGAGTGAGGCTTGGGTCTGCCTTTCTACGGCTGGTGCATAGGTACTGTGGTATATTCTGGGTATTACTAAAACTGTGCTCAAGTGTTGAGCTGTCGGGAAATCGTGGGACTTTGATGAATCGATCGAAAATTTTAACGTCGTCCAGATATTATGTGATAGGATACAATATTTAGAATCCATAAATGTAGTTATGAGATAACTAGTTTGAATATTATAAATCTAGCAGTTTAGTCTCATTTGATCGATTGCCACGGAATGTTGATGAGATCAAAAGTCCGTCACAATCACGTAGTGTACGCAGATACTCGCCGGGTAACCTTATTAGATAGCCACGCCCTATAGCCCCGACCAAGTTACTGTAGGAGAACCCCGTCGCCAAAAGCATCCGTTCGGGTGCTCGCGGCAGCGGTGTTCCACCTTTGTGCACTTCGTCGAAGGCATCGGGGGGTGCGGCCGTCTACTAAAGTTTACGACGAGCATCTGATCAGAATGTCAGAAATCTTGTTGAATTGCCCGACTAGATAATAAAAAGTGTTTTCGAGATCGAGACTAAAATGCGGGGTTTATAATTGTTAGGCATGCGATGTCTAAGGATTTCATTTGGTTAGGCATATGATGTCTAAGGTGGTTGCGGATTCCAACTGTTGTAGTTTTACAGTTTCTTTTTTGTGACCGTAAGTGTAATATATGGTGTATCGCCGGTTTCGGTGCTATATATCAATGACAATTGGGATATGAATATTTACTTACGTTGATGACATGTGATATTATGTGTTGCTGTGATATGTTATATTGGATCGTCGTGTTTGAATAGCCGGGGGTTTTATGTGAGATGAGAGTTTTTCATTTTCATTCATGTAAAATTCATTGTTTGAAATATTCTTTTATTGGGGCAATTTCGGGTTAAGGATGATGTCACCATTGTATATTATTTACTTTTCCGCATTATGATAGACCCAAGGCGGGGTGCACAAGTAACCGGGTTCTAGGGTCCAGTGGGAGACCATTTCGAGGAGTCGAGACCGGGTCTCCTAACTCTAGAATTGGTAGGGTTGCTTGCCGCTCTCGCAGGGGTCTAGGGGTGTGGGATTGGCTATTCATGACGACCGTGGAATCCGTGTTTTATACAGGCTTAATTTAAAACCCGGAAATCCTAGAATATCCAATATTTCATTTGTTTTATTCTACTGCGATATTCTGTGATGTGATCAATGATTATATTCTGAGACGAATGCCTATATTATATATATGAGATATAATTAATATTGTTGCTTTTGTTTCATATATGATGCTTGGGAAGCATAATAAATGGGACTTCATTAATGAGATTAATGAAATAAAAGAAACCTAAAAATGTTGTAGAAACTTGTTTCGAAAACTGGTAGCTCTAGTTCTTGCTTTGCATAGCAGTATTCTTTGTAGAATATCCAGCACCTTATTCGATAAGGAAAGAGCCGAGATCCCTTCACCGGGAGTGACCTCTTTAGCGAAACTAGCAGATGCTACAAACTCGGTTTGTCTTTTGATTGCTTTTATAGCTTTTGCTTTGCATAGTGGTATTTGTGAAATATCCTACACCTTATTCGATAAGGAAAGAGCCGAGATCCCTTTACCGGGAGTGACCTCTTTAGCAAAACTAGTAAAGGTTTCAAAAACACTCCTTTTAAAATCACTCGATTCTACGACGATATCAAGTTCATTACGCAAAAGGTTTTCTTAAAAACCTGTCATAGCCCTCCGTCATTTCAGATAAGTAATAGTTAGTACTCGTGTTGCGTTTGTTGACCTTGTCAAGGTGTAGTGTGCGGTAGCTGATTAGTGCTTATCTGCATAAGCATATGATGCGATTGGATTAGGGTAGTCGTGCAACCATGTTGACCCTGTCAAGGGTCATGCGGGTGGGTTTAATTCAATCTGGAAATGACAGGTTGAACTTGACTTGCGGTCTATGGTTTGTTGGCCTTGTCAAGGTCATAAATCGCTCGGGGCAAAACATTATCGGGAATTTCAAGTGTTGAAATTTGGAATAAGATTGCATACCTTCTATGATATAGTTGGATCCCGAAACCACCCACGAGTAAGAGTAACTCCTGGGAGAGTTTTACACATCACAATTAGCCAATCAAGTAGGTGTCTAGAAAGTTGTTAACGGGGTTATACCCATGGGAAAATGAGGTTTATTTTAATTAGGTCCTTGCGAAAGCACGGGGAACCTCCCTTAAAGTACCAACACTGGCCTGGCTAAAAGATTGGCGAACTTGTAGGGTGTAATTAATCCCGGCTAGTCTTTCCTTTTAAGGTTTGAAGGAAGATTGGACTAAAACAGTGGGAGCCATCATGATTAGATAAATTAATAACCAATCTAATCTTGTAAGAGCATACGCTGAGTGTTTTCTTCTCTCTCTCTATCTCCAGGCAGTGACCATGTCACGTCTTAATCAAGATAATAATATGGATGTATTGACCAAACTCGCTTGTTATACTGAGCTGGGTGTAACACCTTAGTATGCGATTAGTGGTTAATTATGCATTAATACGGGTTTTTAGTAAAAAAAGGTTTACCAAAACGGTTTTCAAATATTTTATAAAAATTAATGAATATTTTATTAGAATTTAATTTTGGCTTGCACACACATGTGCTTGTAAACTAGGGCTAATTTTGGGGTTAACCCATGTTTATGTGGCCATAGGATTAACCATCCTACTAATTATAATATGTTAATAAGAAAATTAATTAGTTTTCAAAAATAAAAATTTAAATTACAAATGATTTGTTTAGGGGTTGACTTGAGGAGAGATGATGAGAGAGGGAAGGAATGATTTTGGTTAAGCATAGGGGGCACAATCATGATTAGCCTTAAATGAGGGGGGGGGGGGAGAGGTGCATGCTTGCTCCCATAACACACCCATCTCACTCTCTCTCTATTAAGTTCTAAATTCCATTTCTTTCTCTCATAAAATTTTTCCTTCTCCTCTCTCCTAGAAACTGAAACTTCAGCTCCTCATCAAACCTCAACCCAAATTCTGTAAGTCTACGTTACCCACCCCGGTGCTTACGGGGAGGCAGAATAGGTAAAAATCAAATTTTTTAAAAAAGGTAACATGGACTGAAACTTGAGGATCTTTGCCAAACCATTGCTAACATACTACAAGAGGTTCTATCTACTATGCAAGGAGATTATACCTCATGCTACTAGTCCTTCGGGTCTTCTCCGCTACCCTCCTCGTCTCCGCAGGCTCCATGGGTCAATCCGGATCTTGGTCACCTCCGCGGCCTCCTTGAGTCGAAGACGATCCACCCAAGAGTCTGTAGTACGAGCTCCACCTCAAGCCGAGGTAACTAGGGCAACAAGTTTACTATTCTTGATGTCCTAGGTGGTGTAGAAGATGATGGTGGATTTGTTTGTCTATTTAGAACCTTATTTTCTCAACACATGAGAGCTAAGAAAAAATCTAGAGAGGAAGAAGAAGGAGCAACCATGGGAGCTTCTCACTTGAAGAGAGAGAATGAGAAGAGAATAATGATCCATAAACCAAATAATTACTAATCTCTTATCATGATAAAGTTTATGGCTATATTGATTTGACCATTATCATCACAAAAATAAAACCAAAAGCAAAAGAAGGATCTAGTGCTCACAAGAAAGATCTAAGTCAACAATGGTCAAATTGTCAACATGGTCAAGCATGGTCAAATGGTTAAAGCAATTAGCCATAACATAATTATCATTAAAGAGATTAGTAAATAATTGCCTCTCCTCATAATGGTTTTGACCGAACTAACGGTCAAAACCCTATTGAGGCACCTCCTTCTTCTTCGCTCCTCACAACCGCGCATACACACCCGCATCCGCATTCCGTAGAATGCGAATGCATAGAAGACAAAACTAATCCATCCATACAATACTAGGATCCGGCTTAAACTAAAGCCCACTAGTATTGTCTGCCCGAACAGCATACGCGCACAAGTGCACGTAAGTGATCGTAGCCCTGCCGTAAAACCATACGGCCTCTACACCTTTCACCCAGTGCAGGGAAACTCTCTGTGTGGGACTCTAAAGAATTGACACTACGCTGGAAGTGGGTTTAACCACAGACCGCAAGCGGCACTAGTTGTACGTAACGGTCCCCAGGTAGATGTCGATAAGAAGGCCGATGAGGTAAACCCATCCGAACTCCTACTGAGCCTGAATGCGACAATCTCCGTACAGTCCGGTCTGTTCTTCTGAGAGTATCGCATGGTGGGCCTAGGGGGCGGTAAACGTCAGTCCCCTAAAAGTGGTACAGGTCGTGTCGGAGTGTAGCCCAGAACACCCTGAGATAACACTGGAAACGCTACCAGTATATCTCGCTTGCCCTGGCCAGGGACTTTGTGTAATGGCTCTCCTAGACACAGCGCGATATCAACCCCCAATACCGGGAGAGACAAATCCTATCTAACCGCTACTGCCTCCAAGTGCTTCCGGACTGCACCTAACTACTACCTGTTTGCACGCCTCCTTTGAGCCGCGGTAGGGTAGTAATCAAAGTACAGTAGGAACACACTCGAGGCGAAGTAGCAATGTCAAGTCGACGGACTTAGCTGTACTCCTGTCACCTGGGAACTGTTATCTGACGATAGGTATAGTACCAACCAACAGTTCTCGACGAGTCCTGTCCAGTGTACTCGTAACCTAATGAGCACCCGTATACTATCTCCAGTACGACGTACTGATGGCTGTGGGACAGACCATCTCCCCTGCTGGGATAAGAAACGCATACGCTAGTCTACTCCGGAGTATCGATGCCCCGTCTCGATAATCCTACGACTAGGGACCTTTATAAGGATGTGCTTATAGGTTACCCAGCTCCCATAAGTGTGACTGCCATAATAACGCTGGTAATCAAGCAAAGATCCTAAGGGCTCCACTAATATGTATAAGCAATATGCTAAAAGAAACACATGCACATATTGAAGTAGAAACAAACCAAGTAGCATACTACCATTTTGAGCAATATTCTCTATACAACTGTGAATATCCCAAGCTTCCATTAAGTAATATACAAACTAGTATGATACAGTAATGGCCTCTAGGGCATATACACTAACAATCTCCCACTTGCACTAGGGCCATGTACTGGCGTATCGAAGACCAATCATCTCGATCAGCCATTCGAACTGAGTCTGGGGTATGGCCTTCGTGAATGGATCTGCAGTGTTATTCTCCGAATCTACTCTCTTCACCTCGATCTCCCGACGATCTATGATCTCCCTGATCAGGTGGTACCGCCTCAAAATGTGTCTGGACTTCTGATGGGACCTGGATTCCTTCGCTAAAGCTATAGCGTTGTTGTTGTCACAATACAGCGGTATTGGATCAACAATGGTAGGAACCACCTGAAGCTCCGTGAGGAACTTCTTCATCCAGACATCTTCCTTTGCGGCATCGCAAGCAGCTATGTACTCCGCTTCCATAGTTGAGTCAGCAACGGTTTCCTGCTTGGACCTCTTCCATCAAACTGCCCCTCCATTGAGGGTAAAGACATAACCCGATATGGACTTGGAGTCATCCTTGTCACTCTGGAAGCTGGAGTCAGCAAAGGCCTCTATCTGGAGGTCTTTTCCGCCATACACCAAGAACATCTCCTTAGTCCTTCTCAGGTACTTGAGAATGTTCTTTACTGCTATCTAGTGTTTCTCCCCTGGGTCCGAATGATACCGGCTTACAACGCTTAATGCGTATGCTACATCTGGTATGGTACACAACATCGCATACATTATAGAACCTACCGCAGATGCGTAGGGTATAGATGACATGTGAGCCCTTTCCAAATCAGTCTTAGGAGATATCTCTTTGGAGAGGGTGATTCCGTGACAAGCCGGTAAATTACCGCGCTTTGAATCTTCCATACTGAATCGTTTCAGTATGGTGTCGATGTACCTGTACTGCGAAAGTCCCAACATCCTCTTAGATCTATCACGATAGATCCGGATCCCCAAAATGTAGTTGGCATCGCCCAGGTCCTTCATGGAGAACCTCTGTGACATGAATCCCTTGACTGACTGTAGCATAGAAATGTCATTTCCTATTAGGAGAATGTCATCTACGTACAAGACGAGGAATACCACAGTTCTCCCTACAATCTTACTGTAAATGCATGGTTCATCCGGATTTTTGATAAAGTCGAATTCTTTAACAGTATCATCAAAGAAGATGTTCCAACTCCGCGATGCCTACTTCAGTCCATAAATGGACTTAAGCAACTTGCACACTTTACCACTGCTCCCACTCTGAATGAAACCCTCCGGTTGATCCATATAGACGCACTCTTCCAAATTTCCATTTAGAAAAGCCGTCTTCACGTCCATCTGCCAGATCTCATAATCGTGGAAGGCAGCAATGGCAAGAAGGATCCGAATAGATTTGAGCATAGCCACTAGATAAAATGTTTCGTCATAGTCCAAACCGGGTCTTTGACGAAAACCCTTAGCAACAAGTCTAGATTTATAGGTTTCAACCTGCCCATCTACACCAATCTTCTTTCTGATGATCCATTTGCAGTCTACGGGGTTTACTCCTTCTGGAGCAATGTCCAAAGTCCAAACTTTGTTGGTGTACATGGACTCCATCTCGGTCCGCATTGCATCCAGCCATTTTACCGAGTCACCGCTCTGAATGGCTTGCTAGAAGCTAGTAGGCTCATCATTTTCAATGACACAATCCTCTCTATCCCCATCTATAAGAAAACCGTAGTATCTCTCAGGCGGATGAGACTGCCTACTACTCCTGCGGAGTGGCGCTGGGATGTCCGGTTCTCCTGAAACTTTTAGTTCTACCAAGCTTTCAGTAATAGCTTGTGGTTCTGGAATTTGTTCCAGTTCTATTGCGCTCCCACTTATCTGATTTTCTAAAAACACAGTTTGCAAGAAGCGGGCATGACGAGAAAAAAAGACCTTTTGCTCCTCTGCGCAATAGAAAACATACCCTTTAGAGTTCTTTGGGTATCCCACAAACTTACACGGTACTGAGCATGCCTCGAGCTTGTCCGCATGCTGCTTTTTGACAAAAGCTGGACATCTCCATGTCTTAAAGTGTTTAAGACAGGTTTTCTTCACACTCGACATCTGATATGGTGTGGTAGGCACTGACTTAGTAGGAACTTGGTTCAAAAGTTACGCAGCTGTTTCTCATACATAACCCCAGAAATACCGCGGCAACTCAGCCTTACTCATCATGGAACAAACCATATCCAATAGGGTTCGATTCCGACTTTCCGATACACCGTTGTGTTGTGGTGTGTATGGAGGAGTAAGCTGAGAGAGAATTCCATTCACTTTTAAGTAGCCCAGAAACTCGGCACTCAAGTATTCACCACCTCGATCAGATCTCAGTGTCTTGATACTTTTTCCTGTTTTTTTTTCAACTTCATTCTTGTATTCCCGAAATTTCTCAAAGGCCTCGGATTTATGCTTCAATAGGAAGACATGTCCATACCTAGAGAAATCATCCATAAAAGTAATGAAGTATGAATAACCACTACGCGCATGTGTAGACATTGGACCACACACATCACTGTGTATGAGTCACAAGAGCTCGCTCTCTCTTTCTCCGTGTCCAGTGAACGGATCTTTGTCATCTTTCCCATGAGACAAGATTCACAAGTAGCATAAGACTGATACTCGAACGGATTCAAGTATCCCTCTTTATGTAACTTTGTTAGCCGTGTCTCATTAATGTGACCCAACCTACAATGCCATAAGAAAGCCTGATTTGTTACCGGAGACTTTCTTTTAAGTGTGTTCTGGACACTGAAAACCTGAGCTTGATTAAGTACGTATATTCCGTTTTCTAATGTACCTGACCCAATCAGAACTTGATTTAGGTGGATGTGGACCACATCTCTTACAAAAGTAAAATCATATCCTTCCTTAGAAAGTATGGATACAGATATGATATTACAAGCCATACTAGGTACATACAAACAGTTATGCAGAATCAATATCTGCCCAGTTATCAATCTAAGGTGATATTCCCCTACGGATTCAGCATCCACGCTCATTCTGTTGGCGACCCTAAGAGTCATATCACCTATCCTGATAACTCTACGGTTTCTCAGAGCCTGTAATGAATTACAGATATGAGATTCTGATCCGGTATCCAATACCCAGGAAGTAGAGTTAATTAACATACAGTTTTCTATTACAAACACACCCGAAGCCGAAGCCACAACATGCTTCGAATCCTGGCTACTGGCTTTGCTAGCTCTGCAATCCTTCTGCCAATGTTCATTCCCGTAACAATAGGAACGTCCCTCCTTTACTGCATCTAGTCCAGAAACTTTTGCCCTTCCCTTTCCTCCTTCTTCCCTGGTTTCCTTCAGGGTATAAGTAGAGGGTAGAGACTGTAGAATCAAGTCAGTATTTGACCCGTTCTTCAACGTGGTCTTCAGGTCCGTGAGCTCGTCAAAATAGCTAGTCTCTGTAAGGACGTTGTCCCTTACAGATTACTCGAAAGCCAACCTCGCTTGAAACAATTCGTTCGAGGTCTCATATCTTGCGATACGAGATTGCTCTCCATATAAATATTTGTTATGGAGGCAGACAGAAGCTAAGTCCATCTTCTCGTGCTGCCTCTGGTATGCACCATCAACTGAGGCCAACACGAGGCACTTGGCATTCGCACAGTCTTTTTCCGATTTCTTACGGATATCAATATCCATGATGGGGGAAACTGGTCCTGAAACGGCAGGGGTTTGATTAGTTAGGAGGTGTCCCAGCTTGTCATGGGTAATGGACATCTGGACAGAGCTTTGCCAGTCATAATAGTCAGATTCAGTCATTTTATTATCTAGATGTAACCTATGTCTGGTCACTGGGTCGCTGCAATTAAGAGAGAGAGAAGAAAACACTCAGCATGATGCTCTTGCAAGTTTAGATTGGTTTTTAATTTATCTAAACAGGATGGCTCCCACTGTTTCTCGAATCCTTCTACAAACCATAAAAGAAGAATTAGCCGGGATCAATCTCACCGTACAATACTTGCTTAACCGTCCAGCCAGGCTAGTGTCGGTACTTCGAGGGAGGTTTACGACGCTTTCGCGAAGTTCCTTAATTAAATAACCTCTTTTCCCTGTGGGCGTAGCCCCGCTAACACCTTTCTAGACACCTACTTGGTTTATAGCATTGATCGTTAAGTGAAAAAGTTTCCCGAGGAGTAGCGGACACTCACAGTAGGATCGGGATCCAAATATCATTGTGAGATAATGCTGAAGGAATCCTACCAACATTATCAAACTCCAAATGGTATGCAGCACTAGCAAGTTTCAGTTTCTTTAGAAACTCCCGATGTGGATTTTTACCCCATGCTCTTATGACCTTGTCTAAAGCCAACAAATCATAAGTCACATGTCAAGTTCTACCCGTCATTGTCCAGGTTGATTTGAACCCACCCGTATATACCCTTGACTATGGCCAACAAAGTAATACGACTATCCCAAACCAACGCATATATCTATGCAACATATGAATACCCAGCAGCTACCAATCACTATGCCTTGACTAAAGCCAACAAACATAGCTTGAATACTATTGAATATTCATATGAAACGACGGAGGGCTACGAATGGTTTTGGCGAAACCGTGAACGTAGTGAGCTTGATATAATCGAAGGAACCTTGAAAGCTTTTAAAATGAGTGGTTTAAGCTTCGCGTTTTTAAAAGTTTTCTGTTTTTAAAAGAAACCGAGTGGTTTCGAAATTGTTCCAACGATTTAACTTTGGTTTGTTTTCTTTGCATTAATTTAATGCGTCCTATCAATTAATCCTACCATTGCAGAAAACAACGAAAATATGACGTATGCTTATGCCATCCGCATTCGCCATAGGGCCCTGTCATCACCCGTTAGGTTACTTAACTAACAACAGAGCGGGGGCTAAACTAGCTCGGATGCAAAACATAAGAAACGCCTACTAGATATTATATATAGATATATACATTTGTCAGATGCAATGATTGCTATTCCAGATCACAGATGAACACATTGGATATTCTAGGAATCCGCCTTTCGTTCGAGCCTGCAACGAAAGACGGATTACACGGTCGTGATGAATACCCAAACCCCACCCTAGACACCCAAGGTGCGGCAAACTACCCGCCAAGTACCCGAAGTGAAGTAATCCTCTATTTCCTGCTCTGTCTTATAACAATTATAAGTTGGAGCGGGACCAACGTTCCTTAGCGCAGTATAACAAGCGGTTTCGGTCAATACATCCGTATTATTATCTTGATTAAGGCGTGACATGGTCGCTACCTGGAAAGAGAGAGAGAAGAAAACACTCAGCGTGTGCTTTTATAAGATTAGGTTGGTTATCAATTTATCTAATCAGGATGGCTCCCACTGTTTTAGTCAAATCTTCCTTCAAACCTTAAAAGGAAAGACTAGCCGGGATTAATTACACCCTACAAGTTCACCAATCTTTCAGCCAGGCCAGTTCCGGTACTTTGAGGGAGGTAACCCATGCTTTCACACGGACCTAATTAAAATAAACCTCATTTTCCCAGGGACGTAACTCCGTTAACACCTTTCTAGACACCTATTTGATCGGCTAATTGTAATGTGTAAAACTTTCTCAGGAGTAACTCTTACTCGCAACGGGTATCAGGATCTGACTATCTCATAGAAGGTATGCAATCTCATTGCAAACTTCAACACTTGAAATTCCCAATAATATTTTACCCCTACCAGCTATATGACCTTAACATAGTCAACAAATCATAAGTGCTAGTCAAGTTCAACCCGCCATTTCCCGATTGAATTAAACCCACCCGCACGACCCTTAACATAGTCAACAAAGTCGCACGACTACCCTAATCCAATCGCATCATATGCTTATACAGATAAGCACTAATCAGCTACCGCACACTACGCCTTAACATAGTCAACAAACGTAGCACGAATACTAACTAGTACTTATCTGAAATGACGGAGGGCTACGACAGGTTTTTAAGAAAACCCTTTACATAATGAACTTGATATCGTTGTAGAATCGAGTGAATTTTATAAAAGGAGTGTTTTTTAGGCTTTTCTAGTTTCGCTAAAGAGGTCACTCCCGGTGAAGGGATCTCGGCTCTTTCCTTATCGAATAAGGTACAGGATATTTCACAAATACCACTATGCAAAGCAAGAACTATAGAAGCAATCTAAAATAAAACCGAGTGTGTAGCATCTGCTAGTTTCGCTAAAGAGGTCACTCCCGGTGAAGGGATCTTGGCTCTTTCCTTATCAAATAAGGTGCTGGATATTCTACAAGGAATACTGCTATGCAAAGCAAGAACTAAAGCTACCAGTTTTTAAACAAGTTTCTACAACATCTTTAGGTTTCTTTTATTTCATTAATCTCATTAATGAAGTCCCATTTTATTATGCTTCAAAAGCATCACATTTGAAATGAAATCTGCAATATAACATATATCTCATATATATAATATAAACATTCGTCTCGGGCAGTAATATAATCTCATCACAGAACATTGCAGCAGAAGAACATATATGAAATACTGGATATACTAGGATTTCCGTGTTTTATGCAAGCCTGTATAAAACGCGGATTCCACGGTCGCGATGAATAGCCAAACCCACATCCCTAGACCCCTACGAGAGCGGCAAGCAACACTGCCAATTCTATTGTTAGGAGACCCGGTCTTGACTCCTCGAGATGGTCTCCCACTGGACCCTAGAACCCGGTAACTTATGCTCCCCGCCTTGGGTCTACCTAATGCGGAAAATTAAATAATATACAATGGTGACATCATCCTCAGCCCGGAAGTGCCCCAATAAAAGAATATTACATACATTGAATTTTACATGAATGAAAAAGAAAAACTCTCATCTCACATAAAACCCCTGGCTGTTCAAAAACACGACGATCCAATATAACATATCACAGCAACACATAATATCTCATATCATAAATGTAAGCAAGTATGTGTATCCCGATTGTCGATGATGTATAGCAACGAAGCCGGCGATACACCACATACTACGCTTATGGTAACAGAAAAGAAAGTGTAAAACTACAACAGTTGGAATCCGCAACCTCCTTAGACATCACATGCCTAACCAAATGAATTCCTTAGACATCGCATGCCTAACAATTATAAACTCCACATTTTAGTCTCAATCACGAAAACACTTTTAAATATCTAGTCGGGCAATTCAACAAGATTCCCGACATTCTGATCGAATGCTCGTCGTAGACTTTAGTAGACGACCGTACCCCAGATGCCGTCGACGAAGTGCACTAAGACGGAACACCGCTACCGTGAGCACCCGAACGGATGCTTTTGGCGACGGGGTTCTCCTACAGTCAGTTGGTCGGGGCTATGGGGCGTGGCTATCTATTAAGTTTACCCAGCGAATATCCGCGTACACTACGTGATTGCGACGGACTTTTGATCGCATCAAAATCCCATGACAACCGATCATCTGAGACTTAACTGCTAGATTTATAACATTCAAATTAGTTATCTCATAACTACTTGTGGATTCCAAATATTGTATCACACATTCCAGATAAATAGACAATGTTAAACTTCCCGATTGAATAAACAAACACCCAAGATTTCCCAAATAGCTCAACACTTGAGCGGAGTTCAAAAAATATCCATCACATGCCACAGTACCAATGGTCCAGCCGTAGAAGGGTCAAGCGAATGCCTCACATGTGGAAACGCCGTACTGCCCCAAAACCTAAGGTTCAGAGGCGATTCAAACGGTCACATAATCGAGTTAAGGTTTGGGTTCTTCTAGAGGGACCACCGCGTTACTTGCACAACTTGGAACATTCTTAAACTACGGAAAAAATCCAACACTTGGAAATTTTCTGGCCGGGGAAAAATGAGTTATTGATATCCGTTCAAACTTTTTAACACGTTCTAAAATTACCCGGAAAAAGTTAAACGAAGTTAAACTTTCCGATCGAATCAACGAGTTCCCAATACAACCCAGAAAACTCAACACTTGAGTATAATTAAAAATTCTCAGAAGCATCAGGAAGTGCCTACGGATGTTACTGTGCCAAACGAAAAACATAATTTTACTGTTTGGCAGCGGAACCGCCGCGCAAGCCATGGTACGGCCGCGGTTCCACGGCGCTTTAAGAGTATTGGTGGCTCGTTTTACACAGTAATACATCAAATCACCTGCTGAATTTTCTGAGCATTTTTAATATGAAAAATTTCAACCTTTCAAAAAATTTCCAGATGCTAGGGTTTTACGGGTATTCGGAGTTCGGTCGGACTTTAAACTTCGTCTAGACGTTACCTAAAGCTCTAGCTTGGCTCTGATACTACTGTAGGGTTACTAGGCACTCTCACAAGGTTCTATAAGGCATCAACCATGCCTGATTTAGAAATTAGACGTGCCGAACAACCTTTACCAAAATCTTTGAACTAGAGATTAGGCGAAACAAAGCATGTTAAACACTTTAACATCTAAGAGTTTGGGATTACAACCTTTGTAGTCCGGTCCTTCGCTTCATAAGCTCCGTGTTGAGGTCCCTTCGCGGCGATCATCGTATATCCCAACTCTAGAAAGGCTCCACGAAGAGAAAGATGCAAACTTGCTTCCGATCTTCGATAACTAAGATGATCAACCTTGAAGTTTCTTTAACACAAGCTCTCACTCTCTAATCAAGTGAACACCCTAATCTAAATGGCAAGGATAGATTAGGATGATGAAGTAGGATTTATGCTCTCTTTTTTTTTCATAATCTCAAACTAATCCATCACAAAACCCAAAGCTAGAAAGCTTTGCAAGGAGGAAGAAGAAGAATGAATGAATGAATAAACTTTTTGTGATGAATAATGAATTATTATGATAACTACAAATGCAACCATGGTTGACCAAAGAAAAGGCTAACCAATGTAGAGAGTTAACTAGGGTTAAAGGGTGTGGGTTGGGTTAGGAAATATCTCACAAAATATCAACCATAATATCTTTGCAAGAAACAAAGTAAAAGCTTCTAGAAGCTTCTAGAAAAGCTTAACCCAAATCAAACCCTAACCATGATTAATCTCTACTAACCATGTTGCATTAGTAACCATAACTTGTTACAATATTATATATCACATATATAATATATTTTTGTAACAAAAGAAAATAATACAATTAACTTATATTGCATATATATCATTGTATTACCCGAGTGAGAAAATGAATCAATAAGTGAGCTTATATTAGTTAATGTAATTTAATATATCAAATATATTATTATACATTAAATTATCAAATCAATACTTGATCCGATAATCCGGCTATTTCACAAATAACCGACTAATATAATCTTTATCGGTTCATCGAATCAACACTTGATCTGATGACCCGGCTATATCTCATATACCCGGTCGATATCTCATATTGCGAGAATCTAATATGGTATCACATACACGTATTGTTCTCGGTGTCGCACATATCATATATGTGCTCCTACTTGTTTTTGCCTCAGTCAAGAAACCTCTGTGTAGGACTCTAAAAAATCGTCAATACGCCGGCAGTAGGTGATGATAATATCAAACACCCACAAGCTGCAAGCGGACAGCTAAACATAACAGTCATCTAGGTATTGAGCGATTAGAAGATCAACAAAGCAAGCCTGTACATTCTCCAGCGAATCCAATCATTAAAACTCCCGTACAGTCCGGTCTCTTCGTCTGATATGTCGCATATCTCGCCTAGGGGTGGTAAAACGTCAGATCCCAAAAGCTTGATAAGTCGTGTCGATATAAGGTCCATGACGGTTCGAGAAACCACTGATAACACTTACCAGTAAATCTCAGCAACCTTGGCCAGGGATTTCCAGTTATAGCCAATCGAACATAGCACAACATCAACTCCCTATACCGGGAAAGACGAATCCCCTCCTATCGCTCATTGCCTCCATGTGATTCGGGACTGTACCCAAAAGCAACCGTTTTGCACACCCTCTTGGACGTGGTATGATGGAAATCAAAGCACAGTGGGAATCACATAAGACTCTATGCCGATCTCGGGTCTACAGACTAACCTGTACCAGTGTCACCAGAGAACTGCCATCTGACATGAGGTATAATACCATCTGGGAGTTCTCGGCGAGTCCATCCAGTGTACCCAGTCTCTACTGAGCACTCGTATACCTTCTCTGATGTCAAATACCAATGGATATGGGATCATCCATCGCCCATCATATGGGTCAAGAAGCGCATACGCTAGTCTACTCTGTTATATCGATGCCCTGTCTCGATATACCAACGACTATGAACATTTGAAGGATGAACTTGGCGACTACTCTGTCCCCACTAGTATGATCCGCATCATAGTCCTGGTAGTCAATTTCTCATCCTAAGGGCTTTATCAACATGTAACAAAGAGACAATCAGAGTACATGCTAAGATAAAGGGCAACCAGATAGCATACTATCATGTCGAGCAAGAAAGTCCTCCCTATATATGTCCAAGCATTCACTACAATATACATCATATGTACAGTAATGGCCTCTCGGGCATACATATAACTAACAATCACCCACTTGCACTAGGGCCATCTGTTGTGGTATCACATACCCAACAATTAGTTGTGGTTGAAGTATCTCATACTCAACCATCCTATAAAAGTCTCTACTGGGAAAAAGGCCTTTGTGAGTGGATCCGCGCTGTTGTCCTCTGTGTCTACTCTCCTAACCTCAATCTCCCTGGAGATCAACCATCTCCATAATCAGGTGATACTGCCTAAGAATTATATCTGGATTTCAGATGGGACGGGGGTTCCTTGGCAAAATCCAAAACTCCAGACAATGGTAGGAACGACGTTCATCTCATAAACTTATATATATCCAGACTGCCTCTTTGGTAGCATCCTTGATAACGATGTATCTTGCCTTTAATTGTCTAGTAAGTCACGTTATCTAGCTTGGAACTCTTCCACCATACCGTCCCTCTACTGAGTGTAAAGACAATGCATGCGACTGACATTCAGTCGTCCTTATCACCCTGGAACCTTTCGAGTGATTCTCCCCAGGATCGATTGATACCATCTCACTACAACTAGTGAGAATCCTAACATCCAATTAGATCTATCTCATAGGTTCATAACCCAGGATTTAGGAGATATCACCTTGATCCTATAGAGAATCTTTGTGATAAGAGGAGATTGACCGAGTGTAGCATAGGAAACTCCTTTCCTATCAAGAGTATGTCATCCACGTACTCTACGAGGATCACCACCATACTTCCTACTACCCTTTTTGTATATACAAGGTTCATCTACCATTTTGATGAAGTCAAACTCTTTGACTACCACATCAAAACAGATGTTCCAACTCCGCCATGCCTGATTTATCATATAAAATATCTTGCACGCGTTTCCGCTGCTCCCACTGTCTACGAAGCCCTCTGGCTGTGTACTTATAGACGCTCTCTTCCAAATCAACATTTAGAAAAGCAGTCATGACACCCAACCGCCAGATATCGTAGCTATGGTTTGTAGCCGTGGCAAGTATGATCTGGATGGACTTAAGCATAGCTTTGAAAGTCTCAACATTTCCATGTACAGCAAGTAATCTTCTCAAGATATACTTTCTCCTAATGGAGATTTAACCTTTCATATAAAGCAACCAAAGTCCATACTTTGTTGGTGTATAAAGATTCCATCTCAGATCGCTAAGCATCCAGCCATTCTTACAGAGTCCTACTCCTGATGGCCTGCTGAAATAAGTTGGGTCATCATCTCATGATGCAATCATCGCTCCCACTGTCATAGAGAAACCGAAGTATCTCTCAGGTGGGTGAGGAACCCTACTAGATCGGCGGAGAGGCTGAGGTTCGTTAGAAACTATTGAATCCTTTGGTTCTACCAAATCATAAGCTACAGTTTGTATAACTGGAACTCTTTCCAGTTCTACCTCATGACCATTAATTTCTTCACAAGAAATTCCCTTTCACAAAAGTGGCATGCTGAGAAACAAAACATCTTTTGTTCCTCGGTTTAGCAGAAGATATTCCCTTGCTAAAGCTTGGGATATCCAACAAACTTCCACAGAACTGATCTTGTCTCGAGCTTGTCCGGATTTTGCTTTTAGACATAGGCTGGACAACCCCAAATCTTAACATACTTAAGATATGGTGTCACGCCCCGCTTCCCAGTGTACGGCGAAGTGGACGCGACGAGGCCCGCTACGTATATACTCAGAAGTACATATGCTAAGCGTAACTAAGCAATATAAAGTAAATCACAAGAGACAAATGATATAGGAATAACAGCAACTTTTATTAATAACATTCTTTGTACAATGCATGAAAAGAAAATACAACTGAAATGAAAAGCAATGCCTAAATAATGGCATAACAGAAAATGAAAATACTGGAAAGAACAAGGTACAATATTCAGAGCTCGGGATCTTCGTGGAACTGCTCCAAATCTTCACCGGTGGGCTCGATCTCAGCTTGGTCCAACGCACCTGACGACATTCAAAGAAGAAAGAAATAGAATGTCGTCAGCGAACAGGTCGCTCGGTAAGTCCCAAAGATAAGGAAGAAATAGACAGAGAGTAAGAGAGAGAGAGTATCTTTTAATGTTGTATTGTATTGTCATATTATAGTAGTATGGTGTTAACGCTGTTGTTGTAGCTTGGTACAGAAGGATGCCAGTGTATACGAGAGGGGTCTCAGTATGCTAGAGACCAGGGCAACTGGAAGTACAAGGCTCCGTTATACAACCCGGAACAACGGCAATTGGATTCAGGTTAGGTGTCTTAATCTTACCACCTCGTGTCACCTTTAACACCTTCCGTACCAATCTACCTCTTAAACCCCGCGATGTCTTGTTTGTATTGTTATCTTGTAAACTTGTATTAATTGCATGATGGACTGACTGACCAAACCCATGATATCAGGAAACGGTTATAACCGTAGAGTCATGTAAATGGAATACTGGGAAACATGTAAAAGGAATATCCATGGTTCGGTTCAGTCGAGTAGATTGTTAACTGGATTCTGGGATTCATGTATTCATCTTGAGTTGAAATATAAAGAATATAGATTGACTTGAATCATATTCAAGTCAGAAATAATCAGACTCTAACCCGAGTCAGACTAAAAGTAATGTAATTGGAAGTTCAATAATTGTTAGGGGCCTTTTTGTAATTTATAAAACTTGAGGGGTTTTTATGTAAAAAGTACTATTGTATAGTTTTCAATATACACCTCAAGTATTTAATATTCGTCTTTATAGTTATAATGGGTGTGAATTTTATTTGTATTATTCTAGTGAATATATCCTAATAAAAGTATTCATTGATTTATTTGAAATTCATGGTATTTTATTGTAACTTTTAATCTTGTAATTTTTCAGAAAAAGTGGAAACTTTATATTATAATAAAATAGATGTCTAAATGATAATTAAATATATATTAATACAAGAATAATTTTAAATAAATATTTTATTTTCCAAAATCATATTTTTCTTAAATGCCGTATTTTAAACCTTTCGAGACCGAATGCTCCTTGCGGAGGTCTGAATCTCGTACTACTAGCCCGCGGGTGCACGATGAACCGTACTTTCCCTAACGGGTTCCCCAAAGGTGGGTTGTAGCGGCACTTTACTTAGGTTTAATAAATACCATTCATTTAGAAAAAACGGTTTTATAAATATAAGGTATTTATTTGTAAAGGATGTAATCTCCGTATTTTAGTTTCTAGGGTTTCTAAGCCAACTAGCATATTTCTAAGGTCTAAACGATAAGTCATTAGAAGCCTCAAATCGCCTCTTCACCATCAATTGCGGCTAGGTAAGTGCCAGGTAAGTAGGAAGGAACCACAGTCGTGGGCCAAATTAAAAACCACTAGCCTAGACACACATGCCTAGACACCACAAGACAGTTTAGATAAACGATCGATGTCCATGACATATCGTGCTTTTATTTTAAAAGATTTTATTTAGAATTGTGTACAACTTAAAATTTTTAGAAAAGGTTTATAAAGAATATTGTATTTTAGTGAAAATTCCTGTATTTTCGTATTCTATATTTTGATATTTATCAATTAGGGTTATATTTGTGTGTGTGTAGAGGTAGGTCATTACCTCGTAACTTATTTTAATGTTTAATGAAGTTTTGTAGGTTAAATATGATGTATTAAACTTGAAGGTATTAAAGCGTAAGAATACGGTATTTGAAAACGTTATCATTTCATGTGTAAAAATTCATTCAAATTGATTTCTACAAGTTTATTTATCAAGATGAACATATTTAGGAGTGAGGGAATTAAATAAAACAAGAAAAGTAAACTTTATGGTATTTTTATGAAAAAAATACGGTTTTACAAGAAAGCTATCATTTCATGTGAGAAACTTTATTTAAATTGGTTTATGGGTGATTAATAGTCAACATGAATATAGGTAGGTATTATGGATTAGGTGACAAGTGGAATTTTGTAGAAAAAAAACGAATCGGAAATCGGTTTGTTCCGATTTCCGTCGGGTTCCAAAAAGTCGTATTTTCTATTAAAAGAAAAGAGACATAGAATAGATGGGACTTACGGTTTGGACAAGCTAAGAAGGCTAAGGGAAGTGGTGGTTGTCGGTGCGTCGAAAACGTCGTGAAGGTTCTAATACGATTGCCGGAATTTGTCGTCGATTTCGGCAGCGATTCGCTTCTCGCTCTTTGTACCGAGTTCTCGAGAATTTGGGAGAGTGAACTTAGAGTTGTGAGGTTAAATAGTAGAGGGTAGGGGTCTATTTATAGGGTAGCTAGGTAGGGTAGGTTAAGGGTCTTCTTTTATAAAAAAAATTTGTAAAAATTAAAGAAAAACATTAAAATTTTGCATTAAAAGGGTTGTATTTAACATTCAGAACCGCTACAGTAAAAATGGAGTAAACCATGAGTTACAGAAGACCAAATGCCACAACTTTCATGTTGGGACCCCGGCCGTCGGCCCAACTCCGGCCGGCGGCGTCGGTTGTCCGCCGGCCGAGTTGGCCGATTCCGGCCGATTTCGACCGGCGTTGGGTCCGGGGTTCCTTAATGTAGACAATGGCATGGTTCATTTTTTGGGTTCAGTTCACTATTTGGGAGTTATGGTTGTTTGACCGTTTGACTTCCCAAAAAAATTAAATCAAAATGATATGAAAATTATGTGGGGCATGGGATTCGAACTCTGGTGGCTTGGTTCAGCAGTGCAAGGTATTACCAATGAGCTACAAGCTCCTTCTTGTAATTATTGTAGAAAAGTAGATACTTAAAATGATATCAGCAGTAATAAATATTCCAAGTACACTTTAATTTTAAAACAATTTTATGTACACTAAAAAAATGAAATTATTTAAAAACAAAATAATTAATTATATATTTTGTGCTCAGATTAAAATACTTCTTTATGGATTTTAAAAAATTTTAAAAATTTGTACAGAAAATATATATATGAAAATTAGGGCTGTTACATATGGGCTCTTCCCATTCCATATCACATATGAAGTGGTAGGCAACTGATTTGATTGGGACCCTATTCAATAGGTATGCAGCTTCTCAAGTGCATAACTCCCAAAAGGAAATAGGAAACACAGTAGTACTCATCATAGAGCACACCATATCATATAGGGTGCGATTGCTCCGCCCCGATACACCGACGTGCTGTGGTGTATTCGGAGGAGGAAAGCTGAGAGAGAATCTCATTCTCATTTAGAATAGTCCAGGATCTCCGTGCTCAAGTATTCTCCTCCCTGATCTCATCAAAGGACATAATACTTATACCCGTTTTTGGTTCTCTTCTTCTAACTTATATTCTGTGAATATCTCAAAAGTTTCGGACATTTGTTTCTACAGGAACATATGTCTGAATTTTGAGAGATCATCAGTGAATGTAATGAAGTACAAAGAACCGGTCCTGGCATGTATAGACTGGGAACTTACATACATCATCATGTATCAATCCCAAGAGTTCACTAACTCTTTCTCTGTTTCCAATAAATTGAACTATGGTTATCTTGTGACATGACCGGCAAGTTTCACAACATGTAAATTTAAACTAATTTAAATATGCATCTAAATGTAACTTCAGCTAGTCGGGTCACATTGATATGACCTAGTCTATAATACCTCAAGTAGGATTCGTTCATTTCTGAACTCTTCCTCTTGTGTGTGTTTTGTACACTAAGGACTGTGGATTGATTTAGAACGTCTATGCTTTTAGATAACGTGCCTGAACCGATCAACTCTTGATATAGGAAATGTTCAAAACCTTATCCATCAATACAAAATTATATCCTTCTTTACTAATAAAGAGACTGATATAATGTTGTATATCAGGTTCGGTATCTAATAACATTCGTTCAGAATCATTGTATTCTGGTAATACAGGGTGATAACTGCCAACAGTCTTGGCTGCAACACTTGCATCATTTCCAACTCTTGAAACTTATCACCCGTTCTCAGTTCTCTACCTATCTGTAGCCCATGTAACAGATTACATATGCGGGATCCTGATCCGGTATCTTATACCCAGGACGTAAAGGATACTGAGAAACAGTTCTCTGTAAAGAACGTACCCGAAGAAGATGCATCAGCATGCACTTTCTTCGTTTGGGTGGCATGGGAATTCTGGTAATCCCCTATTTCTTGCTCTGTCTTATAACAATTATAAGTTGGAGCTGGACCAACGTTCCTTAACGCAGTATAACAAGCAGGTTCGGTCAATACATCCGTATTATTATCTTGATTAAGGCGTGACATGGTCGCTACCTGGAGAAAGAGAGAGAAGAAAATACTCAGCATGCGCTTTTACAAGATTATATTGGTTATCAATTTATCTAATCAGGATGGCTCCCACTGTTTTAGTCAAATCTTCCTTCAAACCCTAAAAGGAAAGACTAGTCGGGATTAATTACACCCTACAAGTTCACAAATCTTTCAGCCAAGCCAGTGCCGGTACTTTGAGGGAGGTTCCCCGTGCTTTCGCACGGACTTAATTAAAATAAACCTCATTTACCCAGGGGCGTAACCACGTTAACACCTTTCTAGATACCTACTCGATCGGCTAATTGTAATGTGTAAAACTTTCCCAGGAGTAACTCTTACTCGCAGTGCGTATCGGGATCCGACTATCTCATAGAAGGTATGCAATCTCATTGCAAATTTCAACACTTGAAATTCCCAATAATATTTTACCCCTAGCAGCTATATGACCTTAACATAGTCAACAAATCATAAGTCATAGTCATGTTCAACCCGTCATTTCCCGATTAAATTAAACCCAACCGCACGACCCTTAACATAGTCAGCAAAGTCGCACGACTACCCTAATCCAATCGCATCATATGCTTATACAGATAAGATTTAATCAGCTACCGCACACTATGCCTTAACATAGTCAACAAAGGTAGCACGAATACTAACTAGTACTTATCTGAAATGACGGAGGGCTACGAAATGTTTTTATGAAAACCCTTAAAGTAAAGAACTTGATATCGTTGTAGAATCGAGTGAATTTTATAAAAGGAGAGTTTTTGAGGCTTTTCTAGTTTCGCTAAAGAGGTCACTCCCGGTGAAGGGATCTCGGCTCTTTCCTTATCGAATAAGGTGCAGAATATTTCACAAATACAACTATGCAAAGCAAGAACTATAGAAGCAATCTAAAACAAAACCGAGTATGTAGCATCTGCTAGTTTCGCTAAAGAGGTCACTCCCGGTGAAGGGATCTCGGCTCTTTCCTTATCGAATAAAGTGCTGGATATTCTATAAGGAATACCGCTATGCAAAGCAAGAACTAGAGCTGTCGGTTATTAAACAAGTTTCTACAATATCTTTAGGTTTCGTTTATTTCATTAATCTCATTAATGAAGTCCCATTTTATTATGCTTCACAAGCATCACATTTGAAACGAAATCTGCAATATAACATATATCTCATACATATAATATAAACATTCGTCTCAGGCAGTAATATGATCTCATCACAGAACATTACAGCAGAAGAACATATATGAAATATTGGATATACAAGGATTTCCATGTTTTATGCGAGCATGTAAAAAAGGCGGATTCCACGGTCGCGATGAATAGCCAAACCCACATCCCTAGACCCCTATGAGAGCGGCAAGCAACACTGCCAATTCTAGGGTTAGGAGACCCGATCTCGACTCCTCAAAATGGTCTCCCACTGGACCCTAGAACCTGGTTACTTGTGCTCCCCGCCTTGGGTCTACCTAATGCTGAAAAGTAAATAATATACAATGGTGACATCATCCTCAACCCGGAAGTGCCCCAATAAAAGAATATTACATACATTGAATTTTACATGAATGGAAAAGAAAAACTCTCATCTCACATAAAACCCCCGGCTATTCAAAAACACGACGATCCAATATAACATATCACAGCAACACAAAATATCTCATATCATCAACGTAAGCAAGTATGCGTATCCCGATTGCCGTTAATGTATAGCAACAAAGACGGCGATACACCACATACTATGCTTACGGTCACAGAAAAGAAAGTATAAAACTACAACAGTTGGAATCCGCAACCTCCTTTTCATCGCATGCCTAACCAAATGAATTCCTTAGACATCGCATGCCTAAGAATTATAAACTCCGCATTTTAGTCTCGATCACGAAAACACTTTTCAATATCTAGTTGGGCAATTCAACAAGATTCCTGACATCCTGATCGAATGCTCGTCGCAAACTTGAGTAGACGACCGTACCCCCAGATGCCTTCGACGAAGTGCACTAAGACGGAACACCGCTACCCGCGAGCACCCGAACGGATGCTTTTAGCGACGGGGTTCTCCTACAGTCAGTTGGTCGGGCTATGGGGCGTGGCTATCTATTAAGTTTACCCGGTGAGTATCCGCGTACGCTACGTGATTGCGATGGACTTTTGATCGCATCAAAATCCCGTCGCAACCGATCATCTGTGACTTAACTGCTAGATTTATAACATTCAAATTAGTTATCTCATAACTGCTTGTGGATTCCAAATATTGTATCACACATTCTAGATAAATAGACAATGTAACTTCCCGATCGAATAAACAAACACCCAAGATTTCCCAAATAGCTCAACACTTGAGCGGAGTTCAAAAAATATCCATCACATGCCACAGTACCAATGGTCCAGCCGTAGAAGGGTCAAGCCATTGCCTCACATGTGGCAACGACGTACTGCCCCAAACCTTAAGGTTCAGAGGCGGTTCAAACGGTCACATAATCGAGTTAAGGTTTGTGTTCTTCTAGAGGGACCACCGCGTTACTTGCACGACTTAGAACGTTCTTAAAATACGGAAAAATCCAACACTTGGAAATTTTCCGGCAGGGGAAAAAGTGAGTTATTGATATCCGTTCGAACTTTTTAATACGTTCTAAAATTACCCGGAAAAATTTAAACGAAGTTAAACTTTCCGATAGAATAAACGAGTTCCCAATACAACCCAAAAAACTCAACACTTGAGTATAATTAAAAATTCTCAGAAGCATCAGGAAGTGCCTACGGATGTTACTGTGCCAAACGAAAAACAAAATTTTACTGTTAGGCCGCCGAACCGCCGCGCAGACCTTGGTACGGCCGCGGTTCTGCGGCTCTTTAATGATATTGGCGGCTCGTTTTACACAGTAATACATCAAATCACCTGCTGAAATTGCTGAGCATTTTTAATATGGAAAATGTCAACCTTTGAATTTTTTTCCAGAAACTAGGGTTTTACGGGTATTAGGAGTTAGATCGGACTTTAAATTTCATCTAGACTTCGCCTAAAGTTCTTGCTTGGCTCTAATACCACTGTAGGGTTACTAGGCACTCTCACAAGGTTCTATAATGCATCAACCATGCCCGATTTAAAAATTAGACGTGCCGAACAACCCTAACCAAGATCTTTAAACTAGAGATTAGGCGAAACAAATCATGTTAAACACTTTAACATCTAAGAGTTTAGGATTACAACCTTTGTAGTTGGGTCCTTCGCTTCATATGCTCTGTGTTGAGGTCCCTTCGCTGCGATCATCGAATATCCCGACTCTAGAAAGGCTCCACGAAGAGAAAGATGCAAACTTGCTTCCGATTTTCGATAACTAAGATGATCAACCTTGAAGTTTCTTTAACACAAGCTCTCACTCTCTAATCAAGTGAACACCCTAATCTAAATGGCAAGGATAGATTAGGATGATGAAATAGGATTTATGCTCTCTTTTTTTCGTAATCTCACACTAATCCATCACAAAACCCAAAGCTAGAAAGCTTTGCAAAGAGGAAGAAGAAGAATGAATGAATGAATAATCCTTTTGTGATGAATAATGAATTGCTATGATAACTACAAATGCAACCATGGTTGACCAAAGAAAAGACTAACCAATGTAGAGAGTTAACTAGGGTTAAAGGGTGTGGGTTGGGTTAGGAAATATCTCACAAAATATCAACCATAATATCTTTGCAAGAAACAAAGTAAAAGCTTCTAGAAGCTTCTAGAAAAGTTTAACCCAAATCAAACCCTAACCATGATTAATCTCCACTAACCATGTTGCATTAGTAATGATAACTTGTTACAATATTATATATCACATATATAATATATTTTTGTAACAAAAGTAAATAATACAATTAACATATATCGCATATATATCAATGTATTACCCGAGTGAGAAAATGAATCAATAAGTGAGCTTATATTAGTTAATGTAATACATTAAATTAATAATATATCAAATATATTATTATACATTAAATTATCAAATCAACACTTGATCCGATAATCCGGCTATTTCACAAATAACCGACTAATATAATCTTTATCAGTTCATCGAATCAACACTTGATCCGATGACCCGGCTATATCTCATATACCCGGCCGATATCCCATATCGCGAGAATCTAATACGGTATCACATACACGTATTGTTCTCGGTGCCGCACATATCATATATATGCTCTTACTCCTTTTTTCCTGAGTCAAGAAACCTCTGTGTAGGACTCTAAAGAATCGTCAATACGCCGCCAGTAGGTAATGATCATATCAAACACCCACGAACTTCAAGCGGTCAGCTAAACGTAATAGCCACCCAGGTATTAAGCGATCAGAAGATCAACAAGCAAGCCTGTACACTCTCCTGCGAATCCAATCAGTAACACTTCCGTACAGTCCGGTCACTTCGTCTGGTATGTCGCATATCCCACCCAGGGGTGGTAAAATGTCAGATCCTAAAAGCTTGATAAGTCGTGTTGATATAAGGTCCATAATAGTTCGAGAAACTACTGATAACACATACCAGTAAATCTCAGCAACCCTGGCCAGGGATTTCCAGTTATAGCCAATCGAACACAGCGCAATATCAACTCCCTATACCGGGAGAGACGAATCCCCTCCTATCGCTCATTGCCTCCATGTGATTCGGGACTGTACCCAAAAGCAACCGTTTTGCACGTCCTCTTAGACGTGGTATGATGGAAATCAAAGCACAGTGGGAATCACACAAGACTCTATGACGATCTCGGATCTACAGACTAACCTGTACTAGTGTTACCAGAGAACTGCCATCTAACATGAGGTATAATACCATCTGGGAGTTCTCGGCAAGTCCGTCCAGTATACCCAGTCTCTACTGAGCACCCGTATACCTTCTCTGACGTCAAAGACCAATGGATATGGGATCATCCATCGCCCATCATATGGGTCAAGAAGCGCATACGCTTGTCTACTCTGGTATATCGATGCCCTGTCTCGATACACCTATGACTAGGAACATTTGAAGGATGTACCTGGCGACTACTCTGTCCCCACTAGTATGATTCGCATCATAGTCCTGGTAGTCAAGTACTCATCCTAAGGGCTTTATCAACATGTAACAAAGAGACAATCAGAGTACACGTTAAGATAAAGGGCAACCAGATAACATACTATCATGTCGAGCAAGAAAGTCCTCCCTATATATGTCCAAGCATCCACTTCAATATACATTGTATGTACAGTAATGGCCTCTAGGGCATACATATAACTAACACCACCTTGGGTCTATCCTAGGAGCAAAAACAGTAAAAGAAATAATATACAATGGCGGCTACAACCTCAGCCCGGATATGCGGCCATAAAATAATATTACATAAAATTACAAATTTTATATTGAATGAAAAATGAAAACACTCATCTCACATCCCCGGCTATTCATCACGACGATCCAACAAGTTCATATACACAAACCAACATCACAGATCACAGATATGTATAACCCCCACTAATCGACGTATAGCGATTAGTAGACGTTCAATACATATATTACATCACAGAATATCCGATTAACAAAAGTACTTAGAATTTCGATCGATAACTTGATTTTAAACTACCCCAAGCACATTACAGTACTCACCAAAATCTGGGCAGAAACAAACTATCTTAAAAATCACAAAACTAACACAGAGAACCCGAGAAGAAATTTGGTGCGCAGCCGAGTGGACTTTGCCGTGGATCCGCGGCGGATCGTTTGGATCGGCCACGGATCCGCGGTCTTCTGAGTGACTCAGGCGCCCAAATTTCTACAGTTTTCCCAAAAAAGCCTGCACGTATTTTTAAGGTCTCCTGAAAAAATTTTGGGCTAGTTTTTAAAAACGACAGAAAAGTGCATTTTTGACGTGTTTTGCGGTTTTTTTCGGCGACCGAATTTCTAACACTTTGCTAACAAGTTAGTAATGGTTTAGCAAGGCTCTGATACCACTGTAAGTCCATGTTACTAACCCCGGTGCTTACAGGGAGGCGGAATAGGTAAAAATCAAATTTTTAACACAATGTAACATGGACTGAAACTTGAGGATCTTTGCCAAACCATTGCTAACATACTATAAGAGGTTCTATCTACTATGCAAGGAGATTATACCTCATGCTACTAGTCCTTCGGGTCTTCTCCGCTACCCTCCTCGTCTCCGTAGGCTCCATGGGTCAATCCGGATCTTGGTCACCTCCGCGGCCTCCTTGAGTCGAAGACGATCCACCCGAAAGTCTGTAGTCCGAGCCCCACCTCAAGCCGAGGTAACGAGGGCAACAAGTTTGCTATTCTTGATGTCCTAGGTGGTGTAGAAGATGATGGTGGATTTTTTTGTCTATTTAGAACCTTATTTTCTCAACACATGAGAGCTAAGGAAAAATCTAGAGAGGAAGAAGAAGGAAGAACCATGGGAGCTTCTCATATGAAGAGAGAGAATGAGAAGAGAATAATGATCCATAAACCAAATAATTACTAATCTCTTATTATGATAAAGTTGATGGCTACATTGATTTGACCATTATCATCACAAAAATAAAACCAAAAGCAAAAGAAGGATCTAGCGCTCACAAGAAAGATCCAAGTCAACAATGGTCAAATTGTCAACATGGTCAAGCATGGTCAAATGGCAAAGAAATTAGCCATAACATAATTATCATTACATAGATTAGTAAATAATTGCCTCACCACATAATGGTTTTGACCGAACCAACGGTCAAAACCCTAATGAGGCACCTCCTTCTTCTTCGCTCCTCACAATCGCGCATACATACCCGCATCCGCATTCCGTAGAATGCGAATGCACAGAAGACAAAACTAATCCATCTATACAATACTAGGATCCGGCTTAAACCAAAGCCCACTAGCATTGTCTGCTCGAACAGCATACGCGCACAAGTGCACGTAAGTGATCGTAGCCCTGCCGTAAAACCATACGGCCTCTACACCTTTCGTCCAGTGCAGGGAAACTCTCTTTGTGGGACTCTAAAGACTCGACACTACGCTGGCAGTGGGTTTAAGCACAAACCGCAAGCAGCACTAGCTGTACGTAACGGTCCCCAGGTAGATATCGATAAGAAGGCCGATGAGGTAAACCCATCCGAACTCCTACTGAGCCTGAATGTGACAATCTCCGTACAGTCCAGTCTGTTCGTCTGAGAATATCGCATAGCGGGCCTAGAGGGCGGTAAACGTCAGTCCCCTAATAGCGGTACAAGTCGTGTCGGAGTGTAGCCCAAAACACCTTGAGATAATACTGGAAACGCTACCAGTATATCTCGCTTGCCCTGGCAAGGAACTTTGTGTAATGGCTCTCCTAGACACAGCGCGATATCAACCCCCAATACCGGGAAAGACGAATCCTATCTAACCTCTACTGCCTCCAAGTGCTTCGGGAATGCACCCAACTACTACATGTTTGCACGACTCCTTTGAGCCGTGGTAGGGTAGTAATCAAAGTACAGTGGGAACACACTCGAGGCGAAGTAGCAGTGTCAAGTCGACGGACTAAGCTGTACTCCTGTCACCTGGGAACTGTTATCTAACGATAGGTATAGTACCAACCAACAGTTCCCGGCGAGTCCTGTCCAGTGTACTCGTAACCTAACGAGCACCCGCATACTATCTCCAGTACGACGTACTGATGGCTGTGGGACAGACCATCTCCCCTGCTGGGATGAGAAGCGCATACGCTAGTCTACTCCGGAGTATCGATGCCCCGTCTCGATAATCCTACGACTAGGGACCTATATAAGGATGTGCTTGTAGATTACCCAGCCCCCACAAGCGTGACTGCCATCACAACACTGGTAATCAAACAAAGATCCTAAGGGCTCCACTAATATGTATAAGCAATATGCTAAAAGAAACACATGCACATATTGAAGTAGAAACAAACTAAGTAGCATACTACCATTTTGAGAAAGATTGTCTATACAACTGTGAATATCCCAAGCTTCCATTAAGTAATATACAAACTAGTATGATACAGTAATGGCCTCTAGGGCATATACACTAACAAATTCTTCAAGATCCCCACCTCACCTCATCAAAAACTCACCATTTCTTTCACAAAAATTGATCCTACACCCCAAGTTAACCCATGGAGCTAGGAAAGCTTGGATTTCGGAGCAAGTTGGTATAGGTATAAACCCCTAACTAATAATTAGCTTGTTGTTGTGTAGGGTTACATGGAAGTTTCTGTTCTAGAACATTAAGTTGTAGTTTTGGTGCCGATATCGTGATTTAGTGTCGTTTTTGTGCTCCTGTAATCTGTTGTGACCTCGAGACTTTTTGATAAACCCAAACTATGTAGTACTGTAGGGCTAGCTAACTTGAGTAGTGTAAGTGCACGGCGGCGCCCTGGCCGTCAATCCGACGCCGGAATGCGGAAGCGGTGAAAAACTTTAATTTTGCGAACTTAGCAAACCGGCACCACCGCGCACTAAACACCCGGATCGAACCATTAACTAGTCTAAGCTAACTACATAAAGGGGAAGAGATATACCGAATTATCCGTGTCCTCCGGTCTTCTCTTCGTCGTCCCGATCTCCTGCGGAAACTCCGGTTGTCGCCTCCTCGCCGGAAGGGCACCACATCGCTTGCATCTTTTACGGGCTCCCACCTCAATACCGAGGCAACTCGGGCGCGAAGTTGGCTGGCCGACGCGTCCAAGATTTGCTGTAGAATGTGTCGTGTAGAGGCTATGTCTCATTTGGGGTTTTGTTGCCATTTGAAGATGATGGAGGAAACTAGATAAGGAAAAATGGTGCTTGCATTTTTCCTAGCATGAAAATAAGATCAAGAAAAATCCCACAAGCTCAAAATAAAACTCTCTCTCTTCTTCTCTCAAAATCAAAAACCTTATCATGTGAGAATGGTGGAGCAAAGAATACATATCATGAAGGGAGGTGATGGTAGGAGAAAGCAAGAGGTGACCATACCCTAAACATCATCATAACAAATTCACATCAAACTCTAATCACTTCAAATCACCAAAAAGCAAGTGATGATGATAGAAAAGAATGGTATCAAAACATGCTTTCATAATCTCTCATCTCACAAATAAACCCACCACAAAATGTTATTAGCAAACTTGCAAATAACACCCTCCATCGAAAAAGTCCGGCCGGGAAAGAACAAAGGAAAACCGGCCGGAACGGAATGCAAACTGGCAACTCCAGAAAACTGGTCCTGTAGTAAATTACAGGAAAACCCT
Organism: Agapanthus africanus; assembly: GCA_030015575.1. NCBI lineage: Eukaryota > Viridiplantae > Streptophyta > Magnoliopsida > Asparagales > Amaryllidaceae > Agapanthus > Agapanthus africanus. Next base: position 327,402,783 of record JASDDO010000031.1, read on the forward strand.
GATATTGTGCATACACACCCGCATCTGTATTCCGACCGGATACAAATGCAACGAGACAAAATCTACACTGTACTATACTAGGATCCGGCTTAAACCAAAGCCGGCTAGTAATATCCGTCCGATCCTGATCCGTGCAATACCGCACATATCTGATCGAACCCTGCCATATCTCCATACGGCCTCTACAGCGTTTTGCCCGAAAGCTTGAGTAACTGAAAGTGTGGTGGACTCTAAAGACTCGTCAACACTATGGCTGTGGATTTAACCACTAGCACGTCAGAAGTATAAGCCAATACGTGACGGGCCACCAGCTATTGACCAAAAGGGACGTCGATGAGCGAACTCATCCTGACACCCTACTGAGCCTGTCAGTGACAATATCCGTACAGTCCGGTCCGTTCGTCTATGAGCATCGCATGGCGGGCCTAGGGGGTTGGTAAAAGTCGTACCCCCAAAAGCGGTATAAGTCGTGTCGGAGTGTAGCCCAGAACACCCTGAGATACTACTGGAATACCTACCAGTAAATCTCCTGCCTTGGCCAAGGACTTCGTGTAATGGCTCTCCTAGACACAGCGCGACCTCACCCCCAATACCGGGAGAGACGAACCCCTGCAGATCCGCTCACTGCCTCCATGTGGCTCGGGACTGTACCCAACTAAAACCTGTTTGCACGACTCCTTTGAGCGTGGTAGGGTAGTAATCAAAGTACAGTGGGAACTCACACGAGACAAATGACGATCCTCAGGTCGATGAACTAACCTGTACACATGTCACTAGGGAACTGCTATCTGACGTCAGGTATAAGACCAACTAGCATGTTCCCGGCGAGTCCTGTCCGGTGTACTCATAACCAAATGGGCACCTGTATACATCTTAGGTGATCCAACTGACACCAGTGGTTTGTGAGACCGGCCACCGCCCCTCGTCGGGGTCTCGACTGTATACACTAGTCTACTCTGGAGTATCGATGCCCTGTCTCGAAACTCCCACGACTAGGGACCTTTTAAGGATGTGCTTATAGATTACTAGCTCCCACGTATATGATCGCCCTCATACTGTTGGCAGTCAAGCAAGAATCCTAGGGGCTCTATCAACGTGTAATAGCGACCTGTAAGGTCAGCTAAAGCAGTACATGATGATAAAGGTAAACCAGATAGCATACTATCATCTCGAGTAAGACTGTCCTACCGGGATAGGTCCTCCCTCAATCATTGCAATTACGTGCCTGTGATCCAATAATTGACTCTGAGGGCACTATCTCCAAAAATCTCCCACTTGCACTCAAGGCTAATTATTGCGATGTCGCATACTCAGAGCCCGTGTGATACCGAACACCCAACTCCTCTACTTGTCAGTCTCACAAAACTCGTTTGCGAAACTATTGCGTTCGAGGAATAGCCTCAGTGAGTGGATCCGCCTTGATGTTTCTTTCTATGTCTCTCTATATCTCAAGTTCGCGGAGAAAGCCATCTCCCGAAATGAGCAATACCTGTCTTAGAATGTGTCTGGATGTCTGATGGGACCTAGCTCATAAATGAACTCCAAATCCAAACTTCTTAGACTGTATCAACAACTGAACTTAATCAGTATCCTGCGCCATGCCTCCCTCAGTATTGCCTTGGACCATCTGTTCAAAATACTGCCCCTCGTCAGAGGGAAAACTATAACTCTGACAACCTCCCTGTCGTCCAGGTCACCTTGGAAGCCTGGAATGATAACCGTCTCTCTAAAGAGGCTGTCGTTATCATATCCTTAGAACATCCACTTATGTTCTAAAACTGCTTCCGACTGTTTCTCCAGGATTGGATCAATGTCAACTTATTGCATCTAGTGCAAGAACAACATCTGGTGTGGTACTTTGACATTTCATGATTGACTCAATTGCCTAAGCAAGTGATCTGTCAATCATGCACATCCCCCTCTACTTTAGTCTATAAGACACCTTTAGAGAGGGTGACTCCATCACCTGCAGGTATACTACCGTGCCAGGAGTCGTCCATTCTAATTACTCATAGAATGCTGTCAAGGTACCCAGATTGGGAAACCACCCAAATCTAGATCTAAAACCATAGATCTAGTAACCAGAATGTCTGATATAATATCCAAGTCCTTTGTGGAGAAACTACTGTGTGACGACCAAAGTATAACCGATCGTAGTATAGGAATATCACTTCCTACTCTGTGTATGTCATCAAATACCAGGACATCACACCCTACTACCTTTTTAACAGATCCATCCCCTATTCTGATAAAGTCAAACCTATGACTGTTACATCAGAAATCGATGATCTTTCTCCGCTACATCTGCTTTAGTCTATAAATAGACATAAGCCGCCTGCCCACCAATGCTTCCGCTGCTCCCACTGACTACGACAACCCTCTGGCAGAGTCATATAGACGTACACTTCTAAAGCAAGTTTAGAACGACGATATACTCATCCTCCTGCCGGGTCTCACAGCCTGGGACAACAGCAATGGCAAGTGTGGGAAAACAAGAACTTCCCTGTCACCGTCCTTGAGGCTACCGGAGTACCTCTCGGGTGCCTGAAGTTACCCACCTTATCTGCGGAGTGGCCAATGGAATGTCAATCCAGATTGAACCTTTAGGTTCTTATCAAATCTTCAGTAATCGTTTGCGGTTCTGGAATCACTTCCAGTTCTACCATACTCCCACTACTGTTTTCTGAAAAAATCCATTTTTATTAAAACTTTGGCGAGTCTAGAACAATATCACTATTGATCTTCCAGATGGTAGAAAGTCAACCCTCGTCATAGCCTGGGTCAACCCACAAACAGCCATTACAGAAACGTGCCTTGAGTTGTCCAGTGTCTGGTTTTAATCATAAGCCGGACAACTCCCCGTACCTTAACATCGTTAAGATATGAACTGTTCTATATCCAATATAGAACCAGAGGCACTGATTTAATTGAACCAGATTCAAATCATGCAGCTGTCTCCAGTGCATGTCAACTAAATGGAAGGAGGCCGATCAGCGTCACTGAACTTAGGAATGCTTCCAATTATGAGTAACCCGAAAGAGAAGCAAATTCTCTTAATCATTACTATCAACTGAATACCATACACAAGTATCTACATCATCGATCACTTTGAAGAATCCCGATACTTGCAATACCTGGTTCTCTACTTTATTCAAATACCTATAACTTCTCAAAATTCAGACCCTGTGTTTCCACGAAACACCTGTCTAAAAACTAGAGAAGTTATAAGTAAACCGAATATAGTACGAGGACCAACCCCTCTGTCCTAGTGGACACTGGACAATATACAATACTCTGTATAAGTCCCTTGAGTCTGATAACTCATTCACTGTGTGTCGTAGGTTGAAAACTGTACTTATGGTTAAGAAGAATTACACCGCTGTTTAATGCTCCTTACCTAACCATCCACTGATATAGGTAAATGTCGTAGACATAATTTCAAAAAGGTATATCTCACTCTATAAAAATATACGTACAGATATATCAATTTGAAATTGGTGCATAACAACGGATATTCAAAACCAAATATTTGCCGTCTGGCAAACAACCCAGGTGACTTCCTCAAATATCACCGATTACAACGAATCCCGATATAATGAGGATGATCACCCAATTCCAAATAACTTACTCCCACTCATCATCCGTAAAACCATACAGATGTGAGAATCATACCTGGTAAATACATACCCTGGAGTAAGTGTCTAATCGGGAAATCAGTTTTCCATTAACAGTACACAGTGAAACTGAAACATTGAAATGTTTCGTTGGGGTATCCTGGTATTCCTAGTAATGCCTCTTCCATTATCCAGATTCACAACTGTAACCGTATAATTCTTTGCCACCTCTCCAAATCCCTTTATATGTCTTTAGTCATTACCTTCTGTACACCCCTTTAGGCCAAATGGTTTTCTTCCTTCCCTACCGTTCGGCACCAGCCTATGGTTTGGAAGAAGACTATCCAATAAGCATAATGGGTGTACTGTCCTAATCCTAGGAGCACTCGCAACGTGAGAGAAGGTGAAGATAAAAGACAACCGAATAAACCTTATTCCTATTTCTCCTGAACCAGGATCCATCCCCGAACTGGAACAAGTTCCTTTCTAGTTCGTATATAACCATACGATGGATTATCCAATAAACTGTGGATCTTCGTAGTGATACGGAGTGTCCTGGAGAAATACAAAGGTGATTTAGGATTGGCGAAGAAATACTTGGTTTGGTCGTGAATAGCAGTCGCAATTTACTTTGCCCTCTTACTAATCCCTTGCTTTGTCTTAACTTAATACCTTCTGTACACCGTTTAGGCTAATTGGTATTCTTCATTCCCCACCGTTCAGCACCAGCCTAAGGTTTGGAAGAAGACTATCCAATTTGCGTAATAGGTGTACTATCTCCTAAGCCAAGGAGTACTCGCAATCTGAGAGAGAAGGTAAAAGGAAAAGACAACTGAATAGTCCTATTCGTTTTTCTCCAAAACCGGAAACCATCCTCGAATAAATTCCTTCGAGTTCGTATATAACCATACGATGGTTTTGTCCAATAGAAGTGGACGGTCGTAGTAATACGGGGTGTCCTGGAGAAAAGGGTAAAAGTAAGAGTGGCAATGAGGTTTGCAACTCTGACAATCCAAAAGCCAGTGTTAGGAAGGTTCGGTCAACTTGGTCACTGAGTTATAGTCTAGGGTCGGGTCAATGGTCGCAGCCAAAGAGAGAGAGAAAAGAAACACTCAGCGTGCACTCTAACCTAGATCAGAATGGTTGTCACTTTATTTAATCTGGAAACCTCCCACTGTAACATCAAATTCTTCCCCAAACCTGAAAGAAGAATTAGCCGGGATCACCCGAGGAGTAAACCAACTCATCAGTGGGAATCGGGATCCAACTATCATTGCATGATAACATGACGGAATCCGCTCACGGTGTCACACTCCAGAAGGTATGCGCATATCTGGCAAGTTTCAGTACTTTTGAAACTCCCGATGTGGATTTTTACCCCATGCTCTTATGACCTTGACGAAGGTCAACAAATCATAAGTCACATGTCAAGTTCTACCCGTCATTATCCATGGTTAATTTGAACCCACCCGTACAAGCCCTTGACGAAGGTCAACAAGGCTATACGACTGTCCCAAACCAACGCATCTATCTATGCAGCAGAAAGGTAACAAGCAGCTACCATACACTATGCCTTGACGAAGGTCAACAAACATAGTATGAATACTACGTGCTACCCGTCTGAAATGACGGAGGGCTACGAATGGTTTCTGGCGAAAACCTTTAACGTAATGAACTTGATATCGTTGAAGGAACGGATAGCTTTTTAGAAAATATAGTGACAAAAACCTTTACTAAAGAGGTCACTCCCGGTGAAGGGATCTCGGCTCTTTCCCCGTAGAATGGGGTGCAGGATATTCCAAATGAATACCATGATGCAAAGCAAAAGTAATCGGCTATAGTGAAGTTAATGCCCTGACGCAAATTTCTGTCCAAGGGGTCACTCCCGGTGAAGGGATCTCGGCCCTTGCCTCGTCGACTGAGGAGCAGGATATTCCAAATGAATACCACGATGCAAAACAAAAGTGAACGTCTTTGCAATAACAGCTTTTTAGAAAAGTGTTCCAACAACATCAGAATAGGTTTGTTTTAACTTGCATTGATCCGAATCAACGCAGTCCCATCAATTGATCACACCACAAAGAACGACAATATACTGATGTACGTATATGCCATCCGCATTCGCCACTGGGTCCCGTCATTACCCGTTAGGTTAGCTAACTAACGACAGAGCGGGGACTGGACTAGCGCGGATGCAAAACATATACAACATCTACTAATATATATACCAATATATTATATTTCGCTCAAGGCGTGATAAAATGCAACATCACAGAAATGTACAGCATCACAGAACAATACAGATATCTGGGATCCCCGGGTTTCACAGAGCCACTACTGAAACCCGACGTTCCCCTGGTCGTGTGGATAGCCTGTGCAATTAAATCCTAGACCCCTACGTGCGCGGCAAGTTACCCGCCAAAACTTGAACTGAGGCAGCCCCCTTCAGCAACGTGAATGGACCACCCGTCACTTCACGGAATCCGGTAACTTGGGCACCCCTCCTGGGTCAACCTGTACCCCCTATGAGTGCGGCGAATAGCCCGCCAATCCTAGAGTGAAGCCCCCTCCGTCTCAATGCCATGAGATGGGGGCTTGTTGCCCTCCAGAACCCGGCTATCCCTGCACCCCTCCGCGGTGTAATCCTAGTACAGAAAGTAAAATATACATACAACGGGTACATCGACCGCAACTTGGTCGTGCCCCAAAATAATAATACAAATAGGCAGTGACGGCAGTCCACATGTCGGACGCTCGCCCCGCAATATCAAATGTACATAATACAACAAAAACTGTACTAGCATTGCATCCAGGCTATCCCCCACGACCGATCCGCAACATCACAGCATAACACAGAACATCAACGTGAAAGTCACGTTCGCAAATCCGTCTAACCGGGCTATAGCAGTTAGACAGGATTTTCCGATCGAGTGACATTCACGGTCGCTGATATAATGTAAATACTGTGAAATAATGTGTTCAAAATATCCGATCGATCAAATTATACTAAGTGGGCCCCCAAGTACTACTGTAGCACATCAAGAAATTCTGGGCCCAAACATAATATTCCAGAACCCCTATTTTCAGCCCACAAGCACACTGCAAAAAAAACGATGACATGATCCCTCATTCCTGCGGCGGAACCGCGGCCAAAGAGGGGTTATGGCCGCGGTTCTGCGGTCGTACGGAGGGATCGTGTTGTCGAATTTTTCCGGTGTTCTTAGAACTCCCTGCACATCATTCTGAGACAACCTGAAAAATTTTTGGACTTCAAAAAATTTCGATAGAAAACTGATGTAAAGAAAAACGCGGGTTTTCGGAATTTTGGTCGATCGGAAATGCAAACACATCAAACAAAGCTAGACGAAGTTAATGGCGAGGCTCTGATACCACTGTAAGTGCACGGCGGCGCCCCGGCCGTCAATCCGACGCCGGAATGTGGAAGCGGTGAAAAACTTTAATTTTGCGAACTTAGCAAACCGGCACCACCGTGCACTAAACACCCGGATCGAACCATTAACTAGTCTAAGCTAACTACATAAAGGGGAAGAGATATACCGAATGATCCGAGTCCTCCGGTCTTCTCTTCGTCGTCCCAATCTCCTGCGGAAACTCCGGTTGTCGCCTCCTCGCCGGAAAGGCACCACATCGCCTGCATCATTTACGGGCTCCCACCTCAATACCGACGCAACTCGGGCGCGAAGTTGGCTGGCCGACGCGTCCAAGATTTGCTGTAGAATGTGTAGTGTAAAGGCTATGTCTCATTTGGGGTTTTGTTGCCATTTGAAGATGATGGAGGAAACTAGATAAGGAAAAATGGTGCTTGCATTTTTCCTACCATGAAAATGAGATCAAGAAAAATCCCACAAGCTCAAAATAAAACTCTCTCCTTCTCTCAAAATCAAAAACCTTATCATGTGAGAATGGTGGAGCAAAGAATACATATCATGAAGGGAGGTGATGGTAGGAGAAAGCAAGAGGTGACCATAACCTAAACATCATCATAACAAATTCACATCAAACTCTAATCACTTCAAATCACCAAAAAGCAAGTGATGATGATAGAAAAGAATGGTATCAAAAGATGCTTTCATAATCTCTCATCTCACAAATAAACCCACCACAAAATGTTATTTGCAAACTTGCAAATAACACCCTCCATCGAAAAAGTCAAGCCGGGAAAGAACAAAGGAAAACCGGCCGGAACGGAATGCAAACTGGCAACTCCAGAAAACTGGTCCCATAGTAAATTACAGGAAAACCCCGATATTGTGCATACACAACCGCATCTGTATTCCGACCGGATACAAATGCAATGAGACAAAATCTACACTGTACTATACTAGGATCCGGCTTAAACCAAAGCCGGCTAGTAATATCCGTCCGATCCTGATCCGTGCAATACCGCACATATCTGATCGAACCCTGCCATATCTCCATACGGCCTCTACAGCGTTTTGCCCGAAAGCTTGAGTAACTGAAAGTGTGGTGGACTCTAAAGACTCGTCAACACCATGGCTGTGGATTTAACCACTAGCACGTCAGAGGTATAAGCCAATACGTGACGGGCCACCAGCTATTGACCAAAAGGGACGTCGATGAGAGAACTCATCCTGACACCCTACTGAGCCTGTCAGTGAAAATATCCGTACAGTCCGGTCCGTTCGTCTATGAGCATCGCATGGCGGGCCTAGGGGGTTGGTAAAAGTCAGACCCCCAAAAGCGGTACAAGTCGTGTCGGAGTGTAGCCCAGAACACCCTGAGATACTACTGGAATACCGACCAGTAAATCTCCTGCCTTGGCCAAGGACTTCGTGTAATGGCTCTCCTAGACACAGCGCGACCTCACCCCCAATACCGGGAGAGACGAACCCCTGCAGATCCGCTCACTGATTCCATGTGGCTCGGGACTGTACCCAACTAAAACCTGTTTGCACGACTCCTTTGAGCGTGGTAGGGTAGTAATCGAAGTACAGTGGGAACTCACACGAGACAAATGACGATCCTCAGGTCGATGAAATAACCTGTACACATGTCACCAGGGAACTGCTATCTGATGTCAGGTATAAGACCAACTAGCATGTTCCCGGCGAGTCCTGTCCGGTGTACTCATAACCCAATGAGCACCTGTATACATCTTAGGTGATCCAACTGACACCAGTGGTTTGTGAGACCGGCCACCGCCCCTCGTCGGGGTCACGACTGTATACACTAGTCTACTCTGGAGTATCGATGCCCTGTCTCGAAACACCCACGACTAGGGACCTTTTAAGGATGTGCTTATAGATTACCAGCTCCCACGTATATGATCGCCCTCATACTGCTGGCAGTCAAGCAAGAATCCTAGGGGCTCTATCAACGTGTAATAGCGACCTGTAAGGTCACCTAAAGCAGTACATGATGATAAAGGTAAACCAGATAGCATACTATCATCTCGAGTAAGACTGTCCTACCGGGATAGGTCCTCCCTCAATCATTGCAATCACGTGCCTGTGATCCAATAATTGACTCTGAGGGCACTATCTCCAACAAGTAGATACCCAAAGTTCGAGCCCAACCTGGACGGTTTTGGCAGGCGACAAGGGGAACAAATCCGGCGAGATCGGCCGTCGTGGGGAGTTTGGAGTTGTAACTTGGTGGGTTTCTGTCTGCAGTGATTTTAAGCTGTTGGGTATTGTTTGGGTTTTGTATTTTTGCAATGGGCTAAACCTGGGATAATTTAGTTAGTTTTAGTGTTTTGTGGGTTTTAATGATAATTTGGTGGTTTAGCTGGAGATTAATTTAAGTTAGGGTTTTTATGGTTAGATTAGCTAGATTATGTGCTGTTGGTGTCGCTTAATCCAAGTATTTTCACCTGATTACATAAATGTACCATAATGTTGCAATTTAATGTTTTTTAAAACGAGCTTTAGGATACAAACTATCTGCTGTTTCTGGGGATATTTTCTTGATGAGCAAACATATACATTAGACTATACATGGTGCTAGGAGTGTAGTGTAAAAACCTGGACCGGTTTTACCTGACATTGGCCGATATCAAGCCTATGGTGGCCGGCCCAATTTTTGTGGAACATGTAGAATTTTTGCAGGTAGCTGTCTGTAGGTATTATAAAAGCTTTGGTCTAGTTTATTTTTCTTGTTTTTGCTCCAGATAAAATCTGGGACCATTTACCTATAATTTATGTAGCGGGATGTTCAGTTGATAAAACTGAACATTTAATATTACATTTTTCCTACTATTTCTATACTAGAAAAGGTGTTTATTATAATATATGATACATATGAGGGTTTATCTGTAAAAATACTATTTTTCATGTGTTGATATTTTATAATTAACATTTGTTAGGAAAATGTATGCAAAGATACCATTGACCAAATCTTAATGGTGAAATTAATATCTCAATAAAACAAAACTCCACTAATATTATTTGTTGAGATTGTGCAGAATTTTTCAGGACTAAAAATCAAGGGAATCAAAGTTGTTAAGAGCAAACCTGCCTAATTAAGAAAGTAAACTAAGAAATCAAGTCTGGCAGAAACAAAGAAAAGATTTCCAATTTCCAAAGGTTCCAGAGATCTCCACGTGTCATGAAGAGAAAAACCCAGAAAACCAAATCAATGGATCGCAGCATAGGGCCGCGGATCCACGGCCAAACCCCCCTGTTGGCCACGGATCCGCCGCGTTGAAGAGGACTTATGAGCTGGGATTTGGTTGGTAGAATCTTAACAGATGGTTTCCAATTTAGGAAGCTAGGGTTCTGTCTTTTGGAGTGTAAATAAGGACCGAGAGCCTCTTGGAAAAATTATCAAGTCGACGCGATCACGAAGTCCACGAAGGCTCACGCATCCAGGATGATCATCAACAGTTCATTTACCTCCTTAGAAGAGATCGAGAAGCAAACTAGTATTTGTAATCATTTTCTAAGAGAACAAAGTGTAAATGAGTTTTGTTGATTAATAAAGGTAGTTCTTTTTATTATTCTATTTCTTTGTAGTTTCATTATGAATTCTCTCTCCATCTCTTCTTCTCCCAACATGCACGAGTAATTCTCCGCTTGTTAGGGTTCGTAGGATTAGGGTAGGTTAATGGATGATGAAGATCTTTAAACTCTTTTTACGTCCTATAATGTTTATAAACTTTATCAAAAGAATCATTAACATCCTAATCGGGCGCGCTACCGATTTATTATTAGTCTCGACCGCGATTAGAGATTAGATTAATGATTGTTTTGGTAATGGCTAGATATGAACGGAGTTCCATGTCGAGATAGGGGTTAAGAGTGGGAACCCTTTTCCCTCCAGAAACCCTAATCTACATGCATCACTGTCGTTCTAGTTTTAAATCTATTAAAGGATAAAAAGGGTAATCTTTAATTAATCATCCATAACTACTAAATCCTAATGAACCCTACAAGCCCCCTTTTTATATAAACTTACCTCCGTAGTTAATCTAGATCTATATTTTTCATCAGTGTTTAACGTAGATCTTGATCCTACAACCATTCTTCAATATTCTTTATTCTTCCTTCTCTTTCTCAACACATCTAAAGTAAGATTAAAATATTCAATGTTTCCCTGAGGACGACCCGTACTCACCTCGGTCTAGCTACGCGCGACACCATTCTGATTGCGGTTAAACTACAAACACAATATTTCAAACCAATCAAATGGCGCCGTTGCCGGGGATACATGCGTAATTTTTTATTCTTACTATTTGGGTTGAATTCTTATACGATCTATATCATAATCAAAACAAAACTGCAAATTGAGTATTTAACGATTATTGTGTGAATTTTGCAAGGAGATCTGGAGTCACAGACTTGAGAAAACAGAAAGATAGAGACATTCATTGAGATCCAGAGGAGCATAGAAGGCCACTAAAAAAAATCATCAAGTGATCCCTCTCTCTTGCGGCGGAACCGCGACAAAGGAGGTGAATTAGCGGCGGAAGCGCGGCGCATTAGGGGATCTAGGGCTCCAAAATTCTCTGGTAAGATTCTAACCTCTTTCTCTCTTCTCTGAAATCCAATAAAATCTCTTTTCTGCAGGATTCTTTGCAAAATATCGCCGCTCAAAAATCTTTTTGCAAAGTTTTGTAATTGGTTTTGTTTTGCATATTTTAATACGGACTTTAAGGGGCAAAGACCAAATCCAGATTAGGTGAGGATTTCATCACCCTTCCTAAGCCCCACAAATCACAAACCGAGCATTTGCATCAACCCTACATTAACTTAAAAAATATCTAGACCAGACTCTAAGGACTGTCGCGCTCATTAAGGACAGAGGAAGGTCGTGGGTAATCTATCGCTTATCCGCATTACTTTTGTGGTGTCTAGGCAAGTGTGTCTAAGGCAAGTGGTTACTTCATTAGGCCCACTACTTACATAGTGGATACCTCCTACTTACCGGGCTACAAGGGTAGTAAAGAGGTGATAGAGGATTGATCCTGCAGCTTGTCCTTTGGAAGTCTAGGAGCGGTCTAGAGACTGGACCTAGGTAACTTTACTTCTAGGGTTGTTTGTGCATTTTTGTGTGATTTGTCTTAAGTCCCACTTTTTCAAAACTGACCAATTTTAAAGTACACACACGCTGCCACTTGCGCTAAACCCATTTAGTGCATGCTTGGTTGGACACGGGATTCTAGTGCCCGTCTTGTCCGCGTTCCTGCTATCGACTCCGAAGTCGGTGCTTCTTCATCTTATTTTCCTCCACCACCCACCACATCGACCGAGATGGACGGTACTCCATCAGATTATAACACCACGATGCCACTGCCCGTAGGTGCGCAGAATCCACCGCGCATCTCTCTCCAAGAGAGATGCTATCCTATACGTGGTCCCCTTCCTACTTGTCTATCCATTCCACCAGCTAACGGGGATAATTTTGAAATTAAACCCCACTACATCAATCTGTTGCCCAAATTTCACGGGCTTGAGTCGGAAGACACGTACGTTTTCATCACCAAATTCGAAAACGTATGCACAATGATGGGTACTTCACAATTGACTGTGGATGCTATGCGTTTGCGTCTTTTCCCATTGACTCTGTGCGACTTGGCAGAAAAATGGCTTTATAATACTGCCGCACACTCTATTACTAACTGGGATGAATTCGTAATAGCATTTCTTAAGAAGTTTTACCCTAACCATAAGACTGCCCATATTAGGAGCGAGATCGACCAGTTCACCCAGCTTCCCAATGAACAATTTTGGAAGTGCTTTGAACGTTTCAAGGATCTGCTTGTCCAATGTCCTCATCATGGAATACAAAGATGGGATTTGTGCCGAATTATATATAAGGGCATTAATCCAGCGACAAAGCAGATGCTTGAAACAATGTGTCAATGCAATTTCATGTCTAAAGATGATAGTGAAGCTTAGAAGTATCTGGAAGACCTCGCTGAAAACACTTTGCAGTGGGAAAGCGTAAGACCACCTTCATCTAGGGGAGGTATTCACCAGCTCGATGTTTCCATCGCAGTGAAAGCCGAAATGGCAGCGATACAGAAGAAACTCGACGCTATTGAGAATAAGTTCTCATCAGTTTCCCTAAATCAGATCACGCTTCCCAAGACTGTGTGTGGTTGCTGTTCAAATCCTTCACACTTAACGGAAGAATGTCCTATGAATGCATCGTTTCAAACCAATGTTGCTTTTCAGCAGCGACCTAGAAACGATCCTTATTCTTCCAGATACTGTAGGGTTCCTAAGCACACTTGTGAAGGTTCATAAAGTATCAAACATGCCCGAATAAAATTTTACATGTGCCGAACAACCCAAAGACGGGATCTTTGCTAGATTATTAGGGTTTAGCATACAAGATAGCATCTTTAAAGCTAAGTGTGAGGGATTACAACCTTTGTAGTCCGCTCCTTCGCTTCACAAGCTCCGAGTAGAAGTCCCTTCGTCGCGATCCACGATCTCCCGGACTCAAGAGAGGCACTACGACTCGAACGATCCATGCTAGCTTGAAGTGTTTCGATTCTCCGATGATCTATGTCGAAGTTGCTATAACCCAAGCTTTCTCACTCTAAAGAGATGAACACTCTAATCTAATAGGCTAGATTAGATGAGGATGATGGAGTAGTATTTATGCTTTCTTTTTAATTCACTTTCTCACAAGAAATCATCACAAAAGGAAATTCTAGTGAGCTCTCTCTCAAAACTCAAGAGAGAAGAAGATGAAGAATGAAAAGAATAATCCTTTTGTGATGAATATTAGATAAATGTATATGATTAATTATGGAACCATGGTCAAGGATGAGAGGATAAAAGTTTGTAGAGAATAAACTAGAGTTAGGGTTTTGTTAGGTTAAGGATAAGTATCAACCATAACCAAGACAAAATAGAATACTTCTAGAATGAACAAGAATGAGCTAACCCTAATCAAACCCTAATCCCTTTTTATCATCCTTAAACATGTTTCATAATAAATCATTACATGTCATAAAAATATATATCACATATATATTATATATTTGCAACAAAAGAAAATAATACATTTAACATATATCGCATATATATCAATGTATTAATCCGGTGAGAAAATGAAATAATAAAGCGAGCCAATATTAGATAATGTAATACAATATATCATATATATCATTATACATTAAATCATCGAATCAACACTTGATCCAACGATCCGGCTATATCGAATATAACCAACTAATATATCATGTACCGATTCATCGAATCAACACTTGATTTGATGTCCCGGTTCATATCTAAATTTCGCGAGAATATAATACGGTATCTCATATCGCATTATCCTCGGTCCTGCACATATCACATATGTGCCTCTACTCCATTTTGGCTGAGCCAAGAAACCACTGTGTAGGACTCTAAAGAATCGTCAATACGCCGGTAGCAGGTGATGATCATATCAAACACCCACAAGCTGCAAGAGGTCAGCTAAACGTAACAACCACCCAGGTATTGAGCGATCAAAAAATCAACAAGCTAGCATGTCCGTTCTCCTGTGAATCCAATCAGTGACACTCCCGTACAGTCCAGTCTGTTCGTCTGATATGTCGCATATCAAGTCTAGGGGTGGTATACGTCAGACCCCAGTAACCGATAAGTCGTGTTGATGTGAGGCTCATAACAGGTCGAGAAACTACTAGTAACACTTACCGATACATCTCTATATCAGCCCTGGCCAGGGACTTCCATTTATAGCCAATCAAACACAGCACAACATCAACTCCATATACCGGGAAAGACGAATCCCCTCCTATCGCTCATTGACTCCATGTGATTCGGGACTATACCCAAAGGCCACCGTTTTGCACGCCCTCTTGGACGTGGTAAGGTGGAAATCAAAGCACAGTGGGAATCACACAAGACTCTATGATGATCTCTAGTCTACAGACTACCCTGTACCAGTGTCATCGGAGAACTGCCATCTGACGTGTTGTATATCACCATCTGGGAGTTCTCGGCGAGTCCGTCCAGTGTACCCAGTCTCCACTGAGCACCCTACACCATCTCTGATGTCAAACACCGATGGATATGGGATCATCCATCGCCCATCATATGGGTCAAGATGCGTATACGCTAGTCTACTCTGGTGTATCGATGCCCTGTCTCGATATACCCTTGACTAGGAACAGTTATAGGATGTACTCATCAACTACTATGGCCCCACTAGTATGATCTCATCATAGTCCCAGTAGTCGAGTATATGTCCTAAGGGCTTTATCAACATGTGAGAGTAAGACAGTAAACCAATACAAGTCAACATGTTAAGATAAAGTGAAACCAAATAGCATACTATCATGACGAGCAAAAAAGTCCTCTCTGTATATATCCAAGCATCCATCATTGTATACATCATATGTACAACAATGGCCTCTAGGGCATATACATAACTAACAATCTCCCACTTGCACTAAAGCCAGCTGCTGTAGTATCTCATACATAGCATCCCGAATAATCTCTCAAACTGTATCTGGGGAATGGCCTTCGTGAGTGGATCCGCAGTGTTGTCCTTCGTATCTGCTTTCCTGACCTCGATCTCCCGACGATCAACGATCTCCCTGATCAGGTGATACCGCCTCAGAATATGTCTAGACTTTTGATGGGATCTGGGTTCCTTGGCCAAAGCCACAGCTCTATTGTTATTGCAATACAGAGGTATTGGATGTTCAATGGATGGAACCACACCAAGTTCAGTGATGAACTTCTTCATCCAGACAGCCTCTTTGGCAGCATCGTTGGCAGCGATGTATTGAGCCTCCATCGTCGAGTCTGCAACGGTATCCTGTTTGGAACTCTTTCAACATACCGCCCCTCCATTGAGGGTAAAGACAAATCCCGAGTGCGACTTAGAGTCGTCCTTATCACTCTGGAAACTCGAATCGGTAAAGGGCTCCACCCGGAGTTCTTCGTTACCTTACACCAAGAACATGTCTCTAGTCCTTCGCAAGTACTTGAGAATGTTCTTCACAGCTGTCCAGTGACTCTCTCCAGGATCTGCTTGATACCGACTCACTACACTTAGTGAGTATGCTACATCGGGTCTGATACATAGCATTGCATACATGATAGAGCCTACTGCGGAAGCATAGGGTATCCCTTGCATTCGAGCTCTCTCCAAATCAGTCTTGGGAGACATCTCTTTGGAGAGGGTGAGTCCAGAGATCATGGGTTGGTTCCCACGCTTGGATTCTTCCATACTAAACCTCTTTAGTATGGTGTCAATGTACCTGGATTGGGACAATCCCAGTATCCTTTTGGATCTATCTCTATAGATCCTAATCCCCAATATGCAGGAGGCATCACCTAGATCTTTCATTGAGAATCTTTGTGATAAGAAGAGCTTGACTGATTGCAGCATAGGAATATCATTTCCTATCAAGAGTATGTCATCCATGTACAATACGAGGAAGACAACCTTACTCTCTGCCACCTTCTTATAGATACAAGGTTCATCTATATTTTTGATGAAGTCAAACTCTTTCACTACAACATCAAAACAGATGTTCCAACTCCGCGATGCTTGCTTCAACCCATAAATAGATTTAAGCAGCTTGCACACCTTTCCGCTGTTCCCACTATCTATGAAGCCCTCTGGCTGAGTCATGTACACGCACTCTTCTAAATCACCGTTTAGAAAGGCGGTCTTAACATCCATTTACCAGATTTCGTAGTCATGGTATGCAGCAATGGCAAGTAAGATCCGGATGGACTTAAGCATAGCCACTAGAGAAAAGGTTTCGTCATAATCCACACCTGGTCGTTGACGAAAACCCTTTGCTACAAGTCTAGCTCTGAAAGTCTCAACTTCTCCATCTACACCAAATTTTTTTTTAAAAATCCACTTGCTCTCTATGGGTTTTACCCCTTCAGGAGCATTTTCCAAAATCCATACTTTATTGGTGTACATGGATTCCATCTCAGATCGCATTGCATCCAGCCATTTCATAGAGTCACCACTCGTGATGGCCTGCTCGAAACTAGTCGGGTCATCATCTTCCATGATGCAATCCTCGCTTCCACCATCAATGAGAAAACCGTGGTATCTCTCAGGTGGATGAGAAACCCTGCTAGATCGGCGGAGAGGCTGGGGTTCGTCGGGTACTACTGAATCCTCTGGTTCTACCAAATCATCTGTTGTAGTTTGTTCTGCTGGAACTTCTTCCAGTTCTACCTCAATGCCACTAATCTGTTTCATAAGGAAACCTTTTTCTAAGAAAGTAGCATGTCGAGAAACAAACACTTTTTGTTCCTCGGAGAGGTAGAAGATATACCCTTGCGAATGCTTGGGATATCCAATAAACTTACATAGAACAGACCTTGCCTCGAGCTTGTCCGGATTTTGTGTTTTAATATAGGCCGGACAACCCCATATCTGAATAAAATTAAGACATGGTCTCTTACCATTCCATATCTCATATGGAGTGGTAGGCACTGATTTGGTTGGAACTCTATTCAATAGGTATGCAGCTGTCTCCAGTGTATATCCCCAGAAGGAAATAGGTAACTCAGCTGTACTCATCATAGAGCGCACCATATCTAATAGGGTGCGATTCCTCCGCTCCGATACACCGTTGTGCTGTGGTGTATAAGGAGGAGTAAGCTGAGAGAGAATCCCATTCTCTTTTAGATAATTTAGGAATTCATTGCTTAAGTATTCACCTCCTCGATCAGATCGAAGAATCTTAATACTCTTGCCCGTTTTATTCTCTACTGCGTGCTTATATTCTCTGAATTTCTCAAAAGCTTCAGACTTGTGTTTCATCAGGAATACATATCCGAATCTTGAGAGATCGTCAGTGAATGTAATGAAGTAGGAAGAACCGTTCCTGGCATGCATAGACATGGGACCGCATACATCACTATGTACCAGTCTTAAGAGTTCAGTAACTCTTTCTCCGTGTCCACTAAACGGAGCTTTGGTCATTTTTCCTTTGAGACATGAATGGAAAGTATCATAAGATGATAATTCGAACGGATTCAAATAACCATCCTTATGTAACTTAGCCAGTCGTGTCGCATTGATATGACCAAGTCTACAATGCCACAAGAAGGATTCGTTCATTTCTGAACTTTTCCTCTTGTGTGTGTTTTGTATATTGAGGACTGTACTCTGATTTAGAATGAATATGCCATTATGTAACGAGCCTGATGCAATACACTTTTGATCTAGGAATATGTTCATAACATTATCCTGTACTAAAAAATTATATCCTTCTTTACTTAACAAAGAAACTGATATAATGTTGCACATCATGTTCGGTATGTAATAGCACTCATTCAGAATCAGTGTATCACCACTTGGTAATACTAGGTGATATTCGCCAACTGCTTTGGATGCAACATTTGCACCATTCCCTACTTGAACGGAATGATCACCTTTTCCCAGTTCTCTATCTTTACGTAGCCCATGTAACAATTTACATATGTGGGATCCTGATTAGATATCTAATACCCAGGACGTAGGGTGAACTGAGAAACAGTTTTCAATAACTAACACACCTGAGGAAGATGCATCAACATGCATGTTCTTTTGGGTGGCGTGAGAATCCAGATATTCTCCTATTCCCTATTCAGTCTTATAACTCTTATAAGAAAAAACGGGTCCAACGTTCTCCTGTTCAGTATAATAAGCGGGTTCAGTCAATACATCCATATTATTATCTTGATTATGGCCTGACATGGTCGCTACCTGGAGAGAGAGAGAGAAGAAAACGCTTTAGCATATGCTCTTGCAAGATTAGATTAGTTATTATCTTATCCAATCAGGATGTCTCCCACTGTTTTTATCAAATCTACCTTCAAACCTTAAAGGTAAGATTAGCCGGGATTAATTACACCCTACAATTTCATCAATCTTTCAGCCAGATCAGTGTCGGTACTTGAGGAAGGTTCCCCGTGCTTTCGCACGGACCTAATTAAAGTAAACCTCGTTTTCCCAGAGGCGTAACCCCATTAACACTTTTCTAGTCACCTACTTGATCGACTAATCGTCCTGTGTAAAACTCTTCCAGGAGTAACTCTTACTCGCAGTGGGTATCGGGATCCAACTATCTCATAGAAGGTATGAAATCTCATTGCAAATTTCAACACTTGAAATTCCCGATAATACTTTTACCCCTAGCGTCCCATGACCTTGTCGGAGGCCAAACTACCCATAGGGCGCTAGTCAAGTTCAACCCGTCATTTCTTGATTGAATTAAACCCACCCGTACGACCCTTGATGGAGGCCAAACTATGCCGTACGAATACCCTAATCCAATCGCATCATATGCTAGCAGATAAGCACTAGTTAGCTACCGTACACTACGCCTTGACGGAGGCCAAACTACCGCAGCACGAATACTAAGTAGTACTTCTCTGAAATGACGGAGGGCTACGCAGGTTTTTTAGAAAACCATGAGCGTAATGAACTTGATAACGTCGTAGAATCATGTGAAATTTTGAAATGGAGTGTTTTTGAGGCTTTCATTGGTTTTGCTAAAGAGGTCACTCCCGGTGAAGGGATCTCGGCTCTTTCCTCATCGAATAAGGTGCAGGACATATCATATATATCACTGTGCAAAGCAAAACTCTAAAAGCAATCAAAAGACAAACCGAGTTTTGTAGCATCTGCCAGTTTCGCTAAAGAGGTCACTCCCGGTGAAGGGATCTCGGCTCTTTCCTCATCGAATAAGGTGCAGGGTATATCATATATACCGCTATGCAAAGCAAAACTGTAGCTACCCTTTTTATAAAGTTTTCATTCTACAACATCTTTTAGGTTTCTTTTCTTTTTATTAATCTCATTAATAAAAAAATCCCATCAGCTTATGCTTCCTAAGCATCACAGATAAATACGACGTACACTTATGCCATCCGCATTAGCCTCGATGTCCCCTCGTGCACCGTTAGGTTAGGTAACTAACGACAGAGCAGGGCAGGGCTAGTGCGGGTGTAAAACATAAGTAACGTCTATATAATATATCATATATACTATATACTGTATCCATCACAACATATCAAATGATCACAACACAGATATCGCAGCAGAAACATAGATATAATGTGGGATATACTAGGACGTCGTATTTAATATTTAGCCAACAATAGAAAATACGGATTCCACAGTTGCGATGAATAGCCAAGCCCACACCCTGGACCCCTGCGAGAGCGGCAAGTGACCCTACCAATTCTGGAGTTTAGGAGACCCGATCTCGACTCCTCGAGATGGCCTCCCACTGAACCCCAGAACCCGGTCACCTGTGCTCCCCTCCTTGGGTCCATCCTAATGCGGAAAAGTAAATAATATACAACACTGGTGGCATCAACCTCAACCTAGAAGTGCCCCAAATAAAAGAATATTACATTACATTTGAATTTACATGAATGAAAATATAAAACTCTCATCTCACATAAAACCCCGGGTTATTCAATCGCGACAATCCTGCACATCATATCTCAGCAACACATAATATCTCATATCATCGACGTAAGTAAGTATGCATACACCGATCGTCGTCGATGTATAGCAACGACAATCGGCAATACAACTACATACTACACTTACGGTCACATAAAAGAATGTGTAAAACTACAATATTTGGAATCCACAATCACTTTAGACATTGTAAATCCGAAATATCACATACTTCGCATTTCATGCCTAACACAATGAATTCCGCATATTGTATCACATTCTAGATAAATAGACAGTATTAAACTTTTCGAACAGATAATCAAAAACCCAAAATTTCCTAAAGTGCTCGACACTTGAGCGAAGTTCAAATAATCCCAGAATATGTCACAGTACCAGTGATCCAGCCGTAGAAGGGTCAAGCCAACGCCTCACATATGGCACGCCGTACTGCCCCAAACCCGAAGGTTCAAAAGGAAGTTCAAGACGGTCACATAATCGAGTTAAGATTTGTTGTCTTCTAGAGGGTCCACCGTGTTACTTGCACATTTTTCCGAAAGATTTAAACCTGAAAAAAAATTCAACGCTTGAAAATTTTGCCGTGCCGGGAAAAAGTGAGTTAATGATATCCGTTCGAACATTTTAACAATTTCTAAATATCCGGAAATAATAACGAATTTAAATATTCCGATCGAATCTACGATTACAAAATAAACCGCAGAATACTCAACACTTGAGTCAGATTAAAAATACCCATAAAATAGTAACCACAGAGAAAAGAATTACTGTGCAAAATTCCGTACCTAATACTCTTACCCTGCCGCGGAACCGCCGCCAAAGGTGGGTAATTGACGCGGTTCCGCGGCCATGTTGAGGAATTGGGGGCACGTTTTTCACCATAATTCTTATATTAGCCTGCTGAATTTTTTAGGTATTTTTAATTCTGGAAAAACCCAGATTTTAAAAAATGTACAGAGAGGGGTTCATTTTCGTCGGTTCGGGTTCGATCGAAGTTTTAACTTCCTAAACACGTCATCTAATGCTCTAGCTAGGCTCTGATACCACTTTAGGGTTCCTAGGCACACTTGTGAAGATTCATAAAGCATCAAACATGCCCGAATAAAATTTTACATGTGCCGAACAACCCAAAGACGAGATCTTTGCTAGATTATTAGGGTTTAGCATGCAATATAACATCTTTAAAGCTAAGTGTGAGGGATTACAACCTTTGTAGTCCAGTCCTTCGCTTCACAAGCTCCGAGTAGAAATCCCTTCGCCACGATTCATGATCTCCCGGACTCAAGAGAGGCTCCACGACTCGAACGATCCATCCTAGCTTGAAGTGTTCCGATTCTCCGATGATCTACGTCGAAGTTGCTATAACCCAAGCTTTCTCACTCTAAAGAGATGAACACCCTAATCTAATGGGCTAGATTAGATGAGGATGATGGAGTAGTATTTATGCTTTCTTTTTAATTCACTTTCTTACAATAAATCATCACAAAAGGAAATTCTAGTGAGCTCTCTCTCAAAACTCAAGAGATAAGAAGATGAAGAATGAAAAGATTAATCCTTTTGTGATGAATAGTAGATAAATGTATATGATTGATTATGGAACCATGGTCAAGGATGAGAGGATAAAAGTTTGTAGAGAATAAACTAGAGTTAGGGTTTGGTTAGATTAAGGATAAGTATCAACCATAATATCTTAACCAAGACAAAATAGAATCCTTCTAGAATGAACAAGAATGAGCTAACCCTAATCAAACCCTAATCCCTTTTTATCATCCTTAAACATGTTTCATAATAAATCATTACATGTCACAATAATATATATCATATATATATTATATATTTGCAACAAAAGAAAATAATACATTTAACATATATCGCATATATATCAATGTATTAATCCGGTGAGAAAATGAAATAATAAAGCGAGCCAGTATTAGATAATATAATACAATATATCATATATATCATTATACATTAAATCATCGAATCAACACTTGATCCAACGATCCGGCTATATCGAATATAACCGACTAATATATCATGTACCGATTCATCGAATCAACACTTGATTTGATGTCCCGGTTTATACCTAAATATCGCGAGAATATAATACGGTATCTCATATCGCATTATCCTCGGTCCTGCACATATCACATATGTGCCTCTACTCCGTTTTGCCTGAGCCAAGAAACCTCTGTGTAGGACTCTAAAGAATCGTCAATACGCCGGTAGCAGGTGATGATCATATCAAACACCCACAAGCTGCAAGCGGTCAGCTAAACATAACAGCCACCCAGGTATTGAGCGATCAGAAGATCAACAAGCTAGCCTCTCCGTTCTCCTGTGAATCCAATCAGTAACACTCCCGTACAGTTCGGTCTGTTCGTCTGATATGTCGCATATCAAAACTAGGGGTGGTATACGTCAGACCCCAGTAACCGATAAGTCGTGTCGATATGAGGCTCATAACAGGTTGAGAAACTTCTAGTAACACTTACCAGTACATCTCTATATCAGCCCTGGCCAGGGACTTCCAGTTATTGCCAATCGAACACAGCACAACATCAACTCCCTACACCGGGAGAGACGAATCCCCTCCTATCGCTCGTTGCCTCCATGTAATTCGGGACTGTACCCAAAAGCCACCGTTTTACACACCCTCTTGGACATCGTAAGGTGGAAATCAAAGCACAGTGGGAATCACACAAGGCTCTATGACGATCTCGGGTCTACAGACTACCCTGTACCAGTGTCACCGGAGAACTGCCATCTGACGTGTGGTATATCACCATCTGGGAGTTCTCGGCGAGTCCGTCCGGTGTGCCCAGTCTCCACTGAGCACCCGTACACCATCTCTGATGTCAAACACCGATGGATATGGGATCATCCATCGCCCATCATATGGGTCAAGATGCGTATACGCTAGTTTACTCTGGTGTATCGATGCCCTGTCTCGATATACCCTCGACTAGGAACAGTTATAGGATGTACTCATCGACTACTATGGCCCCACTAGTATGATCTCATCATAGTCCCAGTAATCGAGTATAGGTCCTAAGGGCTTTATCAACATGTGAGAGTAAGAAAGTAAACCAATACAAGTCAACATGTTAAGATAAAGTGAAACCAAATAGCATACTATCATGACGAGCAAGAAAGTCCTCTCTGTATATATCCAAGCATCCATCATTGTATACATCATATGTACAGCAATGGCCTCTAGGGCATATACATAACTAACACGTACGATCAAGGATGGAGGAATCATCCTAACTTTGCTTGGAACCAAAACCAACCCCAAAATCAAAATCAGTTCCAAAGAAATTATCAACGACCTCCTCCACAGCAACCACAACCACAAAGTCAGCTCCCCTTTCACTCACAAAATTTTCAAAATCCTGCCAACACTTCTACACCACAAGTGGCCGGTACTGATAACTCTTCACTCGCACAAACTTTGGTTTTTTTATGAAACATACCATGCAAATGTCGGATGATATGAAGTCTTCTATTAATACCATAAAGAAAGACTCCGCCTCCTACGGTGAGAGTATTAAATCAATAGAAAACCAAATTGCACAGTTGAACGCCGCAATGAGTGGGAGGGAGAATGGGAAACTCCCATCTCAACCCCTACCGAATCCTGGCCACTCACAAAATTATAATGTTAGTGCCGTTACTATGTTGAGATCGAGAAAAGTGCTGAATAACCGAGTGGGTGAGCAATTTGATGATCTTAGTGACACCAATGATACCCCAGCTTCCACTTCTTCCCCTAATTCGTCTTGTCTCCCACCTTCATCCGAGCCTATTCTACGCTTCCCACAAGGCTCGAACCCTCGGCCCACTTCCAAAATCTATCTAAAACGACCCCCACTCCAATTATGGGATCCATTCCATCCCCACAATCCTCTCCAATTTTGGACCCAAACCTTATTGATAAAGAACCTTATCCAAACAGGTTAAAGGGCAACAGACCAAGTCCACAAATGGAGAAGATTGTGGAAATTTTTTAGCAAGTTAACATAAACATTCCTCTCCTAGATGCTATTCAACAAGTTCCGTCTTATGCAAAAATCCTAAAGGACTTGTGCACTAGGAAGAGAAAAGTTCAAGTACCTAAAAAAGTTTTCCTTGCGAGTAATGTGAGCACTGCTTTTACACAACAACTGCCCAAGAAACGAAAGGACCCCGGAAGTCCTACAATTTCTATTTCTATTGGGGGTAAAAATATCAATCGTGCTCTACTCGATTTAGGTGCTAGTGTTAACTTGCTTCCGTATTCTGTTTATGAGCAATTAGGGATCGGAGAGTTTAAACCGGCGCATTGCACTCTTCAGATGGCCGATCGATCTATCACCCAACCTAGGGGTGAGCTAGAGAATGTGTTAATCAAAGTCGGGGAATTTATATTCCCTGTGGACTTTATCGTCATAGATACACAACCTGTAGCGAACCTACGAAATCAAATCCCGGTGATACTCGGTCGACCCTTCCTTGCAACTTCCAACGCAGTAATCAATTGTAGAAATGGCTCTATGACCCTATCCTTTAGAAAGAAGTCAATTGAGCTTAACATTTACAAGTTGGGAAGTAAACCCTCCGAACCCCATGCTCATGTGTGTTCTGTCGAATTAATGGATGTCGACAGCAGCGAATTTGATCAACCTCATCAGACTGACTCTTTTCATATGTTGTTGTTTGACCCAACCATGTATTATACATACACGGACTCTCCCACCGAGTTGTCCGGGTCAACATCTAACGCTGATGAGGAACTTTTTATAGAGTCTGACGATCACACCGTTTTTTCTGATGAGATTATTCTTCGGGGTATCGATGAAAGCTTTGAGGAAATTTTCGCTGATGAACTCGCATTTTTAAAAGACACGGGTGTTGAGATGAATCAACTCCAAGACGAAGAAATTGAACCTCCACCCCTTCTTCTGGACAATCATGATAATGCGAGTAATCCATCATCACTATCACTGTGTCGTCTCTCCAAAACGAGACACAAACACATTCTATCCCACCTCTTATCTCCTCCCCACTTCTTCACGTCAGTAGGTGACATGATCTTCCACCAACCTTCGTGCTTCATCGATAAAAGTTTTGAATGGTTGGTGTTGACTTTCGGTCTTTGTAAACCTTGGCATTGACCAATAACTTTGACCATCTCTTGTGATTTTCAAAGATTAATATTGTTTAACTCAAGTTTGGGGGGAGGGGATATTTCGGCTCTTGAAAATAAAATTTGTCCTTAAAATTGTGAGCCAAAAATAAGTTTGGTGGAGGATTTTCACTTTCAATTTTTGTTGCCCCGGTTAATAACCTTTCCTCCCAAGTCTACAAGTTTTTGAGATTTAAAAGAAGCAACAGTGAGGACACTGCGGCAAACAGGTTTGGGGGAGGTTTTTGCTTATTTACGCATTACTTTGCATTATACTATATATAAGCATAAATAAAAATTTGACAACAAAAGATTAGATAGTGAAAAATTACATCCAAAAGATTGGAAAAATTTAAGAAAACCCAGAAAATTAGATGTTTTCTTAAACGAACTAGTAATAAGTAGTTATGAGCCGTTGTCCCAAGGGTTAGTAAGATGAAAGAAGTCACTAATATGAGGATAAAAATAAGTCTGAAAAATAGTTCGTATTCTGGAAGCCAAACATTTGATTGTTGATACCCTACCATATGCACTTACACACGTCTTGAAACTCGGGATAGTAGAGGATACCTTGAAATGCTCTTATCTAAAAGCCAAAGTATGAAGGAAGTAAAAAATGAATAAAAGATAAAATGGTGGAGAAAAATGAACACTGGTTTTGTTATCACCAAGGCAGCAATAAAAAAATATAGCGAGGGTGCTTCATCACCTAGTGCCTTAGACCAACGGGTCTGGGAGTCACTGCTAAGCCTTAGGTGGTGCAAGACGAGGAAAATACTAATACACCTATTCAGCAAGCACATGAGTAATCAGTCGGTTAGTACCTCAAGAAGTATTAACGGTCGCATGAAAAATGTGTGAGCATATCGATTTAAAAGTACTAAGGCTGATGGACAAGAGTATGATAGCTTGAATTGAATTCTCCGAGTGTAGGGATGTCTTTTACACACACGTAGGGGGTATATGATCGATGTTTGGATAAAAGGTAGGAATGAAGAATAAAGACGATGTTTTATTGAGGGATGATGTGATTTCTAATATCTTTTCGTGACTATTAAGATAGGGCTCATGACAACTGAAAAGCTAGTGTAGTTGGAAACTCTAAATTTTCAAAGTATTTCTTTTATAGTTCTTATCTTTATATGTAAATTTCACCATCTCTCTTTTATTATAGGATTTTGTGGGTGTAATCCGCTGAAAACCCTCAGGAGACAACACTCCTCCTACTAGGGACACCTATAGGTTTAATGGCTTGTTGCACGTGCTCAGTGCAATCGTGTTGCCTACGAAAGTGTTCTTAGTTTTCAACTTCTTTTTCTCCTTCTCTTGAATAAACTAATTTTCTCGGGACGATCAAAGATAAGTTTTGGGGTATTTGTTCAGTTGATAAAACTGAACATTTGTTATTACATTTTTCCTACTAATTCTATACTAGAAAAGGTGTTTATTATAATATATGATACATATGAGGGTTTATCTGTAAAAGTACTATTTTTCATGTGTTGATATATTATAATTAACATTTGTTAGGAAAATGTAAGCAAAGATACCATTGACCAAATCTTAATGGTGAAATTAATATCTCAATAAAAAAAACTCCACTAATATTATTTGTTGAGATTGTGCAGAATTTTTCAGGGCTAAAAATCAAGTCTGGCAGAAACAAAGAAAAGATTTCCAATTTCCAATGGTTCTAGAGATCTCCACGTGTCATGAAGAGAAAAAACCAAAAAACCAAATCAATGGATCGCAGCATAGGACTGCGGATCCGCAACCAAACCCCCCTGTTGGCCGCGGATCCGCCGTGTTGAAGAGGACTTATGAGCTGGGATTTGGTTGGTAGAATCTTAATAGATGGTTTCCAATTTAGGAAGCTAGGGTTCTGGCTTTTGGAGTATAAATAAGGACCGAAAGCCTCTTGGAAAAAATATCAAGTCGACGCGATCACAAAGTCCACGATGGCTCACGCATCCAGGATGATCATCAACGGTTCATCTACCTCCTTAGAAGAGATCGAGAAACAAACTAGTATTTGTAATCATTTTCTAAGGGAACAAAGTGTAAATGAGCTTTGTTGATTAATAAAGGTAGTTCTTTTTCTTATTCTATTTCTTTGTATTTTCATTATGAATTCTCTCTCCATCTCTTCTTTTCCCAACATGCACGAGTAATTCTCCGCTTGTTAGGGTTCGTAGGATTAGGGTAGGTTAATGGATGATGAAGATCTTTAAACTCTTTTTACGTCCTATAATGTTTATAAACTTTATCAAAAGAATCATTAACATCCTAATCGGGCGCGCTTCCAATTTATTATTAGTCTCGACCGCGATTAGAGATTAGATTAATGATTGTTTTGGTAAAGGCTAGATTTGAACAGAGTTCCATGTCGAGATAGGGGTTAAGAGTGGGAACCCTTTTCCCTCCAGAAATCCTAATTTACATGCATCACTGTCGTTCTAGTTTTAAATCTATTAAAGGATAAAAAGGGTAATCTTTAATCAATCATCCATAACTACTAAATCCTAATGAACCCTACAAGCCCCTTTTTTATATATACTTACCTCCGTAGTTAATCTAGATCTATATTTTTCATCAGTGTTTAACGTAGATCTAGATCCTACAACCATTCTTCAATATTCTTTATTCCTCCTCTCTTTCTCAACACATCTAATTTAAGATTAAAATATTCAACGTTTCCATGAAGACGACCCGTACTCACCTCGGTCTAGCTACGCACGACACCGTTCTGATTGCGGTTAAACTACTACACTAAAATAGATCAATCACGGGACTTGCGCGACACGTACGTTATGAGATGGGTTTGGTGTTGCTGTGTGTCGCAGCGTGTCGGGGTGGTTTTTGACGTATGCACACATGTTTGGTGTTACGTATACACACGCGTTTAGCTTGCGACGCTAGTTTCTCGTTTGGACTTGATATCGTGTTTTTGCAGGATTTTTCCTTATGTGCGTTATTTGTGTAAATTTTAGGTTCGCAGGCAGGGACTTCGGACGCCACGAAGAAGGGGAAGCAGGTGGTCAGATACACTTAACACCAGATCACCAGTGAGTAGATTTAACATCTACGGTGAAATCGCTCGTATGGCGTTATGCGTCAGGGCTTGATAGGATATTGTTACCGCATATTCATATTCATATATGTTACTTTTACATAAGCATCGCTACAGGACATTATATTGTTATTCTCGATTTATTACCTAGTAGGCAATGCACTATTACTGACGGTTCATGCGCACATATACATTGTTTATCCATATTGATGCACATATACATTGCTATATCCATACTTGGACACATATACATTGTATATCCATATTGATGCACATATACATTGCTACATCCATACTTGCGCATATATACATTGTATATCCATATTGGTGCACATATACATTGGTACATCCATACTTGCGCACATACAAATTTGTATATCCATATTGGTGCACATATACATTGCTACATCCATACTTGCACACATGTACATTGTATATCCATATTGATGCACATATACATTGCTACATCCATACTTGCGCACATACACATTTGCACATCTATATTGGTGCATATAAATATTGTACACTCATACTTGCGTATATACTGTTGGATATATATACCCTAGAGGCCTTCATTGTATAGGATCCTAGGGATATGTATGTAAATGACAATCTTTCTTGATATGATAGTACGCTATTTGGTTTGTTTTTATCGTAATATGTGATATATTTTACTTTGTATACATGTTGATAAGGCCCGTAGGGTGTGTGCCAGACTACCAGCATTGTTATGGCAGTCATACTTGTGGGAGTTGGATGGTCAATAAGCACATCCTTAAATGTCCCTAGTCGCAGAAGTATCGAGCCTGGGCATCGATGCTCCAGAGTAGACTAGTGTATACATATCTAGACCCTGACGAGGGGCGATGGATTGGTCCCGCAGCCATTGGTGATGTGCACCTAAGATTTTATACAGATGTTCACTGGGTGTGAGTACACCGGACAGGACTCGCCGAGAACTGACTAGATGGTATTATACCTAGCGTCAGATAGCAGTTCTTAGGTGACATGTGTGCAGATAGTCTGTCGACTTAATGTCGTCATTTGTCTCGTGTGAGTTCCCACTGTGCTTTGATTACTACCCTATCACGGCTCAAAGAAGTCATGCAAACAGGTTTTAGTTAGGTACAGTCCCGAGCTACATGGAGGCAGTGAGAGACTGTTAGGGATTCGTCTCTCCCGGTATAGGGAGTCGATATCGCACTGTGATCGGTTGGTCATTACCATAAGTCCCTGGCCAGGGCTGATTGAGAATTGCTGGTGGACGGACCAGTAGATTCTCGGATGATCTTGAGCCACACTGGCACGACTTGTACGGTTGTTAGGGTTCTGACGTTCACCACCTCCCTAGACCATACATGCGATACTCTCAGACGAACAGACCGAACTGCACGGATATTGTCACGGACAGGCTCAGTAGGGGTTACGGACGAGTTCGCTCGTCGGCCTCCTTTTCGACACGTACCTGGGTTGCTGTTACGTACAGCTAGTGCTACTGACGGACTTGTGGTTAAACCCACTGCCAGCATACTGTCGAGTCTTTAGAGTCCCACACAAAGGGTTTCCCTGGATCAGGCGAGACGATGTAGACGCCGTATGGTCTTACGGCAGGGTTTCGATCTCATTTGTGTACTGGCTACTCGAATGACGATCGGATGGATAATACTAGTAGGCTTTGGTTTAAGCCGGATACTAGTATTGTAGTATTGGATTATACTGATCTCAGTGTATCCGTATTTTTCGGAATACGGATACGGGTATGAAAATACGGAAAACGGCATTCTTGTAAATTCACAAAAATGAGCTTCTAGAAGGAAACACCTCATTATTGTTTTATTCTTTTTCATTAAAAAATTAATGAGGTCGAAATTAGGAGATATTATAGGAATGGGTTGAAGGCATGGCTAATTATTTGTTTATTTCATTTGGAGCCACTAATCAAGCATGGTTGTAAATTATATGATTTAATAATTCCATGGTTGAATTATTGGCTCAATACTTAGCCATTCTCTCTTCTCATTTCATTATCATTATGACAAAAGCTTTCTCTCTCCTGGGTTATTCTTCTCTGCTTCTTCATCAAGCTCATAACACTTGCATGTGTTGCAAATCAATGAGCTTGAAGAACAATTAATCCAATACACTCACTCTACATCAACTTAGTCTTCTCTCTTAGCAAGTTAGATCACTAAGGTTGGAGCTTGACCATAGCCCTCAGGTGGATCCATCTTTGACGCAAAGGAGACTGGCAAGCGAACTCTTCAAGGACATAGAAGAAGCATAAGAAAGGAGATCAACAAGAAAGTTGAACCAAGGAGCAATGAGCAACTTGAAGACCCGAAGGACTAGGAACGAGGGTATAACTCTTTTACTTAGTAGTTAGCTCTCTCTCTTAGTCTAGGTTTTTTTAGCTAAGGTTTAAATAAGATCCAAAAGTGGAACAAGTTCATGATGCAAAGCTAAAACAAGTTTCTTTTTGTGCGAGAAAAACGTTTTTAAAGTATTCCGCCTCCCCGCGACACATGGGGTGTGCATCATGGACTTACACTGGTATCAGAGCCTTTTTAAACCCTAGCTAACAGTTTAGACGAAGTAAGAAATCATGAAACCGAAACAACTACGAAAACAATGAAACACGGTTCCAAGTTTCTGTCAATTTTTACAGAGCCTCTAAAATTTTTTTAAACAATTGCAGAGTGCTCCTTTTAGTGTCAAATGAACACAGAACAAAAACGAGGCCATTCCACCTGAAATGGGCCGGACACATCATTGTTTTTTCCGAGAGGCCAGTTTTCTAGGGTGGGATTTCTTTGATTTTTGTTCTGTGTTCTTGTGCCTTGGATTTGGGTTTTCAGGTGTTGTTTAAAATTGCTAATTTTGATTGTACTGTTAAACTTGTTCAATGGCAATCTTGTAGTGCTTCGAAGTCGTATTTTTACTGTCGTTTATATTTTTTCAGTTTATTTGTAATGTTATATGTGTTTCTAAACATCCTCTAATCGCTATACGCCGGTTAGCGGGGGTTGAACATATCTGTGTTGATTGGCTTGTGTATATGAACTTTATTGGATCGTCGAAGATGAATAGCCGGGGCGTGTGAGACGAGTGTTTTCTTTTCTTTCATTCAATGTAATTTGTAAAATTGATGTAATATTATTTTTGCGGGGCACATCCGGGTTGAGGTTGTAGCCACCGTTGTATTATTTCTTTTACTGTTTTTTGCTCCTAGGATAGACCCAAGGTGGGGTGCACAAACTACCGGGTATTTTGAAGTGCTAAGTGGCCTACTCGCGTTGTTGGGGGAGACTGCTTCACTTCTGGTACTTGGCGGGTAGTTTGCCGCACCCGTAGGGGTCTAGGGTGGGGTTTTGGCTATTCATCACGACCGTAGAACCCGTCCTTCGTTATGAGCTTAAACGAAGTGCGGAATTCCTAGTATATCCAATATGTTCATCTGTGATCTGGAATGCCTATTATTGCGTGCGACGAATGGATATATCTATATATAATATTTATTAGGCGTTGCTTATGTTTTACACCCGCGCTAGTCCAGCCCCCACTATGTCGTTAGTTAAGTAACCTAACTGATGATGACGGAGCCCAGTAGCGAATGCGAATGGCATAAGCGTACGTTGTATTTTCGTTCTTTTCTGCAATGGTAGGATTAAATGATGGGACAACATTAATTCATTAATGCGAAGAAAATAAACCTAAACTAAATCATTGGAACAATTTCAAAACCACTCGGTTTTCTTCAAAAAGCAAATTTTAAATGCGGAGCTTAAACCACTCCTTTTAAAATGCTATTATGGTTCCTTCGATCATATCAAGTTCATGACGTTAACGGTTTCACCAAAAACCAGTCGTAACCCTTCGTCATTTCAAATATACAGCACATCGTATTCATGCAATGTTTGTTGGCCTACGTCAAGACATAGTGTTTGGTAGCAATGTGTTGCTTATTTGTTCAACAGATAGATGAATTAGTTTAGGACAGTCGTACAGCCTTGTTGGCCTACGTCAAGGGCAAGTACTGATGGATCTAAATTAATCAGGACAACGACGGGTAGAACTTGACTTGCATCTTATGATTTGTTGGCCTACGTCAAGGTCATAAGAGCTTGGGGTAAAAATCACATCGAGAGTTTCAAACATAAAGGAAACTTGCAGATTTAGCATACCTTTTAGAGTGTGGTGACTAGAGTGGCTTCCATCTAGGGCATCATACGATGATAGTTGGATCCCGATCCCACTGATGAGTAGGATTACTCTCGGGAGTTTTTTCTCACTTAACAATCAATGCTATAAACCAAGTAGGTGTCTCGAAAGGTGTTAGTAGGGCTACGCCTCCAGGGAAAAAAGGTTATATAATTAAGGAACTTCGCGAAAGCGTTGGAAAACCTCTCTCGAAGTACCAACACTGGCCTGGCTGAAAGGTTAAGCAAGTATTGTGACGTACGATTAATCCTCACTAATTCTTCTTTTAGGGTTTGAAGAAGGATTTGAGGAAACGGTGGGAGCCATCCTGTTTAGATAAACTAATAAACCAATCTAAACTTGCATGAGCATATGCTGAGTATTTCTTTTCTCTCTCTCTTGCAGCTACCATGACAGGACTAAAACTTATACATGAAAAGAATACACTGACCGGGCCAAACTATAAAGATTGGTTAAGGAACGTCAGCATTGCACTAACTTATGATAAAGTTGCATATGTTACCACCGATGTTCCTCCCCCTATCCCAGGACCAGATTCCTTAGTTGCGGACAAGGAGGTCCACAAAACTTAGGATCTAGACTGTGAGAGAGCTAAGTGTATCGTGCTGGCGTCCACGAACAATGAACTCCAGAAACAGCACGAAAGTATGGATATTATATCCATCTTTCTCCATTGCAAGGAACTGTATGGAGGGCACTCCCGTATTGCAAGGTACGAGACCTCAAGGAAACTAATCGAGATGAGGTTAGCTCCAGGATCACCTGTAGGAGAGCACGTCCTGAAAATAATCAGCCTCATTGAGGAACTCGCAAACCTGGGATGCGTGCTAGAGAATGAGTTCTACATCGAATTGATTTTGTTGTCCCTTCCCCACACCTTCTCTCAGTTCGTGCTGAACTTCAACATGCATGAAATGGAAGATGATCTTCCAAAGCTCCTCAACATGTTGAGGGTAGCAGAGACTGTTAGTTATATGTATGCCCTAGAGGCCATTACTATACATAGGATGTATATTGTAGTGGATGCTTGGACATATATAGGGAGGACTTTCTTGCTCGACATGATAGTATGCCCTAGAGGACATTACTATACATAGGATGTATATTGTAGTGGATGCTTGGACATATATAGGGAGGACTTTCTTGCTCGACATGATAGTATGCTATCTGGTTACTCTTTACCTTAATGTGTACACTGATTGTCTCTCTGTTACATGTTGGTAAAGCCCTTAGGATGTGTACTTGACTACCTGGACTATGATGCAGATCATACTAGTGGGGACATGGTAGTCCATAAGTACATCCTTCAAGGTCCCTAGTCATGGGTGTATCGAGACGGGGCATCGATATACCAGAGTAGACTAGCGTATACCTTCTCGGCCCATACAGATGGGCGATGGATGATCCCATATCCATTGGTGTTTGACATCAGAGATGATATACGGGTGCTCAGTGGAGACTGGGTACACTGGATGGACTCGCCGAGAAGTCCCAGATGGTATTATACCTTACGTCAGATGGCAGTTCTCTGGTGACACTGGTACAGGTTAGTCTGTAGACCCGAGATCATCATAGAGTCTTGTGTGATTTCCACTGTGCTTTGATTTTCACCTTACCACGTCCAAGAGGACGTGCAAAACGGTGGTTTTTGGGTACAGTCCCGAATCACATGGAGGCAATGAGCGATAGGAGGCGATTCGTCTCTTCGAGTATCGGGAGTTGATGTTGCGCTGTGTTCGATTGGCTATAACCGGAAATCCCTGGCCAGGGTTGCTAAGATTTACTGGTCAGTGTTACCGGTAGTTTCTCAAACTGTTATAGACCTCATATCGACACGACTTATCGAGCTACTGGGGTCTGACGTTTACCATCCCTAGGAAAGATATGCGAC
Organism: Agapanthus africanus; assembly: GCA_030015575.1. Lineage (NCBI taxonomy): Eukaryota > Viridiplantae > Streptophyta > Magnoliopsida > Asparagales > Amaryllidaceae > Agapanthus > Agapanthus africanus. The sequence goes on from JASDDO010000031.1 coordinate 327,437,636, forward strand.
ATATTAGACGATCAGACCGGACTGTTCGGTAAGTGTTACTGGTTGGATTCACAGGAGTGTGAGCGGGCTTGCTCATCAATCTTCTGATTGCTCAATACGCGGGTGGCCGTTACGTTTAGCAGACCGCTTGCGGCTTGTGGGTGTTTGATATGATCATCACCTGCTGTCGGCGTATTGACGAGTCTTTAGAGTCCTACACAGAGGTTTCCTGGCTCAAGCAAAACGAAATAGGAGCGCATATGAGATATGTGCGGGACTGAGAATAATGCGTGTATGTGATACCGTATTCTATTCTCGCGATGAATGTATCGATTGGTTGTATGCGATATAACCTAGTTATCGAATCGAGGATTGATTCGATAAGTCGATACATTGGATATTAGTCGGTCATATGCGATATGACCGGATCGTTAAATCAAGTGTTGATTTAATGATTTAATGTATAAATATATATTAGATATATTACTTTACATTAACTAGTATTTGTTCACTCAAGATTGATTTTCTCACTTGAAATGCACAAGTTGTATATGTGATATATTTTTGTGCACTTGTTTGTATCATGTTTGATGATAAATGCAAACTTGGGTTTGTGTTTACTTTAAACCATGTTTAAGTGAATGGTTAGGGTTTTGTTATCTTTTCTAAACTATTTATTTTTATTTGTTCATTTTTAGGGCAAGAAAAGAAATGGTTGCTTCTTTTGTTTGTTTCCTTGAAGCTTCAAGAAGCTTTGACCATTCTTGTTTCTTTCCTAAACCTAACCATTCACCTAACCCTAGTTTATTCTCTATACTTAACCAAGGTTGCATTATGATAAGAATGACTTGGATTTTCTTTTTCTTTTTTAAGATAATCCATTTTATTCTTTCATCTTCTTCATCTTTTTCAAGCTTCATGAAAGCTTGCTAGCTTCAATGGTGCCTTGAGAAAAAGAGTGAGAAATCCAATTCTAAAGTGAACCCATTTCCTATTTCTTCATCCTCTACCACTTGCCATGTAGTATAGGGTGTTTTCTTCACAAGTTTTATGCCTTGGTGAAGTTGGAGCTTGATCTTGAGTTGCCTCGACGTAGATCATCTTCGGCATCGAAGTCGACGACCTAGCCCGATATTTCTTCGACGAAACCATCGCTAGAGTCCGGGATCTGATGATCGCAGCGGAGGAATATCATCACGGAGCTAAGGAAGTGGAGGACCGGATCTACAAAGGTTGTATTTCCATTCACTTTAGAGCAAAGTTGTTTGCTCACATTTGTTTTTACCTTTGCCTCTAGTTAACGATCTTGTTTAGGGTTTCTCGGCACCGGAAAATTTTGAATTTGGCATGGTTGATGCCTTGTGAGACCTCATTAGTGTGCCTAGGAACCCTACAGTAGTTTCAGATCCTAGCTAGAGCTTTAGGCGAAGTGTAGACGAAGTTAGAAGTCCGATCGAACCCGTGAACCCCGACAAAACCCTTCTCTGTACATTTTTTAAAACAGTAGATTTTTGTGAATTAAAAATTCTCAGAAAAACAAGCAGGAAAAACTAAGAATTACTGTGAAGTACGGTCCACTATGTCGATAATTTGACCGCGGAACCGCGGCGAAACCAAGGGTTTGGAGGCGGTTCCGCGGCCAAAATTTGGACTTAGTCCCTGAAATTTCATATATTTATCTTTAGGTCCTTTCTTAGCAATTTTTTGTGGGAATTTTTTAATTCTACTCAAGTGTTGAGTTTTCTAGGGTTTTATTGGGGACTCGTTAATTCGATCGGATAATTTAACTTCGTTTATGTTTTTCCGGATATTTTAGAAACTGTTAAAAAGTTCGACCGGATATAAATACCCACTTTTTCCCCTGCCGGAAAATTTCCAAGTGTTGGATTTTTCAGTGGTTTAAGAACGTTCTAAGTAGTGCAAGTAACGCGATTGTCCCTCTAGAAGACAACAAACCTTAACTCGATTATGTGACCGTCTTGAACTACCCTTCGAACCTTAGGGTTTGGGGCAGTACGGCGGGCCACATGTGAGGCGTTGGCTTGACCCTTCTACGGCTGAACCGTTGGTACAGTGGCATGAAGTGAATGTTTTTAAACTTATTTCAAGTGTTGAGCTGTTTTGGGAAACTTGGGTGTTTGATTGTTCGATCGGAATGTTTAACATTTTCTATTTATCTGAAATGTGATACAATACTTAGAATTCACAAGTAGTTATGAGATAACTAATAAGAATGTTATAAACATAGCACTTTAGTCTCACTTGATCGGTTGCCACGGAATTTTGATGCGATCAAAAGTCCGTCGCAATCACGTAGCGTATGCGGATACTCGCCGGTAAACTTAATAGACAGCTACACCCCATAGCCCCGACCAAGTGACTGTAGGAGAACCCCGTCGCCGAAAGCATCCGTTCGGGTGCTCGTGGCAGCGGTGTTCCGCCTTAGTGCACTTCGTCGACGGTATTGGGGGTGCGGCCGTCTACTAAAGTTTGCGACGAGCATTTGATCAGAATGGCGGGAATCCTGTTGAATTGGCCGACTTGATATTGAAAAGTGTTTTCGATATAGAGACTAAAATGCGGGGTTTATAATTGTTAGGCATGCGATGTCTAAGTAATTCATTTGATTAGGCATGCGATGTCTAAAGAGGTTGCGGATTCCAACTGTTGTAGTTTTACACTTTCTTTTCTGTGACCGTGAGTGTAATATGTGATATCGCCGGTTTCGTTGCTATATGTCAACGACAATTGGGATACACATGTTTACTTACGTTGATGACATGTGATGTTATGTGTTGCTGGATATGTTATATTGGATCGTTGTGTTTGAATAGCCGGGGTTTTTTTATGTGAGATGGGTGTTTTTCATTTTCATTCATGTAAAAACTTGTATGTAATATTCTTTTATTGGGGCACTTTCAGGTTGCGGAAAATGTCACCATTGTATATTATTTACTTTTCCGCACTAGGATAGACCCAAGGAGGAGAGCACAAGTAACCAGGTTCTAGAGTCCAGTGGGAGACAAACTCGAGGAGTCGAGTCCGGGTCTCCTAACTCTAGAATTGGTAGGGTTGCTTGCCGCTCTCGTAGGGGTCTAGGGGTGTGGGTTTGGCTATTCATCGCGACCGTGGAATCCGTGTTTATACTGGCTCGTATTTAAAACACGGACATCCTAATATATCCAATATTTCATATGATATTTTCTGCTGTGTTATCTGTGATGTGATCATGTGATATGTTCAGATAGATATTATATATAGTATATATAATATATTATATATACGTTGCTTATGTTTTACACCCGCGCTAGCCCTGCCTCGCTCTAGCGTTAGTTACCTAACCTAACGGTGCAGACGGGACATCGAGGCGAATGCGGATGGCATAAGCGTACGTTATATTTATCTGTGATGTTTAGGTGGACTTAAATGATGGGACTTCATTAATGAGATTAATGAAAGAAAATAAACCTAAAAGATGTTGTGGAGTCGAATTTCTTAAAAACAGGTAGCTACAGTTCTTGCTTTGCATCGCGGTGTTCCTTGTAGAACATCCTGCGCCTTATTCCATGAGGAAAGGGCCGACGATCCCTTCACCGGGAGTAACCCCTTTAGCAATAACTGGCAGATGCTACAACCCTCGGTTTGTCTTTTGATTGTTTCTATAGTTTTTGCTTTGCACAGCGGTATATATGATATATCCTGCACCTTATTCGATGAGGAAAGGGCCGACGATCCCTTCACCGGGAGTGACCCCTTTAGCAAAACTAGAAAAGCCTCAAAAACACCCCATTTAAAATTCATTCGATTCTACAACGATATCAAGTTCATTACGCAATAGGTTTTCAGAAAAACCTGTCGTAGCCTTCCGTCATTTCAGATAAGTTGTATATAGTATTCGTGCTACATTTGTTGGCTTTCGTCAAGGTGTGGTGTGCGGTAGCTATATGCCGCTTATCTGCTGCATATGATGCGATTGGATTAGGGTAGTCGTGCGGCTTTGTTGGCTTTCGTCAAGGGTCGTGCGGGTGGGTTTAATTCAATCAGGAAATGACGGGTTGAACTTGACTAGTACCCTATAGTTTGTTGGCTTTCGTCAAGGTCATAGGATGCTAGGGGCAAAATATTATCGGGAATTTCAAGTGTTGAAATTTGCAATGAGATTGCATATCTTCTATGAGATAGTTGGATCCCGATACCCGCTGCGAGTAAGAGTTACTCCTGGGAGAGTTTTACACATTACAATTAGCCAATAGAGTAGGTGTCTAGAAAGGTGTCAACGGGGTTACGCCTCTGGGAAAACGAGGTTTACTTTAATTAGGTCCGTGCGAAAGCACGGGGAACCTCCCTCAAAGTACCGACACTGGCCTGGCTGAAAGATTGGCGAACTTGTAGCGTGTATTTAATCCCGGCTAGTCTTTCCTTTTAGGGTTTGAAGGAAGATTTGATAAAAAGCAGTGGGAGCCATCCTGATTAGATAAAATAATAACCAATCTGATCTTGCAAGAGCGCACGCAGAGTGTTTTCTTCTCTCTCTCTCTCCTGGTAGCGACCATGTCACGCCTTAATCAAGATAATAATACGGATGTATTGACCGAACCCGCTTGTTATACTGAGCTGGGGAACGTTGGTCCCGCTCCAACTTATAATTATTATAAGACAGAGTAGGAAATTGGGGATTACCAGAATTCCCGTTCCGCCCAAACGAAGAGAGTGCATGCTGATGCATCATCTTCGGGTGTATTCATTATACAGAACTGTTTCTCAGTGTCCTCTACGTCCTAGGTATTAGATACCGGATCAGGATCCGGCAAATGTAATCTGTTACATAGGGCTACAGAAAGGTAGAGAACTGAGAACGGATGATAAGTTTCATGAGGCAGAAAACGGTGCAAGTGTTGCAGCCAAGTCTGTTGGTCACTATCACCCTGTATTACCAATACATTGATTCTGAACGAATGCTATTAGATACCGAACCTGATATACAAAATCATATCAGTCTTTTTATTTATTAAAGAAAGGATATAATTTTGTATTGTTGGATAATGTTTTGAACATTTCCTATATCAAATGTTGATCGGTTCAGGCACGTTGTCTAAAAGCATTGACGTTCTAAATCAAACTACAGTTCTTAGTATACAGAACACACACAAGAGGAAGAGTTCAGATACGAACGAATCTTTCTTGAGGCTTTGTAGACTAGGTCATATCAATGCGGCCCGACTGGCTGAAGTTACATTTAGATATATATTTAAATTAGTTTGAATTTACAACTTGTGAAACTTGCCAGTCATGTCACAAAGATTAGATGACCGTAGCTCTGTTTGTTGGAAAAAGAGAAAGAGTTAGTAAACTCTTGGGACTGATACATGATGATGTATGTAAGGTCCCCTGTCTACACATGCCAGGGCTGGTTCTTTATACTTCATTAAATTCTCTGATGATCTCTCAAGATTCAGACATATGTTCCTGTTGAAACACAAGTCCGAACCTTTTGAGATATTCACAGAATATGATTTAGAAGTAGAGAACCAAAATACGGGTATAAGTATTATGTCCTTTGATGTGATCAGGAAGGAGAATACTTGAGCACGGGATTCCTGGACTATTCTAAGAATAAGATTCTTTCTCAGCATTTCTCCTCCGTATACACCATAGCACCTCGGTGTATCGGGGCGGAGCAATTACACCCTATTTGATATGGTGTGCTCTATGATGAGTACTACTGAGTTTGCTATTTTCTTTTGGGAGTTATACGCTTGAGAAGCTGCATACCTATTGAATAGGGTTCAAATCAAAACAGTTGCCTACCACTCCATATAAGATATGGTATGGAAAGAGCATATCTCTTAAGTAAGTTAAGATTTGGGGTTGTCCAGCCTATGTCTAAAAGCAAAAACCGGACAAGCTCGAGGCAAGGTCAGTTATGTAGAACTGGAAAGGTTCCAGCTATACAAACTACAACAGATGATTTGGTAGAACAAAATGATTCAGTAGATACTAACGAACCTCAGCCTCTCCGCCGATCTAGTAAGGTTTCTCACCCACCTGAGAGATACTACTGTTTCTCTATGACAGTGGGAGCGAGGATTGCATCATGAGATGATGACCCAACTAGTTTCGAGCTGGCCATCAGGAGTGGGACTCTGTAAGAATGGCTGGATGCTTAGCGATCTGAGATGGAATCCTTATACACCAACAAAGTATGGACTTTGGTTGCTATATCTGAAGGGTTAAATCCCCATCAGGAGCAAGTATATCTTGAGAAGATTACTTGGTGTACATGGAAAAGTTGAGACTTTCAAAGCTAGACTTGTTAAAGGTTTGCATCATTGACCAGGTATGGATTATGTTGAAACCTTTTCTAAGGAGCTATGCTTAAGTCCATCCAGATCCTAATTGCCACGGATACATACCATGAATACAATATCTGGCGGTTGAGTGTCATGACTGCTTTTCTAAATGATGTTTTAGAAGAGAAAGTCTGTAAGTATACAGTCAGAAGGCTTCGTAGACAGTGGGAGCAGCGGAAACGTGTGCAAGATGTTTTATGTGATGAAGCAGGCATCGCGGAGTTGGAACATCTGTTTTGATGAGTTAGTCAAACAGTTTGACATCATCAAAATGGTAGATGAACCTTGTATATACAAAAAGGTAATAGGGAGTATGGTAGTGATCTTCGTAGAGTACGTGGATGACATACTCTTGATAAGGAAGGAGTTTCCTATGGTACGCTCGATCAATCTCCGCTTATCACAATGATTCTCCATAAAGGATCAAAGTGATACCTACTAAATCCTGGGTTTTGGATCTATGAGATAGATCTAATTGGATATTAGGATACTCACTAGTTGTAGTGAGATGGTATCAATTGATCCTGGGGAGAATCATTGGAAAAGTTCCAGGGTGATAAAGACGACTGAATGTCAGTCGCAGGCACTGTCTTTACCCTCAGTAAATGGACGGTATATTGGAAGAGTTCTAAGCTAGATACTGTGGCAAACTAGACGATAAAGGCTGGATACATCGCTACTTAAGATGCTACCAAAGAGGCAGTCCTGATGTATATTAGTTCATGAGATGAACTTAGTTCCTCCCATTATGTGACAATGGAGTTGTGGCTTATGCCAAGGAACGTCCGTCCCATCAGTGATCCAGACATATTCTGAGGAAGCATCACCTGATCATGGGGATAGTTGATCTCCAGGGTGATCGAGGTCAGGAGAGCAGACTCAGAGGACAACACGGCGGATCCACTCACAAAGGCCTTTTCCAAGAGAGAGACTATTATGGGATGGTTCAGTATGAGATACTACAACCACTGCTACAGATGGCCCTAGTGCAAGTGGGAGATTGTTAGTTATATGTATGCCCTAGAGGCCATTACTATACATAGGATGTATATTGTATGGATGCTTGGACATATATAGGGAGGACTTTCTTGCTCGACATGATAGTATCCTATCTGGCTGCTCTTTACCTTAACGTATACACTGATTGTCTCTCTGTTACATGTTGGTAAAGCCGTTAGGATGTGTACTTGACTACCTGGACTATGATGCAGATCATACTAGTTGGGACATGGTAGTCCATAAGTACATCCTTCAAGGTCCCCAGTCGTAGGTGTATCGAGACGGGGCATCGATATACCAGAGTAGACTAACGTATACCTTCTCGACCCATACAGATGGGCGATGGATGATCGCATATCCATTGGTGTTTGACATCAGAGATGATATATGGGTGCTCAGTGGAGACTGGGTACACTGGACGGACTCGCCGAGAACTCCCAGATGGTATTATACCTTACGTCAGATGGCAGTTCTCTGGTAACACTGGTACAGGTTAGTCTGTAGACCCGAGATCGTCATAGAGTCTTGTGTGATTCCCACTCTGCTTTGATTTCCACCTTACCACGTCCAAGAGGGCGTGCAAAACGGAGGCTTTTGGGTACAGTCCCGAATCACATGGAGGCAATGAGCGATAGGAGGGGATTCGTCTCTCCCGGAATAGGGAGTTGATGTTGCGCTGTGTTCGATTGGCTATAACCGGAAATCCCTGGCCAGGGTTGCTGAGATTTACTGGTAAGTGTTACCAGTAGTTTCTCAAACTGTTATAGACCTCATATCGACACGACTTATCGAGCTACTGGGGTCTGACGTTTACCACCCCTAGGCAAGATATGCGACATATCAGACGATCAAACCGGACTGTACGGTAAGTGTTACTGGTTGGATTCATAGGAATGTGAGAGGGCTTGCTCGTCGATCTTCTGATCGCTCAATACCCGGGTGGCCGTTACGTTTAGCAGACCGATTGCGGCTTGTGGGTGTTTGATATGATCATCACCTGCTGCCGGCGTATTGACGAGTCTTTAGAGTCCTACACCGAGGTTTCCTGGCTCAAGCAAAACGAAATAGGAGCGCATATGAGATATGTGCGAGACCGAGAATAATGCGTGTATGTGATACCGTATTCTATTCTCGCGATGAATGTATCGATTGGTTGTATACAATGTAACCTAGTTATCGAATCGAGGATTGATTCGATAAGTCGATACATTGGATATTAGTCGGTCATATGCGATATGACCGGATCGTTAAATCAAGTGTTGATTTAATGGTTTAATGTATAAATATATAATAGATATATTACTTTACATTAACTAGTATTTGTTCACTCAAGATTGATTTTCTCACTTGAAATTCACAAGTTGTATATGTGATATATTTTTGTGCACTTGTTTGTATCATGTTTGATGATACATGCAAACTTGGGTTTGTGTTTACTTTAAACCATGTTTAAGCAAATGGTTAGGGTTTTGTTATCTATTCTAAACTATTTATTTTTATTTATTCATTTTTAGGGCTAGAAAAGAAATGGTTGCTTCTTTTGTTTGTTTCCTTGAAGCTTCAAGAAGCTTTGACCATTCTTGTTTCTTTCCTAAACCTAACCATTAACCTAACCCTAGTTTATTCTCTACACTTAACCAAGGTTGCATTATGATAAGAATGACTTGGATATTTTTTTTTTTAAGATAATCCATTTTATTCTTTCATCTTCTTCATCTTCTTCAAGCTTCATGAAAGCTTGCTAGCTTCAATGGTGCCTTGAGAAAAAGCGTGAGAAATCCAATTCTAAAGTGAACCCACTTCCTATTTCTTCATCCTCTACCACTTGCCATGTAGTATAGGGTGTTTTCTTCACAAGTTTTATGACTTGGTGAAGTTGGAGCTTGATCTTGAGTTGCCTCGACGTAGATCATCTTCGGCATCGAAGTCGGCGACCTAGCCCGATCATTTCTTCGATGAAACCATTGCTAGAGTCCGGGATCCGATGATCGCAGCGGAGGAACATCATCACGGAGCTAAGGAAGTGGAGGACCGGATCTACAAAGGTTGTATTTCCATTCACTTTAGAGTAAAGTTGTTTGCTCGCATTTGTTTTCGCCTTTGCCTCTAGTTAACGATCTAGTTTAGGGTTTCTCGGCACCGGAAAATTTTGAATTTGGCATGGTTGATGCCTTGTGAGACCTCATTGGTGTGCCTAGGAACCCTACAGAGACCTCCTTGAAAAAGAAGACCCCCGTTCTGTATGTTGGCCAATCATCCTCTTCTAAATCCAAAGCGAAAGCTAAGGGGAAGAAGAAGATGAAGCCACCAAACTGAAAAGCGGGGTCAAGAAGGTGCAGGGAACGAACAAGGCAGGAAGGGTGAAGGCGGATAAGAATGAATGCTACTATTGTCACAAGCAAGGGCACTAGAAGAAGGATTGCATGGCTTTCAAAGCCAAGGACACGAAGCAAGCTGCTGCTTCTGCTTCAGGTGTGTTTGTAATCGAAAACCGTCATTCAGTAAACTCTGCATCATGGGTACTTGATACCGGTTCTGGTTCTCACATCTGTAATTCTTTGCAGGCTCTGAGAAACCGTAGAGCACTGAAGACAGGTGATATGACCCTCCGGATGGGCAATAGAATAAACGTAGATGCTGTTGCAATGGGAGAATATCACCTGGGTTTACTAGTGGACACATTTTGGTGTTGTACAGCTATTTTTGTATTCCCGGTATGCTGTGTAATATTATATCAGTATCTTTGGTATCTAATGAAGGATATAATTTTGCACTTGAAAGAAATGATTGGGCTTGGCACACTGGAAAATGGCATATACATACTTAATCAACCTCAAGTTTTCAATATTCAAAACACGCTTAAAAGGAAGGCTCCAGATTCAAACCAAGCCTTCCTATGGCATTGTAGACTTGGTCATATAAATGAAACAAGGTTGACTAAGTTACATAAAGATGGATATTTAGATCCGTTTGAATATTCATCGTATGCAACTTGTCAATCATGTATCAAAGGAAAGATGAAAAAATCTCCGTTCACCGGATACGGAGAAAGAGCCACGGAACTCTTGGGACTTGTACACAGCGATGTATATGTGGTCCGATGTCTACACATGCACGAAGCGGTCACTCCTATTTCATCACTTTTACTGATGATTTCTCGAGGTATGGACATGTGTTTTAATGAAGCATAAATCTGAGGCCTTTGAGAAGTTTAAGGAGTATAAAAATGAAGTGGAGAAACAGACTGGTAAAAGCATCAAGACACTTCGATCTGATCGAGGTGGAGAATACTTAAGTACCAGTTTCCTTGAATACTTAAAAGAGAATGGAATTCTCTCTCATCTTACTCCACCATATACACATCAGCATAATGGTGTATCAGAAAGGAGGAATCGCACGCTACTGGACATGGTGCGTTCAATGATGAGTAGTGCTGAGTTGCCACTTTCCTTCTGGGGTTTTGCGCTAGAATCAGCTGCATACCTATTGAATAGAGTTCCGACTAAGTCTGTGCCTACCACTCCATATGAAATATAGAGCGAGAAGAGACCATGTCTCAAGTATATCAAGATATGGGGGTGTTCGGCATTTGTTAAAAAACATAATCCGGACAAGCTCGAGGCACGATCGGTTTTGTGCAAGTTTGTGGGATACCCCAAGCTTTCAAGGGGATATATTGTCTACCACGCTGAAGAACAAAAGGTGTTTGTCGCTAGCCACATTGTCTTCTTAGAGAGCGAATTTCTTGCAAAAGAAATTAGTGGGAGCGCGGTAGAGCTGGAAGAAATTCCAGAACCTCAAACTACTACCGAGGACTTAGTAGAACCTCAGGTTTCAATAGAGCCCGACGGACCAGCGCCGCTCCGCAGATCTGGTAGGCTTTCTTATCCTCCTGAAAGATACTATGGGTTTTTTGTAGATGGGGATCGATAGGATTGCTTCATCGATGATGATGAGCCTACTAATTTTCAGCAGGCTATCACGAGTAAAGACTTGGTGAAGTGGCTGGATTCTATGAGATCCGAAATGGAATCCATGTACACCAATAAAGTATGGACTTTAGATGTTGCTCCTCCTGGGGTGAAACCAGTTGGATGCAAATGGATCTTCAAAAAGAAGATTGGTGCATTTGGACAAGTGGAAACCTAGAAAGCTAGACTCGTTGCAAAAGATTTTCGTCAAAGACAAGGATTGGACTATGATGAAACTTTTTCACCAGTAGCTATACTTAGATCCATTCAGATCCTGCTTGCCATTGCTGCCTTCCATGACTATGAAATCTGGAAGATGGACGTAAAAAAAGATTTTCTAAATGGACATTTAGAAGAAAGTGTTTACATGGATCAACCAGAAGGTTTCTTAGATAGTGGGAGCAGCAGAAAGGTGTGCAAGTTGCTTAAATCAATTTATGGATTAAAGCAAGCATCGCGGAGTTGGAACATCTGCTTTGATGAGACGGTCAAAGAATTTGACTTTATCAAAAATGTAGATGAACCATACATTTATAGGAAGATTGTAGAAGGAGCAGTAGTCTTCCTCGTTTTGTACGTCGACGACATACTACTGGTAGGGAATGACGTCCCTATGATTCAATCAGTAAAGCTCATTTTGTCACAGAAATTCTCCATGAAAGACTTAGGAGATGCATCCTACATTCTGGGCATTAAGATCTATCATGATAGATCCAAAAGGATGTTGTGACTTTCACAGTCCGGGTATATTGACACTATACTAAAGAGATTTATTATGGAAGATTCCAATCGCGGTAATTTACCCGCTTGTCATGGGATCATCCTCTCCAAAGAGATGTCTCCAAAGACTGATGAAGAGAGGGCTCGCATAGGCATTATACCCTACATTTCGGCAGTAGGATCCATAATGTATGCGATGTTATGTACCAGACCAGATGTAGCTTACCCACTTAGTATAGTAAGCAGGTATCAGACTGACCTGGGTGAGAAGCATTGGATAGCGGTAAAGAACATTCTTAAGTACCTAAGAAGGACTAAGGAGATGTTCTTGGTTTACGGTAATGGGGACCTCCAGGTCGAGGCATTTATCGACTCCAGCTTCCAAAGTGACAAAGATGACTCCAAATCCGTTTCGGGTTTTGTGTTTACCCTCAATGGAGGGGCGGTATGTTGGAGGAGTTCCAAACAGGATACCGTCGCAGACTCAACTATGGAAGCTGAGTATATAGCTGCTAACGATGCCGCGAAAGAGGTCGTCTGGATGAAGAAGTTCATATATGAACTTCAGGTGAATCCGTCCATTGCCAATCCAATACCTTTGTATTGTGATAACAATGGGGCTGTAGCATTAGCGAAGGAACCAAGGTCCTATCAGAAATCCAGGCATATCTTGAGGCGGTATCACCTGATCAGGGAGATCGTGGATCGCCGGGAGATCGAGGTGCGGAGAGTGGACACAAAAGAAAGCACAGCAGATCCATTTGTTAGTGTATATGCCCTAGAGGCCATTACTGTATCATACTAGTTTGTATATTACTTAATGGAAGCTTGGGATATTCACAGTTGTATAAACAGTCTTGCTCGAAATGGTAGTATGCTACTTGGTTTGTTTCTACTTTAATATGTGCATGTGTTTCTTTTAGCATATCGCTTATACATATTAGTGGAGCCCTTAGGATCTTTGCTTGATTACCAGCGTTGTGATGGCAGTCACAGTAGTGGGGGCTGGGTAATCTACAAGCATATCCTTATACAGGTCCGTAGTCGTAGGATTATCGAGACGGGGCATCGATACTCCTGAGTAGACTAGCGTATACGCTTCTCATCCCAGTAGGGGAGATGGTCTGTCCCACGGCCAATAGTATGTCGTACTGGAGATAGTATGCGGGTGCTCGTTAGGTTATGAGTACACTGGACATGACTCGACGGGAACTGTTGGTTGGTACTATGCCTATCGTCAGATAACAGTTCCCAGGTGACAGGAGTACAGCTTAGTCCGTCGACTTGACACTGCTACTTCGCCTCGAGTATGTTCCCACTGTACTTTGATTACTACCCTACCACGGCTCAAAGGAGTCGTGCAAACAGGTAGTAGTTGGGTGCAGTCCCGAAGCACTTGGAGGCAGTAGCGGTTAGACAGGGTTCGTCTCTCCCGGTATTGGCGGTTGATATCGCGCTGTGTCTAGGAGAGCCATTACACAAAGTCCTTGGCCAGGGCAAGCGAAATTTACTGGTAGTGTTTCCAGTAGTTTCTCAGGGTGTTCTGGGCTACACTCCGACACGACTTGTACCGCTATTAGGGTTCTGACATTTACCGCCCCCTAGGCCCGACATGCGATACTCTTAGACGAACAGACCGGACTGTACGGAGATTGTCACATTCGGGCTCAGTAGGAGTTCGGATGAGTTTACCTCATCGGCCTTCTTATCGACATCTACCTGGGGACCGTTACGTACAGCTAGTGCCACTTGCGGTCTGTGGTTAAACCCACCGCCAGTGTAGTGTCGAGTCTTTAGAGTTCCACACAGAGAGTTTCCCTGCACTAGGCAAAAGGTATAGAGGCCGTATGGTTTTACGGCAGGGCTACGATCACTTACGTGCACTTGTGCGCGTATGATGTTTGGGCAGACAATACTAGTGGGCTTTGGTTTAAGCCGGATCCTAGTATTGTATAGATGGATTAGTTTTTTCGGAATGCGGATGCGGGTGTGTATGCACGGTTGTGAGGAGCGAAGAAGGAGTTGCCTCATTAGGGTTTTGAGCATTGATTCGGTCAAAACCATTATGAGGTGAGGAAAATATTTACTAATCTTTTTAATGATAATTGTGTTATGGCTAATTGCTTTGACCATTTGACCATGTTGACCATTTGACCTAGTTGACCATTGTTGACTTGGATATTTTTATGAGCACTAGATGCTTTTTTGGCTTTGGATTGATCTTGACATGATAATGGTCAAATCAATTGTAACCATCACAATTTTCATGATAAAAGATTGTTAATTATTTTTCTTGTGGATCATTATCTTCTTCTCATTCACTCTCATCAGATGAGAGCGCCCATGGTTTTTTCCTTCTTCTTCCTCCTCACTAAGAATTCCTAATAGTCTCATGTGTTGAGCAAATTAGGTTCTAAATAGACAAACAAACCCATCTTCTTCTTCTACACCACCTAGGATATCAAGCGTAGCAAACTTGTTTCCCTAGTTACCTCGGTTTGAGGTGGAGCTTGGACTATAGACTCTCGGGTGGATCGTCTTCGACTCTAGGAGGCCACGGAAGTGACTAAGATCTGGATCGATCCTCAGAGCTTGCATGGACGAGGAGGACTGCGGAGGGAAGAACCGAAGGACCATTTTCGTGAGGTATAATCTCCTAAGCATAGTAGATAGAACCTCTAGTTGTTTGTTAGAAATGGTTTGGCAAAGATCCTCAAGATAGTCTATGTTACCTTGTGATAAAAATTTGATTTTTACCTATTCCGCCTCCCCGTAAGTACCAGGATGGGTAACGTAGACTTACAGTGGTATCAGAGCCTAGCTAAACCATTACAAATATATTAGCAAAGTGTTGGAAATTCGATCGCCGGAGAAATCGCAAAAACAAGTCAAAACTGCACGTTTTCTGTCGATTTTAAAGCTGATCCAAAAATTATTTTACGGACCTTAAAAATACGTGCAGGCTTTTTGAAGGACACACAAGAAAAATGAGCTCGTGAATCGGTCAGACCGCCGCGGAAGCGCGGCGAAAACAAGCGTTTCGCCGCAGATCCGCGAACGAGTCGATGCCGAGTCAAATCGTTTTTCCTGCAGTATGTCCTGATTTGTATTTTGTGATTTTTCTGATAGTTTGTATCTGCCCAGACTTTGTTGATTACTGTGTTGTGCTTGGGGTTGTTTCATATCAAGTTATCGATCGAAATTCCAAGTACTTTAGCTAATCGGATCTTCTATGATGTGATATATGTACTGAACGTTTACTAATCGCTATACGTCGATTAGTGGGGGTTGTGCATATCTGTGATCTGTGATGTTGGTTTGTGGATATGAACTTGTTGGATCGTCATGATGAAAAGCCGGGGATGTGAGATGAGGGTTTTCATTTTTCATTCAATGAAAAATTTGTAATTTGATGTAATATTATTTTATGGCTGCACATCCCGGTTAAGGTTGTAGTCGCCATTGTATATTATTTCTTTTATTGGTTTTGCTCCTAGGATAGACCCAAGGTGGGGTGCACAAACTACCGGGTACTTTGAAGTGCCGAGTGGCCTACTCACGTTGTTGAGGGAGGTTGCTTCACTTCGGGTATTTGGCGGGTAGTTTGCCGCACCCGTAGGGGTCTAGGGTAGGGTTTGGCTATTCATCGCGATCGTGTAATCCATCCTTCATTGAAGGCTCGAACGAAACGCGGATTCCTAGTATATCCAAGGTGTTCATCTATGTTCTGGAATGGCTATCATTGCATCTGATGAATTTATATATCTATATATGATATCTAGTAGGCGTTGCTTATGTTTTGCATCCGCGCTAGTCCAGCCCCCGCTCAGTCGTTAGTTAAGTAACCTAACGGGTGATGACGGGGCCCAGTGGCGAATACGGATGGCAAAAGCGTACGTTCGTTGTTTTCTGCAATGGTAGGATTAATTGATGGGACACATTAAATTAATGCAAAGAAAATAAACCAAAGCTGAATCGTTGGAACAATTTCAAAATCACTCGGTTTTTTTCAAAACAGAAAACTTTTATAAACGCGGAGCTTAAACCACTCCTTTTAAAAGCTATCAAGGTTCCTTCGATTATATCAAGTTCACTGCGTTCACGGTTTTCCCCAAAACCATTCGTAGCCCTCCATCATTTCATATGTATATTCAATAGTATTCAAGCTATGTTTGTTGACCTTCGTCAAGGCATAGTGATTGGTAGCTGTTGGGAGTTCATATGTAGCAAAGATAGATGCGTTGGTTTGGGACAGTCGTATTACCTTGTTGTCCTTCGTCAAGGGTACATACGGGTGGGTTCAAATTTACTTGGATATTGATAGGTAGAACTTGACATGTGACTTATGATTTGTTGACCTTCATCAAGGTCATAAGAGCATGGGGCAAAAATCCATATCGGGAGTTTCTAAGGAAATTGAAACTTTCTAGTGCTGCATACCATTTGGAGTTTGATAATGTTGGTAGGATTCCTTCAGCATTATCACACAATGATATTTGGATCCCAATCCTACTGTGAGTATCCTCTACTCCTCGAGAGACTTTTCACTTAACGATCAAGGCTATAAACCAAGTAGGTGTCTAGAAAGGTGTTAGCGGGGCTACGCCCACTGGGAAAAGAGGTTAATTAATTAAGGAACTTCGCAAAAGCGTCGTAAAACCTCCCTCGAAGTACTGACACCAGCCTGGCTGAACGGTTAAGCAAGTATTGTACGGTGAGATAAATCCCGACTAATTCTTCTTTTATGGTTTGAGGAAGGATTCGAGGAACAGTGGGAGCCATCCTGTTTAGATAAACTAAAAACCAATCTAAACTTGCAAGAGCATCATGCTAAGTGTTTTCTTCTCTCTCTCTCTTAATTGCAGCGACCAAATGACAAGACATAGGTTACATCTAGATAATAAAATGACTGAATCTGATTGTTATGACTGGCAAAAGTCTGTCCAGATGTCCATTACCCATGACAAGCTGGGACACCTCTTAACTAATCGAACCCCTACCGTCTCAGGACCAGTTTCCCCTGTCACGGATATTGATATCCGTAAGACATCGGAAAGGGACTGTACGAATGCCAAGTGCCTCGTGTTGGCCTCAGTTGATGGTGCATACCAGAGGCAGCACGAGAAGATGAACTTAGTTTATGTCTTCCTCCTTAACAAAGATTTATATGGAGAGTAATCTCGTATCGCAAGATATGATACCTCGAACGAATTGCTTCAAGCGAGGTTGGCTGTCGGGTCATCTGTAGGGGACAGCGTCCTTACAGAGACTAGCTATTTTGATAAGCTCACGGACCTGAAGACTACGTTGAAGAACGGGTCAAATACTGACTTGATTCTACAGTCTCTGCCCTCTACTTACACCCTGAAGGAAACCAGGGAAGTAGAAAGAAAGCAAAGGCAAAAGTTTTGGGACTAGATGTAGTGAAGGAGGGAAGTTCCTATTGTTACAGGAAAGGACATTGGCAGAAGGATTGCAGGGCTTTGAAACCCAGTAGCCAGGATTCGAAGCATGTTGTGGCTTCGGCTTCGGGTGTGTTTGTAATAGAAAACTGTATGTCAATTAACTCTACTTACTGGGTACTAGATACCGGATCAGGATCTTACATCTGTAATTCATTACAGGCTTTGAGAAACCGTAGAGTTATCAGGTTAGGTGATATGACTCTCAAAGTTGCCAGTAGAATGAGTGTGGACGCTGAATCCGTAGGGGAATATCACCTTGGATTGACAAGTGGGAAGATATTGATTCTGCGTAACTGTTTGTATGTACCTAGTCTAGCTTGTAATATTATATCTGTATCCTTACTTTCTAAGGAAGGATTTGATTTTACTTTTGTAAGCGATGTGGTCCACATCCACCTAAATCAAGTTCTGATTGGGTCAGGTACATTACAAAATGGAATATACGTATTGAATCAAGCTCAGGTTTTCAGTGTCCAGAACACACTTAAAAGAAAGTCTCCGGAAACAAATCAGGCTTTCTTATGGCATTATAGACTGGGTCACATTAATGAGACACGGTTAACAATGTTACATAAAGAAGGATACTTGAATCCGTTCGAGTATCAGTCTTATGCTACTTGTGAATCTTGTCTCATGGGAAAGATGACAAAGACTCCGTTCACTGGACACGGAGTAAGTGCGAGCGAGCTCTTGGGACTCATACACAGTGACGTGTGTGGTCCAATTTTCTAGACATGCGCGAAGTGGTTATCCATACTTCATTACTTTTACGGATGATTTCTCTAGGTATGGACATGTCTTCCTGATGAAGCATAAATCCGAGGCCTTTGAGAAATTTCGGGAATACAAGAATGAAGTTGAAAAACAAACAGGCAAAAGTATCAAGACACTGAGATCTGATCGAGGTGGTGAATACTTGAGTGCCGAGTTTCTGGGCTACTTAAAAGAGAATGGAATTCTCTCTCAGCTTACTCCTCCATACACACCACAACACAACGGTGTATCAGAAACGAGAAATCGAACTGTATTGGATATGGTTCGTTCCATGATGAGTAAGGCTGAGTTACAGCGATATTTCTGGGGATATGCACTAGAAACAGCTGCATATCTTTTGAACAAGGTTCCAACCAAGACTGTGCCTACCACACCATATCAGATGTGGAGTGGAAAGAAACCCTGTCTAAAGTATCTTAAGACATGGGGATGTCCAGCCTTTGTAAAGAAGCAGCATGCGGACAAGCTCGAGGCACGCTCAGTACTGTGTAAGTTTGTGGGATACCCCAAGAACTCCAGGGGGTATCTTTTCTATTCCGCAGAGGAACAAAAGGTTTTTGTTTCTCAACATCCCCACTTCTTGGAAACTGAATTTTTAGAAAATCAGATAAGTGGGAGCGCAATAGAACTGGAAGAAATTCTAGAACCACAAGCTATTACTGAAAGCTTGGTAGAACCAGAAGTTTCAGGAGAACCGGATATCCCAGCGCCACTCCGCAGGAGTAGTAGGCAGTCTCATCCGCCCGAGAGATACTATGGTTTTCTCATAGACGGGGATCGAGAGGATTGCATCATTGAAAATGATGAGCCTACTAGCTTCCAGCAAGCCATTAAGAGCGGTGACTCAGTAAAATGGCTTGATGCAACGCGGACCGAGATGGAGTACATGTACACCAACGAAGTTTAGACTTTGGACATTGCTCCAGAAGGGGTAAAACCTATAGGCTGCAAGTGGATCTTCAGAAAGAAGATTAGTGTAGATGGGCAGGTTGAAACCTGTAAAGCTAGACTTGTTGCAAAGGGTTTTCATCAAAGACCTGGTTTGGACTATGACGAAACATTTTCTCCAGTGGCTATGCTCAAATCCATTTGGATCCTTCTTGCCATTGCTGCCTTCCACGATTATGAGATTTGGCAAATGGACGTAAAGACGGCTTTTCTAAATGGAAATTTAGAAGAGTGCGTCTATATGGATCAGCCGGAGGGTTTCATTCAGAGTGGGAGCAGCAGTAAAGTGTGCAAGTTGCTTAAGTCCATTTATAGACTAAAGCAGGCATCGCGGAGTTGGAACATCTGCTTAGATGATACTGTCAAAGAGTTCGACTTTATCAAAAATCCAGATCAACCATGCATTTACAGTAAGATTGTAGGGAGAACTGTGGTATTCCCCGTCTTGTACGTGATGACATTCTCCTAATATGAAATGACATTCCTATGCTGCAGTCAGTCAAAGGATTCTTGTCACAGAGGTTCTCCATGAAGGACCTGGGGGATGCCAACTACATTCTGGGGATCCAGATCTATCGTGATAGATCTAAAAGGATGTTGTGACTTTCGCAGTCCAGGTACATCGACACCATACTAAAACGATTCAGTATGGAAGATTCAAAACGCGGTAATCTACCGGCTTGTCACGGAATCACCCTCTCTAAAGAGATGTCTCCCAAGACTAATTTGGAAAGGGCTCGCATGTTATCTATACCCTACGCATCTGCGGTAGACTCTATAATGTATGCGATGTTGTGTACCAGACCAGATGTAGCATACGCATTGAGCGTTGTAAGCCGGTATCAGTCGGACCCAGGGGAGAAATACTGGATAGCAGTAAAGAACATTCTCAAGTACCTGAGAAGGACTAAGGAGATGTTCTTGGTGTATGGCGTAAAAGACCTCCAGATCGAGGCCTTTGCTGAATCCATCTTCCAGAGTGACAAGGATGACTTCAAGTCCACGTCGGGTTATGTCTTTACCCTCAATGGAGGGGCGGTCTGTTGGAAGAGCTCCAAGCAGGAAACCGTTGCTGACTCGACAATGGAAGCGGAGTACATAGCTGCTTGAGATGCTTTAAAGGAAGCTGTCTGGATGAAGAAGTTCCTCACGGAGATTCAGGTGGTTCCTACCATTGTTGATCCAATTCCGCTGTATTGTGACAACGGCGCTATAGCTTTAGCGAAGGAACCCAGGTTCCATCAGAAGTCCAGACATATTTTGAGGCGGTACCACCTGATCAGGGAGATCGTAGATCGCCAGGAGATCGAGGTGAGGAGAGTAGATTCGGAGATTAACACTGCAGATCCACCCACGAAAGCCATACCCCAGACTCAGTTTGAGCGGCTGATCGAGATGATAGGTCTTCGATACGCCAGTAAATGGCCTTAGTGCAAGTGGGAGATTGTTAGTGTATATGCCCTAGAGGCCATTACTGTATCATACTAGTTTGTATATTACTTAATGGAAGCTTGGGATATTCACAGTTGTATAGACAGTCTTGCACGAAATGGTAGTATGCTACTTAGTTTGTTTCAACTTTAATATGTGCATGTGTTTCTTTTAGCATACCATTCATACATATTAGTGGAGCCCTTAGGATCTTTGCTTGATTACCAACGTTGTGATGGCAGTCACACTAGTGGGGGATGGGTAATGTACAAGCACATCCTTATACAGGTCCCTAGTCGTAGGATTATCGAGACGGGGCATCGATATTCCGTAGTAGACTAGCATATACGCTTCTCATCCCAGTAGGGGAGATGGTCTGTCCCACAGCCATTAATACGTCGTACTGGTGATAGTATGCGGGTGCTCGTTAGGTTACGAGTATACTGGATAGGACTCGTCAGGAACTCTTGGTTGGTACTATACCTATCGTCAGATAACAGTTCCCAGGTGACAGGAGTACATCTTAGTCCGTCGACTTGACACTGCTACTTCTCCTTGAGTGTGTTCCCATTGTACTTTGATTACTACCCTACCACGGCTCAAAGGAGTCATGCAAACAGGTAGTAGTTGGGTGCAGTCCCAAAGCACTTAGAGGCAGTAGCGGTTAGATAGGATTCGTCTCTCCCGTTATTGGGGGTTGATATCGCGCTGTGTCTAGGAGACCCATTACACAAAGTCCCTGGCCAGGGCAAGCGAGATTTACTGGTAGTGTTTCCAGTAGTTTCTCAGGGTGTTCTGGGCTACACTCCGACATGACTTATACCGCTATTAGGGGTCTGACATTTACCGCCCCCTAGGCCCGACATGCGATACTCTTAGACGAACAGACCGGACTGTACGGAGATTGTCACATTCAGGCTCAGTAGGAGTTCGGATGTGTTTACCGCATCGGCCTTCTTATCGACATCTACCTGGGGACCGTTACGTACAGCTAGTGCCGCTTGCGGTCTGTGGTTAAACCCACTGCCAGCGTAGTGTCGAGTCTTTATAGTGCCACACAAAGAGTTTCCGTGCACTGGACAAAAGGTGTGGAGGCCGTATGGTTTTACGGCAGGGCTACGATCACTTACGTGCACTTGTGCGCGTATGATGTTCGGGCAGAAAATACTAGTAGGCTTTGGTTTAAGCCGGATCCTAGTATTGTATAGATGGATTAGTTTTGTCTTCTGTGCATTCGCATTTTACGGAATGCGGATACAGGTGTGTATGCACGGTTGTGAGGAGCGAAGAAGGAGTTGCCTCCTTAGGGTTTTGACCATTGATTCGGTCAAAACCATTATGAGGTGAGGAAAATATTTACTAATCTTTTTAATAATAATTGTGTTATGGCTAATTTCTTTGACCATTTGAACTAGTTGACCATTGTTGACTTGGATATTTTTGTGAGCACTAGATGCTTCTTTGGCTTTGGGTTGAACTTGACATGATAATGGTCAAATCAATTGTAACCATCACAATTTTCATGGTAAAAGATTGTTAATTATTTTTCTAATGGATCATTATCTTCTTCTCATTCTCTCTCATCAAATGAGAGCTCCCATGGTTTCCTTTTTCTTCCTCCTCACTAAGAATTCCTAATAGTCTCATGTGTTGAGCAAATTAGGTTCTAAATAGACAAACAAACCCATCTTCTTCTTCTAGACCTCCTAGGACATCATGCGTAGCAAACTTGTTGCCCTAGTTACCTCGGCTTGAGGTGGAGCTCAGACTATAGACACTTGGGTGTATCGTCTTCGACTCTAGGAGGCCGCAGAGGTGACCAAGATCCGGATCGATCCTCGGAGCTTGCATGGACGAGGAGGACAGCGGAGGGAAGAACCGAAGGACCATTTTCGTGAGGTATAATCTCCTAAGCATAGTAGATAGAACCTCTAGTTGTTTGTTAGAAATGGTTTGGCAAAGATCCTCAAGATAGTCTATGTTACCTTGTGATAAAAATTTGATTTTTACCTATTCCGCCTCCCCGTAAGTACCGGGGTGGGTAACGTAGACTTACACCATTCACCAAGTCCATCCCTTAAGTCCAGTTCGAGAGGTTGTTTGAGATGTTGGGCATGGGGTACGCCAGCAACAGGATCTAGTGCACATAGTGGGTACTCATTGCGCCAATTACAGGCCTTAGTGAAAGTGGAAGATTGTTGGATATATAAACCCTAGAGGCCTTCATTCTATAAGATGCTAGGGATATGTATGTTAATGAAAATCTTGCTTGATATGATAGTACGCTATTTGGTTTGTCTTTATCTTAACATGTGATATATTTTATTTTGTATACATGTTGATAAGGCCCGTAGGGTGTGTTCCTGACTACCAGCGTTGTGATGGCAATCATACTTGTGGGAGCTGGATGGTCAATAGGCTCATCCTTAAATGTCCCTAGTCGCAGGAGTATCGAGCCTGGGCATCGATGCTCCAGAGTAGACTTGTGTATACATATCTAGACTCTGACGAGGGGCGATGGATTGGTCCCGCAGCCATTGGTGATATGCACCTAATATTGTATACAGATGCTCACTGGGTGTGAGTACACCGGACAGGACTCGCCGAGAACTGACTAGATGGTATTATACCTATCGTCAGATAGCATTTCTCAGGTGACATGTGTGTAGATAGTCTGTCGACTTAAGGTCGTCATTTGTCTCGTGTGAGTTCCCACTGTGCTTTGATTGCTACCCTACCACGGCTCAAAGGAGTCGTGCAAACATGTTTTAGTTAGGTACAGTCCGGAGCCACATGGAGGCTGTGAGCGACTGTTAGGGATTCGTCACTCCCAGTATAGGGAGTCGATATCGCACTGTGATCGGTTGGTCATTACCATAAGTCCCTGGCCGGGGCTGATTGAGAATTGCTGGTGGACGGACCAGTAGATTCTCGGCTGGTCTTGAGCCACACCGGCACGACTTGTACGGTTGTTAGGGGTCTGACGTTCACCACCTCCCTAGACCATACATGCGATACTCTACGACGAACAGACCGGACAGCACGGATATTGTCACGGACAGGCTCAGTAGGGGTTATGGACGAGTTCGCACGTTGGCCTCTTTTTCGACATGTACCTGGGTTGCCATTACGTACAGCTAGTGCCACTGACGGACTTGTGGTTAAACTGTTAGTGCATGTTGCATGCTCCCACAACTCTTGTGAGGCAGCGGAAGTGATAAACAAAAATTTTCTTTTCATACAACACGCACTTTCCATAAGATCTTGTCTAAACCAAAATTAGAAAACCCTAACTAGAGCTCTTATTTACTATGTTAGGGGTTATACCTTGATGATCCGGTCCTTCGGGTCTTCTTTGATGATCTCCTTGGCTCCTTGGATGTTTTCAGTGTGCTCGATCTCCGGCCACCCCATGACCTAGATGATCCACGCGAGAGTTGTCATGCAAGCTAAAACCCTTCTCAAGAGCTAAACCTAGAGATCAAGTTTGCTAAAAATGGTCACTAGGATGATGTAGAGATTAGTGTATTGGATTATCTTTGATCCTTGGCTTTTGATTCACATTTCATGTGAGTATTAAAGAAAGGAAGAAGAAGGAGAGAGAAAGAGTTTTTCATAATGAGAAAATTCAAGCATGAGAAAATAATATATTCAAATGGAAATAATTGAAGCATGGAATATAAAATTAGCACCATACTTCAATAGTAACTCCAAAAGATTAAAATATAAAACAACCCATTCTCACAACCATGCTTAGACTTTCTAATTTCCACCTCATTTATTTATTTTCATAAAATAAATAATGTATTATAAGGTGGCATCTTCTAGAAGGTATTCTTGTAACAATTACAAGAATACCCCTCCTCCGTATATCGTATCCTGTATACCGTATAACCGTATCCGAATTCCGAAAAATACGAATACAAATAATCCAATAATATAATACCGGTATCCGGCTTTAACCAGAGCCTACCAGTATTATCGTTCCGATTATTATTCCTGTAACAATTACACGAATATAATCGAAACACTGCCGCAATACCTTACGGCTGCCGTAACAACTTACGGCCTCTACATCTTTCGCCTGAACGAGAGAACCCTCTGTGTGGGATTCTAAACACTCGATAGTACGCTGGCAGTAGGTTTAACCACAAGCATGTCAGCGGCACTAGCTGTGCGTAATGGCTACCCGGGTACATAATGAAAAGGTAGCCGACGAGCGAACTCATCACAACCCCAACGAGCCTGCAAGCAACACTTACCGTACACTCCGGTCTCTTCGTCTGATACGTCGCATATGAAGTCTAGGGGTGGTAAATGTCAGACCCCAGTAAGTTTATAATTCATGCTGATTTACGGCTCATAACAGTTCGAGGAACTACTGATAACACTTATTAGTAAACCTCGAGAACCCTGCCCAGGAATTTAGGTGTTATAGCCAATCAAACATAGCGCGACATCAACTCCCTATACCGGGAGAGACGAAACCCCTCCTATCACTCACTGTCTCCATGTGATTCAAGACTATACCCAAAATCCACCTATTTGCACGACTCAATAGAGCCGTGGTAGGGTGGAAATCAAAGTACAGTGGGAACCACACAAGACTCCATGACGATCTCGGGTCTACAGACTAACCTGTACAAGTGTCACCTAAGAACTGCTATCTGACAATTGGTATATATACCATCTAGGAGTTCTCGGCGAGTCCTGTTCGGTGTACCCATTCTCCAATGAGCACCTGTGTACAATCTTTGATGTCAAACACCAATGGTTATGGAATCAACCATCGCCCCCCGGGGTCAGGAAACGTACACACTAGTCTAACTTGGTAATACCGATGCCGTGTCTTGATATACCCTCGACTAGGAACCATTAAAGGATATGCTTATAGACTATCCAGGCCCCTTTAGTATGATCTCATCATAATCCTGGTAGTTAAGCATAATCCTTAGGGCTTCATCAACTTGCATATAAAGATATGAAATATTACACAAGTTAAGATGAAGATAAACCAGATAGAATACTATCATTTCAAGCAAAGATCGTTTCTGTACATATACGTGCCTAGTATCCTATACAATACAGGCCTCTAGGGCATACATATCTAACAATCTCCCACTTGCACTAAGGCCTGTAGTTGATGTAATAAGTACCCACTATCTGCACTAGAACCAGTTGCCGGTGTACCGCATGCCCAACAGCTCGAACAGTTTCTCAAACTGGACTTGAAGGATGGCCTTGGTGAATAGATCTGCTGTGTTGTCTTTCATGTCTACTCTCCGTACCTCGATATCCTGGCGATCCACTATCTCCCTGATGAGGTGATACCGCCTCAAGATATGTCTGGATTTCTGAAGGGACCTTGGTTCCTTTGCCAAAGCCATGGATCCATTGTTATCGCAATACAGAGGTATTGGATTAGCAATGGATGGAACCACCTGAAGTTCAGAAATGAACTTCCTCATCCAGACTGCCTCTTTTACGGCATCATTAGCAGCAATATACTCAGCTTCCATCGTGGAGTCAGCAACGGTATTTTGCTTGAAACTTTTCCAACATACCGCCCCTCCATTTAGGGTAAATACAAACCCTGATATGGACTTACTATCATCCTTGTCGGTCTGGAAGCTGGAGTCGGTAAATCCCTCCATCTGGAGATCTCCTTTACCAAACACCAAGAACATTTCTTTAGTTCTTCTCAAGTACTTCAGAAAGTTCTTCACAGCAGTCCAGTATTTCTCCCCTGGGT
The DNA here is from genome assembly GCA_030015575.1 of Agapanthus africanus. Taxonomy (NCBI): domain Eukaryota; kingdom Viridiplantae; phylum Streptophyta; class Magnoliopsida; order Asparagales; family Amaryllidaceae; genus Agapanthus; species Agapanthus africanus. Next base: position 327,464,025 of record JASDDO010000031.1, read on the forward strand.
TAGATTGATACCTACTTACTGACTCAGTGCATAAACTACATCTGGGAGAGTACATAACATCGCATACATTATAGATCCTACTGCCGAAGTGTAGGGTATAATGCTCATGCGAGCCCTCTCCTCATCAGTCTTTGGAGACGTCTTTTTGGAGAGGGTGATCCTGTGACAAGCGGGTAAATTACCCCTCTTGGAATCTTCCATACTAAACCTCTTTAGTATGGTGTTAATGTATCTCGATTGGGACAATCCCAATAATTTCTTAGATCTATCTCTATAGATCTTAATTCCCGGAATGCACGAGGCATCGCCCAGGTCTTTCATGGAGAACCTCTGCGATAAGAATAGTTTGACCGATTGTAGCATAGGAATATCATTTCCTATCAAGAGAATGTCGTCCACGTACAATACGAGGACTGTAACAATACTCTCTACAATCCTTTTATAAATACATGGTTCATCCACATTTTTGATAAAACCAAACTCTTTGATTGTATCATCAAACCAGATGTTCCAACTCCGTGATGCCTGCTTTAATCCATAGATGGATTTAAGCAGCCTACATGCCTTTCCGCTGCTCCCACTATCAATGAAGCCTTCTGGCTGATCCATAAAAACGCATTCTTCTAAATCACCATTTAGAAATGCCGTTTTAACATCCATCTGCCAGATCTCATAATCATAGTGAGCAGCTATAGCAAGCAGGATCCGAATGGATTTGAGCATCGCGATTGGTGAAAAGGTTTCATCATAGTCGAAGCCTGGTCTTTGACGAAATCCTTTTGCTACCAGCCTAGCTTTATAGGTCTCAACCTGACCATTCACACCGATCTTTCTTTTAAAGATCCATTTACACCCTATGTGTTTTACTCCAGAAGGTGCAACCTTCAAAGTCCATACTTTGTTTGTGTGCATGGATTCCATTTCAGATCTCATGGCATCCAGCCATTCACTGAGTCACCACTCGTGATAGCTTGCCGAAAACTAATAGGGTCATCATCATCCATGATGCAATCTTCCCTATCACCATCAATTAGAAAACCGTAGTATCTATCAGGTGGGCAAGAAGTCCTACTAGATCTACGGAGTGGCTGAGGTTCGTCAGGTTCTATTGAAACCTCAGGTTCAACCAAATCATCGGTAATTGTTTGTGTATCTAGAATTTCTTCCAGTTCTACCGCATTGCCAACAGTATCATTTGTAAAAAATTCATTTTCAAAAAATGTGGCATACTAAGAAACAAACACCCTTTGTTCCTCCTTGTGGTAGAAAAAATTTCCGTACCAATGTTTTGGATATCCCACAAATCTACACAAAATCGATCGTGTCTCAAGTTTGTCCGGATTCTGCTTTTTCACATAAGACGGACAACCACATATCTTAATTCTTTTAAGAGATGGTCTCTTCCCATACCATATCTCATATGGTGTGGTAGACACGGTTTTGGTCGGAACCATGTTCAATAGATAAATCGCAGTCTCCAATGCATGCCCCCAGAATGATATTGGGCATCACTCATCATAGATCGCACCATATCTAATAGGGTACGATTCCTCCTTTCCGATACACCATTGTGCTGTGGTGTGTACGGAGGAGTGAGCTGAGAGAGAATCCCATTCTCTTTTAAGAAATCTAGAAACTCTGAGCTTAGATACTCTCCTCCTCGATCTGATCGAAGTTTCTTGATACTTCAGCCTGTTTGTTTTTCTTCTTCAGATTTATACTCCTTGAATTTTTCGAAGGCTTCGGACTTATGTTTCAACAAGAACACGTGCCCGAATCTCGATAAATCATCAGTGAAGGTTATGAAGTACGAAAAACCACCTCTTGCATGTGTAGACATTGGTCCACATACATCACTATGTATGAGGCCTAAGAGTTCAGTAGCTCTCTCTCCATATCCAGTAAATGGAGTTTTAGTCATTTTACCCTTGATACAAGACTGGAAAGTCGCATAAGATTTATATTCAAACGGGTTCAAATATCCATCTTTATGTAGCTTGGTTAGTCTTGTTTCGCTAATATGACCAAGTCTACAATGCCAAATGAATGCTTCATTTATGTATGAAACCTTTCTTTTGTTTGTGTGTTGTACGTCAAAAACTGTATGTTGGTTTAGGATGTATATCCCGTTATTTAATGTACCAGACCCAATCAACTCTTGCTTTAGGTTAATGTTCATAACATTAGATTGCAATATAAAATTATATCCTGTATTGTCCAACACCGATACAGATATAATATTACATAACATGGAGGGTACAAAATAACACGGGTTCAAAACCAATATACAACCCGACGACAAACCAAGGTGATACACTCCCACTGTTGTAGCATGTACTGAGGAACCATTCCCAACCCGGAGAGTGTGATCACCTTTCTTCAAAAACTTGCTATTTCTCAGCCTCTGCAGACAATTGCAGATGTGAGATCCTTACCCAGTATTTAATACCCAGGAAGCAGAGTTAATTGTAAAACATTTTTCTATTACAAACACACCTGAAGTAGAAGCTTCACCCTGCTTTTTCTTCTTGAGGTCGGCCAAGTATCCAATGCAGTTTCTATTCCAGTGCCCAGTCTGGTGGCAGTGGAAACATTCCCCTTGTCCTGTCGCAGCAGCCCCTTTCTTGTCCTTTCCCGGTGCCTTTTTCACTCCGCCTCTCTGCTTGATGGGATTCTTCTTCTTCTTTCCCTTTCCCTTGGATTTGGCTTTTGGGACGGAAGAAGAAGATGGCCCAGCAATAAGAGCGGGAGTTTTTGCTACCTTTAGTGTGCTCTCTGCACTCCTCAACATATTGAGGAGCTCAGGCAAAGACTTCTCCAAGTTGTGCATATTGAAGTTTACAATGAATTGAGCAAAGACAGGGGAAAGGGACTTTAGAACAATATCAACATACTGCTCGTTCTCCATGGTCCAACCCAAGTCCTCAAGTTCTTCGATAAGTCCAATCATCTTCAATACATGGTCACTTACAGACGTGCCAGCAGCGATTCGCATCTGAAACAACTTTCGAGATGCCTCGTATCTGAGAGTACGAGATTGCTCTCCATACAACTCCTCTGTATGGAGAAAGATGGATTGAACATCCATCTTCTCGTGCTGCTTCTGATGTTCATTGTTCATAGAAGCAAGGGTGAGGCACTTGGCTGTGGCGCTGTCTATATCCCATGTCTTGCGGATTTCTTTATCCGCAACTGAAGAATCAGGGCCTGGGATAGGAGGGGCTGGAGTAGTCAGGACGTATCCGACCTTATCATAGGTCAGAACAATATTCACATTCCTTAGCCAATCTTTGTAATTCGGTCCCGTGAGTTTATTTTTGTCTAATAAAAGCTTAAGTCCCGTCATAAGTATCTGCCATTAGGAGAGAGAAAAGAAGACACTCAGCGATTGCTCTTGCATAATTAGATAGGTTATTAATCTTATCTAACTGATTTCTCCCACTGCATTTTATCAAATTTTCCTGCAAACCTTTAAAAGAAAAACTAGCCAGGATTAATTACAATATACAAGTTCGCTAACCGGTCGGCCAGGCCAGTGTCAGTACTCCGAGGGAGGTTCCCCGTGCTTTCGCACGGACCTAATTAAAGTAAACCTCGTTTTCCTAGAGGCATAACCCCGTTGACACCTATCTTGACACCTACTGGATTAGCTAATTGTAAAGTGCAAAACTCTCCCGGGAGTAACCTTTACTCACAGTGGGATCGGGATCCAACTATCATATAGAAGGTATGCAATCTCATTGAAAATTTCAACTCTTGAAATTCCCGATATGATTTTTGCCCCTAGTGTCTTATGACCTTAACTATGGTCAACAAATCATAAGCACTAGTCAAGTTCTACCCGCCATTTCGGGATTGATTTATACCCACCCGCATGGCCCTTAACTATGGTCAACAAAGTCATGCGAATGTCCTAATCGATCGCATCAAATGCTTTGTAGGAAGACATCACTCAGCTACCGTACACCACGCCTTAACTATAGTCAACAAACGTGGCACGAATACTAAGTACTCTACTTCCTAAAATGGCAGAAGGCAACGAATGGTTTTTATGAAAACCCTTAACGTTTTGAACTTGATATCGTTGTAGAATCGAGTGAGAAAGAGTGGTTTAGGCTCCAGTTTTAAAAAGTCGAATGGTTTTATAACATCTTTCTAATTTTGCTAAAGAGGTCACTCCTAGTGAAGGGATCTCGGCTCTTTCCTTATTGAATAAGGTGCTGGATCTGTAAATACCACGATGCAAAGCAAAAGGTAGATCAACTATAAAATCAAGTCGAGTGCTTTATAACATTTGCCAGTTTCGCTAAAGGGGTCACTCCCGGTCAAGGGATCTCGGCCTTTTCCTCATCGAATGAGGTGCAGGATATTCAAGAATACCACTATGCAAAGCAAAAGCTAGAGTTACCCACTTTAAAAAGTTTGATTCTACAACATCTTTAGGTTTCTTTTTCTTGACATTAATCACATTAATGTTGTCCCATCATTTATGTTTCCTAAACATCACAGAAAAGAAACGAAAATAGAACGTACGTTTATGCCATCCGCATTCGCCACGGGGCCCCGTCATGCACCATTAGGTTACTTAACTAACGGCAGAGCGGGTGCTGGACTAGCACGGGTGCAAAACATAAGCAACGTTTATTATATATCTCATATATAAATATAACCATTTCAGATCACAGATGAATACATTGGATATACTAAGAATTCCGCATTTCATTCAAGCATTAATGAAAGACAGGTTCCACGGTCGTGATGAATAACCAAACCCCACCATAGACCCCTACGGGTGCGGCAAACTACCCGCCAAATTCCCGAAGTGAAGCAACCTCCATCAACAAAGTGAGTAGGCCACTCGACACTTCGAGAACCCGGTAGTTTGTGCACCCCTCCTTGGGTCTATCCTAGGAGCAAAAACAGTAAAAGGAAATTATACAATGGTGGCTACAACCTCATCCCGGATGTGCCCCGCAAAATAATATTACATGACTTTTTTACAAATTACATTGAATGAAAGAAAATGAAAAACACTCTTCTCACACCCCCCGGCTATTCATCACGACAGTCCAACATATTCATATACATAAACCATCAAAGAAGTGTGCAACCCCGACTAATCGATTTATAGCAATTAGTCGACGTTTCAAACGCACATCGAAAAACAACAAACACGATTAGCCAATCACTTAGAATTTCGATCGATAATTTTAAACCATGCCAACACTTGACATGTTCTAGCACACAAACAACTTTGTGAAAATTCCTGATATCCCAGAAACACTATTTCCTTAATCTACGCAAACTGATGAAAAACGTGTCAACTCGGCCACGACTCGGCCGCGGATCGGCGACCAAACACTGAGTTTGGCCACGGATCCGCGGCGCTCCTGGCGAGTTAGTGTCTCGTTTTTCTACAGTGTGCTTAGAAAACCCCGCATGTATTTTTAAGGCCACTGAAATGATTTTTTGAACACTTTAAAAATCGACAGAAAACGGGGACAGAAATCGTGTTTTCCGGGAAAAATTGCGTCGATCGAAGTTCTTACTTTTGGCTAACAATCTAATTATGATTTAGTTAGGCTCTGATACCATGTTAGTGCATGTTGCATGCTCCCACAACTCTTGTGAGGCAGTGGAAGTGATAACGAAAATTTTCTTTGCATACAACAAGCACTTTCCATAAGATCTTGTCTAAACCACAACTAGAAAACCGTAACTAGAGCTCTTATCTACTATGTTAGGGGTTATACCTTGATGATCCGATCCTTCAGGTCTTCTTTGATGATCTCCTTGGCTCCTTGGATGTTGTCGGTGTGCTCGATCTCCGGCCAACCCAAGACCTAGATGATCCACGCGAGAGTTGTCATGCAAGCTAAAACCCTTCTCAAGAGCTAAACCTAGAGATCAAGTTTGCTAAAAATGGTCACTAGGATGGTGTAGAGATTAGTGTATTGGATTATCTTTGATCCTTGGCTTTTGATTCACATCTCATGTGAGTGTTAGAGCAAGGAAGAAGAAGGAGGAGAAAAGAAGGAGAGAGAAAGATTTTTTCATAATGAGAAAATTCAAGCATGAGAAAATGATATATTCAAATGGAAATAATTGAAGCATGGAATATAAAATTAGCACCATACTTCAATAGTAACTCCAAAAGATTAAAATATAAAACAACACATTCTCACAACCATGATTGGACATTCTAATTTCCACCCTATTTATTTATTTTCATAAAATAAAAAATGTATTATGAGGTGGCATCTTCTAGAAGGTATTCTTGTAACAATTACAAGAATACCCCTCCTCCGTATACTGTATCCCGTATACCATATACCTGTATCCGAATTCCGAAAAATACGAATACTAATAATCCAATAATATAATACCGCTATCCGGCTTAAACCAAAGCCTACCAGTATTATCGTTCCGATTATTATTCGTGTAAAAATTACACGAATATAATCGAAACCCTGCCGCAACACCTTACGGCTGCCGTAACAACTTACGACCTCTACATCTTTCGCCTGAACGAGGGAACCCTCTGTGTGGGACTCTAAACACTCGACAGTACGCTGGCAGTGGTACGTCAGCGGGTTTAACCACAAGCACGTCAGCGGCACTAGCTGTGCATAACGGCTACCCAGGTACATGACGAAAAGGTGGCCAACGAGCGAACTCATCACAACCCCAACGAGCCTGCAAGCAACACTTACCATACAGTCTGGTCTCTTCGTCTGATACGTCGCGTATGAAGTCTAGGGGTGGTAAATATCAGACCCCAGTAACTTTATAAGTCATGCTAATTTACGGCTCATAACAGTTCAAGAAACTACTGATAACACTTATCAGTAAACATCGAGAACCCTGGCCAGGGATTTAGGTGTTATAGCCGATCATACATAGTGCGACATCAACTCCCTATACCGGGAGAGACGAAACCTCTCCTATCGCTCACTGTCTCCATGTGATTCGGGACTGTACCCAAAGTCCACCTGTTTGCACGACTCAATAGAGCCGTGGTAAGGTGGAAATCAAAGTACAGTGAGAACCACACAAGACTCCATGACGATCTCGGGTCTACAGACTAACCTGTACAAGTGTCACATGAGAACTACTATCTGACAATTGGTATATATACCATCTAGGAGATCTCGGCGAGTCCTGTTCGGTGTACCCATTCTCCAAAGAGCACCTGTGTACAATCTTTGATGTCAAACACCAATGGTTATGGAATCAACCATCGCTCCCCAGGGTCAGGAAACGTACACACTAGTTTTACTTGGTAATACCGATGCCCTGTCTCGATATACCCTCGACTAGGAACCATTAAAGGATATGCTTATAGACTATCCAGGCCCCACTAGTATGATTTCATCATAATCCTGGTAGTCAAGCATAATCCTTAGGGCTTCATCAACATGCATATAAAGATATGAAATATTACACAATTTATGATGAAGATAAACCAGATAGCATACTATTATTTCGAGCAAAGATCGTTACTGTACATATACATGCCTAGTATCCTATACAATACAGGCCTCTAGGGCATACATATCTAACATAAACCAACTGCCAGCGTACTGTCGAGTCTTTAGAGTCCCACAGAGAGGGTTTCCCTTGATCAGGCGAGACGATGTAGACAATGTATGGTATTACGGCAGGGTTTCGATCGCATTCGTGTACTGGCTACTCGAATGACGATCGGACGGATAATACTAGTGGGCTTTAGTTTAAACCGGATACTAGTATTGTAGTATTGGATTATACTGATCTCAGTGTATCCGTATTTTTCGGAATACGGATACGGGTATGAAAATACGGAAAAGGGCATTCTTGTAAATTCACAAGAATGAGCTTCTAGAAGGAGACACCTTATTATTGTTTTATTCTTTTTCATTAAAGAATTAATGAGGTGGAAATTAGGAGATATTATAGGAATGGGTTAAAGGCATGGCTAATTATTTGTTTATTTCATTTGGAGCCACTATTCAAGCATGGTTGTAAATTATATGATTTAATAATTCCATGGTTGAATTATTGGCTCAATACTTAGCCATTCTCTCTTCTCATTTCATTATCATTATGACAAAAGCTTTCTCTCTCCAAGGTTTTTCTTCTCTCCTTCTTCATCAAGCTCATAACACTTGCATATGTTGCAAATCAATGAGCTTGAAGATCAATTAATCCAATACACTCACTCTACATCAACTTAGTCTTCTCTCTTAGCAAGTTAGATCACTAAGATATCTCTTTGAGGTTGGAGCTTGACCATAGCCCTCGGGTGGATCCATCTTTGACGCAAAGGAGACCGGCAAGCGAACTCTTCAAGGACCTAGAAGAAGCACAAGAAAGTTGAACCAAGGAGCAAGGAGCAACTTGAAGACCCGAAGGACTAGGAACGAGGGTATAACTCTTTTACTTAGTAGTTAGCTCTCTCTCTTAGTCTAGGTCTTTGTTAGCTAAGGTTTAAACAAGATCCAAAAGTGGAACAAGTTCATGATGCAAAGCTAAAACAAGTTTCTTTTGGTGCGAGAAAAACGTTTTTAATGTATTCCGCCTCCCCGCGACACGTGGGGTGTGCATCATGGACTTACATATACCACTCGTACATCCATATTGGCACACATACATGTTGTACACTCATGCTTGCATATATACCACTTGTACATCCATTTTGGTACACATACATGTTGTACACTCTTGCTTGCGTATATACCACTTGTATATCCATATTGGCACACATACATGTTGTACACTCATGCTTGCGTATATACCACTTGTACATCCATATTGGCACATATACATGTTGTACACTCATGCTTGCGTATATACCACTTGTACATCCATATTGGCACATATACATGTTGTACACTCATACTTGCGTATATACCACTTATACATCCATATTGGCACACATACATATTTTACACTCATACTTGGATATATACAACTTGTACATCCATATTGGTGCACATACATATTGTACACTCATACATGCGTATATACCACTTGTGCATCTATTCCAACATGCATACTTATTGCACATACATTGATGATGCTGGCTTTGGTTTTGGAGAATTGGGGACCGCAGGAGATTTTTTCAAAACTGGATCCATTTAAAAGAGCGGTTTTTCCCTTAATATGTCATATCACTGTTCCATGTTGCATGATATTCGGATATGCTTACATTTTTATCATATGCCGCATACATCATTCTTTATAATTTTACGCATTGAGATATATTGTTTTCATGAGATTTCTTGATTTGAGAACCGTGGCTATTTCAAAACAAAGCATGTACCGTTTTAAAAACCCAGTTTCTCTTAATATGATATTTCAGTACGTCCACCATGCATTTTCTCGGTTCTGAGACGTGTGACATGTGAAGCCCGATTAGAGGAGCTGGATGAGGCCGATTGCGGGTACATGGTGGACCCAGTATGGTACCCCGGGGTGAGAACGGATTGTTGTGCTGTAGACGATGAGCCTGGCAGAGGGACTACTACCTACCGGTGATTGGTTGGACCTGGCAGTTATCTAGAGGATATTGACCAAAGTCGAGAGATGGATATAGGTCGACCTGTACTGCCGGGGCCTGAGGGCCAATTCCGCAGACGGAGCTCGTTGGCCGATTCGGACTGACGGAGCCAGATACATGAGGATTTGCGTGTCGATATTAGACATGAGTATTTCATGATATTTTCGAGCGCCGATGTTGGGCACTCATGTTTCCACGAGATTTACAGGATTTGAGGGCCGAGTAGATTGACGGCGCCTGAGTTTTGGGGATTTGGGGTGTATTTGGTAGACACCGGGTTTTTCCACGATGATGATTCGTGTAGATGATATTCTATCCTATGCTCAGCATTCATTGATATACATTGCATCATGTAGTTGTAGTACTTGATAGAGTATTGTGCATGATTATTGCATACCCAGATTATCATATTGATGTTATCAGATTGCACATGTTATGCATGATTATTGCATACCCAGTTCATCATATAGATGTTATAAGATTGCACATGTTAGAGTATCACAATACGTGCATACTTGCGATTACCTTTATATGTTATTTACTACTCACGTGTTGGCAACTCACCCCCATTTTGCCACAGTGTTTGCAGGTCGACCCTCATAATAGTTGCGGCAGGGCTACCTCTTTGTATCTTTTTGCTACGGATACCACTGCAGTTGGCATGTGAGCCGTTTGCTTATAGGTGGGTTTTGTGGTATCTGTTTATTTTTCCATTTGTACACACTATTGTATCTAGTACTCTCCATCTACCATTTCATGTATTGACTTAGAGACCGGTTGTGAGGATGATGTTGTATATATTTTGTGACTCTGGATGTCGAGCTCGTGTGAGCCGACTTTTATTTATGCAGTTTTACCTCTTTTATGATGTTTACATTTATATTGTTCTTTTCTTCGCTACGGCGTCGTATAGTATTCTTTTGGTGGTTGTTCTGCCGTTGGGCATGATTCCTCCCGTTTGGGATGCTCTTTATATTTCATGCGTTGGTTCATATTAATTTTCATGTTGTATCTGTTTCGGGACTTGTATTTACAAGGGAGGTGCTGTCGGATTTTTAATAAAATAATTTAAACTTGAAAGATTTTTACTTGAGATTTATAAATGTTTTTAACAAATGTTTTCATCACTTATCCTTTTTATGGTTTATATTTCTGGGTTTTCGGCTTACTTAAATTGCGTTACGCCTGGAGACGTTACGTGGTTTAAGTGCCGGTCACGGGCTGAACTTTGGGTCGTGACAAAGTTGGTATCAGAGCGTAGGTTTTACCTTTCGTAGTGTAGGAAGACCTTGGTATGATGGAGTAGGTAACTGAAGCAGAGTGGCCTAGCGTGTGTATGTTCCGCGGCATATTCACGACACGGTACTCCGCCTAAGTGACCTTAGGACTTATTGGTTGAAATTCCTTCGTGATAATATACATCCTTATGATTCGATTTCCGTATTCTTATCGAATCTTGTTTTCATTTCCAGCCATTATGTCGCCGAACACTACGAGGGTGCAGATAGCGGCCGTGAGGGTCGAGATCAGAGTTGACTCATCTGAGGCGAGGACTGACCTGGGCGGTACACCAATGGTACAGGAGCAAACTGTTCCCCCTTCGACAGACCAGATTGCTATGCTAGGGGCCGGTATGCAGGATTTGCGCCAGATGATGGGGTTGTTGGTTGAGGCCATTCGAGTGCAGAGACAGGAGGTAGTTACACCCGTTGCGGGGACCGCGATGGTACCTACGGTTCAGGCAGTTGCACCTATAGCCACGGAGGTTATCACAGTATCGCTATCTGAGTTTATGAGGCAGAAGCCTCCGGTCTTCACAGGCACCGATGTAGCCGAGGATCCACGGTCTTTTGACGATCGGATGGCCAGGATATGCCGTTCACTGAGATGCTCCAATGCGAGATGGGTGGAGTTCATGAGCTTTCACTTGGAAAGTCTTGCGCAGAAGTGGTGCGAGTCGGTAGAGAAGGGCAGAGCAGCAGGTCTTCCACCTATGACCTGGACTGAGTTCATAACATTGTTTCTTGGCCGTTTCCTTCCACAGAGTGTCAGGGATGCTCGAGCGCGCAAGTTCGAGTCATTACACCAGACCTCAGGGATGACGGTGGCCGAGTATGACATACAGTTTACCGAGCTATCTGTGTACGCCCTGTATTTAGTAGCTACTGAGGAGATGTGGGTCAAGAGGTTTGTTTGAGGCCTGCTTACCCCGTTGTTTCTTGCGATCAGTGCACAGCATTGCGAGACCTATGCTGCAGCCGTGGATGCAGCCCTATTGGTCGAGGAGCATCTTGCAGAGATTTTGGTAGTTTCGGGACCGAAGAGGGTTTGTACTGATACATCAGCACAGAGACGACCGTTTAGGCGCAGCGGCAGACTTCATGCAGGTGGCAGAGACTTAGGGCGAGGCCGATTGTTTAGCTCTTATCCCCGGAAGGGTCAGCAGCAGACACCGTCTAGGTGTTTCCGTTGCGGGAGTACTTATCATCGTGTTCGAGATTGTCCGGAGCAACGTGAGGGCGAGACAGCCGTACCACATGTTACTTTACCACCTTCTCCACCTCAGAGAGTGTTTCCTATTATACCTGCTGTTGCTCCGTGTCAGACTTATGCACAGAGAGGTCGTGGTCGCGGAGGGTTTGCTCAGAGAGGACGAGGTGGCCGAGACAGAGGACAGCCAGTAGCTGGAAGAGGACAGCCAGTTGCCAGTAGAGGACCACCAGTCGCAGGTAGAGGGCAGGCACGGGTTTTTGCATTGACGCATCAGGACGCGCAGGCGTCTAATGCAGTGGTCTCAGGTACTCTTCCAGTATGTTCTTTTGATGCACATGTGTTTTTTGATCCGGGGTCTACACACTCGTATGTCTCTACACACTTCACGCCGAGATTAGGCAGAGAGTCGGGCTTGCTTGATCAGCCGCTTGTTGTGACCACTCCCGTTGGCGAGTCGTTTGTTGCGAGGCACTTGTTCTGGTCGTGTGTTGTCCGTATTGGTGAGAGAGAGTTGCCTGTCGACTTGATCCTTCTTAAGATGTTGGACTTCGACGTTCTCTTGGGCATAGACTGGTTATCCATGTGCTACGCGTCTGTGGATTGCCACAAGAAGACAGTTAGGTTTTGTTTTCCCGGCGAGTCGGTTTTTTTTGTGCAGGGGGGCCATGGTGTCGTCCCTCACAGTTTGATTTCGTCTCTTCGCACTGGAAAGCTTTTAAGAAAGGGATGTCAGGGATTTCTAGCCTATGTTTGCGATACTAGAGCTGCAGAGGTTCTTTTGGACCAGGTCCCGATTGTTAGAGTTCCTTGATGTTTTCCCTGACGAGCTGCCTGGGCTACCGCCTGAGCGCGATATTGTTTTCTGCATTGACTTGATTCCCGGCACGGGCCCTATTTCCATACCGCCTTATCGGATGGCCTCGGTGGACCTTAGAGAGTTGAAGGGTCAATTGCAAGATTTGCTGGATAAAGGGCTTATTGGACCTAGTGTGTCTCCTTGGGTTGCTCCAGTCCTGTTCATCAAGAAGAAGGACGACAGTTTGCGCTTGTGTATTGATTACCGCCAGCTGAACAGGGTTACCGTATGGAACAGATATCCATTACCACGTATCGATGATTTGTTCGACCAGCTTCAGGGTGCGGGATACCTTTCGAGGATTGATTTGCGATCGGGTTACCATCAGTTGCGGATTGTTAGTTATGTATATGCCCTAGAGGCCATTGTTGTACATATGATGTATATTATAATGGATGCTTGGATATATATAGAGAGGGCTTTCTTTCTCGTCATGATAGTATGCTATTTGGTTTCACTTTATCTTAACATGTTGACTTGTATTGGTTTACTGTCTTTCTCTCATATGTTGATAAAGCCCTTAGGATATGTACTCGACAACTGGGACTATGATGAGATCATACTAGTGGGGCCATGGTAGTCGATGAGTACATCCTATAACTGTTCCTAGTCAAGGGTATATCGAGATAGGGCATCGATACACCAGAGTAGACTAGCGTACACGCATCTTGACCCATATGATGGGCGATGGATGATCCCATATCCATCGGTGTTTGACATCAGAGATGGTGTACAGGTGCTCAGTAGAGACTGGGTACACTGGACGGACTCGCCGAGAACTCCCATATAGTGATATACCACACGTCAGATGCCAGTTCTCTGGTGACACTGGTACAGGGTAGTCTGTAGACCCGAGATCGTCATAGAGTCTTGTGTGATTCCCACTGTACTTTGATTTCCACCTTACCACGTCCAAGAGGGCGTGCAAGACGGTGGCTTTTGGGTACAATCCCGAATCACATGGAAGCAAAAAGCGATAAGAGGGGATTCGTCTCTCTCGGTATAGGGAGTTGATGTTGTGCTTTGTTCGATTGGCTATAACTAGAAGTCCCTGGCCAGGGCTGATATAGAGATTTACTGGTAAGTGTTACTAGTAGTTTCTCGACCCGTTATGAGCCACAAATCGACAAGACTTATCGGTTACTGGGGTCTGACGTATACCACCCCTAGACATGATATGCGACATATCAGACGAGCATACCGGACTGTACGGGAGTGTTACTGATTGGATTCACAGGAGAACGTACAGGCTAGCTTGTTGATCTTCTGATCTCTCAATACCTGGGTGGCTGTTACGTTTAGCTGACCGCTTGCAGCTTGTGGGTGTTTGATATGATCATCACCTGCTACCGGCGTATTGACGATTCTTTAGAGTCCTACACAGAGGTTTCTTGGCTCAGGCACAACGGAGTAGACGCACATATGTGATATGCGCAGGACCGAGGATAATGCGATATGAGATACCGTATTATATTCTCACGATATTTAGATATGAACCGGGACATCGGATCAAGTGTTGATTCGATGAATCGGTACATGATATATTAGTCGGTTATATTCGATATAGCCGGATTGTCGGATCAAGTGTTGATTCGATGATTTAATGTATAATAATATATATGATATATTGTATTGCATTATCTAATATTGGCTCGCTTTACTATTTCATTTTCTCACCGGATAATACATTGATATATATGCGATATATGTTAATTGTATTATTTTCTTTTGTTGCAAATATATAATATATATGTGATATATATTATTGTGACATGATATGATTAATAATGGAACATGTTTAGTTAAGATTAAACAGGGTTAGGGTTTGATTAGGGTTAGCTCCTTCTTGCTCATTCTAGAAGGAATTCCTTTTGTCTTGGTTAAGATATTATGGTTGATATTTATCCATGACTCATTCTTTAACCTAACCAAACCCTAGCTCTATTTTATTCTCTACAAGGGTTATCCTTGTCATACTAAACTATGGTTACATTATTAATTCATATATACTTTTCATTATTCATCACAAAAGGATTAACTTTTTTTCTATCATCTTCTTCTAGCTTGAGTTTTGAGAAACCTTACTAGTTATTTATTTTGTGATGATTTCTTGTGGGAAAATGATATAAAAAGAAAGCATAAATATTACTCCATCATCTTCATTTAATCTAGCCCATTAAATTAGGGTGTTCACCTTATTAGAGTGAGAGAGCTTGAGTTATAGCAACTTCGACGTAGATCATCGGAGAAACGGAGCACTACAAGCTAGCATGGATCGTTCGAGTCATGGATCCTCTCTTGAGTCCGGGAGATCGTGGATCGGGGCAAAGGGACTTCTACACGGAGCTTATGAAGCGAAGGAGCGGACTACAAAGGTTGTAATCCCTCACACTTAGTAGTAAAGATGTTTACTTGCATGTTAAACCCTAATAATCTAGCAAAGATCCCGGCTTCGGGTTGTTCGGCACGTCTAAAGTTTTATTCGGGCATGGTTGATGCCTTATGAACCCTCACAAGAGTGCCTAGGAACCCTACAGTCGTATCTTAGCCTAGCTAGAGCATTAGGTGACGTGTTTACGAAGTTAAAACTCCGAACAAACTCCGATACAACGATTTGAACCCCTCTCTGGACTTTTTCTAAAAACTGTGATTTTTCTGTATTAAAAATACCTAAAAATAACAGCAGAGAATTATAAGAATAACAGTGAAATACGACGGCCTAAACCGTATTTACTGTCGCGGAACCGCGGCTAGTCCTTACTTGGGCCGCGGATCTGCGACCGTACAGTGAAGTTTGACTTTTTGTTTTGTTGGGTTATGACCGTCTCTGTTAGTGATAATTTCTGGGTATTTTTTATATGACTCAAGTGTTGAGTGTTCTGGGGTTTATTTTGTAATCGTAGATTCGATCGGAATATTTAATTTCATTTTTATTTCCGGATATTTAGAAACTGTTAAAATGTTCGAATGGATATCATTAAACTCGCTTTTTCCCGGCACGAAAAACATTCAAGTGTTGAATTTTTATCGGGTTTAAATCTTTCGGAAAAATGTGCAAGTAACACGGTGGGCCCTGTAGAAGAACACAAACCTTAACTCGATTATGTGACCGTCTTGAACTGCCTCTAAACCTTAGGGTTTGGGGCAGTACGGCGTGCCACATGTGAGGCATTGGCTTGACCCTTCTACGGCTAGATCATCGGTACTGTGACAGTTTTTGGTATTATTTGAACTCCGCTCAAGTGTTGAGCTATTTAGGAAATTTTGGGTATTTGATTATCGGTTCGGAAAGTTTAATACTGTCTATTTATCTGGATTGTGATACAATATGTGGAATTCATATAGTTAGGCATGAAATGCGAAGTATGTGATATTTCGGTTTTACGATGTCTAAAGTGATTGTGGATTCCAAATATTGTAATTTTACAATTTCTTTTCTGTGACCGTAAGTGTTGTGATCAGTCGAAAATACTACATTTTTAACACGGCAATTTCCCTATCTTTTGCACTCATCTAGAAGTGTTCGGCATTCATATTACACATATTAGCAAAACAGTTGTAAAATATCGGATTGCATGTGTTAGAGTTTAAAAACGGCATTTCTAGGGAAATTGACTGTATTTTATGGCATCACATCATCCCCACATTGCGCAACATTTGTCTCGAGAATTGTGCAGGAAAATCCAGGAGACAGGCCAAAATTGTCAAAGTGCTGATAAAAGATACGTCAACTCAAAGATCTAAGGTCTGGCAGTGATACAGAAATCCAAATAAGATTTAATATATTTTATAAAGGCCCAAGAATCAGCCCAGGCCTGTACCAGAAATCCCAAGCTCCAAAGCTTCAGAACCGTCGCGGTTCCGCGGCGGGAGCGCGCTTTAGCCGCAGAACCGCGGCGATATGGTGGCTTCATCAGCTCAATTTTCTTACACGTGTCTCTTATAACTGCACAAGCTTCCAGAAGACTCCCGATTCTCCACGTGGCACATCTAGAAGGCTCGGCTTAACAAACTTCATCTAGAAGCTTCTTTTCAACAAACTTTTGGAGGGAAATTCAAATCTCCTCTAACTAACTTTTGGAGGGAAATTCAAATTCTTATCCTAGATCTAGGGTTTGGAGAAGTCTATAAATAGAAACCTAGACCTAGGGGTAAAGGCTAATCATTAGTTAGTTCATTAGTTCAATAATCTTTAGTCTTCTTCAATTCTTCATCTTTTTCCACAAGTCTAGTGACAAGACTTGTGCGAAACCCTAACCCAAATTCCAATCCAAATTCAACATCCTGAGTACCAATCAAGCAAGAAGCCCTTCAACCTTTTAGGAGCAGAACCGATCTCCAATCGAGCAAGTGATCCTAGCCGATTCGTGACTCACGGAGCCGAGCGAAGCCAAATCGACGATCGAGTTCTTCCTCTTATAGTTCTTGAGCGAATGTAATGAAATTGTTGATATAAATAAAAGGTGAAATTCTTTAATCTTGTTTTCTTTAAATTCTTGCATCATGATTCGATCTCAATTTGTAATTGTAGTTCTTGTTGTGATGTTTGAGTAAAACTCCGCTCGTCAAGGAGTCGAGGCGATCAATAGAATGATGATGTAACAAATCTTAAATCGATTCTTAAGTTCTACGAGTTTTGTAAACCCTAGCAAGTTCAAGAATCAATGACCTAGTTTCGTTGCGATGCTTTCTTGATTGTGATCGCTCGAAATTAGGGATCTACGATTATTTCTTGAATTTACTAGAGGCTAGAATGTGAATGATATCGACGAAGGAACAAGGGATAAATGATGAAACCCTAGTTTCACTAGAAATCCCTAATTCTCGTCGATCATCATCGATCTAGTATCAATCCATCGAAGGATGAGAATACGTCATCTTGAGATTGCGTCACATCTATAGATCCGATCGATTCCTACGAGCCTCATTTCGATTCTTGATATTTGGTTGGAAAAATCATCACAAATTACCACTTCTTGATTTTAATGCTTTCTTAGATCTAGAATTTTCTCTTTCTTGAATTGCAATTACAAATCATGAATTGTTTGTTTTCTTTTCTTTAAAGTTTCGACTCATTTAATTCGAAAGACGAACGATTACACTTTCCCTGTGGACGATCTGCACTCGCTAACGCGCTACATTCGACACCGTTATCGATTGCGGTCAAAAAAAATTTGGTTGTGATTTCTTTACAATTTTCATACATACACAACGAGAAAGTCGTTTCAATCAAATGGCGCCGTTGCCGGGGATCATTTGAATTGATTTACACAACAAGAATTTATTACAATCAAATGGCGCCGTTGTCGGGGATCATTTGATTTACATACACAATCGGAAATCAATTCAATCAAATGGCGCCGTTGCCGGGATAGTGTGCTAATTGTTCGTATTTTGAAATTTGAGTTGAAAAGTTTATTCCGTCCATATTTTTAGATCTAAACTCGCACAAACCCTAACCGATTCGTTGTGATTTGTTGCGAGCAAATCTGGAATCATTGGAGCAGGAGAAAAAATTTTCTTAAAATTCCAGAGTGCTAAGGAGTTCAATTGGAACAGTATCAAGAAATTGTGTGCAGAGATCCCACCATCCAACCGCGATCCCGCGGCAAAACCCCCCCTCCTGCGGCGGTTCCGCGGCAACTCTAAGTCATCACTGCGCCAAACTTTCTCTGTAAGCTTCTCACTTCTTATCTCTCCCCTCATCTGCTCCAATTAACATTGTGTGCAGGTTTCTTTGCAAATAATCGCAGCGCCACAAAAGCAAAATAAAAATTTGTGCGTGTTTTGATTTTTGGTTGTTTGCATTATAAATACGGACATTAAGGGGCAAAGACCAAATCCAAATTAGGTGGGGAGTTCATTACCCTTCCTAAGCCCCGAAAATCACAAACTTGCATCCGCATTTACCCTCATTAATTAAAAACAAATCTAGAGATGACTCTAAGGACCGTCGCGCTCACTTAGGACAAGAGAAGGCCGTGGGTAATTCATTGCTTATCCGCGTTTTCTTGTGGTGTCTAAGGCAAGTGTGTCTAAGGCAAGTGTGTCGAAGGCTAGTGGTTATTAATTAGGCCCACTACACCATGGGTTTGGCCGCTAATCCGCGGCGCTTTGGTGAGATCACGTGCTCAAATTTTGCACGTGTGCTTAAAAAACCCTGCACAGTTTTCTGAGATGTGTGGAATATTTTTAGGACACCATTTAAAATCAACAGAAACTGTCAAGTTGGAAAAATGCGATTTTTGATTTTCGTTTCGATCGATATTTTAAACGCGTTAGCACAAGTTAGTATAGCAAAATGGTGAGGCTCTGATACCACTGTAAGTCTACATTAGCGCCCCGGCCGTCTACAAACGCCAAATGCGGAACAAAAAACTTTTAACCGGCGCTATCGTATACTTTAACCCAGATCTGCCATTATTGCTAAACTAACAAACTGTAAAGTGTGTAGAAAGGTTATAACGAACGATCCGAGTCCTTCGTTCTTTAACCATCATCCCACGCTCCGTTGCGGCTTCTCCGATCTCATCGATCTCCGATCTGCTCGTCCAGGTGGCACCACGTCAACGATTCTTTAAACGGGCTCCCGCCTCTGACTTGAGGAAACTCGGTCGTCAAGTTTGCTAAAAGAGACGACCAAGAATGATGTAGAGAATGAGTAGATGACTTTGTCTCACTTCATCCAAATCCGTGGACGATCGGTTAATGAAGTTGCCATTTTAATCGGGTGATGGAACAAAACGAGATATGAAATTTCCATACACCTAAAACCATAGTCATTTCTCTCTAAAATGAAATCAATCTGTCTCTCTCACTCAAAGAATGGCCGGCCACTATAAGTAGAAGAGGGAGGTGATGGTAGGAGCAAGAAGGGGGTGACCATAAAGAATGAAACTTATCTTTATCATTAATGGAAAAACAATGAGTCACAATACATTGAACCTTTAATAACCTAGTCACCAAAAGCATTAATTGAACCATTAATGCAACCATGAGTCACTAAACACCTCACCACATCTAGAACCTTCTAGAAGAATCCACACTCATCTCAAGAAAAGACAAATCCGTCTTTAACCGAATGTTAAAAGACGGCTGATAGAAAACTGGAAACTGGCAACTTCCAAAAGTGATCCTGAAACGAATTTCAGGATAACCCCGAAACAGTATAAATATACCTGCATTTGTATTACGACCGAATACAAATGCAACTGAGACAAAGATATTATACCTACTCAATATAATACTCGGATCCGGCTTAAACCAAAGCCGACCAGTATCATCTGCCCGAAAAATAACACGTGCGTAAACGCACGTGCATTTTCCGAACCCTGCCATAAAACCATACGGCCTCTACAACGTTTCGCCCGAACTTGGGAAACTGTCTGTGGGGGACTCTAATGACTCGTCAGTACCCTGGCAGTGGGTTTAACTACAAACCGTCAGCGGCACTAGCAATGCGTAACGGCTGCCCATGAGGGATGCCGATGAGCGAACTCATCCGGAAAACCCTACTGAGCCTAACAGTGACAATGTATATACAGTCCGGTCCGTTCGTCTATGAGTATCGCATATCTGCCTAGGGGGCTAGTAACGTCAGACCCCCAATAGCAGTATAAGTCGTGTCGGAGTGAAGCCCAATAACACCCTGAGATACTACTGGAGTACCTACCAGTAAATCTCCTGCCATGGCCATGGACTTTGTGTAATGGCTCTCCTAGACACAGCACGATCTCGCCCCCAATACCGGGAGAGACGAATCCCCTGCCGATCCGCTCACGTGCCTCCATATGGCTCGGGACTGTACCCAAAAGCTACCTGTTTGCACGACTCCTTTGATCCGTGGTAAGGTAGAAATCAAAGCACAGTGGGAACTCACACGAGACAAATGACGACCTCAGGTCGATGAACTAACCTGTACACATGTTACCAGGGAACTGCTATCTGACGATATGTATAATACCAACTAGCAGGTTCCCGGCGAGTCCTGTCCGGTGTACTCATAACCCAATGAGCACCTGTATACATCTTAGGTAATCCAACTGACACCAGTGGCTTGTGAGACCGGCCACCGCCCCTCGTCGGGGTCTCGACTGTACACACTAGTCTACTCCGGAGTATCAATGCCATGTCTCGAAACTCCCACGACTAGGGACCACAATTAAGGATATGCGTATAAACCACCCAACTCTCACGTATATGATCGCCATCATACTGTTGGTGGTAAAGCAAGATCCTAAGGGCTCTATCAAAGTGTAACATGTAATCAGTCACCTGAACATGTACACGACTGATAAAGGCAAACCAGATAGCATACTATCATCATGAGTAAGACTGTCCTACCGGTATAGGTCCTCCGCAATCATTGCAATCACGTACCTGTGATCCAATAATTGACTATGAGGGCACTATCTCCAACAATCTCCCACTTGCACTCAAGGCTAATTATTGCGATGTCGACTACTCACAGCCCATGTGAAACCGAACATCCTACTCCTCTACTAATCAGTTTCACAAAGCCCGTTTGTAAAACTATTGTGTTCGAGAAATAGCCTCAGTGAGTGGATCCGCCTAGAAGTTTCTTTCTATATCTCTCTAAATCTCAAGTTCGCGGAGAAAGCTATCTCCCGAATTGAGTAATACCTGTCTTAGAATATGTCTGGATATCTGATGGGACCTAGTTCATAAAAGAACTCCAAATCCAAAACTTCTTAGACTGTATCGATCACTGAACCTAATCAGTATCCGGCACCATGCCACCCACAGTATCCTCTTGGACCACCTGTCCATAATACTGTCCCTCTTCGTCAGAGGGAAAACTATAACTCTGACAATCACTCTGTCAACCATGTCACCTTTGAAGCTTGGAATGATAACCATCTCCCGAAGGAGCCTGCCGTCATCAAATCCGTAGAACATGTACTTATGTTCTAAAACTGCTTCCTTATGTTTCTTCAGGATTGGATTAATACAAACTTATTGCATCTAGTGCAAAAACAACATCTGGTGTGGTACTTGACATCTCATGATTGACTCAATTGCCTAAGCAAGTGATCTGCCAATCATGCACATCCCTCTCCCCTTTAGTCTGTAAGACATTTTTAGAGAGGGTGACTCCATCACCTGCAGGTACACCACCATGCTTGGAGTCAACTATTCTAAAAACCATTAGAATATCTGTCAAAGTACCCACATTGGGAAACTACCCAAATCTAGATCTAAAACCATAGATCTAGAAACCAGAATGTCAAATATTATATCCATATCCTGTCTAGAGAAACAACTGTGTGACGACTACAGTTCAACCGATCGTAGTATAGGAATTTTACTTCCCACTCTGTGTATGTCATCTTGATACCATGACATCACACCCTACTACCTTCTTTAACATATCCATCCCCTATTCTGATTGAAGTCAAAACCATGACTGTCATATCAAAATTAGATGATCTATCTCCGCTATAACTGCTCTAGTCTATAAATAGACATAAGCTACTTGCCCACTATGCTTCTGATGCTCCCACTGACTACGACAACCTTCCTACCGGGTGTCATAACCTGGAACAACAGTAGTGTCAAGTCTGGGTAGATAAGAACCTCCCTGTCACCGTCCTTGAGGCTACTGGAGTACCTCTCGGGTGTCTGAGGTTACTTTCCATATCTGCGGAGTGGCTATTGGAATGTCAAACCTGATTGAATGTATAGGTCCTATTAAATTTTCCGTAATCGTTCGCGGTTCTGGAATCACTTCCAGTTCTACCATACTCCCACTACTGTTTTCTGAAAAAGATCAATTTTACTAAAACTGTGGCGAGTCAAGAACAATATCACTATTGATCTTCCAAATGGTAGAATATCAACCCTCGTCATAGCCAGGGTCAACCCACAAACAGCCACTACAGAAACGTGCCCTGAGTTATCCAGAGTCTGGTTTTAAGCATAAGCTGGACAACTCCCCGTACCATAATATCTTTTAAGGTACAATCCATTCTATATCCAATACAGAAACTTTGGCACTTATTTAATTGGAACCAGATTCAAATCATGCAGCTGTCTCCAGTGCATATCAACTTAATGGAAAGAGGCTAATCAGCATTACTCAACTTAGGAATCCATCCAATTATGAGTAACCTGAAAGAGAAACACGTTTCTCAAAACCATTACTATCATCTGAATACCAATCACAAGAATCTACATCTTCGATCTCTTTGAAGAATCCCGATACATGTTATACCTGGTTCTCTACTTTATTCTTATACCCACAACTTCTCAAAACTTAGACCTTGTATTTCTACGAAACACCCGTCTAAATACTAGAGAAGTTATAAGTAAACAGAACATAGTACGAGGACCTACCCCTTTGTCCTGAAGGACACTGGACAACATACAATACTCTGTATAAGTCCGCTGAGTTAAACAACTCAAAACCTGTGCGTCGTAGGTTGAAAACTGTACCCGGGCGATTTCCTCAAATATCACCAATTACAACGAATTCCGATATAATGAGGATAATCACCTAATTACCAACAACTTACTCCTACTCATCATCTGTAAAACCATACAGATATGAGAATGAAACCTGGTAAATACATACCCTTGGAGTAAGTGTCTAATCGGGAAAACAGTTTTTCTTTTAATAATGCACTGAAACATGAAAATGTTTCGTAGGGGTATCTTGGTATTCATAGCAATGCCTCTTCCATAATCCAATTCATGACTTCAACCGTATATTTTATTGCCGTCTCTCCAAATCCCTTTATTTGGCTTTAGTCGTTACCTTCTGTACACCATCGTTAGGCTAAATGGTTTTCTTCCTTCCCTACCGTTCGGCACCAGCCTATGGTTTGGAAGAAGACTATCCAGTAAGCATAATAGGTGTACCCACCTAAGGAGTACTCGTATCTTGAGAGAAGGTGATGATAAAAGACAACTGAATAATACCTTATTCCTTTAAAGGTGAAATAGGAGTGGCGATGAAGTACGCGGTTTTGGTCGTGAATAATATCAGTCGAAATTTACTTTGCCCTCTTTCTAATCCCTTTATTTTGTCTTTACATATTACCTTCTGCACACCCTACTTAGGCTAATTGGTTTTCTTCATTCCCTACCTTTCGGCACCAGCCTATGGTTTGGAATAAGACTATCCAATAAGCGTAATAGGTGTACTCTCCTAAACCAAGGAGCTCTCGCAACCTGAGAGAAGGTGATAATAAAAGACAACTGAATAAACCAATTCTTTTTCTCCTGAACCTGGATCCATCCTCTAAGAAGTCCCTTCGAGTTCGTATATAACCATACGATTGATCTATCCAATGGAAGTGGATATCCGTAATAATACGGGTGTTCTGAGAAATGCAAAGGGTAAAAGAAGGAGTGGCAATGACTTATGCAACATAGACAATCCAAAAGCCAGTATTTTAAGAAGGTTCGGTCAACCTGGTCACTGAGTCATAGTCTAGGGTCGGTCAAAGGTCGCTGCCAGAGAGAGAGAGAAAAGAAACACTCTGCATGCACTCTAACGTAGATCAGAATGGTCATCACTTTATCTAATCCGGAAACCTCCCACTGTCCTGTCAAATTCTCCTCCAAACCAGAAAGAAGAATCAATCGGGATCACCCGAAGAGTAAACCAACTTATCAGTGGGAATCGGGATCCAACTCTCATCGCATGATAACGTGATGGAATGCATCCACATTACTCATACTCCAGAAGGTATGCGCATACTTGGCAAGTTTCAGTTTCTTTAGAAACTCCCGATATGATTTTTGCCCCATACTCTTATAACCTTAGCTTTGGTCAAAGTGTCATAAGTCACATGCCAAGTTCTACCCGTCACTATCTAGTCAATTTGAACCCACCCGCACATGCCCCTGACTTTGGCCAATCGGCAGAACGGCTGTCCCAAACTAACTCATCTATCTATGCAACAATTGAATACCCAGCAGCTACCAAACACTATGCCTTAACTTTGGCTAAAATGCATAGCTTGAATACTACTAAATACCCAAAAGAAGTGACGGAGGGCTACGGCTGGTTTTTGGTGAAAAACCCTTAACGTAGTGAACTTGATATCGCTGAAGGAACCTGATAGCTTTTTAAAATATAGTAGCGAAAACCTTTTTCTAAAAAGGTCACTCCCGGTAAAGGGATCTCGGCTCTTTCCTTGTGGAATGAGGTGCAGGATATTTCACTGAATACCGCTATGCAAAACAACTTGTAATCGACTATAGTGAAGTTATTACGCTGACGCAAACTTCTGCCCAAGGGGTCAGTCCCGGTGAAGGGATATCGGCCCTTGCCCCGTCGAATGAGGTGCAGGATATTCCACTGAATACCGCTATGCATAACAAAAGAAAACGTCTTTGCAATAACACTTTTTAAATTTGTTCCAACAACTATAAACAGGTTTGTTATACTTTGCATTGATCAGAATCAACGCAGTCCCATCATTTAATCACACCAGAAAAGAACGAAAATAAAATGTACGTATATGCCATCCACATTCGTCGCTGGGTCCCGTCATCACCCCTTAGGTTACTTAACTAACGACAGAGCGGGGACTGGACTAGCGCAGGTGAAAAACATATACAACATCTAATAGTATATAAACCAATATACAATAATCGCTCCAGGCGTGATAATATGCAACATTACAAAAAAGTAATAAGCATCACAGAACAATACAGATAATCCGGGATCCCCGAGTTTCACAGAGCCGCTGCTGAAACTCGACGTTCCCCTGTCGTGTGGATAGCCTGTGCAATGAAACCTAGACCCCTACGGGTGCGGCAAGTTACCCGCCAAAACCTGAAGCGAGGCAGCCCCCTACAGCATAGTGAATAGACCACCCTGCACTTCACGGAATCCGGTAAGCTTGGGCACCCCTCCTTGGGTCAACCTGTACCCCCTACGAGTGCGGCGAATAGTCTGCCAATTCTAGAGTGGGACCCCTCTGCCTCTCAAAGCCATGAGATGCGGACCCGTTGCCCCTCAGAACCCGGCTATCCGTGCACTCCGTCGCGGGGTAAAACCTAGTACAGTAATGAAAAATAGTACAATAGGTACATCTACCGCAACCTGGTCGTGCCCCAAAAGAATATTATACAACAGGCAGTGACGGCAGTCCACAAGTTGAACCATCGCCCCGCAATATCAAATGTACAGATAAACTCAAACAGTACTACTATTGCACATTGCTATCCACCACGACAAATCCGCAACATCACAGCACAACACAGAACATCAACGCGAATGTCATGTTCGCAAACCCGTCTAAAAGAACTATAGCAATCAGACGCGGTTTACCGATCAAATAACATTCCCGGTCGGAGATATAATGTAAGCACTGTAAACTAACATGTTTAAATTTCGATCGACCAAATATCAAGAAGTGGGCCCCACGACTTACTGGTGAACAGTAACAAAACCTGGGCCCAAACGATATTTACCAAAACCCCCAAATTCCAACAGAGAAGACACATACAAAATTTGGTGCACTGATCCCATCATATGGCCGCGGATGCGCGGCTAAACCATGGGTTTGGCCGCTAATCCGCGGCGCTTTGGTGAGATCACGTGCTCAAATTTTGCACGTGTGCTTAAAAAACCCTGCACAGTTTTCTGAGATGTGTGGAATATTTTTAGGACACCATTTAAAATCAACAGAAACTGTCAAGTTGGAAAAATGTGATTTTTGATTTTCGTTTCGATCGATATTTTAAACGCGTTAGCACAAGTTAGTATAGCAAAATGGTGAGGCTCTGATACCACTGTAAGTCTACGTTAGCGCCCCGGCCGTCTACACACGCCAAATGCGGAACAAAAAACTTTTAACTGGCGCTATCGTATACTTTAACCCGGATCTGCCATTATTGCTAAACTAACAAACTGTAAAGTGTGTAGAAAGGTTATACCGAACGATCCGAGTCCTTCGTTCTTTAACCATCATCCCACGCTCCGTTGCGGCTTCTCCGATCTCATCGATCTCCGATCTCATCGATCTCCGATCTGCTCGTCCAGGTGGCACCACGTCAACGATTCTTTAAACGGGCTCCCGCATCTGACTTGAGGCAACTCGGTCGTCAAGTTTGCTAAAAGAGACGACCAAGAATGATGTAGAGAATGAGTAGATGACTTTGTCTCACTTCGTCCAAATACGTGGACGATCGGTTAATGAAGTTGCCATTTTAATCGGGTGATGGAACAAAACGAGATATGAAATTTCCATACACCTAAAACCATAGTCTTTTCTCTCTAAAATGAAATCAATCTGTCTCTCTCACTCAAAGAATGGCCGGCCACTATAAGTAGAAGAGGGAGGTGATGGTAGGAGCAAGAAGGGGGTGACCATAAAGAATGAAACTTATCTTTATCATTAATGGAAAAACAATGAGTCACTAATACATTGAACCTTTAATAACCTAGTCACCAAAAGCATTAATTGAACCATTAATGCAACCATGAGTCACTAAACACCTCACCACATCTAGAACCTTCTAGAAGAATCCACACTCATCTCAAGAAAAGACAAATCCGTCTTTAACCGAATGTTAAAAGACGACTGATAGAAAACTGGAAACTGGCAACTTCCAAAAGTGATCCTGAAACGACTTTCAGGATAACCCCGAAACAGTATAAATATACCCGCATTTGAATTACGACCGAATACAAATGCAACTGAGAAAAAGATATTATACTTACTCAATATAATACTCGGATCCGGCTTAAACCAAAGCCGACCAGTATCATCTGCCCGAAAAATAACACGTGCGTAAACGCACGTGCATTTTCCGAACCCTGCCATAAAACCATACGGCCTCTACAACGTTTCGCCCGAACTTGGGAAACTGTCTGTGGGGGACTCTAATGACTCGTCAGTACCCTGGAAGTGGGTTTAACCATAAACCGTCAGCGGCACTAGCAATGCATAACGGCTGCCCATGGACTGACCTCAAGGGATGCCGATGAGCGAACTCATCCGGAAAACCCTACTGAGCCTAACAGTGATAATGTATATACAGTCCGGTCCGTTCGTCTATGAGTATCGCATATCTGCCTAGGGGGCTAGTAACATCAGACCCCCAATAGCAGTATAAGTCGTGTCGGAGTGAAACCCAATAACATCCTGAGATACTACTGGAGTACCTACCAGTAAATCTCCTGCCATGGCCATGGACTTTGTGTAATGGCTCTCCTAGACACAGCACGATCTCGCCCCCAATACCGGGAGAGATGAATCCCCTGCCGATCCGCTCACGTGCCTCCATATGGCTCGGGACTGTATCCAAAAGCTACCTGTTTGCACGACACCTTTGAGCCGTGGTAGGGTAGAAATCAAAGCACGGTAGGAACTCACACGAGATAAATGACGACCTCAGGTCGATGAACTAACCTGTACACATGTCACCAAGGAACTGCTATCTGACGATATGTATAATACCAACTAGCAGGTTCCCGGCGAGTCCTGTCCGGTGTACTCATAACCCAATGAGCACCTGTATACATCTTAGGTGATCCAACTGACACCAGTGGCTTGTGAGACCGGCCACCGCCCCTCGTCGGGGTCTCGACTGTACACACTAGTCTACTCCGGAGTATCGATGCCTGTCTCGAAACTCCCA
Source organism: Agapanthus africanus (assembly GCA_030015575.1). Taxonomy (NCBI): domain Eukaryota; kingdom Viridiplantae; phylum Streptophyta; class Magnoliopsida; order Asparagales; family Amaryllidaceae; genus Agapanthus; species Agapanthus africanus. The sequence goes on from JASDDO010000031.1 coordinate 327,492,536, forward strand.
CGACTAGGACCACAATTAAGGATATGCGTATAAACCACCCAACTCTCACGTATATGATCGCCATCATACTGTTGGTGGTAAAGCAAGATCCTAAGGGCTCTATCAAAGTGTAACATGTAATCAGTCACCTGAACATGTACACGACTGATAAAGGCAAACCAGATAGCATACTATCATCTTGAGTAAGACTGTCCTACCGGTATAGGTCCTCCGCAATCATTGCAATCACGTACCTGTGATCCAATAATTGACTATGAGGGCACAATCTCCAACATCTAAGGACCGTCGCGCTCACTTAGGACAAGAGAAGGCCGTGGGTAATTCATTGCTTATCCGCGTTTTCTTGTGGTGTCTAAGGAAAGTGTGTCGAAGGCTAGTGGTTATTAATTAGGCCCACTACTTACGTAGTGGAGTACCTTCCCACTTACCTGGCACTTACCTGGCCACAGGGAGACAAAGAGGCAGTGGAGGATTGATCCTGCGACTTGTCTTTTGGCAGTTAGGAGCGGTCTAGAGCCTGACCTAGGTGACCAATAGATTTTGGGGTATTGCTTTTTGCATTTGTTGTGCTCGCATCATTTTTTCAAAAATCCGTATATTTTCAAAACAAACACTAAAACTTCATTCCCCTAATTATAATTCACGCTGCCACTTGTACTAACCCTTTTTAGTGCAAGATAGGCTGGACAACGGGATTCTAGTGCCTGTTAGTCCGTGTCCTTTCGATCGACCCTAAAGTCGGTATTTCTACATTTACCTTTTCTTTACCCACCACCACACCCACATCGATGGATCCGTCTCCATCGAATTTCTTTTCCACTACTCTGCCGCCGTCCGTTGGTGTGCAGAATCCACCTTGCATCTCTCTCCAAGAGAGGTGCTATCCAACACGAGGTCCCCTTTCCACCCGTCTTTCCATTCCACCAGCCAACGGGGAAAATTTTCAAATAAAACCCCAATACATCAACCTTCTACCAAAATTTCACGGTCTCGAGTCTGAAGACGCATACGTGTTTATCACGAAATTTGAAAATGTATGCGCAATGATGGGTACTTCACAGCTTTCTGTAGATACTTTACGTCTTCGTCTTCTCCCATTCACCTTCTGCGATATAGCCGAGAAGTGGCTGTATAACACTACCGCACATTCCATTTCAAACTGGGAAGAATTCGTCAAAGCATTCCTTAAGAAATTCTACCCACATCAAAAGACAGCTCGAGTCCGTAGCGAAATCTATCAATTCACCCAACTTCCAAATGAAACATTTTCAAAATGTCTTGAACGTTTCAAGGATCTGTTAGTCCAATGTCCACATCATGGCATCCCGAGATGGGAACTGTGCCGAATCATTTATGAGGGCATTAATCCTAACACAAGACAGACCCTTGAATCCATGTGTCAAGGCAACTTCATGACTAAAGATGATGGGGAAGCCTGGAAATTCCTAGAAGATTTCACTGAAAAATCTTTACAGTGGGAGGGTGTGAGTCAATCGTCTAGGGAGGGCAATGATATTTTCATAGGAGTTAGAGCTGACATTGCAGCTATACACAAGAAACTCGAGACTATGGAAAATAAATTTTTAGCCGCCACCCTAAATCAAATGTCACATTCCAAAACTGTATGTGGCTGCTGTTCTGATCCGTCTCACTTGACGGAAGAATGTCCGTTTCAAGGTCATGAGCATACCAATGCAGCATTTCAAAGACCTGGAAACGATCCATCTTCCTCCACATATAATCAGGGTTGGAGGAATCACCCTAACTTTGCTTGGAACCAATCCCAATCTCAAAACACGGTTCCAAACACGAATCATTTCCAAAGGGTCCCTCCACCACAACAGCAGCCACCACTTCAATTGAGTCAGCACCCCTTCCAAGCACAAAACTTTCAAAATCCGGCCAACACTTTTGCACCGTCTAGTCCTTTGCAATTGACCGGTACAGATAATACCTCTGCACTAGCACAAACCTTGGATACTTTCATGAAACAATCCATCCAAGGGACGGCAAGTTTGCAATCTTCCGTCGAGAATGTGATAAAGATCATTGTCTCTCAAAATGAGAATATCAAATCGATGGAAGAACAAATTGCACAACTAAAAGCCGAAATGCGTGCAAGAGAGAAAGGGAAACTTCCAGCTCAACCTTTACCTAATCCTAGCTATTCACATCATGTGGATGCAATCACGTTGAGATCTGGAAAAGTGCTTGACAATCATGTTGGTGAAGAGTTTGATGATACTGATAAATCAATCAATGATACCCCGGCTGAGACCTTTCCTCACACACACACTTCTAATTCTGACCCCAGTTCTTTTACCCCACCACCTTCTTGCGAGCCTATTCTTCGTTTTCCGCAAGGCTCGCCACTTCAGCCCACCTCTTCTACTCCTCCACCGACGATCCCCACTTCTGTTTTGGGATCGGGTCCGCACACACTTCCTTCTCCTATGATGGACCCAGCGCTTATTGCTAAAGCACCTTATCCTAATCGGTTAAGGGCTAACATATTGAGTCCACATATGGAGAAGATTATGGACATTTTTAAGCAAGTTAACATCAACATCCCTCTCCTAGATGCTATCCAACAAGTTCCGTCCTATGCGAAAACTCTTAAGAACTTGTGCACTAGGAAAAGGAAGACTCAAGTGCCCAAGAAAATTTTCATGGCAAAGACGGTAGACACGGCTTTCCCCCAACAATTACCGAGGAAACGTAAGGATCCTGGATATCCTATTATTTCCATTTCGATTGGCGAAAAACACATTAACCGTGCTCTACTAGACCTTGGCGCTAGTGTTAACTTGCTTCCATACTCTGTTTATGAGCAGTTAGGGATCGGAGAGTTGAAGCCAACCCATTGCACTCTCCAGATGGCTGACTGATCAATCACCAAACCTAGGGTTGAACTGGAAGATGTGTTATTAAACATCGGGGAATTTATATTCCCTGTGGACTTTATTGTAATTGATACACAGCCTGTAGTGAACCCACGGAATCAAATTCCGGTGATTTTAGGTCGCCCCTTTTTGGCCACTTCCAATTCAATAATCAACTGTCGTAATGGTTCTATGACCCTATCCTTCGGGAATAGGTCAATAGAGCTGAACATTTACAAGTTGGGATGTGTACCCTCCGAATCTACTGCTCAGGTCTGTTCTGTCGACTTAATGGATGTCGACAGCAGCGAATTTGATGGTCCTCCTGATACTGATCTTGACTCTTTTCATATGTTATTGTTTGACCCGACTATGTATCATACACATACGGACTCTTCCACTGAGATCTCCGGGTCAACAACTAACACTGATTATGAACTGTTTTTAGAGTCTGAAGATCACCCCGCACTTTGTGATGACATTATTCATCGGGGTATAGATAGAACTTTTGAGGAGATCTTCGCTGATGAACTCACATTTTTGAATGACACGGGTGTTGAGATGAATCATGTCCCAATCAATGAAATTGAACCTCCACCCCTTCTTCTGAATTGTAAAAAGAATGCGAGTAATCCATCACATTCACTGCATCGTCTCTCCAAAATGAGACGCACACACATTCTATTCCACCACTTAACCTTTCCCCACTTCTTTTTCCACCAACCAGAGCACTGCATTGACAAAATTTTTGAATGGTTGGTGTTAACATTCGGTCTTTGCAAAGCTTGGCATCGACCACTGATTTTTGACCCCCTTATATGATTTTCAAAGATTAACATTGCATAACTCAAGTTTGGGGGGGCATTTTTTCTGGCTCTTGAAAAGAAAATTTTTACAAAATGATGAGCCAAGAATAGGTTTGGGGGAGGTTCTTCACTTAAATATTTTGCCCCCACTAATAAATTCCTCCCAAGCTTACAAGTTTTTCGAGATTTAGCGGATGGCAACAGTGAGGACACTGTTGAAAACAAGTTTGGGGGAAGTTTGTGCTTATTTTCGCATCATTTGCATCATACTTTGCATAAGCACAAAACATTTTTGAAAACCTATAAAAATTTAAAAAAATTTCAAAAGATAAAAAAAATATAAAAATATTTTTGTATATAAATAAAATAATAAATGATTAGATAGTGAAAAATTACATCCATGAGATTGGAAAAATTTAAGAAAACCAAGAAAATTAGAAGTTTTCTTATACGAACTAGTAATAAGTAGTTATGAGCCATTGTCCCAAGGGTTAGTAAGATGAAAGAAGTCACTAATCTGAGAATAAAAATAAGTCTGAAAAATAGTTTCTATTCTGGAAGCCAAACATTTTGAACGTTGATACCCTGCTATTCGCACTTACACACGTCTTAAAGCCTGGGATAGTAGAGAATACCTTGAAATACTCTTGTCTTAAAGCCGATGTATGAAGGAAATAAAAAAAATGAATAAAATATAAAGTGGTGAGAAAAATGGACACTGGTTTTGTTATCACCAAGGGCAATAAAAAATATATAGCGAGGTTGCTTCTTCACCTAGTGCCCTAAGGCCAACTGGTCTGGGAGTCACTGCTATGCCTTAAGTGGTGCAAGACGAGGAAAATACACCAAATAAGCAAGCACATGAGTAATCGGTCAGTTAGTACCTCAAGAAGTATTAACGGTCGCATGAAAGTGTGTGAGCACATCTAAATATTCATTAATTAAAAAGTACTGAGGCTGATGGGCAGGAGTATGATAGCTTGAATTGAATTCTCCGGGTGTAGGGATGTCATTTACACACACGCAGGGTGATATGATCGATGTTTGGAAGAAAGATTGGAATGAAGAATAAGACGATGTTTTATTGAGGGAGGACGTGATTTCTGGCATCTTTTCATGACCAATAAGATAGGGCTCATGACGACCGAAAAGCTAGCTTAGTTGAAAACCTTAATTTTCAAGGCTTTTCTTTTACAATTCTTTTCTTTAAATGTAATATTCATGATCTTTCTTTTATTATTGGATTTTGTGGGTTCAGTCCCCTGAAAACCATCCGGAGACAACACTCCTCCTATTAGGGACACCTAGAGGTTTAAAGGCTTGTTGCATGTGCTCAGTGCAATCGTGTTGTCTACGAAAGTGTGCTAGTTAGTTTTCTCTTTCTTTATTTTCTCCTTCTCTTTTTAATAAAACAGTTCGCTCGAGACGATCGAAAATAAGTTTAGGGGAACTTGATCAGTCAAAAATACTGTATTTTTAACACGGCAATTTCCCTATCTTTTGCACTCATCTAGAAGTGTTCGGTATTCATATTACACATATTAGCAAAACAGTTGTAAAATATCGGATTACATGTGTTAGACTTTAAAACCGGCATTTCTAGGGAAATTGACTGTATTTTATGGCATCGCATCATCCCTACATTGCGCAACACTTGTCTCGAGAATTGTGCAGGAAAATCCAGGAGACAGGCCAAAATTGTCAAAGTGCTGATAAAAGATACGTCAACTCAAAGATCTAAGGTCTGGCAGTGATACAGAAATCCAAATAAGATTTAATATATTTTTTAAAGGCCCAAGAATCAGCCCAAGCCTGTACCAGAAATCCCAAGCTCCAAAACATCAGAACCGCCGTGGTTCCCCAGCGGGAGCGCGCTTTAGCCGCGGAACCGCGGCGATATGGTGGCTTCATCAGCTCAATTTTCTTACACGTGTCTCTTATAACTGCACAAGCTTCCAGAAGACTCCCGATTCTCCATGTGGCACATCTAGAAGGCTCGGCTTAACAAACTTTATCTAGAAGCTTCTTTTCAACAAACTTTTGGAGGGAAATTCAAATCTCCTCTAACTAACTTTTGGAAGGAAATTCAAATTCTAATCCTAGATCTAGGGTTTTGGGATGTCTATAAATAGAAGCCTAGACCTAGGCGTAAAGGCTAATCATTAGTTAGTTCATTAGTTCAATAATCTTTAGTCTTCTTCAATTCTTCATCTTCTTCCACAAGTCTAGTGACAAGACTTGTGCAAAACCCTAACCCTAATTCCAATCCAAATTCAAGATCCCGAGTACCAATCAAGCAAGAAGCCCTTCAACCTTTTAGGAGCAGAGCCGTTCTCCAATTGAGCAGGTGATCCAAGCCGATCCGCGACTCACGGAGCCGAGCGAAGCCAAATCGACGATCTAGTTCTTCCTCTTGTAGTTCTTGAGCGAATGTAATGAAATTGTTGATATAAATAAATGGTGAAATTCTTTAATCTTGTTTTCTTTAAATTCTTGCATCATGATTCGATCTCAATTTGTAATTGTAGTTCTTGTTGTGATGTTTGAGTAAAACTCCGCTCGTCAAGGAGTCGAGACGATCAATAGAATGATGATGTAACAAATCTTAAATCGATTCTTAAGTCCTACGAGTTTTGTAAACCCTAGCAAGTTCAAGAATCGATGACATAGTTTCGTTGCGATACTTTCTTGATTATGATCGCTCGAAATTAGGGATCTACGATCATTTCTTGAATTTACTAGAGGCTAGAATGTGAATGATATCGACGAAGGAACAAGGGATAAATGATGAAATCCTAGTTTCATTAGAAATCCCTAATTCTCGTCGATCGTCATCGATCTAGTATCAATCCATCGAAGGATGAGAATACGTCATCTTGAGATTGCATCACATCTATAGATCCGATCGATTCCTACGAGCCTCATTTCGATTCTTGATATTTAGTTGGAAAAATCATCACAAATTACCCATTCTTGATTTTAATGCTTTCTTTGATCTAGAATTTTCTCTTTCTTGAATTGAAATTACAAATCCTGAATTGTTTGTTTTCTTTTCTTTATGTTTCGACTCATCTAATTCGAAAGACGAACGATTACACTTTCCCTGTGGGCGATCCGCACTCGCTAACGATCTACATCCGACAACGTTATTGATTGCGGTCAAAACAATTCTTTGATTGTGAATTTTATTCAATTTTCTTAAACCGACACATCAAGAATTTCATTCAATCATGTTGTATGTAGTTGTATTGCCGGTCTTCGTTGCTATACATCAACGACGATCGGTGTATGCATACTTACTTACGTTGATGATATGTGATATTATGTGTTGTTGTGATATGTTATATTGGATCGTCGTGTTCTGAATAGCCGGGGGTTTTATGTGAGATGAGGGGTTTTATTTTCATTCATGTAAAATTCATTTGTATGTAATATTCTTTTATTGGGGCACTTCCGGGATGAGGTTGATGTCACCAGTGTATATTATTTACTTTTCCGCATTAGATAGACCCAAGGAGGGGAGCACAAGTAACCGGGTTCTAGGGTCCAGTGGGAGGCCATCTCAAGGAGTCGAGACCGGGTCTCCTAACCCTATAACTGGCAGTGTTACTTGCCGCTCTCGTAGGGGTCTAGGGATGTGGGTTTTACTATTCATCGCGACCGTGGAATCCGTGTTTTATACCGGCTCGTATTGAAAACACGGACATCCTAGTATATCCAATATTTCATATATGTTCTTCTGTTGCAATGTTCTGTGATGAGATCATATTACTGCCTGAGACGAATGCTTATACTATATATTTATGCTGATATATAAATACTACTGCTTTCGTTTCTTCTGTGATGCTTAGGAAGCATAAGCTGATTGGATTTATTAATGAGATTAATAAAAAGAAAAGAAACCTAAAAGATGTTGTAGAATAAAAACTTTATAAAAAGGGTAGTTACAGTTTTGCTTTGCATAGCGGTATATATGATATATCCTGCACCTTATTCAATAAGGAAAGAGCCGAGATCCCTTCACCGGGAGTGACCTCTTTAGTGAAACTGGCAGATGCTATAAACTCGCAGTTTAGTTTTTGACAGCTTATATAGTTTTTGCTTTCACAGCGGTATATATGATATATCCTGCACCTTATTCGATGAGGAAAGAGCCGAGACCCTTCACCGGGAGTGACCTCTTTAGCGAAACTAGAAAAGTCTCAAAACCACTCCTTTTCAAAAACACTCGATTCTACGACGATATCAAGTTCATTACGCTCAAGGTTTTCTGAAAAACCTGCGTAGCACTCCGTCATTTCAGATAGATATTACTTAGTATTCGTGCTACGTTTGTTGGCCTGCGTCAAGGCGTAGTGTGCGGTAGCTAACTAATACTTATCTGCAACATGAGATGAGATTGGATTAGGGTAGTCATACGACTTTGTTGGCCTGCGTCAAGGGTCGTGCGGGTAGGCTTAATTCAATCAAGAAATGTACGGGTTGAACTTGACTAGCGGACTATGGTTTGTTGGCCTGCGTCAAGGTCATAGAACGCTGGGGGTAAAAGCACTATCGGGAATTTCAAGTGTTGAAATTTGCAATGAGATTGCATACCTCCTATGAGATAGTTGGATTCCGATACCCACTGCGAGTAAGTGTTACTCCTGGGAGAGTTTTACACAGGACAATTAGCCGATCAAGTAGGTATTTAGAAAAGTGTTAATGAGGTTACGCCTCTGGGAAAACGAGATTTACTTTAATTAGGTTCGTGCGAAAGCACGAGGAACCTCCCTTAAGTACCGACACTGATCTGGCTGAAAGATTGACGAAATTGTAGGGTGTAATTAATCCCGGCTAATCTTACCTTTTCGGGTTTGAAGGAAGATTTGATAAAAATAGTGGGAGACATCCTGATTAGATAAGATAATAACCAATCTAATCTTGCAAGAGCATACGCTAAAGTGTTTTCTTCTCTCTCTATCTCCAGGTAGTGACCATGTCAGGCCATAATCAAGATAATAATATGGATAAATTGACTGAACCCGCTTATCATACTGAGCAGGGGAATATTGGACCCGTTCTTTCTTATAAGAGTTATAAGACTGAACAGGAAACAGGAGAATATCTGGATTCTCACGCCGCCCAAAAGAACATCCATGCTGATGTATCTTCTTCAGGTGTGTTAGTTATTGAGAACTGTTTCTCAGTTCACCCTACGTCCTGGGTATTAGATACCGGATCAGGATCCCACATATGTAAATTGTTACATGGGCTACGTAAAGGTAGAGAACTGGGAAAAGGTGATCATTCCGTTCAAGTAGGGAATGGTGCAGGTATTGCAGCTAAAGCAGTTGGCGAATATCACCTAGTATTACCAAGTGGTAATACACTGATTCTGAATGAGTGCTATTATATACCGAACATGATGTGCAACATTATATCAGTTTCTTTATTAAGTAAAGAAGGATAAAATTTTGTAGTACAGGATAATGTTATGAACATCTTCCTAAATCAAAAGTTGATTGCATCAGACTCGTTACATAATGGCATATTCATTCTCAATCAAAATACAGTCCTCAATATACAAAACACACACAAGAGGAAGAGTTCAGAAATGAACGAATCCTTCTTGTGGCATTGTAGCCTTGGTCATATCAATGCGACATGACTAGCTAAGTTACATAAGGATGGATATTTGAATCCTTTCGAATTATCATCTTATGATACTTTCTATTCATGTCTCAAAGGAAAAATGACCAAAGCTCCGTTTAGTGGACACGGAGAAAGAGTTACGGAACTCTTAGGACTGGTACATAGTGATGTATGCGGTCCTATGTCTACACAGGCCAGGAATGGTTCTTCCTACTTTATTACATTCACTGACGATCTCTCAAGATTCGGATATGTGTTCCTGATGAAACACAAGTCCGAAGCTTTTGAGAAATTCATAGAATATAAGCACAAAGTAGAGAACCAAACGGGCAAAAGTACTAAGATTCTTCGATCTGATCGAGGAGGAGAATACTTAAGCAATAGGTTCCTAGAATATCTAAAAGAGAATGGGATTCTCTCTCATCTTACTCCTCCTTATACACAACAGCACAACGGTGTATCGGAGCGGAGGAATCGTACCCTATTAGATATGGTGCACTCTATGATGAGTACAGCTGAGTTACCTATTTCCTTCTGGGGATATGCACTGGAAACAGCTGCAGACCTATTGAATATGGTTCCCACCAAATCTGTGCCAACCACTCCATATGAGATATAGAAAGGAAAGAGACCATATCTTAATTATGTTAGGATATGGGGTTGTCCGGCATATATGAAAACACAAAATCCGGACAAACTCGGTGCAAGGTCTATTCTGTGCAAGTTTATTGGATATCCCAAATATTCGCGCGGGTATATATTCTACCACACCGAAGAACAAAAGGTGTTTGTTTCTCGACACGCCACCTTTTTAGAAAAGGAATTTCTTACAAAAGAAATTAGTGGCATTGAGATAGAACTGGAAGAAGTTCCAGCAGAACAAACTACAACAGATGATTTAGTGGAACCAGAGAATTCAGCAGTACCCAACGAACCCCGGCCTCTCCGCTGATCTAGTAAGGTTTTTCGTCTACCTGAGAGATACTACGGTTTCTCATTGCTGGTGGAAGCGATGATTGCATCATGGATGATGATGACCCGACTAGTTTCGAGCAGGCCATTACGAGTGGTGACTCTATGAAATGGCTGGATGCAATGCGATCTGAGATGGAATCCATGTACACCAACAAAGTATGGACTTTGGAAAATGCTCCTGAAGGGGTAAAACCCATTGGGAACAAGTGGATCTTTAAGAAAAAATTTGGTGTAGATGGAAAAGTTGAGACTTTCAAAGCTAGACTTGTTGCAAAAGGTTTTCGTCAAAAACCAGGTGTGGATTATGACGAAACCTTTTCACCAGTGGCTATGCTTAAGTCCATCCGGATCTTACTTGCCATTACTGCATACCATGACTACGAAATTTGGCAAATGGATGTTAATACCGCCTTTCTAAACGGCGATTTAGAAGAGTGCGTGTACATGACTCAGCCAGAGGGCTTCGTAGATAGTGGGAGCAGCGGAAAGGTGTGCAAGCTGCTTAAATCCATTTATGGGTTAAAGCAAGCATCGCGGAGTTGGAACATCTGTTTTGATGTTGTAGTCAAAGAGTTTGACTTCATCAAAAATATAGATGAACCTTGTATCTATAAGAAGGTAGCAGAGAGTAAGGTTGTCTTCCTCGTATTGTACGTGGATGACATACTCTTGATAGGAAATGATATTCCTATGCTGCAATCAGTCAAGCTCTTCTTATCATAAAGATTCTCAATAAAAGATCTAGGTGATGCCTCCTGCATATTGAGAATCATGATCTATAGAGATAGATCTAAACGGATACTGGGATTGTCCCAATCCAGGTATATTGACACCATACTAAAGAGGTTTAGTATGGAAGAATCCAAGCGTGGGAACCAACCCGCGATCTCTGGACTCACTCTCTCCAAAAAGATGTCTCCCAAGACTGATTTGGAGAGAGCTCACATGCAAGGGATACCCTATGCTTTGGCAGTAGGCTTTATCATGTATGCGATGCTATGTACCAGACCCGATGTAGCATACTCACTAAGTGTAGTGAGTAGGTATCAAGAAGATCCTGGAGAGAGTCACTGGACAGCTGTGAAGAACATTCTCAAGTCCTTGCGAAGGACTAGAGACATGTTCTTGGTGTATGGTAACGGAGAACTCCGGGTGGAGTCCTTTACCGATTCCAGCTTCCAAAGTGATAAGGACGACTCTAAGTCTCACTCGGGATTTGTCTTTACCCTCAATGGAGGGGCGGTATGTTGGAAAAGTTCCAAACAGGATACCGTTGCAGACTCAATGATGGAGGCTGAATACATCGCTACCAACGATGCTGCCAAAGAGGTTGTCTGGATAAAGAAGTTCATTAGTGAACTTGGTGTGGTTCCATCCATTGAACATCCAATACCTCTGTATTGCGATAACAATGGAGCTGTGGCGTTGGCCAAGGAACCCAGGTCCCATCAAAAGTCCAGACATATTCTGAGGCGGTATCACCTGATCAGGGAGATAGTTGATCGCCGGGAGATCGAGGTCAAGAGAGTAGATACGAAGGACAACACTGCGGATCCACTCACGAAGTCCATTCCCCAGATACAGTTTGAGAGATTATTCAGGATGCTCGGTATGAGATACTACAGCAGCTGGCCTTAGTGCAAGTGGGAGATTGTTAGTTATGTATATGCCCTAGAGGCAATTGTTTTACGTATGATGTATATTATAATGGATACTTGGATATATAGAGAGAGGACTTTCTTGCTTGTCATGATAGTATGCTATTTGGTTTCACTTTATCTTAACATATTGACTTGTATTGGTTTATTGTCTTTCTCTCACATGTTGATAAAGCCCTTACGATCTGTACTCGACTACTGGGACTATGATGAGATCATACTAGTGGGGCCATGGTAGTCGATGAGTACATCCTATAACTGTTCCTAGTCGAGGGTATATCGAGACAGGGCATCGATACACCAGACTAGACTAGCGTATACGCATCTTGACCCATATGATGGGTGATGGATGATCCCATATCCATCGGTGTTTGACATCAGAGATGGTGTACGGGTGCTCAGTGGAGACTGGGTACACTGTACGGACTCGCCGAGAACTCCCAGATGGTGATATACCACACGTCAGATGGCAGTTCTCCGGTGACACTGCTACGGGTAGTCTTTAGACCCGAGATCGTCATAGAGTCTTGTGTGATTCCCACTGTGCATTGATTTCCACCTTACCACGTCCAAGAGGGCATGCAAAACGGTGGCTTTTGGGTACAGTCCCGAATCACATGGAGGCAATGAGCGATAGGAGGGGATTCATCTCTCCCGTTATAGGGAGTTGATGTTGTGCTGTGCTCGATTGGCTATAACTGGAAATCCCTGGCCAGGGCTGAAATAGAGATTTACTGGTAAGTGTTACCAGTAGTTTCTCGACCCGTTATGAGCCACACATCGACACGATTTATCGGTTACTGGGGTCTGACGTATACCAACCCTAGACTTGATATGCGACATATCAGACGAACAGACCGGACTGTACGGGAGTGTTACTGATTGGATTCACAGGAGAACATACAGGCTAGTTTGTTGATCTTCTGATCGCTCAATTCCTGGGTGGCTGTTACATTTAGCTGACCGCTTGCAGCTTGTGGGTGTTTGATATTATCATCACCTGCTACCGGCGTATTGACGATTCTTTAGAGTCCTACACAGAGGTTTCTTGGCTCAGGCAAAACGAAGTAGAGGCACATATGTGATATGCGCAGGACCGAGGATAATGCGATATGAGATACCGTATTATATTCTCGCGATATTTAGATATGAACCGGGACATCGGATCAAGTGTTGATTCGATGAATCGGTACATGATATATTAGTCGGTTATATTCGATATAGCCGGATCGTCGGATCAAGTGTTGATTCGATGATTTAATGTATAATAATATATATGATATATTATATTACATTATCTAATATTGGCTCGCTTTATTATTTCATTTTCTCACCGGATAAAACATTGATATATATGCGATATATGTTAATTGTATTATTTTCTTTTGTTGCAAATATATAATATATATGTGATATATATTATTGTGACATGATATGATTAATAATGGAACATGTTTAGTGAAGATTAAACAAGGTTAGGGTTTGATTAGGGTTAGCTCCTTCTTGCTCATTCTAGAAGGAATTCCTTTTGTCTTGGTTAAGATATTATGGTTGATATTTATCCATGACTCATTCTTTAACCTAACCAAACCCTAGCTCTAGTTTATTCTCTACAAGGGTTATCCTTGTCATACTAAACTATGGTTACATTATTAATCCATATATACTTTTCATTATTCATCACAAAAGGATTAACTTTCTTTCTATCATCTTCTTCTAGCTTGATTTTTGAGAAACCTTACTAGTTATTCATTTTGCGATGATTTCTTGTGGGAAAATGATATAAAAAGAAAGAATAAATACTACTCCATCATCCTCATCTAATCTAGAACATTAGATTAGGGTGTTCACCTCATTAGAGTGAGAGAGCTTGAGTTATAGCAACTTCGACGTAGATCATCGGAGAAACGGAACACTACAAGCTAGCATGGATCGTTCGAGTCGTGGAGCCTCTCTTGAGTCGGGAGATCGTGGATCGCAGCAAAGGGACTTCTACTCGGAGCTTATGAAGCGAAGGAGCGGACTACAAAGGTTGTAATCCCTCACACTTAGTAGTAAAGATGCTTACTTGCATGTTAAACCCTAATAATCTAGCAAAGATCCCGGCTTTGGGTTGTTCGGCACGTCTAAAATTTTATTCGGGCATGGTCGATACCTTATGAACCCTCACAAGAGTGCCTAGGAACCCTACAAGTTCGACAGGGAGATATTCCGTGGATAGATTTTCGCATAGGCTACGGGCACTATGAGTTTTTGGTGATGTCGTTCGGACTCACCAATGCCCCAGCCGTGTTTATGGACTTGATGAACCGCATTTTCAGGCCGTATCTTGATCTGTTCATCATCGTCTTTATTGACGACATTTTGGTGTATTCCCGGAGTCGAGAGGAGCACGAGCAGCACCTGCGGATCATATTGCAGACTTTGAGGAAGCACCAGCTGTTCGCGAAATTCTCCAAGTGCACATTTTGGCTTGACAGCGTAGATTTCTTGGGTCACGTGATTACGCGAGATGGTATATGTGGACCTGAAGAAGATCGAGGCCGTTCAGCATTGACCCAGACCAGCATCAGTTACAGAGATCCGCAGCTTCCTAGGCCTAGCCGGCTACTATCGAAGATTTGTTCAGGACTTCTCCCGTATCGCTGCACCGTTGACCGGGTTGACCCGAAAGGGAGTTCCTTTTTATTAGACCGAGGCATGTGAGCATAGCTTCCAGCAAGTGAAGACTCGTCTGACTACTGCACCATTGTTTTCATTGCCTTCGGGACCGGGCGGATTTGTGATTTTTTGCGACACTTCTCATGGGACTAGGTTGCGTATTGATGCAGCACGACAGGGCTATTGTGTATGCTTCTCGGCTGCTGAAGACGCACGAACAGAATTATCCTACTCACGATTTAGAGATGGCAGCAGTGGTGTTTGCACTCAAGATCTGGAGACATTACCTATACGGTGAGTCGTGCCAGATATTCACGGACCACAAGAGCTTGAAGTATATATTTCAGTAGCAAGACCTGAATTTGAGACAGCACTGTTGGATGGAGCTAGTGAAAGACTATGATTGCAAAATCCTTTATCATCCGGGCAAGGCGAACGTAGTGGCAGATGCTTTGAGTCGGAGGCCCGGAGGTAGTTTATCTTGTTTGAGCGCCGTGCAGAGACAGTCGCCAGCAAATTGGTAGATTCTATGTGACAGCCGAGTGCAGTTCGAGTTCACTCTGACCAGGGGACAGCTTGGACATATTCGTGCACGTCCGCAGTTGCTTGACCGTATTCGGGAGGCACAGTCCAGTGATGACCGTCTTTCAGAGATCATGGAGCAAGTTAGGCAAGGCAAAGATTCCGAGTTCATGATCGATGATCAGAGGGTACTACGCTTTGGGACTTGATTGTGCGTACCAGATTCTGAGGGACTGCGGCGTGAGATTCTTAAGGAAACACATAGATCGATATACAGCATTCATCCCGGTTCCACCAAGATGTACCATGATCTGAGAGTTGTTTATTGGTAGGACGGAATGAAGAGGGACGTCACAGACTTCGTGTCACGATGCCTGACTTGTCAGCAACTCAAGGCCGAGCACCAGAGGCCCGCGAGAGAGTTGCAGCCTTTGCCCATTCCGGAGTGAAAATGGGAGCAGATTTCTATGGACTTCATTGTGGGTCTACCCATGACCAGTTGAGGGTATGACTCCATTTGGGTGATCGTGGATCGATTGACGAAAGCGGCTCACTTCCTGCCAGTGAAGACCACTTTCGGATTTGCTCGGTATGCCCATATTTACATCAACGAGATCGTACGGTTGCATGGTGTCCCGACTTGTATCGTGTCTGACCGAGGCACCCAGTTCACCAGCCGACTATGGAAAAGACTTCAGGAGGCATTGGGCACCCGATTGAGTTTCAGCACAGCATTTCATCCGCAGACCGACGGCCAGTCAGAGCGGACTATTCAGACTCTTGAGGACATGCTCCGATCGTTCGTTTTAGATTTCGGTGGTAGCTGGGATCATCATTTACCCTTAGTGTAGTTCTCCTACAACAACAGCTTCCAAGAGACCATTCAGATGGCACCATTCGAGGCTCTATATGGGAGGAGATGTTGATCGCCCATCTGTTGGAAAGAGCTCAGCGAGAGCAGTATTTTGGGTTCGCAGATCGTGCAGGAGACGACCGAGAAGATACAGTTGATTTGAGATAAGATGAGGACAACTCAGAGTAGACAGAAGTCGTATGCTGACAGACGCCGTCGCAGACTCGAGTTCGCCATTGGCGATCATGTTTTTCTGAGGGTCTCTCCGATGAAGGGCGTGATGAAATTTAGGTGGAAAGGGGAAGCTTAGTCCCAGATTTATAGGTCCCTTCGAGATCCTCTAGTGTGTGGGCGCAGTGGCATATCGTTTGGCTCTTCCACACGACTTTCCGGATGTTCACCCCGTATTCCATGTGTCGATACTTCGCAGATATGTTCATGACCCTTCTCACATGATTCATCACCAAACCGTTCGGCTTGACAGCGATTTTTCGTTCACCGAGCAGCCAGAAGTGATATTGGACCGGCAGGTGAAGAAACTTCAATCAAAGGTCTTGCCATCTGTGAAGGTTCTTTGGCGCAGCCCGAATGGTGAAGAGATCACTTGGGAGGCCTAGGGCGAGATGCGGAAGAAATTCCCTCATCTCTTTGAAGGTACGCCTAGAAACATTTTTAAAATTCGGGGACGAATTTCTTTAAGGGGGAAGATTGTAACACCTTAGAATGCGATTAGTGGTTAATTATGCATTAACATGGGTTTTTAGTAAAAAAGTTTACCAAAACGGTTTTCAAATATTTTATAAAGATTAATGAATATTTTATTAGATTTTAATTTGGGCTTGCACACACATGTGCATGTAAACTATGGCTAATTTTAGGGTTAAACCATGTTTATGTGGCCATGGGATTAACCATCCTACTAATTATAATATTTTAATTAGCAAATTAATTAGTATTCAAAAATAAAAATTTAAATAACAAATGATTTGTTTAGGGGTGTAAGTGCACGGCGGCGCCCCGGCCGTCGATCCAACGCCGGAAACGCGGAAACAAAAAACTTTGGAAACTAGCAAACCGGCACCACCGAGCACTTTTATCCCGGATTGGGCCATTAACCTAGCTACTAGTAAACTAAAAGATGGGTAGAGAGATATACCGAGCGATCCGTGTCCTTCGGTCTTCGTCTCCACTCCGATCTCCTCGCGGAATCTCCGGTCGTCGCCTCCTCGTCGAAACGGGCACCACATCGCCGGGCTCTTTTACGGGCGCCCACCTCTGGACCAAGGTAACTCGAGTGCGAAATTGGCTAGCCGACGCATCCAAGGAATGCTGTAGACTAGTGTAGAAACCATTATCTCATTTGAGGTGAAGTTGCCTTTGGTGATGGAGGAATGAACAAGATATGAACTTGGGAATTTTGGTGGCAAGCTAAAAATGAGATGAATGATAATTTTTCCCACATGAAAAATGAACCCTCTCACTCTCTCCAATAGTGGCCGACCCCTCTCATATCAAATGGTGGAGAGAAAAAATCAAAACCAAGAAGGGAGGTGAGTGTAGGAAAGGAAAGAGGTCACCACATCCAAAGCAAACCTCACATCAAAATGCAAATCAACTCTCGTCACAATAAATGCAAAGGATGAGATTAAAATGGAATCTCATGATGCTAAATCTATCATAATGCCACAAAATGCAAGAAACCCCTCCACAAATGCTAATTTGCAAACTTGCAAATTAGCCCCTCCATCACAAAAGTCCGGCCGTGAAGGAACAAAGAAAAACCGGCCGGAACGGAATACAAACTGGCAACTTCAGAAAACTGATCTCGTAATAAATTACAGGAAAACCCCGCGACTGCATATACATACCCGCATTTGTATTCCCACTGAATACAAATGCAAAGAGACAAAATCTACACTTTCTAATACTAGGATCCGGCTTAAACCAAAGCCCGCTAGTAAAATCCGTCCGATCACGATCCGTGCAATACCGCACGTATCTGATCGAACCCTGCCATATCTCCATACGGCCTCTACAGCGTTTCGCCCGAAACTTGAGAAACTGGTCTGTGGGGGACTCTAAATACTCGTCAATACTTTGGTTGTGGATTTAACCACTAGCACGTCAGAGGTATTAACCAATACATAACGGGCTACCAGGTACTGACTAAAAGGGACGTCGATGAGAGAACTCATCCTGACACCCTACTGAGCCTGTCAGTAACAATATCCGTACAGTCCGGTCCGGTCGTCTATGAGCATCACATGGTGGGCCTAGGGGGTTGGTAAAAGTCAGACCCCCAAAAGCGGTACAAGTCGTGTCGGAGATCAACCCAGAACACCCTGAGATACTACTGGAATACCTACCAGGAAATCTCCTGCCTTAGCCAAGGACTTTTCATGTACTGGCTCTCCTAGACACAGCGCGACCTCACCCCCAATACCGGGAGAGACGAACCACTGCAGATCCGCTCACTACCTCCATGTGGCTCGGGACTGTACCCAACTAAAACCAGTTTGCACGACTCCTTTGAGCCATGGTAGGGTAGTAATCAAAGCACAGTGGGAACTCGCACGAGAAAAATGACGATCTCAGGTCGATGAACTAACCTGTACACATGTCACCTGGGAACTGCTATCTGACGTCAGGTATAATACCAACTAGCAGGTTCCCGGCGAGTCCTGTCCGGTGTACTCATAACCCAATGAGCACCTGTATACATCTTAGGTGAACCAACTGACACCAGCGGCTTGTGTGACCCGCCACTGCCCCTCGTCGGGGTCTAGACTGTATACACTAGTCTACTCTGGAGTATCGATGCCCTGTCTCGAAACTCCCACGACTAGGGACCATTTAAGGATTTGCTTATAGACCCCAGCTCCCACGTATATGATCACCCTCATACTGCTGGCAGTCAAGCAAGAATTCTAGGGGCTCTATCAACGTGCAATAGTGACCTGTAAGGTCACCTAAAGCAGTACACGATGATAAAGATAAACTAGATAGCATACTATCATCTCGAGTAAGACTGTCCTACCGGCATAGGTCCTCCCTCAATCATTGCAATCACATGGCTGTGATCCAATAATTGACTCTGAGGGCGCTATATCCAACAATCTCCCACTTGCACTCAAGACTAATTATTGCGATGTCGCATACTCACAGCCCGTGTGATACCGAACACCCAACTCCTCTACTAGTCAGTCTCACAAAGCTCGTTTGCGAAACTATTGCGTTCGAGGAATAGCCTCAGTGAGTGGATCCGCCCTGATGCTTCTTTCTATGTTTCTCTTTATCTCAAGTTCGCGGAGAAAGCCATCTCCCGAAATGAGCAATACTTGTCTTAGAATATGTCTGGATATCTGATGGTACCTAGTTCACAAGTGAACTCCAAATCCAAACTTCTTAGACTGTATCGTCAACTGAACTTAATCAGTATCCTGTGCCATCCTTCCCTCAGTATCCACCTGGACCACCTGTCCAAAATACTGCCCCTCGTCAGAGGGAAAACTATAACTCTGACAGTCACTCTGTCATCCAGGTCACCTTGGAAGCCTGGAATGATAACTGTCTCCGAAAAGAGGCTGCCGTTATCAAATCCCTACATTCACTTATGTTCTAAAACTGCTTCCGAATGTTTCTCCAGGATTGGATCAATATCAACTTATTGCACCTACTGCAAAAACAACATCTGGTGTGGTACTTGACATCTCATGATTGACTCAATTGCCTAAGCAAGTGATCTGCCAATCATGCACATCCCTCTCCCCTTTAGTCTGTAAGACACCTTTAGAGAGGGTGACTCCATTACCTGCAGGTACACCACAATGCCAGGAGTCGTCCATTCTAAATACTCTTAGAATGCTGTCTAAGTACCCTGATTGGGAAACCACCCAAATCTAGATCTAAAACCATAGATCTAGTAACCAGAATATACGATATAAGATCAAATTCCTATGTGGAGAAACTACTGTATGACAACCAAAGTATAACCGATCGTAGTATAGGAATATCACTTCCTACTCTGTGTATGTCATCTAAATACCAGGACATCACACCCTACTACCTTCTTAACAGATCCATCCCTATTCTGATGAAGTCAAACCTATGACTGTCACATTAGAAATAGATGATCTATCTCCGCTATATCTGCTTTAGTCTACAAATAGACATAAGCCACTTGTCCACTATGCTTCCGCTGCTCCCACTGACTACGACAACCCTCTGGCATAGTCATATAAACGTACACTTCTAAAGCTAGTTTAGAACGACGCTATACTCATCCTCCTGCCGGGTCTCACAGTCTGGAACAACAGCACTGGAAAGTCTGGGTAAACAAGAACCACCCTGTGACCGTCCTTGAGCATACCGAAATACCTCTCGAGTGCTTGAGGTTACCCACCATATCTGCGGAGTGGCCAATGGAATGTCAAACCAGATTGAATCTTTAGGTTCTTATCAAATCTTCAGTAATCGTTTGCGGTTCTGGAATCACTTCCAGTTCTACCATACTCCCACTACTGTTTTCTGAAAAAATCCAATTTTATTAAAACTGTGGCGAATCAAGAATTATATCACTATTGATCTTCCAGATGGTAGAAAATCAACCCTCGTCATAGCCCGGGTCAACCCACAAACAGCCATTATAGAAACGTGCCTTGAGTCATCCAGTGTCTGGTTTTAAGCATAAGCCGGACAGCTCCCCGTACCTTAACATCGTTAAGATATGAACTGTTCTATATCCAATATAGAAACATAGGCACCGATTTAATTGAACCAGATTCAAATCATGCAGCTGTCTCCAGTGCATATGAAGTAAATGCAGAGAGGCCGATCAGCGTTACTCAGCTTAGGAGTACTTCCAATTATGAGTAACCTGAAAGAGAAGCAAGTTCTCCTAATCATCACTATCAACTGAATACCATACACAAATATCTACATCTTCGATCACCTTGAAGAATCCCGATACTTGCAATACCTGGTTCTCTACTTTATTCTTATACCTATAACTTCTCAAAACTTGGACCCTGTGTTTCTACGAAACACCTGTCTAAGAACCAGAGAAGTGATAAGTAAACCGAATATAGTACGAGGAACAACCCCTCTATTCTAACGGACACTGGACAACATACAATACTATGTATAAGTCCCTTGAGTCTGATAACTCATTCCCTGTGTGTCGTAGGTTGAAAACTGTACTTATGGTTAAGAAGAATTACACCGCCGTTTAATGCTCCTTACCTAACCATCCACTGATATAGGTAAATGTCATAGACATAATTTCAAAAAGGTACATCTCACTCTATAACAATAGACGTACAGATATATCAACTTGAAATTGGTGCATAACAACGGATATTCAAAACCAAATATTTGCCGTCCGGCAAACAACCCAGGCGATTTCCTCAAATATCACCAATTACAACAAATTCCGATATAATGAAGATAATCACCTAATTCCCAATAACTTACTCCCACTCATCATCTGTAAAACCATACAGATATGAGAATCATACTTGGTAAATACATACCCTGGAGCAAGTTTCTAATTGGGAAATCAGTTTTCTTTTAACAGTACACAGTGAAACTGAAACATTGAAATATTTCGATGGGGTATCCCGGTATTCCTAGTCATACCTCTTCCATTATCCAGATTCACAACTGTAACCGTATAATTCTTTGCCATCTCTCCAAATCCCTTTATATGTCTTTAGTCGTAACCTTCTGCACAACCCTTTAGGCCAAATGGTTTTCTTCCTTCCCTACCGTTCGGCACCAGCCTAAGGTTTGGAAGAAGACTATCCAATAAGCATAATGGGTGTACTACCCTAGTCCTAGGAGCACTCGCAATGCGAGAGAAGGTGAAGATAAAAGACAACCGAATAAACCTTATTCCTATTTCTCCTGAACCAGAATCCATCCCCGAACTGGAACAAGTTCCTTTCGAGTTCGTATATAACCATACGATGGAGTATCCAATAAACTGTGGATCTTCGTAGTGATACGGAGTGTCCTGGAGAAATAAAAAGGTGATTTAGGATTGGCGAAGAATTACTTGGTTTGGTCGTGAATAGCAGTCGCAATTTACTTTGCCCTCTTACTAATCCCTTCTTTGTCTTTACTTAATACCTTCTGTACACCGTTTAGGCTAATTGGTTTTCATCATTCCCCACCATTCGGTACCGGCCTAAGGTTTGGAAGAAGACTATCCAATTTGCGTAATAGGTGTACTATCTCCTAAACCAAGGAGTACTCGCAACCTGAGAGAAGGTAAAACGAAAAGACAACTGAATAGTCCTATTCGTTTTCTCCAGAACCGGAAACCATCCTCGAATTCCTTCGAGTTCGTATATAACCATACGATGGTTTTGTCCAATGGAAGTAGACGTTCGTAGTAATACGGGGTGTCCTAGAGAAAAGGGTAAAAGTAGAAGTGGCAATGAGGTTTGCAACTCTGACAATCCAAAAGCCAGTATTAAAGAAGGTTCGGTCAACTTGGTCACTGAGTCATAGTCTAGGGTCGGGTCATGGTCGCTGCCAAAGAGAGAAAGAAAAGAAACACTCAGCGTGCACTCTAACCTAGATCAGAATGGTTATCACTTTATCTAATCTGGAAACCTCCCACTGTAACGTCAAATTCTTCCCCAAACCTGAAAGAAGAATTAGCCGGGATCACCCGAGGAGTAAACCAACTCATCAGTGGGAATCGGGATCCAACTATCATCGCATGATAACGTGACGGAATCCGCTCACGCTATCACACTCCAGAAGGTATGCGCATATCTGGCAAGTTTCAGTTTCTTTAGAAACTCCCGATGTGATTTTTTCCCCATGCTCTTATGACCTTGACGAAGGTCAACAAATCATAAGTCACATGTCATGTTCTACCCGTCATTGTCCAGGTTAATTTGAACCCACCCTTACAAGCCCTTGACGAAGGTCAACAAGGCTATACGACTTTCCCAAACCAACGCATCTATCTATGCAGCAGAAAGGCAACAAGCAGCTACCATACACTATGCCTTGACGAAGGCCAACAAAATTAGCATGAATACTACGTGCTACCCGTCTGAAACGACGGAGGGCTATGAGTGGTTTCTGGCGAAAACCTTTAACGTAATGAACTTGATATCGTTGAAGGAACCGGATAGCTTTATAAAAATATAGTGACGAAAACCTTTGCTAAAGAGGTCACTCCCGGTGAAGGGATCTCGCACTTTCCCCGTAGAATGAGGTGCAGGATATTCCAACTAAATACCACGATGCAAAACAAAAGTAATCGGCTATAGTGAAGTTATTGCCCTGACGCAAACGTTTGTCCAAGGGGTCACTCCCGGTGAAAGGATCTCGGCCCTTGCCTCGTCGACTGAGGAGCTGGATATTCATAACTGAATACCACTGTGCAAAACAAAAGAGAACGCCCTTGCAATAACAGCTTTTTGAAAAATGTTCCAACAACATCAGAATAGGTTTTTTTAGCTTGCATTGATCCGAATCAACGCAGTCCCATCAATTGATCACACCAATAAAGAACGAAAATAATGATGTATGTATATGCCATCCACATTCGCCACTGGGTCCCGTCATCACCCGTTAGGTTACTTAACTAACGACAGAGCGGGGACTGGACTAGCGCGGATGCAAAACATATACAACATCTACTAGTATATATATCAATATATAATATCGCTCAAGGCGTGATAAAAATGCAACATCACAGAAATGTAATCAGCATCACAGAACAATACAGATATCTGGGATCCCCGGGTTTCATAGAGCAGCTACTGAAACCCGACGTTCCCCTGGTCGTGTGGATTGCATGTGCAATGAAATCCTAGACCCCTACGGGCGCGGAAGGTTACCCGCCAAAACCTGAAGCGAGGCAGCCCCCTTCAGCAACGTTAATGGACCACCCAGCACTTCACGGAATCCGGTAACTTGGGCACCCCTCCTGGGTCAACCTATACCCCCTACGAGTGCGGCGAATAGCCCGCCAATTCTAGAGTAAAGCCCCCTCCGTCTCAACGCCATGAGATGCGGGCCCGTTGCCCTCTAGAACTCGGCTATCCGTGCACCCCTCTTGGGGTAATCCTATTACAGAAAGTAAAATATAGATACAACGGGTACATCGACCACGACCCGGTCGTTCCCCAAAAGAATAATATACAAACAGGCAGTGACGGCAGTCCACATGTCGGACGCTCGCCCCGCAATATCAAATGTACATATAAAACAAAACTGTACTAACATTGCATCCAGGCTATCCCCACGACAAATCCGCAACATCACAGCACAACACAGAACATCAACGTGAATGTCACGTTCGCAAATCCGTCTAAAAGGGCTATAGCAGTTAGACAGGATTTACCAATCAAATGACATTCACGGTCGCAGATATAATGTAAATACTGTGAACTAACATGTCTAAAATTTCGATCGATCAAATATACCCAAGTGGGCCCCAAGCACTATTGTAGCACTCACAGAAAATCTGGGCCCAAAAAGAATGTTCCAAAAACCCTATTTTCAAGTCAAAAGCCTACTGTGCAAATTTGGTACCGAGAGGAGTCAAGGTCGCCGCGGAACCGCGGCCAATGCATGGGATTGGCCGCGGTTCCGTGGTGGAACTATGACTTCATGCGCCCAAATTTCTACAGCATTCTTACAATTCCCTGCACATTATTCTGCAATGTACTGAAAAAATTTTAGAGCAAAAAAAAATTCGACAGAGAACAAGACTAGAATATGCGGTTTTCGGAAAATCCGATCGATCGAACTTGTAAGCACGATAGAGCAAGCTAGATTAGGTTAATAGCATGGCTCTGATACCAATGTAAGTGTACGGCGGCGCCCCGGCCGTCGATCCGACGACGGAAACGCGGAAACGAAAAACTTTGCAAACTAGCAAACCGGCACCACCGCGCACTTTTATCCCGGATCGGGCCATTAACCTAGCTACTAGCAAACTAAAAGATGGGTAGAGAGATATACCGAGCGATTCGTGTCCTTCGGTCTTCGTCTCCACTCCGATCTCCTCGCGCAATCTCCAGTCGTCACCTCCTCGTCGAAACGGGCACATCGCCGGGTTCTTTTACGGGCTCCCACCTCTGGACCGAGGCAACTCGGGCGCAAAGTTGGCTCGCCGACGCGTCCAAGGAATGCTGTAGACTAGTGTAGAAAACATTATCTCATTTGGGGTGAAGTTGCCTTTGGTGATGGAGGAATGAACAAGATATGAACTTGGGAATTTTGGTGGCAAGCTAAAAATGAGATGAATGATAATTTTTCCCACATGAAAAATGAACCCTCTCACTCTCTCCAAAAGTGGCCGGGCCCTCTCATATCAAATGGTGGAGAGAAAAGATCAAAACCAAGAAGGGAGGTGAGTGTAGGAAAGGAAAGAGATGACCACATCCAAAGCAAACCTCACATCAAAATGCAAATCAACTCTCATCACAATAAATGCAAAGGATGAGATTAAAATGGAATCTCATGATGCTAAATCTATCATAATGCCGCAAAATGCAAGAAACCTGTCCACAAATGCTAATTTGCAAACTTGCAAATTAGCCCCTCCATCACAAAAGTCCGGCCGTGAAGGAACAAAGAAAAACCGGCCGGAACGGAATACAAACTGGCAACTTTAGAAAACTGATCCCGTAATAAATTACAGGAAAACTCCGCGGCTGCATATACATACCCGGATTTGTATTCCCAATGAATACAAATGCAAAGAGACAAAATCTACACTTTCTAATACTAGGATCCGGCTTAAACCAAAGCCCGCTAGTAAAATCCGTCCGATCACGATCCGTGCAATACCGCACGTATCTGATCGAACCCTGCTATATCTCCATACGGCCTCTACAGCGTTTCGCCCGAAACTTGAGAAACTGGTCTGTGGGAGACTCTAAAGACTCGTCAATATTTTGGTTGTGGATTTAACCACTAGCACGTCAGAGGTATTAACCAATACGTAACGGGCTACCAGGTACTGACTAAAAAGGACGTCGATGAGCGAACTAATCCTGACACCCTACTGAGCCTGTCAGTGACAATATCCATACAGTCCGGTCCGTTCTTCTATGAGCATCGCATGGCGGGCCTAGGGGGTTGGTAAAAGTCAGACCCCCAAAAGCGGTACAAGTCGTGTCGGAGATCAGCCCAGAATACCCTGAGATACTACTGGAATACCTAACAGTAAATCTCCTGCCTTGGCTAAGGACTTTTCATATACTGGCTCTCGTAGACACAGCGCGACCTCACTCCCAATACCATGAGAGACGAACCCCTGCAGATCCGCTCATTGCCTCCATGTGGCTCGGGACTGTACCCAACTAAAACCTGTTTGCACGACTCCTTTGAGCCGTGGTAGGGTAGTAATCATAGCACAGTGGGAACTCACACGAGACAAATGACGATCTCAAGTCGATGAACTAACCTGTACACATGTCAACTGGGAACTGCTATCTGACGTCAGGTATAATACCAACTAGCAGGTTCCCGGCGAGTCCTGTCCGGTGTACTCATAACCCAATGAGCACCTGTATACATCTTAGGTGAACCAACTGACACCAGCGGCTTGTGAGACCCGCCACCGCCCCTCGTCAGGGTCTCGACTGTATACACTAGTCTACTCTGGAGTATCGATGCCCTGTTTCGAAACTCCCACGACTAGGGACCTTTTAAGGATTTGCTTATAGACCCCAGCTCCCACGTATATGATCGCCCTCATACTGCTGGCATCTATCAACGTGGAATAGTGACCTGTAAGGTCACCTAAAGCTGTACACGATGATAAAGATAAACCATATAGCATACTATCATCTCAAGTAAGACTGTCCTACCGGCATAGGTCCTCCCTCAATCATTGCAATCACGTGCCTGTGATCCAATAATTGACTCTGAGGGCACTATATCCAACAAGGGGTTGACTTGTGGAGATATGATGAGAGAGGGAGGGAATGATTTGGGTTAAGCATGGGGGCACCATCATGATTAGCATTAAATGAGGAGAGAGAGAGGTGCATGCTTGCTCCCATAACACACCCCTCTCACTCTCTCTCTATTAAGTTTTAAATCCCATTTCCTTCTCTCATAAAATTTTTCCTTCGCCTTCTCTCCCACAAACTGAAACTTTCAGCTCCTCATCAAACCTCAACCCAAATTCTTCAAGATCCCCACCTCACCTCATCAAAAACTCACCACTTCTTTCACAAAAATTGATCCTACACCCCAAGTTAACCTATGGAGCTAGTAAAGCTTGAATTTTGGAGCAAGTTGGTATAGGTATAAACCCCTAACTAATAATTAGCTAGTTATTGTGTAGGGATACATGGTAGTTTCTGTTATTGAACTTTAAGTTGTAGTTTTGGTGCCGATATCGTGATTTAGTGTGCTGTGACCCCGAGACTTTTTGATAAACCCAAAAAATGTAGTAGTGTAGTGCTACCTAACTTGAGTAGATACCCAAAGTTCGAGCCCAACCAGGGCGGTTTTGGCCGGCGACGAGGGGTACAAATCCGGCGAGATCAGTCGTCGTGGGGAGTTTGGAGTTGTAACTTGGTGGGTTTCTGTCTGCAGTGATTTTAAGCTGTCGAGTATTGTTTTGGTTTTGTGTTTTTGCAGTGGGCTAAATCTGGGATAGTTTAGTTAGTTTTAGTATTTTGTGGGTTTTAATGATAATTTGGTGGTTTATGTGGAGATTAAGTTATGTTACGGTTTTTATGGTTAGATTAGCTAGATTATGTGCTGTTGGTGTCACTTAATCCAATTTTTTTCACCTGATTAAATAAAAGTACTATAATGTTGCAATTTAGTGTTTTTTTAAAAAGTTTTTTTTAAAACGAGCTTTAGGATACAGAGTATCTGCTGTTTCTGGGGTTATTTTCTTGATGAGCAAACATATACATTAGACTATATTGGTGCTAGGAGTGTAGTGTAAAAACCTGGATGTCACGACCCGAAAGAGCACGTGACTGGCCCATGAACCATATGAAGTCTATAGGACCCCATCTGATCCAAGTAAGCCAAAAGCCCAGAAATCTAAAACCATTTTAAGGAGTAAATAAGGAAAACTGGTTTTAAGAAGTAAAGAAATCTTGTTTCGAAAATCAAAGTTTTTAAATAACAAGGCCGAATATGCATTTTTAAAATGTGTAACCTTTCCTGAAAATTTCGGCAGAGTTTCCTTTGTAAAAACTGACCCTGAACGGGGTACAACAAGAATAATATGTATGAAATGATAAAAGGCATCCCCAAGCGGGAGCTAGCTCTTCGTCAATCGACGGTCATAACCACGCAAGCAATAATAATATACAACGCCCAAGGGTGAGGATCAAAACCCAAAAAGAAACCCAAACAGCCAGAAAACCGTAATACTACAAGCGCGACCCTAAGGTCGAAATAATACAACACTGATTTCTAAGTCTGAAACAATATACAAGTTTTGGTTGATGGAATGTCTAGATACAATGAATAATAGATGAACAATAGCGGTTCTGATACAAAAGAACCCACCTACCATCGCAAGTCACCCATAAGGAAGCAGTGTGCCAGAAATGCCGCTATGGAATCTGTACGGCAAAAACCTGCAAGGACTGTGGCACAACGGGGGTGAGTTGCCAACTCGTGAATAGAAAATATCTACAAGCAGAGATCGAATGTATGACCCATCCTAGGTCAATATGATCAGATATAAATAAACCGCAATATGAATAAGTCTGAAGCATGCTAAACTGGCAAGGTAATCTCTATGCATGAGTGTAGTGCCAAGTGCTCGTGCCAGTGCCTCAGGTAATAGCATATCATAAATGTGAGGTATGATCAATGTAATCAAATCTGCATGTACGTGGATCCCGTCCACTCGTCACCCAATGACAATAACCATCATGCATGTAAATATCATAAAGCCTTTGCATGGGAAAAATATGAGGATATAAACCATCTGTGTCCCTCGCGACACGTCAAAATCATGGAACCGGAGTGTCCAGCATCGACACTCGAAAACATCATGAAAACTGTGCCCATCATCGGCACGTAAATCCTCATATATCGAGCTCCGTCAGTCCGGATCGGCCCACGGGCTCTGTCTGCAGTATCGGCCCTCGGCCCCGGCAGTACGCCCATATCCATCTATCGACTCTGGTCAGTATCCTCCGGATAACCGCCAGGTCCAACCAATCACCGGTAAGTACTCGCCACCCTGCCAGGCTCATCGTCTACTCCACGAAAAACATTTCTTGCCCCGGGGAACCATACCGGGTCCACCATGTACCCGCAATCGGCCTCATCCGCCTCCTCGAATCGGGTTTCACATGTCGCTCTCAGCACCGAGAAAACATATGGTGGACGCACTGAAATATCATATCAAGGGTAACCGGGTTTTAAAACAATTACATATTCTCCTTTTGAAACACCCACGGTTCCCAAAAACCAGAAATATCATGGAAACAACATATCTCAATGCGTATAATCAGAAAGCATGATGTATGCGACATGTAAAGAAGTGTAAGCAACATACACTGAATGCAACAGTACTACAGTGTAGTGACATGGCAATTATCGATGATGAAGTGTGTGAGCCGACAAACAAGTGTACGTGGAACATACGCATCATCGATAATAGTGCTGGTGTCCTAGCAGCATGACTGAAATATATCAACAATACAAGTGATGCAATGCAAATAGCATGAATATGCGGAATCGAATAATCAACGCAACAGTAAAGAACCTGCCTCAATAAATATATCATGCAACCTTGCCTTTTGAAATAAGACGAATCAGGGCTTTTGGTAAAATAAGGGCTACGGTGTTTTAAGAAAAGATGTGTCGCTTGAAAATATCCGTAGAATCCATTTTTGCCTATCTTTAAAATATCCCCGATTCGTTAGTTTTGAAATAGGTATGACTCGGGTCAAGTCTAATGCTTTCTATGCGAACTACGGACCCAACTATCAAGTCAATCGGGAGGGGCATGGAAACCACCTAAATCTGAGTCGATGTACATATATATATATATAGTCGGTGATCTCGCCTCAATAGTATCATGTACGATACAGTATATCATATAACATCCTCGATTCATGAGTGCGGATCTAACATTAATATAAAGCTCGTACGGTAAATTTTCGCACGGCATCCCAATAGCTAGGTACAGGTCAATATCACATTCATCTCATCACATAACAGGTATCAGTACCATCATATCACATCTCAAATACGAACTCTGTCATATCGCCGAATCTCACGGCCTCAATCAAACCTCATCGACTCATCTCAATCCCATGTATCATCCTCAATCCCGTATATGAACACATAGTCCCATACCCATGTGTAGATATACACCTCTATATTCGCACAGATAAATGAAAGAATGTATGCAAGTATATGTGTATGTGTATGTGTGGGTGCAACCACTACTCTAGGTTTTCACACAATACTAAACCAATACATCCTTATCATCAATAATTCCATTATTACCATCAATAATCCTAAACAACACATAATAAATATATGTGTGTATACGTATTCGTATACATCACCACGGACTGCGGGGGTGCTATACGCCATCCACCCGACTTCTCCCCGTAGATATAAATCTACTCATCTCGCTTCTCATGTGTCGGTGTCGATGTCGCCATCTTCATTTTTCTTTGCCTCAATATCACGTAGGGTACCTACAAGTATATCATAACGCTAAAGCACATGAAAATCACATCGGAAACCAAAATAGCACACGCTACTCGCATAGGTAAAAACCTATCGTCTCGCATGTAAACACGTTCAATATCCACTTTTCGTTGACGTGCAAACGCCACCCGACAGAAACGAATCACCAAATACCAAAATCCATGCAAAAACAAGTCGTAAATCATACGCCAACTCAAGCAAATCAACCCATATTTTACCCTAACTAGAATCAGTCAAAACTAGACATACCCAGGGTCAAGACTACTGGAAATAGGGCCATGCACCAAAATCGAGGCAATTCCCTCCTGCTCTGGCCGCAAATTGCAGCCAGAAGGAATTAATTGGTGGCCGGGGTTTGGAGTTGGGGGCTAGTGTTTTGTGTGGTGGTTCCATGGTGCCTGCACATCTCACTGTCAACTCAGTTTTATTTTTGGGGTCTCGGGGTGATAGAAGATTCTTAAATACGATCACACATTCACAGTTTTTCCCCCGACATCGTCTCATAAATCTGTATTCTGTGTTCTAGTCTCTAGTTTGATCCAAAATAACATCACACCAGGGGTTCTAAGGTCACCACAATCCTCGATGTCATCTTTAATTTCAGATCTCACATAAACCCTAACTTGAAGTTTCACAAATCCACCAAACAACACCATATCGATACAAAACTAGTATTGATGCACAAGAAATGAGATACTACTTTAATAGGTGCAGAAATTACCTCCTTTGGAAACTCAAGAAAATTCTTGAGTTGCTCAAAGTCCTCCAATCCAATCTTGCTAGGTTCAATGTGTAGCTAGTGAGCTTGGGAGCAAGTTTTGTGAAGTGGGAATGGGGTTTTGGTGAGGGAAATGAGAGGGATCTATGAATTGAAATGGAGGGAGATGAGGGGCAGGAGCAAGAGAAGCAGCAGCTCTTGTTGAAGAGGGGAGAGAAAATGAGATGGAAATGATGGAGGAAAGGGTCAAAAGTCAAAAGCAACTACTCTCTCTCTCTCTCATCATCATACTTACTTTTTCTTTCTTTTCTTTTCTTTTCCTACTCACTCCAATAGTGAACCCAAATGAACAACCATTGCAATAGAAATTTAACATAAGTGTAAAAAGTGTGGAAAATGATATGTGCACATTTTTGCACAAAAAAGCCAAAAATCCATTTAGCGATTTTATAATCGCGATTAGCACTAAATTAGCATATAACTAATCTTAAAAACATAAAAATGGCATAATTCCATAAATTACCTAATTTTAGAATTTTCCATAATTTTCCCCATTTATTTGTATTTAATTATACCGGAATATTAAAATATTCATTAAAATAATATTAAATTATAAAAAATTTCCAAAAATCATATTTTATTGTTTTGAAACGTTACAATCTACCCCCCTTAAAGAAATTCGGTCCCCGAATTTAAATTTAAACCCCCAAATAATAAAATATTTCAATACAAATTCCAAGTAATCGGGGCTCCGAAATCAGCAATACATAAAACGTATCATAGCGCAATGCATGCGCATGAGTACTGAGCAGATAACTCAAAAGCAATACCCCGTCAAGCATCCCGCAATCATCGGAGTTATGGTAAAGACACAAATATCAAATCCAATACAAAACCAATATGATATAGATCAGAACTATACATGTTGACATCCAATCTATACATGTGAATAGCTGATATAAATGCATGCCAAATCTTTTTAAGTCGCTGTGCGATGCGCGTAACACTGCACAGTGGCGGACGTTTTTCATAAGAAAATAACTATATACGTATATATATCCTTTGTTTAATAGGTACGTTCCGCCGTTTTGAAAACAATTTAGAAAGGTTTCCTTGTTTTTAAACGTTTCGTGTCATATCGGACACGTAGGTATATATATATCGAGACCATAGCTCGCTCTTTGGAAATCCCTTCGAACTATCAATGCATGCAAAATATATCCAGGCACTGTCCTCTGACTAGTCCTGCTCAGTATGAAAACAAATATCCAATATCATAAAAATGTACTGCTCCAAAAGGAATAAATCCCAAAAATGCACATAACACCACCCTGTGCGTCTGGTGCGCACGGAAATCCAAAATCCATATATGTGTCATACATATGCACAAAACAACATCTAGATGCAATGGGTGTGCACGAAGTATCTGTCTTAGGCAACCGGTGTACCTGACAGCAAAACCAGGTGCATCTGACATGCACGAAAAATCTCGATTTAGTGCATCTGGTGTGCACCAAAATCGTATCTCAAAACATGCGCCCAACATGCGCGAAAAATTCAAATCGGTGCATCCTTCATGCATGAATGAAAATCTAAACCCTGCGCACTCAACATGCACGGAATCACGAAATCCAATAGAAAACGCCGAACATGCGTAAGTCCAGTCAAAAGCACGGAGTGCAAGAATCATAAATATCAGGGTCAAGTCGACGATATATAATGCGGCTCAATCAAAATCAAGTGTTTCGCGATGGAAAATCTCACAACCGTGTGCATCAGCGTGCACAAATCAAATCAAAACACTAAAAGTTCATGAAATCTATGCTGGAAGCGTAAATCAAATCATCGGCATAAAGTAGGTATGAAATCACAATCAATACCTCAAGAGTAATATCTATGCACAAGGTATAAATACCCAGTAGGTGCAACCATGGTGGAAGAAAACAAATATCATGAAACTCAGTCATCAAGACTAAATCATGCGAATAGATCGCCCAAAATACCGAAATCCAAGGTGACGGATAGGTGATAGTCAAATCACAAATCAAAAATACCGCCGTCGGTATATCCTCCTTCAAGTCGAGAAGGTGCCGGTACCTCCAATGCAAGCGGCGCAAGATATCTACTTGCCTCTTGCTCGCGGCTGGCGTCCTCTGCCTCTGGTTCCTTATCTTCCCTGTGGATTACCAATCTCGCAATCCATCGGCTCATCGGCCCGGTCAGGTGCGCAGACAGGAACGATTCCGTTCTGGCACTTTCCTGGTCATCTCTCGGTCAATTCTCACGACCGCTCGTAAAGCAGTACATCTCTGGCGCCGACCTATGGTCCTCTGAATGCATGTTCACACCATAATATTGCATTATTATATTCCCCATTCTTATTCTTTTTATAAATAAACAGGTGCTTTTGACGCATGTCTGCTACATATTAAAAATTACAGGTTCTTGGATCTAAAACAGTGAAAACAATGAAAAGGCAAGGCAAAAGTGAGACTACGAATGATAAATGGTGAAATCTTGATCGCGTCTACATGTTGAGGAACAATGAACGAGAGTTCACCGAGTATAAAGGCAGTGACACGAAGAAACAGTAAAGGTCCACTACAATTTTCACTGGAAAGATCTGGAAGAGAACGAGAAAACAATCTGCAAAAAAGACCTGAAGAAACAGGAAGTACAAGTCATAAGAAGCCATCACAAGAAAGCACATGGGCCAATTCTACTTTTTGGCCGCGGAACCGCGGCCAAACCAGGCCTTGGGCCGCGGTTCCGCGGCGGGCTTAAGGGAACAGTGGAATTAATTTTTACCAAATTGTGAGGCGGATTTGACTAGTCAACCTAGGGCTATTTTTGTAAATTTAGACATGCGGATCAAAATGTAAACTAGGGTTTCTATTTCCTATAAATAGAACTCTAAATCATTGTAAACTTTATGCCTCCTTTTAATAAAATACAAATTCTTTTGGAGAGCATCGGTGTTTCTTTTCCATTCAGAAATTCAGATCTGACAACCCTGCATGGATGATTGGAGGGATGCATCTGTAAGTAGATTTAATTTCTCGCCCTAGTTTAGATTTAAATTCTTTCCCCTAGGTAGATTTAATTTCATGCCCTAGGAACTTGTTTAGGGTTTAGCTTTGGGAAAGGATTTTGAGAGATGAGGTCTCTCATCCCTTTCTTACCCATCAAATATTTACAATAGAACTCCATGCATACACGCGCATACCGCGCCCTACGGCATCCTACCCCTCGAGGTAGCGGTGACACCGTAGTGTAAAAGTCCGGTTGCGCGCGTTTTCCATGGAGGTTAGGGTAAGGATCTCTAAAGGAAGGACAAGAACCTAGAGGAAGGAACACCTTCCCGAATGGATCTAATCCCCTTTATTGATAATTACCATAACTCCTCACAGATCTTCATCCGGGTATAGAAAGCGTTGAGATTTACTTGCATTTCCAAACCATCCCTAAACCTAACCCTAGCAAGAATAGATCTAGATAATTGCCCTAGGTTAATTAGGTTTTTAGATTTAATAATTAATCTGAACACCCTTCGGAATTAACTCGTAAGCGCGAATCGGAAATTCACAACATCCCTGTGGATCGACCCGTACTCACCGGCTAGCTTCATGCGACGCCGTTCTTGATTGCGGTAATAGATAGTTTTTGACATACGAATCAAATGGCGTTGTTGCCAGGGATGGCGTGTCATTTCATTTTCGCAATTTCGGGTTAATCAAAATTTAAAAAAAATCATAAAAATCTAAAAAATCACAAAAAAATTATAAAAATATATCAATTGTTATTTTTGGAAAGGATACTTTTTTGTTTGAATTTTTGCAGGATATACAAAATCTGATCTGGAAATTCCCAGAAAGCGAAACAGAAATCAGAAGATCTAAACAGCAGGGGATTAATTCAACAGAACACCAAAGGAAATGTGGAGATCTGAACCGTCCAAAATACCGCGGATCCGCCGCATTACTCTGCTCCCACCGCGGAAGCGCCGCCATCTGGTGACATCGGCAAAATCTGAACTCGTGTCTCGCACGTATAGCCGCGGAACCGCCGCGGTAGGCCCTCTTTGACCGCGGAAACGCGACCTTTTGGTGACATCATCCTCTGCAATTTGCACTGTAAGCTCCTCTGTTATTTCTCCTCTGCAAATTTCAATATATTTTCTGAAAATTGCCTGCAGAATTTCTCGCGCTTTAAAAATATATTCCCTTCCATATAACAATCTTGTGCAGGATTTTTGGGCCCCGCTTAAAATAGAAATTGATTGCAAGTAATTTTTTTTGTTGCATATCTTTTCTCGAATATCTTTTTGCAACAATTTTTTCCAAATAAAGATTCTTGTGATATGCTTAAAATAATAACTGATTGCAAGTAATATTTTTTGGTTGCATATCTTTAATTAAAAATCTTTTTGCAACAATTTTCAAATAAAGAAAAAGAAAAAGGAAAATTAGTATTAGAAAACTTGCAAACTTTTGCCGCAAATAAATCTTTGCACCAACCAACCTTCTTTCTTTTCCCCTTCTTCTAACAGGGGTACCCCACATAATAAATCACTTGCCGAACTTTGGTATCCCGAGCCTAATTTTGCGTCGTATGTCAATTTGTTCGGTCAATTTAAAGACGATCCCTCCTTGCCAAAAATATCTTTGAAAGATCAAATAGAGACGTCTAGAAGAAACAGTTTGACTTTTCAACCCACTTTGTGTCAATCAAGTCAACCTTTACCACCTCCATATGTTGATACCAATTTTTTAAGTCCTTCTGTCTCTCCTAAGCCGATGTCCATTGCTGAGCATATTGCTCAATCTCGCAGTTGATCTTTCACCCCTCTCCACTCATCTAGTTCTAGTGATCCACACGACTATTCATCTTTTTATCCATATGTTGACCCTACCCCTGTCCAATCACCCACTTCCTACCAGTCCCACCCGACTTTCCCACCTTCTCTAGACAATGTTTCTACACAGCCATTAGGGAGTTTCACATATCCAAACGATCTCGAATCTTTTACCGAAACCCCCTTACCACCCAAGTCTAGTTTGGAAGAGTCGTTGGAGGCGTATATCGCAGCAACAAATAAAATGACTAGGAATGTGGAAGCATCTATAACCGCCCTTATGCAACCTAGTGAACCGGTAGCTAGTTTCCCACTAGCTCAAAAATTTTCAATGTATAAGGAGGCGGTTGGACAGAGTGAGAATATGAGAGGATTTTCAAATCAAACCTACGCTTATCCAATTGAAGCCCACAACTCCTGTTTTCCATCGATTGCCCTAAATAGTTCACCTGTTGAAAATAAAAACGAGTTGTGTGATTTTGTAGTGTTTGATTTGCCAAATTGTGAAGAACCCCTTTCGAGTGAAACCGCACTTAATCCTTTCGATCTTTACACCTCCCATCTAGAACCTAAATCGATAGATATCCATGCTTTTGATGAGGTGTCTAAAGAAATTAATTTTCACTTGATTGAGGATATAGACGCCGGGAATATTTCGGATGATGAACCTGTCGATTTAATTGAAATTTTATGTTCGAATCATCATCCCGTGTCACTAAATGTTTCTCCCGAACCTTATATGCGTCTTGATTTTGAAGATAATGGCATGGATGAGTTGAACTTTGAGGAGAATTATGATGATAGTATTGAGGAGAGTTTTGAGGATCATATTGAGGTTGAACCATTCTTGTTTGATCCGTCGGATTTTCCAATTCATCCTCTTGAACCTTTACCTAAATCACCCTCCCTCCTTTCCATCGTTCCGACCATGCTTGAAGACTGTGAGCTTGAAAAGTTTTCTTTTGAATCCGATGCTGTTCTCACAGATGATAACACTTACGAGTGTTTCACTTTTTCGGACGATGTTGATGACTCACTGCCCGAGTTTGAGTCCTTTACATTTTCAGATGAGTTAGTTGAACCATCAGACTCGGTTGATTACAGTAGTTTCGAACCATTGATGGAATCTTTTAAGTTCGAGACAGTTTACTACGGTGAGAATGAGACTATCCCTAATTCACTTCCTTTCGTCCTTCCTATCATTCCGACCGGACAAAAGACTGTTACGCTTTCATCCCCAATACCTAGTTCGGCGTACCCATGTTTTCTTGCGAATCTTGAGGGATTTGACCCCATTTCCCGACGGGTTGATAGGTTAGCGCAATCGCTTATAACATATTGGTCATCACATATTGCGCTAATTTATTCACTCGATTTACACCCTCAAGATCGCGCGACCCTTCTTTCTCCTTTCCGCCCTTCTTCTCCCCCACCGAGACCATATTCTACCATTCTTCTTTCCACACGGTCTCGCGTGTTTCTCATTTCCTTCCTCCACACCCCATTCTTGCACCAACTATACCATTACCACGATAAGATTTTTGAATGGTTGGTGCTAACCTTTGGCTTGTGTAAGGCCAAGCTTAAGTTTGGGGGGAGCCTTGTTGTATATATGTATATATATTTTTGTTTTCTTTTTCTAAATAAAAAAAAATTTCAAAACAATAAAATAAAAAAATAAATTATAAATAAATAAACAGGGGAGTGCCGGTATTTTGACCCTCTTGGTATAGCATGACAGTGAGGACACTGTCAAGTTCAAGTCTGGGGGTATGCTCCGTACGTCTTCTTCCTTCGTATTCATTTGTACATATTTTTTTGCATTTGCATACTTATTTGAAAACCCATAAAATTTGAATTTTTTTTGAAAAATTATAAAATTTATTGTATTCAATTTTGGTTAATTGACTTGAGTTTGACAAATAGGTTAACTAGCTAGGAACAACTAGATCTTTGACTTAGTAAATTAAAAACCCTAAAAATAACTTTCCTTAAGTTTAGCGGTAGAAAATATATGTCTTTGTATTTTATTTAGAAATAGGCAAATTTTGAGTTCACTTCTGGGGCTAAGTCGAAACAAAGGAAAAGTATTGATATTCTTATTAGAGTATAAGTTTGAAAAATAATTCCTAGCTTAAGTCTAGATTCTGAAAATGCATACCCTACAATTTGCACAGTCACGCACCTTGAAACTTGCAATAGTAGAAGAGACCTTGAAATGCTCTTGTCTAAAGTCCTTAGTTCAATGAAAATGAAAATTAAAAAATAAAAAGTGTGAATAAAGAATAAAAAAATGAACACTGGTTTTTGTGATTACTTAAGGCTGTAAAAAAAGAAAAATATTTAGCGAGGGTGCTTCATCACCTAGTGCCTTAGACCAACTAGTTTGGGAGTCACTGCTAAAGCCTTGGGTGTTGCAAGACTAGGAATTACGCTTTAATGTGCAAACACATTTTTTAATCGGTCGTTGGTACCTCAAGAAGTATTAACGGTCGCATGAAGGATGTGTAAGCAAAATTCAGTTAAAAATTCACCAATTAAGAAGTGCTTTGGACAACAGACGAGAGTATGATTGCTTGATTTGAATTTCCAAGTGTAGGGGTGATCTATACACACACGTAGGGGTATGTGATTGGAGTTTAGATGAGAGAAAGGAGTGAAGAATAGAACTTGTATCTCTAGTAGAGTTGATAAAAATTCCTAAGTGGAGATGGAACCCTAGAAGGAAAACTTAAGAGATGCCGAAAGCTAAGTAAGTCTATACAACATGTATAATCCTAAGTTAAATGATGAGGATGTGTGAAGAATATGGGTGGATAGTTTACGAGTCGACGATAATAGAATTCCTTGTTAGAAAACCTAATTGGAGAATAAAAGTCGAAAAGCCGAATTGATAGGATTTTGTGGGTAGTATCCACTGAAAACCCTCAGGAGATAACACTCCTCCTACTAGGGACACCTAGAGGTTTAACGGCTTGTGAACGTGCTTAGTGCAATCGCATTTCCCTGCAAAAGTGCGGTTAGGATTTTAGTGAATAAAAAATAAGTTTGCTCGAGGACGAGCAAAAGATAAGTTTGGGGGTATTTGTTCACACCATAATATTGCATTATTATATTCCCCATTCTTATTCTTTTTATAAATAAACAGGTGCTTTTGACGCATGTCTGCTATATATTACAGGTTACAGGTTCTTGGATCTAAAACAGTGAAAACAATGAAAAGACAATGCAAAAGTCAGACTACGAATGATAAATGGTGAAATCTTGATCGCGTCTAGATGTTGAGAAACAATGAACGAGAGTTCACCGAGTATAAAGGCAGCGACACGAAGAAACAGTAAAGGTCCACTACAATATTCACTGGAAAGATCTGGAAGAGAACGAGAAAACAATCTGCAAAAAGACCTGAAGAAACAGGAAGTACAAGTCATAAGAAGCCATCACAAGAGCACATGAGCCAATTCTACTTTTTAGCCGCGGAACCGCGACCAAACAAGGCCTTGGGCCGTGGTTCCGCGGCGGGCTTAAGGGAACAGTGGAATTAATTTTTACCAAATTGTGAGGCGGATTTGACTAGTCAACCTAGGGCTATTTTTGTAAATTTAGACATGCGGATCAAAATGTAACCTAGGGTTTCTATTTCATATAAATAGAACTCTAAATCATTGTAAACTTTATGCCTGCTTTTAATAAAATACAAATTCTTTTGGAGAGCATCGGTGTTTTTTTTCCATTCAGAAATTCAGATCTGACAACCCTGCATGGATGATTGGAGAGATGCATCTGTAAGTAGATTTAATTTCTCGCCCTAGTTTAGATTTAAATTCTTTACCCTAGGTAGATTTAATTTCATGCCCTAGGAACTTGTTTAGGGTTTAGCTTTGGGGAAGGATTTTGAGAGATGAGATCTCTCATCCCTTTCTTACCCATCAAATATTTACAATAGGACTCCATGCATACAAGCACATACCGCGCCCTACAACATCCTACCCCTCGAGGTAGCGGTGACACCGTAGTGTAAAAGCCCGGTTGCGTGCGTTTTCCATAGAGGTTAGGGTAAGGATCTCTAAAGGAAGGACAAGAACCTAGAGGAAGGAACACCTTCCCAAATGGATCTAATCCCCTTTATTGATAATTACC
This sequence comes from Agapanthus africanus, assembly GCA_030015575.1. Classification (NCBI taxonomy): domain Eukaryota; kingdom Viridiplantae; phylum Streptophyta; class Magnoliopsida; order Asparagales; family Amaryllidaceae; genus Agapanthus; species Agapanthus africanus. Next base: position 327,532,931 of record JASDDO010000031.1, read on the forward strand.
ATAACTCCTCACAGATCTTCATCCAGGTATAGAAAGCGTTGAGATTTACTTGCATTTCCAAACCATCCCTAAGCCTAACCCTAGCAAGAATAGATCTAGATTATTGCCCTAGGTTAATTAGGTTTTTAGATTTAATAATTAATCCGAACACCCTTCGGAATTTACTCGTAAGCGCGAATCAGAAATTCACAACATCCCTGTGGACCGACCCGTACTCACCGTCTAGCTTCATGCGACGCCGTTCTTGATTGCGGTAATAGATAGTTTTTGACATACGAATCAATGCACATCACACATCGGCTTCTGGTGCAAATCTTATTGCAGCAGTGTACTGGAAGGAATTCCTGCTCAAGGTCTCTCCTGATCTTTCCTAAGCCAAACTGTACGGAAGCTGGTACTCTGGAATAATCTTTTCTCGCCTTCTGGACATCTGCGTCCTTAGTACAACATCTCCTCGGAAGCTAGTCGCATCCCTGCGCCTCTATATGCATATCCGACCTTTAATCTTAACGGGAAATAGCAACGGCTCGTCTGCATCTCGCACGAACTTCTTGTCCCGCTTGTCTGTATCATCGCCTATTTCGGCGTCGCGTCTCTATCCACGCACTGCAATACCCTTGGCTACTGTCCCTCCGAAGTCCCTCACACGGACTCGAAATCACGAACTCGGTATCTTCATCACTCAGTAGAAGATATCTAGTCGAACACGTCCTCAGCGTGCATATCGCATCTCTGATGTCAACGGAGTGGAACATCATCTCGTCGAAATCTAATGCGAACTCTTCACTCCATTCTGCTTCAATATCGACTGATCCGGACTCATCTCATCATGGCTACACAGACTGCGCTCCAACGGCTATGCTCGTATCTAGAATCTCCCAAGCAGTGTCCCATCACATGACATCCGAATGATGTCGAATCGTCCGATCGACTCGTCAGAACCTGCGTGAAGTCGTCTCTAGCTGGAATCAATCTACCTGATGAACTCGCATTGGGGTAAGCGAACGAACCATATGTCCTAGTTATTAATCCTCGGTGACTAGCGACTTACTATCATATCTCTAAGAATATGCTCATGCTGCAGTAGCTCCAATCATCTGGGCGATATCTCATCATTCGCAGCAGCAACTGGCTCAATCCTCTGGTGCCGATCAGCACATCCGGAAATCTCGTAAAAGCGATCAATCCAACGCTCATGGCGCGAAAAAACAATAAGACGACACCTCAATATGCAATTGTAAGTCTCTGGAATCACGCCCTGGTCAGTCCTCATCCACGACAAGCTCATGCTGACGCAACTCGAGCCGTAGCTCACTCTGCCCGTGCAATCGTGGCAGCAAAACCATAACCAGTATCGATGAGGATAGATCATAGGAAGGAATATAATACTGTGCAAGGAAATGTACGTCCTAAGGTTTCTTAAGCGGAGTGGCGTGTCGTAAGTATGCCGCGGAACATACATACGGTACGTCCCTCTACTCAAGCTACCTACTCCATCAACCAAGGGTCATCCTATGCGACGAAAGTTCGGGTATAATACCCCCTCGACTAACTCTAAATTTTGTAAGGTCAAGCCTAAGTTCTGTATATAGATAACGCCCTAGGCTCCACATAGTCAAACTTAGACTCGAACCAAGGTCAACCTAGCGCTCTGATACCAACTTTGTCACGACCCGAAAAAGCACGTGACTGGCCTTTGAACCATAGGAAGTCGATAGGACCCCATCTGATCCAAGTAAGCCAAAAGCCCAGAAATCTAAAACCAATTTAAGGAGTAAATAAGGAAAACTGGTTTTAAGAAGTAAAGAAATCTTGTTTCGAAAATCAAAGTTTTTAAATAACTAAGCCGAATATGCATTTTTAAAATGTGTAACCTTTCCTTAAAATTTCGGCAGAGTTTCCTTTGTAAAAACTGGTCCCGAACGGGGTACAACAAGAATAATATGTATGAAATGATAAAAGGCATCCCCAAGCGGGACCTAGCTCTTCGCCAATCGACGGTCACAACCACGCAAGCAATAATAATATACAACGCCCAAGGGCGAGGATCAAAACCCAAAAAGAAACTCAAACAGCCAGAAAACCGTAATACTACAAGCGCGACCCTAAGGTCGAAATAATACAACACTGATTTCTAAGTCTGAAACAATATACAAGTTTTGGTTGATGGAATGTCTAGATACAATGAATAATACATGAACAGTGGCGGTTCTGATACAAAAGAACCCACCTACCAACGCAAGTCACCCATAAGGAAGCAGTGTGCCAGAAATGCCGCTATGGAATCTGTACGGCAAAAACCTGCAAGGACTGTGGCACAACGGGGGTGAGTTGCCAACTCGTGAATAGAAAATATCTACAAGCAGAGATCGAATGTATGACCCATCCTAGGTCAATATGATCAGATATAAATAAACCTCAATATGAATAAGTCTGAAGCATGCTAAACTGGCAAGGTAATCTCTATGCATGAGTGTAGTGCCAAGTGCTCGTGCCAGTGCCTCAGGTAATAGCATATCATAAATGTGAGGTATGATCAATGTAATCAAATATGCATGTACGTGGATCCCATCCACTCGTCACCCAATGACAAAAACAATCATGCATGTAAATATCATAAAGCCTTTGCATGGGAAAAATATGAGGATATAAACCATCTGTGTCCCTCGCGACACGTCAAAATCATGGAACCGGAGTGTCCAGCATCGACACTCGAAAACATCATGAAAACTGTGCCCAGCATCGGCACGTAAATCCTCATATATCGGGCTCCGTCAGTCCGGATCGGCCCACGGGCTCTGTCTGCAGTATCGGTCCTCGGCCCCGGCAGTACGCCCATATCCATCTATCGACTCTGGTCAGTATCCTCCGGATAACCGCCAGGTCCAACCAATCACCGGTAGGAACACGCCACCCTGCCAGGCTCATCGTCTACTCAACGAAAAACATTTCTTGCCCCGGGGAACCATACCGGGTCCACCATATACCCGCAATCGGCCTCATCCGCCTCCTCGAATCGGGTTTCACATGTCGCTCTCAGCACCGAGAAAACACATGGTGGACACACTGAAATATCATATCAAGGGTAACCAGGTTTTAAAAAAATTACATATTCTCCTTTTGAAACACCCACGGTTCTGAAAAACCAGAAATATCATGGAAACAACATATCTCAATGCGTATAATCAGAAAGCATGATGTATGCGACATGTAAAGAAGTGTAAGCAACATACACTGAATGCAACAGTACTACAGTGTAGTGACATGGCAATTATCGATGATGAAGTATGTGAGTCGGCAAACAAGTGTACGTGGAACATACGCATCATCGATAATGGTGCTGGTGTCCTAGCAGCATGACTGAAATATATCAACAATATAAGCGATGCAATGCAAATAGCATGAATATGCGGAATCGAATAATCAACGCAACAGTAAAGAACCTGCCTCAATTAATATATCATGCAACCTTTCCTTTTGAAATAAGACGAATCAGGGCTTTTGGTAAAATAAGGGCTACGGTGTTTTAAGAAAAGATGCGTCGCTTGAAAATATCCGTAGAATCCCTTTTTGCCTATCTTTAAAATATCCCCGATTCGTTAGTTTTGAAATAGGTATGACTCGGGTCAAGTCTAATGCCTACTATGCGAACTACGGACCCAACTATCAAGTCAATCGGGAGGGCATGGAAACCACCTAAATCTGAGTCGATATACATATATATATATATATATAGTCGGTGATCTCGCCTCAATAGTACCACGTACGATACAGTATATCATATAACATCCTCGAGTCATGAGTGCGGATCTAACATTAATATAAAGCTCGTACGGTAAATCGTCGCACGACATCCCAATAGCTAGGTACAGGTCAATATCACATTCATCTCATCACATAACAGGTATCAGTACCATCATATCACATCTCAAATACGAACTCTGTCATATCGCCAAATCTCACGGCCTCAATCAAACCTCATCGACTCATCTCAATCCCATGTATCATCCTCAATCCCGTATATGAACACATAGTCCCATAACCATGGGTAGATATACACCTCTATATGCGCACAGATAAATGAAAGAATGTATGCAAGTATATGTGTATGTGTATGTGTGGGTGCAACCACTACTCTAGGTTTTCGCACTATACTAAACCAATACATCCTTATCATTAATAATTCCATTATTACCATCAATAATCATAAACAACACATAATAAATATATGTGTGTATACGTATTCGTATACATCATCACGGACTACGGGGGTGCTATACGCCATCCACCCGACTTCTCCCCGTAGATATAAATCTACTCACCTTGCTTCTCATGTGTCGGTGCCGATGTCGCCAACTTCATCTTCTTTGCCTCAATATCACGTAGGGTACCTACAAGTATATCATAACGCTAAAGCATATGAAAATCACATCGGAAACCAAAATAGCACACGCTACTTGCATAGGTAAAAACCTATCGTCTCGCATGTAAACACGTTCAATATCCACTTGTCGTTGACGTCCAAACGCCACCCGACAGAAACGAATCACCAAATACCAAAATCCATGCTAAAACAAGTCGTAAATCATACGCCAACTCATGCAAATCAACCCAGATTTTACCTTAACTGGAATCAGTCAAAACTAGACATGCCCAAGGTCAAGACTACTGGAAATAGGGCCATACACCAAAATCGAGGCAATTCCCTCCTGCTCTGGCCGCAAATTGCAGCCAGAAGGAATTAATTGGCGGCCGGGGTTTGGAGTTGGGGGCTAGTGTTTTGTGTGGTGGTTCCATGGTGCCTGCACATCTCACTGTCAACTCAGTTTTATTTTTGGGGTCTCGGGGTGATAGAAGATTCTTAAATACGATCACAGATTCACAGTTTTTCCCCCGATATCGTCTCATAAATCTGTATTCTGTGTTCTAGTCTCTAGTTTGATCCAAAATAACATCACACCAGGGGTTCTAAGGTCACCACAATCCTCGATTTCATCTTTAATTTCAGATCTCACATAAACCCTAACTTGAAGTTTCACAAATCCACCAAACAACACCATATCGATACAAAACTAGTATTGATGCACAAGAAATGAGATACTACTTTAATAGGTGCAGAAATTACCTCCTTTGGAAACTCAAGAAAATTCTTGAGTTGCTCAAAGTCCTCCAATCCAATCTTGCTAGGTTCAATGTGTAGCTAGTGAGCTTGGGAGCAAGTTTTGTGAAGTGGGAATGGGGTTTTGGTGAGGGAAATGAGAGGGATCTATGAAGTGAAATGGAGGGAGATGAGTGGCATGAGCAAGAGAAGCAGCAGCTCTTGTTGAAGAGGGGAGAGAAAATGAGATGGAAATGATGGAGGAAAGGGTCAAAAGTCAAAAGCAACTAACTCTCTCTCTCTCTCATCATCATACTTACTTTTTCTTTCTTTTCTTTTCTTTTCCTACTCACTCCAATAGTGAACCCAAATGAACAACCATGGTAATAGAAATGTAACATAAGTGTAACAAGTGTGGAAAATGATATGTGCACATTTTTGCACAAAAAAGCCAAAAATCCATTTAGCGATTTTATAATCGCGATTTGCACTAAATTAGCATATAACTAATCTTAAAAACATAAAAATGGCATAATTCTATAAATTACCCAATTTTAGAATTTTCCATAATTTTCCCCATTTATTTGTATTTAATTATACCGGAATATTAAAATATTCATTAAAATAATATTAAATTATATAAAATTTCCAAAAATCATATTTTATTATTTTGAAATGTTACACTGGACCAGTTTTACCTGACTTTGGCCGATATCAAGCCTATGGTGGCCGGCCCAATTTTGGTGGAACATGTTGAATTTTTGCAGGTAGCTGTCTGTAGGTATTATAAGAGGTTTGGTCTTGTTTATTTTTCTTGTTTTTGCTCCAGATAAAATCTGGGACCATTTACCTATAATTTATGTAGTGGGACTTGTGCGACACGTACGTTACGAGGTAGGTTTAGTGTTGCTGTGTGTCGCAGCGTGTCGGGGTGGTTTTTGATGTATGCACACACGTTTGGTGTTACGTATACACACACGTTTAGCTTGCGATGCTAGTTTCTCGTTTGGACTTGATATCGCGTTTTTGCAGGATTTTGCCTTATGTACGTTATTTATGTAAATTCTAGGTTCGCGGGCAGGGACTTCGGACGCCGCGAAGAAGGAGAAGCAGGTGGTCGGATACACTTAGCACCAGATGACCAGTGAGTAGATTTAACATCTATGGGGAAATCGCCCGTATGGCGTTATGCGTCAAAGCTTGATAGGATATTGTAGCCGCATATTCATATTCATATATGTTACTTTTGCATAAGCATCGCTACAGGCCATTATATTGTTATGCTCGATTTATTACCTAGTAGGCACTGCACTATTACTGACGGTTCATGCGCACATATACATTGTATATTCATATTGATGCACATATACATTGCTACATCCATACTTGCGCACATATACATTGTATATCCATATTGATGCACATATACATTGCTACATTCATACTTGCGCACATATACATTGTATATCCATATTGGTGCACATATACATTGGTGCATCCATACTTGCGCACATACACATTTGTATATCCATATTGGTGCACATATACATTGCTACATCCATACTTGCACACATATACATTATATATCCATATTGGTGCACATATACATTGCTACATTCATACTTACGCACATACACATTTGTACATCCATATTGGTGCATATATATATTGTACACTTATACTTTTGTATATACTACTCGTACATTCATATTGGCACACATACATGTTGTGCACTCATGCTTGCGTATATACCACTGGTACATCCATATTAGCACACATACATGTTGTACACTCATGGTTGCGTATATACCACTTGTACATCCATATTGGCACACATACATGTTGTACACTCATACTTGCGTATATACCACTTATACATCCATTTTGGCACACATACATATTTTACACTCATACTTGCGTATATACCACTTGTACATCCATATCGGTGCACATACATATTGTACACTCATACATGCGTATACATCACTTGTGCATCCATATATACCTACATACATACTTATTGCACATACATTGATGATGATGGCTTTGGTTTTGGAGAATTGGGGAGCGCAGGAGATATTTTCAAAACTGGATCCATTTAAAAGAGCGGTTTTTCCCTTAATATGTCATATCACTGTTCCATGTTACATGATATTCAGATATGCTTACATTTTTATCATATGCCGCATACATCATGCTTTATGATTTTACACATTGAGATATGCTGTTTTCATGAGATTTTTGGATTTGAAAATCGTGGCTATTTCAAAAGAAAGCATGTACTGTTTTAAAAACCAGGTTTCTCTTGATATGATATTTCAGAACGTCCACCATACGTTTTCTCGGTTCTGAGACGTGTGACTTGTGAAACCCGATTTGAAGAGCTGGATGAAACCGATTGCGGGTATATGGTGGACCCGGTATGGTACCCCGGGGCGAGAACAGATTGTTGTGCTGTAGACGATGAGCCTGGAAGAGCGACTACTACCTACCGGTGATTGGTTAGACCTGGCAGTTATCCGTAGGATACTGATCAGAGTTGAGAGATGGATATGGGCCGACCTGTACTGCCGGGGCCCCAGGGCCAATTTTCGCAGACAGAGCCCGTGGGCCGATCCGGACTGACGGAGCCCGATATATGAGGATTTGCGTGTCGATGTTAGACACGGGTATTTCATGATATTTTCGAGTGCCGATGTTGGGCACTCATGTTTCCACGAGATTTACAAGATTTGAGGGCCGATTAGATTGACGGCGCTTGAGTTTTAGGGATTTGGGGTGTATTTGGTAGACATCGGGTTTTTCCACGATGATGATTCATGTAGATGATATTCTATCCCATGCTCGGCATTCATTGATATACATTGCATCCTGTAGTTGTAGTACTTGATAGGGTACTGCGCATGATTATTGCATGCCCAGATTATCATATTGATGTTATCAGATTGCACATGTTATGCATGATTATTGCATACCCAGTTCATCATATAGATGTTATCAGATTGCACATGTTAGAGTATCGCAGTACGTGCATACTTGCGATTACCTTTATATGTTATTTACTACTCACGAGTTGGCAACTCACCCCCGTTGTGCCACAGTATTTGCAGGTCGACCCTCAGAGTAGTTGCGGCAGGGCTACCTCTTTATATCTTTTTGCTACGGATACCACTGCAGTTGGCGTGTGAGCCGTTTGCTTATAGGTGGGTTTTGCGGTATCCGTTTATTTTCCATTTGTACACTCTATTGTATCTAGTACTCTCCATCTACCATTTCATGTATTGACTTAAAGACCGGTTGTGAGGACGATGTTGTATATATTTTGTGACTCTGAATATCAAGCTCGTGTGAGCCGACTTTTATTTATGCAGTTTTGCCTCTTTTATGTTGTTTACATTTATATTGTTTTTTTCTTCGCTACGGCGTTGTATAGTATTCTTGTGGTGGTCGTTCCGCCGTTGGGCGTGATTGCTCCCATTTGGGATGCTCTTTATATTTCATGCATTGGTTCACATTTGTTTTCATGTTGTAACTGTTTCGGGGCTTGTATTTACAAGGGAGGTGCTGTCGGATTTTTAATAAGATAATTTAAACTCGAAAGATTTTTACGTGAGATTTATAAATGTTTTTAACAAATGTTTTCATCACTTATCCTTTTTATGGTTTAGATTTCTGGGTTTTCGGCTTACTTAAATTTCGTTACGCCTTGAGACGTTACGTGGTTTAAGTGCCGGTCACGGGCTGAACTTTAGGTCGTGACACTGGGGAACGTTGGTCCCTCTCCAACCTATAATTGTTATAAGACCGAGCAGGAAATAGGGGATTATCAGGATTCCCATGCCGCCCAAACGAAGAAAGTACATGTTGATGCATCTTCTTCGGGTGTGTTCATTATAGAGAACTGTTTCTCAGTATCCTTTACATCCTGGATATGAGATACCGGATCAGGATCCCACATATATAATATGTTATATGGACTATAGATAGGTAGAGAACTGAGAATGAGTGATAAGTTTCAAGAGTTGGAAACGTTGCAAGTGTTGTATCCAATTTATTGGCAGTTATCACCCTGTATTACCAAATACATTAATTCTGAACAAATGTTATTAGATACCGAACCCGATATACAACATCATATACAACATCATATCAGTCTCTTTATTTAATAAAGAAGGATATAATTTTGTATTGTTGGATAATGTTTTGAACATTTCCTATATCAAGAGTTGATCGGTTCAGGTACGTTATCTAAAAGCATATACGTTCTAAATCAAACCATAATTCTTAACGTACAAAACGTACACAAGAGGAAGAGTTTAGAAATGAACGAATCCTTCTTGAGGTATTGTAGACTATGTCATATCAATTCGACCCGACTGGCTAAGTTACATAAAGATGCATATTTAAATCATTTTGAATTTACATCTTATGAAACTTGCCAGTCATGTCACAAAGATAAGAAGACCATAGCTCCGTTTATTGGAGAGAAAGAGTTGGTGAACTCTTAGGATTGATACATGATGATGTATGTAAGTCCCTTATCTACATATGCCAGGACTGGTTCTTTGTACTTCATTACATTCGGCTGATGATCTCTCAAGATTCGTACACATGTTCCTGTTGAAACACAAGTCTAAATCTTTTGAGAAATTCATAGAATATAAGTTAGAAGTAGAAAACCAAAATGGGTATAAGTATTATGTCCTATGATGAGATCAAGGAGAAGAATACTTGAGCACGGAATTCCTGGACTATTCTAAAGGAGAATGAGATTCTCTCTCAATATTACTCCTCCGAATACACCATAGCACGTTGGTATATCGGGGCGGAGTAATCTCACCTTATGTGATATGGTGTGCTCTATGATGAGTACTACTGAGTTTCCTATTTCCTTTTGCGGTTATGCACTTGTGAAGCTGCATACCTATTGAATAGGGTTCCAATCAATTCAGGTGCCTACCACTCCATATGTGATATGAAATGGGAAGAGCCCATCTCTTAAGTATGTTAAGATTTGGTTGTCCGGACTATGTCAAAAGCAAGATCCAGACAAGCTCGAGGCAAGGTCAGTTCTGTGGAAGTTTGTTGGATATCCCAAGTATTCGCAAGGGAATATCTTCTACCACATTGAGGAGCAAAAGGTGTTTTGTTTCTCAGCATGCCACCTTTTGGAAAGGGAATTTCTTGTGAAGAAATTAGTGGTCATGAGGTAGAACTGGAAGGAGTTCCAGCTATACAAACTACAGCTGATGATTTGGTAGAACCGGAGGATTCAATAACTCGCAACGAACCTCAGCCTCTCCGCCGATCTAGTAGGGTTCCTCACCCACCTGAGAGATACTTCGGTTTTCTCTATGACAGTGGGAGCGAAGATTGCATCATGAGATGATGACCCAACTAGTTTCAAGGAGGCCATCAAGAGTGGGGACTCTGTGAGAATGGCTGGATGCTAAGCGATCTGAGATGGAACCCATATACACCAACAAATTATGGACTTTGGTTGCTATATCTGAAGGGTTAAATCGCCATCAGGAGCAAGTATATCTTGAGAAGATTACTTGGTGTACATGGAAAAGTTGAGACTTTCAAAGCTAAGACTTGTTGCAGAAGGTTCTCATCATCGACCAGATGTGGATAATGATGAAACATATTTTAGTGCCTATGCTTAAGTCCATCTGGATCCTACTTATGATTGCTACATACCATAACTACGATATCTGGCGGTTGGGTGTCATGACAGCTTTTCTAAATAGTGATTTAGAAGAGAGCGTCTATAAGTACATAGCCAGACGGCTTCATAGACAGTGGGAGCAGCGGAAACGTGTGCAAGTTGCTTTATGTGTTAAAGCAGGCATCACGGAGTTGGAACATCTGTTTTGATGTGGTAGTAAAAGCGTATGACTTCATCAAAATGGTAGATGAACCTTGTATATACAAAAATGTAGTAGGGACTATGGTGGTGATCCTCGTATTGTACGTAGATGACATACTCTTGATAGGAATAGAGTTTCCTATGCTACGCTCGGTCAGTCTCCTCTTATCACAAGGATTCTCCATATAGGATCAAGGTGATACCTCCTAAATCCTAGGTTTTGGATCTATGAGATAGATCTAAATGGGTGTTAGGATTCTCACTAGGTGTAGTGAAATGGTATCAATCGATCCTGGGGAGAATCACTGGATAGCTTCCAGGTTGGTAAGGTCGACTGAATGTCAGTCACAGGCATTGTCTTTACCCTCAGTGGTGGGACGGTATGTTGGAAGAGTTCCAAGCTAGATACCATGGCATACGAGATGATAAATCCTGGATACATTGCTTCCAAGGATGCTACCAAAGAGGTAGTCTAGATGTATATAAGTTCATAAGATGAACTTCGTTCCTACCATTGTGTGACAATGGAGTTGTGGTTTAGGCCTAGGAAACCCCCGTCCCATCTATGATCCAGACATATTCTTCAGCAGTATCACCTGATCATGGATGGATGATCTCCAGGGAGATCGAGGTTAGGAGAGTAGACACAGAGGAGAACTGGGCAGATCCACTCACAAAGGCCTATTCCTAGGAGAGACTTTTATGGGATGTTGAGTATGAGATACTTCAACCACTGCTGATTGTTAGGTATAAGATACTAAAACAGATGACCCTAGTACAAGTGGGTGATTGTTAGTTATATGTATGCCCTAGAGGCCATTACTATACATATGATGTATATTGTAGTGGATGCTTGGACATATATAGGGACGACTTTCTTGCTCGACATGATAGCATGCTATCTGGTTGCTCTTTATCTTAACATGTACTCTGATTGTCTCTATGTTACATGTTGATAAAGCCCTTAGGATGAGTACTTGACTACCAGGACTATTATGCAGATCATACTAGTGGGGACAGAGTACTCGCTAAGTACATCCTTCAAATGTTCCTAGTCGTAGGTGTATCGAGACAGGGCATCGATATACCAGAGTAGACTAGCGTATAGCTTCTCGATCCATGTAGATGGGCGATGGATGATCCCATATCCATTGGTGTTTGACATCAGAGACAGTATACAAGTGCTCAGTGGAGACTGGGTACACTGAACGTACTCGCCGAGAACTCTCAGATGGTATTATACCTAATGTCAGATGGCAGTTCTCTGGTGACACTGTTACAGGTTAGTCTGTAGACCCGAGATCGTCATAGAGTCTTGTGTGATTCCTACTATGCTTTGATATCCACCTTACCACGTTCAAGAGAACATGCAAAACGGTGGCTTTTGGGTACAGTCCCAAGTCACATGGAGGCAATGAGCGATAGGAGGGGTTTCGTTTCTCCCGGTATTGAGAGTTGATGTTGCGCTGTGCTCGATTGGCTATAACAGGAAGTCCTTGGCCAAGGTTGCTTCAGAGATATACTGGTAAGTGTTATCAGTAGTTCCTCGACCCGTTATGAGCTTCATATCGACACAACTTATCGAGTTACTGGGGTCTGACGTTTACCACCCCTAGACGAGAAATGCGACATATAGATGAAGAGACCGGACTGTACGGTAGTGTTACTGATTGGATTCGCAGGAGTACGAGAAGGCTTGCTTGTTGATCATCTGATCACTCAATACCCGGGTGGCCGTTACGTTTAACAGACCACTTGCGGCTTGTGGGTGTTTGATATGATCATCACCTACTGCCGGCGTATTGACGAGTCTTTAGAGTCATACACAGAGGTTTCCTGGCTCAAGCGAAGCGGAGTACGAGCACATATGTGATATGTGCGAGACCGAGATTGATACAATATGAGATACCGTATTCTATTCTCGCGATATGAGATATCGGTCGGTTATATATAATATAGCCGGGTTATCGAATCAAGTGTTGATTCGATAAGTTGATTCATATGATATTAGTCGGTTATAGGTGATATAGCCGGATTATTAAATCAAGAGTTGATTTGATAATATAATGTATAATTATATATTTGATATATTACATTACATTAACTAGTATTATCTCACTTATGATTTCTTTTCTCACTTTGGATACATTGATATATATGTGATATATGTTAAATGTATCATGCTAGGTTACAAATGCAACTAGGGTTAATGAGGGTTAAACCATGCTAGGGTTAAGATTAGGGTTTATAATTTATCATTAAGTAATTTAAATATTATGGATATTTGTCATGGATGATATTTGTTGAAAGTTTTAGAAGCTTCAAGGCATCTTTGACTTTGTCCACTCTCTTTATCTTGCATAAGATATTTCTTGACCAAACCTTTAACCCTAGCTCATGGTTAACTCTCTACAAGGGTTAAGAATGCCATGCTTAACCCTTGGTTACTTTTCTTCTTTCTTTACCCTGCTCGCAAGGAAAGGAGGAAAAAGAATTTCACGTTCTTCCTTTCTGCATTTTTAACCTCAAGTATAATTCATTCTCTCTTGATAATTTCATCATCTTCTTCATGAGCTCAAAGAGAAAAGAGTTTTCTAGGGTTTGAGTTTATGATGAAAACTTGTGATAATATGAAATCTAATGTGAGCAAAATTTCTACTTCATCATCCTCTACTACTTGACATTTAGTATAGCGTGTTTGCTTCACTAATTCCATGATTAGTGAAGAGATAGCTTGGGTGTAAGTCGATGTAGTACACCCCAGTACTTATGGGGAGGCGGAATTTTCAAAAACAATCAAGTTTAAAGAACGAACATCGACTAACCGCTTGAATCGAAGCTAAACGATAACTAACCAAACAAAAAGTTATTCTAAACTACTTTGCTTAGGGATTATACCTATCGAAACTAGTCCTTCGTCTTTGTGTTCTTCTTTGTTCTCCTCGACCTTCTCTAGGTAGTAGACGATCCACCCGAGAGCAAAACACCAAGCTACACCTCTAACTTGAGGTAACTAATCAACTTTGATTGCTAATCAAAGATGAAAGGATGAGATAGAGTGATGGTTATGGATGCTTAAGTCTAACTAAACCTTTGATCTCAACACATGAGGATTAAGGATTAGTATCTTGAAGATGAGAGCTTGAGGAGAGAGAATATGAGATAAGATTATGAGAGAAGAGAGAGAGTCTATCATAATATTATGAAGCATTCTTATTTAAGAATAATGAATAAAGGAAATGAATAAGCATGCTTCATAAAATATCTAGTGGTGATTCATTAGCATGAGTCATTAAGCAATAAATGTGCATTAATGAAATGAATGAATCATCACCATGACTCACTTTCTTATCCAAAAGAAACCTCCTTAGTCACATCTTCTAGAAGCTTCTCGCACAATTACGAGAACGCCCCTCCAATCCGCAAAAATACGGAAAAACTTTAGACTGTAAAAATCCAATAACCGGATACCAGTAACTGGCTTAAACCAAAGCCGACTGGTAAAAACTGTCCGAAAGTCGTACGCGCGTAAACGCACGTATGCGTCCGAACCCTTTGTCGCAAAACCATGCAACCTCTATATCGTTTCGCCTGGAGTAGGAAACTCTCTGTGTGGGACTCTAGAGACTCGACTACTACGCTGGCAGTGGGTTTAACCACAGACCGCAAGCGGCACTAGCTGTACGTAACGGTCCCCAGGTAGTTGTCGATAAGAAGGCCGATGAGTAAACCCATCCGAACTCCTACTGAGTCTGATGTGACAATCTCCATACAGTCCGGTCCGTTCGTCCAAGACTATCGCATATCGGGCCTAGGGGGGCGGCAAGCGTCAGTCCCCTAATAGCGGTATAAGTCGTGTCGGAGTGAAGCCCATTACACCCTGAGAAACTACTGGAACCTACCAGCAAATCTCGCTTGCCCTGGCCAGGGACTTTGCGTAATGGCTCTCTGACACAGCACGATATCTACTCCCAATACCGGGAGGGACGAATCCTGTCTAACTGCCACTGCCTCCAAGTGCTCGGGACTGCACCCAACTGCCACCTGTTTGCACGACTCCTTTGAGCCGTGGTAGGGTAGCAATCTAAGAACAGTGGGATACACTCGAGGCGAAGTAGCAGTGTCAAGTCTGCGGACTACGCTGTACTCATGTCACCTGGGAACTGTTCACTGACGACTGGTATCAAACCAACCAACAGTTCCCTGTGAGTCCTGTCCGGTGTACCCGTAACCTAACGAGCACCTGTATACTATCTCCAGTACAACGTACTGACGGCTGTGGGACAGACCATCTCCCCAACTGGGATGAGAAGCGTACACACTAGTCTACTCCGGAGTATCGATGCTCTGTCTCGATAATCCAACGACCAGGGACCTGAATAAGGATGTGCTTGTAGACTACCCAACCCCCACAAGTGTGACTGCCATCACAACGCTGGTAGACAAGCAAGATCCTAAGAGCTCTATCAATACGTACACTCACATATTAAGATAGAAAAACCAAGTAGCATACTACCATGTTTAGCAAGACTGTTATATACATGTGAATATCCCAAGCTTCCATTAAGTAATATACAAGCTAGTATGATACAGTAATGGCCTTCTAGGGCATAAACACTAACAATGGGTTAGTGTCTCCTCGACGTAGATCATCTTCGGCCTCGAAGACTTCGAAGCAAGCATGTTCGTTTCTTCATCGGAGCCTCTCTAGAGTCCGGGACTTCTTGATCACAGCGAAGGGACTACTACACGGAGCTATTGAAGTGAAGGACCGGTCTACAAAGGTTGTATTCCTTGCTCACTTAGACTTGCAAAGTGTTTGCATTTTCATTTCCGTCGATTTCTAGTTAACGATTCAAAGTTAGGGTTAGCTAGAACGGAAAATTTTTGAATTTGGCATGGACGATGCTTTCCGAAACCTTGCTGTCATGCTAGGTAACCCTGTAGGTGCGTCAGTCAAACGTAGTGCTTATGTATTATTGGTCGATTGCTAATATTCGCTTGTTATATTGTTTATGATCTTAAGGTCGTAGGCGGGGACTTCGGACGCTGCGAAGAAGGGAAAGCGAGTGGTTGGTTTTACTTAGCCCAAGATCATCTGTGAGTAGATTTAACATCTACAGGGGTATCGCCCGCATGGCATTATGTGTCTGGGATAAATATGATATGATATTAGTCGCATGTTTATATTGCACATATAGAGTTTGCGAATAAACTTCATTGCATATTTTTACTTGTTGTGCTTGGACTTGTACCCATTAGACACTGCACTATTATTGACGGCTCATGTTGCACTAGTACTGATTGTATGCCACACACACCGTCAATAATTGCCATGACACACACAACCCATATACATACGAGATGTAGTTGACACATATATATAAGCGATATTGTATGGTTAGGGATATTGAGACAATGATTCATATTCCATTATGCATATGACATATAGCATACTTGTATACCTACATGCTTACACATATGCCTTGCTACGCCTACATGCTAGCTACTTATATACCTATATGGTATTTGTAAGATTTCAGAAAAATAAAATATTAATTTGGGGAATTTTTATAATTAAATAATATTATATTGAATATTTTAATAGGGCGGTATAATTAAATACCGATAAATTGGGGAAAAATTGGAAAATTATAGAAATTACTGAAATGAGGGTGCTTTATTGGATTTAAGCAAATTATGAAATTTTATGATTTATTATACACTATTTTAATGCGATACGATACGTTGTGACATGTAGGTACCCCCATGAGGACTTCAAGACGAAAAGCAAGCGCATAGCGATGTCGGCAACGACAAGCGAAGAGCAAGGTGAGTAGATTATATCTACGGGGGAAGTCGGGTGGATGGCGTATAGCACCCCCGCAGTTCGTAGTATAGTGTATGGTGTGTGTATATATATATTGTATGGATATAATTATATGTTATTGTGTGGTTATGATTATCCAGATAGACTTTGGGAGTCATGGATAATTTTAGTATCATTGGATGATGGTGTCGCTAGTTAGTTTAGTCGCGAGCCCTAGAATAAGGTTTACACCCACACGCACACACATGCTTACTTTATTTTATTGGTGCGTATATGGGGTTATATATATACACACACACATAGGTATGGTACTGTGTGTGTGTGTGTGTGTGTGTGTGTGTGTGTGTGTGTATACGTATACCTACCCATGGATGATGAGGATTGTATATGGTATTTGGAGATGAGTCGATGAGATTGGGCATGGTGCCATGAGATCGGTGATATGATGTAGTTCGTATTACGAGATACGACATGAGATTTTAGAGGGCCTTAGGCGTGTGTTTTCATACACGTATATATATATATATATATATGTAGACGGTATCGGTATGTACTAGACTTAGATTAGTACCCCTAATACAGAAGATGATGATAATGGATACCAGATGAATAATGTGATGAATGTGATATTTGACCCGTACCCAGATTTGGGATGTCGTACGACGGATTTACGTATGAGCTATATATTGACGATAGATCCGCACTCTTGACTCGAGGATGTCATATTATATATTGTATCGTATGTGATGCTATTGAGGCGGGATCACCGACTATTATTTTCGTATATATTGACTCAGACTTAGGAGGTTTTCCATTACCCATTCGGTTAGACTGTTCGTTTAGTCCTGTAGTTTACTTATAGATGTTAGACTAGACTCGAGTCATACCTATTTCAAAACTAATGAATCATGAGTATTTTAAAAACAGACCAAGGGATTGTACAGATATTTTCAAAAGACGCATCTTTTCTTAAAAACACCGTAGCCCTTATTTTTCTAAACAACACGATTCTTCTTATTTCAAATGGAAAAAATGTATGACATATATATTTTGATGTAGATTCTTTACTGTTGTGTTTATTATTCATTTTCCGCATATTCTTGCTATTCGCATCGCGTTGCATGTTTAAAAGTGTTTATTGTTATATTAAACCCATGCTGTCAGGACACCAGCACCATTATCGATGATGCGTATGTTCCACGTACACCTGCTTGCCGGCTCACAAATTTCATCATCGATAATTGCCATGTCACTACACAGTAGGATTGTTGCATCAGGATATGACTCCTTGCATGAAATACATGCATAAATACGTATTTGTACATACATAGATGATTTTGGCTTGATTTTGGAGATTTGGGAACCGCAAGATATATTTTAAAACTGGATTCATTTTATAAAAGCGGTTGTCCCTTGATATGTACATATTACTGTTCCATGATATACAGATATGCTTACATTCTATTATGTCGCATACATCATGCTTTATGATTATACGCATTGAGATATGTTGTTTCCATGATATTTCTGGATTTGAGAACCGTGGTATTTCAAAGGAAAGTATGCACTGTTTTAAAAACCCGGTTTCTCTTGATATGATATTTCAGCAGCCACCATGATTTTTATCCGTTCTGATATATATATACCCCATGCGTGGAGGAGTCGTGGGCCGTGTGTGGGTACATGGTGGGGCCCGGTATGGTACCCCGGGTCAAGAAAGGGATGCTGTGTATACAGACGGTGAGCCTGGCAGAGGGACTACTACCTACCGGTGATTGTATTTGGGCTCGGCGGATATCCGGAGGATACAGACCGGAGTTGAGAGATGATATGGGCCGATCCAGACTGACGGAGCCCGTGGGCCGATCCGGACTTACAGAGCCCTATATATATGAGGATTTACGAGCCGATGCTGGGCACAGGTTTCATGATGTTTTCGAGTGTCGATGCTGGACACTCAGGTTCCATGATTTTGATGTGTCGCGAGGGACACACGTTTGTCACGCCCCGCTTCCTAAAATATGGAAAACGAGGGATGACCAGGCCAGCCATGCTCCTACGGTCAAGGAAAAATCTCGTCGTAGTCACACTTCGGCTTCTAGTATTACATGGTAATTAGTAAACAAAGCACAGAAGTAAAGGAAATATATCACTAAATTATTGCATCAACTTTCATTGTTCACAATTTACGACAAAACAAGGAAAAAAACTACTAACCGAGTGCGAATACAAGGTTTCTTTAGGGAAAGCAGTAAAGGTAAAGGAGGTACTCCCGTCTAAATCTCCGCAAGCTCGAAGGGCAGGTTGACTCCTGTACTGGTTCTTCCTCGAGGTCTGAGCATGCATACTCAGGTCATCAGAGCGACTTAATAGCAATATTATAATAGTGACAAGAAACAAGAAAAGAAAGTAATAACAGTGGAGATAAAATGCAGGTAGTCAATATCACTAACTGATGCAATGTATGATCTGTGTTCCTATCAGTCTCTAAGTCATCTTTGAAATCGAGTTGTGGAAAGGAGGATCATTTTTAACGAGGGTCTCGTACATACCCGAGACTACGGCCCGCTATCGCCCGGGACATAACCCTGTCAGCCGGACCGCTAGGCCCAACCTAATATATATAAGAGTCGCTGTTCGAATGATCATCCTCTAAATCACTGTCCTCGCTAAATACAATTATCTTTCCACTTCGATTTTCCCTTTTTCCCCAGGTTTACACTATTTATGAGTATGGTCTAGTCGTGTGCAAGTACGCACCAATAACACGGTTTTAGTCATTGTTCACTATATTGTTCACTGTCACGAATCATTCACTTTTCACTGGCGTACTTAACACTCCTAAACTGATACCATTCACGTATGACAATGCATTGTACACTGAATAATAACGCGCACTATCACTAGATGGCAGTAGGGTAAAATATGTGCATTTATGCAGTTAACAAATCATGTGTAATACGAGCTATCATGCATCTTATGAACTTATAAAAATTGCCTTAAATCATACATTCAAAATTTAGTAAAATTATACAAAGGCGGTAGCAAGTAAACTCAGTCAGCAGTTTAACAAAATTAATTTCAGGCCAATCGGATTTTGGGTTTGCAAGTTACAGCCGTTTCATTTTAAGTGTTCGCTGCTAGAAATTCAGTTCCGGAACTGAATGTCCATTTCGCAAGACAATTTTCACCCTGTTGGGATAAAAATTAGGTGACGCTATAGTTGAAAGAATTTAGGTTTATCAATTAGGTTTCTAACGCACCAGACGGATTTTCAATCGCACCTCTACGTCAGAAGTTATGTACTTTACAACAATGGGGTATAAGTTTTGTCCCTGTTTGGGACTGCTATACGTCCAGTTAATCTAAAATACAGTTTAAATAGTAAACTACAGTGGAAATGGATAAAATAACTTTCATTAGTTAGCTAACTGTTTCATATTCACTATGGTATAGGGTTCCGCAATATAACCTGTACAAGCAGCAGAGGGTAAGCATTACAAGATGAGAATGAGCAGCCAGTGCTGCTCTGGACTGCAGTCCAGAGCCGCACTCCGAACCACTATCCGTCATTTTATAGCATAGAAACAAATTAAAACTCTTATGGGGTTCTAGGTCGTCGAGTCGGCTTAGATTTGAGCCGTCGAACGCAACATTCCAATCTATAATCAATTAGTTATGATTTTTACAAGTTTCAGACGCGGAAAATTTCAGTTTTAACGGGCTTAAATGGGGGTGATCGATCACGTCAGTAACGACTGTATTTTTCAGCCAAAATATAACAAGATGTTCGTTACTATACGGGCCAACCTATGTGATCAGTTTCCGTCAATTTAACGGGAGTTTTCCCCTCGGGTTTGGCATCGAACACGTACACATTATTGATTCGTAAGTAAAGTATATACTGTATTTATTGTCATCTAGAAATGTAGTAGATAGAATTAGCATGGAGCAAGCAGGTATAAGTGCACGGCGGCGCCCCGGTCGTCGATCCGACGTCGGAAACGCGGAAACGAAAAACTTTGCAAACTAGCAAACCGGCACCACCGCACACTTTTATCCCGGATCGGGCCATTAACCTAACTCTAGCAAACTAAAAGAACGGTGAAGAGATATACCGAGCGATCCGTGTCCTTCGGTCTTCTCGTCGTCGTCCCGATCTCCCCGCGGAATCTCTGGTCTCCACCACGTTGCCGGAAGGGCACCACATCGCCGGCTTCTTTTACGGGCTCCCACCTCTGGACCAAGGCAACTCGGGCACGAAGTTGGTGAGTCGACGTGCCCAAGAGTTGTTGTAGAATAGTGTAGAACTCTATGTGTCTCTAGGGGTTAAAGTTGCCATGTATTGGTGGAAGAATGAGATATGAACCTTTTGTAGATGAACTTGGGGATTTTGCAAGCATGAAGATAACAAAATCCCCACCACCATAATTTGGACAGCCCCCCCATGAGCATGGCCGACCAAAAAAATGGAGAGAGGGGAGAGATAATACCAAGGGGGTGAGTCAAGAGAATAATGCAAGATTGAGTGTAATGGAAAAAGCAAGTGATGATGAGAAACAAGCATCACTCCCATGTCTCCACTCCATCAACCATCATGATACCAAAGTCAAGCAATGATGAGTGAAGAAGTCAAATTATGGTGCAACCATCATGAAGGAACAACATGAAAAGACCAGCCTCCATAATGCTAATTTGCACAATTGCAAATAAGCCCTCCTCCACCAATTTTCAGCCATGGAAAGAAACAAAGGAAAATGGCCGAAATGGAATGCAAACTGGCAACTTCATAAAACTGATCCCGTAATGAATTACAGGAAACCCCGCTACTGTATATACATACCCGCATTTGTATTCCGACCGAATACAAATGCAAAGAGACAAAGTCTACACTGTACTATACTAGGATCTGGCTTAAACCAAAGCCCGCTAGTATTAACCGTCCAATCATGATTCGTGCAATACCGCACGCATCTGATCGAACCCTGCCATATCTCCATACGGCCTCTACAGCGTTTCGCCCGAAACTTGAGCAACTATCTGTGGGCGACTCTAAAGACTCGTCAATACTTTGGTTGTGGATTTAACCCCTAGCACGTCAGAGGTATTAGCCTATACGTAACGGGCTACCAGGTATTGACCAAAAGGGACGTCTGTGAGCGAACTCAGCCTGACACCCTACTGAGCCTGTCAGTGAAAATATCCATACATTCCGGTCCGTTCATCTATGAGCATCGCATGGCGGGCCTAGGGGGTTGGTAAAAGTCAGACCCCCAAAAGCGGTACAAGTCGTGTCGGAGTGTAGTCCAGAACACCCTGAGATACTACTGGAATACCTACCAGTAAATCTCCTGCCTTGGCCAAGGACTTTTCATATACTGGCTCTCCTAGACACAGCGCGACCTCATCCCCAATACCGGGAGAGACGAACCCCTGCAGATCCGCTCACTGCCTCCATGTGGCTCGGGACTGTATCCAACTAAAACCTGTTTGCACGTCTCCTTTGAGCGTGGTAGGGTAGTAATCAAAGCACAGTGGGAACTCACACGAGACAAATGACGATCTCAGGTCGATGAACTAACCTGTACACATGTCACCTGGGACTACTATCTGACGTCTGGTATAATCCCAACTAGCATGTTCCCGGTGAGTCTTGTCCGGTGTACTCAAAACCCAATGAGCACCTGTATACATCTTAGGTGAACCAACTGACACCAGTGGCTTGTGAGACCGGCCACCGCCCCTCGTCGGGGTCTCGACTGTATACACTAGTCTACTCTGGAGAATCGATGCCCTGTCTCGAAACTCCCACGACTAGGGACCTTTTAAGGATTTGCTTATAGACCCCAGCTCCCACGTATATGATCGCCTTCATACTGCTGGTAGTCAAGCAAGAATCCTAGGGGCTCTATCAACATGCAATAGTGACCTGTAAGGTCACCTATAGCAGTACACGATGATAAAGATAAACCAGATAGCATACTATCATCTTGAGTAAGACTGTCCTACCGGTATAGGTCATCCCTCATTCATTGCAATCACGTGTCTGTGATCCAATAATTGACTCTGAGGGCACTATCTCCAACAATCTCCCACTTGCACTCAAGGCTAATTATTGCGATGTCGCATACTCACAGCCTGTGTGATACCGAACACCCAACTCCTCTACTAGTCAGTCTCACAAAGCTCGTTTGCGAAACTATTGCGTTCGAGGAATAGCCTTAGTGAGTGGATCCGCTGTGATGTTTCTTTCTATGTCTCTCTATATCTCAAGTTCGTGGAGAAAACCATCTCCCGAAATGAGCAATACATGTCTTAGAATATGTCTGGATATCTGATGGGACCTAGCTCATAAATGAACTCCAAATCCAAACTTCTTAGACTGTATCGTCAACTGAACTTAATCAGTATCCTGCGCCATCCTTCCATCAGTATCCACCTGGACCACCTGTCCAAAATACTGCCCCTCGTCAGAGGGAAAACTATAACTCTGACAGCCACTCTGCCATCCAGGTCACCTTGGAAGCCTGGAATGATAACCGTTTCCTAAAGGAGGCTGCCGTTATCATATCCCTAGAACATCCACTTATGTTCTAAAACTGCTTCCGATCATTTCTCCAGGACTAGATTAATATCTACTTATTGCACCTACTGCAAAAACAACATCTGGTATGGTACTTGACATTTCATGATTGACTCAATTGCCTAAGTAAGTGATCTGCCAATCATGCGCATCCCTCTCCCCTTTAGTCTGTAAGACACCTTTAGAGAGGGTGACTCCATTACCTGCAGGTACACCACCATGCCAGGAGTCGTCCATTCTAAATACTCTTAGAATGCTGTCTAAGTACCCTGATTGGGAAACCACCCAAATCTAGATCTAAAACCATAGATCTAGTAACCAGAATGTACGATATAAGATCCAATTCCTATGTGGAGAAACTACTGTATGACAACCAAAGTATAACCGATCGTAGTATAGGAATATCACTTCCTACTCTGTGTATGTCATCCAAATACCAGGACATCACACCTTACTACCTTCTTAACAGATCCATCCCCTATTCTGATGAAGTCAAACCTATGACTGTCACATCAGAAATAGATGATCTATCTCCGCTATATCTGCTTTAGTTTATAAATAGACATAAGCTACTTGTCCACCAATGCTTCCGCTGCTCCCACTGACTACGACAACCCTCTGGCAGAGTCATATAGACGTACACTTCTAAAGCTAGTTCAGAACGACGCTATACTCATCCTCCTGCCGAGTCTCACAGCCTGGAACAACAACAATAGAAAGCCTGGGTAAACAAGAACCTCCCTGTCACCTTCCTTGAGGCTACCGGAGTACCTCTCGGGTGCCTGAGGTTACCCACCACATCTGCGAAGTGGATAATGGAATGTCAAATCAGATTGAATCTTTAGATTCTTATCAAATTTTCAGTAATCGTTTGCGGTTCTGGAATTAATTCCAGTTCTACCATACTCCCACTACTGTTTTCCGAAAAAAAAATCCATTTTTAATAAAACTGTGGCGAGTCAAGAACAATATCACTATTGATCTTCCAGATGGTAGAAAGTCAACCCTCTTCATAGCCTGGGTCAACCCACAAACATCCATTACAGAAACGTGTCTTGAGTTATCCAGAGTCTGGTTTTAAGCATAAGCCGGACAACTCCCCGTACCTTAACATCGTTAAGATATGAACTGTTCTATATCCAATACAGAAATAGAGGCACTGATTTAATTGAACCAGATTCAAATCATGCAGCTGTCTCCAGTGCATGTTAACTAAATGGAAGGAGGCCGATCAGCGTTACTCAACTTAGGAACGCTTCCAATTATGAGCAACTTGAAAGAGAAGCAAGTTCTCTTAATCATTACTATCAACTGAATACCATACGCAAGTATCTACATCTTCGATCACCTTAAAGAATCCCGATACTTGCAACACCTGGTTCTCTACTCTATTCTTGTACCTATAACTTCTCAAAATTCAGACCTTGTGTTTCTACGAAACACATGTCTAAGAACTAGAGAAGTCACAAGTAAACAGAATCTGGTACGAGTACCAACCCCTCTGTCCTAATGGACACTGGACAACATACAATACTCTGTATAAGTCCCTGGGTCTAATAACTCATTCCTTGTGTGTCGTAGGTTGAAAACTGTACTATGGTTATGCAGAATTACACCGTTGTTTAATGCTCCTCACCTAACCATTCACTGATATAGGTAAATGTCATAGACGTAATTTCAAAAAGGTATATCTCACTCTATGAAAATAGACGTACAGATATATCAATTTGAAATTGGTGCACAACAGCGGATATTCAAAACCAAATATTTGCCGTCCGGCAAACAAGCCAGGTGACTTCCTCAAATATCACCGATTACAACGAATCCCGATATAATGAAGATGATCACCTAATTCCCAATAACCTACTCCCACTCATCATCTGTAAAACCATACAGATGTGAGAATCATACCTCGTAAATACATACCCTGGAGTAAGTATCTAGTCGGGAAATCAGTTTTCTTTTAACATTACATAGTGAAACTGAAACATTGAAATGTTTCGATGGGGTATCCCGGTATTCCTAGTAATGCCTCTTCCATTATCCAGATTCACAACTATAACTGTATAATTC
The DNA here is from genome assembly GCA_030015575.1 of Agapanthus africanus. Lineage (NCBI taxonomy): Eukaryota > Viridiplantae > Streptophyta > Magnoliopsida > Asparagales > Amaryllidaceae > Agapanthus > Agapanthus africanus. Next base: position 327,558,387 of record JASDDO010000031.1, read on the forward strand.
TTTGCCACCTCTCCAAATCCATTTATATGCCTTTAGTCATTACCTTCTGCACACCCCTTTAGGCCAAATGGTTTTCTTCCTTCCCTACAGTTCGGCACCAGCCTACGGTTTGAAAGAAGACTATCCAATAAGCCTAATGGGTGTACTGTCCTAATCCTAGGAGCACTCGCAATGAGAGAGAAGGTGAAGATAAAAGGCAACCGAATAAACCTTATTCCTATTTCTCCTGAACCAGAATCCATCCCCGAACTGGAAGAAGTCCCTTTCGAGTTCGTATATAACCATACGATGGAGTATCCAATAAACTGTGGATCTTCGTAGTGATACAAAGTGTCCTGGAGAAATACAAAGGTGAAGTGGGAGTGGTAATGAAATACCTGGTTTGGTTATGAATATCAGTCGCAATTTACTTTGCCCTCTTACTAATCCCTTTCTTTGTCTTTACATAATACCTTCTGTACTCCATCGTTAGGCTAATTGGTTTTCTTCATTCCCTACCGGTCGGCACCTGCCTACGGTTTGGAAGAAGACTATCCAATTTGCGTAATAGATGTACTATCTCCTAAACCAAGGAGTACTCGTAACCTGAGAGAAGGTAAAAGGAAAAGACAACTGAATAGTCCTTTTCATTTTCTCCAGAACCGAAAACCATCCTCGAATAAATTCCTTCGAGTTCGTATATAACTATACGATGGTTTTGTCCAATGGAAGTGGACGTTCGTAGTAATACGGGGTGTCCTGGAGAAAAGGGTAAGATTAGGAGTGGCAATGAGGTTTGCAACTTTGACAATCCAAAAGCCAGTGTTTAAGAAGGTTCGGTTAATTTTGGTCACTGAGTCATAGTCTAGGGTCGGGTCAAGGTCGCTTCCAAAGAGAGAGAGAAAAGAAACACTCAGCGTGCACTCTAACCTAGATCAGAATGGTTATCAATTTATCTAATCTGGAAACCTCCCACTGTACCGTCAAATTCTCCTCCAAACCTGAAAGAAGAATTAGTCGGGATCACCCGAGGAGTAAACCAACTCATCAGTGGGAATCGGGATCCAACTATCATCGCATGATAACGTGACGGAATCCGCTCACATTATCACACTCCAGAACGTATGCGCATATCTGGTAAGTTTCAGTTTCTTTAGAAACTCCCGATGTGATTTTTACCCCATGCTCTTATGACCTTGGCGTGAGGTCAAAATGTCATAAGTCACATGTCAAGTTCTACCCATCATTATCCTGGTTAATTTGAACCCACCCGTACATACCCTTGACGTAGGCCAAAATAGTAGTGCGACTGTCCCAAACCAACGCATCTATCTATGCAACAGATAAATACCCGGCAGCTACCAATCACTATGCCTTGGCGTGAGGTCAAAATACATAGCTTGAATACTACCGAATATTTAACTGAAATGATGGAGGGCTACGAATGGTTTCTGGCGAAAACCTTTAACGTAATGAACTTGATATCATTGAAGGAACTGGATAGCTTTTTAAAAATATAGTGACGAAAACCTTTGCTAAAGAGGTCACTCCCGGTGAAGGGATCTCGGCTCTTTCCCCGTAGAATGAGGTGCAGGATATTCCAACTGAATACCACGATGCAAAGCAAAAGTAATCGGCTATAGTGAAGTTATTGCCCTGACGCAAACTTCTGTCCAAGGGGTCACTCCTGGTGAAGGGATCTCGGCCCTTTCCTCGTCGACGGAGGAGCAGGATATTCCAACCGAATACCACCGTGCAAAACAAAAGTGAACGTCCTTGCAATAACAGCTTTTTGAAAAGTGTTCCGACAACATCAGAATAGGTTTTTTTTTTAACTTGCATTGATCCGAATCAATGCAGTCCCATCAATTGATCACACCAATAAAGAACGAAAATAATGATGTACGTATATGCCATCCGCACTCGCCACTGGGTCCCGTCATTACCCGTTAGGTTACTTAACTAACGACAGAGCGGGGACTGGACTAGCGCGGATGCAAAACATATACAACATCTACTAGTATATATATCAATATATAATATTCGCTCAAGGCGTGATAAAATGCAACATCACAGAAATGTAATAAGCATCACAGAACAATACAGATATCTGGGATCCCAGGGTTTCACAGAGCCGCTACTGAAACCCGACGTTACCCTGGTCGTGTAGATAGCCTGTGCAATGAAATCCTAGACCCCTACGGGTGCGGCAAGTTACCCGCCAAAACCTGAAGCGAGGTAGCCCCCTTCAGCAACGTGAATGGACTACCCAGCACTTCACGGAATTCGGTAACTTGGGCACCCCTCCTGGGTCAACCTGTACCCCCTACGAGTCCGGCGAATAGCCCGCCAATTCTAGAGTAAAGCACCCTCCGTCTCAATGCCATGAGATGCGGGCTTATTGCCCTCTAGAACCCGGCTATCCATGCACCCCACCTTGGGGTAATCCTAGTACAGAAAGTAAAATATACATACAACGGGTACATCGACCTCGACCCGGTCGTGTCCCAAAAGAATAATATACAAACAGGCAGTGACGGCAGTCCACATGTCGGACGCTCGCCCCGCAATATCAAATGTACATAATACACCAAAAACTGTACAAACATTGCATCCAGGCTATCCTCCATGACCAATCCGCAACATCACAGCACAATCACAGAACATCAACGTGAATGTCACGTTCGCAAATCCGTCTAACCGGGCTATAGCAGTTAGACAGGATTTGCCGATCAAGTGACATTTACGGTCTCAGATATAATGTAAATGCTGTGAACTAATGTGTTTAAAGTTTTTGATCGGTCAAATTTACCCAAGTGGGCCCCAAGCACTACTGTAGCACATAAAGAAATTCTGGGCCCAAAATGTATATTCCAAAACCCCTATTTCCAACCCAAAAGCCCACTGGAAAAAATTTGCACGATGATAACATATTACTGCCGCGGAACCGCGGCCAGAAGGGGGTTTTGGCCGCGGTTCCGCGGTCTTCCTAATGAATCATGGTGTCGAATTTTTACAGCAAGCTTAAAAGTCCCTGCACATACTTCTGCAACACACTGAAAAAATTTTCGAGCCAGAAAAAATCGACAGAAAACTAATGCAATGAAAAACGCGGTTTCTGAACATTTGTTCGATCGAAGCTTTAAACATACTAGAGCTAGCTAGAAAAGAGTAATGACGTGGCTCTGATACCAATGTAAGTGCACGTCGGCGCCCCGGCAGTCGATCCGACGCCGGAAACGCGGAAACGAAAAACTTTGCAAACTAGCAAACCGGCGCCACCGCGCACTTTTATCCCGGATCGGGCAATTAACATAACTCTAGCAAACTAAAAGAACGGTGAAGAGATATACCGAGCGATCCGTGTCCTTCGGTCTTCTCGTCGTCGTCCCGATCTCCCCGCGGAATCTCCGTTCTCCACCACGTCGCCGGAAGGGCACCACGTCGCCGGCTTCTTTTACGGGCTCCCACCTCTGGACCGAGGCAACTCGTGTAAGTGCACGGCGGCGCCCCGGTCGTCAATCCGACGGCCAAATGCGGAAGCGGTGATAAACTTTAATTTTGCGAACTTAGCAAACCGGCACCACCGCGCACTAAACACCCGGATCGGACCATTAAACTAGTTCTAGCTAACTACAAGACGGGTTAGAGATATACCGAATGATCTGAGTCCTCCGGTCTTCTCGTCGTCGTCCCGATCTCCTGCGGAAACTCCGGTCGTCGCCTCCTCGCCGAAAGGGCACCACATCGCCTGCATCTTTTACGGGCTCCCACCTCAATACCGAGGCAACTCGGGCGCGAAGTTGGCTGGCCAACGCGTCCAAGATTTGCTGTAGAATGTGTAGGGTTGAGGCTATGTCTTATTTGGGGTTTTGTTGCCTTTAAAGATGATGGAGGAATCAAGATAAGAAAAATGGTACTTGCATTTTTCCTAACATGAAAAGAGATCAAAATGCTACACTCTCAAAATGAAGCTCTCATCTTCTTTTTTCTCAAATGTGTTCCACCATCTCCAAATGAGAATGGTGGAGGAAGGAATACAAAATGCAAGAGGGAGGTGAGTGTAGTAAAAGTGAAAGGGTGACCATAACCTAAACATCATGATCACAAAATCAAATCAACCTCAAATCCTTTCTAATCTCACAAAAGCAAGAAATGATGATAGAAAAGAATGGTATCAAAAAGATGCTATCATAATCAATACATTTGCAAGAAACCCTTCCACAATGTGTTATTTGCAAACTTGCAAATAACCCCTTCCATCGAAAAAGTCCGGCCGGGAAAGAACAAAGGAAAAACGGCCGGAACGGAATGCAAACTGGCAACTCCAGAAAACTGGTCCCGTAATAAATTACAGGAAAACCCCCATACTGTGCATACACACCTGCATCTGTATTCCGTCCGGATACAAATGCAATGAGACAAAATCTACACTGTACTATACTAGGATCCGGCTTAAACCAAAGCCGGCTAGTAATATCCGTTCGATCCTGATCCGTGCAATACCGCACGTATCCGATCGAACCTTGCCATATATCTATACAACCTCTAGTACTAACTGTCCGATCCTGATCCGTGCAATACCGCACGTATCTGATCGGACCCTGCCATATCTCCATACGGCCTCTACAGCGTTTCGCCCGAAAGCTTGAGTAACTGTAAGTGTGGTGGACTCAAAAGACTCGTCAATACTATGGCTGTGGATTTAACCACTAGCACGTCAGAGGTATAAGCCAATACGTGATGGGCCACCAGCTATTGACCAAAAGGGACGTGATGAGCGAACTCATCCTGACACCCTACTGAGCCTGTCAGTGACAATATCCGTACAGTCCGGTCCGTTCGTCTATGAGCATCGCATGTCGGGCCTAGGGGTTGGTAAAAGTCAGACCCCCAAAAGCGGTACAAGTCTCGTCGGAGTGTAGCCCAGAACACCCTGAGATACTACTGGAATACCTACCAGTAAATCTCCTGCCTTGGCCAAGGACTTCGTGTAATGGCTCTCCGAGACACAGCGCGACCTCACCCCCAATACCGGGAGAGAGGAACCCCTGAAGATCCGCTCACTGCCTCCATGTGGCTCGGGACTGTACCTAACTAAAACCTGTTTGCACGACTCCTTTGAGCCGTGGTAGGGTAGTAATCAAAGCACAGTGGGAACTCACACGAGACAAATGACGATCCCCAGGTCGATGAACTAACATGTACACATGTCACCTGGGAACTGCTATCTGACGTCAGGTATAAGACCAACTAGCATGTTCCCGGCGAGTCCTGTCCGGTGTACTCATAACCCAATGAGCACCTGTATACATCTTAGGTGAACCAACTGACACCAGTGGCTTGTTAGACCGGCCACCGCCCCTCGTCAGGGTCTCGACTGTATACACTAGTCTACTCTGGAGAATCGATGCCCTGTCTCGAAACTCCCACGACTAGGGGCCTTTTAAGGATGTGCTTATAGACTCCAGCTCTCACTTATATGATCACCCTCATACTGCTGGCAGTCAAGCAATAATCCTAGGGGCTCTATCAACGCGCAATAGCGACCTGTCAGGTCACCTAAAGCAGTACACGATGATAAAGGTAAACCAGATAGCATACTATCATCTCGAGTAAGACTGTCCTACCGGGATAGGTCCTCCCTCAATCATTGCAATCACGTGCCTTTGATCCAATAATTGACTCTGAGGGCACTATCTCCAACAACTCGGGCACAAAGTTGGTGAGTCGACGTGCCCAAGAGTTGCTGTAGAATAGTGTAGAACTCTATGTGTCTCTAGGGGTTGAAGTTGCCATGTATTGGTGGAGGAATGAGATATGAACCTTTTGTAGATGAACTTGGTGATTTTGCAAGCATGAAGATAACAAAATCCCTACCACCATAATTTGGACAGCCCCCCCATGAGCATGGCCGGCCAAAAAAATGGAGAGAGGGGAGAGATAATACCAAGGGGGTGAGTCAAGAGAATATTGCAAGGTTGAGTGTAATGGAAAAAGCAAGTGATGATAAGAAACAATCATCACTCCCATGTCTCCACTCCATCAACCATCATGATACCAAAGTCAAGCAATGATAAGTGAAGAAGTCAAATGATGGTGCAACCATCATGAAGGAACAACAGGCAAAGACCACCCTCCATAATGCTAATTTGCACAATTGCAAATAAGCCATCTCTACCAATTTTCAGCCCTGGAAAGAAACAAAGGAAAATGGCCGAAACGGAATGCAAACTGGTAACTTCAAAAAACCGATCCCGTAATGAATTACAGGAAACCCCGCTACTGTATATACATACTAGCATTTGTATTCCGACCGAATACAAATGCAAAGAGACAAAGTCTACACTGTACTATACTAGGATCTGGCTTAAACCAAAGCCCGCTAGTATTAACCGTCCAATCAAGATTCGTGCAATACCGCACGCATCTGATCGAACCCTACCATATCTCCATACGGCCTCTACAGCGTTTCGCCTGAAACTTGAGCAACTATCTGTAGGGGACTCTAAAGACTCGTCAATACTTTGGTTGTAGATTTAACCACTAGCACATCAGAGGTATTAGCCTATACGTAACGGGCTACAAGGTATTGACCAAAAGGGAAGTCTGTGAGCGAACTCAGCCTAACACCCTACTGAGCCTGTCAGTGACAATATCTGTACAGTCCGGTCCGTTCGTCTATGAGCATCGCATGGCGGGCCTAGGGGGTTGGTAAAAGTCAGACCCCCAAAAGCGGTACAAGTTGTGTCGTAGTGTAGTCCAGAACACCCTGAGGTACTACTGGAATACCTACCAGTAAATCTCCTGCCTTGGCCAAGGACTTTTCATGTACTGGCTCTCCTAGACACAGCGCGACCTCACCCCCAATACCGGGAGAGACGAACCCCTGCAGATCCGCTCACTGCCTCCATATGGCTCAGGACTGTACCCAACTAAAACCTGTTTGCACGTCTCCTTTGAGCGTGGTAGAGTAGTAATCAAAGCACAGTAGGAACTCACACGAGACAAAAGACGATCTCAGGTCGATGAACTAACCTGTACACATGTCACCTGGGAACTGCTATCTGACGTCTGGTATAATCCCAACTAGCAGGTTCCCGGCGAGTCCTGTCCGGTGTACTCAAAACCCAATGAGCACCTGTATACATCTTAGGTGAACCAACTGACACCAGTGGCTTGTGAGACCGGCCACCGCCCCTCGTCGAGGTCTCGACTTTAAACACTCGTCTACTCTGGAGAATCGATGCCATGTCTCGAAACTCCCACGACTAGGGACCTTTTAAGGATTTGCTTATAGACCCCAGTTCCCACGTATATTGTAACACCCAGCCCTTTTTATACCAAAATTCGTATTTTTCCTTAGCTTATAAGATTTCACATTATTTAGAATCATTTATTATTTTAATTCTTTTAGAACTCCTCTTTAAACCCAAACCTAATTCCCTTAGCCCAAATTAAGTTCAACTAAACAACCTAGCCCATTCCCTACATAAAGAAAATTTATTCCATAAATCTTCACCCTCAGCCCGTCTTCCCAGCAGCCCAACCCCAGTTTAATTAAAATCCTTATTCCTTAATTTTTCCAGCCCACTCAGCCGGCCCGGCTCCTCATTTAATTAATGGGAATTTATTTATTTTTCTTGGCCCAAGTTTCCCGGCCCACTCCCTTAATTTCTCTATTTAACTTTTCTTTTTATTCCCAGCCCAGCCCATATCCTTTTCTTAATTATTCTCTATTTTCTTTTCGCAAGCCCAGCCCACTTCTCCTATGGCCCGTATCACTCCTGCCCGCGCCCTCTTCACACCCGACCTGTTCCTATTCATCTCCTTCCCCAACGGCTACCTCCTTCATTCCCGCGTGCGAGATCCGCTCCCTCCGCCGTCGCCCCCGCCCTCGCGACTTTACACCCACGACGTGCGCGTTTTCCCCGCGACCCGCTCCCTCAATGGCTCACTCCACTCTTCCCCTCTCATCCTCGTCTCCACTTCTCCCTCCTTCTATGCTGAGCACGAACGCTCGAGAAAAACCGGCAACACCTCCTCGAATCCCTGCCGAAGACGAGGACGACCACCTTAACCTTCAACGTCGTCATCCGTCTCACCATCCTCCTTCTCACACTCTCGAGTCCCTGCACTCTATTTCCCTCGACGACAATGACATCCCACTCTCGAGCACACACCCACGCCCCTCCGCCGACCATCTCGTCGGGCCCTCGTCACCGTCCTCATCTTCTCATCACTCTACCCTCTCTCTCTTCTTCCTCCTCTCCTAAGCTCTCTCTCTATCTCCCCTGATCTCTCATCTCTCTCTCCCTGTGTTCTCTCTCTCATTCTTCCATCTCTCTTTCTCAGTACCTCTCTATCTCTTTCTCAGCCCCCTCTCTCTTTTTCTCTTTCTTAGCTCTCTCACTCTCTCTCTCTAACACCACCTCTCTCCCCTCATCTCCTCACCACCGTTACAACCACCGCCGGCGCCCCTCTGCTCACCCATCATCGACCACCGCAGACCCCGACGATGCCCCGAGCCCCCACTGGCCCAGAACAGACCCGAGCTCATACCGAGACGTTGCCGTCGCCGTTCGTCGCGCGTTCGTGGCGTTACCATCACCATACAACCCCGAGACATTCTCAGGCAAGTTTTATACTTGCTACATGCTATTTGGTATTTGTTACAAACTATAATTTTATAAATTTTATGCTGAACAATCCTCGATAAATTACACGATGCAACCGTTCGATGTGTGATCCCAATGGAATTACTTGTCTAATTTGACGGAACCAGATTGTTCTTCTTGGCCCTTGGTGTGATGAATATCTTGTGCAAATTTCGTTTGATAATATGACTGCTAATGACCAAAACGACTACCCCCAAGTTTAACCGTAAAACTGGAATTTTATTGTACCTGAAAACCGTTAAATTCACTATAAATCATATACATACTAGAATGGTGCGTTCGAGGGATCAATTCGAGGCTGACTCGACGAACTTTAACCCTATATCAGTTTCCAGGCATTACTGTACTTAGATTGTGATGATATTTGGATCGGAGTGCGACTCTGGACTGCAGTCCAGAGTGACTCCAGTCGTTGCTTGCTGTTCCGTATTGGGTACCACAAGATCTCCTTAACTCGTAGATTGCGGAACTCTGCTTCTTATTATAGGTGAATCTGTTAGCTAGACAACACAATTGATTTCTTTCTGTTTCGTTACCGTTTGATATTTATTCTGTAATTTAAAAGATCGGGACACATAACAGTTCCAGCAGAATCAGAACCGACATATGGGTATTGAATAGTGTATATCTCCTGACGTGAAGACGCAATTGAAGATCCGTCTATTGCGTTGAAACCTTTACTAAAAACTCTAGAATTCATCCAACTGTAGCGTCGCTAAAATCTGATTCCAACTGGGATTAATATGAGTTGCGAAACGGACATCTGATTCTGAAACCGGATTTCCAGCCGCGAACGCTTAAAATGAAACGGTTATAATTAATGATCCTGGAACCCGATTGGCTTGAAACCAAATTTGATGAATGGAAAACTGAACATACTAATTACTACCTGTTTATCTTTTTGCTAAATTATAAATGTACGTTTCATGATAAATCGTGCCAGTGATAAAATACTGTTTTTGTGACACTTTAATCGTGCTTATATACTGTTCACGCATCATATCATACCCATATCATTGTAGTGATAACCTAGTGATATCGTGCATTTACCCAGTGTTAGATTCTAGTGATGATTGTGGCCAGTACGTCAGTGTTCGTGTATCCGTGATTAAGTGAAAGTGATACGTACTTGTACACAATCAGTGACCCTATTATTCTATTGCATTGTCGACGTCTATGGGATGCGTGTACGTGCGACTATAAGTGGTATGGGACACTTATGGAAGCGCTTGCACGGGTGTCACGGATAAGGCATCCGACACTGCCATTTATCTTAGATATTAGTCGAGACGTGCTTGATGGAGGTCCTGCCTCCAGTTCTCACGCAGACTTGTCACGGATCGATTAGTATTTAGGGTTATGGTTAGCGTTTGATGTAGGCCACGGGGTGTGGGGTAGTTTAAGTGTGAGTTCAACAGAATCTCGGGAGTCCCATGCCGGCTTATATATTTAGGGAGATATATGGATATTTACAGGGTATGTGTTATACACCGTGATATACATGTTACATGTTGGGCCCGTGGTCCCTTGCCCTTGGGTTCTACCCTTGGGTGGAGGACACTCGCGAGTGGTTGACTCTCATACTTAGACTGACGATAGGCTTAGTGACCTGTGCAGTGAGACTTAGAGACTGATAGGGATACTGGCATTTATATTCCTTATATACTGTGTTGACATACGTGACATATCGTTCTACTGCTTTACTGTTCCGCTGCATTGATTACTGCACATGCATATTCATGATGTCATCGATTTACTGCTTCACATATCTATTATCACTGTTAGAACTGTCACTTGATTTTATACATGTTATATTGCTATTGTGTCGCTCTGACGACCTGAGTATGCATGCTCAGTGTGAGGAGAAGATTTAGCCTGGACCAGAACTAGACGTGCATCACAGACTTCTTGACTTGCCATTTCGAGTTACACTCGTTTGTTCCACTTCAGGTCAGTCTTTACATTATTTCTTTCAGCTACTGCATTTCTCATTAGCTGCGCATCATTTACTGTTTACCATGAAAAACTAGAAGCCGAAGTGTGACTACGGCAGGACATTTCCTTGACCGTAGGAGCATGGTTGGCCTTGTCTACCCCTCGTATTCCGTATTTTGGGAAGCGGGGCGTGACATGGTTTAGTTGGTATCAAAGCCAGGTTTTGCATCGATTGGGATTGCAGTTTTCCGTGTATAGTTTGGCAATCTAAGACATCCCTCGGTCTAGGTTGTAAACTTGTCATTCTTGATCCATATCCACATCATGTGTTCAGCTATCCATTCGTTATAGTTTCGGGTGACTTGGCAAGGTTACGTGGTTGCAATTGCACTACCGTACTCTATTCAAGTGACTTAAAGTCATACTGTTGATTCCCCACTTATGATAAATTCGTCACCTCTGATATTCTTGAATCTTCGTTCCATCCATATTATACTTTGATTCGTTTAGCTTGTGACTTATATCATTCTCAAAATTGTTGTCTCAGAATCATGTCTTTCAACGACTCTTCGTCTATATCCGCTCCCCAGAATCAGACCATTGAGATTCTGAGTGTACTGCAAGGTTTGAAAGAAGCCCAAGAACGAACAAACGACTTGTTGGCGGAAGGACTGAGAAGACAGATAAATCAGGCATCAGCGGCTGTCTCCAATCACAAAGGGATTCCCGTTAGACGAGGAAAAGAGAAGAAGATGAAGCGTCAACAGAAGCATCAGAAGAACCCTTGTTGTGGGTACTGTAAGAGGCCAGGACATCTTCAGAAGGATTGTCACCGCGCCCAAGGGAAATGTCTGATATGCGGATCCAACAAACATCTCATCAACGGTTGCCTAGAAAGGAAAGAACTACAAGGAGGAAACTCGTCCACACTCTCCACTTCTGCCAAGTGAGGATCATCGCGTAGTTTGAACTTCGACTATAAGGTGGATCTAACGCAGGTTTCAACTCACGCGACAAGAATGCAACGTTATAGTAGTCGAAGAAGAATTCTCATGTTTCCTTACCTTCAGTAATAATGTTGTCATCTTTTTATGAATATTTCTTTCCGTTTGAAATCTTGTATCCGTTGAACTTTTAGTTGAATGCAATAAAATTTGAATCGTAATATATGTATCATTCTCTTGTCATTTCCCTTGTTCATACTATTCAGTAGCATAACATTTTAATCTTGATTTTACAATTCCTTCCACCGCATATCTTTCCATACTTCGTATACTTGGCCATTTTCCTTATTAATTCCATTGTCTAATCATGACTCTTTTTCTTTCAGACCATGGCCCACCCTGGAGCAGCGCCGCATCTAGATGAGGATACACAGTCATGCGTTTCCTTAGATCACACACTGACGAGTTCTGATGATGAGGTCAACGGTCCCCAGGTCAACTTCGGAAACAACGATTCAGAGGACGAAGAAGTAGCCGCCCCAGAGTTTAACGTGTTAGCTGATTCCGACGAAGAAGAAGGAGATCCTGAAGAGAACCCTATAGAGGAAGACCCGATAAAGGAAGATCCCGATGAAGACTCGATAGAAGAAAATCCAGTTGAGGAAAATCCCGTGGAAGAAAATCCAGAAGAAGAGAATCACATGGAATCGGACCTCGATGAAGAAGCTCCATCCGAGGAAGAAGGACCAGAAAATCAAGACCCTGTTATGGAAGAACTTCCAGTGGCAATGCCTGCAAGACGATATGGAAATGGACACCCCTACCTGAGTGCGCGAGCCTACCGCGACCTACTGAATCTCCACAACCGCGACTGACGGGATTTCTTTTGATGTTGTCTTTCTGGCCAAATAAAATGTGTAGAGTTTAGAGCCACTTTTCGTCTTTGGGGAATGCCTTGTTTAAAATCTTTTGAAAATGAAATAAATCTCCTGAATTCGTAAGCCTTTTGATTATTGGTTCGCTTGATACTTGTTTACTGCCCATATCCATTTATTTTTCTGCTGAATTCCCTGACTGTCCACCCCTACTCATTGTATAGTTTTCACCCCGTTTCGATTAAGAAGTACCGCACCCTGATCCTTGGAATGAGCCACCCTCCATCCCTCGTCTGTGCCCCGTTGAGATCCTTCTGGGAGGAGAACAGTTCCTGTGAAACTTCCGAGTTCACTAGCTCTTCAAATTTTGATTCGTGTGTTGTACCGACTGTTTTTTCCCCCACACTTTTCCTTTTATATTCCTTTGTTGCTCATCCTTACTTCCTGTGCTGACCCTATCCCAATCTCCTTAACATTCAGCCTAAAGCCGCCACACTCCGACCTTCTGATGAGCCACACTTTTTGTGATCATTACCCTAGCTAGCCGATAACTCTCTGTGTTTTCTTGTTACCTTAACTATATCTAGGAACACCGATATTCGAAAGTTTAGTTTTCAGTATTTTGTATTTATTAAAGAGTACGTGTTATTGATTACTCCGTTTTATGTATTTTAAGTACATTATTATTATTCTCTTTTCAGTAGCGCGACCTTACACCGCGCTCATTTTGTTCCATGTTTCTTATTTTCACTATATGGGTTTTCTAAGCTATTTTAAAATTATTTGATCGATACGTTTTCCTAAAATGGTTTAACCTACCGACTAAACTTCCACTACTTTATTCTCTTTATGTTATTTTCGGGTTGTGTGCCTATGATTACTATTATAAATGATTGTGCCTTATACTTATTTTTACTGTCGTGCTACCTTTAATATACTTATACGTGAACATGTTTGGATTTCGATTTTTATTGAATACGCTCTGATTATTTTTGTTCATCATTGTTATCTATGTTCTCGTGTACTTGTAGGTTGCTCTTATAGTTATTCCTACCTTATACCTATTTAGGATTATCTTCTGTATGCTGTTCTTACATGTTTATACCTTCAAATTTCTTCGTCCACGGATTTCTAAGAAATCTTTACGTATTAGTTAAAATATAATAGCTTTCGCTTATGTTTGTATAACATATCGTTTAATTTAAATTTCGAGGACGAAATTTTTATAAGGGTGGTATGATTTAACACCCAGCCCTTTTTATACCAAAATTCATATTTCTCCTTAGCTTATAAGATTTCACATTATTTAGAATCATTTATTATTTTAATTATTTTAGAACTCCTCTTTAAACCCAAACCTAATTCTCTTAGTCCAAATTAAGTTCAACTAAACAACCTAGCCCATTCCCTACATAAAGAAAATTTATTCCATAAATCTTCACCCTCAGCCCGTCTTCCCAGCAGCCCGACCCCAGTTTAATTAAAATCCTTATTCCTTAATTTTTCCAGCCCACTCAGCCGGCCCGGCTCCTCATTTAATTAATGGGAATTTATTTATTTTTCTTGGCCCAAGTTTCCCGGCCCACTCCCTTAATTTCTCTATTTAACTTTTCTTTTTATTCCCAGCCCAGCCCATATCCTTTTCATAATTATTCTCTATTTTCTTTTCGCAAGCCCAGCTCACTTCTCCTGCGGCCCGTATCACTCCTGCCCGCGCCCTCTTCACACCCGACCCGTTCCTATTCATCTCCTTCCCCAACGGCTACCTCCTTCATTCCCGCGCGTGAGATCCGCTCCCTCCGCCGTCGCCCCCACCCTCGCGACGTTACACCCACGACGCGCGCGTTTTCCCCGCGACCCGCTCCCTCAATGGCTCACTCCTCTCTTCCCCTCTCATCCTCGTCTCCACTTCTCCATCCTTCTCTGTCGAGCACGAACGCTCGAGAAAAACCCGCAACACCTCCTCGAATCCCTGCCGACGACGAGGACGACCACCTTAACCTTCAACGTCGTCATCCCTCTCACCATCCTCCTTCTCACACTCTCGAGTCCCTGCACTCCATTTCCCTCAACGACAACGACATCCCACTCTCGAGCACACACCCACGCCCCTCCGCCGACCATCTCGTCAGGCCCTCATCACCGTCCTCATCTTCTCATCACTCTACCCTCTCTCTCTGCTTCCACCTCTCCCAAGCTCTCTCTCTATCTCCCCTGATCTCTCATCTCTCTCTCCCTGTGTTCTCTCTCTCTCATTTTTCCCTCTCTCTTTCTCAGTACCTCTCTATCTCTTTCTCAGCCCCCTCTCTCTTTTTCTCTTTCTTAGCTCTCTCACTCTCTCTCTCTAACACCACCTCTCTCCCCTCATCTCCTCACCACCGTTACAACCACCGCCGGCACCCCTCTGCTCATCCATCATCGACCACCGCAGACCCCGACGATGCCCCGAGCCCCCACTGGCCCAGAACAGACCCGAGCTCATACCGAGACGTTGCCGTCGCCGTTCGTCGCGTGTTCGTGGCGTTACCATCACCATACAACCCCGAGACATTCTCAGGCAAGTTTTATACTTGCTACATGCTATTTGGTATTTGGTACAAACTATAATTTTATAAATTTTATGCTGAACAACCCTCGATAAATTACACGATGCAACCATTCGATGTGTGATCCCAATGGAATTACTTGTCTAATTTGACGGAACAAGATTGTTCTTCTTGTCCCTTGGTGTGATGAATATCTTGTGCAAATTTCATTTGATAATATGACTGCTAATGACCAAAATGACTACCCCCAAGTTTAACCGTAAAACTGGAATTTTATTGTACCTGAAAACCGTTAAATTCACTATAAATCATATACATACTAGAATGGTGCGTTCGAGGGCTCAATTCGAAGCCGACTCGACGAAATTTAACCCTATATCAGTTTCCAGGCATTTCTGTACTTAGATTGTGATGATATTTGGATCGGAGTGCGACTCTGGACTGCAGTCCATAGTGATTCCAGTCGTTGCTTGCTGTTCCGTATTGGGTACCACAAGATCTCCTTAACTCGTAGATTGCGGAACTCTGCTTCTTATTATAGGTGAATCTGTTAGCTAGACAACACAATTGATTTCTTTCTGTTTCGTTACCGTTTGATATTTATTCTGTAATTTAAAAGATCGGGACACATAACAGTTCCAGCAGAATCAGAACCGACATATGGGTATTGAATAGTGTATATCTCCTGACGTGAAGACGCAATTGAAGATCCGTCTATTGCGTTGAAACCTTTACTGAAAACTCTAGAATTCATCCAACTGTAGCATCGCTAAAATCTGATTCCAACTGGGATTAATATGCGTTGCGAAACGGACATCTGATTCTGAAACCGGATTTCCAGCCGCGAACGCTTAAAATGAAACGGTTATAATTAATGATCCTGGAACCTGATTGGCTTGAAACCAAATTTGATGAATGGAAAACTGAACATACTAATTACTACCTGTATATCTTTTTGCTAAATTATAAATGTACGTTTCATGATAAATCGTGCCAGTGATAAAATACTGTTTTTGTGACACTTTAATCGTGCTTATATACTGTTCACGCATCATATCATACCCATATCATTGTAGTGATAACCTAGTGATATCGTGCATTTACCCAGTGTTAGATTCTAGTGATGATTGTGGCCAGTACGTCAGTGTTCGTGTATCCGTGATTAAGTGAAAGTGATACGTACTTGTACACAATCAGTGACCCTATTATTCTATTGCATTGTCGACGTCTATGGGATGCGTGTACGTGCGACTATAAGTGGTATGGGACACTTATGGAAGCGCTTGCACGGGTGTCAGGGATAAGGCATCCGACACTGCCATTTATCTTAGATATTAGTCGAGACGTGCTTGATGGAGGTCCTGCCTCCAGTTCTCGCGCAGACTTGTCACGGATCGATTAGTATTTAGGGTTATGGTTAGCGTTTGATGTAGGCCACGGGGTGTGGGGTAGTTTAAGTGTGAGTTCAACAGAATCTCGGGAGTCCCATGCCGGCTTATATATTTAGGGAGATATATGGAGATTTATAGGGTATGTGATATACACCGTGATATACATGTTACATGTTGGGCCCGTGGTCCCTTGCCCTTGGGTTCTACCCTTGGGTGGAGGACACTCGCGAGTGGTTGACTCTCACACTTGGACTGACGATAGGCTTAGTGACCTGTGCAGTGAGACTTAGAGACTGATAGGGATACTGGCATTTATATTCCTTATATACTATGTTGACATACGTGACATATCGTTCTACTGCTTTACTGTTCCGCTGCATTGATTACTGCACATGCATATTCATGATGTCATTGATTTACTACTTCACATATCTATTATCACTGTTAGAACTGTCACTTGATTTTATACATGTTATATTGCTATTGTGTCGCTCTGACGACCTGAGTATACATGCTCAGTGTGAGGAGAAGATTTAGCCTGGACCAGAACTAGACGTGCATCACAGACTTCTTGACTTGCCATTTCGAGTTACATTCGTTTGTTCCACTTCAGGTCAGTCTTTACATTATTTCTTTCAGCTACTGTATTTCTCATTACCTGCGCATCATTTACTGTTTACCATGAAAAACTAGAAGCCGAAGTGTGACTACGGCAGGACATTTCCTTGACCGTAGGAGCATGGCTGGCCTTGTCTACCCCTCGTATTCCGTATTTTGGGAAGCGGGGCATGACATATATGATCGCCCTCATACTGCTGGTAGTCAAGCAAGAATCCTAGGGGCTCTATCAACGTGCAATAGTGACCTGTAAGGTCACCTAAAGCAGTACACGATGATAAAGATAAACCAGATAGCATACTATCATCTTGAGTAAGACTGTCCTACCGGTATAGGTCCTCCCTCAATCATTGCAATCACGTGCGTGTAATCCAATAATTGACTCTGAGGGCACTATCTCCAACGGCAGGGTACTTGCCTGATGACGCGTTGACGATGCACGGCAGCGGCAACGGCAAGATCACGCCACGAACGGCGTGGCTGGGGTTCGCTGTCGAAGTGGGTTGATCTTGCGATGGTAGTATCTTGATTGTTAGGAGGTGGAGGTGATGACGAAGCTCGAAGGCGAGGAGACAACGACGCGGTTGAGATGCTGGGGGTTGATAGAGCTCGTTGGTGGAGGAAAGCGGTGGGTATCGTAGTCGGAGTTGCTCAGGGGGAGGGCTCTGTTGGCATCGAGGAGGGTTGAGGAGCTCGAGTGGCTGCAACGTCGAAGCTCAGGTGATGTAGAGGGAGATGCCGGCGGCGAGAGGGGACGGCGGCGAGGAGGAGGGAAGAGGTTCGTCGGCATGTTGGCATTGAGGGGAGCTCAGCGGGGTGCACGGAGGTGGTGGGTTGAGGTTTCTCGGAGTTGTAGGAGTTGTGAGGAGTGGCGATGAGAGGAGGCAAAGGAGGCGAGGCTATTGGGGAGAGTGGTCGGCGAGTGGTGAAAGGGTCGAGGAGGAGGCAGGGGTGCAGGGGAAAAGGTAGTGAGAATGAGGGCACGGTTTTGCATGGGGAGGAGAGGGAGACGAGGTCAAGAAGGGTGAGTGGGTTCACGCGAAATCGTGGTTAGAAGCGTGGGGTCGTGGGGTGACGAGGAACGGGGCGTGGGGTGAGCGGCGACTACGTGGGGGTGTGGTGAAAAAGGAGCGGGAAAAAGAATGGACGAGTGGGGAAGAGAAGGGTGACGGGTCGGGTTTGGGCACGAGCCGGGTCGGGCATGGGGTTTGGGCCACGGTCAGGTGTGGGCTGGGCCAGGAATTGGGGGTTTATTTATATATTTTTTTTTCTTTTGGGCTTTATTATTTCATTGGTTTAGAAAGGTTTTAATATTTGAACCCTAAACATCTCAATTCAAAAACAAATGCGGAGAAAATAGAAAATATTCAAAGGGACTTGGAGAAATATGGGGGAAATTTTTATTGACGGAACCGGGAATTTACAACGTTGATTTATATCCTCATACTTTCAAGCATATGCTTTATGATATTTACATGCATGATGTTTTGTGTCATTGGTTGACCCGTGGATGAGATCCACATGCATACAGGTAAAGATTACATTGTTGTATAATATCAACATACTTATAGACTTGATGCTATAGTTGGCACTGATTTCATTGATGATACCTCATATTTATGATATGTTGCTACCTGAGGCACTGGCACGAGCACTTGGTATTACACTTGGTATAGATGTTTACCCTTTCCACCTTATCATGCTTCAGACTTTATCATATTGAGGATGTATATTACTGATCGTTTGACCTAGGATTGAGTCATACATATGATATCTTCTCTGTGATGTTTTCTACTCACGAGTTGGCAACTCACCCCCGTTGTGCCATAGTTCTTACAGGTTTTTGCCGTACAGCTTTCATTGCGGCTTTCTAGCACACTGCTTCCATTCTAGGTGATTGCTTTGGTAGGTGGGTTCACTCGCATCGTGACCACTCTTGTATATTATTTTCATTGTTGTATCTAGAAACTCCATCAACCAGACTTGTATATTGTTTCAGACTTAGAAAACCAGTGTATTATTCTTTCGACCGTAGAGTCGCGCTTGTATTATTATGGTTTTCTAGAGGATTTTGAGTTTCCTTTTGAGTTTTGATCCTATCCCTTCGGCGTTGTATATTATATTGCTTGCGTGGTTGTGACCGTTGATTGACGAAGAGCTAGCTCCCGCTTGGGGATGCCTTTTATCATTGTACATATAATATTCATGTTGTACCCCGTTTGTTGGGTTTACCTAGCACCTCATCAAGGGTTTAGAAGCATCACATATGCCAAAATCAAATTTTGAAGGTGCTAAGTGAACTTGACAAGAATCATAACTAGAAATTTAGGGTTTCATTTGACTAAGCATCACATGCAAAAGAAAAATTATCACTAAGGGTAGAGATTACAACCTTTGTAGACCTCCCTTGGTGACTCCTTGGCAATCTGAGGGTTTGGAACGGATCGATGGAAGCCTTCTTAGTCCACGAAGATCCACCCGAAGTCCCTTTGCCCCAAGCTCCTTGCTTTACTTGATTTGTGAATGAAGTAGAGCAAACACCCTACACAAATGGGCTAGATGTGTGTAGTATGATGATGTGGTTTGTATTCTATAATCAAAACCATTTCTTTTTATCAACTTCACTCAAAGAAAATTTCAAGAGAGGAAGAAGAAGATGTTGGCTAAGCTTGAGCTCAAAAGATAATGATATGAATGAAATAAATGAGATGAGAAAAAATAATCAATATTAATCCTTCTCACTTCAACCATGGTTAGTAATTATTTAGATATTTACTTATTGAGTTAATTTCCAAAGGAGAATTAACTCATGGTTAAAAGTTAGGTAAAGTTTAGTCAAAGATGATAAACATCAACCATGAGTGAATTATCCTTTCTTTTAACTCAAAATGATAAATATATATATAATTACTACAATATGAGTCTTGCATTGCCACCAAATATGTATCAACAACCATGATACAATGTATGTATGTATGTATGTATGTATGTATGTATCCATGCACATCATCATGTGCATACATGCATGCATACAAAAATAGAAAAAGGGTTTAATTAAAGAATTAATCTAAAAGAAATTTGTTAAATCAACACTTGATTTTGCAAACCGGTCATATCACATACGACCCGACCAATAGAAAATGCCCGATTAGTATACGGTATCACATATCCGTATTTAATCGGGTCCCCGCGCATATCTCATATGCACACTACATCTTTTCGCCTGAGCCAGGAAACTTCATTGTGGGACTCTAAGACTTATCAATACGCCGGCAGTAGGTGATAATCATATCAAATACCTACAAGCTGCAAGCGGTTAGTTAAACATAACGGCCACCCGGGTATTGAGCGATCAGAAGAAAACCAGCGAAGCTGTCAAAACTCCCGTCGAGCCAACTGGCAACACTTACCGTACAGTCCGGTCTCCTCGTCAGATATGTTGCATATCGAGTCTAGGGATGGAATCGTCGACCCCAATAACTCAATAAGTCATGCTGGTGTATGGCTCATAACAGATCGAGAAACTACTGATAACGCTTATCAGTAAATCTCAGTAGCCATGGCTAGGAACTTCCTGTTATAGCCAATCGAGCATAGCACAACATCAAATCCCAATACCGGGAGAGACGAAACCCCTCCTATCGCTCATCGCTTCCATGTGCCTCGGGACTGTACCCAAAGTCCACCTGTTTGCACGACTCAGTAGAGCCGTAGTAGGGTGGATATCAAAGTACAGTGGGAGGACACACAAGACTCTATGACGATCTTGGGTCTACAGACTAACCTGTACCAGTGTCACTTGAGAACTGCTATTCGACGATAGATATAATACCACATAGGAGTTCTCTGTGAGTCCGTTCAGTGTACCCAGTCTCCACTGAGCATCCGCATACAATCTTTGGTGTCACCTCACCAGATGGATATGGGATCATCCATCGCCCATCATATGGGACTAGAATAGTATACGCTAGTCTACTCTGGAATATCGATGTCCCGTATCGATACACCCATGACTAGGAACAGTTCAAGGATATGCTTATAAACTACTCATGCCCCACTAGTATGATCTGCATCATAGTCACAGTAGTCAAGCAAATATCCTATGGGCTTTATCAACATGTGTAAATGAATAAAAGCATGATCAAATCAACATTTCAAGATAAAGTAAACCAGATAGCATACTATCATGTTGAGCGAGAAAGTCATCTATATTCATATATACATGTCCAAGCATCCACTATACATATAATGGCCTCTAGGGCATACATATATCTAACAATCTCCCACTTGCACTAAGGCCAGTTATTAGAGTATCTCATACCCAATATCTCAAATAGTCGCTCATGCTGCGGCTATGGAAGGGCCTTGGTGAGTGGATCCGCTATGTTATCCTTTGTATCTACTCTCCGAATCTCGATCTCCTGGCGATCTACTATCTCCCGGATCAATTGATATCGCCTCAGGATGTGTCTGGATTTCTGATGGGACCTTGGTTCTTTGGCTAACGCCATAGCTCCATTATTATCACAATACAATGGTATTGGATCAACAATGGTTGGAACTACTCCTAGTTCCGCGATGAACTTCCTCATCCAGACGGCATCCTTGGCAGCATCATTTGCAGCAATATACTCAGCTTCTATCGTAGAGTCTGCAACGGTATCCTGTTTGGAACTCTTCCAACTAACCGCCCCTCGATTGAGGGTAAATACAAACCCTGAGATAGATTTGTTGTCATCCTTATCACTTTGGAAGCTGGAATCGATAAAGGCCTCCATCTGGAGATCCCCATTACCATACACCAAGAACAATTCTTTAGTCCTTCGCAAGTATTTAAGAATGTTCTTCACTGCTATCCAATGTTTCTCCTCTGGGTTGGATTGATACCTGCTTACTACAGCTAGTGCATAAGCTACATCAGGGCGAGTACATAACATCGCATGCATTATAGATCCTACGGCTGAAGCGTAGGGTATAACGCTCATGCGAGCTCTCTCTTCATCAGTCTTCGGACAGAAGTCCTTGGAGAGAGTGATTCCATGACAAGCAGGCAAGGCACCACGCTTGGAATCTTCCATACTAAACCTTTTTAGGATGGTGTCTATGTACTTTGATTGGGACAATCCCAATAACCTCTTGGATCTATCTCTATAGATCCTTATGCCCAAAATGCATGAGGCATCACCCAGGTCCTTCATAGAGAACCTTTGTAATAAGAATAGTTTAACCGATTTTAGCATAGCAATATCATTTCCTATCAGGAGAATGTCATCTACGTACAATACGAGAAATGTGACAATACTCCCTACAATCTTCTTATAAATGCATGGTTCATCTATATTTTTGATAAAATCAAACTCTTAGATTGTATCATCAAAGAAGATGTTCCAGCTCCGTGAGGCCTGCTTTAATCCATAAATGGATTTAAGCAATCTACATGCTTTCCCGCTGCTCCCACTGTCAATGAAGCCCTCTGGCTGATCCATAAAAATGCATTCTTCTAAATCACCATTTAGAAATGCAGTTTTAACGTCCATATGCCATATTTCATAATCATAGTGAGCAGAAATAGCAAGTAGGATCCTAATGGATTTAAGAATTGCTACTGGAGAGAAAGTTTCATCATAGTCCAATCCTGGTCTTTGATGAAAACCTTCCGCTACTAGCCTTGCTTTAAAGGTCTTTACCTGTCCATCTATACCAACCTTTCTTTTAAAGATCCATTTGCACCCAACGGGTTTTATCCCAGGAGGTGCAACGTCCAAAGTCCATACTTTGTTGGTATACATGGACTCCATTTCGGATCTCATGGCTTCCAGCCACTTCACTGAGTCACCACTCGTGATAGCTTCCTGAAAACTAGTAGGGTCATCATCATCCATGATGCAATCTTGTCTATCACCATAAATGAGAAACCCATAGTATCTCTCTGGTGGGCGAGAAGTTCTACTAGATCTCCGAAGCGGCTGAGGTTCTTGAACTTCTACTGCAACATCAGTTTCAACCAATTCGTCCTGAGCAATTTGTGTCTCTAGAACTTCTTCTAGTTCTACCGCATTGCCATCAATACTGTCTCTAAAGATTTCATCTTTAAAAAATGTGGCATGCTGAGCAACAAACACCTTTTGTTCCTCCTTGTGGTAGAATAGATATCCATACGTATGTTTTGGATATCCCACAAATTTACACATGACCGATCGTGTCTCGAGTTTGTCTGGATTCTACTTTTTAACAAAAGCCGGACAACCCCAAATCCTAACTCTTTTAAGAGATGGTCTCTTTCCACTCCATATCTCATATGGAGTGGTAGACACGGTCTTGGTTGGAACCCTGTTTAACAGATACATCGATGTCTCTAATGCATGCCCCCAAAAGGAAAGCGGTAACTCAGCATCACACATCATGGATCGTACCGTATCCAATAGGGTACGATTCCTCCGTTCTGACACACCGTTGTGCTATGGTTTATAAGGAGGAGTGAGCTGAGAGAGAATCCCATTCTCTTTTAAGAAGTCTAAAAACTCTGTACTTAAATATTCTCCACCTCGATCTGATCGAAGTTTCTTGATGCTCAAGCCTGTTTGTTTTTCTACTTCAAGTTTGTACTCCTTGAATTTCTCGAAAGCTTCGGATTTGTGCTTTATCAAAAACACGTGTCCGAATCTTGAGAATCATCAGTAAAAGTAATGAAGTATGAAAACCACCTCTAGCATGTGTAGACATTGGTCCGCATACATCATTATGTATGAGGCTTAAGAGTTCCACAGCTCTTTCTCCGTGTCCAGTAAACGGAGTTTTGGTCATTTTACCTTTGATACAAGACCGACAAGTCGCATAAGATTTATATTCAAAAGGATTTAAATATCCATCTTTATGTAGTTTGTTTAGTCTTGTTTCATTAATATGACCAAGTCTACAATGCCAAAGAAAAGCTTCATTTATATCTGAAAACTTTCTTTTATTAGTATGTTGTATATTGAAAACTGTGTGTTGGTTCAGGACGTAAATACCGTTATTTAATATACCATACCCAATCAACTCTTGATTCAAGTTAATGTTCATAACATTATTCTGCAATACAAAATGATATCCTTCATTTTCCAACAAAGAAACGGATATTATATTACATAGCATACTAAGTACAAAATAACACGGGTTCAAAACCAAAATACAACCCGAAGGCAACCCAAGATGATACTCTCCCACAGATACAGCATGTACATTGGAACCATTTCCAACCCGCAGAGTATGGTCACCTGTCTTCAAAACTCTACTGTTTCTCAATCCCTACATACAATTGCAGATGTGAGAACCAGAACCGGTATCTAATACCCAAGATGCAGAGTTTAAAGAAAAACGGTTTTCAGTTACAAACACACCTGAAGTGGAAGCAACAGCATGCTTCTTCTTCTTGAGATCAGCAAGATACACAGCACAGTTGCATTTCCAATGTCCCGACTTGTGGCAGTAAAAACATTCTCCTTTCCCGCTTCCCGCAGCCCCGGATTTGTCTTTTCCCTTTGCCTTTTTAACTCCACCTTTCTGTTTGATGGACTTCTTCTTTTTCTTTCCCTTGGCCTTGGCTTTTGGGACTGAAGAGGAAGATGGCCCAGCAAGCAGAGCGGGAGTCCTCATTGTTTTCAACGTGCTCTCTGCACTTCTCAACATATTGAGAAGTTCAGGCAATGATTTCTCCAAATCGTTCATATTGAAATTTACTATGAACGGAGCAAAGGCATGGGGGAGAGACTGTAGAACAATATCCGTATATTGCTCATTGTCCATGGTCCATCCCAGTTCCTCAAGTTCTTCTACAAGACCAATTATTTTCAAAACATGGTCTCCTACTGATGTACCAGGGGCCATTCGCATCTGAAACAGCTTTCGAGATGCCTCGTATCTCAAAGTACGAGATTGCTCTTCATACAAATCCTTTGTGTGAAGAAAGATGGATTTTACATCCATATTCTCGTGTTGCTTCTGATGGATATTGTCCATAGAAGCAAGCGCGAGGCACTTGGCCGTGTTACAATCAATATCCCAAGTTTTTCGGATCTCCCTATCCGAGACAGATGATTCAGGTCCTTGGACGGGTGGGGCTTGTGTTGTGAGGACATATGATACTTTATCATATGTAAGTGCAATGTTCAAGTTCCTCAACCATTCTTTATAGTTCAGTCCAGTAAGTTTATTTTTCTCTAGTAGAAGCTTAAGTCTCGTCATCAGTATCTGCTATTAGGAGAGAGAAAAGAATACACTCAGCGAAATGCTCTTGCAAAGAATTAGATTGGTTATTATCTTATCTAATCGATATCTCCCACTGCTTTTATCAAATTTTCTTTCAAAACCTGAAAAGAAAACTAGCCAGGATTAATTACATTCTACAGTTTCGCTAACCGGTCAGCCAGGCCAGTGTCGGTACTTTGAGGGAGGTTCGCCGTGCTTTCGCACGGACCTAATTAAAATAAACCTCGTTTTCCCAGAGGTCAAACCCCGTTAACACCTTTCTAGACACCTACTGGATTAGCTAATTGTAAAGTGTAAAATTATCCTGGAAGTAACACTTACAGTGAGATCGGGATCCAACTATCATATAGATGGTATGCAATCTCATTGCAAATTTCAACTCTTGAAACTCCCGATATGGTTTTTATCCCTAGTTACTTATGACCTTGGCTATGGTCAAAATATTATAAGTACTAGTTAAGTTCTACCCGTCATTTCGAGATTAACTAGACCCACCCATATGACCCTTGACTATAATCAACATAATCACATGAATGTCCTAACTGATCGCATCATATGCTTTGTAGGAAGACATCACTTAGCTACCGTACACTACGCCTTGACTATGATCAAAATACGCAGCACGAATACTAAGTACTCTGCTTCCTAAAATGACGGAGGGTTGCGGATGGTTTTTATAAAAAAACCTTTAACGCTTTGAACTTGATCTCGTTGTAGAATCAAAACAGTTTAGAAAAGGAGTGGCTTAAGCTCCGCATCTTTTGAAACTTGCATTTTTCATAAAAAGACCGAGTGGGTTTCAAATCTGATTCTACAACATCTTTTAGGTTTCTTTTACTTTACATTAATCTCATTAATATAATCCCATCATTTAAGTTCCTAAGCCATCACAGAAAAGAAACGAAAATAGAACGTACACTTATGCCATCCGCATTCACCACAGTGCCCCGTTATGCACCGTTAGGTTACTTAACTAACGGCATAGCGAGGCGGGACTAGTGCGGGTGTAAAACATAAGCAACGTTTATTATATATCACATATATAATAATAATCCATTCGTCTCAGATACTAACTAATCATATTACAGAATATCAACAACAGAAGCACTTATGAAAATAAAAGGATATCAAGGATGTCCGTATTTTGTATTAGCCAACAATAGAAAATACGGATTCCACGGTCGCGATGAATAGGAAAGCCCACACCCCTAGACCCCTATAAGAGCGGCAAGTGATCCTGCCAATTCTAGAGTTTAGGAGACCCGGTCTCGACTCCTCGAGATGACCTCCCACTGAACCCTAGAACCCGGTCACTTGTGCTCCCCTCCTGGGTCTATCGTAATGCGGAAAACTAAATAATATACAATGATGGAAACATTTTCCTCATCCCGGAAGTGCCCCAAATAAAAGAATATTACATACAATTGATTTATACATGAATGAAAATAAAACTCTCATCTCACATAAAACCCCCGGCTATTCAATCGCGACAATCCAGCACATCATATCTCAGCAACACATAATATCTCATATCATCAACGTAAGCAAGTATGCGTATCCCGATTGTCGTTGATGTATAGCAACGAAGCCAGCGATACCCCACATACTACGCTTACGGTCACAAAAAAGAAAGTGTAAAACTACAACATTTGGAATCCATAATAACTTTAGACATCGTAAATCTGAAATATCACATACTTCGCATTGCATGCCTAACTATATGAATTCCACATATTGTATCACATTCCAGATAAATAGATAGTATTAAACTTTCCGATCGAATAATCAAATACCCAAGATTTCCTAAATAGCTCAACACTTGAGCGGGGTTCAAAAATCCCAGAACATGTCACAGTAGCAGTGGTCCAGCCGTAGAAGGGTTAAGCAAACGCCACACATGTGGCACGCCGTACTGCCCCAAACCCTAAGGTTTAGAGGTGGTTCTGACGGTCACATAATCGAGTTAAGGTTTGTGTTCTTCTAGAGGGTCCACCGCGTTACTTGCACGTTTTTCCGAAAGATTTAAACTCAAGAAAAATTCAATACTTGAAAGCTTTTCGTGCCGGGAAAAAGTGAGTTAATGATATCCGTTCGAACATTTTAATAGTTTCTAAATTATCCGAAAAACTGAACGAAATTAAATTTTCCGATCGAATCAACGAATTCAAAATAATCCCCAGAACACTTAACACATGAGTCAGATTAAAAATACCCAGAAATATGCAGGAACTGCTAGGAATATTACTGTAACAACACGTGTCCCCAATGCACTATTTTGGCCACGGAACCGCCGCGGCAAGCATGTTATTGCCGCGGTTTCGTGGCTCTTTGAGAGCTTTGGGGGCTCATGTTTCAAGGTTATTCTTAGAATTGCCTGCTGATTTTTTTGAGTATTTTTAATGCAGATTTTTACAAAATTTCCAGAGAGGGGACTAAATTGGTGTTTCGTGGTTCGATCGGAGTTTTAACTTCGCCTACGCATCGCCTAAAGCTCTAGGTTAGCTCTGATACCATTGTTGGGTTTACCTAGCACCTCATCAAGGGTTTAGAAGTATCACATATGCCAAAATCAAATTTTGAAGGTGCTAAGTGAACTTGACAAGAATCATAACTAGAAATTTAGGGTTTCATTTGACTAAGCATCACATGCAAAAGAAAAATTATCACTAAGGGTAGAGATTACAACCTTTGTAGACCTTCCTTGGTGACTCCTTGGCACTATAAGGGTTTGGAACGGATCGATGGAAGCCTTCTTAGTCCACGAAGATCCACCCGAAGTCCCTTTGCCCAAAGCTCCTTGCTTTACTTGATTTGTGAATGAAGTAGAGCAAACACCCAACACAAATGGGCTAGATGTGTGTAGTATGATGATGTGGTTTGTATTCTATAATCAAAACCCTTTCTTTTTATCAACTTCACTCAAAGAAAATTTCAAGAGAGGAAGAAGAAGATGGTGGCTAAGCTTGAGCTCAAAAGATAATGATATGAATGAAATAAATGAGATGAGAAAAAATAATCAATATTAATCCTTCTCACTTCAACCATGGTTAGTAATTATTTAGATATTTACTTATTGAGTTAATTGCCAAAGGAGAATTAACTTATGGTTAAAAGTTAAGTAAAGTTTAGTCAAAGATGATAAACATCAACCATGAGTGAATTATCCTTTCTTTTAACTCAAAATGATAAATATATATATAATTACTACAATATGAGTCTTGCATTGCCACCAAATATGTATCAACAACCATGATACAATGTATGTATGTATGTGTCCATGCACATCATCATGTGCATACATGCATGCATACAAAAATAGAAAAAGGGTTTAATTAAAGAATTAATCTAAAAGTCATTTGTTAAATCAACACTTGATTTCGCAAACCGGTCATATCACATACGACCCGACCAATAGAAAATGCCCGATTAGTATACGGTATCACATATCCGTATTTAATCGGGTCCCCGCGCATATCTCATATGCACACCACATCTTTTCTCCTGAGCCAGGAAACTTCATTGTGGGACTCTAAGACTCATCAATACGCTGGCAGTAGATGATGATCATATCAAATACCTACGAGCCGCAACCGGTCAGCTAAACGTAACGGCCACCCGGGTATTGAGCGATCAGAAGAAAACCAGCGAAGCTGTCAAAACTCCCGTCGAGCTAACTGGCAACACTTACCGTACAGTCCGGTCTTCTCGTCAGATATGTTGCATATTGAGTCTAGGGATGGAATCGTCGACCCCAATAACTCAATAAGTCATGTTGGTGTATGGCTCATAACATATCGAGAAACTACTGATAACGCTTATCAGTAAATCTCAATAGCCCTGGCCAGGGACTTCCTGTTATAGCCAATCGAGCATAGCACAACATCAACTCTCAATACCGGGAGAGACGAAACCCCTCCTATCGCTCATTGCCTCCATGTGCCTCGGGACTGTACCCAAAGTCCACCTATTTGCACACCTCAGTAGAGCCGTGGTAGGGTGGATATCAAATTACAGTCGGAGGACACACAAGACTCAATGATGAACTTGTGTCTACAGACTAACCTGTACCAGTGTCACCTGAGAACTGCTATCCGACGATAAATATAATACCACATAGGAGTTCTCTGTGAGTCCGTTCAGTATACCCAGTCTCCACTGAGCAGCCGCATACTGTCACGACCCGCAGGGTACGGAACGTGACTGGCACTTAAGTTTACGAAACGTCTAAAGGCGTCCGTAAACTAAGTAAGCCAAAGCCCAGAAAACAAAACCAATGAAGCAAAAGAGTGAAGAAAACCCAATCAATTGAAAGCGAGTTATCAAATAAGTCATGTAAAACACTTTTTAAAAACAATACCAATTTTTCCCGAAAATTTCGGCAGAGTCTCCTTTGTAAATACTGGCCCCCCCAAAAATGGGTACAACAAAATATATACATGAATCCAACAAAACAGGGCATCCCCAAGCGGGAGCTAGCTCTTCGCCATAAGGCGGTCACAAATCCCACGCAATGTAAATGACAGCAAGCATAATAATCATAAGGAAGCATAAAAAAAGTAGCATGTCGGCTCAAGTGAGCTCGACCCCAAAATACAGCATAAAATCCATAAACCTCACTGTCTCATCTCTAGGTCAATATACAATAATCTGGTAGAAACAGTAGATGGAGTGTACTAGATACAAAGAATATACAAGGTGGTACAAAAATAATAACATAACCCACCAATGAGCAAAACCTCGAGTCCAGGCAAAAGAAGCAAGCGCACCCGCCGCTACTGTACTGACGGAGCGGACCTGCAACAGGCTATGGCACAACGGGGGTGAGTTGCCAACTCGTGAGTACTAAATAACATTTACACAGGATATCGAATGCATGCACACAAGCATCCTAGCATCTATACACAGGTAAGGCAGGACATAATGGCGAGTATGTATGCAACATGGATATACTAGCAGGTATGTATACAACATCAGTGTACGAATATGTATGCAACATGAATATCTGAGGTCTCAATAGGTTTATATATAAAAATATTTTATCTCTTTTTGTTTTTGAAACTCTTTTAGAATGCCAGCATAATGTCAATGAGTCGACGAAAATCGGTGTCCAGCAACAACACCCAAAAGCTGTCTCAAATCTCATAAATCCATGTCATAGTGTCTCTGGCCTCAGCCATCCGGCTGACCCATCTCAAATATCAATATCTCATCATCTAGCGGCCACGGTCGGTATCCTCTGGATATCCGCCGTCCCAAACAGTCACCGGTAGGTAATCCGTCCTCTGCCAGGCTCAACGTCATCACCACATTCCTCTTGCCCCGGGGTACCTTACCGGGCCCACCATGCACCCGTGCCGGTTCCTCCACTCCTCGACACGGATTTCCAAATCCACAGCAAACTCATGGTGGACGACACTTACATCACTAGAAAACCGCAATTTACATATTTTAAAAATATAATAAGTTTAGAAATTTTGCGGCTTTCCCCCGAAATCCAGCAATATCATAAAATCTCAAGAAATCCTCATTAGTGCATATATCTATGATAATGAATGCATATGATATCAATAATCAAGTTGCGATGTGTGATTAATGTATTAAGCATGAACAATTAATATGATGAAGTACATGCACATGAATAGCAATACTACGGTTTCATTTTTAAGGAATTAAAGGCAATAGTACCAGTTTAAGTATCAATTAGTAAAAGGTTTCAATTTAAAAGTTATCTAGTATGGTTGCATGGCAATTACCAGGGTGTGTGTGTAAACATGAATAGTGCTCGTGCTGCATATAAAAACCTGGTAATGGTGCATGTGTCCTACAATTGAGTTTGCGTATATGGATATAACATATTGATCTAATTGCAGCAATTATCATGCCAGTATTATTATTCTAATGTCACAAGTGATTATCCAATTTACTATTTTCCAGTTTACTAAATCTATCGGGCGACTTGCGCCATCCAAACGATCGTCCCCCGTAGATGTTAAATCTACTCACTGGGATCCCTGGCTAGCTGTGTCCAATCACCGCCTTTCCCTTTCGCGCCGCGTCTGACGTTTCCGCGACCGAACCTGGAATTTACATCAATACCAAATATAAGGTTACACATTCAAGAACGACGCAAAACCCCAACGAAACTACTAAAGTTCGCTAGATAGGTACAACGTGCACAAAGTGCGCGGAACACACGCGAAAATCGCAAAAACTGCCAAAAAACGCCGATTTGGTCGCCCGGCAAAACTACAACCCGAACACTCAAAATCCGCCCTCACACATCCTAAAAGTCATAGGATACGCTAAAAATGTCATCAAGACATCGCAATTAAATCACCACAATATTTTAGTAAAAACTAGTAAGCACTAATTTGCAATTTAGTGCAAACATCGACAATTAGCGACAAAGTTAACACAATCCAACACAACAATCCAAACTAACTCACTAGATAGCCACTACACTAATTTTAAACCATTAACTATGCTTCAAAACATATTTTCCACAACCAACCCTTCTCTTGATTTTTGGTAATTAGCAAAACAAGGAAAATATCACACAAGATTAACTTGGATTAGCATAACATCAAGTCACTTAAGCAAAGTAACCTTATAGATTGGTTAAGTAAACAACTAGATAGCTAATTAGCTTTAATTAACTAAATAATGGTTTCTAAAAACCCTAGTTTAACTCCAACCATAAACCTTTAAAAACTAGATTAGAAACTAACACTAAATTAACACTAGATTTTAGCCCAATTAGCAAGTTAACCACATAGATTAAGCTAACAAAATAACTAGATAACAAAATAGCTTAATTAATCTCTTAATGGTGTTCTAAACCCTAAATTAATTTCAAACCAAGAACTAGAAAAAACTAGATTAGGATTTAGCTATAATTTTAACAATAACACAACATGCAAGTCCTAATTAGCACCCTTTAACTACAAATAACAATTAGATTAGAAATTATACCTCACACTAGAGATCTAGCAAGAACAAGATGCCTCCAAAGATGCCACATTTCTCCAAGATTTGAACCCATTTGGGCTTGAGAAAGGATAGAATAGGGTTTTGTGTTGAATTTGTGAAGAAATCTATGGATTTTTGTTGAATTTTGATGGAATTGTGATGAATTTTGGAAAGAAAAAGAGAAGGGAAATTTGGGACAGCACTTGGGAAGCTCTCGGCCAGAGGAGGGAAGTGGGGAGTAGTGAGGAAATTGTGAGAGAAAAATCCAAAGTCAAAGCCCTCATATCTCACTAAAAACCCACACCCAAATTACTATATTTTAATCCTATTCAAAACCATTCAATCACAATAGTTAAAGTCAAAAAGAGGGGAGGAATGGGCTGCTGCAGGAGTGGTGGGGCCGGCCTTGGGGAGTGGGGGTGAGTGGGAGAGGTTACAAAAAGAATCCCATGCAAAAAGACCCCCCACAAGTCCAAAATTGCAAGTTTTATCCCAAAATTCAATAAATTCGTTTCAAATCATAAAAATTTGCTAAAATTCAAAATAAATTACTAAAAATTTATGTTATCGCTAGAATATAATTATCATAATTTTAGAGATTAAAATTAGCCCGGAAAAATTTGTATTTATCGCTTATTTAATGTATTTTCTTACCGGCTTAAAATAATATTAAAAAATTGAAAAATAGGGAAAAATTTTTAAATGACCAAAATTTCATAAATAACTCATTAGCTAATAAAAACAAGAAATTACCTATCCATTTAAGGTATAATTAGCCCTAAACTGCAAAATATCGAGAAAGACGGTTTTCGGAAAAATACCGAATTTTCACCGAATTTCAGGAAAACCCAAAACGACTTTTCAAGATGCTACAATCTTCCCCCCTTAAAGAAATTCGGTCCCCGAATTTAAAAAATATAGCTACGCGTACCTTCAAAGAGATGGGGATATTTCTTCCTCATCTCGCCCTCGGTCTCCCAGGTAACCTCCTCGCCGCTCGGGCTACGCCAAAGGACCTTGACGGTTGGTATAACCTTCGACCTAAACTTCTTCACCTGCCGATCCAAGATGGCCACCGGCTGCTCTGCAAAAGAAAGGTCGCGCTCTAGCTGGACTGTCGGGTGCTGAATCGCATGCGAAGGGTCGTGAAGGTACTTGCGGAGCATCGAAACATGGAAGACGGGGTGAACATCGGGAAAGCTGGGTGGAAGAGCCAAACGATATGCAACAGCGCCAACACGCTCGAGGATCTCGAAGGGACCTACGAATCTAGGGCTAAGCTTCCCCTTTCGCCCAAAACGCATCACGCCCTTCATCGGAGAGACCCTCAGAAAAACATGGTCGCCAACTGCGAACTCTAATCTGCGACGGCGCCTGTCTGCATACGATTTCTGCCTGCTCTGAGCCGCTCTCATCCGGTCTCGGATCAACTGGATCTTCGATGTCGTCTCCTCAACAAGCTGCGGCCCCAAAATGCTGCTCTCGCTGAGCTCTGTCCAACAAACGGGCAATCTGTATCTCCTCCCATACAATGCCTCGAAAGGTGCCATCTGAATAGTATCCTGGAAGCTATTGTTGTAGGAGAACTCCACTAGAGGCAAATGACGATCCCAGCTACCACCAAAGTCTAAAACGCACGCTCTGAGCATGTCCTCGAGGGTCTGAATGGTCCGCTCTGACTGTCCGTCCGTCTGCGGATGAAACGCTGTGCTGAAGCTCAACGAGTGCCCAAAGCCTCCTGAAGTCTCTGCCAAAGTCGGCTGGTGAACTGAGTGCCTCGATCTAACACGATACAAGTCGGTACGCCATGTAGTCGCACGATCTCGTCAATATAGAGCTGAGCATACTGAGCGAAGCTGAAAGACGTCTTCACTGGAAGGAAGTGAGCCGCTTTCGTCAATCTATCCACGATCACCCAGATGGAGTCGTACCCTCGACTGGTCCTGGGTAGACCCACAACGAAATCCATCGAAATCTGCTCCCATTTCCACTCTGGAATGGGTAACGGCTGTAGCTCTCCTGCGGGCCTCTGGTGCTCGGCCTTGACCTGCTGACAAGTCAGGCATCTCGAAACGAACTCCGCAATGTCCCTCTTCATCCCGTCCCACCAGTAGGTCTTTCTCATATCATGGTACATCTTGGTGGAACCGGGGTGGACACTATACACTGATCGGTGTGCCTCCTCAAGAATGTCGCGCCGTAATCCATCAGTATCTGGTACGCACAGTCTAGATCCATATCGTAAAATCCCCTGATCATCAATCACGAACTCGGAAAATCTGCCCTGTCCCATCTGTGCCATGATCTCTGAGCAACGGTCGTCACTGCGCTGTGCCTCATATATACGGTCAAGCAACTGTGGGCGTGCACGAACATGCGCGAGCTGTCCCCCTGTCTGAGTGAACTCGAACTCAACTCGGCTGTCGCATAACATCTGCCAATCTGCTGACGACTGTCTCTGCACTGCGCGCAAAAGGATAGACTACCCCCGGGCCTCCTACTCAACGCATCTGCCACCACATTCGCCTTGCCGGGGTGATATAAGATCTCGCGGTCGTAGTCTTTCACCAACTCCATCCAACGACGCTGTCTGAGGTTCAGGTCACGCTGCTGAAATATGTACTTTAAGCTCTTGTGATCGGTGAATATCTGACATGACTCGCCGTAAAGGTAATGTCGCCAAATCTTCAGTGTAAAGACCACTGCAGCCATCTCCAAATCATGAGTGGGGTAGTTCTGTTCATGCTTCTTCAACTGCCGAGAAGCATAAGCGATCACCCGGCCATGCTGCATCAAAACGCATCCTAATCCCACTCGCGAAGCATCACAGTAGACAACAAATCCGCCTGATCCCGAAGGTAAAGATAATACCGGCGCCGTAGTCAAACAAGTCCGTAGCTGCTGAAAACTGCGCTCGCACTCCTCTGTCCAAACGAAAGGAACTCCCTTCCGGGTCAAACTGGTCAACGGTGCAGCTATACGGGAGAAGTCCTGAACAAAACGCCTGTAGTAGCCTGCCAGGCCTAGAAAACTAAGGATCTTAGTAACCGATGTAGGTCGGGGCCACTGCTGAACAGCCTCAATCTTCTTCGGGTCCACACAAATGCCGTCTCTCGTAACCACGTGACCCAAGAATCCGACGCTGTCCAGCCAGAATGCACACTTGGAGAACTTTGCGAACAGCTGATGCTCCCTCAGAGTCTGTAACGTAATCTGCAAGTGCTGTTCGTGCTCCTCTCTGCTCCGGGAGTACACCAAGATATCGTCGATAAACACGATGATGAACAAGTCAAGATACGGCCTGAATGTACGGTTCATCAAATCCATAAATGCTGCTGGGGCATTGGTGAGTCCGAACGACATCACCAAAAACTCGTAGTGGCCATAGCGTGTACAGAAAGCTGTCCTCGGTATATCCTCCTGTCGAACTCGCAGCTGATGGTATCCTGATCGCAAGTCGATCCTCGAAAAATACCCCGCACCCTGAAGCTGGTCGAACAAATCATCAATGCGCGGCAACGGATATCTGTTCCGAACGGTAACTTTGTTCAGCTGGCGGTAGTCGATACATAAGCGCAAACTTCCATCCTTCTTCTTGACAAACAGGACCGGAGCACCCCACGGAGAAACACTAGGTCGAATTAGCCCCTTAACTAACAAATCCTGCAACTGATCCTTCAGCTCTCGAAGCTCTGCCCGGGGCCATCCGATAAGGCGGTATAGAAATAGGCCCCGAGCCGGGAATCAAATCAATGCAGAACTCAACATCGCGCTCAGGAGGTAGCCCCGGTAGCTCATCAGGGAAAACATCAGGGAACTCACAAACTACCGGGACCCGGTCCAACGGAACATCTGCAGCTCGAGTATCACAAATAGACACTAAGAATCCCTGACATCCCTTCCGCAAGAGCTGACCAGCGCGAAGAGAAGAAATTAAGCTGGGAAGGGTGACACTGCGGTCTTCCTGAATAACAAGGACTGGCTCTCCCGGAAAGCTAAATCTGACTGCCTTCTCACGGCAGTCCACCGAAGCATAACAAGTGGCTAGCCAATCCATGCCCAGAAGCACATCAAAGTCCAACATATCGAGGAGTATCAAATCAACTGATGAATCCCTCTCCCCGATACGAACGGAACACAAACGAAATACAAACCGAGCGACAAACGACTCGCCTACCGGAGTAACAACAACAAGCGGCTGGTCTAACGACGACGACTCACGGCCCAACATCGGTGCAAAGTGTGTAGAGACGTACGAATGTGTGGAACCTGGGTCGAATAATACCCGTGCGTCGAAAGAACAAACTGGCAAGGTACCTGTCACGACGGCATTGGATGCCTGCGCATCCTGCGGTGTCAAAGCAAAAACTCGGGCCTGTCCTCCACCGATAGCGGGCTGACCTCGACCTCGGCCTCTGCCTCCTCGTCCTCTCTGAACAGGACCGCCGTGTCCACGGCCTCTCGGTGCACCTAACTGGCGTAGAGCATCGCCTGGGGTAGGAAGTAGGGCTCTCTGAGGAGGGGATGGTGATGGTGGTAGGGTCACATGCGGAACTGTCGTTACTCCCTGTCGTCTCACCGGACAGTCTCTGAGAAGATGGTGCAAACTTCCGCACCCAAAACATCCTGGCGACGGCTGCTGCCCCTGGGGATAAGAACCATATAACTGTCCCCGTCCAAATCCTCTGCCAGGCCTATCTCTCTGAAAGAATCTGGCGCGCTGCCTCTGAGACGGTACATCGGTACGAATCCTCTTCGGCCCAGAAACGGCCGAAGTCCGTGATATGCGTGCCTCCATCCGCAATGCCGTATCCATAGCCGCTGAATAAGTGTCGTAGTGCTGGGCGCCAATGGCAAGGTATAGCTGGGCATCAAGTCCCTGTACGAACCTCTTCACCATCTTCTCCTCGGTATCCACCAAATACTGAGCATATCGGGATAACTGAGTAAACTGGATATCATACTCAGACACCGTCATCCCAGGTGTCTTGACTAAGGCCTCGAAGCTACGAGCTCTGGCGTCACGAATGCTCTCTGGAAGGAAACGGGCTAGAAAGACCGCTGTAAACTCGGCCCAAGTCATAGACGGTAGATCTGCAGCTCGACCTCTCAAGACTGACTCCCACCATGTCTGCGCGAGACCCTCTAGTCGGAAACTCGCATGCTCTACCCATCGATCATCCGAACATCTCAGCGAACGGCAGATCCTGGCTAAACTGTCAAGGAACGTCTGTGGGTCCTCCGCTGCCTCGGTGCCGGTGAATACT
This sequence comes from Agapanthus africanus, assembly GCA_030015575.1. NCBI lineage: Eukaryota > Viridiplantae > Streptophyta > Magnoliopsida > Asparagales > Amaryllidaceae > Agapanthus > Agapanthus africanus. The sequence continues at coordinate 327,595,836 of JASDDO010000031.1, forward strand.
AGAGGTCTCAGCCTCATGAAATCCTGTAGTGAAACCGGAATGGCCACGGTGGTAGTAGTAGGAGCAGGTATCATGGTCGTCTGTGATGTAGTAGGTACGTCATCCGGCCTCGGTGTACGACTGGCTGCAACTAGGGATCCTACCATCTGACGCAGCTCCTGCATGCCTCCCATCATCTGTCGCAACTCCTCCATACCAGTCTCGAGCCTATCCATATGGCCTGGGGAAGGTGGATCGGTCTGTCCCTGCGGCGTAGGCATACCACCCTGCTCAGTCCTAGTCTCGGACGAGCCAGCTCGAATCTCGTCTCTGGCGGCAGCCCTCTGTGCCCTCTTAGCCTTCGGCGGCATAGTGGCCGGTACAGGAAACAAGATAATAAGAACAATGCAATAGGATCATAGGATACACGGAATTGAAGAAGGAATTTTTCAAGCAAGTATATCCTAAAGTCACTTAGGCGGAGTACCGTATCGTAAGTATGCCGCGGACATACGCACGCTACGTTACCCTGCTTAAGTCACTTACTCCATCTACCAAGGGTCATCCTACACTCACAAAGGTAAAACCTATCGCTCTGATACCAACTTTGTCACGACCCGCAGGGTACGGAACGTGACTGGCACTTAAGTTTACGAAACGTCTAAAGGCGTCCGTAAACTAAGTAAGCCAAAGCCCAGAAGACAAAACCAATGAAGCAAAAGAGTGAAGAAAACCCAATCAATTGAAAGCGAGTTATCAAATAAGTCATGTAAAACACTTTTTAAAAACAATACCAATTTTTCCCGAAAATTTCGGCAGAGTCTCCTTTGTAAATACTGGCCCCCCCAAAAATGGGTACAACAAAATATATACATGAATCCAACAAAACAGGGCATCCCCAAGCGGGAGCTAGCTCTTCGCCATAAGGCGGTCATAAATCCCACGCAATGTAAATGACAACAAGCATAATAATCATAAGGAAGCATAAAAAAAGTAGCATGTCGGCTCAAGTGAGCTCGACCCCAAAATACAGCATAAAATCCACAAACCTCACTGTCTCATCTCTAGGTCAATATACAATAATCTGGTAGAAACAGTTGATGAAGTGTACTAGATACAAAGAATATACAAGGTGGTACAAAAATAATAACATAACCCACCAATGAGCAAAACCTCGAGTCCAGGCAAAAGAGGCAAAAGAAGCAAGCGCACCCGCCGCTACTGTACTGACGGAGCGGACCTGCAACAGGCTATGGCACAACGGGGGTGAGTTGCCAACTCGTGAGTACTAAATAACATTTACACAGGCTATCGAATGCATGCACACAAGCATCCTAGCATCTATACACAGGTAAGGCAGGACATAATGGCGAGTATGTATGCAACATGGATATACTAGCAGGTATGTATACAACATCAGTGTACGAATATGTATGCAACATGAATATCTGAGGTCTCAATAGGTTTATATATAAAAATATTTTATCTCTTTTTGTTTTTGAAACTCTTTTAGAATGCCAGCATAATGTCAATGAGTCGACGAAAATCGGTGTCCAGCAACGACACCCAAAAGCTGTCTCAAATCTCATAAATCCATGTCATAGTGTCTCTGGCCTCAGCCATCCGGCTGACCCATCTCAAATATCAATATCTCATCATCTAGCGGCCATGGTCGGTATCCTCTGGATATCCGCCGTCCCAAACAGTCACCGGTAGGTAATCCGTCCCCTGCCAGGCTCAACGTCATCACCACATTCCTCTTGCCCCGGGGTACCTTACCGGGCCCACCATGCACCCGTGCCGGTTCCTCCACTCCTCGACACGGATTTCCAAATCCACAGCAAACTCATGGTGGACGACACTTACATCACTAGAAAACCGCAATTTACATATTTTAAAAATATAATAAGTTTAGAAATTTTGCGGTTTTCCCCCGAAATCCAGCAATATCATAAAATCTCAAGAAATCCTCATTAGTGCATATATCTATGATAATGAATGCATATGATATCAATAATCAAGTTGCGATGTGTGATTAATGTATTAAGCATGAACAATTAATATGATGAAGTACATGCACATGAATAGCAATACTACGGTTTCATTTTTAAGGAATTAAAGGCAATAGTACCAGTTTAAGTATCAATTAGTAAAATGTTTCAATTTAAAAGTTATCTAGTATGGTGGCATGGCAATTACCAGGGTGTGTGTGTAAACATGAATAGTGCTCGTGCTGCATATAAAAACCTGGTAATGGTGCATGTGTCCTACAATTGAGTTTGCGTATATGGATATAACATATTGATCTAATTGCAGCAATTATCATGCCAGTATTATTATTCTAATGTCACAAGTGATTATCCAATTTACTATTTTCCAGTTTACTAAATCTATCGGGCGACTTGCGCCATCCAAACGATCGTCCCCCGTAGATGTTAAATCTACTCACTGGGATCCCTGGCTAGCTGTGTCCAATCACCGCCTTTCCCTTTCGCGCCGCGTCTGACGTTTCCGCGACCGAACCTGGAATTTACATCAATACCAAATATAAGGTTACACATTCAAGAACGACGCAAAACCCCAACGAAACTACTAAAGTTCGCTAGCTAGGTACAACGTGCACAAAGTGCGCGGAACACACGCGAAAATCGCAAAAACTGCCAAAAAACGCCGATTTGGTCGCCCGGCAAAACTACAACCCGAACACTCAAAATCCGCCCTCACACATCCTAAAAGTCATAGGATACGCTAAAAATGTCATCAAGACATCGCAATTAAATCACCACAATATTTTAGTAAAAACTAGTAAGCACTAATTTGCAATTTAGTGCAAAAATCGACAATTAGCGACAAAGTTAACACAATCCAACACAACAATCCAAACTAACTCACTAGATAGCCACTACACTAATTTTAAACCATTAACTATGCTTCAAAACATATTTTCCACAACCAACCCTTCTCTTGATTTTTGGTAATTAGCAAAACAAGGAAAATATCACACAAGATTAACTTGGATTAGCATAACATCAAGTCACTTAAGCAAAGTAACCTTATAGATTGGTTAAGTAAACAACTAGATAGCTAATTAGCTTTAATTAACTAAATAATGGTTTCTAAAAACCCTAGTTTAACTCCAACTATAAACCTTTAAAAACTAGATTAGAAACTAACACTAAATTAACACTAGATTTTAGCCCAATTAGCAAGTTAACCACATAGATTAAGCTAACAAAATAACTAGATAACAAAATAGCTTAATTAATCTCTTAATGGTGTTCTAAACCCTAAATTAATTTCAAACCAAGAACTAGAAAAAACTAGATTAGGATTTAGCTATAATTTTAACAATAACACAACATGCAAGTCCTAATTAGCACCCTTTAACTACAAATAACAATTAGATTAGAAATTATACCTCACACTCTAGATCTAGCAAGAACAAGATGCCTCCAAAGATGCCACATTTCTCCAAGATTTGAACCCATTTGGGCTTGAGAAAGGATAGAATAGGGTTTTGTGTTGAATTTGTGAAGAAATCTATGGATTTTTGTTGAATTTTGATGGAATTGTGATGAATTTTGGAAAGAAAAAGAGAAGGGAAATTTGGGACAGCACTTGGGAAGCTCTCGGCCAGAGGAGGGAAGTGGGGAGTTGTGAGGAAATTGTGAGAGAAAAATCCAAAGTCAAAGCCCTCATATCTCACTAAAAACCCACACCCAAATTACTATATTTTAATCCTATTCAAAACCATTCAATCACAATAGTTAAAGTCAAAAAGAGGGGAGGAATGGGCTGCTGCAGGAGTGGTGGGGCCGGCCTTGGGGAGTGGGGGTGAGTGGGAGAGGTTACAAAAAGAATCCCATGCAAAAAGACCCCCCACAAGTCCAAAATTGCAAGTTTTAGCCCAAAATTCAATAAATTCGTTTCAAATCATAAAAATTTGCTGAAATTCAAAATAAATTACTAAAAATTTATGTTATCGCTAGAATATAATTATCATAATTTTAGAGATTAAAATTAGCCCGGAAAAATTTGTATTTATCGCTTATTTAATGTATTTTCTTACCGGCTTAAAATAATATTAAAAAATTGAAAAATAGGGAAAAATTTTTAAATGACCAAAATTTCATAAATAACTCATTAGCTACTAAAAACAAGAAATTACCTATCCATTTAAGGTATAATTAGCCCTAAACTGCAAAATATCGAGAAAGACGGTTTTCGGAAAAATACCGAATTTTCACCGAATTTCAGGAAAACCCAAAACGACTTTTCAAGACGCTACACATACAATCTTTGGTGTCACCTCACCAGATGGATATGGGATCATCCATCGCCCATCATATGGGACAAGAATAGTATACGCTGTGTAAGTGCACGGCGGCGCCCCGGCCGTCAATCCGACGCCGGAATGCGGAAACGAAACGTTTCTAGAACTTAGAAACCGGCACCACCGCGCACAAAAATCCCGGATCGGGCCATTAACCTAACTCTAGCAAACTAGAAAATGAGTAGAGAGCTATACCGAGCGATCCGTGTCCTTCGGTCTTCGGCCTCCACTCCAATCTCCTTGCGGAACCTCCGGTCTTCTGCTCCTCGTCGGAAAGGGCACCACATCGCTGGGTTCTTTTACGGGCTCCCACCTCTGGACCGAGGTAACTCGGGCACGAAGTTGGTGAGTCGACGTGCCTAAGTATGCTGTAGGTGTAGTATAGGAACCATTGTCTCATTTGGGATAGCGAAGTTGCCTTTTGATGGATGTGGAGTAGAGAATGAACCTTTTGGAGATGAGCATGGGAATTTTGGTAGCAAGCTAAAAAGGAGATGAATGATAATTTCCCACACAAAATGAATTCCTTCACCCTCTCACTATGAAGTGGCCGGCCATGACAATATTGGAGGAGGGAAAAAAGGCAAAAGAATATGTATGATCACAATATATGTCACACCCAAGACCAAATCAACTCCTTTCATAACCAATCACCATAAATGCAAAGGATAAGATTTAAAAAGAATCACATGATGGAAGAACCATCATGAAGCCACACATTTACAAGAAACCCCTCGACAATAACAAATTTACAAACTTGCAAATAACCCCTCCATCGGAAAAATCCGGCCGCGAAGGGACAAAGGAAAACTGGCCGGAACGGAATGCAAACTGGCAACTTCAGAAAACTGATCCCGTAATAAATTACAGGAAAACCCAGCGGCTGTATATACATACCCGTATTTGTATTCTCACTGAATACAAATGCAAAGAGACAAAATCTACACTGTATAATACTAGGACCCAGCTTAAACCGAAACCCGCTAGTATTATCCGTCCGATCATGATCCGTGCAATACCGCACAGAAAAGATCGAACCCTGCCATATCTCCATACGGCCTCTACAGCGTTTTGCCCGAAACTTGAGCAATTGTCTGTGGGGGACTCTAAAGACTCGTCAATACTATGGCTGTGGATTTAACCACTAGCACGTCAGAGGTATTAGCCATACGTAACGGGCTACCAGCTATTGACCAAAAGGGACGTCGATGAGCGAATCCTGACACCCTACTGAGCCTGTCAGTGATAATATCCGTACAGTCCGGTCCGTTCGTCTATGAGTATCACATGGCGGGCCTAGGGGGTGGTAAAAGTCAGACCCCTAAAAGCGGTACAAGTCGTGTCGGAGTGTAGCCCAGAACACCCTGAGATACTACTGGAATACCTACTAGTAAATCTCCTGCCTTGGCCAAGGACTTCGTGTAATGTCTCTCCTAGACACAGCGCGACCTCACCCCCAATACCGGGAGAGACGAACCCCTGAAGATCCGCTCATTGCCTCCATGTGGCTCGGGACTGTACCTAACTAAAACCTGTTTGCACGTCTCCTTTGAGCGTGGTAGGGTAGTAATCAAAGTACAGTGGGAACTCACATGAAACAAATGATGATCTCACGTCGATGAACTAGCATGTACACATGTCACCAGGGAACTGCTATCTGACGTCAGGTATAATACCAACTAGCAGGTTCCAGGCGAGTCCTGTCCGGTGTACTCATAACCCAATGGGCACCTGTATACATCTTAGGTGAACCAACTGACACCAGTGGCTTGTGAGACCGGCCACCGCCCCTCGTCGAGGTCTCGATTGTATACACTAGTCTACTCTGGAGTATCGATGCCCTGTCTCGAAACTCCCACGACTAGGGACCATTTAAAGATGTGCTTATAGACTACCAGCTCCCATGTATATGATCGCCCTCATACTGCTGGCAGTCAAGTAAGAATCCTAGGGGCTCTATCAACATGTAATAGCGACCTGTAAGGTCACCTAAAGCAGTACACGATGATAAAGATAAACCAGATAGCATACTATAATCTTGAGTAAGACTGTCCTACCGGTATAGGTCCTGTTAGTTATATGTATTCCCTAGAGGCCATTACTGTACATAGGACGTATATTGTAGTGGATGCTGGGATGTATATAGGGAGGACTTTCTTGCTCGACATGATAGTATGCTATCTGGTTACTCTTTACCTTAACGTGTACACTGATTGTCTCTCTATTACATGTTGGTAAAGCCCTTAGGATGTGTACTTGACTACCTGGACTATGATGCGGATCATACTAGTGGGGACATGGTAGTCCATAAGTACATCCTTCAAGGTCCCTAGTCGTGGGTGTATCGAGACAGGGCATCGATATACCAGAGTAGACTAGCGTATACCTTCTCGACCCATACTGATGGGCGATGGATGATCCCATATCCATTGGTGTTTGACATCAGAGATGATATACGGGTGCTCAGTAGAGACTGGGTACACTGGACGGACTCACCGAGAACTCCCAGATGGTATTATACCTCACGTCAGATGGCAGTTCTCAGGTGACACTGGTACAGAGTAGTCTGTTGACCCGAGATCGTCATAGAGTCTTGTGTGGTTCCCACTGTGCTTTGATTTCCATCTTACCACGTCCAAGAGGGCGTGCAAAACGGTGGTTTTTGGGTACAGTCCCGAGTCACATGGAGGCAATGAGCGATAGGAGGGGATTCGTCTCTCCCGGTATAGGGAGTTGATGTTGCACTGTGTTCGATTGGCTATAACAGGAAGTCCTTGGCCAGGGCTGATCAGAGAATTGCTGGTAAGTGTTACCAGTAGTTTCTCGACCCGTTATGAGCCTCATATCGACACGACTTATCGAGCTATTGGGGTCTGACGTTTACCACCCCTAGGCATGATATGCGACATATCAGACGATCAGACCGGACTGTACGGTAGTGTTACTGGTTGGATTCACTGGAGTGTGAGCGGGCTTGCTCGTCGATCTTCTGATCGCTCAATACCCGGGTGGCCGTTACGTTTAGCAGACCGCTTGCGGCTTGTGGGTGTTTGATATGATCATCATCTGCTGCCGGCGTATTGACGAGTCTTTAGAGTCCTACACAGAGGTTTCCTGGCTCAAGCGAAACGAAATAGGAGCGCATATGAGATATGTGCGGGACCGAGAATAATGCGTGTATGTGATACCGTATTTCATTCTCGCGATCAATGTGTCGAATGGTTGTATGCGATATAACCTAGTTATCGATTCAAGCGTTGATTCGATAAGCCGATACATTGAATACTAGTCGGTTATATGCGATATGACCGGATCGTTAAATCAAATGTTGATTTAATGATTTATTGTATAATTATATATTTGATATATTACTTTGCATTAACTAGTATCGGTTTACTTAAGATGGATTTTCTCACTCGGATGTACACATTGTATATGTGTTATACTTTTGTGCACTTGATTGTATCATGTTTGATGATACATGTTTACTTGTGTTTGTGTGAAGATTGAACCATGGTTATATGAATGGTTGGGGTTAGGATTATTCATTCATTCATTCATTTATTTATTTATTAGTTTTGGAAAATAATTAGCATAATGAGAAAATGGTGGCTTTCTTTGTATGTATTATGAAGCTTCATGAAGACTTTGACCAAGTGACCATTTTGTCTCATGCTTAACCCTAACCATTCCATTCAACCATGATTTACTCTCTACACATTACCATGGTTACATTATGATACGTATTCTTATTATTTCCTTTTCGAAAAAGAACTTATCATAATATTATCATCTTCTTCTTCTTCATCTTCAAAGAAGAAACCTTGACTTCATCAATGGTGGATTGATGAAACAAGTGAGAAATCCAATTCTAAAGTCTACCCACTTCCTATTTCTTCATCCTCTACCTCTTGCCAAGTAGTAGAGTGTGTTTCCTTCACAAGTTTTCATGGCTTGGTGAAGGTGGAGCTTGATCTAGTGATGCTTCGACGTAGATCATCTTCGGCACGTCGTCGATGACCTAGCCCGCCCATTTCTCCGATGAAGCCGACGCAAGAGCCCGGATTTCGTTTTGGACAGCGAGGACACTTCATCATGGAGCTATGGAGGTGGAGAACCGGATCTACAAAGGTTGTATTTCCGTTACTCTTAGTTATGTAGTTAACTAGTTGCTTTTTCGCCTAGAAATCTAGCCAACGATCCGTATTAGGGTTTCTCGGCACCCCGTATTTTTGAAATTGGCATGGTTGATGCCTTATGAGACCTCACTAGAGTTCCTAGAAACCCTACAGTGGTATCAGAGCCTAGCTAGAGCCTTAGGCGATGCGTAGACGGAGTTAGAAGTCCGATCGACTCGAAACCCCGACTTGAAAGTGCTCTCTGGACATTTTCTGTTTACGTAGATTTTTGAGAATTAAAAATATGCAGAAAAATCAGCAGGAAATTCTAAGAATTACGGTGCAAAAAGTAACTAATGATCCCTCAAAAGTGCGGCTGTTTTGTCTTATTAGGCATTCAATTTTGCACAGTAATTCCTATTTGGCAGTGCTGGTTTTCCTGGGAATTTTTAATCTGAAATAAAGAGTTGAGTATTTTGGGTTGTATTGGGAGTTCGTACATTCGATCGGATTGTCAAACTTTGTCTATGTGTTTTCCGGATAATTTGTTGAATATGTTAAAAAGTTCGACCGGATATAAATACCCACTTTTTCCCCTGCCGGAAAATTTCCAAGTGTTGGATTTTTCCATGGTTTAAGGACGTTCTGAGTAGTGCAGGTAACGCGATGGTCCCTCTAGAAGACAACAAACCTTAACTCGATTATGTGACCGTCTTGAACTGCCCTTTGAACCTTAGGGTTTGGGGCAGTACGGCGTGCCACATGTGAGGCGTTGGCTTGACCCTACTACGGCTGGACCGTTGGTACTGAGGCATGAAGTGAATGTCTTTGAACTTATTTCATTCGGTTGATCGGGAAAACTTGGGTGTTCGATTGTTCTATCGAAAAGTTTAACATTTTCTATCTTATCCGGAATGTGATACAATAATTGGAATTCACAATAAGTTATGAGATAACTGAATGAATGTTATAAACATAGCAGTTTAGTCTCACTTGATCGGTAGCCACGGAATTTTGATGTGATCAAAAGTCCGTCGCAATCACGTAGCATACGCGGATATTCGCCGGTAAACTTAATAGACAGCTACACCCCTTAGCCCCGACCAAGTGACTGTAGGAGAACCCCGTCGCCGAAAGCATCCGTTCGGGTGCTCGCGGCAGCGGTGTTCCGCCTTGGTGCACTTCGTCGATGGCGTCGGAGGTGCGGCCGTCTACTAAAGTTTGCGACGAGTATCCGATCAGGATGTCGGGAATTTTGTTGAATTGCCCGACTTGATATTGAAAAGTGTTTTCGATAATGAGACTAAAATGCGGGGTTTATAATTGTTAGGCATGCGATGTCTAAGTAATTCATTTGGTTAGGCATGTGATGTCTAAAGTGGTTGCGGATTCCAACTGTTGTAGTTTTACACTTCCTTTTCTGTGACCGTAAGTGTAATATGTGATATCGCCGGTTTCGTTGCTATATGTCAACGACAATTGGGATGCGCATGTTTACTTACGTTGATGACATGTGATGTTATGTGTTGCTGGATATGTTATATTGGATCGTCGAGTTTGAATAGCCGGGGGTTTTTATGTGAGATGAGTGTTTTTCATTTTCATTCATGTAAAAAAACTTGTATGTAATATTCTTTTATTTGGGGCACTTCCAGGTAGCGGAAGTTGTCACCTTTTGTATATTATTTACTTTTCCGCACTAGGATAGACCCAATGTATATAGTATATATGATATATTATATAGCCGTTACTTATGTTTTACACCCGTGCTAGCCCTGCCCCGCTCTGCCGTTAGTTACCTAACCTAACGGTGCACGAGGGGACATTAAGGCGAATGCGGATGGCATAAGTGTACGTCGTATTTATCTGTGATGTTTAGGTACTTAAATGATGGGACTTCATTAATGTGATTAATGAAATAAAAGAAACCTAAGATGTTGTAGAATCGAATTTCAAAATAAAACAGGTAGCTACAGTTCTTGCTTTGCACAGTGATATATATGATATATCCTGCACCTTATTCGATGAGGAAAGGACCGAGATCCCTTCACCGGGAGTGACTCCTTTAGCAATAACTGGCAAATGCTACACACTCGGTTTGTCTTTTGATAGCTTTTAAGTGTTTTTGCTTTGCACAGTGATATATATGATATATCCTGCACCTTATTCGACGAGGAAAGGACCGACGATCCCTTCACCGGGAGTGACTCCTTTAGCAAAACTAGAAAAGCCTCAAAAACACTTCATTTCAAAATTCATTCGATCCTACAACGATATCAAGTTCATTACGCAATAGGTTTTCAGAAAAACCTGTCGTAGCCCTCCGTCATTTCAGATAAGTACTAGTTAGTATTCGTGCTACGGTAGTTTGGCATTCGTCAAGGCGTAGTGTGCGGTAGCTAACTAGTATTTATCTGCTTATGCATATGATGCAGATTGGATTAGGGTATTCGTACGGCGTTGTTTGGCATTCGTCAAGGGTCGTGCGGGTGGGTTTAATTCGATCAAGAAATGTACGGGTTGAACTTGACTAAGTGGACTATGGGTTGTTTGGCATTCGACAAGGTCATAGAACACTAGGGGCAAAATATTATCGGGAATTTCAAGTGTTGAAATTTGCAATGAGATTGCATACCTTCTATGAGATAGTTGGATCCCAATACCCGCTGCGAGAAATTGTTACTCCTCGGAGAGTTTTATACATTACAATTAGCCGATCAAGTAGGTGTCTAGAAAGGTGTCAACGGGCTTACGCCTCTGGGAAAACGAGGTTTACATTAATTAGGTTCGTGCGAAAGCACGGGGGACCTCCCTCAAAGTACCGACACTGGCCTGGCTGAAAAATTGGTGAACTTGTAGTGTGTAATTAATCCCGGCTAGTCTTTCCTTTTAGGGTTTGAAGGAAGATTTGATAAAAAGCAGTGGGAGCCATCCTGATTAGATAAAATAATAACCAATCTATTCTTGCAAGAGCGCACGCTGAGTGTTTTCTTCTCTCTCTCTCCTGGTAGCGACCATATCACGCCTTAATCAAGATAATAATACGGATTATTGACCGAACCCGCTTGTTATACTGAGCTGGGGAACGTTGGTCCCGCTCCAACTTATAATTGTTATAAGACAGAGCAGGAAATTGGGGAATACCAGATTTCCCGTGCCGCCCTAACGAAGAGAGTGCATGTTGATGCATCATCTTCGGGTGTGTTCATTACAAAGAACTGTTTCTCAGTATCCTCCGTATCCTGGGTATTTGATACCGGATCAGGATCCCAGGATATGTAAGATGTTACATAGGGCTACAAAAGGGTAGAAAAACTGAGAACGGGTGATAAGTTTCATGAGGCAGAAAACGGGGCAAGAGTTGCAGCCAAGTCTGTCGGTCACTGTCACCCTGTATTAACAGTACATTGATTCTGAACAAATGCTATTAGATACCGAACCTGATATACAAAATCATATCAGTCTCTTTATTAATAAAGAAATGATAAAATTTTGTATTGTTGGATAATGTTTTGAACATTTCCTATATCGAAAGTTGATCGGTTCAGGCACGTTATCTAAAAGCATTAATGTTCTAAATCAAACTACAGTTCTTAGTATACAGAACACACACAAGAGGAGAAGTTCAGAAATGAACGAATTCTTCTTGAGGTATTGTAGACTAGGTCAGATCAATGTGACCAGACTAGCTGGAGTTACATAAAGATGCATATTAAAATTAGTTTGAATTTACATCTTATGAAACTCGCCAGTCATGTCACAAAGATAAGATGACCATAGCTCTGTTTATTGGAAACAGAGAAAGAGTTGGTAAACTTTTGGGATAATACATGTTGATGTATGTAGGTCCCCTGTCTACACATACCAAGACTGGTTCTTTGTACTTCATTACATCCTCTGATGATCTCTTTAGATTCAGTCATATGTTCTTGTTGAAACATGAGTCCGAACCTTTTGAGATATTCACAGAATATAAGCGAGAAGTAGAGAACCAAAATACGGGTAAAAGTATTATGTCCTTTGATGAGATCAAGGAGGAGAATACTTGAGCACGGAAATCCTGGTCTATTCTAAAGGAGAATGAGATTCACTCTCAGCATTACTCCTCTGCATACACCATTGCACGATGGTATGTCGGGGTGGAGAAAATACACCCTATTTGATATGGTGTGCTCTATGATGAGTACTACTGAGTTACCTATTTCCTTAGGGAGTTATGCACTTATGAAGCTGCATACCTATTGAATTAGGGTTCGAATCAAATCAAAGCCTACCATTTCATATGTGATATGGAAAGGGAAGAGCCCATGTCTTAAGCTAGTTAAGATTTGGGGTTGTCCGGCCTATGTCTAAAAGCAAAATCTGGATAAGCTCGAGGCAAAGTCTGTTATGTAGAACTGGAATGGTTCCAGCTATACAAACTACAGCAGATGATTTGATAGAACCAAAGGATTCAATAGATTCCAACGAACCTCAGCCTCTCTGCCGATCTAGTAGGGTTCCTCACCCACCTGAGAGATACTTCGGTTTCTCTATGACAGTGGGAGCGAGGATTGCATCATGAGATGATGACCCAACTAATTTCGAGCTGGCCATCAGGAGTAAGACTCTGTAAGAATGGCTGGATGCTTAGCGATCTGAGATGGAATCCTTATACACCAGCAAAGTATGGACTTTGGCTGCTATATCTGAAGGGTTAAATCCCCATCAGGAGCAAGTATATCTTGAGAAGATTACTTGGTGTAGATGGAAAAGTTGAGACTTTCAAGGATAGACTTGTTAAAGGTTTTCGCCATTGACCAGGCGTGGATAATGATGAAACCTTTTTTCCAGTGGCTATGCTTAAGTCCATCCAGATCCTACTTGCCACGGCTACATACCATGACTATGATATCTGGTGGTTGGGTGTCATGACAGCTTTTCTAAATGATGTTTTAGAATAGAGCGTCTATAAGTACACAACCAGAGGGCCTCGTAGACAGTGGGAGCAGCGAAAACGTGTGCAAGATGCTTTATAGGATAAAGCAGGCATCGCGGAGTTGGAACATCTGTTTTGATGAAGTAGTCAAAGAGTTTGACATCATCAAAATGGTAGATGAACCTTGTATATACAAAAAGGTAGTAGGGAGTATGGTGGTGATCCTCATAGAGTACGTAGATGACATACTCTTGATAGGGAAGGAGTTTCCTATGCTACGCTCGGTCAATCTCCGCTTATTACTAGGATTCTCCATATAGGATCAAAGTGATACCTACTAAATCCTGGATTTTGGATCTATGAGATAGATCTAATTGAATGTTATGATACTCACTAGATGTAGTGAGATGGTATCAATTGGTCCTGGGGAGAATCACTGGAAGGGTTCCAGGGTGATAAGGACGACTGAATGTCAGTCGCAGGCATTTTCTTTACCCTCAGTAAAGGGACGGTATGTTGGAAGAGTTCCAACCTAGATACCGTGGCATACTAGACGATAATGGCTGGATACATCGCTACTTTAGATGCTACCAAAGAGGAAGTCTGGGTGTATATTAGTTCATGAGATGAACTTAGTTCCTTCCATTGTGTGACAATGGAGTTGTGGCTTTTGCCAAGGAACGTCCGTCCCATCAGTGATCCAGACATATTCTAAGGCAGTATCACCTGATCATGGAGATGGCTGATCTCCAAGGTGATAGAGATTAGGAGAGCAGACTCAGAGAACAACACGGCGGATCCACTCACGAAGGCCTATTCCCAGAGAGAGACTTTTATGGGATGGTTGAGTATGAGATACTACAACCACTGCTACAGATGGCCCTAGTGCAAGTGGGAGATTGTTAGTTATATGTATGCCCTAGAGGCCATTACTGTACATAGGATGTATATTGTAGTGGATGCTGGGACGTATATAGGGAGGACTTTCTTGCTCGACATGATAGTATGCTATCTGGTTGCTCTTTACCTTAACGTGTACAATGATTGTCTCTCTATTACATGTTGGTAAAGCCCTTAGGATGTGTACTTGACTACCTGGACTATGATGCGGATCATACTAGTGGGGACATGGTAGTCCATAAGTACATCCTTCAAGGTCCCTAGTCGTGGGTGTATCAAGACAGGGCATCGATATACCAGAGTAGACTAGCGTATACCTTCTCGACCCATACAGATGGGCGATGGATGATCCCATATCCATTGGTGTTTGACATCAGAGATGATATACGGGTGCTCAGTAGAGACTGGGTACACTGGACGGACTCGCCGAGAACTCCCAGATGGTATTATACCTCACGTCAGATGGCAGTTCTCAGGTGACACTGGTACAGAGTAGTCTGTTGACCCGAGATCGTCATAGAGTCTTGTGTGGTTCCCACTGTGCTTTGATTTCCATCTTACCACGTCCAAGAGGGCGTGCAAAACGGTGGTTTTTGGGTACAGTCCCGAGTCACATGGAGGCAATGAGCGATAGGAGGGGATTCGTCTCTCCCGGTATAGGGAGTTGATGTTGCACTGTGTTCGATTGGCTATAACAGGAAGTCCCTGGCCAGGGCTGATCAGAGAATTGCTGGTAAGTGTTACCAGTAGTTTCTCGACCCGTTATGAGCCTCATATCGACACGACTTATCGAGCTATTGGGGTCTGACGTTTACCACCCCTAGGCATGATATGCGACATATCAGACGATCAGACCGGACTGTACGGTAGTGTTACTGGTTGGATTCACTGGAGTGTGAGCGGGCTTGCTCGTCGATCTTCTGATCGCTCAATACCCGGGTGGCCGTTACGTTTAGCAGACCGCTTGCGGCTTGTGGGTGTTTGATATGATCATCATCTGCTGCCGGCGTATTGACGAGTCTTTAGAGTCCTACACAGAGGTTTCCTGGCTCAAGCGAAACGAAATAGGAGCGCATATGAGATATGTGCGGGACCGAGAATAATGCGTGTATGTGATACCGTATTTCATTCTCGCGATCAATGTGTCGAATGTTTGTATGAAATATAACCTAGTTATCGATTCAAGCGTTGATTCGATAAGCCGATACATTGAATACTAGTCGGTTATATGCGATATGACCGGATCGTTAAATCAAGTGTTGATTTAATGATTTATTGTATAATTATATATTTGATATATTACTTTGCATTAACTAGTATCGGTTTACTTAAGATGGATTTTCTCACTCGGATGTACACATTGTATATGTGTTATACTTTTGTGCACTTGATTGTATCATGTTTGATGATACATGTTTACTTGTGTTTGTGTGAAGATTGAACCATGGTAATATGAATGGTTGGGGTTAGGATTATTTATTCATTCATTTATTTATTTATTAGTTTTGGAAAATAATTAGCATAATGAGAAAATGGTGGCTTTCTTTGTATGTATTATGAAGCTTCATGAAGACTTTGACCAAGTGACCATTTTGTCTCATGCTTAACCCTAACCATTCCATTCAACCATGATTGACTCTCTACACATTACCATGGTTACATTATGATAAGTATTCTTATTATTTCCTTTTTGAAAAAGAACTTATCATAATATTATCATCTTCTTCTTCATCATCTTCAAAGAAGAAACCTTGACTTCATCAATGGTGGATTGATGAAACAAGTGAGAAATCCAATTCTAAAGTCTACCCACTTCCTATTTCTTCATCCTCTACCTCTTGCCAAGTAGTAGAGTGTGTTTCCTTCACAAGTTTTCATGGCTTGGTGAAGGTGGAGCTTGATCTAGTGATGCTTCGACGTAGATCATCTTCGGCACGTCGTCGATGACCTAGCCCGCCCATTTCTCCGATGAAGCTGACGCTAGAGCCCGGATTTCATTTTGGACAGCGAGGACACTTCATCATGGAGCTATGGAGGTGGAGAACCGGATCTACAAAGGTTGTATTTCCGTTACTCTTAGTTATGTAGTTAACTAGTTGCTTTTTCGCCTAGAAATCTAGCCAACGATCCGTATTAGGGTTTCTCGGCACCCCGTATTTTTGAAATTGGCATGGTTGATGCCTTGTGAGACCTCACTAGAGTGCCTAGGAACCCTACAGGTCCTCCCTCAATCATTGCAATCACGTGCCTGTAATCCAATAATTAACTCTGAGGGCACTATATCCAACAATCTCCCACTTGCACTCAAGGCTAATTATTGCGATGTCGCATACTCACAGCCCGTGTGATACCGAACACTCAACTCCTCTACTAGTCAGTCTCACAAAGCTCGTTTGCGAAACTATTGCGTTCGAGGAATAGCCTCAGTGAGTGGATCCGCTATAATGTTTCTTTCTATGTCTCTCTTTATCTCATGTTCGCGGAGAAAGCCATCTCCCGAAATGAGCAATACCTGTCTTAGAATGTGTCTGGATGTCTGATGGGACCTTGCTCATAAATGAACTCCAAATCCAAACTTCTTAGACTGTATCGTCAACTGAACTTAATCATTATCCTGCGCCATGCTTCCCTCAGTATCCGCTTGGTCCTCCTGTCCAAACTACTGCCCCTCGTCAGAGGGAAAACTATAACTCTGACAGCCACTCTGCTATCCAGGTCACCTTAGAAGCCTGGAATGATAACCGTCTCCTAGAGGAGGCTTCCATTATCATATCCCTAGAACATCCACTTATGTTCTAAAAACTGCTTCCGATCAATTCTCCAAGATTGGATTAATATCAATTTATTGCATCCACTGCAAAAACAACATCTGGTGTGGTACTTGACATTTCATGATCGACTCAATTACCTAAGCAAGTGATCTGCCAATCATGCACATCCCTCTCCCCTTTAGTCTGTAAGACACCTTTAGAGATGGTGACTCCATCACCTGCAGGTACACCACCATGCCAGGAGTCATCCATTCTAAATACCTTTAGAATGTTGTCTAAGTACCCAGATTGGGAACCACCCAAATCTAGATCTAAAACCATAGATCTAGTAACCAGAATTTCTTGATATTATATCCAAGTCCCATGTGGAGAAACTACTGTGTGACAACCAAAGTATAACCGATCGTAGTATAGGAATATCACTTCCTACTCTGTGTATGTCATCCAAATACCAGGACATCACACCCTACTACCTTCTTAACAGATCCATCCCCTATTCTGATGAAGTCAAACCTATGACTGTCACATCAGAAATAGATGATCCATCTCTGCTATATCTGCTTCAGTCTATAAATAGACATAAGCCACTTGTCCATTATGCTTCCGCTGCTCCCACTGACTACGACAACCCTCTGGCAGAGTCATATAAACGTACACTTCTAAAGCTAGTTTAGAATGATGCTATACTCATCCTCCTACCGGGTCTCACAGTCTGGAACAACAACAATGGAAAGTCTGGGTAAACAAGAACCTCCCTTCCACCGTCCTTGAGCATACCGAAGTACCTCTCGAGCGCCTGAGGTTACCCACCATATCTGCGGAGTGGCTAATGGAATGTCAAACTAGATTGAATCTTTAGGTTCTTATCAAATCTTCAGTAATCGTTTGCGGTTCTGGAATCACTTCCAGTTCTACCATACTCCCACTACTGTTTTCTGAAAAAATCCATTTTTATTAAAACTATGGCGAGTCAAGAACAATATCACTATTGATCTTCCAGATGGTAGAAAGTCAACCCTCGTCATAGCCTGGGTCAACCCACAAACGGCCATTACAGAAACGTGCCTTGAGTTATCCAGAGTCTGGTTTTAAGCATAAGCTGGACAACTCCCCGTACCTTAACAATGTCAAGATATGAACTGTTCTATATCCAATATAGAAACAGAGGCACTGATTTAATTGGAACCAGATTCAAGTCATGCAGCTGTCTCCAGTGCATGTCAACTAAATGGAAGGAGACCGATCAGCGTTACTCAACTTAGTAATGCTTCCAATTATGAGTAACCTGAAGTAGAAGCAAGTTCTCTTAATCATTACTTTTAACCGAACACCATACACAAGTATCTACATCTTCGATCACCTTGAAGAATCCCGATACATGCAATACCTGGTTCTCTACTTTACTCTTATACCTATAACTTCTCAAAACTTGGACCCTGTGTTTCTACGAAACACATGTCTAAAAACTAGAGAAGTCATAAGTAAACCGAATATAGTACGAGTACCAACCCCTCTGTCCTCATGGATACTGGACAACATACAATACCTTGTATAAGTCACCTGAGTCTAATAACTCATTCCCTGTATGTCGTAGGTTGAAAACTGTACTTATGGTTAAGAAGAATGACACCGCTGTTCAATGCTCCTTACCTAACCATCCACTGATATAGGTAAATGTCATAGAAATAATTTCAAAAAGGTACATCTCACTCTATAAAAATAGACGTACAGATATATCAATTTGAAATTGGTGCATAGCAACGGATATTCAAAACCAAATATTTGCCATCCGGCAAACAACCCAGGTGACTTCCTCAAATATCACCAATTTCAACGAATCCTGATATAATGAGGATGATCACCTAATTCCAAATAACCTACTCCCACTCATCATCTGTAAAACCATACAGATGTGAGAATCATACCTGGTAAATACATACCCTGGAGCAAGTGTCTAATTGGGAACTCGGTTTTCTTTTAACAGTACACAGTGAAACAGAAACATTGAAATGTTTCGATGGGGTATCCTGGTATTCCTAGTAATGCCTCTTCCATTATCCAGATTCACAAGTGTAACCGTATAATTCTTTGCCACCTCTCCAAATCCCTTTATATGTCTTTAGTCATTACCTTTTGTACACCCTCTTAGGCTAAATGGTTTTCTTCCTTCCCTACCATTCGGCACCAGCCTATGGTTTGGAAGTAGACTATCCAATAAGCATAATGGGTGTACTGTCCTAATCCTAGGAGCACTCGCAATGCGAGAGAAGGTGAAGATAAAAGACAACCGAATAAACCTTATTCCTATTTCTCCCGAACCAGAATCCATCCCCGAACTGGAACAAGTTCCTTTCGAGTTCGTATATAACCATACGATGGAGTATCCAAAAAACTGTGGATCTTCGTAGTGATACGGAGTGTCCTGGAGAAATACAAAGGTGATTTAGGATTGGCGAAGAAATACTTGGTTTGGTTGTGAATAGCAGTCGCAATTTACTTTGCCCTCTTACTAAACCCTTTCTTTGTCTTAACTTAATACCTTCTGCACACCATCGTTATGCTAATTGGTTTTCTTCATTCCGCACCGTTCGGCACCAGCCTAAGGTTTGGAAGAAGACTATCCAATTTGCGTAATAGGTGTACTATCTCCTAAACCAAGGAGTACTCGCAACCTGAGAGAAGGTAAAAGGAAAAGACAACCGAATAGTCCTATTCGTTTTCTCCAGGACCGGAAACCATCCTCGAATAAATTCCTTCGAGTTCGTATATAACTATACGATGGTTTTGTCCAATGGAAGTGGGCGTTCGTAGTAATACGGGGTGTCCTGGAGAAAAGGGTAAAAGTAGGAGTGGCAATGAGGTTTGCAACTCTGACAATCCAAAAGCCAGTGTTTAAGAAGGTTCGGTTAATCTTGGTCACTGAGTCATAGTCAAGGGTCGGGTCATGGTCGCTGCCAAAGAGAAAGAGAAAAGAAACACTCAGCGTGCACTTTAACCTAGATCAGAATGGTTATCACTTTATCTAATCAGGAAACCTCCCACTGTAACATCAAATTCTTCCCCAAACCTGAAAGAAGAATTAGTCGGGATCACCCGAGGAGTAAACCAACTCATCAGTGGGAATCGGGATCCAACTATCATCGCATGATAACGTGACGGAATCCGCTCACGTTATCACACTCCAGAAGGTATGCGCATATCTGACAAGTTTCAATTTCTTTAGAAACTCCCGATGTGATTTTTGCCCCATGCTCATATGACCTTAACTAAGGCCAACAAATCATAAATCACATGTCAAGTTCTACCCGTCATTGTCCAGGTAAATTTGAACCCACCCGTACAAGCCCTTGACTAGGGCCTACAAGGCTATACGACTGTCCCAAACCAACGCATCTATCTATGCAACAGAAAGGTAACAAGCAGCTACCAAACATTATGCCTTGACTAAGGCCAACAAACATAGCATGAATGCTACGTGCTACCCATCTGAAATGACGGAGGGCTACGAATGGTTTCTGGCAAAAACCTTTAACGTAATGAACTTGATATCGTTGAAGGAACTGGATAGCTTTTTAAAAAATATAGTGACGAAAACCTTTGCTAAAGAGGTCACTCCCAATGAAGGGATCTTGGCTCTTTCCCCGTGGAATGAGGTGCGGGATATTCCAACTGAATACCACGATGCAAAGCAAAAGTAAACGACTATAGTGAAGTTATTGCCCTGACGCAAACTTCTGTCCAAGGGGTCACTCCCGGTGAAGGGATCTCGGCCCTTGCCTCGTCGACTGAGGAGCTGGATATTCACAATCGAATACCACTGTGCAAAACAAAAGAGAACGCCCTTGCAATAACAGGTTTTTGAAAAATGTTCCAACAACATCAGAATAGGTTTATTTAGCTTGCATTGATCCGAATCAACGCAGTCCCATCAATTGATCACACCACAAAAGAACGAAAATAATGATGTACGTATATGCCTTCCGCATTCGCCACTGGGTCCCGTCATCACCCGTTAGGTTACTTAACTAACGACAGAGCGGGGACTTGACTAGCGCGGATGCAAAACATATACAACATCTACTAGTATATATATCAATATATAATATTAGCTCAAGGCGTGATGAAATGCAACATCATAGAAATGTAATAAGCATCACAGAACAATACAGATATCTGGGATCCCCGGGTTTCACAGAGCCTCTACTGAAACCCGACGTTCCCCTGGTCGTGTGGATAGCCTGTGCAATGAAATCCTAGACCCCTACGGGCGCGGCAAGTTACCCGCCAAAACCTGAAGCGAGGCAGCCCCCTTCAATAACGTGAATGGACCACCCAGCACTTCACGGAATCCGGTAACTTGGGCACCCCTCCTGGGTCAACCTATACCCCCTACGAGTGCGGTGAATAGCCCGCCAATTCTAGAGTAAAGCCCCCTCCGTCTCAACGCCATGAGATGCGGGCTCGTTGCCCTCTAGAACCCGGCTATCCGTGCACCCCTCCGCGGGGTAATCCTTGTTGGAGATAGTGCCCTCAGAGTCAATTATTGGATCACAGGCACGTGATTGCAATGATTGAGGGAGGACCTATCCCGGTAGAACAGTCTTACTCGAGATGATAGTTTGCTATCTGGTTTACCTTTATCATCGTGCACTGCTTTAGGTGACCTGACATGTCGCTATTGCACGTTGATAGAGCCCCTAGGATTCTTGCTTGACTACCGGCAGTATGAGGGCGATCATATACGTGGGAGCTGGTAGTCTATAAGCACATCCTTAAAAGGTCCCTAGTCGTAGGAGTCTCGAGATAGGGCATCGATTCTCCAGAGTAGACTAGTGTATACAGTCGAGACCCCGACGAGGGGCGGTGGCCGGTCTCACAAGCCACTGGTGTCTGTTGGTTCACCTAAGATGTATACAGGTGCTCATTGGGTTATGAGTACACCGGACAGGACTCGCCGGGAACATGCTAGTTGGTCTTATACCTGACGTCAGATAGCAGTTCCCAGGTGACATGTGTACAGGTTAGTTCATCGACCTGGGGATCGTCATTTGTCTCGTGTGAGTTCCCACTGTACTTTGATTACTACCCTACCACGGCTCAAAGGAGTCGTGCAAACAGGTTTTAGTTGGGTACAGTCCCGAGCCACATGGAGGCAGTGAGCGGATCTTCGGGGGTTTCGTCTCTCCCGGTATTGGGGGTGAGGTCGCGCTGTGTCTAGGAGAGCCATTACACAAAGACCTTGGCCAAGGCAGGAGATTTACTGGTAGGTATTCCAGTAGTATCTCAGGGTGTTCTGGGCTACACTCCGACACGACTTGTACCGCTTTTGGGGGTCTGACTTTTACCAACCCCCTAGGCCCGCCATGCGATGCTCATAGACGAACGGACCGGACTGTACGGATATTGTCACTGACAGGCTCAGTTGGGTGTCGGGGTGAGCTTCCTCATCGACGTCCCTTTTAGTCAATAGCTGGTGGCCCGTCACGTATTGGCTTATACCTCTGACGTGCTAGTGGTTAAATCCACAGCCATAGTATTGACGAGTCTTTAGAGTCCACCACACTTTCAGTTACTCAAGCTTTCGGGCGAAACGCTGTAGAGGCCGTATGGAGATATGGCAGGGTCCGATCAGATACGTGCGGTATTGCACGGATCAGGATCGGACGGTTTGTACTAGTGGCCGTATAGTTATATGGCAGCGTTCGATCAGATACGTGCGGTATTGCACGGATCAGGATCGAACGGATTTTACTAGCCGGCTTTGGTTTAAGCCGGTCCTAGTTTAGTACAGTGTAGATTTTGTCTCATTGCATTTGTATCCGGACGGAATACAGATGCGGGTGTGTATGCACAGTATCGGGGTTTTCCTGTAATTTATTACGGGACCAGTTTTCTGGAGTTGCCAGTTTGCTTTCCGTTCCGGCCGGTTTTCTTTTGTTCTTTCCCGGCCGGACTTTCCTGATGGAGGGGGTAATTTGCAGTTTTGCAAATTACATTTGTGGAGGGGTTTTCTTGCATAATGATTGATTATGATAGCTTTCATTTCTTTTTCTCCATGATGCACTAAATGATGATTTGAGTGGGTATGGTTTGAAAAAAGTAAAAGCATGGTTGATGTTTTCTTGTCTCTTGATGTGGTCACCTTTTCTTCACTCCTACACTCACCTCCCTTCATGCTTGATATCATTCCTCCACCATTCTCTTTTGAGAGAAGATTATTCATGAGGAAAGAAAGAACACTAGAGAGAAGAAAAAGAATGAGAGGGTTCATCTTTATTTTTGTGAGGAATTCTTCATCTCCTTCTTCTTCTTGTTATGGAAAAATGAAAGCACCATTTTTCCTAACCCCATTCCTCCATCAAGGCAACTACAAACCCCAAATGAGACTAGCATGATCTACTACACATTCCTACAGCAAATCTTGGACGCGTCGATTCGCCAGCTTCGCGCCCGAGTTGCCTCGGTATTGAGGTGGGAGCCCGTAAAAGCTACAGGCGATGTGGTGCCCCCTTTCCGACGAGGAGGAGACGGACGAAGATCCCGCGAGGAGATCGGAGTGGAGATGAAGACCGGAGGACTTGGATCGTCGGTATATCTCTAACCATTCTCTTTAGTTGCTAGACTAGTTTAATGGTTACGATCCGGAGTTTAGTGTGCGGTGGTGCCGGTTTGCAAAGTCCGCAAAATTTAGGTTATTCACCGTTTCCGCATTCCGGCGTCGGATTGACGGCCGGGGCGCCGCCGTGCACTTACATTGGTATCAGAGCCTCGCCATTAACTTCGTCTAGCTTTTGTGTAATGTGTTTTACGTTTCCGATCGAACAAAATCCCGAAAACCCGTATTTTGTGCACATCAGTTTCTGTCGAATTTTTTTTAAGTCCAAAAATTTTTCTGGTTGTCTCAGTGTGATGTGCAGGGAATTCTAAGGTTACTGTAAAAATTTGGTACCCCGATCTCACTATTCCGCCGCGAAAACCCACCTCGTGCGGCGCTTCCGCCGCGGATTTTACTGTTCACCCCCCCAAATTTTTCCAGTATGTTCCTGAGTTGAAAATGTGGTTTCTGGAATATTAAAATTGGGCCAATTATTTCTGTGAGTGCTACAGTTTTCTTTGAGGCCCAATTGTTAATTGTTTGATCAATCGGAAAATTTTAAACACATTTTTCACAGTATTTACATTATATCTGCGACCGTGAATGTCACTCGATCGGTAAATCCTGTCTAACTGCTATAGCCCGGTTAGACGGATTTGCGAACGTGACTTTCACGTTGATGTTCTATGTTTATGCTGTGATGTTGCGGATCGGTCGTGGGGGATAGCCTGGATGCAATGCTAGTGCTGTATTGTGGTATTATGTACATTTGATATTGCGGGGCGAGCGTCCGACATGTGGACTGCCGTCACTGCCTGTTTGTATTATTCTTTTGGGGCACGACCTGGTTGCGGTCGATGTACCCAGTGTATGTATATTTTACTTTCTGTACTAGGATTACCCCGCGGTGGGGTGCACGGATAGCCGGGTTCTAGAGGGCAACAAGCCCGCATCTCATGGCATTGAGACGGAGGGGGCTTCACTCTGGGATTGGCGGGCTATTCGCCGCACTTGTAGGGGGTACAGGTTGACCCAGGAGGGGTGCCCAAGTTACCGGATTCCGTGAAGTGCTGGGTGGTCCATTCACGGCGATGAAGGGGGCTGCCTCGCTTCAGGTTTTGGCGGGTAACTTGTCGCGCCCGTAGGGGTCTAGGATTTCATTGCACAGGCTATCCACACGACCAGGGGAACGTCGGGTTTCAGTAGTGGCTCTGTGAAACCCGAGGATCCCAGATATCTGTATTGTTCTGTGATGCTGTACATTTCTGTGATGTTGCATTTCTTTTCACGCCTTGAGCGAAATATAATATATTGGTATATATATTAGTAGATGTTGTATATGTTTTTCATCCGCGCTAGTCCAGTCCCCGCTCTGCCGTTAGTTAGCTAACCTAACGGGTGATGACGGGACCCAGTGGCGAATGCGGATGGCATATACGTACGTCAGTATATTTTCGTTCTTTGTGGTGTGATCAATTGATGGGACTGCGTTGATTCGGATCAATGCAAGTTTAAACAAACCTAATCTGATGTTGTTGGAACACTTTTTCAAAAAGCTGTTATTGCAAGGACATTCACTTTTGTTTTGCACCATGGTATTCAGTTGGAATATCCTGCTCCTCAGTCGATGAGGCAAGGGCCGAGATCCCTTCACCGGGAGTGACCCCTTGGACAAAAGTTTGCGTCAGGGCATTAACTTCACTATAGCCGATTACTTTTGCTTTGCATCGTGGTATTCATTTGGAATATCCTGCACCCCATTCTACGGGGAAAGAGCCGAGATCCCTTCACCGGGAGTGACCTCTTTAGTAAAGGTTTTCGTCACTGTATTTTATAAAAAGCTATCCGTTCCTTCAACGATATCAAGTTCATTACGTTAAAGGTTTTCGCCAGAAACCATTCGTAGCCCTCCGTCATTTCAGTTAAATATTCGGTAGTATTCAAGCTATGTATTTTGACCTCACGCCAAGGCATAGTGATTGGTAGCTGCCGGGTATTTATCTGTTGCATAGATAGATGCGTTGGTTTGGGACAGTCGTACTACTATTTTGGCCTACGTCAAGGGTATGTACGGGTGGATTCAAATTAACCTGGATAATGATGGATAGAACTTGACATGTGACTTATGATATTTTGACCTCACGCCAAGGTCATAAGAGCATGGGGCAGAAATCCACATCGGGAGTTTCAAAAGAACTGAAACTTGCCAGATATGCGCATACCTTCTGGAGTGTGATACCGTGAGCGGATTCCGTCACGTTATCATGCGATGAGAGTTGGATCCCGATTCCCACTGATGAGTTGGTTTACTCCTCGGGTGACCCCGACTAATTCTTCTTTCAGGTTTGGAGGAGAATTTGAGGTACAGTGGGAGGTTTCCAGATTAGATAAATTGGTAACCATTCTGATCTAGGTTAGAGTGCACGCTGAGTGTTTCTTTTCTCTCTCTCTTTGGCAGCGACCATTGACCCGACCCTAAGACTATGACTCAGTGACCAAGTTGACCGAACCTACTTAACACTGGCTTTTGGATTGTCAGAGTTGCAGACCTCATTGCCACTCCTACTTTTACCCCTTTCTCCAGGACACCCCATATTACTACGAACGTCCACTTCCATTGGACAAAACCATCGTATGGTTAGATACGAACTCGAAGGAATTCGAGGATGGTTTCCGGTTCTGGAGAAAACGGATAGGACTATTCAGTTGTCTTTTCTTTTCACCCTCTCTCAGGTTGCGAGTACTCCTTGGTTTAGGAGTAGTACACCTATTACGCAAATTGGATAGTCTTCTTCCAAACCATAGGCTGGTGCCGACCGGTAGGGAATGAAGAAAACCAGTTAGCCTAAGCGGTGTACAGAAGGTATTAAGTTCAGACAAAGCAAGGGATTAGTAAGAGGGCAAAGTAAATTGCGACTGCTATTCACGACCAAACCAAGTATTTCTTCGCCAATCCTAAATCACCTTTGTATTTCTCCAGGACACTCCGTATCACTACGAAGATCCCATTTTATTGGATAATCCATCGTATGGTTATATACGAACTCGAAAGGAACTTGTTCCAGTTCGGGGATGGATCCTGGTTCAGGAGAAATAGGAATAAAGTACATTCAGGTGTCTTTTATCTTCACCTTCTCTCGCGTTGCGAGTGCTCCTAGGATTAGGACAGTACACCCTTTATGCTTTTTGGATAGTCTTCTTCCAAACCATAGGCTGGTGCCGAACGGTAGGGAAGGAAGAAAACCATTTGGCCTAAAGGGATGTACAGAAGGTAATGACTAAAGACATATGAAGGGATTTGGAGAGGTGGCAAAGAACTATACGGTTACAGTCGTGAATCTGGAAGAGGCATTACTAGGAATACCGGGATACCCCATCGAAACATTTCAATGTTTCAGTCTCACTGTGTAATGTTAAAAGAAAACTGATTTCCCGATTGGATACTTACTCCAGGGTATGTATTTACCAGGTTTTATTCTCACATCTGTATGGTTTTACAGATGATGAGTGGGAGTAAGTTATTGGGAATTGGGTGATCATCCTCATTATATCGGGATTCGTTGGAATCAGTGATATTTGAGGAAATCACCTGGGCTGTTTGCCGGTCGGCAAATATTTGGTTTTGAATATCCGCTGTTGTGCACCAATTTCAAATTGATATATCTGTACGTCTATTTTAATAGAGTGAGATATACCTTTTGATATTATGTCGATGACATTTACCTATATCAGTGGATGGTTAGGTAAGGAGCATTAAACAGCGGTGTAATTCTTCTTAACCATAAGTACAGTTTTCAACCTACAACACACAGTGAAAGAGTTGTTAGACTCAGCGGACTTATACAGAGTATTGTATGTTGTCCAGTGTCCATTAGGACAGAGGGGTTGGTCCTCGTACTGTATTCTATTTACTTATGACTTCTCTAGTTCTTAGACAGGTGTTTCGTAGAAACACAGGGTCTAAGTTTTGAGGAGTTATAGGTATTTGAATAGAGTAGAGAACCAGGTATAGCAAGTATCGGGATTCTTCAAAGTGATCGAAGATGTAGATACTTGTGTATGGTATTCAGTTGATAGTAATGATAAAGAGAAATTACTTCTCTTTCAGGTTACTCATAATTGGAAGTATTCCTAAGTTGAGTAACGCTGATCGACCTCCTTCCATTTAGTTGGCATGCACTGGAGAAAGCTGCATGATTTGAATCTGGTTCAATTAAATCAGTGCCTCTGGTTCTATATTGGATGTAGAACAGTTCATATCTTAACGTTGTTAAGGTACGGGGAGTTGTCCGGCTTATGCTTAAAACCAGACACTGGACAACTCAAGGCACGTTTCTGTAATGGCTGTTTGTGGGTTGACCCAGGCTATGACGCGGGTTGACTTTCTACCATCTGGATGAACAATAGCAATATTGTTCTAGACTCGCCACAGTTTTATTAAAAATGGATTTTTTCAAAAACAGCAGTGGGAGTATGGTAGAACTGGAAGTGATTCCAGAACCGCAAACGATTACTGAAGATTTGATAAGGAACCTGAAGATTCAATCTGATTTGACATTCCATTGGCCACTCCGCAGATAAGGTGGGTAACTTCAGGCACCCGAGAGGTACTTCGGTAGCCTCAAGGACGGTGACAGGGGAGTTCTTGTTTACCCACACTTGCCATTGTTGTTGTTCCAGGCTGCGAGACCCGGCAGGAGGATGAGTATAGCGTCGTTCTGAACTAGCTTCAGAAGTGTACGTGTATATGACTCTGCCAGAGGGTTGTCGTAGTCAGTGGGAGCAGCGGAAGCATTGGTGGACATCAGGCTTATGTCTATTTATAGACTAAAGCAGATGTAGCGGAGATAGATCATCTGTTTCTGATGTGACAGTCATAGGTTTGACGTCATCAGAATAAGGGATGGATCTGTTGAGAAGGTAGTAGGAAGTGATATTCCTTTACTACGATCGGTTATACTTTGGTCGTCACACAGTGGTTTCTCCACAAAGGACTTGGACATTATATCAGACATACTGGTTACTAGATCTATGGTTTTAGATCTAGATTTGGGTGGTTTCCTAATCTGGGTACCTTGACAGCATTCTATGAGTATTTAGAATGGACGACTCCTGGCACGGTAGTGTACCTGCAAGTAATGGAGTTGCCCTCTCTAAAGGTGTCTTTTAGACTAAAGTAGAGAGGGATGTGCATGATTGGCAGATCACTTGCTTAGGCAATTGAGTCAATCATGAGATGTCAAGTACCACACCAGATGTTGTTCTTGCACTAGATGCAATAAGTTGATATTGATCCAATCCTGGAGAAACAGTCGGAAGCAGTTTTAGAACATAAGTGGCTGTTCTAGGGATATGATAACGGCTGCCTCTTTTAGGAGACGGTTATCATTCCAGGCTTCCAAGGTGACTTGGACGACAAGGAGGTTGTCAGAGTTATAGTTTTTCCCTCTGACGAGGGGCAGTATTTTGGACGGATGGTCCAAGGCAATACTGAGGGTGGCATGGCGCAGGATACTGATTAAGTTCAGTTGAAGATACAGTCTAAGAAGTTTGGATTTGGAGTTCATTTATGAGCTACGTCCCATCAGACATCCAGACATTCTAAGGCAGGTATTGCTCATTTCGGGAGATGGTTTTCTCCGCGAACTTGAGATATAGAGAGACATAGAAAGAAACTTCTAGGCGGATCCACTCACTGAGGCTATTCCTCGACCGCAATAGTTTCACAAACGGGATTTGCGAGACTGACTAGTAGAGGAGTTGGGTGTTCGGTATCACACGGGCTGTGAGTATGCGACATCGCAATAATTAGCCTTGAGTGCAAGTGGGAGATTGTTGGAGATAGTGCCCTCAGAGTCAATTATTGGATCACAGGCACGTGATTGCAATGATTGAGGGAGGACCTATCCCGGTAGAACAGTCTTACTCGAGATGATAGTTTGCTATCTGGTTTACCTTTATCATCGTGCACTGCTTTAGGTGACCTGACATGTCGCTATTGCACGTTGATAGAGCCCCTAGGATTCTTGCTTGACTACCGGCAGTATGAGGGCGATCATATACGTGGGAGCTGGTAGTCTATAAGCACATCCTTAAAAGGTCCCTAGTCGTAGGAGTCTCGAGATAGGGCATCGATTCTCCAGAGTAGACTAGTGTATACAGTCGAGACCCCGACGAGGGGCGGTGGCCGGTCTCACAAGCCACTGGTGTCTGTTGGTTCACCTAAGATGTATACAGGTGCTCATTGGGTTATGAGTACACCGGACAGGACTCGCCGGGAACATGCTAGTTGGTCTTATACCTGACGTCAGATAGCAGTTCCCAGGTGACATGTGTACAGGTTAGTTCATCGACCTGGGGATCGTCATTTGTCTCGTGTGAGTTCCCACTGTACTTTGATTACTACCCTACCACGGCTCAAAGGAGTCGTGCAAACAGGTTTTAGTTGGGTACAGTCCCGAGCCACATGGAGGCAGTGAGCGGATCTTCGGGGGTTTCGTCTCTCCCGGTATTGGGGGTGAGGTCGCGCTGTGTCTAGGAGAGCCATTACACAAAGACCTTGGCCAAGGCAGGAGATTTACTGGTAGGTATTCCAGTAGTATCTCAGGGTGTTCTGGGCTACACTCCGACACGACTTGTACCGCTTTTGGGGGTCTGACTTTTACCAACCCCCTAGGCCCGCCATGCGATGCTCATAGACGAACGGACCGGACTGTACGGATATTGTCACTGACAGGCTCAGTTGGGTGTCGGGGTGAGCTTCCTCATCGACGTCCCTTTTAGTCAATAGCTGGTGGCCCGTCACGTATTGGCTTATACCTCTGACGTGCTAGTGGTTAAATCCACAGCCATAGTATTGACGAGTCTTTAGAGTCCACCACACTTTCAGTTACTCAAGCTTTCGGGCGAAACGCTGTAGAGGCCGTATGGAGATATGGCAGGGTCCGATCAGATACGTGCGGTATTGCACGGATCAGGATCGGACGGTTTGTACTAGTGGCCGTATAGTTATATGGCAGCGTTCGATCAGATACGTGCGGTATTGCACGGATCAGGATCGAACGGATTTTACTAGCCGGCTTTGGTTTAAGCCGGTCCTAGTTTAGTACAGTGTAGATTTTGTCTCATTGCATTTGTATCCGGACGGAATACAGATGCGGGTGTGTATGCACAGTATCGGGGTTTTCCTGTAATTTATTACGGGACCAGTTTTCTGGAGTTGCCAGTTTGCTTTCCGTTCCGGCCGGTTTTCTTTTGTTCTTTCCCGGCCGGACTTTCCTGATGGAGGGGGTAATTTGCAGTTTTGCAAATTACATTTGTGGAGGGGTTTTCTTGCATAATGATTGATTATGATAGCTTTCATTTCTTTTTCTCCATGATGCACTAAATGATGATTTGAGTGGGTATGGTTTGAAAAAAGTAAAAGCATGGTTGATGTTTTCTTGTCTCTTGATGTGGTCACCTTTTCTTCACTCCTACACTCACCTCCCTTCATGCTTGATATCATTCCTCCACCATTCTCTTTTGAGAGAAGATTATTCATGAGGAAAGAAAGAACACTAGAGAGAAGAAAAAGAATGAGAGGGTTCATCTTTATTTTTGTGAGGAATTCTTCATCTCCTTCTTCTTCTTGTTATGGAAAAATGAAAGCACCATTTTTCCTAACCCCATTCCTCCATCAAGGCAACTACAAACCCCAAATGAGACTAGCATGATCTACTACACATTCCTACAGCAAATCTTGGACGCGTCGATTCGCCAGCTTCGCGCCCGAGTTGCCTCGGTATTGAGGTGGGAGCCCGTAAAAGCTACAGGCGATGTGGTGCCCCCTTTCCGACGAGGAGGAGACGGACGAAGATCCCGCGAGGAGATCGGAGTGGAGATGAAGACCGGAGGACTTGGATCGTCGGTATATCTCTAACCATTCTCTTTAGTTGCTAGACTAGTTTAATGGTTACGATCCGGAGTTTAGTGTGCGGTGGTGCCGGTTTGCAAAGTCCGCAAAATTTAGGTTATTCACCGTTTCCGCATTCCGGCGTCGGATTGACGGCCGGGGCGCCGCCGTGCACTTACAATCCTAGTACAGAAAGTAAAATATACAACGGGTACATCGACCTCAACCCGGTCGTGCCCCAAAAAAATAATATACAAACAGGCAGTAACGGAAGTCCACATGTTGTACGCTCGCCCCGCAATATCAAATGTACATATAAAACAAAACTGTACCACCATTCATCCAGGCTATCCCCCACGACCAATCCGCAACATCACAGCACAACACAGAACATCAACGTGAATGTCACGTTCGCAAATCCGTCTAAAAGGGCTATAGCAGTTAGACAGGATTTACCGATCAAATGACATTCACGGTCGCAGGTATAATGTAAATACTTTGAACTAACATGTTTAAAATTTTCGATCGATCATATTTACCGAAGTGGGCCCCAAGCACTACTGTAGCACTCATAGAAAATCTGGGCCCAAACAGAACATTCCAAAAACCCCATTTCCATATAAAAAGCCCTCTGTAAAATTTTGGTAAGTCGTTGACTTTTTCCCACCGCGGAACCGCGGCCAAACCAGGGGTTTGGCCGCGTTTCCGCAGTCATATTAAAGCAACACCCAACCAAATTTTTTCAGAGTTCTTAAAATTTCCTGCACGTGTTTCTGCAATGTACTGAAAAAAAATTCGAGCCAAAACTAAATCTACAGAAAGCAGTGCACTTGAAATCGGGTTTTCGGAAAATCCGTTCGATCGAACTTTAAACACGTTAGAGCAAGCTAGACTGGGTTAATGGCGTGGCTCTGATACCAGCGTAAGTGCACGGCGGCGCCCCGGCCGTCAATCCGACGCCGGAATGCGGTAATGAAACTATTCTAGAACATAGAAATCGGCACCACCGCACACAAAAATCCTGGATCGGGCCATTAAACTAACTCTAGCAAACTAGAAAATGAGTAGAGAGTTATACCGAGCGATCCGTGTCCTTCGGTCTTCGGCCTCCACTCCAATCTCCTTGCGGAACCTCCGGTCTTCTGCTCCTCGTCGGAAAGGGTACCATAACGCCGGGTTCTTTTACAGGATCCCACCTCTGGACCGAGGTAACTCGGGCACGAAGTTGGTGAGTCGACGTGCCCAAGGATGTTGTAGGTGTAGTATAGGAACCATTGTCTCATTTGGGGTAGCGAAGTTGCCTTTTGATGGATGTGGAGTAGAGAATGAACCTTTTGGAGATGAGCATGGGAATTTTGGTAGCAAGTTAAAAAGGAGATGAATGATAATTTCCCACATAAAATGAATTCCCTCACCCTCTCACTATGAAGTGGCCGGCCATGACATTATTGGAGGAAGGAAAAAGGCAAAAGAAAATGTATGATCACAATATATGTCACACCCAAGACCAAATCAACTCCTTTCATAACCAATCACCATAAATGCAAAGGATAAGATTTAAAAAGAATCTCATGATGGTAGAACCATCATGAAGCCACAAATTTACAAGAAACCCCTCCACAATAAAAAATTTGCAAACTTGCAAATAACCCCTCCATCGGAAAAATCCGGCCGCGAAGGAACAAAGGAAAACTGGCCGGAACGGAATGCAAACTGGAAACTTCAGAAAACTGATCCCGTAATAAATTACAGGAAAACCCCGCGACTGTATATACATACCCGCATTTGTATTCCCACTAAATACAAATGCAAAGAGACAAAATCTACACTGTACAATACTAGGATCCGGCTTAAACCAAAGCCCGCTAGTATTATCCGTCCGATCATGATCCGTGCAATACCGCACGGATAAGATCGAACCCTGCCACATCTCCATTCGGCCTCTACAGCGTTTCGCCCGAAACTTGAGCAACTGTCTGTCGGAGACTCTAAAGACTCGTCAATACTATGGCTGTGGATTTAACCACTAGCACATCAGAGGTATTAGCCATACGTAACGGGCTACCAGCTATTGACCAAAAGGGACGTCGATGAGCAAACTCATCCTGACACCCTACTGAGCCTGTCAGTGACAATATCCGTACAGTCCGGTCCGTTCGTCTATGAGCATCGCATGGCGGACCTAGGGGGTTAGTAAAAGTCAGACCCCCAAAAGCGGTACAAGTCATGTCGGAGTGTAGCCCAGAACACCATGAGATACTATTGGAATACCTACCAGTAAATCTCCTGCCTTGGCCAAGGACTTCGTGTAATGGCTCTCCTAGACACAGCGCGACCTCACCCCCAATACCGGGAGAGACGAACCCCTGGAGATCCGCTCACTGCCTCTATGTGGCTCGGGACTGTACCCAACTAAAATCTGTTTGCACGTCTCCTTTGAGCTTGGTAGGGTAGTAATCAAAGTACAGTGGGAACTCACACGAGACAAATGACGATCTCAGGTCGATGAACTAACCTGTACACATGTCACCAGGGAACTGCTATCTGACATCAGGTATAATACAAACTAGCAGGTTCCCGGTGAGTCCTGTCCGGTGTACTCATAACCCAATGAGCACCTGTATGCATCTTAGGTGAACCAACTGACACCAGTGGCTTGTGAGACCGGCCACCGCCCCTCATCGGGGTCTCGACTGTATAGACTAGTCTACTCTGGAGTATCGATGCCCTGTCTCGAAACTCCCACGACTAGGGACCATTTAAGGATGTGCTTATACACTACCAGCTCCCACGTATATGATCGCCCTCATACTGCTGGCAGTCAAGCAAGAATTCTAGGGTTCTATCAACGTGTAATAGCGACCTGTAAGGTCACCTAAAGCAGTACATGATGATAAAGATAAACCAGATAGCAGACTATCATCTTGAGTAAGACTGTCCTACTGGTATAGGTCCTCCCTCAATCATTGCAATCACGTGCCTGTGATCCAATAATTGACTCTGAGGGCACTATATCCAACACGCTAGTCTACTCTGGAATATCGATGCCCCGTCTCGATACACCCAGGACTAGGAACAGTTCAAGGATATGCTTATAAACTAATCATGCCTCGCTAGTATGATCCGCATCTTAGTCACAGTAGTCAAGCAAATATCCTATGGGCTTTATCAACATGTGTAAATGAATAAAACCTTGATCAAATCAACATGTCAAGATAAAGTAAACCAGATAGCATACTCTCATGTTGAGCGAGAAAGTCATCTATATTCATATATACATGTCCAAGCATCCACTATACATATAATGGCCTCTAGGGCATACATATATCTTACACTGTTTGGGGCCAGTATTTACAAAGGAAACTTTACCGAAATTTTCAGAAAAGATTTGAGATTTTAAAATGCATATTCGGCTTATGTTATTTAAAAATCCCTTGTTCTAAAACATGTTTTCTTCACTTGTTTCTTTAAATGGTTTAGATTTCTGGGTTTTCTTGGCTTACTTGAATTAGATGGGGTCCTATAGACTTCATATGATTCAAGTGCCAGTCGCGTGCCATTTCGGGTTGTGACGGTATTGTACCATTAGAGATAGGTATATACACATATGAGATATAGCTATATGTACATCTTGCATACATACTTATATGTTCACCCTTATATGATGTTGCGTTGGATTTCGGAGAAATTAGGAATCGCATGATATATTTAATAACTTGTTGCAGGTAAATAGCGGTTTTTCTTTTATATGCTCATATTACTGTTTCATGTTGCATATATTATATTTCATGGATTTCGCATTGATATATGGATTTCATATGATCTTTTCTGGATGTTTTACTTCTAGGTATATATATATCAGTGGTATGGAACGCTGATATATATACATGTATATATATATATATATATATATATATATCAGTGGTATGGGACGCTGTTATATATGTACACCTATATAATATATATCATCATAATGATCTGTGTAAGTATTCTTATTCATTACTTGGTGTGAGGGGCCGATGTGCCCGATGTGAGGGGCCGATATGCCCGATCTGAAGGCCGATATAAGGGTCGATCTAAGGAATTTGGGATTTAGATTGTGTCATGCCCTGCTTCCCAAAGTACGCTAAAATGGGCACGTGACATAGCCAACCATGCTACCTGTGGGTAGGAAGTATCCATCCACAGTCACATTACGGTTGTAGGGATATCAAGAACAAAATAAAACTATCTAAACATGTCCATAATCCAAGATAGCATGAGTCAAGAATAATAAAATGCGGAAGCAAAAGATCCAATACAAAATAACTGGAATGTATGTCCCATAATGCGGGCTCACATCAGGAATAAAATGCAGGAAAGAAAACTAACTACTGCTGACACTCACAGCTCAGCCTGTCAGCTGAAGTACTCCTGCTCGGACTGCGACAGCGGTACAGAATCTGGGCCATGCAAAACCCTGACGTCAGAGCGTCAAGTCATCAAGTAATAACATAATAAACAGGGTAACAGGCAATGCGGATATAAACATGAACAAAGCAAGGGTAACAATAATATAAATCAGAGCAGTGCAGGGTAGTGTGCAGTGGGTAAACTAACTGTTCTATCAGGTTCTCTGTTCTAAAGTCTTTGAAACCAAATTGATGAATCATCGATGTAACTCAATAGTATCCCGTACATACCCGGGACCACGGCCCCAGATTCTCGGGCTGAAACCGAGACATGCCGCTAGGCACCAAACAGGAATGTGTACAGATGAATGATGTCAGCATCATCATTCCAAGGCTGTCCTAGCCTCAAAACAGATCAGAACAGGTAGCGAACTGTTGAGTTACAAGTCAGGTTTCACCTTTGATTTCCCCATACCCCCAAGCTATATGTGTATGTTAGGTCAGGTATCCCGTAATCAAGAACTAATGCCAACACAGGATCAGGTAAACAGGTTTGTCTGGATGGACAACAGGAACGGTCCATGAGGACTACATGTCAGGTTTGTTGGCATTAGACACAAGATCAGGTAACGGGTCAGGTCATGGTACATCAGGTCAAGTCAAGTAGTATACGGTACCATGTCGGGTCAATCAATATATATGTAGCAAGTCAGGTCAAGAAGTAAACGATATCATGGGTGTGCTCATACTCAGTTGCAAAATCAAGCACGGTCATCAACAACATAGATTTAAGCAACGAGTTAAATAATAAAGTAGCTTCAACTAATCTAGCAGCACAGTTATCAATTGTGTTAAATAGACAGTTTCAACATTATATATATGAATACAGGATGCCATTCATGGCCATTAAATCATGTTAACCAATATTAAAATTTTCCCGGGATGCAATAATCTATACATGGGTTCACTGGATGAAGTCACAGCTAAACTGGTTTAAATGCGTACAAGTGTCCGATGGATTAAAACTATAGAAAGATATCATAGGCTTTGTCAAAATGTGATTAAACATATGATTGTGGTTATGAAATTTAACATTTAAATGTGATCATGCATGCAATGATTCCCTTTCAAGTTTTGCATCTAAAATAATATAAATCGATGCAAACGGAACCGGGAAATGATATAAAACGATGCATGGGGTACTATATTTAAATTACAGGTATTGGAATATGTATAAAATGATTTAACTAGCATGTAGCAAGATTAACTTGCCTCGACGGGGAAACTCGCGACGGGCGCACGGTTCACGGAATGAATCCAAACGACGAACGGTGGAACCACACAGACCAGAGTACCTCGCTGGATCGTCGGGACACGTCGTCGGCACGGCCGAATTCCGGCAAGATACAAAACTAGTGAACAAACCATATTTAAAAATGCATGAAAATATAAGAGAATACTCAAGAAGAGAGAAGGGAAGGAGGATAGAGGAGAGGGTGCTCACGCGGATCTGTGGAGGGGTGGTGATCGCCAACCATGTCGACAGAGCTCCGGCGGGGTACCTGCAGCGACCATTGGCGATCAAGAATGGAACAGAACTGCAAAGAAAAGAAAAAGAACGAAGGAGAGGAAGGAGAGGAGGGGAAGCGATGCTCATTGAAGGGTGTGCACAAGGCCAGGGATGTATGGAGATCGGAGGCGGCGATTCCACGGCAAGCTGCGGCTGCAGGGGGTGCGCGGCCTCGTGCAGGGAGAGAAAGAGAATGGAGGCGAGGAGGTGGAGATGATGTAGACGATGAGGGCGAGGAGGCGAGAAGTCCGGTGGTGATGGCGTCGAAGTTGGGCTGCGGCGGCGAGGGGCAAGGCGGCGGTAGGGTTCGCTGGTGATGGGTTCGCGTTGGAGGAAAGAAAGTGAGGGGGAGGAAGTTTAAAATATAGAGGAGATATATATATATATATATATATATATATATATATAAGGAGAGAGATGGAAAGACGGGGGAGAGGGAGAGAGAAAGAAAGCGAGAGAGAGAGAAATAAGGTGGGGCCCACGGAATTTTGAGAGTTTTGATTGGTTGGCCAAAATTTTGTGAAAGATTAGGGAAACAGAAATAATATTATGAGGTTAAAAATTATATATACGACGGTTTAAAAATATTAGAAATTGGGATTTTGGCGCAAAGTAAAATATTTCCAAATTGCGCCCGGGTCGGGTCCAAAAATTCGAAATTGAAATAAGAAAATTATAGGCGGGATCCAAAATTTAAAATGAAGTATTTTACAATCAAAAAGCATACCCCCAAAACGGACACACGTACGAGCGCGTAGCCGTTCAAACTCGCCCGTTTCACCGAACGGGACGAGAACACGATGCACGGACGCTACAACAGGGTTAGGGGTGTCAAGTAGGCCAAGACGAATATTTTTTTAATTTTATTTTAGATGCCTTAAATTGTTAAATGCAGAAATGAATTGACGGGGTAAAATTACAATAAGTCACAACAGTCAACTAGGATCAACGAAATAAATACCATACGCCAACATACGACAGCAGAAACCAGTAGTATTGGGCTCGGTTGTTACATTATACCCAACTACAAAAAGAATTTCGCTCTCGAAATTCTAAGAATACAAAGATAGATGACAAAATAACTACAAGAAAAGGTGAGGAAACTTCTGCCGGATTTCATCTTCTCGTTCCCAAGTGGACTCTCCATACGAGCGATTACCCCAAGAAACAAGCACAAGAGGGATCACCTTGTTCTTAAGAACCTTTTCCCTTCGATCCACGATTTCAATCGGTCGCTCCTTAAAAGTCAAGTCTTCTCGTACTGTTAGCTCCGAATGATCCAATACGTGCGTTTCATCTCGAACATACCTACGGAGTTGAGATACATGAAACACATTGTGCACATTCGCCAAGGACTGCGGTAACGCCAAACAATACGCTACCTCACCAACACGCTCCAAGATCTCAAAGGGTCCAACAAATCGAGGACTAATATTTCCTCGACATCCACAACGAATCACCCCTCTAGTCGGTGATATCTTCAAGAATACCAAATCACCCACGGCGAACTCTAGAGGTCTTCTCGATGTATCTGCCCAACTCTTCTGTCGGTCTTGAGCTGCCTTCATATGATTTCTGATAGTGTTAACCTTCTCAACTGTCTGCACAACCAAATCTGGTCCCAATAATCTTCGTTCACCGACATCGTCCCAACAAACGGGTGAACGACATTTACGACCATACAAAGCATCAAATGGAGCCACCTGGATAGTTGCCTGAAAACTGTTGTTGTAAGAAAACTCCACCAAATGTAGATGATCCTCCCAAGACCCTTTGAAGTCCAACATGCATTCTCTCAACATATCTTCAAGAGTTTGGATTGTTCTCTCCGACTGGCCATCAGTTTGAGGAAGATAAGCTATGCTAAACTTCAATCGAGTCCCCAAGCTTTCCTGTAAACTCCTCCAGAAGTGTGATAAAACATAGTGTCACGATCGGACACGATGCTTACCGGTACTCCATGCAATCTTACAATCTCCTGCATGTACCGCTCTGCCAAAGTCTCTGTTGATTGACCAACCCGAAAAGGAATAAAGTGAGCTGTCTTGGTCAATCGATCAACAATCACCCATACAGCATTGTTTCCCTTTGGACTCTGCGGTAAAGCCGTCACGAAATCCATGGTTATATGTTCCCACTTCCACTGAGGAATCGGAAGTGGTTGCAATAAACCAGCAACCCTTTGATGTTCAGCCTTAACTTGCTGACACACCAAGCACTTTGCCACAAAGCGAGCAATCTCCCGTTTCATGCCTTCCCACCAGAAATGCTGTCGAATATCTCGATACATCTTTGTGCCTCCAGGATGTACAGAATAAGCTGAACTGTGTGCCTCTTTCATAAGCTCTTCACGAATATCTCCCTTTGGCACACATAAACGGCTACCATACCTCAACGAACCATCTTCGTGGATCAATAAATCTATTCGTAGTCCGGCTTCAACCTGTTCTCGAAACTTTTGCAGTCTAGGATCCTGCGATTGCGCTGCTTTAATATTCTCGATCAACGATGAATGTACTTGCAGCTGCATCAACTGTCCCGTAGAATGCGGTAGTACAACCTCCAAGTCAAATCTTCGAAAATCTTCAACGAGCTCCTTCTGCGTAGTCAACACCTGAATTGCTGGTAACCGACTAAGCGCATCCGACACGATATTAATCTTCCCCGAGTGGTACTTAAGATCAAGATCGTAGTCAGCCATCAGCTCCAACCATCTACGTTGCCTCATATTAAGCTCTTTCTGCGTGAACACATACTTCAAGCTCTTATGATCCGTGAAAACTTCAACCCATTCGCCCAAAAGGTAGTGTCTCCAAATCTTCAAAGCGAAAATCACAGCCGCAAGCTCCAAGTCATGAGTTGGGTAATTCTTCTCATAGGTCTTCAACTGTCTTGATGCGTATGCTACAACCTTCCCATGCTGCATCAAAACACATCCCAATCCTTTTCCAGATGCGTCGCTGTGAATCACCAATCCTCCGGAATTGTCTGGTACGGTCAGAATAGGGGCGGTTATCAAATTCTGCTTCAACGTCTCAAATTCTAACGCACATCTATCCGTCCATACAAAAGGTACCTCCTTGCGCGTAAGCTTGGTCAACGGCTCCGCCAGACGAGCAAAGTTCTCCATAAATCTTCTGTAATATCCGGCGAGTCCAAGAAAGCTTCTTATCTCTGCAACATTCTTTAGAATCGACCAATCTCGTACTGCTGAATTCTTTTCTGGATCGACGGAAATTTCATCGCCAGACACAACATGCCCCAAAAACTTTACTTCCTCCAGCCAAAACTCGCACTTACTCATCTTCGCATACAACTTATCCTGTCTCAACGTCTGCAGTGCGATCTTCAAATGTTCAGCATGCTCTTCAAAACTCTTTGAGTAAATCAGAATATCGTCAATGAATACCACAATAAACTGGTCCAAGAATGGTGAAAAGATTCGGTTCAACAAGTCCATGAATACTGCCGGCGCATTCGTTACTCCGAAAGGCATCACTAAGTATTCGTAATGTCAATACCGAGTTCGGAACGCCGTCTTGAAAATATCTTTTGCTTTCACTCGGACCTGATGATATCCGGATCGCAAATCCAGCTTCGAGAATACCCTCGCGCCACTAAGCTGCTCGAAGAGTTCGCCAATGCGAGGGATCGGGTACTTGTTCTTAATAGTCACCCGGTTTAATTCTCGATAGTCGATGCACATCCTTCTTGTGCCATCCTTCTTCTTTACTAGAAGAACTGGAGCTCCCCAAGGCAAGTTACTGCTTCGAATCCAACCCTTCTTAAGCAATTCAGCAACTTGTTTCTTGACTTCTTCCAACTCTACTGGTGCCATTGGATAATACGCTTTGGATACTGGCGCTGCACCAGGAATAAGATCAATTGCGAACTCCACGTCCCGCTTCGGCGGTAAACCCGATATATCTTCAAACACGTCCATAAAATCACGAACGACAGCTGGCTCTTCATCTTTATCAACTTACATTGATGCAAGAACATTATTTGTCGGCCTAGCCCTAAACTCGACTGGCCCGACAGAACTGCTTCCTCCAGTGAAGCTATACTCGGGATGTCCGGGAAACTGGAAAATTACTTTCCTTGCCCTACAATCAATATGAGCGTGGAAAGTGCCAAGAAAATCCATTCCCAAGACGACTTCGTAGCTGCCCGTATCAATCACCAAGAAATCTGCAAAAAGCTCCCGTCCGCACACAACAACTGTACAATCTTTACATTCCCTACTAGCTATGATTTTCCCATTCCCAGTGTGTATGTCCCAGAAACTAGACAGGGTCGTGTAGTCAATCGAGTGTGCAGTCATAAACTTGGATGACATAAAACAATGGGATGAACCAGAATCAAATAACGCTAATGCGGGAAAACCATGAACGGGTAGAGTACCTGAAACAACTTCTCCTGACGCCTTAGCTTCTTCAGCTGTCAAGGTAAAAGCTCGAGCCTGATTAGGTCCTTGAGTCAGCTGTTTCTGTCCCTGGAACGGTCTCTGTGGAGGCTTCTGAAAATCATCCCTCGTACGAAGCTTCGACGGACAAGCGTTGACAGCGTGATCTGCCGCTCCACACACCAAACAGAGTCCCAGCCTCCTTCGACAATCCTTTTGCATGTGGCCAGGTAAATTGCAGTAGTTAAAAGTCATGCTCTTTCTTCAATCGATGACAACAGGCTTCTTCATGGGTGCTACACCTCGACGGTCCACTGGAATACCTCTGCGACCATGAGCTCGGTTTGGCACAAATGCTGGCTTCCTTATCGCAACTGCTGTCTGCTGCAAACTCCCCTTCATCCCAGATAAACTCTGCTTCTCTCGGGCTGCCGCAGGTACTTGTGAGAAAGTTGTCAAACCCAGGGAGAAAATCTGCCTCTGGATGTCCACGTCCAAGCTGCGCATGAACCTCCGTGCCCTGTCTGCATCGTTGGCAATTAAAGGTCCAGCGAATCTACTAAGTCTTGTCCATCCTGCTGCATGCACATCTACGGGTGCTCCATTCTGCTTTAGCCCGATGAATTTCTCTTCCATTTCCTCCCATGCGGTCCGCGGGAAAAAAATTTCTTGGAAACTCTTTGAAAAATCCGCCCACTTGATCGGCTTGGGCAAGCGGTTCTCCTCCACAAGCCACCATTCTCGGGCGTAGTCCACTAACTGAATGCGTACCACATCAACTCTTTTCTCATCTGGAATCTGTGCCGCAACAAGCAAGTTCTATGTGTCAACTAGCCACTACTCTGCTGGCAACAACTCCTCCAAACCAGTAAATGTAGATGGACCCAAATGCCTGAAATCTGCTACGGTCCCTACTCGGTCAACTGGTTTAGCTCCAACATCGTTCACAGACTGCTGAACAAACTGCAAACCCTGCTGAAACGATTCCGCTTGCTGCTGGATCAGCTCGGTCTGTTTCTTTTGATTCTCCAGCATTCCTCTTATCACTCCAAGCATGGCGGCTTCGTCCACACGCCTTTGGTACGTCTTCAAATTCTTACCGGCCATATTCCTGAAATCAAAACACCCAACATTAGCATGATGATAGATTCAAAATATAGATCAAGGCTAGAACTCCAAGTTACTTAAATAGAGTGCCGCATTGTAACTATGCCGAGGTGTCATAGCCACAATTACATAACTCCACCCAAGTCGCCTAAGTCCTAGAGATAACAAGGAATCAGGTTTTCGAGTTGATATGCAAAGGAAGTTTGCACATCGTAAAAGATATAATCAGGAAGAATGTGATTCAAGAATGGTAAACGGCAAGGTGGCAGGACAAGTTTCCTAAACACGGGTATTCTAATTTGTGTATTGGGTACAATACCCAACTACAAAAGAATCAACTCGACTAACCTATGGCTCTGATACCAAAAGAACCTTGTCACGCCCCACTTCCCAGAGTACGCTAAAATGGGCACGTGACATAGCCAACCATGCTACCTGTGGGTAGGAAGTATCCATCCACAGTCACATTACGGTTGTAGGGATATCAAGAACAAA
The DNA here is from genome assembly GCA_030015575.1 of Agapanthus africanus. NCBI lineage: Eukaryota > Viridiplantae > Streptophyta > Magnoliopsida > Asparagales > Amaryllidaceae > Agapanthus > Agapanthus africanus. Next base: position 327,639,312 of record JASDDO010000031.1, read on the forward strand.
ATAAAACTATCTAAACATGTCCATAATCCAAGATAACATGAGTCAAGAATAATAAAATGCGGAAGCGAAAGATCCAATACAAAATAACTGGAATGTATGTCCCATAATGCGGGCTCACATCAGGAATAAAATGCAGGAAAGAAAACTAACTACTGCTGACACTCACAGCTCGGCCTGTCGGCTGAAGTACTCCTGCTCGGACTGCGACAGCGGTAAAGAATCTGGGCCATACAAAACCCAGACGTCAGCGCGTCAAGTCATCAAGTAATAACATAATAAACTGGGTAACAGGCAATGCGGATATAAACATGAATAAAGCAAGGGTAACAATAATATAAATCAGAGCAGTGCAGGGTAGTGTGCAGTGGGTAAACTAACTGTTCCAAATGGTTCTCTGTTCTAAAGTCTTTGAAACCAAATTGATGAATCATCGATGTAACTCAATAGTATCCCGTACATACCCGGGACCACGGCCCCAGATTTTTGGGCTGAAACCGAGACATGCCGCTAGGCACCAAACAGGATTGTGTACAGATGAATGATGTCAGCATCATCATTCCAAGGCTGGCCTAGCCTCAAAACTGATCAGAACAGGTAGCGAATTGTTGAGTTACAAGTCAGGTTTCACCTTTGATTTCCCCATACCCCCAAGCTATATGTGTATGTCAGGTCAGGCATCCCGTAATCAAGAACTAATGCCAACACAGGATCAGGTAAACAGGTTTGTCTAGATAGACAACAGGAATGGTCCATGAGGACTACATGTCAGGTTTGTTGGTATTAGACACAAGATCAGGTAACGGGTCAGGTCATGGTATATCAGGTCAAGTCAAGCAGTATACGGTACCATGTCGGGTCAATCAATATGTATGTAGCAAGTCAGGTCAAGAAGTAAACGATATCATGGGTGTGCTCATACTCAGTTGCAAAATCAAGCACGGTCATCAACAAGATAGATTTAAGCAACGAGTTAAACAATAAAGAAGCATCGACTAATCTAGCAGCACAGTTATCAATTGTGTTAAACAGACAGTTTCAACATTATATATATGAATACAGGGTGCCATTCATGGCCATTAAATCATGTTAACCAATATTAAAATTTTCCCGGGATGCAATAATCTATACATAGGTTCACTGGATGAAGTCACAGCTAAACTGGTTTAAATGCGTACAAGTGTCCGATGGATTAAAACTATAGAAAGATATCATAGGCTTTGTCAAAATGTGATTAAACATATGATTGTGGTTATGAAATTTAACATTTAAATGTGATCATGCATACAATGATTCCCTTTCAAGTTCTGCATCTAAAATAATAAAAATCGATGAAAACGTAACCGGGAAATGATATAAAACGATGCATGGGGTACTATATTTAAATTGTTAGGGTATATGCCCTAGAGGCCATTACTGTATCATACTAGTTTGTATATTACTTAATGGAAGCTTGGGATATTCACAGTTGTATATACAATCTTGCTCGAAATGGTAGTATGCTACTTGGTTTGTCTCTGTTTTAATATGTGCATGTGTTTCTTTTAGCATATTGCTGGTATACATATTAGTAGAGCCCTTAGGATCTTTGCTTGATTACCAGCGTTGTGATGGCGCTCGCACTCGTGGGAGCTGGGTAATCTATAAGCACATCCTTATACAGGTCCCTGGTCGTTGGACTATCGAGATAGGGCATCGATACTCCGGAGTAGACTAGCGTATGCGCTTCTCATCCCAGTATAGGAGACGGTCTATCCCACAGCCGTTAGTACGTCGTACTTGGGATAGTATGCTGGTGCTCGTTAGGTTACGAGTACACTGGACATGACTCGTCGGGAACTGTTGGTTGGTAATATACCTATCGTCAGTTATCAGTTCCCAGGTGACATGAGTACAGCTTAGTCCGCTGACTTGACACTGTCACTTCGCCTCGAGTGTGTTCCCACTGCACTTTGATTACTACCCTACCACGGCTCAAAGGAGTCGTGCAAACAGGTAGTTTTTGGGTGCAGTCCCGAAGCACTTGGAGGCAGTGACGGTTAGACAGGATTCGTCTCTCCCGGTATTGGGGGTTGACATCGCGCTGTGTCCAGGAGAGCCATTACACGAGTAGTCCCTGGCCAGGGCAAGCGAGATATACTGGTAGGTTTCCAGTGTTGTCTCAAGGTGTTCTGGGCTACACTCAGACACGACTTGTACCGCTATTAGGGGACTGACGTTCACCACCCCCCTAGGCCCGCCATGCGATGTATCAAACGAACAGACCGGACTGTACAGAGACTGTCACATACAGGCTCAGTAGGAGTGCAGATGGGGTTCACCTCGACAGTTTTCTTATCGACATCTACCTGGGGACCGTTACGTACAGCTAGTGCCGCTTGCGGTCTGTGGTTAAACCCACTGCCAGCGTAGTGTCGAGTCTTTAGAGTCCCACACAGAGAGCTATTCGCCTTTAGGCAAAATTAGTAGAGGTCGCATGGTTTTGCGACAGGGTTCGTTCGCATCCGCGCACTTGTGCACGTTTGCTGTCCGGACAGTTTATACTAGCGGGCTTTGGTTTAAGCCGGATCCTAGTATATGATTTGAGATTGGTTTTTCTCTGTGTATTCGTGTTCCTCGGATCACGAATGCTGGTGCGTATGCACAGTTGCTTGAGATTGAGGGAGAGGACCTTGTTTAGGGTTAATGACTATTGTCATTTTATTAACCCTATTGCTTTTGTGTGTATTATAGTTAATTGATAATTAGCTTAATAATTGTGCATGGTTGTTGTTGTTGACCATTTGACTTCATTGACTTGTTGACCTAGTTGACAACTTGACCATAATCATTTCATTTGGAAGATGCTCTTTGATCCTTGCAATTTGCATTAATATTGAAATGATAATGGTCATATCTTGATTAAACCATGACAATTTTCTAGCTAATTATTGAATTAAAATATTACACACATATTAGTGAGAATGGCTCACTAATAATTCATTCTCTCATATCATTTCTCTCTCTTGCTCATCCTCTCCCTCAAGCTCTCTCCCTCTCATGTGTTGAGAAACAAAAAGCTTGAGAAAAACCTTCACTTGATCTTCTCTACTCTCTTCTAGGGTTCAAGTCTTAGCATTTCTTGCACTCTAGTTACTCCTAGCTTGGAGTTGAAGCTGAAGGTCGAGGCTTTCGGGTGGATCCTTCTTTGACGGGAGAAGACAAGCAAGGTGACCTCTTTCTACCATTCCAAGGAGCAAGGAGAGAAGGACTTTGAGCTCAAGGTATAACCTTTCCATCACTTAGCTAGTTACTAGTTAGGGTTAGCTTGTTTTTGTTTAGCAAAGATCCTTAAAGCTTGGTCTATGTTGCCTATAGTTGATAAAAATCCAATTTTTTTTTATGTTTTCCGCCTCCCCGTAAGCACCGGGGTGGGCAACGTGGACTTACAGTGGTATCAGAGACTAACTAAACATAAACTAGCTAAGTAGTAAATTGTAACGAAGTTTCGAAACCGGAAAATCGAAAAACCAAACTCGCAAAACCCTACGTTTCTGTTAATTTTTTTTTTCTGGTCAAAATAAAATTTGTTATACACCTAAAATTATCTCAGGGTTTTGTGTAGAAAACCACCAAAGACGAACCAGAGAGGCGACCAAAGGGCCGCGGATCCGCGGCAATAGGAAGCTCTTGCCGCGGAACCGCGGCCGTCTTGTCCCCTCTCTGCTTCGATTTTGGTGCAGTGTGTTTCTGTGTTGGTTTTGGGATTTTTAGGATATGTTATATGTGCCCAGATTTTCCAGAACTAAAATTTACTTTTGGGGGCCTATAAATCCGTATTTTTTCGGAACTTCACTACACTTTAACTATATCGGTTATATCTGTGATGCTTGTATGTATTGAACGTCGGCTAATCGCTATAAGTCGATTAGTCGGGGTTATACATCTCTGTGATCTGTGATTGTTATTGGTTTGTGGATATGAATGGATTGAATTGTCGCGGGTGAATAGCCGGGGTGGATGTGAGATGAGCGTTATTTTTCTTTCATTCATTTGTAACATGTAAATTGATGTAATAATATTATTTGTATGGCCGCACAACCGGGTCGGGTTGTAGCCGTCATTGTATAATTCTTTTTACTGTTTTTGCTCCAAGGATAGACCCATGGAGGGGGTGCACAAACTACCGGGTATCTCGAAGTGCCGAGTGGCCTACTCACGGTGGTGAGGGAGGTTGCTTCGCTTCGGGTGCTTGGAGGGTAGTTTGCCGCACCCGTAGGGGTCTTGGGTGGGGTATTGGCTATTCACTGCGACCGTGTAATCCGCTTTACGTTGCAGGCTCCAACGCATTGCGGATTCCTAGTATGTCCAATGTATTCATCTGTGATCTGTAATGTCTATCATTGCTATATATTAATATATTTAATAACTATTTAGGCGTTGCTTATGTTTTACAGCCGCGCTAGCCCAGCCCCCGCTCTGTCGTTAGTTAAGTAACCTAACGGGTGATGACGGGGCCCCGTGGCGAATGCGAATGGCATAAGCGTACGTCATATTTTGGTTGTTTTCTGCAATGGTAGGATTAAATGATGGGACGCATTAAAAGAACTAATGCAAGAAATAAACCAAGTAAAAGTCGATTGGAACACTTTGAAAACCACTCGGTTCTTTTCAAAACTAAACTTTTAAATGCGGAGCTTGAACCACTCCTTTTAAAAGCTATCTCGTTCCATCGATTATATCAAGTTCACTACGTTCACGGTTTCGCCAAAACCATTTGTACCCCTCCGTCATTCCATATGAATGGTCAAAAGTATTCAAGCTATGTATTTTGGCCAAAGTCAAGGCATAGTGATTGGTAGCGTTTGGGTATTCATGTGCAGCATAGATAGATGCGTTGATTTGGGACAGTCGTGCTGCCATTTTGGCCAAAGTCAAGGGTAGGTACGGGTGGGTCCAAATTAACCAGGAGAATGACGGGTAGAACTTGACATGTGACTTATGATATTTTGGCCAAAGTCAAGGTTATAAGAGCATGGGGCAAAAATCCACATCGGGAGTTTCATAAGTACTGAAACTTGCTAGCGTTGCATACCATTTGTAGTGTGATGATTCTGGTAGGATTCCTTCGGTTTTATCACGCGATGATATTTGGATCCCGATCCTACTGTGAGTATATGCTACTCCTCGGGAAAACTCTCACTTAACGATCAATGCTATAAACCTAGTAGGTGCCTAGAAAGGTGTTAGCGGGGCTATGCCCACAGGGAAAAGAGGTTACTTAATTAAGGAACTTCGCGAAAGCGTTGGAAAACCTCCCTCGAAGTACCGACACTGGCCTGGCTGAACGGTTAAGCAAGTATTGTACGGTGAGAATGATCCCGGCTAATCCTTTTCTTTATGGTTTGAGAAGGGATTCAAGAAACAGTGGGAGCCATCCAGTTTAGACAAACTAAAAACCACTCTAAACTTGCAAGAGCATCATGCTAAAGTGTTTCTTTTCTCTCTCCTAATTGCAGCAACCATTCAACATGACCGGACTTAAGTTACTATTAGATAAAAATATATTGACAGGGCCAAACTACAAAGATTGGCTCAGGAATGTCAAGATGGCTATCACTTATGACAAGCTGGGGTATATACTTACCACCAAAGCTCCCCCTGTCCCAGGTCCCACCTCCAGCGTCGCGGATGTAGAAATCCGTAAGACATGGGAGATAGATTGCGCGAGGGCCAGATGCCTCGTACTAGCCTCGATGGACAACGAACATCAGAGGAAGCATGAGAATATGGACCTAGAGTCCATATTTCTCCATACAAAAGAACTGTATGGAGAGCAGTCTCGTATCGCTAGATACGAAGTGTCGAAGAAGCTTTTTTCGGCAAGGTTGGCCGTTGGATCATCGGTAGCGGACCACGTGCTTAAGATGATCGGCTACATAGAGGAGCTCGCGGACCTTGGGACCACGTTGGAGAATGAACTCTATACCGATTTGATTCTCCAGTCCCTTCCTTCCACTTACGCCCAGTTCATTCTTAACTTCAACATGCAAGGAAAGGAGGTTGAACTTGCCGAACTTCTGAACATGTTGAGGACTGCTGAGGGCACCCTACAGAAGGGTAGGGAGACATCCACTTTGTTTGTAGGAGGATCTTCCTCTTCTAGGTCCAGGGCGAAAGCCAAGGGCAAGAAGAAGAAAGCCCCTTCCAAACCAAGAGGCAGTGTCGGTAAAGTGGATACGAAGGGAAAGGGTAAAGCAACAAAAGTAGCGGGGAAGCTGGTGGGGAAGGAAGAATGCTTCTATTGTCACAAAAGTGGTCACTGGAAACAGGATTGCAAGGCTTGGAAAGCCAGAACATAGGATTTGAAGCGAGTTGCAGCTTCTGCTTTAGGTGTGTATGTTATTGAAAACTGTCTATCAATAAACTCTACATCCTGGGTATTGGATACCGGATCAGGATCTCATATCTGTAATTCTTTGCAGGCGTTGAGAAAGCGTAGAGTTTTGAAGGCAGGTGACATGACCCTCAGAGTTGCGAACGGTGCTAGCATGGATGCTGAGGCCGTGGGGGACTATCACCTGGGATTATCAGATGGACACCTTTTGGTTTTGCGTAGTTGTTATTATGTACCAAATGCAACCTGTAATATCATTTCTGTATCTTTATTATCTAAAGAAGGTTATGAATTTGCATTTGTAAGTAATGTAGTGAACATTCACCTTAATCAAGTTTTGATTGGGTCAGGTACATTGAACAACGGTACATACGTTTTAAACCAACCACAGGTTTTCAATATCCAGAATACACACAAAAGAAAGTCTCCAGAAATTAATAAAACTTTCTTATGGCATTGTAGACTGGGTCACATCAATGAGAGAAGATTGACTAAGTTACATACTGAAGGATATTTAGATCCGTTCGAATATCAATCGTATGCAACTTGTCAATCCTGTCTCAAAGGAAAGATGACAAAGGCTCCGTTTTCTGGACACGGAGAAAGAGCGAGCGAGCTCTTGGGACTCATACACAGCGACGTGTGCGGTCCAATGTCTACACATACGCGAAGCGGTTATTCTTACTTCATTACTTTTACGTATGATTTTTCAAGGTACGGTTATGTCTTCTTAATGAAACATAAATCCGAGGCTTTTGAAAAATTCCAGGAATATAGAATGAAGTAGAAAAACAAACCGGCAAAAGTATCAAGATTCTAAGATCGGATCGAGGTGGAGAATACTTAAGTGCCGAATTCCTGAACTACTTAAAAGAGAATGGAATTCTCTCTCAGCTTACTCCTCCATACACTCCGCAACATAACGGTGTATCGGAAAGACGGAACCGGACCCTATTGGATATGGTACGGTCCATGATGAGTAACGCTGAGTTACCGCGATCGTTCTGGGGATATGCGCTAGAATCAGCAGCATACCTTTTGAACCGAGTTCCAACTAAGACTGTGCCTACTACACCATATCAAATGTGGTGTGGGAAGAGACCCTATCTTAATCACATTAAGACATGGGGATGTCCAGCTTTTGTAAAAAAGCAGCATGCGGACAAGCTCGAGGCACGCTCAGTACAGTACAAGTTTGTGGGATATCCAAAGAACTCCAAGGGATATTACTTCTATTGCGAAGAGGAACAAAAAGTCCTTGTTTCTCGCCATGCCCACTTTCTAGAACATCAGTTCATAGAAAAAGAATTAAGTGGGAGCGCGATAGAACTGGAAGAAATTCCAGAACCGCAAGCTATTACTGAAAGCTTAGTAGAACCAGAGGGTTCGAAAGATCAGGACATTCCTACGCCACTCCGCAGGAGTAGTAGGCAGTCTCATCCGCCCGAGAGGTACTACGGTTTTCTCATTGACGGGGATAGAGAGGACCGCATCATAGATTGTGATGAGCCTACTAGCTTCCAGCAAGCCATTCAGAGCGTCGAGTCGGTAAAATGGCTGGATGCAATGCGGACCGAGATGGAGTCCATGTACACCAACAAAGTATGGACGTTGGACATTGCTCCAGACGGGGTAAAACCAGTAGGATGCAAGTGGATCTTCAAAAGGAAGATTGGTGTAGATGGACAGGTTGAGACCTATAAAGCTAGACTGGTAGCAAAGGGTTTTCGTCAGCGACCTGGTTTGGACTATGACGAAACCTTTTCTCCAGTAGCTATGCTGAAATCCATTCGGATCCTTCTTACCATCGCTGCTTTCCACGATTATGAGATTTGGCAGATGGACGTAAAGACAGCTTTTCTAAATGGTCATTTAGAGGAGTGTGTCTATATGGACCAGCCAGAGAGTTTCATTCAGGGTGGGAGCAGCGGAAAGGTGTGCAAGTTGCTCAAGTCCATTTATGGACTCAAGCAGGCATCGCGGAGTTGGAACATCTGTTTTGATGAGACGGTCAAAGAATTTGGCTTTATCAAAAATCCAGATGAACCATGCATCTATTGTAGATTTGTAGCGAGAACTGTAGTATTCCTCGTTTTATACGTGGATGACATTCTCTTAATAGGAAATGACATTCCTATGCTACAATCTGTTAAGGGGTTCTTGTCACACAGGTTCTCCATGAAAGACCTGGGTGATGCCTCATATATTCTGGGTATCCGGATCTACCGTGACAGATCCAAGAGGATATTAGGACTCTCACAGTCCAGGTACATCGACACCATTCTGAAGAGATTCAGTATGGAAGATTCCAAGCACGGTAATCTACCGGCTTGTCACGGGATCACCCTCTCTAAAGAGATGTCTCCCAAGACTGATTTGGAGAGGGATCACATGTCTATTATACCCTACGCTTCTGCGGTAGGCTCTATAATGTATGCAATGTTGTGTACCAGACCGGATGTGGCTTATGCACTGAGTGTGGTAAGCAGGTATCAGTCAAACCCTGGGGAGAAACATTGGATAGCAGTAAAGAACATTCACAAGTACCTGAGAAGGACTAAGGAGATGTTCTTGGTGTATGGCGGAAAAGACCTGCAGATTTAGGCCTTTGCTGACTCCAGCTTCCAGAGTGACAAGGATGATTCCAAGTCCATGTCGGGTTTTGTCTTTACCCTCAATGGAGGGGCGGTGTGTTGGAAGAGCTCCAAACAGGAAACCGTTGCTGACTCGACTATGGAAGCGGAATACATCGCTGCATCTGATGCCGCAAAAGAAGCTGTCTGGATGAGGAAGTTCTTGAAAGAACTTCAGGTGGTTCCGTCCATTGTTGACCCAATACCTCTGTATTGCGACAACAACGGGGCTATAGCTTTAGCGAAGGAACCTAGGTCCCATCAGAAATCCAGACACATCTTAAGGCGGTATCACCTGATCAGGGAGATCGTGGATCGCCAGGAGATCGAGGTCCGGAGAGTTGCATCAGAGGATAACACAGCAGATCCATTCACCAAGGCTTTGCCCAAGACTCGGTTCGAGCGGCTGATCGAGATGATAGGTCTTCGATACGCCAGTACATGGCCTTAGTGCAAGTGGGAGATTGTTAGTGTATATGCCCTAGAGGCCATTACTGTATCATACTAGTTTGTATATTACTTAATGGAAGCTTGGGATATTCACAGTTGTATATACAATCTTGCTCGAAATGGTAGTATGCTACTTGGTTTGTCTCTGCTTTAATATGTGCATGTGTTTCTTTTAGCATATTGCTGGTTTACATATTAGTAGAGCCCTTAGGATCTTTACTTGATTACCAGCGTTGTGATGGCGCTCGCACTCGTGGGAGCTGGGTAATCTATAAGCACATCCTTATACAGGTCCCTGGTCGTTGGACTATCGAGACAGGGCATCGATACTCTGGAGTAGACTAGCGTATGCGCTTCTCATCCCAGTATGGGAGACAGTCTGTCCCACAGCCGTTAGTACGTCGTACTTGGGATAGTATGCGGGTGCTCGTTAGGTTACGAGTACACTGGACAGGACTCGTCGGGAACTGTTGGTTGGTAATATACCTATCGTCAGTTATCAGTTTCCAGGTGACATGAGTACAGCTTAGTCCGCTGACTTGACACTGTCACTTCGCCTCGAGTGTGTTCCCACTGCACTTTGATTACTACCCTACCACGGCTCAAAGGAGTCGTTCAAACAGGTAGTTTTTGGGTGCAGTCCCGAAGCACTTGGAGGCAGTGACGGTTAGACAGGATTCGTCTCTCCCGGTATTGGGGGTTGACATCGCGCTGTGTCCAGGAGAGCCATTACACGAGTAGTCCCTGTCCAGGGCAAGCGAGATATACTGGTAGGTTTCCAGTGTTGTCTCAGGGTGTTCTGGGCTACACTCCGACACGACTTGTACCGCTATTAGGGGACTGACGTTCACCGCCCCCCTAAGCCGGCCATGCGATGTATCAGACGAACAGACTGGACTGTACGGAGACTGTCACATACAGGCTCAGTAGGAGTGCAGATGGGGTTCACCTCGTCAGTCTTTTTATCGACATCTACCTGGGGACCGTTACGTACAGCTAGTGCCGCTTGCGGTCTGTGGTTAAACCCACTGCCAGCGTAGTGTCGAGTCTTTAGAGTCCCACACAGAGAGCTATTCGCCTTTAGGCAAAATTAGTAGAGGTCGCATGGTTTTGCGACAGGGTTCGTTCGCATCCACGCACTTGTGCACGTTTGTTATTCGGACAGTTTATACTAGCGGGCTTTGGTTTAAGCCGGATCCTAGTATATGATTTGAGATTGGTTTTTCTCTGTGTATTCGTGTTCCTCGGATCACGAATGCGGGTGCGTATGCACAGTTGCTTGAGATTGAGGGAGAGGACCTTGTTTAGGGTTAATGACTATTGTCATTTTATTAACCCTATTACTTTTGTGTGTATTATAGTTAATTGATAATTAGCTTAATAATTGTGCATGGTTGTTGTTGTTGACCATTTGACTTCATTGACTTGTTGACCTAGTTGACAACTTGACCATAATCATTTCATTTGGAAGATGCTCTTTGATCCTTGCAATTTGCATTAATATTGAAATGATAATGGTCATATCTTGATTAAACTATGACAATTTTCTAGCTAATTATTACACACATATCAGTGAGAATGGCTCACTAATAATTCATTCTCTCATATAATTTCTCTCTCTTTCTCATCCTCTCCCTCAAGCTCTCTCCCTCTCATGTGTTGAGAAACAAAAAGCTTGAGAAAAACCTTCACTTGATCTTCTCTACTCTCTTCTAGGGTTCAAGTCTTAGCATTTCTTCCACTCTAGTTACTCCTAGCTTGGAGTTGAAGCTAAAGGTCGAGGCTTTCGGGTGGATCCTTCTTTGACGGGAGAAGACAAGCAAGGTGACCTCTTTCTACCATTCCAAGGAGCAAGGAGAGAAGGACTTCGAGCTCAAGGTATAACCTTTCCATCACTTAGCTAGTTACTAGTTAGGGTTAGCTTGTTTTTGTTTAGAAAAGATCCTTAAAGCTTGGTCCATGTTGCCTATAGTTGATAAAAATCCAATTTTTTTATGTTTTCCGCCTTCCCGTAAGCACCGGGGTGGGCAACGTGGACTTACATAAATTACAGGTATTGGAATATGTATAAAATGATTTAACTAGCATGTATCAAGATTAACTTGCCTCGACAGGTCGCGAATCGGGAAACGGAACGTAAAACGTCGGCAGGGAAACTCACAACGGGCGCACGGTTCACAGAATGAACCCAAACAATGAATAGTGGAACCACACATACCAGAGTACCTCGCTGGATCGTCGGGACACGTCGTCGGCACGGCCGGATTCCGGCAAGATACAAAACTAGTTAACAAACCATATTTGAAAATGCATGAAAAGATAAGAGAATACTCAAGAAGAGAGAAGGGAAGGAGGATAGAGGAGAGGGTGCTCACACGGATCTGTGGAGGGGTGGTGATCGCCGACCACGTCGACGGAGCTCCGGCGGGGTACCTGCAGCGACCACCGGCGATCAAGAATGGAACAGAACTGCAAAGAAAAGAAAAGAAAAAGAAGTTAGGAGAGGAAGGAGAAGAGGGGAAGCGATGCTCACTGAGGGGTGTGCACAAGGCCAGGGACGTATGGAGATCGTCGGCGGCGATTCCACGGCAAGCTGCGGCTACAGGGGGTGCGCGGCCTCGTGCAGGGAGACAAAGAGAATGGAGGTGAGGATGTGGAGATGATGTAGACGACGAGGGCGAGGAGGCGAGAAGTCCGGTGGTGATGGCGTCGGCGTTGGGCTGCGGCGGCGAGAGGCAAGGCGGCGGTAGGGTTCGCTGGTGATGGGTTCGCGTTGGAGGAAAGAAATTGAGGGGGAGGAAGTTTAAAATATAGAGGAGAGAGAGAGATATATATATAAGGAGAGAGATAGAGAGACGAGGGAGAGAGAGAGAGAAAGAAAGCGAGAGAGAGAAATAAGGTGGGGCCCACGGAATTTTGAGAGTTTTGATTGGTTGGCCAAAATTTTGTAAAAGATTAGTGAAACAGAAATAATATTATGAGGTTAAAAATTATATATACGACGGTTTAAAAATATTAGAAATTGGGATTTTGGCGCAAAGTAAAATATTTCCAAATTGCGCCCGGGTCGGGTCCAAAAATTCGAAATTGGAATAAGAAAATTTTAGACGGGATCCAAAATTTAAAATGAAGTATTTTACAATCAAAAAGCATACCCCCAAAACGGACACACGTACGAGCGCGTAGCCGTCCAAACTCGCCCGTTTCACCGAACGGGACGAGAACACAATGCACGGACGCTACAACAGGGTTAGGGGTGTCACGTAGGCCAAGACGAATATTTTTTTAATTTTATTTTAGATTCCTTAAATTGTTATATACAGAAATGAATTGACGGGGTAAAATTACAATAAGTCACAACAGTCAAGTAGGATCAACGAAATAAATACCATACGCCAACATACGACAACAGAAACCAGTAGTATTGGGCTCGGTTGTTACAGATTGTTTTGATGGACACTGGTCCTGACACGATGAGGATTCCGTGAGGATGACATGTTTTATCCCATACTTCGCATTTATTTGATATGCATTTCTTCATGTATTAGTAGTACCTGATAGAGTACCTTTCATGACTGTTACATATACATATTCTCATTTATTGTTATACTCTTGCATGTGATAGACCATCGCAGTACGTGCATACTTTCGATTACCTGCATATGTTATTTACTATTCACGAGTTGGCAACTCACCTGCGTTGTGCCACGGTGTTTGCAGGTGTCCCTTAGGGCAGTCACGGCAGGGCTTCTTCTTCTTCACATCGTATCATCTTTTGCAGCGGATTCCGCTACGGCTGACTGTGTGCAGTTTTGCTAGGTGAGTTTTGCGGTTATCCAATGATGCTCATTTGTATATTTGTTGTATCCAGTACTCTCCATCTACTACTTCATGTATTGACTTAGAGACGAGTTATGAGGACGATATTGTATATTATTTTGTGACTCTGGGCGTTATTTATGCTGATTTTATTTATATCGTCTTTTTCTTCGCTACAGCGTTGTATATCTGTTGTGGTGGTTGTTTTCCGTCTTTGGGCGTGGATTTGCTTCCGTTTGGGGATGCTTTACTTATATCTTTTGTTGTGCCCTTTTTGGGGGCTTGTTTTACAAAGGAAGTGCTGCCAAATTTTTAAAGGAAGTAAATTTGGACTTTAAAGAATTTTGATTGAGATTTTAAAAGTTTTAACAATGTTATTATCCATTACTACTTTTGATAGTTTAGATTGCTGGGTTTTCGGCTTACTTGAATTACGTTACGTAGTTTAAGGGCCATCACGTGCCAAATTTCGGGTCGTGATAGATGTGTACTTGACTACCTGGATTATAATGCGGATCATACTAGTGGGACAAAGGTAGTTGGTAAGTACATCCTTTAATGTCTCTAGTCATGGGTGTATCGAGATGGGGCATCTATATACCAGAGTAGACTAGCGTATAGCTTCTCGACCCATACAGATGGGCGATGGATGATCCCATATCCATTGGTGTTTGATATCAGAGATGATGTATGGGTGCTTAGTGGAGACAGGGTACACTGGACGGACTCGCCGAGAACTCCCAGATGGTATTATACCTCACGTCAGATGGCAGTTCTCTGGTGACACTGGTATAGGTTAGTCAGTCGACCCGAGATCATTATAGAGTCTTGTGTGAGTCCCACTGTGCTTTGATTTCCACCTTACCACGTTCAAGAGAACATGCAAAATGGTGGTTTTTGGGTACAGTCCCGAGTCACATGGAGGCAATGAGCGATAGGAGGGGATTCGTCTCTCCCGGTATTGGGGGTTGATGTTGCGCTGTGCTCGATTGGATATAACAGGAAGTCTCTGGCCAGGGTTGTTTTTGAGATTTACTGGTAAGTGTTATCAGTAGTTTCTCGACCCGTTATGAGCCTCACATCGGCATGACTTATCAAGATATTGGGGGTCTGATGTTTACCACCCCCAGGCAAGATATGCGACATATCATACGAAAAGACCGAACTGTACTGTAGTGTTACTGATTGGATTCGCAAGAGTATGAGCAGGCATGCTTGTTGATCTTCTGATCGCTCAATACCCGGGTGGCCGTTACGTTTAGCAGACCGCTTGCGGCTTGTGGGTGTTTAATATGATCATCACCTACTGCCGGCGTATTGACGAGTCTTAAGAGTCCTACACAGAGGTTTCCTGGTTCTTGCAAAACGAAGTAGGAGCACACATGAGATATGTACGGGACCGAGATTAATGCGCGTATGTGATACCGCATTCTATTCTCATGATTTGTGACATCGGTCGGTTATATGTGATATAGCCGGGTTATCGGATCAAGTGTTGATTCGATAAGTTTTTGCATTTGATATTAGTCGGTTATATGTGATATAGCCGGATTATTAAATCAAGTGTTGATTTAATAATTTAATGTATAATTGTATATTTGATATACTAGATTAGATTAACTAATATTAGCTCACTTAAACTTTTCTTTTTCTCACAAGTGTGCAGTAGTATATATGTGATATATATTAGTGCACATTTTATTGTGTCATACTTGATGCCATATGCTACATGGGTGTATGAGACTCACACCATACTAATAATAATGTGAACATTTATATTTATTTAAGTAAATCAAAATTAGTGTTAATTAGTCACATGCTTGGAAGCTTGGAGAAGCTTGGAGCATCTTTGACTAAGTCCACTCCTTTTGTTTTACTTGTAGATATTTATTAAACTAACCATTATTGTTAGCCATAGTTTAATCTCTATATGGGTTAGTGTATGACACTAACTCACCCATGGTTGTTATTCTCATCTCAATAGTTCATTCTCATCTTCTTCTCTTCATCTTCTTCATCTTTGAGAAAAAGCTTTCTAGCTTTTGGAAAAGTGAGAAAATAATGTGAGAAAATTAAATCTAAAATGAGCTCATTTCCTACTTCATCATCCTCTACTATTTGCCATTTAGTTTAGGGTGTTTTGCTTCAGTAATTTCACCATTAGTGAAGAGATGGCATGAGCTTGAGTCTCCTCGATGTAGATCATCTTCGGCTTCGAAGACTTCGAGTAAGCTTGTTCATTTCTTCGGGAGAACCCTTTCTAGAGTTC
This sequence comes from Agapanthus africanus, assembly GCA_030015575.1. NCBI lineage: Eukaryota > Viridiplantae > Streptophyta > Magnoliopsida > Asparagales > Amaryllidaceae > Agapanthus > Agapanthus africanus. The sequence goes on from JASDDO010000031.1 coordinate 327,654,856, forward strand.
GGGATATCACAACTCGCAGCGAATGGACTACTACACGGAGCTTTAGAAGTGAAGGACCGGTCTTCAAAGGTTGTATTCCTCATTCACTTAGATATAAAGTAGTTTACATGTTTCTTATCGTCGCATTTTCTAGTAAAGATTCTATGGTTAGGGTTAATTAGAACGGAAATTTTTTGAAATTGGCATGGACGATGCCTCCCGAAACCTTGCTGCCATGCTAAGGAACCCTGCACCAATTTCGGGTCGTGACAGAGCATTAAAAGAAATTGGTAATTCAACTACTGGATTTTGAGATGCATCACCTTGATCATTATGATCAATATCAACGAAGACACCTTGAGGAGAGAAGAAAGAAGAAGCTTCATCGAAAACAACATCCTGAGAAACTATAAACTTGTGAGTTTCAGGATCCATGCACTTCCACCATTTCTTCCCTTTATCGTAGCCAATGAAGATGCACTTCTTGACAACAGCATCGAGCTTGCTTCTCTTCGATGCCGTGACATGAAGATAGCAAGGAGAGCCGAACACTTTGAAATGCTTCACATTCGGTTTCTCTCTGAACATAAGCTCATATGGAGACTTTATATTATTCAGGCTAAAAGTGTAGGGTTTCTAGGAACACTAATGAAGTCTCGCAAGTGATCAAACATGGCCAATTGAAATTTTACAAGTGCCTACAAACCCTAATACGGATTGTTAACTAGATAATGAAGCGATGTGATGCAAGTTAACGGCTTTTAACTAAAGGAAAGAAGCCACAACCTTTATAGATCCGGTCCTCCACGTCCTAGGCTCCGTGATGAGGTCCCTCAGCTGTCCAAATCAAATCCATGACTCTAGCATCGGCTTCATCGGAGAAATGGGCGGGCTTGGTCGTCGGTTCGATGCCGAAGATGATCTATGTCGAGGCATCACAAGATCAAGCTCCAACTTCACCAAGCCTTGAAAAGTTATGAAGGAAAAACCCTATACTACTTGGCAAGAGGTAGAGGATGAAGAAATAGGAGGTGGGTTCACTTTAGAATTGGATTTCTCACTCATTAGCTCAAGTTGCCATTGATGGAGCAAGCTTTCTTCATGTTGATGATGAAGAAGAAGAAGAAGGAATATTATGATAAGTATATTTAAAAAGAAAAACAAATGAATACTTATCATTTGGCAACCTTAGTTAGGTGTAGAGAATAGACTATGGTTAACTTGAATGATTAGGGTTAAGGAAGAGACAAGAATGGTGGACTTGTTCAAAGCTTCAAGAAGCTTCAAAGAAAAACAAAACTAGCAACCATTCTTTTCTCTTTATCTTTTCTAAAATAAATAAATAAATAGATAAACAAAACCCTAATCATTAGTTTAACCATGGCTTAATTCTTTACACTTAACCAAGTAAACATGTATCATCAAACATGATACAATCAAGTGCACAAAAGTATATCACATATACAACTTGCACAATTCAAGTGAGAAAATCCATTTAAAGTGAACCAATACTAGTTAATGCAAAGTAATATATCAAATATATAATTATGCATTAAATCATTGAATCAATACTTGATTTAACGATCCGGTCATATCGTATATAACCGACTAGTATCCTATGTATCGGCTTATCGAATCAATCCTTGATTCGATAACTAGGTTATATCGCATATACCAATCGATACATTCATCGCGAGAATGGAATACGGTATCACATACACGCATTATTCTCGGTCCCGCACATATCTCATATGCGCTCCTATTTCGTTTCGCTTGAGCCAGGAAACCTCTGTGTAGGACTCTAAAGACTCGTCAATACGCCGGCAGCAGATGATGATCATATCAAACACCCACAAGCCGCAAGCGGTCTGCTAAACGTAACGGCCACCCGGGTACTGAGCGATCAGAAGAACGACGAGCAAGCCCGCTCACACTCCTGTGAATCCAACCAGTAACACTTACCGTACAGTCCGGTCTGTTCGTCTGATATGTCGCATATCTCGCCTAGGGGTGGTAAACGTCAGACCCCAATAGTTCGATAAGTGATGCCGACGTGAAGTCCATGACATGTGTGAAACTACTGATAACACTTACCAGTAGATCACTGCAACCCTGGCCAGGGATTTCCTGTTATGGCCAGTCGAGCATAGCGCAACATCAACCCCCAATACCGGGAGAGACGAATCCCCTCCTATCACTCATTGCCTCCATGTGAATCGGGACTGTGCCCAAAAACCACCTGTTTGCACGACTCAGTAGAGCCGTGGTAGGGTGGAAATCAAAGCACAGTGGGAGACACATAAGACTCTATGACGATCTCGGGTCAACAGACTAAGCTGTACCAGTGTCACCAGAGAACTGCCATCTGACGTGAGGTATAATACCATCTGGGAGTTCTCGGCGAGTCCGTTCAGTGTACCCAGTCTTCACTGAGCACCCGTATACCATCTCTGATGTCAAACACCAATGGATATGGGATCATCCATCGCCCATCGCATGGGTCGAGAAGATATACGCTAGTCTACTCTGGAATATCGATGCCCCGTCTCGATATGCCCTCGACTAGGAACATTGAAGGATGTACTCATGGACTATCCAGGCCCCACTAGTATGATCTGCATCACAGTCCTGGAAGTCGAGTACACATCCTAAGGGCTTTATCAACATGTAACAGAGAGACAGAAAGTATACACGTTAAGATAAAGAGCAACCAGATAGCGTACTATCATGTCGAGCAAGAAAGTCCTACCTATATATGTCCCAGCATCCACTACAATATACATCCAATGTACAGTAATGGCCTCTAGGGCATACATATAACTAACAATCTCCCACTTGCACTAGGGCCATCTGTAGCAGTGGTTGCAGTATCACATACTCAACCATCCCCTAAAAGTCTTTCTTTGGGAAAAGGCCTTCGTGAGTGGATCCGCCGTGTTGTCCTCTGAGTCTACTCTCCTAACCTCGATCAACCTGGAGATCAACTATCTCCATGATCAGGTGATGCTGCCTCAGAATTTGTCTGGGTCACTGATGGGACCAGGGTTCCAGGGCCGAAGCCACACTTCCATTGTCATACAATGGCAGGAACCTAGTTCATCTTATGAACCAATATACACCCAAACTTCCTCTTTGGTAGTATCTTCAATAACGATGTTACCAGCCTTTATCGTCTAGTTTGCCACGGTATCTAGCTTGGAACTCTTCTAACATACCATCCCTTTACTGAGGGTAAAGACAGTGCCTGTGACTGACATTCAGTCGTCTTTATCACCCTGGAACTCTTCCAGTGATTCTCCCCAGGATCGATTGATACCATCTCACTACATCTAGTGAGAATCCTAGCATCCAATTACATCTATCTCATAGATGAAAACTCAGGATTTAGGAGGTATCACTTTGATCCTATTTGGAGAATCCTTGTGATAATAGGAGATTGACCGATCGTAGTATAGGAAACTCTTTTCCTATCAAGAGTATGTTGTCTACGTACAATACGAAGATGACCACCTTACTCTCTACTACCCTTTTGTATATACAAGGTTTGTCTACCATTTTGATGAAGTCAAACACTTTGACTATCACATCAAAACAGACGTTCCAACTCCGCGATGCCTGCTTCATTATGTAAAGCAACTTGCACACGTTTCCGCTGCTCCCACTGTTTACGAAGCCCTCTGGCTGTGTTCTTATAGACGTTCTCTTCTAAATCATTATTTAGAAAAGTAGTCATGGCACCCAACCACCAGATATCGTAGTCATGGTATGTAGCCGTGGCAAGTAGGATCTGGATGGACTTAAGCATATTCCCTGGAAAAGGTTTCATCATTATCCATGCCTGGTCGATGACGAAAACCTTTAACAAGTCTAGCTTTGAAAGTCTCAACTTTTCCATCTATACCAAGTAATCTTCTCAAGATATACTTGCTCCTGATGGGGATTTAACCCTTCAGATATCGCAACCAAAGTCCATACTTTGTTGGTGTATATAGATTCTATCTCAGATTGCTAAGCATCCAGCCATTCTTACAGAGTCCCTACTCTTGATGGCCTGCTCGAAACTAGTTGGGTCATCATCTCATGATGCAATCCTTGCTCCCACTGTCATCGAGAAACCGAAGTATCTCTCAAGCAGGTGAGGAACCCTGCTAGATCGGCGGAGAGGCTGAGGTTCGTCGGGAACTATTGAATCCTTTGGTTCTGTCAAATCATCAGCTGCAGTTTGTGTAGCTGGAACATTTCCAGTTCTACATAACTGACCTTGCCTCGAGCTTGTCCGGATTTTGCATTTGACATAGGCCGGACAATCCCAAATCTTAACTTACTTAAGAGATAGGCTCTTCCCATACCATATCTCATATGGAATGGTAGGCATTGATTTGATTCGAACCTAATTCAATAGGTATGCAGCTTCTCAAGTGCACAACCCCAAAAAGGAAATAGGTAACTCAGTAATACTCATCATAGAGCACACGATATCTAATATTGTGCGATTGCTCCGCCCTGATACACCGTTGTGCTGTGGTGTATTCAGAGGAGTAGTACGGAGAGAGAATCTCATTCTCCTTTAGAATGGTCCAGGAATGCCATGCACAAGTATTCTCCTCCCTGATCTCATCATAGGACATAATACTTATACCCGGTTATTGGTTCTCTACTTCTAACTTATATTCTGTGAATACCTCAAAAGGTTCGGACTTATGTTTCAACAGGAACATATGACTGAATCTTGAGAGATTATCAGAGAATATAATGAAGTATGAAGAACCAGTCCTGGCATGTGTAGACAGGAGACTTTACATACATCATCATGCATTAGTCCCAAGAGTTTACTAACTCTTTCTCTGTTTTTCAGTAAACGGAGCTATGGTCATCTAATCTTTGTGACATGACTGGCAAGTTTCACAAGATGTAAATTCAAACTAATTTAAATATGCATCTAAAATGTAACTTCAGCCAGTCGGGTCGCATTGATGTGACCTAGTCTACAATACCTCAAGAAGGATCCGTTCATTTCTGAACTCTTCCTCTTGTGTATGTTCTATATACTAAAGAACTGTAGTTTGATTTAGAACGTCAATGTTTTTAGATAACGTGCCTGAACCGATCAACTTTTGATATAGGAAATGTTCAAAACATTATCCATCAATACAAAATTTTATCATTTCTTTACTAATAAAGAGACTGATATGATTTTGTATATCAGGTTCGGTATCTAATAGCATTTGTTCAGAATCAATGTATTGGTAATACAGGGTGACAGTGACCAACAGACTTGGCTGCAACACTTGCCCCGTTTTCTGTCTCATGAAAATTATCACCCGTTCTCAGTTTTTCTACCTTTTTGTAGCCCTATGTAACAGATTACATATCTGGGATCCTGATCCGGTATCCAATACTCAGGATGCAGAGAATACTGAGAAACAGTTCTTTGTAATGAACATACCCGAAGGAGATGCATCATATGCACTTTCTTCGTTTGGGCGGCATAGGAATTCTGGTATTCCCTATTTCCTGCTCTGTCTTATAACAATTATAAGCTGGTGTGGGACCAACTTTCCCCAGCTTAGTATAACAAGGGGGTTCGGTCAATTCATCCATATTATTATCTTGATTAAGGCATGATATGGTCGCTACCTGGAGAGAGAGAGAAGAAAACACTCTGCGTGCGCTCTTGCAAGATTAGATTGGTTATCTATTTTATCTAATCAGGATGGCTCCCACTATTTTTATCAAATCTTCCTTCAAACCTTAAATGGAAAGACTAGCCGGGATTAATTACACTCTACAAGTTCGCCAATCTTTCAGCCAGGCCAATGTCGGTACTTTGAGGGAGGTTCCCCGTGCTTACCACGGACCTAATTCCTGTAAACCTCGCTTTCCCAGAGGCGTAACCCCGTTGACACCTTTCTAGACACCTACTTGATCGGCTAATTGTAAAGTGCAAAACTCTCCCAGGAGTAACAATTACTCGCAGTGGGTATCGAGATCCAACTATCATATAGAAGGTATGCAATCTCATTGCAAATTTCAACACTTGAAACTCCCGATAAAGGTTTTTACCCCTAGCACCTATGACCTTAACTATGGTCAACAAATCATAAGTACTAGTCAAGTTCTACCCGTCATTTCGTGATTAATTAGACCCACCCACATGACCCTTAACTAAGGTCAACAAAGTCATGCGACTGTCCTAACTAATCGCATCATATGCGGTCTAGGAAGACATCACTTAGCTACCGTACACTGTGCCTTGACTATGGTCAACAAACACAGCACGAATACTAAGTACTCTACTTCCTAAAATGACGGAGGGTTGCGAATGGTTTTTATGAAAACCTTTAACGCTTTGAACTTGATCTCGTTGCGGAATCAAATGGTTTTTAAATGGAATGTTTTTTAGGCTTTTCTAGTTTTGCTTAAGGGGTCACTCCCGGTGAAGGGATCGTCGGCCCTTTCCTCGTCGAATGAGGTGAGGGATATATCATATATATCACTGTGCAAAGCGGAAACTATAGAAGCTATCAAAAGACAAACCGAGTGATGTAGCATCTGCCAGTTATTGCTAAAGGAGTCACTCCTGGTGAAGGGATCTCGGTCCTTTCCCTATCGAATAAGGTGCAGGATGTTCTACAAGGAACACCGCGATGCAAAGCAAGAACTGTAGCTACCTGTTTTTATTTTGAAATTCGATTCCACAACATCAATTAGGTTTATTTTCTTTCATTAATCTCATTAATGAATATCCCATCATTTAAGTCCACCTAAACATCACAGATAAATATAACGTACGCTTATGCCATCCGCATTCGCCTCGATGTCCCGTCTGCACCGTTAGGTTAGGTAACTAACGGCAGAGCGGGGTAGGGCTAGCGCGGGTGTAAAACATAAGCAACGTTTATATAATATATCATATATACTATATACTATATCTATCACAGAACATCACATGATCACATCACAGATAACACAGCAGAAAATATCATATGAAATATTGGATATATTAGGACGTCCGTGTTTTCAATACGAGCCAGTATAAAATACGGATTCCACGGTCGTGATGAATAGCCAATCCCACACCCCTAGACCCCTACGAGAGCGGCAAGCAACCCTACCAATTTTAGGGTTAGGAGACCCGAACTCGACTCCTCGAGATGGTCTCCCACTGGACCCCAGAACCCGGTTACTTGTGCTCCCCTCCTTGGGTCTATCCTAATGCGGAAAAGTAAATAATATACAAATGGTGACATCATCCGCAACCTGGAAGTGTCCCAATAAAAGAATATTACATACAAGTTTTTCCATGAATGAAAATGAAAAACACTCATCTCACATAAAAACCCCCGGCTATTCAAACACGACGATCCAATATAACATATCCAGCAACACATAACATCACATGTCATCAACGTAAGTAAATATGTCCATCCCAATTGTCGTTGACATATAGCAACGAAACCGGCGATATCACATATTACACTTACGGTCACAGAAAAGAAAGTGTAAAACTACAACAGTTGGAATCCGCAATCTCTTTAGACATCGCATGTCTAATCAAATGAATTCCTTAGACATCGCATGCCTAACAATTATAAACCCCGCATTTTAGTCTCATTATCGAAAACACTTTTCAATACCAAGTCGGACAATTCAACAGGATTCCCGACATTTTAATCGAATGCTCGTCGCAAACTTTAGTAGACGGTCGCACCCCCGATACCGTCGACGAAGTGCACCAAGGCGGAACACCGCTACCGCGAGCACCCAAACGGATGCTTTCGGCGACGGGGTTCTCCTACAGTCACTTGGTCGGGGCTATGGGGTGAGGTTGTCTATTAAGTTTACCCGGCGAGTATCCACGTACGCTACGTGATTGCGACGGACTTTTGATCACATCAAAACTCCGTGGCAACCGATCAAGTGAGACTAAACTGCTATGTTTATTATATTCATTTCGTTATCTCATAACTACTTGTGAATTCCAATTATTGTATCACATTCCGGATAAATAGAAAACGCTAAACTTTTCGATCGAACAATCGAATACCCAAGTTTTCCCGATACAGCTCAACACATGAAATAAGTTTAACAGCATTTAGTTCGTGCCTCAGTACCAACGGTCCAGCCATAGAAGGGTCAAGCCAACGCCTCACATGTGGCACGCCGTACTGCCCCAAACCCGAAGGTTCAAAGGGCAGTTCAAGACGGTCACATAATCGAGTTAAGTTTTGTTATCTTCTAGAGGGATCATCGCGTTACTTGCACTACTTAGAAAGTCGTTAAACTAAGGAAAAATCCAACAATTGGAAATTTCCCGGCAGGAGAAAAAGTGGGTATTTATATCCGGTCGAACTTTTTAACATATTCTAAAAATACCCGGAAAAACACACTGACAAAATTAGACAATCTGATCGATACACCAAGTCCCCAATACAACCCAGAAAATTCAACTCTTGAATAAATATTAAAAATTCCCAGCAAAAACAAGCACTGTTAACTGGAGTTACTGTGCAAACTTCAACGCATAAAACGACAAACATGCCGCGGAACCGCCGCACGAGCCATGCTCGTGCCGCGGAACCGCGGCGCCTTGATGGAATTAGGGCATCGAAATTTACAGTAACTCTTAGATATTCCTGCTGATATTTCTGCATATTTTTAATTCTCAAAAAACCACGAATTTCAAAAATGTACAGAGAGCACTTTTGGGTTTGGGTTTTGGTTCGATCGGACTTCTAATTCCGTCTACGCATCCCCTAAGGCTCTAGCTAGGCTCTGATACCACTGTAGGGTTCCTAGGCACACTAATGAAGTCTCACAAGTGATCAAACATGGCCAATTGAAATTTTACAAGTGCCTACAAACCCTAATACGGATCGTTAACTAGATAATGAGGCGATGCGATGCAAGTTAACGACTTTTAACTAAAGGAAAGAAGCCACAACCTTTGTAGATCCGGTCCTCCACGTCCTAGGCTCCGTGATGAGGTCCCTCCGCTGTCCAAATCAAATCCATGACTTTAGCATCGGCTTCATCGGAAAAATGGGCGGGCTTGGTCGTCGGTTCGATGCCGAAGATGATCTACGTCGAGGCATCACAAGATCAAGCTCCAACTTCACCAAGACTTGAAAACTTGTGAAGGAAACACCCTATACTACTTGGCAAAAGGTAGAGGATGAAGAAATAGGAGGTGGGTTCACTTTAGAATTGGATTTCTCACTCATTAGCTCAAGTTGCCATTGATGGAGCAAGCTTTCTTCATGTTGATGATGAAGAAGAAGAAGAAGAAGGAATATTATGATAAGTATATTTAAAAAGAAATACAAATGAATACTTATCATTTGGCAACCTTAGTTAGGTGTAGAGAATAGACTATGGTTAACTTGAATGGTTAGGGTTAAGGAAGAGACAAGAATGGTGGACTTGTTCAAAGCTTCAAGAAGCTTCAAAGAAAAACAAAACTAGCAACCATTCTTTTCTCTTTATCTTTTCTAAAATAAATAAATAAATAGATAGATAGATAAACAAAACCCTAATCATTAGTTTAACCATGGCTTAATTCTTTACACTTAACCAAGTAAACATGTATCATCAAACATGATACAATCAAGTGCACAAAAGTATATCACATATACAACTTGCACAATTCAAGTGAGAAAATCCATTTAAAGTGAACCAATACTAGTTAATGCAAAGTAATATATCAAATATATAATTATGCATTAAATCATTGAATCAATACTTGATTTAACGATCCGGTCATATCGTATATAACCGACTAGTATCCTATGTATCGGCTTATCGAATCAATCCTTGATTCGATAACTAGGTTATATCGCATATACCAATCGATACATTCATCGCGAGAATGGAATACGGTATCACATACACGCATTATTCTCGGTCCCGCACATATCTCATATGCGCTCCTATTTCGTTTCGCTTGAGCCAGGAAACCTCTGTGTAGGACTCTAAAGACTCGTCAATACGCCGGCAGCAGATGATGATCATATTAAACACCCACAAGCCGCAAGCGGTCTGCTAAACGTAACGGCCACCCGGGTACTGAGCGATCAGAAGAACGACGAGCAAGCCCGCTCACACTCCTGTGAATCCAACCAGTAACACTTACCGTACAGTCCGGTCTGTTCGTCTGATATGTCGCATATCTCGCCTAGGGGTGGTAAACGTCAGACCCCAATAGCTTGATAAGTCATGCCGACGTGAAGTCCATGACATGTGTGAAACTACTGATAACACTTACCAGTAGATCACTACAACCCTGGCCAGGGATTTCCTGTTATGGCCAGTCGAGCATAGCGCAACATCAACCCCCAATACCGGGAGAGACGAATCCCCTCCTATCGCTCATTGCCTCCATGTGAATCGGGACTGTGCCCAAAAATCACCTGTTTGCACGACTCGGTAGAGCCGTGGTAGGGTGGAAATCAAAGCACAGTGGGAGAAACACAAGACTCTATGACGATCTCGGGTCAACAGACTAAGCTGTACCAGTGTCACCAGAGAACTGCCATCTGACGTGAGGTATAATACCATCTAGGAGTTCTCGGCGAGTCCGTTCAATGTACCCAGTCTTCACTGAGCACCCGTATACCATCTCTGATGTCAAACACCAATGGATATGGGATCATCCATCGCCCATCGCATGGGTCGAGAAGATATACGCCAGTCTACTGTGGAATATCGATGCCCCGTCTCAATATTCCCTCGACTAGGAACATTGAAGGATATACTCATGGACTATCCAGGCCCCACTAGTATGATCTGCATCACAGTCCTGGAATTCGAGTACACATCCTAAGGGCTTTATCAACATGTAACAGAGAGACAAAAAGTATACACGTTAAGATAAAGAGCAACCAGATAGCGTACTATCATATCGAGAAAGAAAGTCCTACCTATATATGTCCCAGCATCCACTACAATATACATCCAATGTACAGTAATGGCCTCTAGGATATACCCTCTGCCTATAAGGCTTTGGGCAAGTTCTTTGCATGAAGCTGACTTTTCCAAGTCTCCACAAGATGGCGAATCTTCCTCTCCGCTATGCCGTTTTGTTGTGGCATATAAGCACACGAGAGCTCCCTTTTGATTCCATGCTTTCGCAAAATGAAAAGAACTCCGTAAAAGTGAACTCTCCTCTGTTATCGGTGTGAAACTTCTTGATCTTCTTCTCAAGAACACCTTCAACGGTCTCCTTGAACGCTTGAAATTTAGAGAGGACCTCCAACTTTTCCTTCACAAAGTACACCATGAATAAGCTCTAAAGGATTTTTACACCTTGAGAGAGATCTCTTAAATGGTATTCGATGTGCCTTCCCAAATTGACAACCCTCACATACATCATTAGAACCGAATGTAGTAAGATTGGGAAGCCGAAGAATAAGGTTCTTGATTACCATAGCTTTCAAGTTGTTCATATGAACATGTCTAAGTCGAGCATGCCAAATGGAAGCGCCATCATTTGTGCTCATCTTGTCAACATAAGAGTTAGAGGCCGAGAGAACAACTTAACCATTGTCTCTCTTACCAATATGAACGATGCCCGCCTTCATCTCTTTGATGTTCCGAAGAAACTTCACATCATTTAGGCCAAAGAGAACATAGTGACCAGCGTCCGCTGCATTAGCCACCAAGAAGAGATTCTTCTTCACGCCGGGTACATGATACACACTATAGAGAGTAATAGTTCCACTATTCTCTCCTTGAAAAGTAATTGTGCCCTCCTTTTGGACGGGGTGAATCGTACTATCCGCCATGATAATGGCCTCATTGCGACTATAAGAATGAAGATTTGAGAGCTTGGACTTGTCACCGGTGAGATGATGGCCGCCACCAGAGTACACAATCCAATCATCCTTGTAGTTGATAGATGTCATGGCTCCAACCATAGTGGTCTTCGCCTCAAAGCACTTATCCCAATCTTCATCTTCATATGAATCATTTTTCTTGTCGGCGAAATTCCTCCCCCCCAAGCTTGATACGACAATACTTCTTGATATGACCAAGTTTGCCACACCGGTAGCATATTAACTTCTTCCTATTGCCGTCGTCATTGGAAGAAGTCTCTGTCGGGTTATTAATCATGACAGCAAGGTGTTAGTTGTATGTATGCCCTAGAGGCCAGTATTTTACAGATATTGTATATTATATTGGATGCTTGGACATATATAGAGATGACTTTCTTGCTCGATATGATAGTATGCTATCTGGTTACTCTTTATCTTAATATGTGCACTTGTCTCTTTAAACTGTCTTATAGTTACATGTTGGTAAAGCCCTTAGGATGTGTACTTGACTACCTGGACTATGATGCAGTTCATACTAGTGGGGACATGGTAGTCCATAAGTACATCCTTCAAGGTCCCTAGTCGTAGGTGTATCGAGACGGGGCATCGATATACCAGAGTAGACTAGCGTATACACTTCTCGACCCATGAGATGGGCGATGGATGATCCCATATCCATTGGTGTTTGACATCAGAGATGGGGTACGGGTGCTCAGTGGAGACTGGGTACACTGGACGGACTCGCCGAGAACTCCCAGATGGTATTATACCTCACGTCAGATGGCAGTTCTCAGGTGACACTTGTGCAGGTTAGTCTGCAGACCCGAGATCGTCATAGAGTCTTGTGTGATTCCTACTGTGCTTTGATCTCCACCTTACCACGTCCATGAGGGCGTGCAAAACGGTGGTCTTTGGGTACAGTCCCGAGTCACATGGAGGCAATGAGCGATAGGAGGGGTTTCGTCTCTCCCGGTATTGGGGGTTGATGTTGCGCTGTGCTCGATTGGCCGTAACAGGGAAGTCCCTGGCCAGGGCTGATCAGAGATTTGCTGGTAAGTGTTACCAGTAGTTTCTCGACCCGTTATGAGCCTCACATCGGCACGACTTGTCGAGTATTGGGGTCTGACGTTTACCACCCCTAGACTTGATATGCGACGTATCAGACGAACAGACCGGACTGTACGGTAAGTGTTACTGGTCGGATTCGCAGGAGTGTGAGCGTTCTAGCTCGTCGATCTTATGATCGCTCAATACCCGGGTGGCCGTTACGTTTAGCAGACCGCTTGCGGCTTTTGGGTGCTTGATATGATCATCATCTGCTACCGGCGTATTGATGAGTCTTTAGAGTCCTACACAGAGGTTTCCTAGCTCAAGCGAAACGAAATAGGAGTGCATATGAGATATGTGCGGGATCGAGAATAATGCGTTTATGTGATACCGTATTTGATTCTCGCGATAAATGTTTCGATTGGTTGTATGAGATATGACCTAGTTATCGAATCATTGATTCGATAAATCGATGCATTGAATACTAGTCGGTCGTGTGCGACATGACCGGATCATTGAATCAAGTGTTGATTTAATGGTTTAATGTATAATTATATATTTGATATATTACTTTGCATTAACTAGTATTGGTACTTTAAATGGATTTTTCTCACTTGGATTGCACATTGTATATGTAATATACTTTTGTGCACTTTTTTGTATCATGTTTGATGATACTTGATCATATGGTTAAGTGAATAGAATTAAACCATGGTTATTATGATAATTAGGGTTTTGCATATTTATTTATTCATTTATTTGTTTATTCATTTATTTGGATAAGTTTAAATGAGAATGGTGGCAATTTTTGTTTCTTATATGAAGCTTCATGAACCCTTGACTTTAAGTAACCATTCTTGTCATCTTGCTTAACCCTAACCCACTCTACTAACCATGGTTTATTCTCTACACTTAACTTTAGTTAGAGTTATGATAAGTATAGATTTTATTTTTCTTTTAAAAAGACTTATCATAATTCTATCATCTTCTTCTTCTTGATCTTCAATAGAAAAGCTTGCTACTTTAATGGCATCTTGAGATCCAAAGTGAGAAATCCAATTCTAAAGTAAACCCATCTCCTATTTCTTCGCCCTCTTCCTCTTGCCAAGTTGTTTTGGGTGCTTTCTTCACAAGTTTCACTAATTTGTGAAGTCGGAGCTTGAACTAGTGCCACCTCGACGTAGATCGTCTTTGACACGAAGCCGACGACCTAGCTCGCCCGTTTTCCCGATGAAGCCGACGAATGAGTCTAGGATTCATGATGTACAGCGAGAAGACTTCGTTGCGGAGCCGTGGAGGTGGATATCCGGATCTACAAAGGTTGTAATTTCCGTATCCTAGTAGTTAAGTGTTAACTAGTTTACCGTTTCGCCTAAACATCTAGTCTAAGATCCGTAGTCTAGGGTTTCTCGGCACTATTTTTTTTTTAAATTGGCATGTTCGATGCCTTGTGAGACCTCTATAGGGTGCCTAGGAACCTTTCACTGGTATCAGAGCCTAGCTAGAGCCTTAGGCGAAGTCTAGACGCAATTTGAAGCCCGAACGAACCCGAAACCTTAAACTTAGCATGCTCTCTGTACATTTTCTAAAATCTGGGATTTTTCAAGATTAAAAATGCCTAAAAAATTCAGCAGGAATATCTAAGAATTATGGTGAAACACGAGCTCATGAAGCTTCCAAACAGGCGCGGAAACGCGGCAGAAGCATGGCTTCTGCCACTGTTCCGCGGCCAACTGTTCACATTACCCTATTTTGTTTGCACAGTAATTCTTCTTTTCTGGTGCTGAGTTTTATGGGAATTTTTAATAATTATTCAAGAGTTGAATTTTCTGGGGTTGCTTTGGGGATTCGGTGTTTCGATCGGGGTATCAAATTTCGTCTTTTGTGAGTTTCCGAAAAAATTTTAGAATATGTTAAAAAGTTCGACCGGATATAAATACCTACTTTTTCCCTGTCGGGAAATTTCCAAGTGTTGGATTTTTCCAAAGTTTAACGACGTTCTAAGTAGTGCAAGTAACGCGATGGACCCTCTGGAAGACAACAAACCTTAACTCGATTATGTGACCGTCTTGAACTGCCCTTTGAAGCTTCGGGTTTGGGGCAGTACGGCGTGCCACATGTGAGGCGTTGGCTTGACCCTTCTACGGCTGGACCGTCGGTACTGAGGCACGAACTGAATGTTGTTAGGCTTATTTCATGTGTTGGACTGTATCGGGAAAACTTGGGTATTCGACTGTTCGATCAGAAAGTTTAACATTTTCTGTTTATCTGGAATGTGATACAAAAATTGGAATTCACAAAAAGTTATGAGATAACTGAATGAATGTTATAAATCTGGCAGTTTAGTCCCACATGATATTGAAAAGAGTTTTCGATAATGAGACTAAAATGCGGGATTTATATCTGTTAGGCATGTGATGTCTAAGTATTTCATTTGATTAGGCATGTGATGTCTAAAGAAGTTGCGGATTCCAATTGTTGTAGTTTTACACTTTCTTTTCTGTGACCGTAAGTGTAGTATGTTCATATCGCCGGTTTCGTTGCTATACGTCAACGACAATTGGGGTACGCATACTTACTTACGTTGATGGCATGTGATGTTATGTGTTGCTGGATATGTTATATTGGATCATCGTGTTCGAATAGCCGGGGGTTTTTATATGAGATGGGTGTCTTTCATTTTCATTCATGTAAAAACTTGTATGTAATATTCTTTTATTTGGGGCACTTCCAGGTAGCGGAAGATGTCACCTTTTGTATATTATTTACTTTTCCGCATTAGGATAGACCCAAGGAGGGGAGCACAAGTAACCGGGTTCTGGGGTCCAGTGGGAGACCAACTCGAGGAGTTGAGTCCGGGTCTCCTAACCCTAGAATTGGCAGGGTTGCTTGCCGCTCTCGTAGGGGTCTAGGGGTGTGGGATTGGCTATTCATCACGACCGTGGAATCCGTGTTTTATACTGGCTCGTATTGAAAACACGGACGTCCTAGTATATCCAATATTTCATATGTTTATTCTGCTGCGATATCTGTGTTGTGACTCTGTGATGGATATAGTATATAGTATATATGATATATTATATAGACGTTACTTATGTTTTACACCCGCGCTAGCCCTGCCCTGCTCTGTCGTTAGTTACCTAACCTAACGGTGCACGAGGGGACATCGAGGCGAATGCGGATGGCATAAGTGTACGTCATATCTATCTGTGATGTTTAGGTAATTAAATGATGGGACTTCATTAATGTGATTAATGAAAGATAAGAAACCTAAGATGTTGTGGAATCGAATTTTAAAATAAAACAGGTAGCTACAGTTCTTGCTTTGCACAGCGGTATATATGATATACCCTGCACCTTATTCGATGAGGAAAGGACCGAGATCCCTTCACCGGGAGTGACTCCTTTAGCAGTAACTGGCAGATGCTACAGACTCGGTTTGGTTTTGATTGCTTCTAAGAGTTTTGCTTTGCACAGTGATATATATGATATATCCCGCACCTCATTCGACGAGGAAAGGACCGAGATCCCTTCGCCGGGAGTGACTCCTTTAGCAGAACTAGAAAAGCCTCAAAATCACTCCATTTCAAAACTTCATTTGATTCTACAACGATATCAAGTTCATTACGCTCATGGTTTTCAGAAAAACCTGGCGTAGCCCTCCGTCATTTCAGATAAATCCTGTTTAGTATTCGTGCTGCGTTTGTTGACCTTGTCAAGGCGCAGTGTGCGGTAGCTAACCAGTATTTGTCTGCTTATGCATATGATGCAGATTAGGTTAGGGTAGTCGTACGGCCTTGTTGACCTTGTCAAGGGTCGTGCGGGTGGGTTTGATTCAATCAAGAAATGACGGGTTGAACTTGACTTGCAGTCTATGGCTTGTTGACCTTGTCAAGGTCATAGATCATTCGGGGCAAAATCATTATCGGGAATTTCAAGTGTTGAAATTTGCAATGAGATTGCATACCTTCTATGAGATAGTTGGATCTCGATACCCACTGCGAGTAAGAGTTACTCCTGGGAGAGTTTTACACATTGCAATTAGCTGATCAAGTAGGTGTCTAGAAAGGTGTCAACGGGGTTACGCCTCTGGGAAAACGAGATTTACATTAATTAGGTTCGTGCGAAAGCACGGGGGACCTCCCTCAAAGTACCGACACTGGCCTGGCTGAAAGATTGGCGAACTTGTAGTGTGTAATTAATCCCGGCTAGTCTTTCCTTTTAGGGTTTGAAGGAAGATTTGATAAAAAGCAGTGGGAGCCATCCTGATTAGATAAGATAATAACCAATCTGATCTTGCACGAGCATACGCTAAAGTGTTTTCTTCTCTCTCTCTCCAGGTAGCGACCATTTCATGCCCTAATGAAGATAATAATAAGGATGTATTGACCGAACCCGCATGTTATACTGTGCTGGGGAATGCCGGTTCCGTTCTTTCCTATAAGAGTTATAGGAATGAACAGGATATAGGGGAATACCAGGATTCCCAAGCCACCCGAATGAAGAAAGTACATGTTGATGCATTTTCTTCGGGTGTGTTCGTTGCTGAGAACTGTTTCTCTATTTGCTCTACGTCCTGGGTATTGGATACCGGGTCGGGATCCCATATATGTAATCAGTTACATGGGCTAAGGAAAGGTAGAGAACTTGGAGAAGGTGATAAAGACATTAGAGTTGGAAATGGTGCAATTGTTGCAGCTAAGACAGTCGGGGAATATCACCTTGTATTACCAACTGGTAATACATTGGTTCTGAACGAATGCTATTACATGCCGAACCTGATATGCAACATTATATCGGTTTTTTTATTAAGTAAAGAGGGATATAATTTTGTATTACAGGACAATGTTATGAACATTTTCCGTAACCAAAAGTTGGTTGGATCAGGCACGTTGTGCAATGGCATTTATGTTCTAAATCAATCAATAGTTCTGAGCATAACAAACACACACAAGAGGAAGAGTTCAGAACTGAACGAATCCTTCTTGTGGCATTGTAGACTGGGTCACATCAATGTGACACGACTGGCTAAGTTGCATAAGGATAGATATTTGAAACCTTTCGAATTTTCATCTTATGACACTTGCCAGTCATGTCTCAAAGGCAAGATGACCAAAACTCCGTTTACGGGACACGGAGAAAGAGTTACCGAACTCTTGGGACTTATACATAGTGATGTATGCGGTCCCATGTCTACACATGCCAGGGATGGTTCTTCATACTTCATTACATTCACTGACGATCTGTCTAGGTTCGGGTATGTGTTCCTGATGAAACAAAAATCAGAAGCTTTTGAGAAATTTAGGGAATATAAAAAAGAAGTTGAGAACCAAACCGGAAAAAGTATTAAAATCCTACGATCTGATCGAGGAGGTGAATACTTGAGCAATGAATTCCTGGACTTCCTAAAAGAGAATGGGATTCTCTCTCAGCTGACTCCTCCATATACATCACAGCACAACGGTGTATCTGAACGAAGGAATCGCACCCTATTAGATATGGTGCGCTCTATGATGAGCACAGCTGAGTTACCTATTTCCTTCTGGGGTTATGCGCTGGAAACAGCAACATACCTATTGAATCAAGTTCCATCTAAATCTGTACCTACCACACCATATGAGATATGGAGTGGGAAGAGACCATATTTTAAACGAGTTAAGATATGGGGTTGTCCGGCCTATATCAAAAGTCAAAATCCAGACAAGCTCGAGGCACGGTCAGTTCTCTGCAAGTTTGTGGGATGTCCAAAGAATTCTTATGGGTATTTTTTCTACCACAGTGAGGAACAAAAAGTGTTTGTTGCTCAACATGCCACCTTTTTAGAAAAGGAATTCCTTGAAAAAGAAATTAGTGGCAAAGTGGTAGAGCTGGAAGAGGTTCCAGATACACAAACCATAACTGAAGATTTAGTGGAACCAGAAGATTCAGTAGCTCCCAATGAACCTCGGCCTCTCCGCCGATCTAGTAGGGTTCCTCGCCAACCTGAGAGATACTACGGTTTTCTCATGGATGGTGGGAGCGAGGATTGCATCATGGAGGATGATGACCCAACTAGCTTCGAGCAGGCCATCACGAGTGGGGACTCAGTGAAATGGCTGGATGCTATGCGGTCTGAGATGGATTCCATGTACACCAACAAAGTATGGACTTTGGACGTTGCTCCTGAAGGGGTAAAACCCATTGGGAGCAAGTGGATCTTCAAGAAGAAACTTGGTGTAGATGGGAAAGTGGAGACTTTCAAAGCTAGACTTGTAGCAAAGGGTTTTCGTCAAAGACCAGGTGTGGACTATGACGAGACCTTTTCTCCAGTGGCTATGCTTAAATCCATCCGGATCATGCTTGCCATCGCTGCTTATCATGATTACGAAATCTGGCAAATGGATGTTAAGACCGCCTTTCTAAATCGTGATTTAGAAGAGTGCATGTACATGACTCAGCCAGAGGGCTTCGTAGACAGTGGGAGCAGCGGGAAGGTGTGCAAGCTGCTTAAATCCATTTATGGATTAAAGCAAGCATCGCGGAGTTGGAACATCTGCTTTGACGTCGTTATCAAAGAGTTTGATTTCGTCAAAAATCCAGATGAACCTTGTATTTACAAGAAGGTGGCAGAGAGTAAGGTTGTCTTCCTCGTATTGTACGTGGACGACATACTCTTGATAGGAAATGATATTCCTATGCTGCAATCGGTCAAGCTCTTCTTATCACAAAGATTCTCAATGAAAGATCTTGGTGATGCCTCCTGCATATTGGGAATCAGGATCTATAGAGATAGATCCAAACGGATTTTGGGATTGTCCCAATCCAGGTACATTGACACCATACTAAAGAGGTTTAGTATGGAAGAGTCCAAGCGTGGGAACATGCCCACGATCTCTGGAGTCACTCTCTCCAAAGAGATGTCTCCCAAGACTGATTTGGAGAGAGCTCGCATGCAAGGGATACCCTATGCTTCGGCAGTAGGCTCTATCATGTATGCGATGCTATGTACCAGACCCGATGTAGCATACTCACTAAGTATAGTGAGCAGGTATCAAACTGATCCTGGAGAGATTCACTGGACAGCTGTGAAGAGCATTCTCAAGTACTTGCGAAGGACTAGAGATATGTTCTTGGTGTATGGTAACGGAGAACTCCAAGTGGAGTCCTTTACCGATTCGAGCTTCCAGAGTGATAAGGACGACTCTAAGTCGCAGTCGGGCTTTGTCTTTACCCTTTACGGAGGGGCGGTTAGCTGGAAGAGTTCCAAGCAGGAAACCGTGGCAGACTCGACAATGGAGGCTGAATACATCGCTGCCATCGATACTGCCAAAGAGGCTGTCTGGATCAAGAAGTTCATTACTGAACTTGGAGTGGTTCCATCCATTGAGCGTCTAATACCTTTGTATTGCGATAACAATGGAGCGGTGGCTTTGGCCAAGGAACCCAGGTCCCATCAGCGATCCAGGCATATTCTGAGGCGGTATGACCTGATCTGGGAGATAGTTGATCGCCGGGAGATCGAGGTCAGGAGGGTTGACATGAATAACAACACGGCAGATCCACTCACGAAGGCCATTCCCCAGATACAGTTTGAGAGACTCTTCGGGATGCTCGGTATGCGATACTACAGCAGCTGGCCCTAGTGCAAGTGGGAGATTGTGTAAGTCGATGTTCAACACCCCAATACTTGTGGGGAGGCGGAAATATGAATAACAATCAAGTTCTATGATCAAACATCGAATAACCGTACGAATCGTTTGCTAAACAAGTTTTAACAAAAGCTATAGAGTTTTAAACTACTATGCTAAGAGATTATACCAAACGGTTCTAGTCCTTCGTCTTGATGTTGTCTACGGCCTCTTTGGATCTCCACGTCCTCTTCGGCTTTCTCCCGTGATAGACGATCCACCCGAGAACCCTAATCCATGCTATAACCTCTAAACTTGAGGTTACTTAGTTTCTCTAGTTGCTAAATAGAGTAGCTAAGGTGATGTAGAGATAGGTTATGGAGTAATTAGTCTTTCCTAATCCTTGTTCTCAACTCATGAGGGTAGGATTAGGGTTTGGTGAAGGAGAGAGAACTTGAAGAGAGAGTGTGAGAAGATGATAATGATATTAATAATGATAAAGAAAAAGCTTCTCACTTGATATATGAAACATAAAGAATAAGAAAGAAATGAATAATATGAGATTATTCATCATGTTTCATTAATTCATGTGGGTGATTCATCATGTGAGTCATTAAGCAATAAATGATGCTTTAATGACATGATGAATCACTCACAATGAGTCACTAATTCAATAAATGAAAATGCCACCTCTCTCTCCATGTCACATCCTTCTAGAAGCTTCTCGGAAAATTACGAGAACGCCCCTCTTATCCGTGAAAACACGGAAAAACTTTAGACTGTATAAATCCAATAACCTGATACTAGAATCTGGCTTAAACCAAAGCCGACTAGTAAAAACTGTCCGAATGTCGTACGTGCGTTCAAACACGTATGCGTCCGAACCTTTGTCATAAAAACCATACGACCTCT
Source organism: Agapanthus africanus (assembly GCA_030015575.1). Lineage (NCBI taxonomy): Eukaryota > Viridiplantae > Streptophyta > Magnoliopsida > Asparagales > Amaryllidaceae > Agapanthus > Agapanthus africanus. Next base: position 327,676,214 of record JASDDO010000031.1, read on the forward strand.
ATATCTTTTCGCCTGGGTTTGGGAAATCTCTGTGTGGGACTCTAAAGACTCGACTACTACGCTGACAGTGGGTTTAACCACAGACCGCAAGCGGCGCTAGCTGTACGTAACGGTCCCCAGGTAGTTGTCGATAAGAAAGCTGATGAGGTAACCCATCTGAAATCCTACTGAGCCTGTCTGTGACAATATCCGCGCAGTCCGGTCTGTCCGTCTAAGAGTATCACATGTACGGTCTATGGAGGTGGTGGACGTCAGACCCCTAATAACCATACAAGTCGTGTCGGTATGGCTCTATCACCATCCGAGAATCTACTGATCAACCTATCAGTAATTCTCAATCAGCCCTGGCCAGGAACTTATGGTAATGACCAACCGATCACCGTGCGATATCAACTCCCTATACCGGGAGAGACGAATCCCTAACAGTCACTCACTGCCTCCACGTGGCTCGGGACTGCGCCCAACTGAAACCTATTTGCACGACTCCTTTGAGCCGTGGTAGGGTAATAATCAAAGCACAGTGGGAACTCACACGAGACAAATGATGACCTTAAGTCAACAGACTATCTGCACACATGTCACCTGAGAACTGCTATCTGACGTTAGGTATAATACCATCCAGTCAGTTCTCGGCGAGTCCTGTCCGGTGTACTCACACCCAGTGAGCATCTGTATACAATCTTAGGTGAACACCACCAATGGTTGCGGGACCAATCCATTGCCCCTCGTCAGGGTCTAGATATGTATACACTAGTTTACTCCGGAGTATCGATGCCCAATCTCGATACTCCTGTGACCAGGGATATCTAAGGGTGTGCCTATTGACTATCCAGCTCCCACTAGTATGACTGCCATCACAACGCCAGTAGTCAGACAAACACCCTATGGGCTTTATCAACATATATATATAAATACCAAGTAAAATATATTATACGTTAAGACAAAGTCAAACCAAATAGCGTACTATCATATCAATTAAGACTGTCATGTACATACATATCCCAAGCATCCTATACAATGTAGGCCTCTAGGGCATATATATCCAACAATCTCCCACTTGCACTAAGGCCTATAATTGGCGTAATGAGTACCCAATGTCTCTACCAGATCCAGTTGCTTGCGTACCGCATGCCCAACATCTCAAAAAGCCTCTCGAACTGTACTTGAGGAATGGCCTTGGTGAATGGATCTGCCGTGTTGTCTTTTGTGTCTACTCTCCGTATCTCGATCTCCCGACGATCCACGATCTCCCTGATCAGGTGAAAACGCCTTAAGATGTGCCTGGATTTCTGATGGGACCTTGGTTCCTTCGCTAAAGCTACAGCGCCATTTTTATCGCAATACAAAGGTATTGGATTGGCAATGGACGGAACCACCTGAAGTTCAGAAATGAACTTCCTCATCCAGACAGCCTCTTTTGCGGCTTCACTAGCAGCTATATACTCAGCCTCCATGGTTGAGTCTGCGACGGTATATTGTTTGGAACTCTTCCAATATACCGCTCCTCCATTGAGGGTAAACACAAAACCCGAAATAGATTTAGAATCATCCTTGTCACTTTGGAAGCCGGAGTCGGTAAAAGCCTCTACCTGGAGGTCCTTATTGCCGTAAATCAAGAACATCTCCTTAGTCCTTCTCAGGTATTTGAGAATGTTCTTCACCGCTATCCAATGTTTCTCACCTGGGTCCGATTGATACCTGCTTACCACACTAAGTACGTAAGCTACATCTGGTCTGGTACATAACATCGCATACATTATTGATCCTACCGCCGAAGCGTAGGGTATAATGCCCATGCGAGCCCTCTCTTCATCAGTCTTTGGAGACATCTCTTTGGAGAGGGTGATTCCGTGACAAGCGGGCATATTGCCACGCTTGGAATCTTCCATACTAAATCTCTTTAGTATAGTGTCTATATACCTGGACTGTGAAAGTCCCAATATTCTATTAGATCTATCTCGATAGATCTTAATGCCCAGAATGTATGATGCATCTCCCAAGTCTTTCATAGAGAATTTCTGTGACAAGAAGAGCTTTACTGATTGTAGTATAGGGATATCATTCCCTATCAGTAGTATGTCGTCGACGTATAAAACGAGGAAGACTACTGCTCCTTCTACAATCTTCCTATAAATACATGGTTCATCTATATTTTTGATGAAGTCAAATTCCTTGATTGTTTCATCAAAGCAGATGTTCCAACTCCGCGATGCTTGCTTTAACCCATAAATGGATTTAAGCAATTTGCACTCTCTTCCGCTGCTCCCACTGTCTAGGAAACCTTCTGGTTGATCCATGTAAACACTCTCTTCTAGATGTCCATTTAGAAAAGCTGTTTTTACATCCATTTGCCAGATTTCATAGTCATGGAAGGCAGCAATGGCAAGCATGATCCGAATGGATTTAAGCATAGCTACTGGTGAAAAGGTTTCATCATAGTCCAATCCTGGTCTTTGACGAAAACCTTTTGCTACTAGTCTAGCTTTGTAGGTTTCCACTTGTCCAAATGTACCAATCTTCTTTTTGAAGATCCATTTGCACCCAACTGGTTTTACCCCAGGAGGAGCAACTTCTAAAGTCCATACTTTATTGGTGTACATGGATTCCATTTCGGATCTCATTGCATCCAGCCACTTTACCGAGTCGCTACTTGTGATAGCCTGCTGAAAACTAGTAGGCTCATCATCATCGATGATGCAATCCTCTCGATCCCCATCAAGAAGAAAACCATAGTATCTTTTAGGAGGATGAGAAAGCCTACTAGATCTGCGGAGTGGCGTTGGTTCGTCATGTTCTATTGAAATCTGAGATTCTTCTAAGTCTTCGGTTGCAGTTTGAGGTTCTGGAATTTCTTCCAGTTCTACCGCGCTCCCACTAATTTCTTTTGCAAGAAATTCGCTTTCTAAGAAGACAATGTGACGAGCGACAAACACCTTTTGTTCTTCAGTGTGGTAGACCATGTACCCCCTTGAATGCTTGGGGTATCCTACAAACTTGCATAAAACTGATCGTGCTTCGAGCTTGTCTGGATTATGCTTTTTAACATATACCGGACACCCCCATATCTTGATATACTTGAGATATGGTCTCTTCCCACACCACATTTCATATGGAGTGGTAGGTACAGACTTAGTTGGAACTCTATTTAATAGATATGCGGCTGATTCTAGAGCAAATCCCCAGAAGGAAAGTGGTAACTCAGCACTACTCATCATTGAACGCACCATATCTAATAGCGTGCGATTCCTTCTTTCTGATACACCATTATGCTGAGGTGTATAAGGTGGAGTAAGCTGAGAAAGAATTCCATTCGCTTTCAAGTATTCAAGGAAACTAGTACTTAAGTATTCTCCACCTCGATCAGATCGAAGTGTCTTGATGCTTTTACCAGTTTGTTTCTCTACTTCAATTTTATATTCCTTAAACTTCTCAAAAGCCTCGGATTTATGCTTTATTAAGAACACATGTCCATACCTAGAGAAGTCATCAGTAAAAGTGATGAAGTAGGAGTGACCACTTCGTGCATGTATAGACATCGGACCACATACATCACTGTGTACTAGTCCCAAGAGTTCGATGGCTCTTTCTCCATGTCCGGTGAACGGAGATTTGGTCATTTTTCCTTTGATACATGATTGACAAGTTGCATATGATGAATATTCAAACGAATCTAGATATCCATCTTTATGTAACTTAGTCAACCTTGTTTCATTTATATGACCAAGTCTACAATGCCATAGGAAGGCTTGATTCGAATCTGGAGCCTTTCTTTTACGCGTGTTTTGAATATTGAAAATTTGTGGTTGATTAAGTATGTATATTCCGTTTTCCAGTGTGCCAAACCCAATCAGTTCTTGATTTAGGAGAATATTCATGACATTTCTTTCAAGCACAAAATTATATCCTTTATTAGACAATAAAGATACTGATATAATATTACAACATACTGGGAATACAAAAACAGTTATACAATACCAAAATGTTTCCACTATTCAACCCTAGGTGATATTCCCCTATTGCAACTGCATCTACATGCATTCCATTGCCCATCCGGAGAGTCATATCACCTGCCCCTAGTACTCTACTATTTCTCAGATCCTGCAAAGAATTACAGATGTGAGAACCAGAACCGGTATCAAGTACCCATGAAGTAGAGTTTACTGAAAGACAATTTTTGATTACGAACACACCTGAAGTAGAAGCAACTGCTTGCTTCATGTCCTTGGCTTTGAAGGCCTGACAATCCTTCTTCCAGTGCCCCTGCTTGTGACAGTAGAAGCATTCGTTCTTTTCTGCCTTCACCCTTCCTGCCTTGTTCGTTCCCTGCACCTTCTTGACCCCACCCTTCGGTTTGGTGGCTTTCATCTTCTTCTTCCTTTTAGCTTTCGCTTTAGTTTTAGAAGAAGATGATTGGCCAACATACAGAACGGGGTTCTTCTCCTTTTTCAAGGAGGTCTCTGCTACCCTCAACATATTGAGGAGCTTTGGAAGATCCGCTTCCATTTCGTGCATATTGAAGTTCAGCACGAACTGAGAGAAGGTGTGGGGAAGGGACTGCAAAATCAAGTCGATATACAAATCATTCTCTAGCACGCATCCCAGGTTTGCGAGTTCCTCAATGAGGATGATCATTTTGAGGACGTGCTCTCCAACAGGCGATCCTGGAGCTAACCTCATCTGGAAGAGTTTCCTTGAGGTGTCGTACCTTGCGATACGGGAGTGTTCACCATACAATTCCTTGCAATGGAGGAATATGGATGCAATATCCATACTCTCGTGCTGTTTCTGGAGTTCATTATTCATGGACGCCAGCACAATACACTTAGCTCGCTCACAGTCTAGATCCCAGGTTTTACGAACTTCCTTGTCCGCAACTGAGGAATCTGGTCCTGGGATAAGGGGAGGAACAGCGGTGGTAACATATGCAACTTTGTCATAAGTCAGCGCAATATTGACGTTTCTTAGCCAATCTTTATAGTTCTGCCCGGTCAGTATATTCTTTTCAAGTAATAGTTTTAGTCCAGTCATGGTAGCTGCCAGAGAGAGAGAAAAGAAAACACTCAGCATATGCTCTTGCAAGTTTAGATTGGTTTATTAATTTATCTAAACAGGATGGCTCCCACTGTTTTCTCAAATCCTTCTTCAAAACCTAAAAGAAGAACTAGTCAGGATTTAATCACACGTCACAATACTTGCTTAACCTTTCAGCCAGGCTGGTGTTGGTACTTCGAGGGAGGTTTTCCAACGCTTTCGCGAAGTTCCTTAATTAAAGAACCTCTTTTCCCTGGAGGCGTAGCCCCTCTAACACCTTTCTAGGCACCTACTTGGTTTATAGCATTGATTGTTAAGTGAGAGAAATTCCCGAGAGTAATCCTACTCATCAGTGGGATCGGGATCCAACTATCATTGCATGATGCCCTAGATGGAAGCCACTCTAGTCACCACACTCCAGAAGGTAAGCTAAATCTGCAAGTTTCCTTTATGTTTGAAACTCCCGATGTGATTTTTACCCCAAGCTCTTATAGACCTTGACGTAGGCAAACAAGTCATAAGACGCAAGTCAAGTTCTACCCATCGTTGTCCTGATCAATTTAAATACATCGTACAAGCCCTTGACGTAGGCCAACAAGGTGTACGTCTGTATTAAACTAATGCATCTATCTATGCAACAAATAGGCACACACACTGCTACCATACACTATGCCTCGACGTAGGCCAACAAGCATAGCATGAATACGATGTGCTGTCTATCTGAAACGACGGAGGGTTACGGCTGGTTTTTAGCAAAAAAACCGTTAACGTAATGAACTTGATTTGATCGAAGGAACTAAGATAGCTTTTATTAAAAGGAGTGGTTTAAGCTCCGCATTTAAAATTTGCCTTTTCAAGAAAACCGAGTGGTTTTTAGAAATTGTTCCAACGATTCAGTTTAGGTTTTATTTTCTTTGCATTAATAATAATGCGTCCCATCTTTAACCTATCATTACAGATAACAACGAAAATACAACGTCCTCTTATGCCATCCGCATTCGCCACGGGGTCCCGTCATCACCCGTTAGGTTACTTAACTAACGACAGAGCGGGGGCTGGGCTAGCGCGGGTGTAAAACATAAGCGACGTCTAAATAGCTATCATATATAGATATTGTACATTCGTCAGACGCAATAATAGGCATTCCAGATCACAGATAAACAATATTGGATTTGCAAGCAATCTGCATTTCATTTGAGCCTGCAATGAAAGACAGATTACACAGTTGTGATGAATAGCCATTTTCCCACCCCAGACCCCTACGGGTACGGCAAACTACCCGCCAAGTACCATAAGTGAAGCGGTCTGCCCCAACACTTCAAAATACCCGGTAGTTTGTGCACCCCACCTTGGGTCTATCCTAAGAGCAAAAACAGTAAAAAGAAATAATACAACGGTGGCTACAACCGCAACCTGGATGTGCCCCGCAAAATAATATTACAACTTGTTACATTTACATTGAATGAATTAAAACAATAACCCATCACAAAACCCGGCTAATCACCACAACAGTCCAATACAGTTTATATACACAAACAGTTAAAAACCATTTCAGAAATGTGCAACCCCCTGCCAACTGACATACTAGCAGTTAGGGGTGGTTTACGAACACATTAAACAATCACAGATATAATCTAATATGCAAATACTGTACAATTTCGATCGATTAAACATCTTTAATATTGCTCCAAAAACTGCTCTGTAAAACTGAAACCTGAGCAAATATTAAATATCCCAGAAAATCCCAAATAACACAGAGAAGCAGCACAGGAAATTTGAGTTCCTGACTCGGCAACTCGGCGGCGGAAGCGCGGCGGATCGGTGCGATCCGCCGCGGTTCCGCGGCCGCGTTGCCGATTCAGGAGCCCAAATTTCTTGGGTGTTCTTCTGGGGTCTTGTCAAGCTTTCTGAACTTGCCTGAAAAATTTTTGGACTTCATTTAAATTTCGACGGAAACTTGATATTTTTAGGGTTTTCCGGCTTCGTTTTTCCGTTCGAAATTCGTACAAATTTGCAATTAAGTTAAATATTGTTTAGCTAGTCTCTGATACCACTGTAAGTCGTTGTTCAACACCCCAATACTTGTGGGGAGGCGGAAATATGAATAACAATCAAGTTCTATGATCAAACATCGAATAACCGTACGAATCGTTTGCTAAACAAGTTTTAACAAAAGCTATAGAGTTTTAAACTACTATGCTAAGAGACTATACCAAACGATTCTAGTCCTTCGTCTTGATGTTGTCTACGGCCTCTTTGGATCTCCACATCCTCTTCGGCTTTCTCCCGTGATAGACGATCCACCCGAGAACCCTAATCCATGCTATAACCTCTAAACTTGAGGTTACTTAGTTTCTCTAGTTGCTAAATAGAGTAGCTAAGGTGATGTAAAGATAGGTTATGGAGTAATTAGTCTTTCCTAATCCTTGTTCTCAACTCATGAGGGTAGGATTAGGGTTTGGTGAAGGAGAGAGAACTTGAAGAGAGAGAGTGAGAAGATGATAATGATATTAATAATGATAAAGAAAAAGCTTCTCACTTGATATATGAAACATAAAGAATAAGAAAGAAATGAATAATATGAGATTATTCATCATGTTTCATTAATTCAAGTGGGTGATTCATCATGTGAGTCATTAAGCAATAAATGATGCTTTAATGACATGATGAATCACTCACAATGAGTCACTAATTCAATAAATGAAAATGCCACCTCTCTCTCCATGTCACATCATTCTAGAAGCTTCTCGGAAAATTACGACAACGCCCCTCTTATCCGTGAAAACACGGAAAAACTTTAGACTGTATAAATCCAATAACCTGATACTAGAATCTGGCTTAAACCAAAGCCGACTAGTAAAAACTGTCCGAATGTCGTACGTGCGTTCAAACACGTATGCGTCCGAACCTTTGTCGTAAAATCCATACGACCTCTATATCTTTTCGCCTGGGTTTGGGAAATCTCTGTGTGGGACTCTAAAGACTCGACTACTACGCTGGCGGTGGGTTTAACCACAGACCGCAAGCGGCACTAGCTGTACGTAACGGTCCCCAGGTAGTTGTCGATAAGAAAGCTGATGAGGTAACCCATCTGAAATCCTACTGAGCCTGTCTGTGACAATATCCGCGCAGTCCGGTCTGTCCGTCTAAGAGTATCACATGTACGGTCTAGGGAGGTGGTGGACGTCAGACCCCTAATAACCATACAAGTCGTGTCGGTATGGCTCTATCACCATCCGAGAATCTACTGATCAACCTATCAGTAATTCTCAATCAGCCCTGGCCAGGGACTTATGGTAATGACCAACCGATCACCGTGCGATATCAACTCCCTATACCGGGAGAGACGAATCCCTAACAGTCACTCACTACCTCCACGTGGCTCGGGACTGTGCCCAACTGAAACCTATTTGCACGACTCCTTTGAGCCGTGGTAGGGTAATAATCAAAGCACAGTGTGAACTCACACGAGACAAATGATGACCTTAAGTCAACAGACTATCTGCACACATGTCACCTGAGAACTGCTATCTGACGTTAGGTATAATACCATCCAGTCAGTTCTCGGCGAGTCCTGTCCGGTGTACTCACAACCAGTGAGCATCTGTATACAATCTTAGGTGAACACCACCAATGGTTGCGGGACCAATCCATTGCCCCTCGTCAGGGTCTAGATATGTATACACTAGTCTACTCCGGAGTATCGATGCCTAATCTCGATACTCCTGCGACCAGGGACATCTAAGGGTGTGCCTATTGACTATCCAGCTCCCACTAGTATGACTGCCATCACAACGCCAGTAGTCAGACAAACACCCTATAGGTTTTATCAACATATATATATAAATACCAAGTAAAATATATTATACGTTAAGACAAAGTCAAACCAAATAGCGTACTATCATATCAAGCAAGACTGTCATGTACATACATATCACAAGCATCCTATACAATGTAGGCCTCTAGGGCATATATATCCAACAGATTGTTAGTTGTATGTATGCCCTAGAGGCCAGTATTGTACAGATATTGTATATTATATTGGATGCTTGGACATATATAGAGATGACTTTCTTGCTCGATATGATAGTATGCTATCTGGTTACTCTTTATCTTAACATGTGCACTTGTCTCTTTAAACTATCTTATAGTTACATGTTGGTAAAGCCCTTAGGATGTGTACTTGACTACCTGGACTATGATGCAGTTCATACTAGTGGGGACATGGTAGTCCATAAGTACATCTTTCAAGGTCCCTAGTCGTAGGTGTATCGAGACGGGGCATTGATATACCAGAGTAGACTAGCGTATACGCTTCTCGACCCATGAGATGGGCGATGGATGATCCCATATCCATTGGTGTTTGACATCAGAGATGGCGTACGGGTGCTCAATGGAGACTGGGTACACTGGACGGACTCGCCGAGAACTCCCAGATGGTATTATACCTCACGTCAGATGGCAGTTCTCAGGTGACACTTGTGCAGGTTAGTCTGCAGACCCGAGATCGTTATAGAGTCTTGTGTGATTCCCACTGTGCTTTGATCTTCACCTTACCACGTCCATGAGGGCGTGCAAAACGGTGGTCTTTGGGTACAGTCCCGAGTCACATGGAGGCAATGAGCGATAGGAGGGGTTTCGTCTCTCCCGGTATTGGGGGTTGATGTTGCGCTGTGCTCGATTGGCCGTAACAGGGAAGTCCCTGGCCAGGGCTGATCAGAGATTTGCTGGTAAGTGTTACCAGTAGTTTCTCGACCCGTTATGAGCCTCACATCGGCACGACTTGTCGAGTATTGGGGTCTGACGTTTACCACCCCTAGACTTGATATGCGACGTATCAGACGAACAGACCGGACTGTACGGTAAGTGTTACTGGTCGGATTCGCAGGAGTGTGAGCGGTATAGCTCGTCGATCTTCTGATCGCTCAATACCCGGGTGGCCGTTACGTTTAGCAAACCGCTTGCGGCTTGTGGGTGCTTGATATGATCATCATCTGCTACCGGCGTATTGACGAGTCTTTAGAGTCCTACACAGAGGTTTCCTAGCTCAAGCGAAACGAAATAGGAGTGCATATGAGATATGTGCGGGAACGAGAATAATGCGTGTATGTGATACCGTATTTGATTCTCGCGATAAATGTTTCGATTGGTTGTATGAGATATGACCTAGTTATCGAATCATTGATTCGATAAATCGATGCATTGAATACTAGTCGGTCGTGTGCGACATGACCGGATCATTGAATCAAGTGTTGATTTAATGGTTTAATGTATAATTATATATTTGATATATTACTTTGCATTAACTAGTATTGGTTCACTTTAAACGGATTTTTCTCACTTGGATTGCACATTGTATATGTGATATACTTTTGTGCACTTTTTTGTATCATGTTTGATGATACTTGATCATATGGTTAAGTGAATAGAATTAAACCATGGTTATTATGATAATTAGGGTTTTGCATATTTATTTATTCATTTATTTGTTTATTCATTTATTTAGATAAGTTTAAATGAGAATGGTGGCAATTTTTGTTTCTTATATGAAGCTTCATGAACCCTTGACTTTAAGCAACCATTCTTGTCATCTTGCTTAACCCTAACCCACTCTACTAACCATGGTTTATTCTCTACACTTAACTTTAGTTAGAGTTATGATAAGTATAGATTTTATTTTTCTTTTAAAAAGACTTATCATAATTCTATCATCTTCTTCTTCTTGATCTTCAATAGAAAAGCTTGCTACTTTAATGGCATCTTGAGATCCAAAGTGAGAAATCCAATTCTAAAGTAAACCCATCTCCTATTTCTTCACCCTCTACCTCTTGCCAAGTTGTTTTGGGTGTTTTCTTCACAAGTTTCACTAATTTATGAAGTCGGAGCTTGAACTAGTGCCACCTCGACGTAGATCGTCTTTGACACGAAGCCGACGACCTAGCTCGCCCGTTTTCCCGATGAAGCCGACGAATGAGTCTAGGATTCATGATGTACAGTGAGAAGACTTCTTTGCGGAGCCGTGGAGATGGATATCCGGATCTACAAAGGTTGTAATTTCCGTATCCTAGTAGTTAAGTGTTAACTAGTTTACCGTTTCGCCTAAACATCTAGTCTAAGATCCATAGTCTAGGGTTTCTCGGCACTATTTTTTTTTTAAATTGGCATGTTCGATGCCTTGTGAGACCTCTATAGGGTGCCTAGGAACCTTTCACAAGGTTTCGAGTGGAATCGTCCATGCCAATTTAAATTTTTTTCATGTTTAAACAACCCAAACCTTAGATCTTTAACTAGAGAATCAAACTAAAATATCAAGTAAACACCTTTACTTCTAAGTGATAGGGATTACAACCTTTGTAGTCTGTCCCTTCGCTTCATAAGCTCCGAGTTGAGGTCCGTTCACTGCGATCATCAAGCTCCCGGACTCTAAAGAGGCTCCATGAGGTGAATAAAGCATCCTTACTTAAAGACTTCACAATCCAAGATTATCTACCTAGAGGAAACACAAACCCAAGCTATCACTTCACTAATGAGGTATTAGTGAAGCAAACACCCTGACCTAAGTGGCTAGAATAAATGAGGATGATGAAATAGAAATTTTTCTCTTTTTATATTTCTATTTCTCATAATCTTTCATCACTTGAAAAAATCAAGCAAGCTCTTTTTGTGGAGGAAGAAGAAGATGAGCAAGTGATGAAATAAATAATTGTGTGAGGTTAGAAATGCAATCAAGGGTTAAGCATGTCATGCTTAACCTTTGTAGAGAATAAACCATGGGCTAGGGTTAGGGTTAGGTTAATAAATATCTTGAAATATCAAGGGATGGACTAAGTCAACAAGAACAAAATATCCACACAATATTGATTTATCCAAAATAGAATATTAACCCTAAACTAAACCCTAGCATGGTTTAATCTCAAAAACCCTAGTTGCATTTGTAACCTAACATGTTACAATTATACATATCTCATATATATACAATTTTGTGACAAAAGAAAATAATACAATTAACATACATCATATATATATATATATATCAATGTATCATCAAGTGAGAAAAAGAATCATTTAAGTGAGCTTATATTAGTTAATGTAATATAATATATCACATATATAATTATACATTAAATTATTAAATCAACACTTGATTTAATAATCCGGCTATTTTATAAATAACCGACTAATATAATATGTATCAATTTATCGAATCAACACTTGATCCGATAACTCGGCTATATCACATATATCCGGCCGATATCACATATCGCGAGAATAGAATACGGTATTATATACACATATTATTCTTGGCCCCGCACATATCACATATGTGCTCCTATTCCGTTTCGCCTGAGCCAAGAAACCTCTATGAAGGACTCTAAAGACTCGTCAATACGTCGGCAGTATGTGATGATCATATCAAACACCCATAAGCTGCAAGCGGTCAGCAAAACGTAACAGTCACCCGGATATTGAGTGATCAGAAGATCAACAAGCAAGCCTGCACACACTCCTGTGAATCCAATCAGTAACACCACCGTACAGTCCGGTCTCTTCGTCTGATATGTCGCATATCCAATTTAGGGATGGTAAACGTCAGACCCTAGTAACCGATAAGTCGTGTCGATATGAAGCTCATAACGAGTCGAGAAACTATTGATAACACTTACCAGTATATCTCCATATCAGCCCTGGCCAAGGACTTCCAGTTATAGCCAAGCGAACACAGCGCAACATCAACCCCCAATACCGGGAGAGACGAAACCCCTCGTATCGCTCATTGCCTCCATGTGATTCGGGACTGTACCTAAAAGCCACCGTTTTGCACATTCTCATGAACGTGGTGAGGTAGAAATCAAAGCATAGTGGGAATCACACAAGACTTTATGACGATCTCGGATCTACAGACTAACCCGTACCAGTGTCACCAGAGAACTGCTATCTGACGATAGGTATAATACCATTTAGGAGTTCTCAGCGAGTCCGTTCAGTGTACCTAGTCTCCACTGAGCACCCTACACCATCTTTGATGTCAAACACCGATGGATATGGGATCATCCATCGCCCATCATATGGGTCAAGATGCGTATACGCTAGTCTATTCTAGAGTATCGATGCCCTGTCTCGATACACCCTCGACTAGGAACAGTTATAGGATGCACTCTTAGACTACCCTGGCCCCACTAGTATGATCTACATCATAGTTCTAGTAGTCGAGTATATATCCTAAGGGCTTTATCAATATGTGAGAAGAAGACAGTAAACCAATACAAGTTAACATGTTAAGACAAAGTGAAACCAGAGAATATACTATCATATCGAGTAAGAAAGTCCTCTCTATATATATCCAAGCATCCACTATAATATACATCATATGTACAACAATGATCTCCAGGGCATATACATAACTAACAGACTCTCCCTTCTTTTTTGGATCTTTCTTCTTATCATTTTCCTTGTCATGGAGCTTCTTCTTTCTAGAGAACATAGTGGTGCCTTCATCTTTAGAAATGGAACATCCCGCTATTTGTCAAGCCAAAGATTCTTGAGAAACAAGAAGATTCTCGAACTCTGTTAATGACGGTGGTTGCGCCTATCCTTGTATTGAAGTTAAAAAGGTGTATACTCCTTTTGTAGCCACCGAATGATGTAACGCTTCATTCGGGCCTCCGAAATAGCTTCGTCCGGCTCCAAGGAATAAATCTCCGAATAAATATTTTTAATCTTCAAGAAATATTGCGAGATAGAGAGATTAGCTTGCACCGCATTGGCCAACTCATTCTCCAAGAATTGAAGCCGTGCGCTATTCTTCTTGCTGAGCAAAGTTTGAAGAGTATCCCAATTCTCCAAGACCGACTTGCAACCGATAATGTGCTTAAAGAGATCATGAGAGATGGACCTCTTCAACACAAACTCGGCTTTCGCATTAGAAGTCTTCCATCTCTTCATGGCATCCGCATTAGCTTGAAGAACCACATGTGCCGTTGTTGCATCGCTGGCCGTGTTGGCTTGAGTAGCCTCAGGGGTCGTTCTTGTGTTTTCGGCAATAACTTCCCATAAGTTTTCACCAACGAGGTACGACTCCATGCAAGCCCTCCAAATCTTGTAGTTGGAGAGAGTAAGAAGCTGCCGAGCCCACTAACACGACCACTAGACTCCATTGCCGGAGAATGATCAGCGGTTGTCTTCTTCAATAAGTGGGTCTTGAAAGAATTTCGTCATCACACTTATGGCTCCGATACCAGGTGAAAAAAAGAACCTTTTAAAAAGAAAGAAAGTGGCGCACAAGGTGCCACCCCCAAGACTACACAGCCGAAGAAGAAGAAGAAACATATATTTGAAAGGCTGTTCCCTCTGGTAATCCAACACATTCTTCATGGTCCAAATACAAAACTAACTTCTTTGCTCGGAATATGTTTCATTTTCCTTTGAGTGATAATAAGAGATATTACTAACTTTATGATGCAGAATTCTGCAAGATTGATTGTTCCTGGGGGCCCAAGCATTGCCTGCGGCACTGCCAAAGCCATAGAGTGGGACTCTCAGTGGTCGAACAACCTTGATCCCTCTGGCAGGGCTGCTCTCGGTGTGCATAATACCGCAAACATGTCCGCCTCTCTTACTGCTGCTACCATCAATGTAAGAGCTTTGGGGCTCACCATAAGTACCTGATTTGTTTATTTTTTTCTCTCGTCATAATCTGGCGTACACAATATGTTTTTCATCAATCTTTGTATGTTATAGTGGATTACAAATACGCATAAAAAAATTTGTTCCATGTATCTGGAACTCCAGGCAAGCACCAATGGATGCAGTCAGCATATCGTTGTGGGTTAGCCTTCTGCTCGTCTGTCAGTACCTCCCCCATAGACTCAGTGTATACTGAGACATGGCCATCAATGCGGTACTCTGAGAGTTGTGTTATGTTCATGATGGTCACGGGGACTTTCATTCTACCGACTATACTAGAAACTACCTCCATCAATCTTTTGTCAGAACCGCTGCCCCAGTATCCTCTCTTCATTACAGGTCTTGTCTCATTGTAGCACCTGATCCCATCTTTATGGTTCCAGTCCGCGCTCCTACATATATTTGAATAAAATATATCGAACTATCGAAGTATCTCAAAAATTTGTTTTAGGAGTGTCAAGAACCGCTCTTCCCAAAAGTTCAAGCTATTAGATTTTAGTATAACAAGGTATATCAAGCTAACATAACTCTTTAATACTCCTTCCTCACATGGGCATTTTGAACTCTGTTGATATGCCTCAACGGAAACTCTCACTTGTAGAGGCTGAATTAATGAGGTAGATATTTATATTTAAAACTGATAATGATGAAGGTTTAAACCTAGAGCACCTTGAAAGCTGGCGTGCTCTTGTATTTTCTCAATAACCAATTTATCAAAAAGTTTAAGCTTTGGGTTGTATAACGATTGTTTTACATTTCGACCGACCTCGCTCCGAGATGGCGTATTCTTATCCTAAAATTACTGTTGAGTTCCGATATGGAGATTTGAAATCTTTGGTTCTGGGTCACCAATTGATTATTGGGTTTTATTATTAAGTTTATTAATTAGTTAGTGGTTTACTAATTGGTTAATGGTTAAATTGACGTCATTGATTACTAAAACAATCAAAAAGTTATTATATATACAACATATTTAAATAATCAATCTAGACATCATTATTTGATAAAAAAAAATATGTCAAATTGTAAATAATTATTAATTTTCAAAATTAGTTTAGTTGAAAAATAAAAAATTACAAGATGGCAATACAGTCAACTTTGGATAATTCTAAACCCAAAATGACACTCCATTCCCGGCATTATTACTGAAATTTTAAATCTTGCTCTTAACATAAATAATATGTTGTCAGGGGATTTCCTATCTTGGCACGACACATGGCATAATAATATCTATTGATTCATGTGCAACTTTATTTTGCAAATACAAGATCTTTTAGACCAATGTGAAAAAAATCAACACATGGCATAATACTATTTAACGATCCATGTGCAACTTTATTTTGCAAATACCAGAATCTTTTAGACCAAAGTGGAAAAAAACGCAACACATGGTATAATACAAGACTCGTTTAAACCAAAGTGAAAAAAGATAAAGCAGCATGGATCAATGAATATGATGATGTCATGTGTTAAGAAGAGGATACCTCATGTGTGTAGGGGACATTGTAGTAAAGAAGACCCTTGTAGTATTTGGGTTCACGGTCAAATCTACCCAATTAGCCCATGTCTTGATGCCTAGCCTATAAGCAATCACAGCATCTATCTCCTCAAACCCTTCCATTCCATTTGCAAATGAACCCCACCTGAAGAAAATTTTATCCAATAAGTAAATTCTGGAAGATCGCTTGAGTTAGTTTACATATGTTATTGGCATTGTCATGTAAACTTACAAAGATTTGATTCTTCGATCACTCGTCCACCATACATATGTATTGAACACTAGGATGTCCACTTCGATCCAATGCGCTGCATGTTTCGAGATAGAATCAACTCTTAATATTCTCTTGCTTGTATCAGTGATGATGTCAAGATCAGAGTTGGATTCAATAAGAAATGGTGCCCAGTAAAACTCGATTGTAGCATTATATTCCTATCAATTCACAAAACTATAGTTAGAGAAAAAAGAATGAGCTTTTGGATATGCTCAACTCGTTGTAGGTATGCACTAGCAGCAATACCTTAGCTCTAAAGATAGACAGGTTCCGGCTTCGATTCATGGACTTATCTTCGGGTTTTATATGAGATTGTACGAGACATACAAATGATTGCCATTGCCCTCTCTGTAGTGAGTCTCCTACAAACATTAGCCTTTTGCCCCTTAGTTTTGCTAGGACTTTTATAGGATCAAAGCTGCAAGGATGTGCAATCTCTTATTTTTTTATGTCACCCACAAATATATTTAAAGTTTATAGTTTATAATTAGGGTTAATTGCATAAACATACACGCACACCCTAGTTTTCCACCTATAGCGCTTATACCCCCTCAACTGATTTATTAGCTCAAGTTCCACCTCCTTTCATTGACCAAAACAATCAAATGCTACTCTAAGCAACACGAACGAGTTATAAAGTTTGATTTAGAAAATAATTGGAGTTGTTTAGAGTAGAATTTGAGTTAATATTAGGATTCGGTCGATGGACAGTGGGGTTTTTGCTCAAATTAATCACTTGAGAGGGTATAAATTCTATATGGGAAAACTAAAGGGAATTTCTTTTCTGCATTTAACCCTTATGATTATATTAACCTTGGCAAATTGCAGTCATCCAATTGCCACTCCCAAAAGAGATAATAGCTATCAGGTCTTCCATTCTTCGAACACCTAACCTGTTTATCCAAATATGGGCACGTCTCATCTGAATAAAGAGGCACTATAGAACTATTGTAGACCCATTTTCCTTTTGTCACGTTACACTCATTTGGATCGAAATCGATCTTATCTTCGTCAATGATGTCATTGTGATGAGCAGAACTTTCCTTCTCTTCCGATGAGTTAGCATCCACAGTTCATATCAAATTCACAGCAACACTTTCAGAAATTGTCGTGAATCAAATGTCCTTGCCGCTGCACAAGACTCTGAAGTTTTGATGAGGGTTTAGGAATATATTTTCATATTGCAATATGTCTTAATAGGTTGAAACCTTTTTTTAGATGGTTGACGCCCTTTTGTGAGCCTAAACCTAGGCACAGCAGAAACATTTTAACCTGCCATTTAAATGCGGATTTGGAACTGAGTTATTCTATAACGATTTTAAATATTCCTGCCAATGAGCTAAGACTAGAAGTTGTGGTAAGGCTTGAGGGATATGTTTTTTTATACTTAACAGCGAACTTTAAAATAAAAAAAATGCGAGTTACCTGTGGAAACTATACTAGAACAAGCTTTGGACCTAAGTATAGATATTCCTGTAAGAGCCCGAAGATTCTCTGTAAATATTACAAGAGCAAATGCAATGGCACCGATAACAATCACTGTAATAGAGAACGGGAGTTTGCCCCGTGGTATCTTCATTGAACTGTTAAGCTTGAGGACTGGTATTGAGATATAGAGGGAGAATATAATGGTGGTGGTGCAACTGAAATGATGAGAAGGAAAAGAAAAAATAGGATATGTTGTGGTGCATCATTATTACTAAGGTATGGATTTTCTTGGAGTAGGAGTGAAGCAAAATCCATGTAAAGTTTATGATCCAACCACTGTTCATTATTTTCAAAAGAAACTACTGACCTATGATTTTCAAACTTCTTTTGAGTGATGATTCCTGTTTGAAAGTGGTATTTCTCCACACTCCTATACCTTTTCTCTGTTAACCTTCGTATAAAATCAGGTATTAGGCATTGATCAAAGTCCTTCATTATTCAAACTTTGTCCGTCTCTGTATGGACAGCCATGACGCTTACAGATTAAGTTACGCGTGTTCGACGGAGTGGCCTAGTTTCACCATGTAACATCAGTGATACACCTTACATATGTAATTGATGGTTATTTTTATTTTTTTTCCATACGCAAATGGTAAATATTTAATGATCGTCTGGTGTTATGTCTCTCTTGTTGAATGATTATGTTATGTTGATTGTTTCTCTTGTGAGAGAATTGAACCATTTTAGTTTTGCAAGCATGCTTGGCTAATTTGGTGATATTTCCTTATCATCAGATGAAAAGGGAAATTCCATCCCTCTTTCCAAAAGTTCATTTCTATTCTCCACTTGTCTATAGCAGTTATGATTTCCTGAATTAGAACCTTTTGATTAAAACAAGTTTTGTGAATGAAAAGAACAGCAAACCAAATTGTCTGCCAACTGGAATAGAAATTGGGCTAGGAAGTTTTCCTCTTTCATATAGTTGGAAATCAATTCATCCTAGTTATGTGTCTCTGCCATCTATTGGGTGCAGTATCAATCAAATGTTGAGGATGCAGGGATAGCTTATCGACTATGTAGCTAGCACTGGTTCGGATACGGATACGGGATACGATACGGATTCACGGATTCACAATTTTTCAAAAACCTAGAATACGGGATACGTTTTTATATCAAATTTTATAAATATATATACAAATATATATTAAGATTTACATATAAATATATAATAATATGAATGAATAATGGCATTATGTTAAGTATTCGATGCACTTCAAATTTTCGAGAGCCTTAATTTTTGAGAGAAAGAGAAGATACGTCGATTCGAGATAGGTTGGTGAGACATTTACAAGTCCGAGTGACTCCGAAAGAATCCGGGAGTTTCCAACAGTTTCAGACTCTGATATGCGATCAGGAACGATTCACACTTACAAGTATCCATGATTCATAGCTTGTCAACATAACTTGCAATTACAATGCTATTGTTAGATATGTATGTCTTAGAGGCTATTATTGTATATGTATGTATATGAATACTTGGACATATATATGTACAGGACAGTCATGCTCGATATGATAGTATACTATTTGGTTTGACTTTATCTTAACATGTGCATGTTTTATTTACTATTACATATCTTTTATACATGTTGATAAAACCCGTAGGATCATTGCTAGACTACCTGTGATGGCGATCATACTTGTGGGAGCTGGGTAGTCGGTACCACATCCTTAAATGGTCCCTAGTCGTGGGAGTATCGGACTGGGCATCGATGTTCCAGAGTAGACTAGTGTATACGTTTCTAGACCCCGACGAGAGGTGATGGTTTGGTCTCGCAACCATTGGTCTTTAGACCTAAGATGCTCACTGAGGGTTGTAGGGTTCCTATGAAAGGCAGCAAGGTTTCGGGAGGCATCGTTCATGCCATTTTCAAAATTTTTCCGTTTTAAAGAACCCTAAACTAGAATTTTTAACTAGAGAATCATACGAAACATATTGTAAACTACTTTACAACTAAGTGAACTAGGAATACAACATTTGTAGACCGGTCGTTCACTTCAATAGCTCCGTGTAGTAGTCCCTTCACTCCAACTAGTGATCTTCCGAACTCTAGCATGGCTTGACAAGAAGAAATGAACGAACTTGCTTGAAGTCTTCGAGGCCGAAGATGATCTACGTCGAGGAGACACTAACACAATCTACTAATTCACTAATGAGAGATTAGTGAAGCTAACACCCTATACTAAAGTGTTAATCTAGTAGAGAATGATGAAGTAGGACTTTTACTCACTTTGGAATTGTTTTTCTCACTAATATTTCTCACTTGCATAAAATCTAGAGAGCTTTTGAGCTTGAGGAAGAAGATGAAGAGAGATAATGTTGTGAGAGTGAATGGCAACCATGGGTGAGAAAATATCTAATATTACTCATGTAAAGACGTAACCATGAGTTTATATAATGGTTGGGGTAATAAATATCTAGTGTAAGACAAAACTAGCAGACCAAGTCAATGGATCTCAAAGCTTCATGAAGCTTCATGCCATGTGACAAATTTCCAACTAATAATTGAATTATCATAAATAAATAAACCCTACATTATCTTTATCATGGTGTAAGTCTCATACACCCATGTTGCATGTATCATCAACCATGACACATAATAAAACACAATTAATATATATCACATATATATTAAGTGTGCACATGTAAGAAAAATAAATGCTTAAGTGAGATAATATTAGTTAATGTAAACTAGTATATCAAATATACAATTATACATTAAATTATCAAATCAACACTTGATTTAATAATCCGGCTATATCGCATACAACCGACTAATATTATATGTACCAACTTATCGAATCAACACTTGATTCGATAACCCGGCTATATCATATATAACCGACCGATACAAATATCGCGAGAATAGACTACGGTATCATATACTCGTATTAATTTCGGTCCCGCACATGTCACATATGTGCCCCTACTTCGTTTTGCCTGAGCCAGTAAAACCTCTGTGTAAGACTCTAAAGACCCGTCAATACGCCGGCGGTAGGCGATGATCATATCAAGCACCCACAAGCCATCAGCGGTACTAGCTGGACGTAACGGCTACCCGGATATTGAGTGATCAGAAGATCAACAAGCAAGCCCTCTCTAGCTCCTGTAAAGCCTGTCAGTAACTCTACCTACAGTCCGGTCTTGTTCATATCAGATTTTTGCATTTTTATACCGACCAATTTTTATCACATTGCTTATCGGTAGGTACTCTTGAGCCGTGTTTGCTAGTCAATTGCAGGATACAAGTTCTCAGCTCTAAACGGTGAAATTCATGGAAAAACACGACAAATTCCAGATTACTGACAACCACATATAAAACACGGGTCTTCGCTCTCTATTCGTATGTTGCCGCACACCAGTTTAAGGGACAAAATGGCAAATCGATGTCATTTTCATGCACAAAGCTCAATGTTAACACAAGATCCAACATATCTACGCGGAGCTCAAGAAAATCATGGCAAAAGATCAACATCACATCACCTTTTGATCTGCTGAAAATCTGGAAGAAATGTGAAGGGATTCTGAGAAAAGTACTATACCAAACGCAAGAGGACTACAAACCAAGGAAACCGACGAAATATGAAAGCCCAATTCCCTAGTAAGGCCGCGGAACCGCGGCATAAGCATGCTTAGGCCGTGGATCCGCGGCCATATAGGCTTGTCGGCTGATGAATTTTCAGGGGCTGTTTGGTCTTTTCATGGTGATCCAGAATGTTGCCCTAGAATTTCTGTTTCCTGCCTATAAATAGTCCAGAACTTGCCAAAGCCAAGGGTGCTTATTCTTGTATTTAGATTTTAGAATACATGTTGTTGTTCTTCTTCCTCTTCTCATCTCTTCTTCATTAAAAACTTGTAGTGAGCTTTTGTGAGTGAAGAATATATAAAGGAGTTCTTGTTTGTACCATGCTTATCTTGTTGTGATTGTTAATTATAATTGCTTGTATTTTTCGTTTGCTAATCTAGTTGTTGTTATTTGTTGTTTGTTTCTTTCTTGTTCTCTTTTTCTTTATCCTTAAACAACAATGATGCTTAAGCTTGATCCTTGACAAAGTGAGGTCTCAAATAGCTAGTTGTAATCTTCTAATCTCTTTCTTTCTGTCTTCCTCCTTTTGTTTTATTTTCTTTTTCTTATAATGGGTGAGTAGTTTTCATACTTGTTAGGGTAGGATAAGGAAAGTTTGAGAGAAGGAAATCTCTCTCACTCTTTTCTTGTCCAACATCTTAATTCGAACTCCCGTTAATTGAACCACAATCCGCTCCCTACGGCACCTTATCCTACATGATAGCGGTGATTCCTTAGTGAGACCGGTTGTGGTTGAATTAACCGGAGGTTAAGGCTAAGATCCAAGAACGGACGGACAAGCACCAAAAGGAAGGAACTTATGCGTTGGAAAGCCTAGCTTATACTCGCAAGTTCCTTCCTAGTCGTGCTAATCCCCGTTGTTGCCGATTACCGTAACGCCGATATTAAGAGTGGCAACGAAAGAAGTGAGCGACTCCTAACTCAAACTAACCTAATCCTAACCCTAACAAGCTCTCTTTATATATCATTTTAGCACATAGTTAATCTCAAAACAAACCTGGACATTTGGACTTAACTCGTTAAAGCACATAGAAAAAAATTCCCATCTCCCTGCGGACGACCCGTACTCAACCGGCTAGCTACAAGCGAAACCGTCTTGATTGCGGTGATAAACTTAGCACGCTAAAACTCTATCAATCAAATGGCGCCGTTGCCGTGTAGACGGTAGTTTATTTCTTTGTGTAATTTTGGGTTAATTTGTGAATATAAATCTAACCGAAAAACAAAACAAAAAAAATATTCATTGTAAAAAATCCATCTTGTTATTGTTGATTAGTTTTTGTGCAAGTGTGCAGGATAAAATGAAGTTCGAGTTTAGTGCCAAAGACGTGGGAAGTTAGACCCATATCTTTGCGGCTACACCGCGGGTGAACAAGACGGAAAAGACGGTCTACTGAAAGATTCTGGAGCAGATCCAGTAAGCAAATCAAGATTCAGGAGCTCCAGAAAAGAAGAGGACAGCCAAGGCAGCACACGCCAGAATTCCCGAGGCCCAACTCCACTCTCTTGCCGCGGAACCGCGGCATAAGAAGGCTTAGACCGTAGAACCGCGGCCATTTGGTGGCATCAAAACCCAAAAATCCCTGTGAGTCCTTCTGCTCTCTTCCCCACTCCTCTGAACACCACTGAACTGTGTTTTCTGCAGCATTCTTTGCGCAAACTCTCTTCCCCTTTCAATAAATTGTTCTTATGCAGGATTTTTTGCGCCGCGCTAAAAAAATAAAAATTGATTGCAGTTGATTGTTAGTGCTTTGCATTTATTAATACGGACTTTAAGGGGCTTGAAACCAATCCAGATTGGGTGGGGATTTCATCACCCTTCTCAGGACCCCAGAAATCACAAAAAGTATATGCATTGACCATTGTTTAATTAAAAAATACTAGACTCAGCCCTAAGGACTTCGCGCTCAATAGGACAGAGGACTAGTTACAAGCATCGGCCGTTTATCCTATCCTGACTTTGCGGTGTCTAGGCAAGTGTGTCCAAGGCAAGTGGTTACTTAATAAGGACCACTACTTACGTAGTGGGGAGCCTCCCACTTACCTGTCACTTACCTGGCCGCAATTGGCGGAGAAGAGGCGGTTTGAGGTCCTATTTCTAGCCCTTTGGAACAGTTAGGAGCTGTCTAGCAGACCTAGGTGACCCTAGATCAAGGTGTGATTGTGCATATCTTGTTTGTGATTGCATGAAGCCGTAAGTATGTACATATTTCTGTAAAGCTCTTTCTTAAAAAAAACACAAAACCAAAAACTTTTATAAAAACTCGCCCTTTGTCGCCAGAATCCATTTTTTCACCCTCCTCCCATCGTGTTTCTCAATTGACGTTTTCTTACCCTCACCTTCTCCACTTTGACTATACTAAACTCGTTTAGTGTATGTCCGCTTGGACACGGGACACTAGCGCCCGCCTAGTCCGCGTTACGTTAGTCGCTATCGACTACGCGATCGACTAAGACGTCGAAACTCCGTCCACGCCTCTTTCACCCTTATCTTTGCCGACCAACTCCGACGTTGACCCAAATTCTGTTCATACATCCTCACCTTCACCATCACCAACCTCTTCTTCCGCGATGTCAGGATTTAATCCAAACATCTCTTTGACTCCCCCGGGATTGACTCCACCTCCTACGGATGCAAATAACCCACCACCACCGCCTGTTGTAGCGCCGCAACGAATCGCGCTCCAGGATCGTTTCTATCCCACCCATTCTGCACTTCCCACTTGTCTTTCCCTTCCACCGGCCAATGGGGATAATTTTGAAATTAAGCCCACTTCATTAACATGCTTCATAAATTTCATGGGCTTGAATCTGAAGATACCTATATCTTCATCAACAAGTTTCAAAATGTTTGTGCCATGATGAAAACTAACCAGCTGTCAGACGATGCTATACGGCTACGGGTCATTCCGTTCACTTTGTGCGATCTTGCTGAAAAATTGCTGTATAGCACCGCATCCCACTCCATAACCAGTTGGGACGAGTTTGTGAAAGCGTTTCTCAAGAAATTCTATCCGAATCATAAAACCGCAAGGATCCGTAACGAAATCAACCAATTCTCTCAGCTTCCTACTGAACCCTTATGGAAGTTCTTTGACCGGTATAAAGACCTTCTTGTTCAGTGCCCTCACCATGGTATCGAGAAATGACAACTTTGCCAAACCTTATACGAGGGCCTGAACCCAGCAACCAAGCAGTTGTTGGAAACCATTTGTCAGGGCCACTTCCTATCGAAATCTGACGAGGAAGCGTGGCAATTCTTCGACAACCTTGCGGAACAAACGCTTCAATAGGAGAGCACCAGACCAACTTCTTCTTCTTCCTCCTCCATTTCTACTGGTCAGTCTAGGGTAGGAATTCACCAACTCGATGTCTCTATTGCGATGAAAGCTGAAATGGCTGCAATAACAAGAAAACTCGAAGCGATAGAGAGCAAATTTTCAACTACTGCTCCTTCCCCTGTTCTTCCCCTTCGTACCATTTGTGCTTGTTGTTCCGATCCTTCTCACTTAACCGAAGAGTGTCCTTACAATCCACCATCTCAAGGACAGGATCAGGTTAATGTTGCATTTCAGCAAAGACCGATGAATGATCCATACTCTTCCACCTACAATCCCGGTTGGAGGAACCACCCCAATTTCACCTGGAATCAGAATCAGCATCAATTCCAAGGCAACAATTTCCAGAGGCCCCCTCCTCCGCAACAACAAGAGCAACAACAAACTCAACATCAGTTTCAGCAGCCCTTCCAACCCCAACCTTTTCAAAATCAGACGAACAACTTTGCACCCAACAATTCTTTTCCGCAAAACAACTTTGTTCCGTCAAACAACGATAAGGTTTCCTCGCTAGAACGAAGTCTGGAGGCGTTCGTTAAACAATCGACACAATCCACCGCCAACATCCAGTCGTCTATTCAGTCTTTGGTGCAACACACTGCTGCACACGGACAAAGCATTAAGACCATCGAAGCCCAGATTGCACAGCTGAATGCGGCGTTAAGCGAGCGAGAAAACGGGAAGCTTCCATCTCAACCACTCCCAAATCCCGGTCACCCACATAATGTACATGTTGCTCTTGAACAACAGAACCATAATGTGAGTGCCGTGACTACATTAAGATCGGGAAGGATGCTGCACAACAACATCGGCGCAACAATTGAGGATAATGACACCCCGGCCGATTCTTCTTCTTCTTCTTCTCCGTCCTCATCTTCTGAGACTATTCTTCATTCTTCAAAAGGCACTTCTTCATCTTCTTCTGCTCTGAACGGACCCACTTCTCACTCCAAGAAAACACCAGCTCTGGGATCCGTTCCAACTCCACAATCTCCTCCACAAGCATTGGACTCAACCAATTTTAAAAACGCTCCATTTCCAAACCGGTTGAAGTCCAATAAACAAAATCCACAAATGGAGAAGATTCTGGAGTTGTTTAAGCAGGTTAACATTAACATTCCCCTTTTACATGCTGTCCAAAAAGTCCCCTCCTACGCGAAAATCTTAAAGGACTTGTGCACGAAAAAGAGGAAGTCTCAGGTACCCAAGAAAGTTTTCTTGGCTAGTGCTGTGAGTGATGCTTTTACCCAATCTTTTCCGCAAAAACGGAAGGACCCTGGCTGTCCTACGATTTCTATTACCATAGGGGATAAGAACATCAACCACGCACTATTAGATCTTGGTGCCAGTGTTAACCTGCTTCCGTACTCAGTATATGAGCAATTAGGTGTAGGAGAGCTGAAACCCACACACTATACTCTCCAAATGGCCGACCGATCAATCATCCATCCTAGGGGTAAGCTAGAGGATGTGTTAATCAAGGTTGGGGACTTCATATTCCCCGTTGACTTCATTGTATTAGACACACAGCCTGTAGCTAACCCCCGGAATCAAATTCCGGTGATACTCGGTCGCCCATTCCTTGCAACCTCAAATGCTGTGATCAATTGTCGCAATGGTTCGATGAACCTATCTTTTGGAAACATGACAATTGAACTCAACATTTTTAGGTTGGGGAATCAGCCCACCGAACCTAATGCTCATATACTAGACATTTGCTCAATCCAGAAGATCACCCCAAAAGAGTGTGAATTCGAGGAGTTTTTGTTCGATCACGATAACCTTAACGCCACTAGTGCGTTCCTCTTCGAACCTGCTGCTGTTTCTGCGCCCGACAATGACCACGAGTGTTTCACTTTCTCGAACGATCTGAGCCACTCACCACCTGAGTTTGAATCCTTCGAATTTCCGGATGAGTTACCTGAACCATCTAACTCGGTCGCTTACATTCGTTTTGAACCTTTGCTGGAATCCTTTGAGTTCGAGACCTTTTCACCAATCTTGCCTTCAATCGTTTCACCTCCAACGCTCGAACTCAAGCCTTTGCCGTCTCACCTTAAGTACGCTTACTTGGGTGAGAACGAGACCCTCCCTGTTATCATCTCGGCTTCTCTAGCTCCAGAGCAAGAGAAAGCCCTTCTTGCGGTCTTGCACAACAATAGGCAAGCTTTTGGCTGGTCCATGGCGGACATCAAGGGGATTAGTCCCCTGATCGTTGAACATCACATTCATCTGATGGATGATGCCAAACCAGCCATGGATCCACAAAGGCGACTCAACCCTGTCATGAAGGAGGCTGTGAAAAAAAAAATCGTGAAGTGTCTGGATAGTGGTATCATTTACCCTATCTCTGATAGCCAGTGGGTTAGCCCAATTCACGTTATCTACAAGAAATCAGGCATAACGGTCATTACTAACGAGGCGAACGAGTTAATCCCTACTCGCACCCAAACTGGGTGGAGAGTATGCATCGATTACAGAAAACTCAACGCCGCAACGTGGAAAGACCACTTTCCGCTACCTTTCATTGACCAAATGCTTGAACGACTGGCCGGACACGAGTACTACTGCTTTCTTGATGGCTATTCCGGCTATAATCAGATTCCCATCGCCGAGAATGACCAGGACAAGACCACATTCACTTATCCTTTCGGCACGTTCGCATATCGTCGAATGCCTTTTGGGTTATGCAATGCGCCCGCTACCTTCCAGCGGTGTATGATGGGAGTCTTCTCAGACATGGTGGAGAAATTCCTGGAGATCTTCATGGACGATTTCTCCATCTTCGGCGATTCCTTTAACGAGTGTTTGCTGCATCTTGACGCTGTCCTTACCCGATGTAAGGACAAGAACCTCACTTTGAATTAGGAGAAGTGCCACTTCATGGTGCGCGAAGGTATTGTCTTAGGACATATCATTTCGCAAAATGGCATAGAGGTTGACAAAGCGAAGATTGAGGTCATTTCCAATATCCTTCCTCCCAGATGCGTCAGAGACATCCGAGCCTTCTTTGGCCATGCCGGTTTCTATAGACGGTTCATCAAGGACTTTAGTAAGATTGCTAGGCCCTTGACTCTTCTACTGGCCAAGGACACGCCATTCGACTTCAACTCGAGCTGTGTAACTGCGTTCGAGTCATTAAAAAGCTCACTCACTTCTGCTCCCGTTCTTTCTTCACCTGACTGGACGCACCCATTTGAGATTATGTGTGATGCATCCGACTTTGCCATTGGTGCTGTCCTAGGACAACACATCAACAAGATGCTGGACGTAATCTATTATGCTAGCCGAACCCTAAACGACGCCTAAGTTAATTATACAACAACTGAGAAGGAATTCTTGGCTGTTGTATTTGCTTTAGAAAAGTTCAGGCCCTACCTCATCGGCTCTCCAGTCATTGTCTACACAGACCATTCTGCTCTGCGCCATCTTTTTGCGAAGAAAGATGCAAAATCTCGGCTAATACGTTGGATCCTCTTGCTTCAAGAGTTTGACCTTGTCATCAAGGACAAAAGAGGATGTGAAAACGTAGTCGCCGACCATCTCTCACGACTTCCTTCTTCGCCGTCGCCTCAACTTCCGATCAGCGATGTTTTTCCGGATGAATAGCTCTTGACAGTATCTCGCGAACCCTGGTTCGCAGATATTGTGAACTATTTGGCCACAGGGCTACTACCGACTGAATGGTCAAGTCAGGACAGACTTTGATTCTTATCCCAAGTAAAACACTTTTACTGGGACGAACCCTATCTGTTCAAGTACTGTCCCGACCAGATTATTCGTCGGTGTGTCCCTGACGATGAATTCAAGAGTGTGCTGTCATTTTGCCACGATCAAGCATGTGGCGGGCATTTCGGCCCCAGAAAGACAGCAGAGAAGATCTTGCAATGTGGTTTCTACTGGCCACAACTCTTCAAAGACGCTCATGACTATTGCAAGACTTGCTACCGGTGCCAACACTTGGGCCGGATATCCCGGAGGAATGAGATGCCGCTCCAACCAATCTTGGTTATGTAGATTTTCGACGTTTGGGGGATAGATTTCATGCGGCCGTTTCCCAGCTCTTTCGGGAACTTGCACATCCTTCTCGCTGTTGATTACGTCTCTAAGTGGGTCGAGGCTGTGCCCAGCCGGACTAATGACAACAAGGTTGTCGTTAGGTTTCTTAAAGAAAATATTTTCTCCCGGTTTGGGCACCCCCGAGCGATCATTAGAGACAATGGAACTCATTTCTGCAATAAGACTTTCGAGGCCTTGATGCGGAAATATTCCATTAATCATAAGCTATCTACCCCCAAACCTATGGGCAAGCCGAAGTTTCAAATCGGCAAATCAAGCAGATACTGGAGAAGACGGTTTCCAAGAACCGTAAGGATTGGTCGCTAAAACTCACTGATGCCCTTTGGGCATTTCGAACTGCTTATAAGACCGTTCTTGGCATGTCTCCCTATCGGCTTGTGTACGGAAAGGCTTACCACCTCCCTGTCGAAATAGAGCATCGCGCATTTTGTGCGATAAAGGAGCTGAATCTGTCTCTCGAAGATGCGGGCAGCCATCGGAAGCTGCAGTTGAACGAATTGAGCGAGCTTAGGGATGAGGCTTACGATAACGCGGTTGTCATTAAGAACCGAACGAAGGTGTTTCACGATAAACACCTTTTGCGCAAAACATTCGTACCTGGTCAACAAGTACTGCTTTACGACACCCGGCTACACTTCCATCCAGGAAAGCTCAGATCTCGCTGGAAAGGGTCGTATTTTGTGCGGAATGTGTATCCGCATGGCGCTGTGGATTTGGAGAATCCAAAGGACGGTTCATTTTTCAAAGTAAACGGACACCGACTTAAACCGTACCTTAGCGCCGATCCAACAGAGGAGCTCCTGTCTTACAGGAGCCGGTTTACCCTGCATAATCTTCCTCGGCCTACCACAAAACTTCGGTTATCCAGCCAAGAACAGTGGACACTGTTCCAAATAAGTTTGGGGGGTATGTATATACCATTTTGTATTTATTTTTGGATATTCTTTTCCATTTTTACTCTTTTTCTTTAAAAACAAAAAAAAAATAAATGTGTATATCTAATCGACAATTTTGACCCTTCAATGATCTCTTCATGCAATGACAGTGAGGACACTGTCCAGTTTAAGTTTGGGGGTACGCTCGGTACGCATTTCTAACCTTCGCATTCATATGTATATTTTGCATCTGCATATTAAAATCCATAAAATCCATAAAAATCAGAAATTTTCTAAAAACATAAAAACTTTTCTGTCAAGTTAGCTAGTGGGAGAACTCTGATTCAACATTTCGACGGTTTTGTTTGATAAGATAAGAATAACTAAATCTTATTTTTAGATTTTGAAAACCTGAAAGATAACTCTCCTTTAAAGTTAACTATAGCTGATATATATCTTTACATCACACTACACGTGTCGTGAGTTCTGGAAATTAGATGACAAGTCTATTATGTCTAAAAACTTTTAAATGGATAAATGATTTTTTGAGGATCAAATAGGTTTGTTCTGAAATAAGTAATATCAAGAATAGTTTATGAAGTGAAGTAAATATGAAGGAATGTTATTGATGCCTTAATCGGAACTAAGTCTGAAAAATAACCCGTCTGTAACTTGATTAGAATGATTACACACCTAACCCACTATACACGTCTTTTATCCAAAAAAATAACTGAACTGCCGGTTATATCTCCATTCGTATTGAATCATCATGATTTTCACGCTATATTGTCTTTTGTTTTTGGACCTAGGCAACTTGAGTAATTAAGTCCGCTGGGGTGTTTCTACACCTAATGCCCTAAAACCAACTGGTTTGGGTGCATTGGCCCAAAGCTCGCTGAGAAGCCTAGAAAGTCCAGATTAAAACAAAGTCAAGCAAGTGTTCTCTCCGAGTTAAAATTCCTAACGGTTCTTTGTGTGAGAATAATCTTGAAAAAAGACAGGTTTTTATAAAAAATATTTCTAGCGGAGATATAAAGGTTTTATTCTATGATAAAGACTATTGCACGTTCACAGAGGTGTGTATGAAATGAAAACAAGAAAAAGGTGGAGTGAAAAATAAGACCTAGTTTCCTGTTAAGGAAGATAGAAATTCTGAAGTTGAAACCTTACTGGAAAACGAAACTTGAAAAAAAAAGAGCTTAACTCTTTATAAAACTTATGTGATCCTTTTAAAATTTTTATCTGGGCTTTATTGTGTGACATGATGACTTTAATCGATCCTTCTGGAACTTAACGACACTAGTTGCACTGCACGTAAAGACATATAAAATCTTGAGTTAAATAAGAAGCGAGGTATGAAAAATAAAGGTTCGATAGTCTAGACTTAGGATAATAGAATTGTTATTTTCTGAAACAAAACTTTAGGGTTTGAATCATAGTTATTTTCCAAAACTAGCTTGACCGGATTTTGTGGATAGTATCCGCTGAAAACCCTCAGGAGACAACACTCCTCCTACTAGGGACACCTAGAGGTTTAACGGCTTGTTGCACATACTCAGTGCAATCGCGTTCCCTGCGAAAGTGAGGTTAGGAATTTTTTTGTGAATAAATTGGCTTTGCTCGGGACGAGCAAATGATAAGTTTGGGGGTATTTGTTCATATCATATTTTTGCATTTTTATACCGCCCAATTTTTATCACATTGCTTATCGGTAGGTACTCTTGAGCCGTGTTTGCTAGTCAATTGCAGGATACAGGTTCTCATCTCTAAACAGTGAAATTCATGGAAAAACACGACAAATTCTAGTTTACTGCCAACCACAGATAAAACACGGGTCTCCGCTCTCTATCCGTATGTTGCCGCACACCAGTTTAAGGGACAAAATGGCAAATCGATGTCATTTTCATGCACAAAGCTCAATGTCAACACAAGATCCAACATATCTACGCGGAGCTCAAGAAAATCATGGCAAAAGATCCACATCACATCACCTTTTGATCTGCTGAAAATCTGAAAGAAATGTGAAGGGATTCTGAGAAAAGTACTATACCAAACTCAAGAGGACTACAAACCAAGGAAACCGACGAAAAATGAAAGCCCAATTCCCTTGTAAGGCCGCGGAACCGCGGCATAAGCATGCTTAGGCCGCGGATCCGCGGCCGTATAGGCTTGTCGGCTGATGAATTTTCAGGGGCTGTTTGGTCTTTTCATGGTGATCCAGAATGTTGCCCTAGAATTTCTGTTTCCTGCCTATAAATAGTCCAGAACTTGCCAAAGCCAAGGGTGCTTATTCTTGTATTTAGATTTTAGAATACATGTTGTTGTTCTTCTTCCTCTTCTCATCTCTTCTCCATTAAAAACTTGTAGTGAGCTTTTGTGAGTGAAGAATGAATAAAGGAGTTCTTGTATGTACCATGCTTATCTTGTTGTGATTGTTAATTATAATTGCTTGTATTTTTCATTTGCTAATCTAGTTGTTGTTATTTGTTGTTTGTTTCTTTCTTGTTCTCTTTTTCTTTATCCTTAAACAAAAATGATGCTTAAGCTTGATCCTTGCCAAAGTGAGGTCTCAAATAGCAAGTTGTAATCTTCTAACCTCTTTCTTTCTATCTTCCTCCTTTTGTTTTATTTTCTTTTTCTTATAATGGGTGAGTAGTTTTCATACTTGTTAGGGTAGGATAAGAAAAGTTTGAGAGAAGGAAATCTCTCTCACTCTTTTCTTGCCCAATATCTTAATTCGGACTCCCGTTAATTGAACCACAATCCGCTCCCTACGGCACCCTATCCTACATGATAGCGGTGATTCCTTAGTGAGACTGGTTGTGGTTGAATTAACCGGAGGTTAAGGCTAAGAGACAAGAACGGACGGACAAGCACCAAAAGGAAGGAACTTATGCGTTGGAAAGCCTAGCTTATACTCGCAAGTTCCTTCCTAGTCGTGCTAATCCACGTTGTTGCCGATTACCGTAACGCCGATATTAAGAGTGGCAACGAAAGAAGTGAGCGACTCCTAACTCAAACTAACCTAATCCTAATCCTAACAAGATCTCTTTATATATCATTTTAGCACATAGTTAATCTCAAAACAAACCTGGACATTTGGATTTAACTCGTTAAAGCACATAGAAAAAGATTCCCATCTCCCTGCGGACGACCCGTACTCAACCGGCTAGCTACAAGCGAAACCGTCTTGATTGCGGTGATAAACTTAACACGCTAAAACTCTATCAATCAGGTCTCTTCGTCTAAGATGTCGCAAATCAAGTCTAGGGGTGGAAAACGTCAGACCCCAATAATTCGATAAGTCATGCCGATACGAGGCTCATAACGGGTCGAAAAACTACTGATAACACTTACCAGTAAATCTCTAAATCAGCCCTGGCCAGGGACTTCCAGTTATAGACAATCGTGCACAGCACGACATCTACCCCTATTACTGGGAGAGACGAAATCCCCTCCTATCGCTCATTGCCTCCATGTGACTCGGGACTGCACCCAAAAACCACCATTTTGCACATCCTCTTGAACATCGTAAGGTGGAAATCAAAGCACAGTGAGAATCATACAAGACTCTATGACGATCTTGGGTCTACAGACTAACTTGTACCAGTATCATCAGAGAACTGCTATCTAACGTCAGGTATAATACCATCTAGGAGTTCTCGGCGAGTCCGTTCAGTGTACCCAGTCTCCACCGAGCACCCGTATATCATCTCTGATGTCAAACACTAATGGATATGGGATCATCCATCGCCCATCACATGGGTCGAGAAGCGTATATGCTAGTCTATGCTGGTATATCAATGCCCTGTTTCGATACACCCACGACTAGGAACATTAAAGAATGAACTTATGGACTACCATGGCCCCACTATTATGATTTGCATCATAATCTTGGTAGTAAAGTACACATCCTAAGGGCTTTACCAACATGTAACCATAAAACAGTATCAAGAGATAAGTATACATGTTAAGATAAAGAGCAACCAGATAGCATACTATCATGTCGAGCAAGAAAGTCCTCTCTATATATGTCCAAGCATCTACTATAATATACATCATATGTACAATAATGGCCTCTAGGGCATACATACAACTAACAATCTCCAACTTGCACTAGGGCCAGCGGTTGTAGTATCGCATACCCAACATCCCGAAGAGTCTCTCGAACTGTATCTGGGGAATGGCCTTCATGAGTGGATCCGTTGTGTTGTTCTTCGTGTCAACTCTCCTGACCTCGATCTCACGGCGATCAACTATCTCCCGAATCAGGTGATACCGTCCCAGAATATGCCTGGATCGCTGATGGGACCTGGGTTCCTTGGCCAAAGCCATCGCTCTATTGTTATCACAATACAAAGGTATTGGATACTCAATGGATGGAACTGTTTCCCCAATTAGAGCAAAGCTCTGTTCAGAATTCAAAATTTGAATTAATGTTGTGCTTTTATAAAAGTGTTGCGCTACAACTAGCGCACCCCGTGCAAAGCGCATAGGCGATAGCGCTAGATGCGCTGTGATCAGTCGAAAATACTGCATCTTTTAGCCGGCAATTTCCCTATCATTTGCACTCATCTAGAAGTGTTCGGCATTCATATCGCACATATTAGCAAATCAGTCGTTAAATATCAGATTGCATGTGTTAGACTCTAAAACCGGCACTATAAAGGAAATTGACTGCATTTCATACCATGGCATCATTCCTATATATCGCAACTTGTGTTTCGAAGTCTGTGCAGGACATTACAAAAGATCGGTCAAATTTGCAAACGAAGACTGTTAAAAGACGCCAACTCGTGGATTTGGAATCTGGTATAGATCTAAGAAACATTCAGAGATTCAACATATCAGAAAATACATCAAAGTACAGAAGCAAACATACCATGAAGTATGAAGCACCAAGGAAGCCACTTGGCCGCGGAACCGCGGCCGGAGCCGCCTTGCGCCGCGGTTCCGCGGCGGCCTTGCCACGTCACCACCCCAATTTGGCTTCATAATTCTCATCTTAGCTCCTACATCTCAGAAAACCACTGCAAATTCCTGAAAGCTCCAGAAGCTTCTGCCAGTTCAGCAAACTTAGGGTTTCTAAACTAAACATTCCTAGCTTAAAGCTTAAGCTAAGCTCCTAACTAACTACATCTAGAAGCCTCTCCCTACAACAAAATTTTGGAGGGAATTGTAAATTCAAAAACCTAGACCTAGGGTTTGGGAAATCTATAAATAGACCCCTAGGCTCACTTGTTGAGGAGAACTCATTGTTAGCTAAATTCTAGTTCAATCTTCATCTTCCCCAATTTCCACCCACAAGTCTAGTGACAAGGCTTGTGTCAAAACCCTAACCCTAATCCATTCCAAAATCAAGAAACCTCAAGATTCTTTGAGTGCAAACCAAGCAAGTCTTCAAGATCCTTTAGAAGCAGAACCGGATTTCAACAGAGCACGAGATCGAAGCGATCCAAGACTCAAGAAGCCGAGCGATGCAAGATTCAACGAGCGAAGTTCCTACCTTTTGTAAATCTCGAGAGTTGTAACTACTTGTTGATGTAATAAGGGTGAAAATTCTTTAAACTTGTTTACATTTCAATTCGAGCATTATGCTTATATTTCGATTCTTGAATATGTACTTTGTGATGATACTTGAATAAAACTCCGTTCGTGGAGGAATCGAAACAATTGTAAAATGATAATGTTGATGAATTGTTAAACATTTTCTTAAGTCTTAAAACAATTGTAAATTCTTGAAAATCGATTGATCGATGATCTAGATCGATGCGAATGTGTTCTTGATTCGTTTCACACGATCTAGAGATCAACAATTGATCATTAGACTTTCAAGAAGCTATCTAGTGAATGTTATTCATCGAAAGGACAAATGATAGGATGTGGAACCCTAATTCCTCACAAGATCCTTGATCCTCGATGAATTCGACATCGATTTAGCATCAATTTGTTACTAGATAAGAAATCGTAATCTTGAATCTTCATCACATCTACAATTTACTCGATTCCTACGAGCTTTACTTCAAATCTTGAAACCCTAAAGTGATTGGAATTCAATCAAAACTCGATTCTCGATGTTTATCATTTTCTTGATTGTTGATTAGAATAGTGATACTTGAAACTCATCGATAAAAATCTTGAATCATGTTTTCTTTTCTATTAACTTTTCAATTCAAACAAATCAAAAATACAAACGAATCACACAATCTCTGTGGACGATCCGCACTCGCTAACGATCTACATCCGACACCGTAGTTGATTGCGGTCAAATAATTCTTTGATTGTGAATTCTATTCATTTTCTAAACCGACACAAAGAAACTCATTCAATCAAATGGCGCCGTTGCCGGGGATCATTTGATTTACTTACACAATCGGAATATCATTCAATTAAATGGAGCCGTTGCCGGAGATCGCGCACTAATTCGTTCTATATTGAAATTTGAATTGAAAGATTTATTCTATTATAATTTTGTAATCAAAATTCGCGCAAAATCTAAACGATTTGTTGTGGTTCATTGCAAGGAAATCTGGAGCTTGCTGCGAAATTGAAATAATTTTTGGAGATTTCCAGAGAGCTGAAGGAGTGAACAGAAGTTTACTATTAAAATTTGGCGCAGAGATCAGCACAGACGACCGCGTTTCCGCGGTGGGAGCCTCCTATTGCGGCGGTTCCGCGGCTAGGTGAAGGCCCGTCGATACAAAATTTTCTCTGTAAGCTTCTATCTTTCTTATCTTCTTCTCTGTCTGCTTCAAATAACAAATTTCTGCAGGCTTCTTTGCAAAAATCGCAGCGCCGCGCAAAAAGAAAAATTAAATTGTGCTTGTTTTGATTTTTATGGTTGTTTGCATAATTAATACGGACATTAAGGGGCAAAGCCCAAATCCAGATTAGGTGGGGAGTTCATTACCCTTCCTAAGCCCCGAAAATCGCAAAATTGCATCCGCATTTACCCCAATTAACTAAAAAAGATCTAGAGATGACTCTAAGGACCGTCGCGCTCACTTAGGACAGAAGAAGGCCGTGGGTAATTCATTGCTTATCCGCGTTTCTCTTGTGGTGTCTAAGGCAAGTGTGTCGAAGGCTAGTGGTTACTTAATTAGGCCCACTACTTACGTAGTGGAGAACCTCCCACTTACCTGGCACTTACCTGGCCACAGGAGAGACAAAGAGGCAGTGGAGGATTTATCATGCGTCTTGTCTTTTGGAAGTTAGTAGTGGTCTAGAGATTTGACCTAGGCGACCCATAGAATTAGAGTTTTGTGTGTTGTATTTGTTGTGTTGCATCATATTTTCAAAAATCCGTCCACTTTTCAAAAACAAACACCGCATTCATTCATTCATTACCCCTAATTATAAGCCACGCTGCCACTTGTACTAACCCTTTTTAGTACAAGATAGGTTGGACACGGGATTCTAGTGCCCGTTTAATCCGCGTACCCTTTATCGACTCCGAAGTCGGTATTTCTCCATTTTCTTCTTCTTTACCCACCACCACACTCACATCGATGGATCCACCTCCATCGAATTTCTTTAACACTAATCTGCCGTCGTCACCCCGCATCTCTCTCCAAGAGAGGTTCTATCCACTGCGAGGTCCTCTTTCGACTTGCTTATCCATTCCACCAGCCAACGGGGATAATTTTGAAATTAAACACCAATACATCAACCTTTTACCCAAATTCCACAGACTCGAGACTAAGGACGCTTACGTTTTCATTACCAAATTTGAAAACGTATGCGCAATGATGGGTACGTCCCAAGTTTCAGTGGATGCTATGCGTCTACGACTTCTTCCATTTACTTTGTGCGATATAGCCGAGAAGTGGCTATATAACACTACCGCACACTCTATCATGAATTGGGAAGAATTTGTAGCGGCATTCCTTAAGAAATTTTACCCAATGCAAAAGACAGCTCGAATCCGTAGCGAACTTAATCAATTTACCCTGCTCCCTACTGAACCATTCTCTAAATGCTTTGAACGTTTCAAGGATCTATTGGTTCAATGTTCTCATCACGGCATCCCGAGATGGGATCTTTGCCGAATCATATATAAGGGCATTAACCCAAACACTAAACAGAACCTTGAAAACATGTGTCAAGGTACCTTTATGACCAAGGATGATGGGGAAGCTTGGAAATTTTTAGAAGAGTTCGCTGAAAAATCACTACAGTGGGAGAGTGGAACCCAATCATTGAATAGGGGTGGCATACACCAAATAGATGTGTCCATAGGTGTTCGAGCTGAGATGGCAGCAATGCAAAAGAAGCTCGACGCTATGGAACATAAATTTTCTGCAGCCTCCCTAAACCCAAAGTCGCTCCCCAAAACTGTATGTGGCTGCTGTTCTGATCCGTCTCATTTAACGGAAGAATGTCCATTAAACTCTGCGTTTCAAGGTCACGAGCATACAAATGCCACATTTCAAAGACCTAGAAACGATCCATATTCTTCCACTTACAATCAGGGTTGGAGGAATCACCCGAATTTTGCTTGGAACCAACAACAATCTCAAAACACGGTTCCAAGTCAAAATAATTTTCAAAGGGCTCTTCCACCACAACAGCAACCACTTCAACTCACTCAGCACCCCTACCAGTAACAAAATTTCCACAACCAGGTCAACACTCCTGCACAGTCTAATCCTATGCAGTTGACCGGTTCTGACGAAATCTCTCAATTCACTCAAACCATGAAATCACTTTTGTCAAATTTCCTAGAGGTTTCGGCTGAGGTTAGAACTTCCGTCAGTGAGATAAAGAAAAAATCAGCGTCCTAAGCTGAGAGTATCAGATCAATGGAAGCTGAAATCGCAAGACTTAAAGCCGAAATGAGTGCGAGAGAAAAAGGGAAACTTCCTTCTCAACCCCTACCAAATCCTGGGCATTACAATATAAATGTCGTCACAACGTTGAGATCGGGAAGAGTGCTGAACAATCATGTCGGGGAAGGAATTGATGATATTGAAAATCCTATCAATAACACCCCGGCTGAGACCTTTCCTCTCACACACACTTCTACTTCTGATCCTTGTTCTTCTACCCCACCACCTTCTCGCGAGCCTATTCTCCATTTCCCACTAGGCTCGACACCTCAGTATAGCCCTTCTAGTTCTCTACAGACGGTCCCCACTCCTCTTTTGGGATCTTGTCTACCCCCTCTTCCTTCTCCTATGATGGACCCGGCGCTTATTGCGAAAGCTCCTTACCCGAATGGGTTAAGGGATAACAGAATGAGTCCTCATATGGAAAAAATTATGGAAATGTTCAAACAGGTTAACATCAACATCCCTCTCCTAGATGCGATTCAACAAGTCCCCGCTTATGCGAAAATTCTTAAGGACTTGTGCACTAGGAAGAGGAAGACTCAAGTACCGAAGAAGGTCTTTATGTCTAATAATATTAGCACTGCTTTTATCCCCCAGCTACCAAAGAAACGAAAGGACCCAGGATGTCCTACAATATCGATTTCTATTGGGGGTAAAAACATAAATCGTGCTCTTTTAGACCTTGGCGCAAGTGTTAACCTACTTCCATATTCTGTATATGAGCAACTAGGGATTGGAGAGCTGAAACCTGCTCACTACACTCTCCAAATGGCAGACCGTTCAATCACCAAACCAAGGGGTGAACTAGAGGATGTGTTGATAAAGGTCGGGGAATTTGTATTCCCTGTAGACTTCATTGTACTTGATACACAGCCTGTAACAAACCCCCGGGGCCAAATTCCGGTGATTCTGGGCCGTCCTTTCCTTGCCACTTCCAACGCTGTTATTAACTGTAGAAATGGTTCAATGAATTTATCATTTGGAAATATGACCATTGAACTAAATATTTACAAAGTTGGAAGTCAGCCATCAGAACCCTCTGCTCATATTCTCGATGTGTGCTCTGTCCACGAGATCGCTCCCAATAGTTGTGGAGCTGAGGAACTTTGCTTTACTGATCTCGACGACATTACCACATCTCTGTTTGACTTTACACATGATCTTAGTGAGGACACTTTTCCTACACTTGAGTCCTGCACTCCTGACTTTTCTCCACCCGAGTCTGTATCTTTCACAGGCTCTGAGCTTCTTTGTAATTCCAAAAATCACTCGATGATCCCTCCTTCTATCATTTCTCCGCCTGAATTAGATCTTAAAATTTTACCTTTTCATCTTAAATATGCTTACTTAGGTGAGAAGGAGTCTTTACCGGTTATCATATCCGCTTCTCTAGCATCAGAGCAAGAGAATGCACTTTTATCGGTATTGAGATCTAACAAAGAGGCGTTTGGTTGGATTATGGCGGACATAAAAGGGATTAGTCCCTTGATAGTAGAACATCATATACATATGATGGATGATACCAGACCAACCCGAGAACCATAAAGGCGGTTGAATCCCGTCATGAAGGAAGCGGTGATGAAAGAGATCGTCAAATGCCTAGATAATAGTATTATATACCCCATCTCCGATAGCCAATGGGTGAGTCCTATACATGTCGTCCCTAAGAAATCCGGCATCACTGTTATTACCAATGAGGCAAATGAGTTGATTCAGACACGCGCCCAAACTGGGTGGCGTGTATGTATTGATTATAGAAAACTCAATGCTGCCACGAGGAAAG
The DNA here is from genome assembly GCA_030015575.1 of Agapanthus africanus. Taxonomy (NCBI): domain Eukaryota; kingdom Viridiplantae; phylum Streptophyta; class Magnoliopsida; order Asparagales; family Amaryllidaceae; genus Agapanthus; species Agapanthus africanus. The sequence continues at coordinate 327,716,683 of JASDDO010000031.1, forward strand.
ACCACTTTCCTCTACCATTCATTGATCAAATGCTGGAACGCTTAGCAGGACGAGAGTACTATTGTTTTATGGATGGATACTCAGGCTATAATCAGGTCCCCATCGCCAAAAAGGATCAAGATAAAACCACTTTTACTTGTCCTTTTGGTACCTTTGCTTACAGTCGCATTCCCTTTGGGTTATGCAATGCTCCCGCTACATTTCAGCGGTGTATGATGGGGATATTCTCTGATATGGTAGAGAATTTTCTGGAGATCTTTATGGACGATTTCTCGATTTTTGGAGACTCTTTTTCTGATTTCCTAGCGAATCTTGACGCTGTTCTTACTCATTGCAAAAAGAAGAACTTAACTTTGAACTGGGAAAAATGCCATTTCATGGTCCAAGAAGGAATTGTACTTGGACATGTTATTTCACAGAAAGGCATTGAGGTTGACAGAGCTAAGATAGATGTCATTCAAAACCTCCCTCATCCCAAAAGCGTCAAAGATATTCGATCTTTCCTTGGCCATGCGGGCTTTTATAGGAGATTCATTAAGGACTTTAGCAAAATTACTAGACCTTTAACTCTTCTCCTGGCCAAGGATATGACCTTCCACTTTGACTCGGACTGTGAGACAGCTTTCGACTCACTTAAACACTCACTCACTTCAGCCCCCGTTCTATCATCTCCAAATAGGGACTACCCCTTTGAGCTGATGTGTGTCGCATCCGACTTTGCAGTAGGTGCAGTCTTAGGACAGCACATTGAAAAGATGCCACGCGTGATATACTATGCAAGTAAGACCCTGAATGATGCTCAAATCAATTATACAACTACCGAAAAGGAACTTTTAGCGGTTGTATTTGCATTAGAAAAATTCAGGCCTTACTTAATTGGCTCTCCTATAGTTGTGTACACTGACCATTCCGCCTTAAAACATCTTCTGGCGAAGAAAGATGCAAAAGGTCGACTAATACGTTGGATCCTTCTACTACAAGAATTTGATCTTGTTATTAAAGATAAGAAAGGATGTGAAAACGTAGTAGCCGACCATCTTTCACGCATCTCTTCTTCCCCTGTGACCCTGCCGATCAATGATTCGTTTCCTGACGAACAACTCTTGAGCGTATCCAATGAACCTTGGTTCAGGGATATAGTGAACTATCTTGTCACGGGACTTATACCCAGCGATTGGTCAAAACATGACAAATACCGTTTTCTATCCCAAGTAAAACACTTTTACTGGGACGATCCATATTTGTTTAAGTATTGTCCTGATCAGATCATTCGCCGGTGTGTCCCGAAAGAAGAGTTCAAGAGTGTTCTTTCTTTTTGTCATGATCAGGCCTGTGGGGGTCACTTCGGTCCTAAAAAGACGGCGGAAAAGGTTTTGCAATGTGGTTTTTATTGGCCGACCTTATTCAAGGACGCATTTGACTATTGAAAAACTTGTACACAATGTCAGTACACGGGTAGAATCTCCCAAAGAAATGAAATGCCTCAGCAACCCATTCTGGTTGTTGAAATATTCGATGTTTGGGGCATTGATTTTATGGGTCCCTTTCCCAACTCCTTTGGGAATTTGTACATACTGTTGGCGGTTGATTATGTCTGAAAGTGGGTTGAAGCCATTCCATGTCGCACTAATGACAGGAAAGTTGTCATTAAGTTCTTGAAAGAGAATATCTTTTCGCGATTTGGACATCCACGCGCTATTATTAGCGATAATGGGACACATTTCTTCAACAGGTCTTTCGAGATTCTGATGCAAAAATACGCAATCAACCACCGACTTTCTACACCCTATCATCCCCAAACGAGCGGGCAGGCTGAAATCTCAAACAGACAGATGAAACTAATCCTGGAGAAGACTATTGCTAAGAATAGAAAAGACTGGTCGACCAAACTGACGGATGCTCTTTGGGAATTCCGAACTGCATTTAAAACCGACCTAGGGATGTCTCCATATAGGATAGTGTTTGGGAAGGCATGTCACTTACCCGTCGAGATTGAGCATAAAGCATTGTGGGCTATTAAGGAAATAAATTTTAATCTAAACCAAGCCTGCAACTTTCGGAAGCTGCAAATAAATGAGCTAAGCGAACTCCGCGACGAAGCTTATGATAACGCTGTAATGTTAAAGAATAGAACTAAGGGTTTTCACAATAAAAAATTTTCACCAGGTCAACAAGTCCTTCTTTATGATTCACGACTACACCTTCACGCGAGTAAGCTTCGATCTCGGTGGAAGGGACCTTTTGTTGTGCGGAGTGTATACCCGCACGGGGCAGTAGAAGTAGAAAATGTTAAAAACGGCACATTTTTCAAAGTGAATGGACATAGACTAAAGCCGTATTTTTCCACTGACCCCACGGAGGAGCTCCTGTTCTTACAGGAGCCATTTTATTTGGATTAAAATTCCTCCGTCTCACCTTCATGTCTTACATATCACTGCATCATCTTTTGAATGGAGGTGAGTAAAAAGAGCAAGTTTGGGGGAAGTTCTTCACTTTTATATTTTGCCCCCACTAATAATTCCTCCCAGACTTAGAGGTTTTGTAGGTATAGCTGTTGGGAACAGTGAGGACACTGTTGAAAACAAGTTTGGGGGAGGTTTGTGCTTATTTTTTGCATCATTTGCATATCATTTGCATAAGCACAAAACATTTCTTTAAAAACTTATAAAAAATTAAAAAAATTTCAAAATCCATAAAAATTTAAAATTTTCAAAATACAAAAATATTTTAATATTTAACATTTTTTGTACATAAATAAGATAATGAAAGTTTAGATAATGAAAAATTACATCCATGAGATTAGAAAAATTTAAGAAAACCAAGAAAATTAGAAGTTTTCTTATACGAACTAGTAATAGGTAGTTATGAGCCGTTGTCCCAAGGGTTAGTAAGATGAAAGATGTCACTAATCTGAGGATAAAAATAAGTCTGAAAAATAGTTTCTATTCTGGAAACCAAACATTTTGAACGTTGATACCCTACTATTCGCACTTACACATGTCTTGAAACTCGGGATAGTAGAGGATACCTTGAAATGCTCTTGTCTAAAAGCCGATGTATGAAGGAAATAAAAAAAATGAATAAAATATAAAATGGTGAGAAAAATGAACACTGGTTTTGTTATCGCCAAGGCAGCAATAAAAAAATATAGCGAGGGTGCCTATTCACCTAGTGCCCTAAGGCCAACTGGTCTGGGAGTTACTGCTAAGCCTTAGGTGGTGCAAGACGAGGAAAAACACCAAATAAGCAAGCACATGAGTAATCGGTCGGTTAGTACCTCAAGAAGTATTAACGGTCGCATGAAAGTGTGTGAGCAATCTCATATAAATATTCATTAATTAAAAAGTACTGAGGCTGATGGGCAAGAGTATGATAGCTTGAATTGAATTCTCCGGGTGTAGGGATGTATTTACACACACGCAGGGTTATATGATCGATGTTTGGAAGAAAGATAGAAATGAAGAATAAGACGATGTTTTATTGAGGGAGGACGTGATTTCCGACATCTTTTCATGACTATTAAGATAGGGCTCATGACAACCGAAAAGCTAGCTTAGTTGGAAACCCTAATTTTCAAAGTCTTTCTTTTACAATTCTTTTCTTTAAATGTAAATTTCATGATCTTCCTTTTATTATTGGATTTTGTGGGTGCAATCTGCTGAAAACCCTCAGGAGACAACACTCCTCCTACTAGGGACACCTAAAGGTTTAAAGGCTTGTTGCACGTGCTCAGTGCAATCGTGTTGCCTACGAAAGTGTGCTACTTAGTTTTTCTCTTTCTTTATTTTCTCTTTCTTTTTAATAAAAAGTTCGCTCGAGACGATCGAAAATAAGTTTGGGGGAATTTGATCAGTCGAAAATACTGCATCTTTTAACCGGCAATTTCCCTATCATTTGCACTCATCTAGAAGTGTTCGGCATTCATATCGCACATATTAGCAAATCAGTCATTAAATATCAGATTGCATGTGTTAGACTCTAAAACCAGCACTATAAAGGAAATTGACTGCATTTCATAGCATGGCATCATTCCTATATATCGCAACTTGTGTTTCGAATTCTGTGCAGGACATTACAAAAGATCGGTCAAATTTACAAACGAAGACTGTTAAAAAGACGCCAACTCATGGATTTGAAATCTGGTATTGATCTAAGAAGCATTCAGAGATTCAACATATCAGAAAATACATCAAAGTACAGAAGCAAACATACCATGAAGTATGAAGCACCAAGGAAGCCACTTGGCTGCGGAACCGCGGCCGGAGCCGCCTTGCGCCACGGTTCCGCGGCGGCCTTGCCACGTCACCACCCCAATTTGGCTTCATAATTCTCATCTCAGCTCCTACATCTCAGAAAACCACTGCAAATTTCTGAAAGCTCCAGAAGCTTCTGCCAGTTCAGCAAACTTAGGGTTTCTAAACTAAACATTCCTAGCTTAAAGCTTAAGCTAAGCTCCTAACTAACTACATCTAGAAGCCTCTCCCTACAACAAACTTTTGGAGGGAATTGTAAATTCAAAAACCTAGACCTAGGGTTTGGGAAACCTATAAATAGACCCCTAGGCTCACTTGTTGAGGAGAACTCATTGTTGGCTAAATTCTAGTTCAATCTTCATCTTCCCCAATTTCCACCCACAAGTCTAGTGACAAGGCTTGTGTCAAAACCCTAACCCTAATCCAATCCAAAATCAAGAAACCTCAAGATTCTTTGAGTGCAAACCAAGCAAGTCTTCAAGATCCTTTAGAAGCAGAACCGGATTTCAACAGAGCACGAGATCGAAGCGATCCAAGACTCAAGAAGCCGAGCGATGCAAGATTCAACGAGCGAAGTTCCTACCTCTTGTAAATCTCGAGAGTTGTAACTACTTGTTGATGTAATAAGGGTGAAAATTCTTTAAACTTGTTTACATTTCAATTCGAGCATTATGCTTATATTTCGATTCTTGAATATGTACTTTGTGATGATGCTTGAATAAAACTACGTTCGTGGAGGAATCGAAACAATTGTAAAATGATGATGTTGATGAATTGTTAAACATTTTCTTAAGTCTTAAAAAAATTGTAAATTCTTGAAAATCGATTGATCGATGATCTAGATCGATGCGAATGTGTTCTTGATTCCTTTCGCACGATCTAGAGATCAAAAATTGATCATTAGACTTTCAAGAAGCTATCTAGTGAATGTTATTCATCGAAAGGACAAAGGATAGGATGAGGAACCCTAATTCCTCGCAAGATCCTTGATCCACGATGAATTCGACATCGATTTAGCATCAATTTGTTACTAGATAAGAAATCGTAATCTTGAATCTTCATCACATCTACAATTTACTCGATTCCTACGAGCTTTACTTCAAATCTTGAAACCCTAAAGTGATTGGAATTCTATCAAAACTCGATTCTCGATGTTTATCATTTTCTTGATTCTTGATTAGAATAGTGATACTTGAAACTCATCGATAAAAATCTTGAATCATGTTTTCTTTTCTATTAACTTTTCAATTCAAACAAATCAAAAATACAAATGAATCGCACAATCCCTATGGACGATCCGCACTCGCTAACGATGTACATCCGACACCGTAGTTGATTGCGGTCAAATAATTCTTTGATTTTGAATTCTATTCATTTTCTAAACCGATACAAAGAAACTCATTCAATCAAATGGCGCCGTTGCCGGGGATCATTTGATTTACTTACACAATCGGAATATCATTCAATCACGCTGCACTACAAGTAGCGCACCACGTACAAAGCACATGTGCGCTAGCGCTAAGAGCGATGCGCTCCAAGTAGTGCACCATGGGGAAAGCGCATAAGCGCTAGCGCTGAAACTAAAAGTTCCTCACCATTGGATCAAATATCCAAGGGATATGATTAAATCATCAATTAATAAGAATGAAATTCTGTTGAATCTTTCCAAACAGAAAAGATTTTTCCCTGAATTTGAAACACCGTTGGATCAATGATCCAATGGTGATCAAAAATCACTAAAATACAGAACTATTTTTCTAAGGGGGAAAGATTTCCCAATCTTGGTAAAAAAAACAAGAAGATTATCTTCTGTAAACCAGAAGCCCTCGGATCAAAGATCAACCGATGGGAAATTCCCCAAATCAATTAGAGAAAAGATCTCCTTAACTGATTGAACAAACCATCTTGCCCTATATAAAGGCCCCGAGACTTCAAGTCTCAAAAAGAAGAACCCCCCATAAACTTTGAGAAAATCTCAAGAAGAAGAAGAAGCTCTCGGCAAAAAAAAAGACAATTCTTTTCAAGGTAAAAAAGAATAGAAAGACGAAATCGTCTCAATATAAAAAGAATAATTTACTTCTTTCTCACAGATCATAGATCTATAAGACTAAAGTCTTTCTCAAAGAGATCATGAACATTTCACTATAAAAAAGGGGGAGAATAATTCAATTCTCTTAAGGATCACAGATCCATAAAGGCAAAGCCTTTCATCAATATAAGAGATTAAAACATCTCCTGTGAAGCTAAGAACTTTATTCTTAGATCTATGAGACAAAGTATCTTAAAATAGGATTTAATTCTCAGTGCATAGCGCTGCATAAAAGAGCTTTAGCGCTCCGTATTAAAAAGCGCTTCAGCGCACCGGAACTAGCGCACAGCGCTGCATAAAAAAGCCTTAGCGCTCCATATTAAAAAAAAGTATCTCAGCGCTCCTGATCTGGCACAAAGTGCCGAGTGCACCATGTGCTCCTCACGTGTACGCCACTCAACAGTTAGCGCTCTGCGCTCTTGAACTAGCGCTTTGCGCTCATAAGACTGGCGCTTATCGCTAAGCGCACCACGTGCTCCCCACGTGTGCGCCACTGTACAAGTAGCGCTTGCGCTCATAAGATAGTGCTCTGCGCTCATAAACTGGCGCAATGCGCCCATGATCTGGCGCTTAGCGCCAAGCGCAACACGTGTCCCCCACGTATGCGCTACCGAGCAGAAGCGCAATGCGCTCATAAACTAGCGCACTGCGCTCTTTGATTGGCGCAAAGCGCCAAGAGCACCATATGCCGCGCTGATAGAACATAAATTGTTCTTTAATTAGCCCAGAGCTATGATGAATGCTCAGCATTCAATAAAAGACAAAAAATTTCAGAAGCTCAAATCAATGCTCAGCATTGTCAAATGTTTAACATTTTAACTGAGTGGGCCGAGCCCAAATTGGTTATAAACCCCTCATTCAGATTAATTGAGCCCATATGCTCATAAATCTTTTAACAGATCTTAGTGTTAGTGTATATGCCCTAGGGGCCATTATTGTATCATACTAGCATGTATATTACTTAATGGAAGCTTGGGATATTCACAGTTGTATTGACAGTCTTGCTAAATATGGTAGTATGCTACTTGGTTTGTGTCTACTTTAATATGTGCATATGTTTCTTGTAACATATCACTTATACATATTAGTAGGGACCATAGGTTCTTTGCTTGATTACCAGCGTTGTGATGGCAGTCACACTAGTGGGGGCTGGGTAGTCTATAAGCAACATCCTATACATGTCCCTAGACGTAGGATTATCGAGACAGGGCATAGATACTCCAGAGTAGACTAGTGTGTACGCTTCTCATCCCAGTTGGGGAGATGGTCTGTCCCATAGCCATTAGTACGTCGTACTGGAGATAGTATACAAGTGCTCGATAGGTTACGGGTACACCGGACAGGACTCGCAGGGGAACTGTTGGTTGGTATTATACCCATCGTCAGTTAACAGTTCCCAGGTGACATGAGTACAGCATAGTCCGCAGACTTGAAACTGCTACTTCGCCTCGAGTGTGTCCTACTGTTCTTAGATTGCTACCCTACCACGGCTCAAAGGAGTCGTGCAAACAGGTAGCAGTTGGGTGCAGTCCCGAGCACTTAGAGGCAGTGGCGGTTAGACAGGATTCGTCTCTTCCGGTATTGGGAGTTGATATCGTGCTGTGTCAGAGAGCCATTACGCAAAGTCCCTGGCCAGGGCAAGCGAGATTTACAGGTAGGTTCCAGTAGTTTCTCAGGGTTTAATGGGCTACGCTCCGACACGACTTATACCGCTATTAGGGGACAGACGCTTGCCGCTCCCTAGGCTCGATATGCGATAGTCTTAGATGAACAGACCGGACTGTACGGAGATTGTCACATCAGGCTCAGTAGGAGTTTGGATGGGTTTCCTCATCGGCCTTCTTATCGACATCTACCTGGAGACCGTTAAGTACAGCTTGTGCCTCTTGCGGTCTGTTGTTAAACCCACTGCCAGCGTAGTGTCGAGTCTTTAGAGTCCCACACAGAGAGTTTCCCTGCTCCAGGAGAAACGATATAGAGGTCGTATGGTTTTACGACAAGGGTTCGGACGCATACGTGTTTAAACGCACGTGGGACGTTCGGACAGTTTTTACTAGCCGTCTTTAGTTTAAGCCAGATTCTAGTATCAGGTTATTGTATTTATACAGTCTAAAGTTTTTCCGTGTTTTCATTGATTGGAGGGGCGTTCTCGTCAATTTCCGGGAAGCTTCTAGAAGCATTGTGACTTGGGGGTTAAGTGGCATAAGCATTTATTGCTTAATGACTCATTTGTGTGATTCATCCATGGTATTAAATGATGCATTAATTAGTTAATGAGTCATATGATGAATCACACAAGGTAAATGAATCAACCATGATGATTAATCATTTATATTATTTATTTGATAAATTGTTATGGTTGTTAAATTCAAATGAGTTCATTTTTCAATATCATTCTTAACATCACCTTCTCTCTCCTCAAGCTCTCTCATTATTGAAACCCTAACCCTAACCTCTCATGTGTTGAGATCAAGGGTTAGCTAGACTAATACATCCATAACCTCACTCTATATCCCCTAGGTAGCTTAGATTAGCACTTTGAGCAACCTAGTTATCTCAAGTTAGAGATCAAGCTTGGCGTAGGAGCTCTCGGGTGGATCGTCTTTGACTCGAGAAGGCTGTTGAGGTGCCGATGTTCCAAGGAGCCTACGAGGAGTGGAGGACAGCGATGAAGACCCGAAGGAAAAGTAACGTGAGGTATAACTTCGAATCCGAGTAGTTAAACCTCTCGTAGTTTGCTAGTAACGGTTTAGACACGATTCATGCGTTCAAACCCGTGTTACGAAGCTTTGATAATCGTTTTTCATATATTCCGCCTCCCCGCAAGTTCGTGGGGTGCGTGACATGGACTTACAGTGGTATCATAGAAAACTAAACCATTACTAGCTTGTTAGCAACTGATTAGAACTTCGATCGTCAGAAAACACGAAAACGAAACCCCAGTTACCCTAACAGTTCTGTTAATTTTAAATATGTCTAAAAAAATATTTGATATGCCTTAAAATTCACAGCAGGTAAATATAAGAATTCTGGGAAAATACGAAGTTTTAACTCGTCTTGATGGCCGCGGATCCGCGGCAACAGTGTGCTTTTGGCCGCGGATCCGCGGAGGAGTCAACTCCGAGTTGACTCCGATTTGCTCTACAATTCATATATTTTGGTGTTCTGTTTTTCTGTATATTCTGTTTCTGCCCAGGTTACTTCAGTGCTGGTTTGCTTTTGGGGTAGACACAGAAAAAGGTTGTTGATTGATGTTCTAAGTTATTTGCTAATTTGGTTTTTATCTGTAATGTTTAATGTGTTCGTAAACCTCCCCTAACTGCTAGTATGTCGATTGGCAGGGGGTTGCACATTTCTGTAATGTTTACTGTTTGTGTATATAGACTTGATTGGAATGTTGTGATGATTAGCCGGGGTTTGAGATGGGTTTAATATTCATTCATTCGATGTAATTGTAATATGATGTAATATTCTTATGCGGGGCACATCCAGGTTGCGGTTGTAGCCACCGTTGTATTATTTCTTGTTACTGTTTTTGCTCCTAGGATAGACCCAAGGTGGGGTACACAAACTACCGGGTACGTTGAAGTGTTTAGTGGCCTACTCACGTTGTTGAGGGAGACCGCTTCACTTCGGGCATTTGGCGGATAATTTGCCGTACCCGTAGGGGTCTAGAGTGGGGTAATGGCTATTCATCACAACTGTGTAATCCGTCTTTTGTTGCAGGCTCAAAGCAAACGCGGATTGCTAGTAAATCCAATAAAGTTCATCAGTGATCTGGAATGCTTATTATTGCGTCTGACGAATGTACAATATCTATATATGATAGCTATTAGATGTCACTTATGTTTTACACCCGCACTAGCCCAGCCCCGCTCTGTCGTTAGTTAAGTAACCTAACGGGTGATGACGGGACCCCATGGCGAATGCGCATGGCATAAGAGGACGTGGTATTTTCGTTGTTTTCTGCAATGATAGGATAAATGATGGGACGCATTATTATAATGCAAAGAAAATAAACCAAAATTAAGTCGTTGGAACAAATTTAAAAGAAACCACTCAGTTATTTTAAAAGATCAGAATTTTTAATTGCGGAGCTTTAACCACTCCTTTTAAAAAAGTATCAGGTTCCTTCGATTATATCAAGTTCACTACGTTCACGGTTTTTTCCCAAAACCAGTCGTAGCCCTCTGTCATTTCATATGGATAGTCAATAGTATTCAAGCTGTGTTTGTTGGCCAAAGTCAAGGCACAGTGTTTGGTAGCTATTGAATATTCATATGCAGCATAGATAGATGCGTTGGTTTGGGACAGTCATACTACTTTGTTGGCCAAAGTCAAGGGTATGTACGGATAGGTTCAAATTAACCTGGATATTGACGGGTAGAACTTAACATGCGACTTATGATTTGTTGGCCAAAGTCAAGGTCATAAGAGCATGGGGCAAAAATCCATATCGGGAATTTCTAAAGAAACTGAAATTTGCAGAGAGATGCATACCATTTTGGAGTGTGATGAATGTTGGTAGGATTCCTTCAAACATTATCATACGATGATATTTTGGATCCCGATCTTACTGTGAGTATATACTACTTATCAGGAGATTCGTCACTTAAACAATCAATGCTATAAACCAAGTAGGTGCCTAAAAAAGTGTCAGCAGGGTTACGCCCCCAGAGAAAAGAGGTTCTTTAATTAAGGAACTTCGCGAAAGCGTTGGAAAATCTCCCTCGAAGTATCGACACTGGCCTGGCTGAACGGTTAAGCAATGATTGTATGGTGAGAATAGTCCTGACTAATTCTTCTTTTATGGTTTGAGGAAGGATTCGAGAAACAGTGGGAGCCATCCTGTTTAGATAAATTAAAAACCACTCTAAACTTGCAAGAGCATCATGCTAAAAGTGTTTTCTTCTCTCTCTCTTAATTGCAGCGACCTTGTGACCACGACTAGGTTACATCTAGATAACAAATTGACTGAATCTGACTTATATGACAGGCAAAGGTCTGTCCAGATGTCCATTGCCTATGACAAGCTGGACCACCCTATTACTACTCAAGATCCCGCCGTCCCATGTCCAGTTTCCACTGTCGCGGATATGGATATCCGTCAGACAAGGAAAAAGGATAAAGCGAAAGCCAAGTGCCTCGTGTTAGCTTCAGTTGATGGTGTATACCAGAAGCAACACGAGAAGATGGACTTAGTATCCATCTTTCTCCATAACAAAGATTTATATGGAGAGCAATCTCATATCGCAAGATATAAGACCTCGACCGAATTAATTCAAGCGAGGTTGGCTGTCGAGTCATCTGTAGGGGACAACGTCCTTACAATGACTAGCTATATTGATAAACTCAAGGACCTGAAGACCACGTTGGGAAACGGGTCAGATACTGACTTGATTCTACAGTCTCTGCCTTCTACCCTGAAGGAAACCAGGGAAGTAGAAGGAAATAGAAGGGCAAAAGTTTCGGGACTGAATGTAGTAAAAGAGGGAAGCTCCTATTGTTATGGGATTGGGCTTTGGCAGAATGATTGCAGGGCTTTGGAAGCCACTAGCCAGGATTCGAAGCATGTTGTGGCTTCGGCTTCGGGTGTGTTTGTGATAGAGAACTGTTTGTCAGTTAACCCTACTTCCTGGGTATTGGATACCGGATCAGAATCTCACATCTGTAATTCGTTACAGGCTCTGAGAAACCGTAGGGTTATCAGGATAGGTGATATGACCCTCAGGGTTGCTAACGGAATGAGCATGAATGCTGAATCCGTAGGGGAATATCATATTGGACTGACAACTGGGCAGATATTGATTCTGCGTAATTGTTTTTATGTACCAGGTACAACTTGTAATATCATATCTGTATCCTTACTTTCTAAGGAAGGATATGATTTTACTTTTATAAGCGATGTGGTTCACATCCACCTAAATCAAGTTATGATTGGGTCAGGTACATTAAAAAACGGGATATACGTATTAAATCAAGCTCAGATTTTCAGTGTCCAGAACACACTTAAAAGAAAGTCTCCGGAATTAAATCAGGCTTTCTTATAGCATTGTAGACTGGGTCACATCAATGAGAGAAGGTTAACTAAGTTACATAGAGAAGGATATTTGAATCCGTTCGAATATCAATCTTATGCTACTTGTGAATCTTGTCTCATAGGAAAGATGAAAAAACCTCCGTTTACTGGACACGGAGTAAGAACAAGAGAGCTCTTGGGGCTCGTATACAGTGATGTGTGCGGTCCAATGTCTACACATGCGCGAAGCGGTTATTCTTACTTCATTACTTTTACGGATGACTTTTCGAGGTACGGATATGTTTTCTTAATGAAACATAAATCTGAAGCCTTTGAAAAATTCTAGGAATACAAGAATGAAGTGGAAAACCAAACAGGCAAAAGTATCAAAACACTGAGATCTGATCGAGGTGGTGAATACTTAAGTGCCGAGTTCCTAGGTTACTTAAAAGAGAATGGAATTCTCTCTCAGCTTACTCCTCCATACACACCACAACATAACGGTGTATCAGAGAGATGGAACCGAACCCTATTGGATATGGTTCGTTCCATGATGAGTAACGCTGAGTTGCCGCAATCATTCTGGGGATATGCACTAGAATCAGCTGCATACCTTTTGAACCGAGTTCCAACCAAGACTGTACCTACCACACCATATCAGATGTGGAGTAGGAAGAAACCCTGTCTTAAGTATCTTAAGACATGGGGATGTCCAGCTTTTGTAAAGAAGCAGCATGCGGACAAGCTCGAGGCACGCTCAGTAAAATGCAAATTTGTGGGATATCCAAAGAACTCTAAGGGATATTATTTCTATTACGCAGAGGAACAAAAGGTCTTTGTTTCTCTTCATGTCTGCTTCTTGGAAACTGAGTTTTTAGAAAATCAGAAGAGAGGGAGCGCAATAGAACTGGAAGAAATTCCAGAACCACAAGCTATTACTGAAACCTTGGTAGAACAAGAAGGTTTAGGAGAACCGGACATCCCAGCGCCTATCCGCAGGAGTAGTAGGTCGTCTCATCCGCCTGAGAGATACTACGGTTTTCTTATAGACGGGGATTGAGAAGATTGCGTCATTGATAATGATAACCTTACTAGCTTCCAGCAAGCTATTCAGAGTAGTGACTCAGTAAAATGGCTTAATGCAATGCGGACCGAAATGGAGTCCATATACACTAACAAAGTATGGACTTTGGACTTTGCTCCAGATGGGGTAAAACCCGTAGGATGCAAATGGATCTTCAGAAAGAAGATTGGTGTAGATGGACAGGTTGAAACCTATAAGGCTAGACTTGTTGCAAAGGGTTTCCGTCAAAGACCTGGTTTGGACTATGACGAAACCTTTTCTCCAGTAGGTATGCTAAAATAAATTAGGGTCCTTCTTGCTATTGCTGCCTTCCACGATTATGAGATCTGGCAGATGGACGTAAAGACGACCTTTCTAAATGGAAATTTGGAAGAGAGCGTCTATATGGATCAGCCAGAGGGATTCATTCAGAGTGGGAGCAGCGGTAAAGTATGCAAGTTTCTTAAGTCCATTTATGGACTAAAGAAAGAGTCTCGGAGTTGGAACATCTGTTTTGATGATACTGTCAAAGAATTTGACTTTATCAAAAATCCAAATGAACCATGCATATACAGAAAGATTGTAGGGAGAGCTGTAGTATTCCTCGTCTTGTACGTGGATGACATTCTCCTAATAGGAAATGATATTCATATGTTACAGCCAGTCAAAAGATTCTTGTCACAGAAATTCTCCATGAAAGACCTGGGTGATGCCATCTACATTCTGGGGATCTGGATCTATCGTGATAGATCAAAAAGGATGTTGGGACTTTCGCAATCCAGGTACATAGACACCATATTGAAAAGATTCAGTATGGAAGATTCTAAGCGCGGTAACCTACCGGCTTGTCATGGAATCACCGTCTCCAAAGAGATGTCTCCCAAGACTGATTTGGAAAGGGATCGCATGTCGATTATACCCTACGCTTCAGCAGTAGGCTTTATAATGTATGCGATGTTATGTACCAGACCATATATAGCATACGCATTGAGCGTAGTAAGCCGGTATCAGGAAAACCCAGGGGAGAATCACTGGATAGCAGTAAAGAACATTCTCAAGTACCTGAGGAGGACTAAGGAGATGTTCTTGGTGTATGGCGGAAAAGACCTCCAGATCGAGGCCTTTACCGACTCCGGCTTCCAGAGTGACAAAGATGACTCCAAGTCCATGTCGGGTTATGTCTTTACCCTCAATGGTGGGGCGGTCTTTTGGAAGAGTTCCAAGCAGGAGACCGTTACCGACTCAACAATGGAAGCGGAGTACATAGCTGCTTGCGATGCCGCAAAAGAAGCTGTTTAGATGAAGAAGTTCCTCACAGAACTTCAGGTGGTTCCTACCAGTGCTGATCCAATACCTCTGTATTGTGACAACAACGGCGCTATAGCTTTAGCTAAGGAACCCAGGTCCCATCAGAAGTCCAGACACATCCTAAGGCGGTATCACCTGATCAGGGAGATCGTAGATCGCCGGGAGATTGAGGTTAAAAGAGTCGAGACGGAGAATAACATTGCTGATCCATTCACAAAGGCCATTCCTCAGACACAGTTCGAGAGGCTATTCGAGATGATAGGTCTACGATATGCCAGCTCATGGCCCTAGTGCAAGTGAGAGATTGTTAGTGTATATACCCTAGGGGCCATTATTGTATCATACTAGCATGTATATTACTTAATAGAAGCTTGGGATATTCACAGTTGTATTGACAGTATTGCTAAATATGGTAGTATGCTACTTGGTTTGTGTCTACTTTAATATGTGCATATGTTTCTTGTAACGTATCACTTATACATATTAGTAGAGACCATAGGTTCTTTGTTTGATTACCAGCGTTGTGATGGCAGTCACACTAGTGGGGGCTGGGTAGTCTATAAGCAACATCCTATACATGTCCCTAGTCGTAGGATTATCGAGACAGGGCATCGATACTCCAGAGTAGACTAGTGTGTACGCTTCTCATCCCAGTTAGGGAGATGGTCTGTCCCACAGCCATCAGTACGTCGTACTGGAGATAGTATACAAGTGCTCGTTAGGTTACGGGTACACCGGACAGGACTCACAAGGGAACTGTTGGTTGGTATTATACCCGTCGTCAGTTAACAGTTCCCAGGTGACATGAGTACAGCATAGTCCGCAGACTTGACACTGCTACTTCGCCTCGAGTGTGTCCCACTGTTCTTAGATTGCTACCCTACCACGGCACAAAGGAGTCGTGCAAACAGTTAGCAGTTGGGTGCAGTCCCGAGCACTTAGAGGCAGTAGCGGTTAGACAGGATTCGTCTCTCCCGGTATTGGGAGTTGATATCGCGCTGTGTCAGAGAGCCATTACGCAAAGTCCCTGGCTAGGGCAAGCGAGATTTACTGGTAGGTTCCAGTAGTTTCTCAGGGTGTAATGGGCTACGCTCCGACACGACTTATACCGCTTTTAGGGGACTAACGCTTGCCGCCCCCTAGGCTCGATATGCGATAGTCTTAGACGAACAGACCGGAGTGTACGGAGATTGTAACATCAGGCTCAGTAGGAGTTCGGATGGGTTTCCTCATCGGCCTTCTTATCGACATCTACCTGGGGACCGTTACGTACAGCTAGTGCCGCTTGCGGTCTGTGGTTAAACCCACTGCCAGCATAGCGTCGAGTCTTTAGAGTCCCACACAGAGAGTTTCCCTGCTCCAGGCGAAACGATATAGAGGTCGTATGGTTTTACGACAACGGTTCGGACGCATACGTGTTTAAACGCACGTGCGACGTTCGGACAGTTTTTACTAGCCGTCTTTGGTTTAAGCCAAATTCTAGTATCAGGTTATTGGATTTATACAGTCTAAAGTTTTTCCGTGTTTTCACGGATAGGAGGGGCGTTCTCGTAAATTTTCGGGAAGCTTCTAGAAGCATGGTGACTTGGGGGTTAAGGTGGCATAAGCATTTATTGCTTAATGACTCATTTTTGTGATTCATCCATGGTATTAAATGATGCATTAATTAGTAAATGAGTCATATGATGAATCACACAAGGTAAATGAATCAACCATGATGATTAATCATTTATATTATTTATTTGATAAATTGTTATGGTTGTTAAATTCTAATGAGTTCATTTTTCAATATCATTCTTATCATCACCTTCTCTCTCGTCAAGCTCTCTCATTCTTGAAACCCTAACCCTAACCTCTCATGTGTTGAGATCAAGGGTTAGCTAGACTAATACATTCATAACCTCACTCTATATCCTCTAGGTAGCTTAGATTAGCACTTTGAGCAACCTAGTTATCTCAAGTTAGAGATCAAGCTTGGCGTAGGAGC
Organism: Agapanthus africanus; assembly: GCA_030015575.1. Taxonomy (NCBI): domain Eukaryota; kingdom Viridiplantae; phylum Streptophyta; class Magnoliopsida; order Asparagales; family Amaryllidaceae; genus Agapanthus; species Agapanthus africanus. The sequence goes on from JASDDO010000031.1 coordinate 327,733,402, forward strand.
TCTCGGGTGGATCGTCTTTGACTCGAGGAGGCCGTTGACGTGCCGATGTTCCAAGGAGCCTACGAGGAGTGGAGGACAGCGATGATGACCCGAAGGACAAGTAACGTGAGGTATAACTTCGTATCTGAGTAGTTAAACCTCTCGTAGTTTGCTAGTAACGGTTTAGACACGATTCATGCGCTAAAGTACGTGTTACGAATCTTTGATAATCGTTTTTCATATATTCCGCCTCCCCGCAAGTTCGTGGGGTGCGTGACATGGACTTACACTTAGCCCAAATTGGACTACAGATCTTTCAACCCACATCGGTTTAAGGGTACATCTCTGAACTCCTATGATATTTGTCGTTGTAATCCTTCAACGTCTTCAGAGAGGTGACGGGTCCCGACAACCATAAATTTCATGGACTATGATGTCCTTAACCTGGACTGTGGGGTCTTTAAGCCCATGGACTATGATGTCCTTAACTTTGACTGTGAGGTCTTTAAACTCACGTACTATGATGTCCTTAACCTTGACTGTGAGGTCTTTAAACTCACGGACTATGATGTCCTTAACTTTGACTGTGAGGTCTTTAAACTCATGGACTATGATGTCCTTAACCTTGGACCGAGATGTCCTTAAACTAACATTGGACCACCATGTCCTTAAACTGGTAATCGACCGCAATGTTCCTAAACTAAACAATAGAGCCCAATTGCTCTCTTGTTGGATCTAAACAATCTTGTTAAGTTGATCTTAGTCTAAAAATTAGACTAATGTATCCTTTGTTGGATATAGTGCCCTCAAGATCAATTATTGGATTGCAGGCATGTGATTGCAATGATTGAGGGAGGACCTATGCCGGTAGGACAGTCTTACTCAAGATGATAGTATGTTATCTGGTTTATCTTTATCATCGTGTACATGCTTTAGGTGATGTTACAGATCACCATTGCACGTTGATAGAGCCCTTAGGATTGTTGCTTGACTACTAGTAGTATAATGGCGATCATATACGTGAGAGTTAGGTATTCTATAAGCACATCCTTAAAGTGGTCCCTAGTCGTAGGAGTTTCGAGACTGGGCATCGATACTCCATTAGTAGACTAGTGTATACAGTCGAGACCCCGACGAGGGGCGGTTGCCGGTCTCACAAGCCATTGGTGTCAGTTGGATCACCTAAGATGTATACAGGTGCTCATTGGGTTATGAGTACACTGGACAGGACTCGCCGGGAACATGCTAGTTGGTATTATACCTGACGTCAGATAGCAGTTCCCTGGTGACATGTATACAGGTTAGTTCATCGACCTGAGATCATCATTTGTCTCGTGTGAGTTCCCACTGTGCTTTGATTACTACCCTACCACGGCTCAAAGGAGTCGTGCAAACATGTTTTAGTTGGGTACAGTCCCAAGCCACACGGAGGCAGTGAGCGGATTGGCAGGGGTTTCGTCTATCCCGGTATTGGGGGTGAGATCGCGCTGTGTCTAGGAGAGCCATTACACGAAGTCCTTGGCCAAGGCAGGAGATTTACTGGTAGGTATTTGATCGCACGCTTTTGGCGTGTCGGATGTTCAAAGTTCTAAAGTATAACCGCGATCAGGACGGTGTCGTTATGCAGCTAGCCGGTTGAGCACGGGTCGATCCACAGGGAGATGGTTGTATTTCCGTTCTTGTTTTAGACGAGTCAATAAAGAATTTGTATGTGTTTGTTCAAGTCTAACCTATGTGTATTATTTGAAAGTATGAAGTTGTTAAGAAAAAGATACGAAATTGTAAGCTAAAGAAATCCGTACTCAAAACCTTTGAGCTGAGTCTTGACCAATTGAAGCTAGAGCAATCGGCAACAACGTGGATTAGGGGATTTAAGCACGGTATTCGTGGAATCTGGCTTATTTACCCTTGTCCTTCCGTTCTTGTTTCTTGCTTTCGCCTCCGGCCAAACCGAACGCAACCGGTCGCGGTTAGGAATCACCGTTACCTTGGTAGGGTAGGGTGCCTAACGGAGCGCTTGCGTATCGTTTGGGCGGAGTTCAATGGAAAATAACGGGAAAAGGAAATGAGCAAGGAGATATTAACTTACAATACCGTATTTATTCTTAACAACGGTAATTACATTCATTCACAAAAAGAACCAAAAAGAGAGAACAAAATGAACAAAGAAAAGAAAAGATTACAAGCAAGTAATTAAAGTGCATGATAATAAATTGCAAGTAATTAAAGAAAAGAATGAAAAATGCAAGAAAGTAATTACAAGAACCATAGAACTCAAAACAAGCATGGGATCAATAGCCAACCCTTAAACTTGCAAGCTCAATCAAGAGGTTGCAAGATTAAGAGAAGGGTAAAGAACTCATGTGAAATGAAGCACTAAGGAGAGAACAAAATGATACAACCCCTTGAGACCAATGACCAAAGCTTAAACTTGCAAGCTCACTTAAGAGGTTGCAAGATCAAGTTAAGGTAGAGAGCTCAAGGGGGAAGCTAAGCAAAAAGAATAATACAAACAACCCTCATCTTCATTGATCTTCCACTCAAAAAGCTCCCACTACAATTTTCATGGAGGAAAGAATGAAGAAGAAGAAGAAAACTAAAACCTAACAAAAAGAGGCTAAAGAATTTAACACTATGGCTTGGCTCAGATCTGGGCATTTATAGGATAGGAATGGGAAACCTAGGGCAACAATCTGCCCCAAGATGAAAGTACAAAACTACCCCAGAAAAATGACAGAGAGAGGAGAAAGAACGGCCGCGGAACCGCGGCCTAGACCCCCTATTGGCCGCGGTTCCGCGGCCCTTTAGTGGATTTGGCTGGTCGGGTTTTGGGTACTTCCCTGGTTTCATTTGTCCTTGTGTTTGAAATCTTTAAACTGCACAAAAGTCTTCCAGAATATCTTCAGATTTCTTAGTCCAAGATTGCTTTCTTTTCTTTACTTTTGACTTTATCTCCCTCGAGCTCCGCGCACCCATTGATTCTTGTGCAGCCCCCCTCGTGCTCTGTGCTTGTCCCAGACACGAATGACCATTGTCATCTGTCTTGTCTCTGTTAGTGTATATGCCCTAGAGGCCATTACTGTATCATACTAGTATGTATATTACTTGATGGAAGCTTGGGATATTCACAGTTGTACAGACAATCTTGCTCAATATAGTAGTATGCTACTTGGTTTGTCTCTGCTTTAATGTGTACATGTGTGTTTATTTATTATATCACCTATACGCATTAGTAGAGCCCTTAGGATCTTTTCTTGATTACCGGCGTTGTGATGGCGATCACACTCGTGGGGGCTGGGTAATCTACAAGCACATCCTTATACACGTCCCTAGTCGTGGGAGTATCGAGATAGGGCATCGATACTCCGGAGTAGACTAGCGTATGCGCTTCTCATCCCAGCACGGGAGACGGTCTGTCCCACAGCCGTCAGTACGTCGTACTTGAGATAGTATGCGGGTGCTCGTTGGGTTACGAGTACACTGGACAGGACTCGTCGGGAACTGATGGTTGGTATTATACCTATCGTCAGTTATCAGTTCCCAGGTGATATGAGTACAGCTTAGTCCGCTGACTTGACACTATCACTTCGCCTCGAGTGTGTTCCCACTGTTCTTTGATTACTACCCTACCATGGCTCTACTGAGTCGTGCAAACAGGTAGTAGTTGGGAGCAGTCCCGAAGCACTTGGAGGCAGTGACGGTTAGACAGGATTCGTCTCTCCCGGTATTGGGGGTTGACATCGCGCTGTGTCTAGGAGAGCCATTACACAAGTAGTCCCTGGCCAGGGCAAGCGAGATGTACTGGTAGGTTCCAGTGTTATCTCAGGGTGTATTGGGCTTCACTCCGACACGACTTGTACCGCTATTAGGGGACTGACGTTTACCGCCCCCCTAGGCCCGCCATGCGATGTATCAGACGAACAGAACGGACTGTACGGAGACTGTCACATACAGGCTCAGTAGGAGTGCAGATGGGTTCACCTCGTCAGTCTTCTTATCGACATCTACCTGGGGACCGTTACGTACAGCTAGTGCCGCTTGCGGTCTGTGGTTAGACCCACTGCCAGCATAGTGTCGAGTCTTTAGAGTCCCACACAGAGAGCTATTCGCCTTTAGGCAAAATGAGTAGAGGTCGCATGGTTTTGCGACAGGGTTCGTTCGCATCCGCGCACTTGTGCACGTTTGCTGTCCGGACAGTTTATACTAGCGGGCTTTGGTTTAAGCCGGATCCTAGTATATGATTTGAGATTGGTTTTTCTCAGTGTATTCGTGTTCCTCGGATCACGAATGCGGGTGCGTATGCACAGTTGCTTGAGATTGGGGAGAGGACCTTGTTTAGGGTTAATGGCTATTGTCATTTTATTAATCCTATTGCTTATGTGTGTATTATAGTTAATTGATAATTAGCTTAATAATTGTGCATGGTTGTTGTTGTTGACCGTTTGACTTCATTGACTTGTTGACCTAGTTGACAACTTGACCATAATCATTTCATTTGGAAGATGCTCTTTGATCCTTGCAATTTGCATTAATATTGAAATGATAATGGTCATGTCTTAATAAAACCATGACAATTTTCTAGCTAATTATGGAATTAAAATATTACACACATATTAGTGAGAATGGCTCACTAATAATTCATTCTCATATATCATTTCTCTCTCTTGCTCATCCTCTCCCTCAAGCTCTCTCCCTCTCATGTGTTGAGAAACAAAAAGCTTGAGAAAAACCTTCACTTGATCTTCTCTACTCTCTTCTAGGGTTCAAGTCTTAGCATTTCTTGCACTCTAGTTACTCCTAGCTTGGAGTTGAAGCTAAAGGTCGAGGCTTTCGGGTGGATCCTTCTTTGACGGGAGAAGACAAGCAAGGTGACCTCTTTCTACCATTCCAAGGAGCAAGGAGAGAAGGACTTTGAGCTCAAGGTATAACCTTTCCATCACTTAGCTGGTTACTAGTTAGGGTTAGCTTGTTTTTGTTTAGCAAAGATCCCTAATGCTTGGTCCATGTTGCCTATAGTTGATAAAAATCCAATTTTTATTTTGTTTTCCGCCTCCCCGTAAGCACCGGGGTGGGCAACGTGGACCTAACTGTCTCTGGAACTTGTACTCGGCACTGGACGGATACGGATGACCCGAACCTGGCTTTTATCTGCTGTGACAGATGTTCTGTATTTGGTGTAACTGTGGAGATTTTATCTTGATTTGCAATATTTGTACTGGAAACCTGTACTCTGTAAATATGCAACAAACACGGATTAAAAGTACCTATCTATAAACATACGAGCATAAGAATGGGCGGTATAAAATGCAGTATTCTGTTATGAACAAATACCCCCAAACATAACTTTTGCTCGTCCCGAGAAAAACCAATTATTCACAAAAATAAAATCCTAACCGCACTTTCGCAGGGAACGCGATTACACTGAGCGCGTGCAACAAGCCGTTAAACCTCTAGGTGTCCATAGTAGGAGGAGTGTTGTCTCCTGAGGGTTTTCAGCGGATTACACCCACAAAATCCCGTCAAGCTAGTGTCATAAGTTAACATCGATTCTACTCCTACAGTTTAGTATTTACGTTAGAAACTCTATCATCCTAAGTTAGAAATATTCAACCCTTATTTTTCACACCTCCTATCTATTTAACCTTAGGTCCTATACGTTCCAAAAAAGTTTAGAAATATGTTGGTTCTCCTGAGTTTTCCTTCTAAAGTGAGGCCTCAAATCAGGGATTTTTATCAACTTTACCGAAGACATAAGTCTTATCCTTCATTTCTATCTTTTATTCAAACATCGATTGTATACCCCTACGTGTGTGTATATTTGCACCCCTACACTCAAGAATTCAATTCAAGCTATAATACCCTTGCCCTAATACCTAATACCACTTCTTTTCATTAAGAATGGACGGATTTGCTCACACACCTTTCATGCGACTATTAATGCTTCTTGAGGCACTAACGACCGATTACTGAATTTGTGAACTTTAAAGCGTAAATAGCAGTTTCCAGGTCTTGACTTTATTCTATTTTTCTTTTTTTTCTTTTTCTTTTTCAAGACTGGATATATTTTTGAACATGCTCTTTTGGTGTTTAGCTTTAAATACCGTTTTTTCTTTCATACTAGGCTTTCAGGCAAGAGTATTTCTAGGTATCCTCTACTATCCCAAGTTTCAAGGTGCGTGTAAGTGCAGTTTGTAGGGTATATACTTTCTAAATTTGAACTCAAGAAAAGAAACTATTTTTCAGACTTATCCTCCAGTAAAGATTCAATACTTTCCCTTCATCTTGACTTAACTCAAGAACTGAACTCAAGATTACCTATTTCTCAAAAAAAAAATTGTAAGGACATATACTTACCAAAGCTACACAGAATGAGGGTTATTTTAAGGGTTTTCAATTCCTAAGCCTAGATTTTAGTTATTTCTAACATATCAACTAAACTTTCAGAATAAAAATCTAAGTTGCCCTATTAGTTAACTTGACGACAAAGTTTTTATATTTTTTGGAAAATTTTTCAATTTTTGTGGGTTTTTAATAAGGTATGCAAATGCAAAATATACAAATGAATGCGAAGGAATAAAACTTACCGAGCACACCCCCAAACTTAAACTTGACAGTGCCCTCACTGTCAGGCTATACCAAGAGGGTTAAAATTGTCGGCGCTCCCTAAAAACAAATTATATACAAAACAAAAAGGAAGACAAAAAATATATACAAAAAAGGTGTCCCCCCCAAACTTAAGTAAAACAGTGTTTCCACTGTTAAGCGTTGAAGTTCAGGATCGGGGGGGAAAGAATAGTATCAATCTATACAAGGCCTTACACAGGCCAAAAGTTAACACCAACCATTCAAAAATTCTATCTCTGTAATATGCGGGTTGGTGAAAGAAGGTGAAGAGGAAAGAAATGGAGAATACGCGAGACCGTATGGAGATAGAAGCGGGATACGGTCTCGGTATATGAGAAGAAGAATGGCGGAAGGGAGAAAGAAGTGGAATACGAACTTGAGGGTGGAAATGGAGTGAATAGATTAGCACAATTTGTGATGACCGATGTGTGAAAAGCGATTGTGCTAATATATTCACCCGTCGAGAAATGGGGTCAAATCCCTCAAGATTCGTGAGAAACCATGGGTACGCCGAACTTGGTAAACCAGACATAGTAAATGAAAGTGAGATGGTTTCTTGCAAGGTCGGAACGATGGAAAGAATGGAGGGAAGTGATCGAGGAGGGGTATCGTTTAAAGGTTCAGGAAGGTGTACACAGTCAATGACAGGGACATGATGAATGGGAAAATCTGACTCATCAATTAAAACTGGTTCATCCTCAAAACTATCCTCAATATTCTCCTCAAAATTTAGCACATCCATGCACTTCTCTTCAAAATCCAGACGCATATGGGGTTCGGGAAAAAAATTTAATGACTCGGGATGATGATTTGAAGAGAAAAACTCAGCCAAATCTATGGGTTCATCATCCAAAATATTCCCAGCGTCGATATCCTCAATCAAGTGAAAATCAATATTCTCAGACACCTCAGCAAAAGCATGGATTTCAATCGATTCGGGTTCTAGAGTGGAGGTGTAGAGGTCAAAAGGATTGGGGTTGGTTTCACTTGGAAGGGACCCTTCACAATCGGTCAAATCAAACACCACAAAGTCGCACAACTCATTAATCATTCTATCTTCAATTGATAAATCATGTGGGACACTCGATAGACTTTTAAAACAAGAGTTGTGAGATTCAATTTGGGACGGGTAGGTTTGATTTGGAAGAGGGTACATCTCACTCTCTCCACTCAAATTCACAGCCTGTCCTGCCGCCTCATCATACATTGGGAAATGTGGAGCTAGTTGGAAATTAGCTACCGGGTCACTAGGTTGTATGAGGACGGCCATGGACGCATTTAAATCCATCATCTGTTGGCTTGACGCTACCCTAAAGTCTTCCAACGACTGTTCTAGACTAGACATTGGTTGTGAAGGGGTTTCAGTAAAAGATTCAAAGTTGTTTGGATACTGAAAACTCCCAAATGGCGGTTCTGATGCAATGTCTAGGGAAGGTGCAAAAGTAGGGTAGGATTGGTAGGAATTGAATGGCTGGACAGGAGCAGGATCAACATTTGGATAGGAAGGTGAATGGAATTGTTGATCCCAAGAATTTGAAGTGGTGAAAGGAGTGAAAGATCGGCTACGAGATTGTTTAATACGTTCTGCAATAGACATAGGTCTTGGAGTTGCAACATGACTCGAAGAAGGGGTATCAACGTAAGAAGGGGTGAATGTATGAAATGGTTGATACGAAGTGGATTGCGGAGTCAAATTGTTTGTCCTAGACGCGTCTATCCGATCTCTCAATGAAATTTTGGGCATGGAGGGGTCGTTCGAAGTTCGGCCAAAGCAAGAACCGTAAGAAGTAATTTCTGGTTGTGGGTACCAAAGTTCGGCAAGAGTTTTTCGAGGTGGGGTACCCATGATATGAAGAGAGAGAAAGAAAGGTAGAGAAAAGGAGGGGAAAAAGAATGTGCTATTTTTTTATTTTTTTATTTTTATAGTTTATATATTAACAGAAGAATGAAATATACACACAAAAAGAATATGGACAAAAACAATCACGACACAAAAATACCACACACCTAATCGTTCTAGGGTTCACCTAGGTCAACTAGACCTGCTCCAGAACTTGATTGTCGAAGTAAAACTGTGTCGAGAAACGGGCTCAAGATACACTGATCATGAGGCCAGGTAAGTGCAGAGATAAGGGGAGGTTTTCCAACGCTTTCGCGAAGTTCCTTAATTAAATAACCCTTTCTCTTTTGGCGGTTTCGCCGTTAACACTTTCTTAGACACCCCGTAAGCAATATACCGTTAAGCGAGGTTCTAAACACAGTTAACTTCTCCTAGTGCGCGCGAAGTCCTTAAGGCTTAAAGTCTAGTTTCTTTTAAATTTTGTGCGGGTAAACGTTATGCTCAAGTTCGTGATTTGTGGGCCACGGAAAAGGTGATGAAATCCTTTACCGTATATCGTGGGGTTCGCTTGCCCTTAAGTCCGTATTAATGTATGCAATGCGCAATTCAATAAAAATTCTATAAAGAATCAAACAATCGTTTTTTAGTTTAAGCGCGGCACTGCAACAAATACGGGTTAGTCAATTTTTAGCGTTTGCTAGCGAACTTGCAAAGAATCCTGCAAAGAATAGTATATTGGATGCGTCGGATTTGAGAAGAAGGTGTTAGTAAAGTACGTACCGTTAAGTTTTGGGTTAGGAAACCCCCGTTGAATCAAATTCGGTAAGCTTGAAAAGTTCGCTTGTGCGGGTCAAACTACCCGGATCTTTGGCACTGTACTTTACAATCACCTTAGCTTTGAACGTACACTTTGCTCCCCACAATCGCCGTTTGCAAATACGCAAAAATCTGCACACTTGCCCACAAAAATTATCAAAAATAACAAAAAAGATTTTTTTATTTATAAATATATACAAAAAGAATATTAACCCGAATAACAAGAAAGAAAATACGCTACCGTCTCCCCGGCAACGGCGCCATTTGATCGCACGCTTTTGGCGTGTCGGATGTTCAAAGTTCTAAAGTATAACCGCGATCAGGACGGTGTCGCTATGCAGCTAGCCGGTTGAGCATGGGTCGATCCACAGGGAGATGGTTGTTTTTCCGTTCTTGTTTTAGACGAGTCAATACAGAATTTGTATGTGTTTGTTCAAGTCTAACCTATGTGTATTATTTGCAAGTATGAAGTTGTTAAGAAAAAGATACGAAATTGTAAGCTAAAGAAATCCCTACACAAAACCTTTGAGCCGAGTCTTGACCAATTGAAGCTAGAGCAATCGGCAACAACGTGGATTAGGAGATTTAAGCGCGGTATTCGTGGAATCCGGCTTATTTACCCTTGTCCTTCCGTTCTTGTCTCTTGCTTTCGCCTCCGGCCAAACCGAACGCAACCGGTCGCGGTTAGGAATCACCGTTACCTTGGTATGGTAGGGTTCCTAACGGAGCGCTTGCGTATCGTTTGGGCGGAGTTCAATGGAAAATAACGGGTAAAGGAAATGAGCAAGGAGATATTAACTTACAATACCGTATTTATTCTTAACAACGGTAATTACATTCATTCACAAAAAGAACCAAAAAGAGAGAACAAAAAGAACAAAGAAAAGAAAAGATTACAAGCAAGTAATTAAAGTGCATGGTAATAAATTGCAAGTAATTAAAGACAAGAATGAAAAATGCAAGAAAGTAATTAAAAGAACCATAGAACTCAAAACAAGCGTGGGATCAATAGCCAACCCTTAAACTTGCAAGCTCAATCAAGAGGTTGCAAGATCAAGAGAAGGGTAAAGAACTCATGTGAAATGAAGCACTAAGGAGAGAACAAAATGATACAACCCCTTGAGACCAATGACCAAAGCTTAAACTTGCAAGCTCACTTAAGATGTTGCAAGATCAAGTTAAGGTAGAGAGCTCAAGGGGGAAGCTAAGCAAAAAGAATAATACAAATAACCCTCATCTTCATTGATCTTCCACTCAAAAGCTCCCACTACAATTTTCATGGAGGAAAGAATGAAGAAGAAGAAGAAAACTAAAACCTAACAAAAAGAGGCTAAAGAATTTAACACTATGGCTTGGCTCAGATCTGGGGTATTTATAGGATAGGAATGGGAAACCTAGGGCAACAATCTGCCCCAAGATGAAAGTACAAAACTACCCCAGAAAAATGACAGAGAGAGGAGATAGAACGGCCGCGGAACCGCGGCCTAGACCCCCTATTGGCCGCGGTTCCGCGGCCCTTTAGTGGATTTGGCTGGTCGGGTTTTGGGTACTTCCCTGGTTTCATTTGTCCTTGTGTTTGAAATCTTTAAACTGCACAAAAGTCTTCCAGAATATCTTCAGATTTCTTAGTCCAAGATTGCTTTCTTTTCTTTACTTTTGACTTTATCTCCCTCGAGCTCCGCGCACCCATTGATTCTTGTGCAGCCCCCTCGTGCTCTGTGCTTGTCCCAGACAGGAATGACCATTGTCATCTGTCTTGTCTCTGGAACTGGTACTCGGCACTGGACGGATATGGATGACCGGAACCCGGCTTTTATCTGCTGTGACAGATGTTCTGTATTTGGTGTAACTGTGGAGATTTTATCTTGATTTGCAATATTTGTACTGGAAACCTGTACTCTGTAAATATGTAACAAACACGGATTAAAAGCACCTACCTATAAACACACGAGCATAAGAATGGGCGGTATAAAATGCAGTATTCTGTTACGAACAGTATTCTAGTAGTATCTGAGGGTGTTCTAGGCTACACTCCGACACGACTTGTACCGCTTTTGGGGGTCTGACTTTTACCTGCCCCCTAGGCCCGACATGCGATACTCATAGACGAACGGACCGGACTGGACGGATATTGTCACCGACAGGATCAGTAGGGTTTCAGGATGAGTTCGCTCATCAGCCTCCCTTTTGTCAATACCTGGTAGCCCGTTACGTACAGCTAGTACCATTGACGTGCTAGTGGTTAAATCCACAGCCAGTGTATTGACGAGTCTTTAGAGTCCCCCACAGACAGTTTCTCAAGTTTCGGGCGAAACGTTGTAGAGGCCGTATGGTATTATGGCAGGGTTCGATCATATACGTGCAGTAGTGCACGGATCATGATCGGACGGATCATACTAGTGGGCTTTGGTTTAAGCCGGATCCTAGTATTAGATTTGTTGGATTACTTTAGTCTCATCGCATTCGTATTTAGTCGGAATGCGGATGCAGGTATGTATATACAGGTGAGGGGTATCCTTGTGATCCGTCATGAGTTTACTTTAGATGTTGCCATACCTTTTTATTGTTGTAAACATTTGGATTAATGTTTACATGTGGAAATTGTGAGTGGATTTCATGATGAGGTGTATTTAATGTGACATGGACATGTTTAGTGACTCATGGCCTCTTTATTTGTGCTAATGTCACATTAGGATTTGATTATTGTGTTGAATTGATGGATGGAGAGAGAGAGGGCAGCCATAGGCTTGGGGTTGGCTCTTGGGTTTTCATTCTTGAGCTCACAACAATAATTCAACACAATAACATAAAAGGATCCTCTCTTTTCTTTCTTCTTCTTGCTCACAAGTTCCACCAATGGCATCATCTTCAACCTCCATCCATACACTCTCATGTGTTGAGAATCAATGGATGCTTGAGACAAAGTTATCACACACATTCTCTACCTCACCTTGGACATGTCGGCTAGCAAACTTCATGTTCGAGTTGCTTCGAATGAAGCGGGAGCCCGTTGATTGATCTTTTATTTCGATGCGTGTTTAAAAAGTGTAAAATATATCACAACCAAAGAAATTTATACCGCAATCATTTGACGGTATCTATTGTAGTTTCGTCAATGAGCACGGATCGTCCACTGAGAAAGTGTGATTTGATCGTATTTGATTTAGATGAATTGAAAATTAAAGGATCAAGAAAAAAAATTCGATTCAAGATTTATGAAATTGATTTTCAGGAATTATCAAAAACTAGATCTAATATCAAGAAATACTATAGATCAAGAATCAAGAATCGTCCAATTTGAATTAGTTATCAAGATTTGTAATGAGGCTCGTAGGAATCGATCAAATCGATAGTGAGGATGAAGACTTGTGATTACGTATTCTTATCCATTGATGATTTGTTGCTAGATCGATAACGATCAACGAGCTTTAGGGATCTATCGAAGAAATTAGGGTTTCTTCATCATATCCCTTGTCCTTTCGTTGATTAGCATTCAAATTCTAGCCTCTAGGAAATTCAATCATCGATCGTTGATCTCTAATTAAGAGCGAAAACATTCAAGAAAGCATCTCGCTCAAAACTAGGTTGTCGATGATTCAATTTACTAGAGTTTACCAAACTCATAGGACTTAAGAATCGTTCAAGAATGTAATCATTATCATCTATCAATTTTCTCGATTCCTCCACGAGCGGAGTTTTTACTTAAGCATCATAACAAAGAAAACAATCAAGAATTGAGATCTCATCATAATGCTCAAATATAAAGAAAAGCAAGATCAAGAGTTTTCACCTTTCATTATTCAACAATTTCGTTACAATTCGCTCAAGACTACAAGAATTGAGAAGAGAACTTGATCGTTGAATTAGCTTCGCATCGTCTCCGTGAGTCTCGGATCGTCTTGGATCACTTGCTCGGTTGAAGATCGGCATCGCTTCAAAAAGGCTTGATGGCTTCTTGCTTGATTTTTTACTCGGGGATCTTGAATTGGCTTTTGGAATTGTATTAGGGTTAGGGTTTGGATGCACAAGTTGTGTCACTCAACTTGTGGGATTTTGGCTCAATTTTCAACAACCTTTTTGATGAAGCCTCGGGTCCCCTTTTATAGCCTTCTCCTTTAGCTTCCCCTAGAAGCTTGATTAGGTTTAGATTCCTTTAGAAGCTAAGCTAGGTTTAGCTTCTCTTGCAAGCTTGGTAGTTATGAAGGAAGCTTCTAGATTTAGGTAGTTAGCTAGCTTCCTTGAGAAGCTTGGAGGTGTTTAGCTTGTACAAGAAGCTTGGCTGTTAGGATAGAAGCTTCTGGAGATTTCTGGAGAAAGAAGTGTCTTGAAGCAGTTAGGATCTTGGAAGGAGGACTCTGAGAATGTTTTCTGCCGCTGACATGTCCACGTGGCCGCAGATCCGCCGCCAATAGGCCACTACGGCCGTGGATCCGTGGCCGTTTGGTGACATTGATGTATGGAAATTCCTGTGCTGCTTTGTTTTGGCCTCATGGTATTTTTCTGATGTCTGGAATATTTTTATACTTTATTGTTCACTGCCAGATCACAAGTCTTGGACTTGGCGTATTTTTATCAGCACTTTTAGCAGTTTTGGCTCTTTACCTGGAATTTCCTGCATAGAATCTCGAGACAAGTGTTGCGATATACAAAGATCATGCGTGCAATAATAAACACTCAATTTCCCTCAAAATGCCGGTTATAATGTATAACACAAGTTATTTGGTATTTTACATACAAATTGCTAATATGTGCTATATTCATACCGAATACCTTTAGATGATTGCAAATAGTAGGGAAATTGATGTGTTAAAAATGCAATATTTTCGACTGATCACCCGTAAAAAGACTCATTGATGTGGTGACCTTCCGACGAGGAGACCGGAGATCGGAGATGCCGCGAGGAGCTAAAGATGGTGGCTAAAGACCGAACGACACGGATCGATCGGTATAGCCTTTCTAACCCTCTTTAGATTGCTAGTTAATGTTAATGATTCGATCCGGGTTTATAGTATACGTTAGCACCAGTTTCAAGGTTTCCTAAAAAGTTTTTGTTTCCGCATTTTGGCCTCGGATTGACGGCCGGGGCGCTACCGTAGACTTAAATCCTTAACATACGTTTAAGTTGATCTTAGTCCCAAATGAGACTAACGTATCCTTAAACCCAACCCCAAACCTAAATCTAAGAAGATACAGATTTGGACTAATCCACGCCCTACGGGCGACAACATAAATTAATCTCCGTATACAATCCACGGGCAACCAAAAAAAAAAAACAAACACCCACGACACGAAGTGACCATCTGGAGAAGGAGAAAGTGGTTACCGCGATGCGGTAGCGTAATTAACTGCAGGGGCTTGCACTTGCAGGGAAGAGCGTCCCCACAATAAAAAAAACCCTTAAATGAGGGGGAATCTGACGAAGTTTGCTACATCGGCCGCATCCGTTTAACCCTTCGATACATGGTGTCATAAATCAACTTGGCATCTTCAGAGAGGTGGACGGATAGCACCAATTAGCATATGTCCTGAAATTCAGGCAAGACAGATCCGCGCGGTGGCGTCTCCCGTGTTTTCGGAGGGGAACAGATTCTGGCACGCCCGGTGGGACCTTTTCCTCTTTTCACTCCACACTTCGTGTGTCGTATTTGCAAACGAATCGCGGTTTGATATGGTTGCCCTTGGGTTCGAGGTACTAAGATTTGGTTTTTCTCCCGTGCAGAAAACATAACATCAATGGCCTCTAACTGCTCTAGCTGCAACTGCAACTCCCATTCCGCCTCATCTGGAGGTGTAACCTATGGGCCCCAAGCGGCCTCCCTTTTCAAGATGCTAGTGTTCAGGCCACCACTGGGCTGTTCTTTGGGACTATGATCCCACCGATGAGCTTCAGTGCCCCGCTGTTGTCGCAAGAAGCCCCAAAGAAGTCGGTCTTTGATCGAATCACCACTGCAGCCCCTTTCAACGGGTCGTCCAACTCTACTGCCTCAGTTTTTAATAGACTGGGCCAAAGCTCCAACGGGCCCATGATGAAGCCCGCAATACCAGAAAGGGTTATTCCAAAAAGGATAGCCATTCCTGTTCTCGAAGTCGTCAAAGCGGCTTCTCCCGCCAATGGGTCGGTCTTCACAAGATTGATTGTTCCGGCTCCCGCTCCAGGCGAAGTCCTTAAAGCTGCTTCCCCTGCCCAGAGTTCCATCTTTGACAGATTGGACACTGCTTCTCAACGGACATCGGTCTTCAAGAGGCTGACAACGACAATTTCTGACCAACACAGGGGGCATGAGGAAGTCATCCTATTGCTGAACCAACTCCATCTGCAAGACACTCTCGACGTCACCACTGGCGTCGAGTGAGGAAGGCTGGGGGCAACTCCCCTTCTGGACTGACTCCGCCGGCTCCAACGGTGGAAATCGATGCTGCTGTTCCAACGGGAACAGCTTTGAACCGCTAAGGAGGGTGCGCAAAAACTCTCCGACTGCCGTGCTGAAAAGATCTCCCCCACCTGTGGAGAATGCTATAGAAAAGAAGCCGGAGCAGCCACCTCAGCGGTTGTCCTCCAAAATTTACAATGTCTGGCGATAGGTCCAGGAATCGGTGATTGACCAGGATTACTCTCGCCGATCAAAGAAGATTAAAGCTCGGCAAGAAAAGAGCCATCCCGTGGTGCCACAGAAGATGTCATCCATCTGGGTGCCCGTGCAACGGCTCCCTCAACGTCAACCGCTCACAAGAGAAGGAGGCCGGAGAAAGCCCCTGTGACCGCGGCGAACCGCAAAGACGCTGAGTCTGAACGCCCTAAGTCTTGGGGCATGGTAACACATACCATTTATATGGCTTCCGGAAAAGAGAAAATACGTGCTTCTACGGGTCATCGACCGCTTACCCGATCGATAACAAAGGCTCAGGAGCAACAACAGCAAAAGCTCCAAGAGATGCTGACTGCAATGGTCGCACTCACTGGGCCGAAAGAAAATCCAGAGACATCAGAGCAGCGTCTGGAACAAGAAACCGATGCTAAATTCCTCCAAAGAATGCTCTAGAGGAAAGAAAAAGAGGCCGCGGAACAGGCGGCCAACATAAAACGAATGGCTATTTTGTTTCAAGACATGGCTGGGATGATATTACAGCCGGAACCTCCAGCTGAAGACCCCCCCGATTATCATCGAGGGTGACAGAGGGGAGACATCGAACCCTCCTCCGGCTCTTTCAGCAGCTAAGGAGGAGACCATCTCCAAGTCCTCTTTGGATGATTACATCGCTCAGCAGATACGAGTTCACCAGGCGAATGAAGCGGCCGGGCAAACTGTTAAAACTGGACGACCCTATCCGGGTTGGTATAACCACATAAAGTACCCACCGGGATACACGATCCCCAAATTCCACGTATATAAGGGAACGGGAAATCCGCATCAGTACGTCGCTCAATTCAGAGCCTTGTACGGCAACACCGGAGGTAATGATAAACTACTGCTCCGCCAGTTTGTTGGCAGCCTGTCGAAGACAGCATTCGAGTGGTATTCGGAACTCCCGAATGACTCCGTTAAAACATTCGCAGAAATGGAGTTACTCTTTACACAGAGGTTCGTAAGCGCTAGCGAACGCACCCCAATCACGGCATTGATTAATTCCAGGGTGAAACCTGGAGAAATATGGGTTCAGTACGCGATACGGTGGTGGAATTTATGGTCGAAGTGCGAGCAGCGCATTGAAGAAGCACCTGCGGTAGGCATGTTCATGGGTACTCTCGACCCTCAGGTGACCATTTCCCAATTTATGATGTTCTTCAAGCCAACTACTTTCCAGGCCTTGATTGACAAGATACCCTAAATGGATCAGATGGGTCATAGACCGTCTCCTTCGAAGCTGGAATCTCGGAATGAAAAAGGGAAAGGGAAAGCGACCTTCGTCTCCAATACTCAACAACAGCCGGGCAACTTAAAGCCGGTTGTTTGCCAAAAAAATGTGCGCCCACACCCAACTCTCGAGGAGAGACTGGGACTTCCTTACTCGTTTCCCCGGGATAAAATGAGGAGACTGTTCGAGCTGGCAGTGCGCAACAGACTCATCAATCTGCTGGATCCAAAACGTCCGTTGCAGCCAGGCGATGTCAACAATCCTAATTATTGCCCTTACCACCAAGCAGTAAGTCATCCAATCGAAGACTTCTTCGTTTTCAAAGGCTGGATTGAGGACCAATACCAACAAGGCAAGTTCGCATTATCCGAAAACTGGAAGGTGAACCGGCCACAACCTCACGCCCCTAAAATGGTGGACGCGCCGGGGGCATCGTACTCTTTTATAGAAGAAACTCCATGGGAGGTCGCTCTTTCAGCTAAGACGAAAAGAATGCTGAATTATCTTCACATTTGCCCGGCCATCAGGTGGAAAAGTCCGCTAGAGCCCGAGGTCATTGAAGGAATGCTGAAGCCATGCCCAACGCCAAGAGTTGGTAGCAATAATCAAAACGCTCAGGCCCAGCCGTCAAAGTCTTCGAAGAAAAAGAAGAAGACCAAAAAGCCCACGCAGTTTGATGAAAAGCGCACGGATCTGCAAAAGCATATTGACGCGCTGGAGGAATATAACCAGAAGGTGCGAACCCCGGTCACACTCTAAGAATTTCTCAACAATATCCTTGAGAGCGGAGATAATGACAATAACGACGGGGATGCGTCGTCAGAAGAATCTGAGGACTATGTGTCAAGTTGCCACATGATCTCTCATTCGGCGTTAACTAACGAAGAAACTCACTCGGCGATAGAAGACAGCATAAAAGAGATGGGGGCAGGATCGAAGCCAAAACCCTTGGAACCGTCTGACGAGATGATCGACTTGCTACTGAACGAAGCCCGTCAGAAAAGCAAAGCCAATCGAGAGCGCAAACTGGCTATATTCGAAAAATCCAAGCGCCGACGACTGGATGAAAAGGTCGAGGCACCCCAACCGGATCGAAGCATCCCTATCGCAAGCAAAAGCAAGCTTAAAGTAAGGAAACGATTCGCTAGAGCCCTGTCAATAGGAATGAAGTTGCCCTCTTTCAGAGGAAATTCTCCTGGCGGTATACATATTGATGAAGCGGACATACATCCTAACTTCTGCTTATACCATCAGAGGATTACACACCCCACTGAGGAGTGCATAGCCTTTAAAAACTGGCGGCAGGGATATGTTGCCCACCGACAACACATTCAATAAGTGAAGCGCAAGGCTCGTCGGGAACAGAAAAGTGCGCAAAAGAGCCGCCGGCAATTGTCACATAGTCGACACCAAGGGATCGCAAGTTATCACCCTTGGAAGCGACTCTGACGAAGAAATCGCCCTCAGCCTTCTCTTCAAGGAATCCACCTCCGACACAAAAGATGCGAAGATTTACGAGAAAATCTAGCTGCGTAATCGTACGTTGCCCGAAAAATCTCGGACCTATGACCGAAACGTCTTTAAACTACTACAAACCCGCGGCATCCCCAGATTGACGTGGTAAAAAAAAATGTACGTCCAAAAGGAAGATGGGCACGGATGAAAACCCGAAAGGGCTCCGTGAGTAAAAACAGCAGGACTGCCGACGAGCTTTGTGAAAACCCGAAAGGGAGCAATCTCGTTCAAGGACACTCGCAAGGTCCTCTCGACTTTGTGAGGAGAAAATACCTGTGTGAGATCCTTACGACTCACAAGGGAGCAACACACTTAGGAATCCTCACGATTCTTATGGAGAAATTACACTTACGAGATCCTCATGACTCGTAAGGAGAATTCCCCTTTGAGACCCTCACGGCTCATAGGATTCAAAATCCTTAAGCTACAGGGATCTGAACCTGTTCTTAAGCCATCACAACCTCCAATGTTGCCCTACAAGCGGTTAAATATTGACCATTGTATACAATCTACGGGCACGAATAAACATTTCCCTACCAAAGTCCCACCAGAGACTGGGGATATGCTCGCACGGTGAACAACCCTTGTAAGTCCTCTCGACTTATAAGGAGAAAACACTCTTGTAAGATACTTACGACTTACGAGAAGCCATACACTTGGGAATCCTCACGATTCTTAAGGAGAAAATGAACTTACGAGATTCTCACGACTCGTAGGGAGAAATACTCTCACGAGACCCTTACGGCTTATGAAGTTAAAAGCCTTAGTCAACAGGATCTTAACCATGTTTGCTAAGCCACCATTGCTCGACATCGACAGAGGCAAATGATGATTCGCTCATGGCAATATCCCAGTTGTAGCGATGCTGATGCCTAAATCGGTATTAAATCCCAGACTCGAACGAAAAGTCAGCGAGCCACAAATGCATATGAAATAGCCGAAATGACTGGGCAACTTACAAATTAGCAAGTAAAATTGTATGCATGCAAAATAGCCGAAATGATTGGGCAACTCGCAATAAAAAGCAGCGAGTAAATATAACAAATAGCCGAAATGATTGGGCACCGCGAAAAATAGCCGAAATGATTGGGCGATCACGACTTTCGCGATATAAAAAGCTGAAATGATAGAGCATCGCGGAAAGAAAAATATATAAAATGAAACCTTTTTGCCCTACAGGTGAGATTACATCGATCCCTGTATACAATCCAGGGGCACAAACAAAGAGGGAACCATATCATCCCACCAGGTTCCAAAAAAAGAGAGCCAAGTCTCGATGGTAACATCTACAGCCTGGAGACCAACAATAGCGTTCCATCTTAGTCCCGCAGGATTCGGACGCAACGTCAGCAAAGCAGAGCCACGACAAAGTCCTTAGTTCCAAATCTCGATGGTTCACAGACAACCTAGAGACCACCTCGACATTCGTCTCGTTACACCAGACGCAATGTCAACAACACGTTCCTTCGCAGTCTAGTAGGATGCAGATGCAACGTCAACGAAAGACCCCATGGTCAAAACAAAGCGGAGTGACGGCGAAATCCCAGCTCCACCTCAGCATTCATATCGTTACACCAGACGCAATGTCAACAACGGCGGTCCTTCGCAGTCCAGCAGGATGCAGATGCAACGTCAACGGAAGACCTCATGGTCGAAACAAAGCGGAATGATGGAAAAATCCCAGCTCCACCTCAGCATTCGTCTCGTTACAGCAGACACAATGTCACCCCAGGGTCAAAACAACGGAGCCATGGCAAAGTCCCTAGTTCTAAATCTCGACGGTTCACCAACAACCTAAAGACAACCGCGACATTCATCTCGATACAGCAGACGCAATGCCGACAAACGAAGCGAATGCCAAATTCCTAGCTTCAGGGTCTTGACGACGACTCATATAAAACCTGAAAGACTATCGGAGATCATCCCACACCAGCGCGGAGTGGTTACCACCTCGACGTTCGTCTCGATACAGCAGACAAAATGTCACTACATCGTCCTTCCTCCAACAGGATTCGGACACGCCAAAGCAAATGAAGCGAAGGCCAAATTCCTAGCTTCAGGGTCTTGACGGTAACTCATATAAAACCTGAAAGACTACCGGAGATCATCCTACATGGAGTGGTCACCTCCTCGATGTTCGTCTCGATACAGCAGACGAGATGTCACTACAGCGTCCTTCCTCCAACAGGATTCGGACACGCTAAAACAAACGAAGCGAAGGCCAAATTCCTAGCTTCAGGGTCTTGACGGCAACTGATATAAAACCTGAAAGACTATCGGATATCATCCCACACCAGCGCGGAGTGGTCACCACCTCGACGTTCGTCTCGATACAGCAGACAAGATGTCACTACAGCGTCCTTCCTCCAACAGGATTCGGACACGCCAAAGCAAACGAAGCGAAGGCCAAATTCCTAGCTTTAGGGTCTTGACGGTAACTCATATAAAATCTGAAAGACTACCGGAGATCATCCCATATGGAGTGGTCACTGCCTCGATGTTCGTCTCGATACAGCAGACGAGATGTCACTACAACGTCCTTCCTCCAACAGGATTCGGACACGCTAAAAAAACGAAGCGAAGGACAAATTCCTAGCTTCAGGGTCTTGATGACAACTCATATAAAACCTGAAAGACTATCGGAGATCATCCCACACCAACATGGAGTGGTCACCACCTCAACGTTCGTCTCGATACAGCAGACAAAATTTCACTACAGCGTTCTTCCTCCAACAGGATTCGGACACGCCAAACCAAACGAAGCGAAGGCCAAATTCCTAGCTTCAGGGTCTTGACGGTAACTCATATAAAACCTGAAAGACAACCGGAGATCATCCCACACCAGCGCGGAGTGGTCACCACCTCGACGCTCGTCTCGATACAGCAGATGAGATGCCACTACAGCGCCCTTCCTCCAACAGGATTCGGACACGCCAAAGCAAACGAAGCGATTGCCAAAATTCCTAGCTTCAGGGTCTTGAAGATAACTCATATAAAACCTGAAAGACTACCGGAGATCATCCCACATGGAGTGGTCACCACCTCGATATTCGTCTCGATACAGCAGACAAAATGTCACTACAGCGTCCTTCCTCCAACAGGATTCGGACACGCCAAAGCAAATGAAGCAAAGGACAAAATCCTAGCTTCAGGGTCTTGATGGTAACTCATATAAAACCTAAAAGACTACCAGAGATCATCCCACATGGAGTGGTCACCACCTCAACGTTCGTCTCGATACAGCAGACGAGATGTCACCACAGTGTTCTTCCTCCAGCAGGATTCAGACGCGACAATCAAACAACGGAGCCATGGCAAAATCCCTATTTCCAAACCTCGACGGTTCATCAACAACCTAGAGACAACCGCGACATTCGTCTCGATACAGCAGACGCAATGGCAGCAAACGAACCAAAGGCCAAATTCCTAGCTTCAGGGTCTTAACGGCAACTCATATAAAACCTGAAAGACTATCGGAGATCATCCCACACCAGCGCGGAGTGGTTATGACTCATCGGGGCTCCCCAAACCGAGCCTAACCTCAAGTAAAAAGCGGCATGGCAAAATTCCTAACGCTTGCTCTTCCGACTGTCAAATTGCCTAGGAAGATTGCTTGAAGACGTCTTGTCCAGCCCCCGAAGGGATCAGAGACACGACAGTCGCAAGGCTACTCGAACAGCAAGATTGCCTGTCGAGGGATGCATCATCCAACGCGACGGTACGGCGGGCAAAATCCTAGTACCACAGAACCTAACGGACCTCTGTCATAAAGAGCAAAGGGTAACCGTAACATTAGGACATTCTTGCGAGAACTCCTTGATTCGTCTCAACCTCATGGAAATCAGCGTCCTTGACAAGAGCATCTCTATTCGCGTCAACTCACAGAGAAATCAGTGTCTCTGCAGGAATAGACGACGTCAGCAAAACGGAGCCATGGCAAAGTGTTGGATATATGTATGCCCTAGAGGCCATTATATGATAGTGGATGTATTTATACATGTATATATATATATATATATTCGGTGTACATTCTTGCTCGATATGATGGTATGCTATCTGGTTCTTCTTTATCTTACATGTTGATTTGATCATGCTTTTATTCATTCACACATATTGATAAAGCCCTGAGGATATTAACTTGACTACTGTGATTATGATAGAGATCATACTAGTGGGACATCTGTAGTTTATAAGCATATCCTGGAATGTCCCTAGTTGTAGGTGTATCGAGACGGGGAATCGATATACCAGAGTAGACTAGCGTATATGATACTAGACCCATATGATGGGCGATGGATGTTCCCACATTCATCGATGTTTGACATCGAGATCGTATACGGGTGCTCAGTGGTGACTGGGTACACTGGACGGACTCGCCGAGAACTCCTATATGGAATTTTATCTATCGTCGGATAGCAGTTCTCAGGTGACACTGGTGCAGGTTAGTCTGTAGACCCGAGATCGTCATAGAGTCTTGTGTGTTCTCCCACTGTACTTTGATTACCACCCTACCACGGCTCTACTGAGTCGTGCAAACAGGTGGCCGTTGGGTACAGTCCCGAGACACACGAAGGCGATGAGCGATAGGAGGGGTTTCGGCTCTCCCGGTATTGGGAGTTGATGCTGTGCTGTGCTCGATTGGCTATATCAGTAAGTCCCTGGCCAGGGTTTGTAACGTCTTCAAAATAATAAGATATGATTTTTGGGAAATTTTATAATTTAATATTATTTTAATGAATATTTTAATATTCTGGTATAATTAAATACAAATAAATGGGGAAAAATTATGGAAAATTCTAAAATAAGGCATTTTATGGAATTATGCCATTTTAAAGTTTTTAAGATTAGTTATATGCTAATTTAGTGCTAATCGCGATTAAAAATCGCTAATTGGATTTTTAGCTTTTTTGTGCAAAAATGTGCACATATCATTTTCCACACTTGTTACACTTGTGATACATTCTTTTGCCATGGTTTTCTTTTGGGTTCACTATTCAAGTGAGAAGAGTTTAGAAAAGAAAAGAAAAGAAAAGAAAAGGGTAAGTAATGATGAGAGAGAGAGAGTAGGTTGCATTGACTTTGGACCCTTTCCTTCATCATTTCCCCATCTCATTTCTCTCTCCCCTCTCCCTCACTCTCCCTCTTCACTAAAAGCTTAGATCCACCATGAAAATAAAGCCAAAACCCCATTCCCACTTCACAAAACTTACTCCCAAGCTCACTAGCTACACATTGAACCTAGCAAGATTGGATTTGGAGGACTTTGAGCAACTCAAGAATTTTCTTGAGTTGCCAAAGGAGGAAATTTCTGCACCTATTAGAGTAGTATTTCAATTCCTTGTGCATCTATTCTAGTTTCATATCGATATTGTGATGTTTATGGATTTTAGAGAATTCAAGTTAGGGTTTAGGGTAAAACTGAAATTTAAGATGGAATTGAGGATTTGGGTGACCTTAGAATCCCTTGTGTGATGCTAATTTAGACCCGAACCTGAACTTGAAAACAGAATACGGAATTACGGAATCGATATCGCGGAAAACGGTAAATCTGGAAGTGTTGTGGAATCTGCTATCACCCCGAGACCCCTAAAATAAAACTGAGTTGACAGTGAGATGTGCAGGCACCAGAGAACCACCACCCCAAACCCTAGCCCCCAACTCCATTTCCAGGCCACCAATTATCCCATTCTGACCGCAATTTACGGCCAGAGCAGGGTGGATTTGCCTCGTTTTCTGTGCTTGGCCCCATTTCCTCTAGTCTTGACCCTGGGTACTTCTAGTTTTGACTGATTCCATCTAGGGTGAAATCTGGGTTGATTTTCCTATGTTGGTGTATGATTTACGACTTGATTTAGCATGGATTTTGGTGTTTTGTGATTCATTCCTGTCGGGTGGCGTTTGGACGTCAATGACAAGTGGATATTGAACGTGTTTACATGCGAGTCGATAGGTTTTTACCTATGCGAGTAGCGTGTGCTATTTTGGTTTCCGATGTGATTTTCATGTGCTTTAGCATTGTGATATACTTGTAGGTACCCTACGAGATGTTGAGGCAAAGAAGATGAAGATGGCGACATCGGCACCGACACATGAGAAGCAAGGTGAGTAGATTTATATCTACGGGGAGAAGTCGGGTGGATGGCGTATAGCACCCCCGCAGTCCGTAGTGATGTATACGAATACGTATACACACATATATTTATTATGTGTTGTTTAGGGTTATTGATGGTAATAATGGATTATTGGTGATAAGGATGTATTGGTTGAGTAGTGCGAAACCCTAGAGTAGTGGTTGCACCCACACTCACACATACACCCATACTTGCATACATTCTTCCATATATCTGTGCGCATATGATGGTGGGTATATCTACACATGGGTATGGGACTATGTGTTTATATACGGGTTTTGAGGATGATATGTGGGATTGAGATGAGTCGATGAGATTCGATTGAGGCCGTGAGATTTGGCGACATGACAGAGTTCATATTGGAGATGTGATATGATGGTAGTGATACCTGTCATGTGATGAGATATTGTGATATCGACTCAGATTTAGGTGGTTTCCATACCCCTCTCTTTTGACTTGACTGTGGGTTCGTAGTTCGCATAGTAGGCGTTAGGCTAGACCCGAGTCATACCTATTTCAAAACTAACGAATCGGGGATATTTTAAAGATAAGCAAAAGGGTTTATACGGATATTTAAAAAGGCGCATCTTTTCTTAAAACACCGTAGCCCTTATTTTACCAAAAGCCCTGATTCGTCTTATTTCAAAAGGCAAGGTTGCATGATATATCTTTTGAGGCAGGTTCTCTACTGTTGCGTTGACTACTCGATTCCGCACATTCATGCTTTTTGCATTGCATTGCTTGTATTGTTGATATATTTCAGTCATGCTGTAAGGACACCAGCACCATTATCGATGATGCGTATGTTCCACGTACACTGTTGCCGGCTCACACACTTCATCATCGATAATTGCCATGTCACTACACTGTAGTACTGTTGCATTCCGGATATGACCCTTGCATGACATATTGATTTTCTTACCTTTCTGCTATATGTCGCATACATGCTTCTTTCTGATTATACGCATTGAAATATGCTGTTTCCATGATATTTCTGGTTTTTGGGAACCGTGGGTGTTTCAAAGAGGATATGCAATTGTTTTAAAAACCCGGTTACCCGTGATATGATATTTCAGTGCGTCCACCATGTGTTTTCTCGGTGCTGAGAGCGACATGTGAAACCCGATTCGAGGAGGCGGATGAGGCCGATTGCGGGTACATGGTGGACCCGGTATGGTTCCCCGGGGCAAGAAATGTTTTTCGTGGAGTAGACGATGAGCCTGGCAGGGTGGCGAGTACCTACCGGTGATTTTGTTGGACCTGGCGGTTATCCGGAGGATACTGACCAGAGTCGATAGATGGATATGGGCGTACTGCCGGGGCCGAGGGCCGATACCGCAGACAGAGCCTGTAGGCCGATCCGGACTGACAGAGCCCGTTATATGAGGATTTACGTGCCGATGCTGGGCACAGTTTTCATGATGTTTTCGAGTGCCGATGCTGGGCACTCCGGTTCCATGATTTTGACGTGTCGCGAGGGACACAAGTGGTTTATATCCTCATATTTCCATGCATATGCTTTATGATATTTACATGCATGATGGTTATTGTCATTGGGTGACGAGTGGACGGGATCCACGTACATGCAGATTGATTTCATTGACTATACCTCACATTTATGATATGCTATTACCTGAGGCACTGGCATGAGCATTTGGCATTACACTCATGTATAGAGATTACATTGCCAGTTTAGCATGTTTCAGTCTTATTCATGTTGAGGTTTATATATATCTGATCGTATTGACCTAGGATGGGTCATGCATTCGATCTCTGCTTGTAGATATTTTCTATTCACGAGTTGGCAACTCACCCCCGTTGTGCCACAGTCCTTGCAGGTTTTTGCCGTACAGATTCCATAGCGGCAATTCTGGCACACTGCTTCCATATGGGTGACTTGCGTTGGTAGGTGGGTTCTTTTGTATCAGAACCGCCATTGCTCCTGTATTATTTATTGTATCTAGTCCTTCCATCAACCAAAACATGTATATTGTTTCAGACTTAGAAAACAGTGTTGTATTATTTCGACCTTAGAGTCGCGCTTGTAGTATTACGGTTTTCTGGCTGTTTTGAGTTTCTTTTTGGCTTTTGATCCTCTCCCTTTGGCGTTGTATATTATTATTGCTTGCGTGGTTGTGACCGTCGATTGACGAAGAGCTAGCTCCCGCTTGGGGATGCCTTTTATCATTTCATATATTATTCTTGTTGTACCCCGTTTGGGGCCAGTTTTTACAAAGGAAACTCTGCCGAAATTTTCAGGAAAGGTCACACATTTTAAAAATACACATTCGGCTTAGTTATTTAAAAACTTTGATTTTTGAAACATGTTTTCCTTACTTTTCAAAACCAGTTTTCCTTATTTACTCTTTAAATGGTTTTAGATTGCTGGGCTTTTGGCTTACTTGGATCAGATGGGGTCCTATAGACTTCATATGGTTCAAGGGCCAGTCACGTGCTCTTTCGGGTCGTGACAAAGTTGGTATCAGAGCGCTAGGTTGACCTTGGTTCGAGTCTGAGTTTGACTATGTGGAGCCTAGGGCGTTATTTATATACGGAACTTAGGCTTGACCTTACGGAACTTAGACTTAGTCGAGGGGGTATTATACCCGAACTTTCGTCGTGTAGGATGACCCTTGGTTGATGGAATAGGTGACTAAAGTAGAGTGACTTACCGTGGGTATGTTCCGCGGCATACTTACGACACGCCACTCCGCTTATGAAACCTTAGGTTGTACATTTCCTTGCACCGTATTATATTCCTTCCTATGATCTACCTTCATCGATACTGGTTATGGTTTTGCTGCCGTGATTGCACGGGCAGAGTGAGCTACGGCTCGAGTTGTGTCAGCATGAGCTCGTCGTGGACGAGGGCTGACCGGGGCGTGCTTCCAGAGACATACGGTTGCTTTGAGGCTTCGTATTTTGTGTTTCCGCACTTTGAGCGTTTGACAGATCGCTGTTGCGAGATTTCCCCGGTGTGCTGATCGGCACCAGAGGATTGAGCCACTGATAGAGGCCAGCCAGGATGCGATGACTGTTGATATATCGCTTATTCATGATGGTTGAGGCGCTGCTTAGCGTACCGACGGATGATCCAGTTGTTGCTGCGAGTGATGCGATATCGCCCAGATGGTTGGAGCTACCGCAGCTTGAGCATATTCTTAGAGATAAGATAGTGAGTCGCTAGTCACCGAGGATTAATGACTAGGACATGTGGTTCGTTCGCTTACCCCGATGCGAGGTCATCAGGTAGATTGATTCCAGCTAGAGACGACTTCACGCAGGTTCGTTGAGAGTCGATTGAGACGATCGAATGTCAGGAACCCATTTTCCAAGTTTAAAGTATTCGGAAAGACATGCAAGCGATTCTATGGACCCTCTAGAAGAATGAAACCCTAACTCGACTTAATGACCGTGTGAAAGCCTTTGAACCTTAGGGTTTGCGGCAGTTCCTCGGCCCCATTAGTGAGGCTTGGGTTTGCCCTTCTACGGCTGGACCACCGATGCTGTGGTATGTACTCGATACTATTAAACTGTACCCAAGATGTTGAGCTCTTAGGGGATTGTGAGGTTCTGACGAGTCGATCGGATGATTCAACATCATTCGGATATCATGTGATGGGACACTGCTTGGGAGACTCCAGATACGAGCATAGCCGTCGGAGCGCAGTCTGTGTAGCCACGATGAGATGAGTACGAATCAGTCGATATTGGAGCAAGGTGGAGTAAAGAGTTCGCACGAGATTTCGACGAGATGACATTTCACTCTGCTGACATCAGAGATGCGTTATGCACGCTGAGGACGTGTTCGGCTAGATATCTTCTACTGAGTGATGAAGATACTGAGTTCGTGATTTTGAGTCCGTGTTAGAGACTTCGGATGGACCGTAGCCGAGGACATTGCAGTGCGCAGATAAAGAAGCGACGTCGAATGGTCGATGATACAGACAAGCGGGACAAGAAGTTCGTGCGAGATGCATATGAGCTGTCACTACACCCCGTTAAGATTAAAGGACGGATATGCATACAGAGGCGCAGGGATGCGACCGGCTTCCGAGGAGATGTTGTACTAAGGGTGCAGATGTTCAGAAAGCGAGGAAAGATTACGCCAGAGCACCAGCCTTCTTACAGTTTGGCTTAGGCAAGATCAGAAGAGACCTTGAGTAGGATTCCTTCCAGTACACTGCTGCAATAAGAGTTGCACCCAGGAGTAGATGCGTGATGTGCATTCAGAGGACCCGAGGTCGGCGCCAGAGATGTGCTGCTTTACGAGCGGTCGTGAGGATTGACCGAGAGATGACCAGGGAAGTGCAAGAACGGAATCGTTCCTGTCAGCACACCTGACCGGGCCGATGAGCCGATGGATTGCGAGATTGGTAATCTACAGGAAAGATCAGGAACCAGAGGCAGAGGACGCCAGCCGCGAGCAAGAGGCAAGTAGATATCTTGCGCAGCTAGCATCGGATGTACCGGTACCTTCTCGACCCTGAAGAAGGATATACCGACGACGGTATTTATGATTTGTGATTTTGTGATTTGATTATCACGTATCCGTCGCTTTGGATTTCGGTATTTTGGGCGATCTATTCGCATGATTTAGTCTTGATGACCGAGTTTCATGATATTTGATTTTGTGCACCATGGTTGCACTTACTGGGTATTTATACCTTGCACATAGTTACTACTCTTGAGGTGTTGATTGCGATTTCATGCATATTTTATGCCGGTGATTTGATTTACGCTTCCAGCATAGTTTCATGTACTTTTAGTGTTTTGATTTGTGCACGCTGATGCACGCGGTTGTGAGTTTTTCCATCGCGGTACACCTGATTTTGATTAAGCCGCGTTGTATATCGTTTCGTGCCTTGGCTGCACCTGCTAATGACTTTATGGATTTCATACGGTTGATTTGATGTTGTGCATATGTTACGCACACGATTTGATTTTTGCACTCGGTATAGCTTATATGTGCTTGTAGTGCATTGATATGTGTTTTGTGCACGCAGCTGCACACGTTTATGATTTTCTTTATATCTGGGTACACTTAGTGTTGCTGCTTACGCATTTGAGTTATTGCTGGTATTTGTGCATGGGATGCACAAGTTCAATACTTCGTGCGTTTGTCGCACCAGTTTTATGTTTCTTGCGTTTATCGCATCAGATTTATATTTCGTGCCTTTGTTGCACCGGATTTATATTTTGTGCATTACGGTTGCACCTGACCTCGATTTGATGTCTTTCGGTATGTCGATTTTGATTGTGATATTGATGTGGATTCTTGCACTCCGTGCTTTTGACTGGGCTTACGCATATTCGGCGTTGCTATTGGATTTTTGTGATTCCGTGCATGTTGAGTGCGCAGGGTTTAGATTTTCATTCGTGCACGATGGATGCACCGATTTGGATTTTCGCGCATGTTGGGCGCATGTTTTGAGATACGATTTTGGTGCACACCCGATGCACTAAATCGAGATTCTTCGTGCATGTCAGATGCACATGTTTGGGCTGTCAGGCACACACGTTGCCTATGACAGATGCTTCGTGCACACCCGTTGCACCTAGATGTTGTTTTGTGCGCCTGTATGGCACATATATGGATTTTGATTTCCGTGCTCACCAGGCGCACAGGGTGGTGTTATGTGCATTTTTGGGATTTATTCCTTTTGGAGCAGTACATTTTTATGATATTGGATATTTGTTTTCATACCGAGCAGGACTAGTCAGAGGACAGTACCTGGATATATTTTGCATGCATTGATAGTTCGAAGGGATTTCCAAAGAGCGAGCTATGGTCTCGATATATATATACCTACGTGTCCGATATGACACGAAACGTTTAAAAACAGGAAACCCTTATAAATTGTTTTCAAAACGGCGGAACGTACCTATTAAACAAAGAATATATATATATATATATATACGTATATAGTTATTTTCTTGTGAAAAACATCCACCACTGTGCAGTGTTACGCGCATCGCACAGCGACTTAAAAGATTTGGCATGCATCTACATCAGCTATTCATAGGTATAGATTGGATGTCTACATGTATAGTTCTGATCTATATCATATTGGTTTTCTATTGGATTTGACATTTGTGTCTTTACTATGACTCCGATGATTGCGGATGCTTGATGGAGTGTTGCTTTTGAGTTATCTGCTCAGTACTCATGCGCATGCATTGCGCTAAGATACGTTTTATGTATTGCTGATTTCGGAGCCCCGATGACTTGGAATTTGTGTTGGAATATTTTAGTATTTGGGGGTTTAAATTTTAAATTCGGGGACCGAATTTCTTTAAGGGGGGTAGATTGTAACGTCTTCAAAATAATAAAATATGATTTTTGGGAAATTTTATAATTTAATATTATTTTAATGAATATTTTAATATTCTGGTATAATTAAATACAAATAAATGGGGAAAAATTATGGAAAATTCTAAAATAAGGTATTTTATGGAATTATGCCATTTTAAAGTTTTTAAGATTAGTTATATGCTAATTTAGTGCTAATCGCGATTAAAAATCGCTAATTGGATTTTTAGCTTTTTTGTGCAAAAATGTGCACATATCATTTTCCATACTTGTTACACTTGTGTTACATTCTTTTGCCATGGCTTTCTTTTGGGTTCACTATTCAAGTGAGAAGAGTTTAGAAAAGAAAAGAAAAGAAAAGTAAAGGGTAAGTAATGATGAGAGAGAGAGAGTAGGTTGCATTGACTTTGGACCCTTTCCTTCATCATTTCCCCATCTCTTTTCTCTCTCCCCTCTCCCTTGTTGAGCTGCTGACCTCTCCCTCACTCTCCCTCTTCACTAAAATCTTAGATCCACCATGAAAATAAAGCCAAAACCCCATTCCCACTTCACAAAACTTACTCCCAAGCTCACTAGCTACACATTGAACCTAGCAAGATTGGATTTGGAGGACTTTGAGCAACTCAAGAATTTTCTTGAGTTGCCAAAGGAGGAAATTTCTGCACCTATTAGAGTAGTATTTCAATTCCTTGTGCATCTATTCTAGTTTCATATCGATATTGTGATGTTTATGGATTTTAGAGAATTCAAGTTAGGGTTTAGGGTAAAACTGAAATTTAAGATGGAATTGAGGATTTAGGTGACCTTAGAATCCTTTGTGTGATGCTAATTTGGACCCGAACCTGAACTTGAAAACAGAATACGGAATTACGGAATCGATATCGCGGAAAACGGTAAATCTGGAAGTGTTGTGGAATCTGCTATCACCCCGAGACCCCTAAAATAAAACTGAGTTGACAGTGAGATGTGCAGGCACCAGAGAACCACCACCCCAAACCCTAGCCCCCAACTCCATTTCCAGGCCGCCAATTATCCCATTCTGGCCGCAATTTGCGGCCAGAGCAGGGTGGATCTGCCTCGTTTTCTTTGCTTGGCCCCATTTCCTCTTGTCTTGACCCTGGGTACTTCTAGTTTTGACTGATTCCATCTAGGGTGAAATCTGGGTTGATTTTCCTATGTTGGTGTATGATTTACGACTTGATTTAGCATGGATTTTGGTGTTTTGTGATTCATTCCTGTCGGGTGGCGTTTGGACGTCAACGACAAGTGGATATTGAACGTGTTTACATGCGAGTCGATAGGTTTTTACCTATGCGAGTAGCGTGTGCTATTTTGGTTTCCGATGTGATTTTCATGTGCTTTAGCATTGTGATATACTTGTAGGTACCCTACGAGATGTTGAGGCAAAGAAGATGAAGATGGCGACATCGGCACCGACACATGAGAAGCAAGGTGAGTAGATTTATATTTACGGGGAGAAGTCGGGTGGATGGCGTATAGCACCCCCGCAGTCCGTGGTGATGTATACGAATACGTATACACACATATATTTATTATGTGTTGTTTAGGGTTATTGATGGTAATAATGGATTATTGGTGATAATGATGTATTGGTTGAGTAGTGCAAAACCCTAGAGTAGTGGTTGCACCCACACTCACACATACACCCATACTTGCATACATTCTTCCATATATCTGTGCGCATATGATGGTGGGTATATCTACATATGGGTATGTGACTATGTGTTTATATACGGGTTTTGAGGATGATACGTGGGATTGAGATGAGTCGATGAGATTCGATTGAGGCCGTAAGATTTGGCGACATGACAGAGTTCATATTGGAGATGTGATATGATGGTAGTGATACCTGTCATGTGATGAGATATTGTGATATCGACTCAGATTTAGGTGGTTTCCATACCCCTCTCTTTTGACTTGACTGTGGGTTCGTAGTTCGCATAGTAGGCGTTAGACTAGACCCGAGTCATACCTATTTCAAAACTAACGAATCGGAGATATTTTAAAGATAAGCAAAAGGGTTTATACGGATATTTAAAAAGGCACATCTTTTCTTAAAACACCGTAGCCCTTATTTTACCAAAAGCCCTGATTCGTCTTATTTCAAAAGGCAAGGTTGCATGATATATCTTTTGAGGTAGGTTCTCTACTGTTGCGTTGACTACTCGATTCCGCACATTCATGCTTTTTGCATTGCATTGCTTGTATTGTTGATATATTTCAGTCATTCTGTTAGGACACCAGCACCATTATCGATGATGCGTATGTTCCACGTACACTGTTGCCGGCTCACACACTTCATCATCGATAATTGCCATGTCACTACACTGTAGTACTGTTGCATTCCGGATATGACCCTTGCATGACATATTGATATTCATACCTTTCTGCTATATGTCGCATACATGCTGCTTTCTGATTATACGCATTGAAATATGCTGTTTCCATGATATTTCCGGTTTTTGGGAACCGTGGGTGTTTCAAAGAGGATATGTAATTGTTTTAAAAACCCGGTTACCCGTGATATGATATTTCAGTGCGTCCACCATGTGTTTTCTCGGTGCTGAGAGCGACATGTGAAACCTGATTCGAGGAGGCGGATGAGGCCGATTGCGGGTACATGGTGGACCCGGTATGGTTCCCCGGGGCAAGAAATGTTTTTCGTGGAGTAGACGATGAGCCTGGCAGGGTGGCGAGTACCTACCGGTGATTTACTGGACCTGGTGGTTATCCGGAGGATACTGACCAGAGTCGATAGATGGATATGGGCGTACTGCCGGGGCCGAGGGCCGATACCGCAGACAGAGCCTGTGGGCCGATCCGGTCTGACGGAGCCCGATATATGAGCATTTACGGGCCGATGTTGGGCACAGTTTTCATGATGTTTTCGAGTGCCGATGCTGGGCACTCCGGTTCCATGATTTTGACGTGTCGCGAGGGACACAGGTGGTTTATATCCTCATATTTCCATGCATATGCTTTATGATATTTACATGCATGATGGTTATTGTCATTGGGTGACGAGTGGACGGGATCCACGTACATGCAGATTGATTTCATTGATTGTACCTCACATTTTTGATATGCTATTACCTGAGGCACTGGCACGAGCATTTGGCATTACACTCATGTATAGAGATTACATTGCCAGTTTAGCATGTTTCAGTCTTATTCATATTGAGGTTTATATATATCTGATCGTATTGACCTAGGATGGGTCATGCATTCGATCTCTGCTTGTAGATATTTTCTATTCACGAGTTGGCAACTCACCCCCGTTGTGCCACAGTCCTTGCAGGTTTTTGCCGTACAGATTCCATAGCGGCAATTCTGGCACACTGCTTCCATATGGGTGACTTGCGTTGGTAGGTGGGTTCTTTTGTATCAGAACCGCCATTGCTCCTGTATTATTTATTGTATCTAGTCCTTCCATCAACCAAAACTTGTATATTGTTTCAGACTTAGAAAACAGTGTTGTATTATTTCGACCTTAGAGTCGCGCTTGTAGTATTACGGTTTTCTGGCTGTTTTGAGTTTCTTTTTGGCTTTTGATCCTCGCCCTTTGGCATTGTATATTATTATTGCTTGCGTGGTTGTGACCGTACTTTGACGAAGAGCTAGCTCCCGCTTGGGGATGCCTTTTATCATTTCATATATTATTCTTATTGTACCCCGTTTGGGGCCAGTTTTTACAAAGAAAACTCTGCCGAAATTTTCAGGAAAGGTCACACATTTTAAAAATACACATTCGGCTTAGTTATTTAAAAACTTTGATTTTTGAAACATGTTTTCCTTACTTTTCAAAACCAGTTTTCCTTATTTACTCTTTAAATGGTTTTAGATTGCTGGGCTTTTGGCTTACTTGGATCAGATGGGGTCCTATAGACTTCATATGGTTCAAGGACCAGTCATGTGCTCTTTCGGGTCGTGACAGGTTTGTTGAGGTTTACTGATAAGTGTTATTAGTAGTTTCTCGATCTGTTATAGACCATTCATCGGCACGACTTGTTGAGTTATTGGGGTCGATGTTACCATCCCTAGACTCGATATGCAACATATCAGACGAAGAGACCGGACTGTACGGTAGTGTTGTCGGTTGGCTCGACGGGAGTTGTAACAGGTTCGCTTGTTTTTGTAACATTTCCAAATAATAAAATATTATTTTTGGGAATTTTTATAATTTAATATTATTTTATTGAATATTTTAATAATTCGGTATAATTAAATACAAATAAATGGGGAAATTTTTTGGAAAATTCTAAAATAGGGTAAATTATACAATTATGCCATTTCTAAGTTTAATTTATTAGTTATATGCTAATTTAGTGCTAATCGCGATTAAAAATCGCTAATCGGTTTTTAGCATTTTTTTGTGCAAAACATGCACATATCACTTTTTTCACACTTGTGCATTTTCTTGCCATGGTTCACTTTGGGTTTACTATTCTTGGGAGACGGATTTTGATAGAATAAGAAAAAGAAAAGAGAAAAGAATAAAGAAATGAGGTATGGTGAGAGAAAGAAAGGTATGGGTTTTCTTTCACTTTGGACTTAGCTATTCTCTTCATCCCTCATTCATTTTCCCTCCCTCTCCCTCCATTGCTGCTGCTGCTCCTGCACCTCACCTCCCTCCCCTCTTCAAGCCCTCTAAACACCTCTAAAACAACTCCAAAACCCTACCCCCATTTCATAAAAAGTGTGCACAAGCTCAAGATCTACACTTGGAGCTAAAGAAGCAAGGATTTTGGCAACTAGGGGCAACTCAAGAAAATTCTTGAGTTGCCAAATGAGTTATTTGCTGAACCATTTGCTTAGTTTTAGTGTTACTTATGCCCCTATGTTTAGATTGAACCAATATTGTTTGATATTGTGGAGTTAAGGAAAACCTAGTTAGGGTTGTGAAGAATTTTGTGTTGTATTGTGAAACTGAGCTCAGTAGAGGTGATACTATCATCCTAGTGCATGAATTGAGACCCAAACCTGAGACTTAAGACCCGAATTACGGATTTAGAAACAGATATCGGGGAATTTGTGTCTTGTGTTTTACCTCGACTATTTGGCGTTTATACGACGATATAGAGGAATTATTGATGGTTTTGAAGGTGTGCCATAGGTTCTAACCTATATGCCCCTTATCGTGTCGTTTTGGGATTCGTATGCCGTTTTAGTTTTGAATTGGTTTTAATGCGCATATACGACACTTTGATGTGTAGGTACCCCATGAAGACTTCGGACCGACAAGCAAACTCGTGGTGACATCGACAGATAAAGACGCAAGGTGAGTAGATTATATCTACAGGGGGAAGTCGGGTGGATGGCGTATAGCACCCCCGCAGTCCGTAGTTGTTATATTATATATAATAGTTAGGTGTATTATGGATAGTGTAGGGTTAGAAGTGACTAGTGTTGTTCATAGTCGCGAACCCTAGAATAGATTTACACCTACACACACACCCTTGCATATTCCTTATATTTACACTGTGTTGATGATGATATTGGATGACATTGGAGATGAGTCGATGGTTTGGGCATTGTGCCATGAGATCGGTGATTTGATATGATTCGTATTTGGGATATGACATGTGATTCTTGCGGGCTTTGGATGTGTGTTTACCCCCGCATTCATGCTTTATAGATGGTATCGATTTGTACTAGACTTAGATCAGTACCCCAGATTATGTGTTATGATGATAAGGATACCTGATATCTGATGAAAGGAATGTGATATTGACCCGTACCCAGCTATTGGGATGCCGTACGACGATTTACCGTACAAGCCTATATTGATGATAGATCCGCACTCATGACTCGAGGATGTCTTACGATATACTGTATCGTACGCGATATTATTGAGGCGGGATCACCGACTATTATATCTATATATATATCGACTCAGATTTAGGTGGTTTCCATACCTCTCCCGATTGACTTGATACTTAGATCTGTAGTTTGCATAGTAGATTCTTCACTGTGGTGTTGATTATTTGATTTCCGCATATTCATGCTATTCGCATTGCTTGCATATGTTTATTGCTATATTATTATCATGCTGTTAGGACACCAGCACCATTATCGATGATGCGTATGTTCCACGAACACTATTTGCCGGCTCACACACTTCATCATCGATAATTGCCATGCCACTACACTGTAGTAATGTTGCATTCATGATATGATTCTTGCATGGCATATTGTACACTTATACCTATATACATACATAGATGATTCTGACTTGATTAGAGATTTGGAACCGCAAGATATTATTCAAAACTGATTCATTTTAAAAGAGCGGTTTCCCTCGACATGTGCACATTACTATTCCATGTTGCATGACTTCTGATATGCTTACCTTTCTTTACATGTCGCATACATCATGTTTTGATTATACGCATTGAGATATGTTGTTTCCATGATATTTCTGGATTTGGGAACCGTGGGTATTTCAAAAGAGAATATATAATTTTTTTTAAAACCCGGTTACCCTTGCTATGATATTTCAGTGCGTCCACCATGTGTTTTCTCAGTGCTGAGAGCGACATGTGAAACCCGATTCGAGGAGGCGGATGAGGCCGATTGCGGGTACATGGTGGACCTGGTATGGTACCCCGGGGCGAGAACGGTTTCGCTGTGTAGTAGACGGTGAGCCTGGCTGAGGGACTACTACCTACCGGTGATTGGTTGGACCTGGCGGTTATCCAGAGGATACTGACCAGAGTCGATAGATGGATATGGGCGTACTGCCGGGGCCGAGGGCCGATTCCGCAGACATAGCCCGTGGGCTGATCCGGACTGACGGAGCCTGATAGATGAGGATTTACGTGTCGATGCTAGGCACGGGTTTCATGATGTTTTCCATGATTTGATTATATCCTCATACTTACATGCATGATGTTTATTGTCATTGGGTGACGGGTGGACGGGTTCCACGTTTATTGTTATTGGATGATTGGTGGACGGGTTCCACGTTTATACAGACTTGATCACATACAGACTGGATTTACATTGATCATAGTTCATGCAGACATACCTTATACTGATGACATGTTATTTCCTGAGTACTTGGCACTATATACATGTTTAGATGTTACATTGCCACCTTATCATGCTTCAGACGTACTCTTGTGGTTTATATTTTACTGATCGTATTGACCTAGGATTATGTCTTGCTTTCGGTTTCTGCTTGTAGATATTTCTATTCACGAGTTAGCAACTCACCCCTGTTGTGCCACAGTTCTTGCAGGTTTTGCCGTAGAGGTTCCATTGCGGCATTTCTGGCACACTGCTTCCTTGCGGGTGAATTGCATTTGGTAGGTGGATTCTTTTACATCAAGAACCACCATTGTACTTGTATTATTCATTGTATCTAGAATTCCATCAACCAAATCTTGTGTATTGTTTATGAATCAGACACTAGTGATGTATTATTTCGACCTTAGAGTCGCGCTTAGTAGTGTTTCAGTTTTCATGCTTATCTGGGTTTCTTTTGAATTTTGATCCTCGCCATTCGGTGTTGTATAGTATATTGCTTGTTGTTTATTTATCCTTAAAATGGTTTTAGATTTCTGGGCTTTTGGCTTACTTGGATCAGATGGAGTCATATAGACTTCATATGGTTCTAGGGCCAGTCACGTGCTCTTTCGGGTCGTGACAGTTTTCTTCTGATCGCTCAATACCCGGGTGGCCGTTACGTTTAGCTGACCGCTTGCGGCTTGTAGGTATTTGATATGATCATTACCTACTGTCGGCGTATTGACGAGTCTCAGAGTCCCACAATGAAGTTTCCTGGCTCAGGCGAAAAGATGTGGTGTGCATATGAGAAATGCGCGGAGACCCGATTAAATACGGATATGTGATACCATATATTAATCAGGCTTTTTCTATTGGTCGGGTCGTATGTGATATGACCGGTTTGCAGAATCAAGTGTTGATTTAAGAAATGACTTTTAGATTAATTCTTTAATCAAACTCTTTTTCTATTTTTGTATGCATGCATGTATGCACATGATGATGTGCATGGATACATACATACATACATTGTATCATGGTTGTTGATACATGTTTGGTGGCAATGCAAGACTTAATTACATTGTAGTATTATCTATTTATTTATCATTTAGTAAAAGAGAAAGGATAATTCACACAAGGTTTATACTTATCATCTTTGACCATGCTTCAACGACCATTTAACCTTGAGTTAATTATCCTTTCATCTTTAACCCATTTGATAAAAATCTAGATGATTCTAACCATGGTTGAAGTGAGAAAGGATTAACATATATTATTCTTTTCTCATTTCAATTATTCTCACTCTCATATCTTTTCTTTTGTGAAAAAGCTTAGCCACCATCTTCTTTTTCCTCTCTTGATAATTTTCTTAAGTGAGGTTGATAAAAAGAAAGAGTTTTGATTATAGAATACAAACCACATCATCATACTACACACACCTAGCCGGTTTGTGTAGGGTGTTTGCTTTACTTCATTCACATATCGAGTAAAGCAAGGAGCTTTGGGCAAAGGAGCTTCGGGTGGATCGTCGTGGACTTAGAAGACCTCAAGCGAACCTTTTTCCAACCTTCAAGTAGCCAAGGAGTCTAGCGTAGGGAGCTACAAAGGTTGTACTCTGAAAACCCTAGCATTTATTACTTGTGATGTTGTCTTTGTAATGAAACCTTAATTTTCTAGTGATGATTCTTTGTATGTTCACTTAGCACCTTAAAAAATTTGATTTTGAGACATGTGATGTTCCAAACCCTTCATGAGGTGCTAAGTAAACCTAACATTGGTATCAGAGCCGACCTAGAGCTTTAGGCGACACTTTAGCGAAGTTAAAACTCCGATCGAACCTAAAATACGGTTTTTTCAACCCTCTCTGGACAAATTTTGAAACTGTGTTATTTTCAGAATTAAAAATACGTAAAAAATTCAGCAGGGAATTCTAAGAACTTCTGTAAAACACGAAGCCATAAGCCGTACAAGCCGCCGCGGAACCGCGGCCATACCTTGCTTGGGCCGCGGCTACGCGGCCGTACAGATGCTTTATGGCCTCGTATTTATACAGTAAAGTCTAGACCTGCTTGTTTACATTTTTGGGTATTTTTAATCTGATTCAAGTGTTGAATGTTCTGGGGATTGTTTTGGATTCGGTGATTCGATCGGAATTTTAATTTCGTGCCTTTTTCGGATAATTTAGAAAATATTAAAAAGTTCAAACGGATATCATTAACTCACTTTTTCCCGGCACGAAAATTTTTCAAGTGTTGAATTTTTTTCTCGACTTTAAATCATTCGGAAATACGTGCAAGTTTTGTGGTGGACCCTCTAGAAGAACACAAACCTTAACTAGATTATGTGACCGTCTGAACTGCCTCTAAACCTTAGGGTTTGGGGCAGTACGGCGTGCCACATGTGAGGCGTTGGCTTGACCCTTCTACGTCTGGACCGCTGCTACTTTGACACATTCCGGGTTTTTTGAACTCCGCTCAAGTGTTGAGCTTTAGGAAATTTTGGGTATTTGATTATTCGATCAAAATGTTTAATAATGTCTATTTATCTGGAATGTGATACAATATATAGAATTCATATAGTTAGGCATGAAATGCGAAGTATGTGATATTTCGGATTTACGATGTCTAAAGAGAATGTGGATTCCAAATGTTGTAGTTTTACACTTTCTTTTCTGTGACCGTAAGTGTAGTATGTCGCTTATCGCCGGTTTCGTTGCTATACATCAACGACAATCGGCGTACGCATACTTACTTACGTTGATAATATATGATATTATGTGTTGCTGAGATATGATGTGCAGGATTGTCACGATTGAATAGCCGGTTTTTTTTATGTGAGATGAGAGTTTTATTTTCATTCATGTAAAATTCAAATGTAATGTAATATTCTTTTATTTGGGGCACTTCCGGGTTGAGGTTGATGTCACCAGTGTTGTATATTATTTACTTTTCCGCATTAGGATAGACCCAAGGAGGGGAGCACAAGTGACTCAGTTCTGGGGTTCAGTGGGAGGCCATCTCGAGGAGTCGAGACCGGGTCTCCTAAACTCCAGGATTGGTAGGGTCGCTTGCCGCTCTCGTAGGGGTCTAGGGGTGTGGGCTCGGCTATTCATCACGACTGTGGAATCCGTATTTTCTATTGTTGGCTAAATACTAAATACGGACGTCCTAATATATCCCACATTATATCTGTGTTTCTGCTGCCTGTGTTCTGTGATATCTGAGACGAATGATATATTATATATGAGATATATAGTAGACGTTGCTTATGTTTTACACCCGCGCTAATCCCGTCCCGGTATGCCGTTAGTTAAGTAACCTAATGGTGCATAACGGAACATTATGGCGAATGCGGATGACATAAGCGTACGTTGTATTTTCGTTTCTTTTCTGTAATTGGCTTAAGGACTTAAATGATGGGACTATATTAATATGATTAATGTAAAGAAAATAAACCTAAAAAGATGTTGTAGAATCGGATTTGAAAACCACTCGACTCTTTATGAAAAAGCTACATTTCAAAACTGCGGAGCTCAAGCCACTCCTTTTGAAAACCATTTGATTCTATGACGATATCAAGTTCAAAGCGTTAAAGATTTTATTAAAAATCATCCGCAACCCTCCTTCATTTTAGGAAGTAGAGTACTTAGTATTCGTGCTACGTTTGTTGACTATAGTTAAGGCGTAGTGTACGGTAGCTAAGTGATGTCTTCCTACACTGCATATGATGCAGATTAATTAGGACATTCATGCGACTTTGTTGACCATAGTTAAGGGTCAAATAAGTGGGTCTAATTAATCAAGAAATGACGGGTAGAACTTGACTGGTACTTATGATTTGTTGACCATAGTTAAGGTCATAGGTACTAGGGGTAAAAACCGCATCGGGAATTTCAAGTGTTGAGATTTGCAATGAGATTGCATACCTTCCATATGATGGTTGGATCCCGATCCCACTGTGGGTAATAGTTGCTCCCAGGAGAGTTTTGCAGTTTACAATTAGCTAACTCATTAGGTGTCTAGAAAGGTGTTAACAGGGCTACGCCTCTGGGAAAACGAGGTTTACTTTAATTAGGTCGGTGCGAAAGCACGGGGAACCTCCCTCAAGTACCGACACTGGCCTGGCTGAACGGTTAGCGAAGTTGTAGACTGTAATTAATCCTGGCTAGTTTTCTTTTTAAGGTTTGAAAGAAAAAACTTGATTAAAGCAGTGGGAGACATCGATTAGACAAGATAATAACCAATCTGATCTTTGCAAGAGCTTTCGCTGAGTGTATTCTTTTCTCTCTCTTAATGGCAGATACCAATGACTGGACTCAAGCTTCTACTAGATAAAAATAAACTGAATGGGACCAATTATAAAGACTGGCTGAGGAATCTGAAAATAGCCTTGACTTATGATAAAGTATCATATGTCCTCACGGCTTCAGCCCCGCCCGTCCCAGGTCCAAAATCCTTAGTTGCGGACAAAGAAGTCTGCAAGACATGGGACGCTGACTGTGACACAGCCAAATGCCTCGCGCTTGCATCGATGGACAACACACATCAAAAGCAGCACCAGAATATGGACATTCAAGCCATATTCCTCCATACAAAGGAGTTGTATGGAGAGCAATCCCGCGTATTACGATAAGAAGCATCAAAGAAATTGTTTCAGATGCGAATGGCCCCTGGCACACCAGTAGGAGACCATGTTCTGAAGATGATAGCTCTCATAGAAGAGCTTGAGGACCTCGGATGGACGATGGACAATGAACAATATACGGATATTATTCTGCAGTCCCTCCCCTCCACCTTTGCTCAATTCATAGTTAACTTCAACATGCACAACATGGAGAGGGAACTACCTGAACTCCTTAATATGTTAAGGAGTGCAGAGAGCACACCAAAATCAGTGAAAACTCCCGTTTTGACTGTTGGACAATCATCCTCTTCTCGCCCAAAGGCTAAGGCCAAAGGAAAGAAAAAGAAGAAGCCCACCAATCCTAAGGGTGGAGTTAAAAAGGTTAAGGGGAAGGAAAAGTCCAAAGCTGGAGAATCGGGAAAGGGGAATGTTTTCATTGCCACAAAACAGGACGTTGAAAGCGCAACTGAACCGAGTACTTAAATCTCAAGAAGAAGCATGGGGATGCTTCCGCTTCAGGTGAGTTTGTGACAG
Source organism: Agapanthus africanus (assembly GCA_030015575.1). Lineage (NCBI taxonomy): Eukaryota > Viridiplantae > Streptophyta > Magnoliopsida > Asparagales > Amaryllidaceae > Agapanthus > Agapanthus africanus. Next base: position 327,776,657 of record JASDDO010000031.1, read on the forward strand.
AAAACTGTTTTTCAATAAACTCTGCTTCGTGGGTATTAGATACCGGTTAAGGTTCTCACATTTTCAATTCTATGCAGGGGCTGAGAAATAGCAAGGTTTTGAAGACAGGTGACCATACTCTCCGCATTGGAAATGGTTCCAATGTACATACGGTCGCAGTGGGAGAGTATCATTTGGGGTTGCCATCTGGTTGTATATTGGTTTTGAACCCATGTTATTTTGTACCAAGTATGCTTTTTAATATAATATATGTTTCTTTGTTAGACAATGAAGTATATAATTTTGTATTGCAGAACAATGTTATGAACATTCACCTGAATCAAATGTTGGTTGGGTATGGTACGCTTAATAACGGGATATACGTCCTAAATCAACACACAGTTTTCAGCATACAACACACTAATAAAAGAAAACTTTCAGAAATAAATGAAGCTTTTCTTTGGCACTGTAGACTTGGTCATATTAACGAAACAAGACTAAAAAAGTTACACAAAGATAGATATTTAAACCCTTTTGAATATAAATCTTATGCGACTTGCCAGTCTTGTATCAAGGGTAAAATGACCAAAACTCCATTTACCGGACACAGACAAAGAGCTACCCAGCTCCTAGGACTCATACATAGTGATGTATGTGGGCCAATGTCTACACAAGCTAGAGGCGGTTTTTCTTACTTCATTACTTTCACTGACGATTTCTCAAGATTCGGTCATGTATTTTTATTAAAGCACAAATCCGAAGCTTTCGAGAAATTCACTGAATATAAACAAGAAGTAGAAAAACAAACCGGCTTGAGTATCAAAATGCTTCGATCAGATCGAGGTGGGGAGTACCTCAGTACAGAATTTGCAAACTTCCTAAAAGAGAATGGGATTCTCTCTCAGCTCACTCCTCCTTACACACCACAGCACAACGGTGTGTCTGAACGACGGAACCGGACCCTATTAGATATGGTCCGTTCCATGATGAGTGATGCTGAGTTACCTGTCTCATTTTGGGGGCATGCATTGGAGACTGCAGCGTTTCTACTGAACAGGGTTCCAACCAAAACCGTGTCTACCACGCCATATGAGTTATGGCATGAGAAGAGACCATCTCTTAAGAGAATTATGATTTGGGGTTGCCCGGCCTATGTTAAAAAGAAGAATCCGGACAAACTCGAGACACGGTCAGTCATGTGTAACTTTGTGGGATATCCAAGGAACTCTTATGGATATCTATTCTACCACAAAGAGGAACAAAAGGTGTTTGTTTCTCAGTATGCCACATTCTTAGAAAAAAAGTTTTTCACAGATAAAGATGATGGCAATGTGGTAGATCTAGAAGAGGTTCTAGAGACACAAACTACAAATGACGACTTGGTTGAACCGGCTGCTGCAATAGAAACTAAGGAACCTCGGCCACTCCGTAGGTCTGGTAGGACTTCTCGCCCACCGGAGAGGTACTACGGTTTCCTCATTGATGGTGACAGAGAAGACTGCATCATGGAGGATGATGATCCTACCAGTTTTCAGCAAGCTATCACGAGTGGAGACTCTGTGAAGTGGCTGGATGCCATGAGATCCGAAATGGAGTCTATGTACACCAACAAAGTATAGACTTTGGATGTTGTACCCCCTGGGGTAAAACCTGTGGGGTGCAAATGGATCTTTAAAAGAAAGATTGGTGTAGATGGGCAGGTAGAGACCTTTAAAGCAAGACTTGTAGCGAAGGGTTTTCGTCAAAGACCAGGTTTGGACTATGACGAGACTTTTTCACCCGTAGCCATGCTTAAATCCATTCGGATCCTACTTGCTATTGCTGCTCACTACGACTATGAAATCTGGAAGATGGACGTTAAAACAACATTTCTAAATGGGGATTTAGAAGAATGCGTTTATATGGATCAGCCAGAGGGCTTCATTGACAGTGGGAGCAGCGGGAAAGCATGTAGATTTCTTAAATCCATATATGGGTTAAAGCAGGCATCACGGAGTTGGAACATCTGTTTCGATGATGTTATCAAAGAGTTTGATTTCATCAAAAATCCAGATGAACCTTGTGTTTATAAAAAGGCTGTAGGGAGAACTGTCACATTCCTCGTATTGTACGTGGATGACATTCTTCTGATAGGAAATGACATTCCTATGCTACAGTCGGTCAAATCTTTCTTATTACTAAGGTTCTCTATGAAGGACCTGGGTGATGCCACATACATTCTGGGCATAAGGATCTATAGGGATAGATCCAAAAGGTTATTGGGATTGTCCCAAACCAGGTACATTAACACCATCCTAAAAAGGTTTAGTATGGAAGACTCTAAGCGGGGTGCCTTACCCGCTTGCCATGGGGTCACTCTCTCCAAGGACTCTTGCCCAAAGACCGATGAAGAGAGAGCTCGCATGAGCATTATACCCTATGCTTCTGCAGTAGGATCTATAATGTATGCGATGTTATGTACACGCCCAGATGTAGCTTATGCACTTAGTATTGTAAGCAGGTATCAATCCAACCCAGGGGAGAATCACTGGATAGCTGTGAAGAACATTCTTAAGTACTTACGAAGGACTAAAGAATTGTTCTTGGTGTATGGTAATGGAGATCTCCAAATGGAGGCCTTTACCGATTCGAGCTTCCAGAGCGATAAGGATGACAACAAATCTATCTCAGGGTTTGTATTTACCCTCAATGGAGGGGCGGTAAGTTGAAAGAGTTCCAAACAGGATACCGTTGCAGACTCTACGATGGAAGCTGAGTACATTGCTGCAAATGATGCCGCCAAGGAATCCGTCTGGATGAGGAAGTTCGTCTCGGAGCTAGGAGTAGTTCCAACCATTATTGATCCAATACTATTGTATTGTTGTAATAATGGGGCTATGGCGTTAGCCAAGGAGCCCAGGTCCCATCAGTGGTCCAGACACATCCTGAGGCGCATTCATTTGATCCGGGAGATTGTAGATCGCCGCGAGATCGAGATTAGGAGAGTAGACACAAAGGATAACGCCGCGGATCCACTCACCAAGGCCCTCCCTCAGCCGCAGCATGAGCGACTTTTTGAGATGTTGGGTATGAGATACGCCAATAACTGGCCTTAGTGCAAGTGGGAGATTATTGGATATATGTATGCCCTAGAGGCCATTATATGATAGTGGATGTATTTATACATGTATATATATATATTCAGTGTACATTCTTGCTCGACATGATGGTATGCTATCTGGTTCTTCTTTATCTGATATGTTGATTTGATCATGCTTTTATTCATTCACACATGTTGATAAAGCCCTGAGGATATTGACTTGACTACTGTGATTATGATAGAGATCATACTAGCGGGACATCTGTAGTTTATAAGCATATCCTGGAATGTCCCTAGTCGTAGGAGTATCGAGACGGGGCATCGATATACCAGAGTAGACTAGCGTATATGATACTAGACCCATATGATGGGCGATGGATGTTCCCACATTCATCGATGTTTGACATTGAGATCGTATACGGGTGCTCAGTGGTGACTGGGTACACTGGACGGACTCGCCGAGAACTCCTATATGGAATTATATCTATCGTCGGATAGCAGTTCTTAGGTGACATTGGTGCAGGTTAGTCTGTAGACCCGAGATCGTCATAGAGTCTTGTGTGTTCTCGCACTGTACTTTGATTACCACCCTACCACGGCACTACTGAGTCGTGCAAACAGGTGGCCGTTGGGTACAGTCCTGAGACACACGAAGGCGATGAGCGATAGGAGGGGTTTCGTCTCTCCCGGTATTGGGAGTTGATGCTGTGCTGTGCTGTGCTCGATAGGCTATATCAGTAAGTCCCTGGCCAGGGCTGTTGAGGTTTACTGATAAGTGTTATCAGTAGTTTCTCGATCTGTTATAGACCATTCATCGGCATGACTTGTTGAGTTATTGGGGTCGACGTTACCATCCCTAGACTCGATATGCAGCATATCAGACGAAGAGACCAGACTGTACGGTAGTGTAGCCGGTTGGCTCGACGGGAGTTGTAACAGGTTCGCTTGTTTTCTTCTGATCGCTCAATACCCGGGTGGCCGTTACGTTTAGCTGACCGCTTGCGGCTTGTATGTATTTGATATGATCATTACCTACTGCCGGCGTATTGACGAGTCTTAGAGTCCCACAATGAAGTTTCCTGGCTCAGGCGAAAAGATGTGGTGTGCATATGAGATATGCACGGGGACCAGATTAAATACAGATATGTGATACCGTATATTAATCGGGCTTTTTCTATCGGTCGGGTCGTATGTGATATGACCGGTTTGCAAAATCAAGTGTTGATTTAACAAATGAATTTTAGATTAATTCTTTAATCAATCTCTTTTTCTATTTTTCTATGCATGCATGTATGCACATGATGATGTGCATGGATATATACATACATACATTGTATCATGGTTGTTGATACATGTTTGGTGGCAATGCAAGATTTACATTGTAGAATTATCTATTTATTTATCATTTAGTAAAAGAGAAAGGATAATTCACATAAGGTTTATACTTATCATCTTTGACCATGCTTCAACCACCATTTAACCTTGAGTTAATTATCCTTTCATCTTTAACCCATTTGATAAAAATCTAGATGATTCTAACCATGGTTGAAGTGAGAAAGGATTAACATATATTATTCTTTTCTCATTTCAATTATTCTCACTCTCATATCTTTTCTTTTGTGAAAAATCTTAGCCACCATCTTCTTCTTCCTCTCTTGCTAATTTTCTTAAGTGAGGTTGATAAAAAGAAAGAGTTTTGATTATAGAATAAAAACCACATCATCATACTACACACACCTAGCCGGTTTGTGTAGGGTGTTTGCTTTACTTCATTCACATATCGAGTAAAGCAAGGAGCTTTGGGCAAAGGAGCTTCGGGTGGATCGTCGTGGACTTAGAAGACTTCAAGCGAACCTTTTTCCAACCTTCAAGTAGCCAAGGAGTCTAGCGTAGGGAGCTACAAAGGTTGTACTCTGAAAACCCTAGCATTTATTACTTGTGATGTTGTCTTTGTAATGAAACCCTAATTTTCTAGTGATGATTCTTTGTATGTTCACTTAGCACCTTAAAAAATTTGATTTTGAGACATGTGATGTTCCAAACCCTTCATGAGGTGCTAAGTAAACCTAACACAAAGTCCATGTTCCAAATCTCGATGGTTCTTAGATATCTTGGAGATCATCTCAACATTCGTCTCATTACAGCAGACACAACATCAACAAATCAGAGCTGCGGCAAAAAAGTTCCCAGTTCCATGAATCGACGATGCACAGAAAACCGAAAGTCAACCAAACCTGGTCCTTGCGGAACACGGCTTATGTCAATCCTGACCCCGTGGGAAGAATCCAGAGCTATTCCTGGTTTTGTGGAACACGGTTATGTCACTTCTGACCCCGTCGGAAGCATCCAGAGCGGAGCCTGGTCCTGTAGAACAAGGCTAATGTCACTTCTGACCCCGCGGGAAACATCCAGAGCAACCCTTGACTTCGTGAAATGCATATAAAGTCAACCCCTGACACCGTATGGCCAATGTCAATGTAATGCCTTGAAAAGTCATTTTGGTGTTTTCCTGAAAATCGGTGAAAATTCGGTATTTTTCCGAAAACCGTTCTTTTTGTTATTTTGCAGTTTAGGACTAATTATACCTAAAATGGATAGGTAATTGCTTGTTTTTAGTATCAAATGAGTTAAATATGAAATTCTGGTCGTTTAAAAAGTTTCCCTAATTTTTCAATTTTTTTATATTATTTTAAGCCGGTAAGAAAATACATTAAATTAGCGATAAATACAAATTTAATTGGGCTAAATTTAGGCTCTAAATTAATGTTAATTAAAATCTAGTTGTAACATAAATTTTTAGTATTTTATTTAGATTTTTAACTAATTTTTATTATAGAAAACGAAATTTATTGAATTTAAGCTTAAACTTGCAATTTTTGACTTGTAGGGGGTCTTTTTGCATAAAATTTCTTTTGTAAAACCCCTCCCTCTCTTCCCTCAGCCCTAGGCCGGCCCATTTCCAGCAACCCAAGAAAAAAAAATGGTTTCCTCTTTGACTTCATTTTTGTGTAGAAAAGAGGTTTTTTTTTAACGATTTTGGATTTTTTTTATTAGGTATGGTCTTTTGGTGGGTTGGTAGGAGTTGACCAAGACTTTCCCACACACCCCACACCCTCCCCTCTCCCTCTACTGGCCGAAAATTGCTGCAGTAGCCCCCTTCATCTTTGTTCTTTCCTTTTTCTTCAAAAATTCATTAAGTTTGCTCCAAATTTCAAGCAAAAACTCACAAATTAAACCCCATTCTTCATCCCTTTTTCCTTCACCTCCCTTGCTTGGATCATGATGCTAGGAGGCCATCAATTGAAGCAACTTTTTTCTTTCTAGATCCATAGATTTGAGTTATAATTTCTACTCTTTTAAGTTAATATGGGTAGAATTCTTTAATCTAGTTGTTTAGTGTTAATTTAGTGCTATTTTCATTCTAGTGTTGTTTAAAGTTAATGGTTGAGTTAGCTAGGGTTTCTTGAAACCATTATTTAGTTAATTAAAGCTAATTAGCTATCTAGTTGTTTGCTAATCTAGGTTAATGAGGTTACTTTATTGGTGTGGGCTTCAAATTAGTGTTAATTTGGTATTGTCATGTTTAGTTTTGGATTGAAATTGCTAATTATGAAAATCAAGAAAGGTTTTGTTTATGGAAATTCGGTTTTTAAGCATTGCTAATGGTTTAAAACTAATGTAGTGGCTATCTATGGTTAACTTGGGTGTTTGCGCGAGGTTGTGTGCACTTTATCGCAAATCCGCGAAGTTTGCACGATTTTGGATGTCTTTTGTGCTTACTAGTTTTTATTAAATTTTTGTGCTGAGGTATTTGCGATGACTTTTAGGATGAGTGAGTGCGGATTTTTGAGTGTTCGGGTTTCAGTTTTTCCGGGCGACCTAATCGACGATTCTAGTTAGTTTTGTGATTTTCGCGTGCGTTCCGCGCACCTTGTGCACGTTGTGCCTAGCTTGTGAACGTAGATATTCTCGTTCGGGATTTGCGTTGTTTCATGATATGTAACCTTATGTCTTGTATTGATGTAAATTCCAGGTTCGGTCGCGGAGGCTTCGGATGCGGCACGAAAAGGGAAAGCGGTGATCAGACGTAGCTAGCTGAGGATTTCTGTGAGTAGATGTAACATCTACGGGGGACTATCGTTGGATGGAGCAAGTCACCCGATAGTTTTAGTAGCTTAAAAAGATTCTTAGTAATGTTAGTAATTAGGGGTGTAATACTTGTATGATTACTTGCTACATTCATGCCTTATATCGACATTTGCGAACCCATTCTATAGGACACCTGCACCATTGCCAGGGTTTTTATATACAGCACGAGCACTATTCATGCTTACACCCACGCCCTGGTAATTGCCATGCCACCACACTAGATAACCTATAAATTGAAACCTTTTACTATAATTGATACTTAAACTTGTGCTATTGCCTTTAATTCCTTAAAATGAAATCGTAGGATTGCTATTCATGTGCATATACCTCATCATATTATTTGTTCATGCCTAGTCTATTAATCACACATCGCAACTTGATTATTGATACCATATGCATTCATTATAATTGACATATGCACTTATGAGGATTTCTTGAGATTCTATGATATTTCTGGATTTCGGGGGAAAGCCGCAAAATTTCTAAACTTATTATATTTTTAAAATACGTAAATTGCGGTTTTCTAGTGATGTAAGTGTCGTCCACCATGAGTTTGCTGTGGTTTTCGAGACCCGTTTCGAGGAGTTGGATGAACTGTCTCGGGTACATGGTGGACCCGGTATGGTACCCCGGGGCAAGATGAATGTGGTGTTGACGTTGAGCCTGGCAGGGGACGGATTACCTACCGGTGACTGTTTGGCACGGCGGATATCCAGAGGATACCGACCGTGGCCGCGAGATGATGAGATTTTGATATTGAGCTGGGTCAGCTGGATGGCTGAGGCTAGAGATACTATGACATGGATATATGAGATTTGTGATAGTTTTGAGGTGTCGTTGCTGGACACAGGTTCTTGTTGATTCTATTGGTATTGTGCTGGTATTTCAAAAGAGATTCTTAAAGGGAAAAAGATGATTTCTTATACTTACATATGCGGATCACGAGTATATTTATATTGCATGCATACTTGCTAGTATAGTCGTATGGCATACATACCTGCTGTTATATCCTGCCATACCTGTATTATAGATGCTAGGATGCTTGTATGCATACTTGCGGTAGATGTTATTTATTACTCACGAGTTGGCAACTCACCCCCGTTGTGCCACAGCCTTTTGCAGGTCCGCTCCGTCAGTACAGTAGCGGCGGGCGCACTTGTTTCTTTTGCCTCCTTTGCCTGGACTCGAGGTTTTGCTCTTAGGTGGGTTATATTATTATTTTTGTACCACCTTGTATATTCCTTGTATCTAGTGCACTCCATCTACTATATCTACCCATATTGTTGTATTTTGACCTAGAGATGAGACTGTGAGATTTGTGGACTTTTTATGCTGTATTTTGGGGTCGAGCTCACTTGAGTCGACATGCTGCTTTTCTCATGCTTCCTTATGATTATTTCGCATGTTGTTGCTTTATATTGCGTGGGATTGTGACCGCCTTGTGGCGAAGAGCTAGCTCCCGCTTGGGGATGCCTTATTTGTTGGATTCATATATATTCTTGTTGTACCCATTTTGGGGGCCAGTATTTACAAAGGAGATTCTGCCGAAATTTTCGGAAAAATTTGTATTGTTCTTAAAAAGGGTTTTACATGACTTATTGATAAACTCGCTTTCCACTGATTGGATTTTCTTAACTCTTTTGCTTATTTGGTTTTGGTTTCTGGGCTTTGGCTTACTTATTTTACGGATGTCTTGAGACGTTTCGTAACTTAAGTGCCAGTCACGTTCCGTACCCTGCGGGTCGTGACAAAGTTGGTATCAGAGCGATAGGTTTTACCTTTTTGAGTGTTGGATGACCCTTGGTAGATGGAGTAAGTGACTTAAGTAGGGTAACGTAGCGTGTGTATGTCCGCGGCATACTTGCGATACGGTACTCTGCCTAAGTGACTTTAGGATATACTTGCTTGAAAATTCCTTCTTCAATTCCGTGTATCCTATGATTCTTTCCTGTACCAGTCACTATGCCGCCGAAGGCTACGAGGGCACAGAGGGCTGCCGCCCGAGGCGAGATTCGAGCTGGCTCGTCCGAGACGAGGACTGAGCAGGGGGGTATACCTACGCCTCAGGGACAGACCGATCCACCTTCCCCAGGCCGTATGGATAGGCTCGAGACTGGTATGGAGGAGTTGCGACAGATGATGGGGGGCATGCAGGAGCTACGTCAGATGGTAGGATCCCTAGTTGCAGCCAGTCGTACACCGAGGCCGGATGATGTACCTACTACATCACAGACGACCATGATACCTGCTCCTACTACTACCACCGTGGCCATTCCGGTTTCACTACAGGATTTCATGAGGCTGAGACCTCCAGTATTCACCGGCACCGAGGCAGCGGAGGACCCACAGACGTTCCTTGACAGTTTAGCCAGGATCTGTCGTTCGCTGAGATATTCGGATGATCGATGGGTAGAGCTTGCGAGTTTCCGACTAGAGGGTCTCGCGCAGACATGGTGGGAGTCAGTCTTGAGAGGTCGAGCTGCAGGTCTACCGCCTATGACTTGGGCCGAGTTTACAGCGGTCTTTCTAGCTCGTTTCCTTCCAGAGAGCGTTCGTGACGCCAGAGCTCGCAGTTTCGAGGCCTTAGTCAAGACACCTGGGATGACGGTGTCTGAGTATGACATCCAGTTTACGCAGTTATCCCGATATGATCAGTATTTGGTGGATACCGAAGAGAAGATGGTGAAGAGGTTCGTACAGGGACTTGATGCCCAGCTATATCTTGCCATTGGCGCCCAGCACTACGACACTTATTCAGCTGCTATGGATACGGCATTACGGATGGAGGCACGCATATTACAGACTTCGGCCGTTTCTGGGCCGAAGAGGATTCGCACCGATGTACCGTCTCAGAGGCAGCGCGCCAGATTCTTCCCGAGAGATAGGCCTGGCAGAGGATTTGGATGGGGACAGTTATATGGTTCTTATCCCCAGGGACAGCAGCCGTCGCCAGGGTGTTTTGGGTGCGGGAGTCCGCACCATCTTGTCAGAGACTATCCGGTGAGACGACAGGGAGCAGCGACAGTTCCGCATGTGGCCCTACCACCATCACCACCCCCTCCTCAGAGAGCCCTACTTCCTACCCCAGGCGATGCTCCACGCCAGCTAGGTGCACCCAGAGGCCGTGGACGCGGCGGTCCTATTCAGAGAGGACGAGGAGGCAGAGGCCGAGGTCGAGGTTAGCCCGCTATCGGTGGAGGACATGCCCGAGTATTTGCTTTGACACCGCAGGATGGGCAGGCATCCAATGCCGTTGTGACAGGTACCTTGCCAGTTTGTTCTTTCGACGCACGGGTGTTATTTGACCCAGGTTCCACACATTCGTACGTCTCTACACACTTTGCACCGATGTTGGGCCGTGAGTCATCGTCGTTAGGTCATCCGCTTGTTGTTAGTACTCCGGTAGGCGAGTCGTTTGTCGCTCTTTTTGTTTTTCGATTGTGTTCCGTTCGTATCGGGGAGAGGGATTCATCGGTTGATTTGATTCTCCTCGATATGTTGGACATTGATGTGCTTCTGGGCATGGATTGGCTAGCCACTTGTTATGCTTCGGTGGACTGCCGTGAGAAGGCAGTCAGATTTAGCCTTCCGGGAGAGCCAGTCCTTGTTATTCAGGGAGACCGCAGCGTCACCCTTCCCAGCTTGATTTCGTCTCTTCGCGCTGGTCAGCTCTTGCGGAAGGGATGTCAGGGATTCTTAGCGTTTATTTGTGATACTCGAGCTGCAAAGGTTCCGTTGGACTGGGTCCCGGTTGTTTGTGAGTTCCCTGATGTTTTCCCTGATGAGCTACCTGGGCTACCACCTGAGCGCGACGTTCAGTTCTGCATTGATTTGATTCCCGGCTCGGGGCCTATTTCTATACCGCCTTATCGGATGGCCCCGGCAGAGCTTCGAGAGCTGAAGGATCAGTTGCAGGATTTGTTAGATAAGGGGCTTATTCGACCTAGTGTTTCTCCGTGGGGTGCTCCAGTCCTGTTTGTCAAGAAGAAGGATGGAAGTTTGCGCTTATGTATCGACTACCGCCAGCTGAACAAAGTTACCGTTCGGAAAAGATATCCGTTGCCACGCATTGATGATTTGTTCGACCAGCTTCAGGGTGCGGGGTATTTTTCGAGGATCGACTTGCGATCAGGATACCATCAGCTGCGAGTTCGACGGGAGGATATACCGATGACAGCTTTCCGCACGCGCTACGGCCACTACGAGTTTTTGGTGATGTCGTTCGGACTCACCAATGCCCCAGCAGCATTCATGGATTTGATGAACCGTACATTCAGGCCGTATCTTGACTTGTTCATCATCGTGTTTATCGACGATATCTTGGTGTACTCCCAGAGCAGAGAGGAGCACGAGCAGCACTTGCAGATTACGTTACAGACTCTGAGGGAGCACCAGTTGTTCACAAAGTTCTCCAAGTGTGCATTCTGGCGGGACAGCGTCGGATTCTTGGGTCACGTGGTTACGAGAGACGGCATTTGTGTGGACCCGAAGAAGATTGAGGCTGTTCAGCAGTGGCCCGACCTACATCGGTTACTGAGATCCGTAGTTTTCTAGGCCTGGCGGGCTACTACAGGCGTTTTGTTCAGGACTTCTCCCGTATAGCTGCACCTTTGACCGGTTTGACCCGGAAGGGAGTTCCTTTCGTTTGGACAGCGGGGTGCGAGCGCAGTTTTCAGCAGCTACGGACTTGTTTGACTACGGTGCCGGTATTATCTTTGCCTTCGGGATCAGGCGGATTTGTGGTCTACTGTGATGCTTCGCGAGTGGGGTTAGGATGCGTATTGATGCAGCATGGCCGGGTGATCGCTTATGCTTCTCGGCAGTTGAAGAAGGATGAACAGAACTACCCCACTCATGATTTGGAGATGGCTGCAGTGGTCTTTGCACTGAAGATTTGGCGACATTACCTATACGGCGAGTCGTCAGATATTCACTGATCACAAGAGCTTAAAGTACATATTTCAGCAGCGAGACCTGAACCTTAGACAGCGTCGTTGGATGGAGTTGGTGAAAGACTACGACTGCGAGATCTTATATCACCCAGGCAAGGCGAATGTAGTGGCGGATGTGTTGAGTAGGAGGGCCGGGGATAGTCTATCGTTTTTGCGCACAGTGCAGAGGCAGTCGTCAGCAGATTGGCAGATGTTATGCGACAGCCGAGTTGAGTTCGAGTTCACTCAGACAGGGGGACAGCTCGCGCATGTTCGTGCACGCCCACAGTTGCTTGACCGTATATATGAGGCACAGCGCAGTGACGACCGTTGCTCAGAGATCATGATACAGATGGGATAGGGCAGATTTTCCGAGTTCGTGATTGACGATCAGGGGATTTTACTCTATGGATCTAGACTGTGCGTACCAGATGCTGATGGATTGCGGCGCGACATTCTTGAGGAGGCACACTGATCAGTGTATAGTGTCCACCCCGGTTCCACCAAGATGTACCATGATATGAGAGAGACCTACTGGTGGGACGGGATGAAGAGGGACATTGCGGAGTTTGTATCGAGATGCCTGACTTGCCAGCAAGTCAAGGCCGAGCACCAGAGGCCCGTAGGAGAGCTACAGCCGTTACCCATTCCGGAGTGGAAATAGGAGCAGATTTCGATGGATTTCGTTGTGGCTCTACCCAGGACCAGTCGAGGGTATGACTCCATCTGGGTGATCGTGGATAGATTGACGAAAGTGGCTCACCTCCTACCAGTGAAGACCACTTTCAGCTTCGCTCAGTATGCTCAGCTCTACATTGACGAGATCGTGCGACTACATGGCGTACCGACTTGTATCGTGTCAGATCGAGGCACCCAGTTCACCAGCCGACTTTGGCAGAGACTTCAGGAGGCTTTGGGCACTCGTTTGAGCTTCAGCACAGCGTTTCATCCGCAGACCGACGGACAGTCAGAGTGGACCATTCAGACTCTTGAGGACATGCTCCGAGCGTGCATTTTAGACTTTGGTGGTAGCTGGGATCGTCATTTACCTCTAGTGGAGTTCTCCTACAACAACAACATCCAGGACACTATTCAGATGGCACCTTTCGAGGCATTGTATGGGAGGAGATGCAGATCGCCCGTCTGTTGGACAGAGCTCAGCGAGAGCAGCATTTTGGGGCCGCATCTTGTTGAGGAGACGACAGCGAAGATACAGTTGATTCGAGACCGGATGAGGGCAGCTCAGAGCAGACAGAAATCCTATGCAGACAGGCGCCGTCGCAGATTAGAGTTCGCAGTTGGCGATCATGTTTTTCTGAGAGTCTCTCCGATGAAGGGCGTGATACGTTTTGGGTGAAAAGGGAAGCTTAGCCCTAGATTCGTAGGTCCCTTCGAGATCCTCGAGCGTATCAGCGCTGTTGCATATCGTTTGGCCCTTCCACCCAGCTTTCCCGATGTTCGCCCCGTCTTCCATGTTTCGATACTCCGCAAGTACCTTCACGAACCTTCGCATGCGATTCAGCACCCGACAGTCCAGCTAGAGCGCGACCTTTCTTTTGCAGAGCAGCCGGTGGCCATCTTGGACCGGCAGGTGAAGAAGTTGAGATCGAAAGTTATACCGACCGTCAAGGTCCTTTGGCGTGGCCCGAGCAGCGAGGAGGTCACCTGGGAGACCGAGGGCGAGATGAGGAAGAAATATCCACATCTCTTTGAAGGTGCGCGTAGTTATATTTTTAAATTCGGGGACCAAATTTCTTTAAGGGGGGAAGATTGTAATGCCTTGAAAAGTCTTTTTGGTGTTTTCCTGAAAATCGGTGAAAATTCGGTATTTTTCCGAAAACCGTTCTTTTTGTTATTTTGCAGTTTAGGACTAATTATACCTAAAATGGATAGGTAATTGCTTGTTTTTAGTAGAAAATGAGTTAATTATGAAATTCTGGTCGTTTAAAAATTTTCCCTAATTTTTCAATTTTTTTATATTATTTTAAGCCGGTAAGAAAATACATTAAATTAGCGATAAATACAAATTTAATTGGGCTAAATTTAGGCTCTAAATTAATTTTAATTAAAATCTAGTTGTAACATAAATTTTTAGTATTTTATTTTGATTTTTAACTAATTTTTATTATAGAAAACGAAATTTATTGAATTTAAGCTTAAACTTGCAATTTTTGACTTGTAGGGGGTCTTTTTGCATAAAATTTCTTTTGTAAAACCCCTCCCTCTCTTCCCTCAGCCCTAGGCCGGCCCATTTCTAGCAACCCAAGAAAAAAAAATGGTTGCCTCTTTGACTTCATTTTTGTGTAGAAAAGAGGTTTTTTTTAAGGATTTTGGATTTTTTTATTAGGTATGGTCTTTTGGTGGGTTGGTAGGAGTTGACCAAGACTTTCCCACACACCCCACACCCTCCCCTCTCCCTCTACTGGCCGAAAATTGCTGCAGCAGCCCTCTTCATCTTTGTTCTTTCCTTTTTCTTCAAAAATTCATTAAGTTTGCTCCAAATTTCAAGCAAAAACTCACAAATTAAACCCTATTCTTCATCCCTTTTTCCTTCACCTACCTTGCTTGGATCATGATGCTAGGAGGCCATCAATTGAAGCAACTTTCTTCTTGCTAGATCCATAGATTTGAGGTATAATTTTTACTCTTTTAAGTTAATATGGGTAGAATTCTTTAATCTAGTTGTTTAGTGTTAATTTAGTGCTATTTTCATTCTAGTGTTGTTTAAAGTTAATGGTTGAGTTAGCTAGGGTTTCTTGAAACCATTATTTAGTTAATTAAAGCTAATTAGCTATCTAGTTGTTTGCTAATCTAGGTTAATGAGGTTACTTTATTGGTGTGGGCTTCAAATTAGTGTTAATTTGGTATTGTCATGTTTAGTTTTGGATTGAAATTGCTAATTATGAAAATCAAGAAAGGTTTTGTTTATGGAAATTCGGTTTTTAAGCATTGCTAATGGTTTAAAACTAATGTAGTGGCTATCTATGGTTAACTTGGGTGTTTGCGCGAGATTGTGTGCACTTTATCGCAAATCCGCGAAGTTTGCACGATTTTGGATGTCTTTTGTGCTTACTGGTTTTTATTAAATTTTTGTGCTGAGGTATTTGCGATGTCTTGATGAAATTTTTAGCGTATCCTATGACTTTTAGGATGAGTGAGTGCGGATTTTTGAGTGTTCGGGTTTCAGTTTTTCCGGGCGACCTAATCGACGATTCTAGTTAGTTTTGTGATTTTCGCGTGCGTTCCGTGCAGCTTGTGCACGTTGTGCCTAGCTTGTGAACGTAGATATTCTCGTTCGGGATTTGCGTTGTTTCATGATATGTAACCTTATGTCTTGTATTGATGTAAATTCCAGGTTCGGTCGCGGAGGCTTCGGATGCGGCACGAAAAGGGAAAGCGGTGATCGGACGTAGCTAGCTGAGGATTTCTGTGAGTAGATGTAACATCTACGGGGGACTATCGTTGGATAGCGCAAGTCACCCGATAGTTTTTGTAGCTTAAAAAGATTCTTAGTAATGTTAGTAATTAGGGGTGTAATACTTGTATGATTACTTGCTACATTCATGCCTTATATCGACATACATATGCGAACCCATTCTATAGGACACCTGCACCATTGCCAGGGTTTTTATATGCAGCACGAGCATTATTCATGCTTACACCCGCGCCCTGGTAATTGCCATGCCACCACACTAGATAACCTATAAATTGAAACCTTTTACTATAATTGATACTTAAACTTGTGCTATTGCCTTTAATTCCTTAAAATGAAATCGTAGGATTGCTATTCATGTGCATATACCTCATCATATTATTTGTTCATGCCTAGTCTATTAATCACACATCGCAACGTAATTATTGATACCATATGCATTCATTATAATTGACATATGCACTTATGAGGATTTCTTGAGATTCTATGATATTTCTGGATTTCGGGGGAAAACCGCAAAATTTCTAAACTTATTATATTTTTAAAATACGTAAATTGCGGTTTTCTAGTGATGTAAGTGTCGTCCACCATGAGTTTTCTGTGGTTTTCGAGACCCGTTTTGAGGAGTTGGATGAACCGTCTCGGGTACATGGTGGACCCGGTATGGTACCCCGGGGCAAGATGAATGTGGTGTTGACGTTGAGCCTGGTAGGGGACGGATTACCTACCGGTGACTGTTTGGCACGGCGGATATCCAGAGGATACCGACCGTGGCCGCGAGATGATGAGATTTTGATATTGAGCTGGGTCAGCCGGATGGCTGAGGCCAGAGATACTATGACATGGATATATGAGATTTGTGATAGTTTTGAGGTGTCGTTGCTGGACACAGGTTCTTGTTGATTCTATTGGTATTGTGCTGGTATTTCAAAAGAGATTCTTAAAGGGGAAAAGATGATTTCTTATACTTACATATGCGGATCACGAGTATATTTATATTGCATGCATACTTGCTAGCATAGTCGTATGGCGTACATACCTGCTGTTATATCCTGCCATACCTGTATTATAGATGCTAGGATGCTTGTGTGCATACTTGCGATAGCCTGTGTAGATGTTATTTATTACTCACGAGTTGGCAACTCACCCCCGTTGTGCCACAGCCTTTTGCAGGTCCGCTCCGTCAGTACAGTAGCGGCGGGCGCACTTGTTTCTTTTGCCTCCTTTGCCTGGACTCGAGGTTTTGCTCTTAGGTGGGTTATATTATTATTTTTGTACCACCTTGTATATTCCTTATATCTAGTGCACTCCATCTACTGTATCTACCCATATTGTTGTATTTTGACCTAGAGATGAGACCGTGAGATTTGTGGACTTTTTATGCTGTATTTTGGGGTCGAGCTCACTTGAGTCGACATGCTGCTTTTCTCATGCTTCCTTATGATTATTTCGCATGTTGTTGCTTTATATTGCGTGGGATTGTGACCGCCTTGTGGCGAAGAGCTAGCTCCCGCTTGGGGATGCCTTATTTGTTGGATTCACATATATTCTTGTTGTACCCATTTTGGGGGCCAGTATTTACAAAGGAGACTCTGCCGAAATTTTCGGAAAAATTTGTATTGTTCTTAAAAAGGGTTTTACATGACTTATTGATAAACTCGCTTTCCACTGATTGGGTTTTCTTAACTCTTTTGCTTATTTGGTTTTGGTTTCTGGGCTTTGGCTTACTTATTTTACGGATGTCTTGAGACGTTTCGTAACTTAAGTGCCAGTCACGTTCCGTACCCTGCGGGTCGTGACAAAGTTGGTATCAGAGCGATAGGTTTTACCTTTTTGAGTGTTGGATGATCCTTGGTAGATGGAGTAAGTGACTTAAGTAGGGCACAATATCATCCCCTTGTCATCGAGCAATGCTCCGACATTTCCTTGTCGTCAGGCAAAGCCTCGACTTGGATACACGATAACTCATAACTCCCCTTGTCGTTGTGCAATGCTCCGACACTCCCTGTCGTCAAGCAAAGCTTCGACACGGAAAAATATCAACTCATGGCCCTCTCAACCAGAGCAATGCTTCGTCTTAAAAAAAAATATATACATTAATTCATAATTTCTCCGTCATAGAGCAATGCTCCATTTCGGGGATAAATCAAATCACAAATATCTTAACTTGAAAAAGAAGGGCACAGTCTTGCAAAGAGATTTAAATAAACTATCAACGAAATGCATATCTTAAAATTAACACATCACAATAAAAAAAAATAATACGTCTTTTTATTCATGAATCAAAATGAATACAAAGTACAATTTATGAAAGAATCAAGAATATATTTTCAGTTAAGAACATGTATAAGAAAGAATATTAAAAAATAATATAATACATCTTTCAACCTGGAGGATGATTCAAAAGGTTCATCAGTTCATCCTTCCTTTCTTGGGTCTCTGCTTCAAAATTGACTATGGCTGTGAGACGGGCCTCCGCTTCCGACTGTTGGGCCTGATACGAGGAAAGCCGGCCTTCAAGCTCCTGCTCAGTAGCTTTATGAGCATCAACCATCATTCGGGTAAAGATAACAACTTTATCAACAGCCACCACGTCCTTGATTGCGGCTTGAAGCTCCTGCCAAAGTTCATATGCGTGGGTGGTCTTAGCTGTAAATTCGGCTTGAAGCTCACCGAGCGCGGTTGAAGCCAGCTTCCTCTCTGAGAACTTTCGGCGGAGCCTCTTTTCACAGGAAAGCGTATTAGCGGCGTACCGCTTAATCAGCCCCTGCAAGCTTATCTTTGCAGCCACCACCTCCGAAGGAAGGCGAGCGCATTCAAGACTATACAAGCAAGCCTCCCCTCGATGACAGAATTCGACCCAGACTTGCACCAATTCTTCACCGTGATAAGTGGAAAGAAAGAGGAGAGAACCGTTGGCTTCAGTAGCAAATTCTTCGGCCGTAAGCGAGCTACCAACACGAAGGTCTTTGATCAATGCTAACAAAGAGTAAAGGCTTAACTTGGCCATACGTTCGGATGCACGCAGCGCATAAGGGCCAGACGGCATGAGAATGCGAGTCTCCAACGGGGTAAAAGTAGGCAGAGCTGTTAAAGATTGACAAATGATCAGCGAAGGTTGCAAACAGAAGACAGATGCAAAGGCGTCGAAACATTACTTACCCACGTTTATACAAGAAGAGTCTGGAAGATCCCCAGGCCCATCGAGGATCTCAACCTCATCATCAGCTTCCAGAACTACAGAAGACATGAACATTGTTATATGAAGAAGTAACAATACCGGGAATAGAGCGAACAATGCTAACCTTGTCCGGAAGATAGAATGATGCGCTGAGGAGATATCGCCTGTGGAACAGCCAGTTTCAGCAGACGCTGGAAAGACTTCCTGGGAGACATGCCATCAATGGACGCCGCCAAGCCTCGTAGCTCTGAAAAATACAAGGAAGGTTCGGATAATCTAAATATCGTTTAAAACAAAGTATGGGATAATACCTTCGATACTCCTCCCGCTTTGAATAGGAGGGATAGCAGCCTCAGCAGCCTCCTCCGTACCATCAGGCGCATCACCGGAAATGTTTGCTGGTTGAGGCACAACAGCCACTTCGGGAACGGTAATCTCAGCCACTTGTTCCACCGTCTCTAGGCCATCACCGGAAAGGTCCATTAAATCTATGACGGGTAAAGGCACTTCTTCAGGGCCAACGGGCGCGGAAGGAATGGAGGCCGTCAGTGGAAGCTCTATAGCAGGAATGGCAACCGTGGCAATCCCCTCCACACCTACGAGTGTCTCATCGGGGATATTTGCAGAATCCATAGTCAGGACGCGACTTGGACTCAGATCCTCTACCATCAGCGAAGTCCCTGCAAAGTTTGCACGAGGAGAAGGATATGTATATATGTGTCTCTCTCTCTCTCTCTATATATATATATATATATATATATATATATATATATATATAAGCAGTGCAAAATACTACAAAAGGATATATAAGTGTACCAATGCACAAAGGAACTTCTAGTATGGCTTGTTCAAGCCGACGCTCCTTCCTTAGGAGGTATGCTTGCCGAGGTTCGAGGGTAGACACGTGGCCACCGGTCCACAACGAAAGTGCATCTTCAGTGTCGGCTGAGACGGCCTGCTTAAGGGCTCTCTCGCCCCATCTTCCAAAGGACCTATGAATATCCGCCGTATCGATGGAGGATCTTCGTAAAAGATGACGGCAGGATAAGGCCTCTTCGGGATCCTTACATTCTCGGATTCATCCTGTGAGCATCTTATAGCCTCAACTAATTGTGCGGCTTGCTCAGCAGATGAACCAGGAAAAAGAAGACTGTCTTCCGGAGGACTAGTAGCGGTGTTCTTCCCCGCTTTGGCCCAGAGCTAGTGACTGTAAAAGATCGCTTCCTTCCCCTTGCTGCCCGCTTTTTGAGTTGCTTCTCGGTTTTGACGGGGGGGGGGGGGGGGGGAAGACTTCTTCAGGACCTCCGCCAAGGGGATATTATCATTAGAGCTAGGTTTTACCTCCAAAACCGTTACGGTATCCATCATCGGTCGTTCAAGTGAAGCCTCTGTTGGCAATGAGGCGCGAAGCCTATCCTCCTATCTGAAGGTTTTAAGCGAAGCAGCAATGGCTTCTTCTGTGGAGGCACCTGTTAAAACAGCAGGCGTCAGTCAAAGCATGATAAAAAAAAAAGTAAAATGAACAGCGGAGAGATAAGGGTGAAGTATACCTGACTGCGGAAAGGCGTCGAGTTCTTTTTCGAGGATGGCTGATTGTTTGGAAGTTTCGATGGCAGCCTCCAAATCGGTATCATCGAGCATCCTGAATAAACCCTCATTGGTCCCATATTCTCTCAAGCCTTCGCTAGACGGAGCAAGGGGCGTCGAGCCTAATATGGTGTCCAAAGAAAGTACATGTTTCTTTTTCTTCTGAGGACGAGCGCTGGTGGTCGATAACACGAGTTTGCGTTTGGTAGACGCCTTTGGACAACGAGTCCCAATTTCTTTTCCTACGTCCGACTCGGGGGACGCAGCAGCCGCCTCTTTTTCAGGCGTGCTGGATTGGGGCAGCCCGTGCGTAGGGCTTAGCACGTGTGAGGGCTCAACTGCAGTGACCTCTCTCAAGGGAGGATGAACAATGTTCCGTCGCTTCAGAGGAACATTTCGCTCACCAGCCGGCACTGCGCCCTTGATATCAAGTAGCAATCGTTTTTCCTCCCTAATGACAGCACCCATCGAATGTTGGTACCACGCCACATACACATTAAGGGCTTGCGGAACACAACTCGGTTCGCTGATGAAGAAGTTAGACCCTGTGTTTAGGCGCAAAAAATGATGTAGTGCGCTTCGAGTTCCCTCTTCAGTGGCAGCCGGTTCTGCCAAGAAAGCCTCGAGTGGGACGCCCTGATTGTAGCCTAACTGCTGAGCAAAGTGATGCGGGTTATACCTCATAAATAAAACCGAGTCATTCATCTTAAATACGAGAAAGCCCGGCCAGATAGAGTACAGATGAAGAATCTCCCGAGCTTTCAAGACGGATGCCCCATCTTTAAATATATCCTGCAATGGCAACACCGTCTTCCCCGATTCCTGGCCAACGGTCAAAACTTTATCAGTAAAGGACATGATGGCTCCAACCGTGCGCGGGAGAAGAAGCAAGCCTCTAGATTCCCATTGCGTTGGAGTCACAATAGAAGCGCCGACCAGTCGCATGATCCGAGGGAACCTGCACATGCCATAAAAACCCGGCCTCTTGTGGATGCCAAAGACGCCTAGCGCGTGTAACTCGAGCCATGACGTAAAATAATGCATCGGGAAATTTACCGACTGCACCCCTGGCTCAGTGGTATCCGCTGCAAAGCTAAGGCCCTGATACACATGGGCTAACCCAGCGATCCCTACAGCCACTTGTATCCTAGCAACCATCCGATGCGCAGGATAGAAGACGGACTGCCTCATATGGCGAGGGTCCATAGGAAGCGCAAACCGACTCAGCCATAACCCAAGAAACCCTAAAAAAAAGAACGTTTCTTCGTCAATCCCAGGAGCCGGCAGCTCTGCAAAAGGGATGACCGGGGTATCGGGTAGAAAGAAGCTCTTCTGATCCGCCTCCACCACCGGCAGGTTGCCCAAACCTAAGCCGAAGGGGTCGTCAAGACTGGCGAATTTCTCAACTTCTTCCTTCAATACTTATGGGAGAAGAAAATCAGCGATAAAAGCCGTAAAATTAACTCCATGACCTTCGGATGCAAGAGAGAGGTTCTCATAGATATTCAACACCTTTATCAAACTCGAAAATTGGTGTTGAATAGCGTTCTCGGGAGTAAGATCCATTACCACTGATTTGGTGGCGAAAAATATACTCATCCGGGGAAGCAATTCCTTATAATGTTCTCCCCTAACGGGTAAACCCGAGACCTCTGCAAATTCTTCCAAAGAAATGGGGACTTGTCGATCTGACAGGAGGAAGGTGTGGGTCGGAATGTTCCTCTGCTCTAGAAATGCCTTGACCCACCATGTAGGAGGTGTGGAATATTGAAACAAAGAAGCGTAAACGGCGGGATACAATCCGAGCTTCAACAACTGTGATTTCTTCGCCGATAAAATATACCGAGCCCACTGCAAGTATCCGGTCGGATGACGGGGAGTTAGTCCGATGTTGTAGGATTGTCCCCAAGGGCGTGACTCGTCCTGACATATGCGCCGTCCTAGAGTGTCCAAGGCCACCGGCGGCTGCACGGGTATTGCGTCCATAGAAGGCCAAAGGAGACCCTCTGAAGTCCAGTTGACCTCCTCCACAGCGTAATTTATCGGATGTGCATCTGCATAAGCGATCGACGAAATAGGTTCCGAGGGTGTCGCACAGGAAAAGCTCCGTCGGCCCATGATAATTTGATCATACCATTTACCCCATAGATGAAGACTCTTGTGCTCTGGGTCATGGTCTTTGATAAGCGCAAAAACCACTCGTTCTACGGGTGCTTCAGGGAATCCGCCTTCTGAGCGAATCAACGGGAAGGAAGTGTCGAAAGACATAGTACCTGCGCAGAAAAGAACGATTTTTCATCCACCAATGATATAAATTAAATTCTATCACTAGGTACTATAAATCCATACCGCACTGCAATGCAGTCAAAAGGGACCAAAGGGGACCCACAAAATCTAGATGACAGTTCATCATTAATAAAACAACCTCATCATTTGATGAGGCATTAAATGAGGAAATCCTCAAGAAAATCCCTCGGGCAGAGGAGTAAAACTCCCATTGAGAGCAGCGCTCTTCACTAGACAGACATCTGTCAAAATCTAATGATGAAGGAATAACATTCCTCAAGAAAATCCTAAGAGCCTTGGTTTGAGAAGATGATGGAATAACCCATCAAAAATAAAATTTCAATTTGATCTTCAAGATCCATGAACAAACTCTTAAGAGTTCTTCTATATGATCTGAAAGGAGCAAAGCTCCATTAATGGATTAAAAAATCATAAGCAAGATCCTTTTAGATTTGTGATTCTAAGAGAGCAAAGCTCTGTTAATAAAACCCTAAAACGGATTTTCTTTAGATCAAAGATCTATGAAGAGTAAGGCTCTGTTAATGGGTGATACCCTAAAAGATGTTTCAAAAAGATTTAATCTTTTACCTAAAAAATCTGACAGAGTTCTGTCCTTAAGAAAATTCTTAAGAGGAAGAACTGCGCTCTGAAGGAGAAAATAAATTTTCAAAAAGGATTGAAGATGAACAGAAGTCATCTCAAGGGCCAAGGGTCATATTTATAGGCACTAAGCGCCGTTTCAATTCCTCGGTTGATCCAAGAGTGGAGATGCTGCCACCGCTGCACCCACGCGTGGACCCCGTGAGCACAACGGTGGGGGGAATTTGTTTCCCCAATTAGAGAAAATCTCTTCAGAATTCAAAATTTGAATTAAAGTTGCGCTTTTATAAAAGCGCTGCGCTACAACTAGCACACCCGGTGCAAAGCGCATAGGCGCTAGCTCTAGATGCGCTGCGCTACAAGTAGCGCACCACATGCAAAGCACGTATGCGCTAGCGCTAAGAGCGCTGCGCTCCAAGTAGTGCACCATGGGCAGAGCGCATAAGCGCTAGCGCTGGAACTAAAAGTTCCTCACCGTTGGATCAAATATCCAACGGATATGATTAAATCATCAATTAACAAGAATGAAATTCTGTTGAATCTTTCCAAACAGAAAAGATTTTGCCCTGAATTTGAAACACCGTTGGATCAATGATCCAATGGTGATTAAAAATCACTAAAATACAGAACAAATTTTGTAAGGGAGAAAGATTTCCCAATCTTGGTAAAAAAACAAGAAGATTATTTTTTGTAAACCAGAAGCCCTCGGATCAAAGATCCAACGATGGGAAATTCCCCAAATCAATTGGAGAAAAGATCTCCTTAACTGATTGAACAAACCATCTTGCCCTATATAAAGGCCCCGAGACTTCAAGTCTCAAAAAGTGGAACCCCCCATAAACTTTGAGAAAATCTCAAGAAGAAGAAGAAGCTCTCGGCAAAAAAAAGACAATTCTTTTCAAGGTAAAAAAGAATAAAAAGACGAAATCGTCTCAATATAAAAAGAATAATTTACTTCTTTCTCACAAATTATAAATCTATAAGACTAAAGTCTTTCTCAAAGAGATCATGAACATCTCACTATAAAAAAAGGGGGAGAATAATTCAATTCTCTTAAGGATCACAGATCCATAAAGGCAAAACCTTTCATCAATATAAGAGATTAAAAAATCTCCTATGAAGCTAAGAACTTTATTCTTAGATCTATGAGACAAAGTCTCTTAAAAGAGGATTTAATTCTCAGTGCATAGCGCTGCATAAAAGAGCGTTAGCGCTCCGTATTAAAAAGCGCTTCAGCGCACTGGAACTAGCGCACAGCGCTGCATAAAAAGGTCTTAGCGCTCCATATTAAAAAAAAGCATCTCAGCGCTCCTGATCTGGCGCAAAGAGCCGAGCGCACCACGTGCTCCTCATGTGTGCGCCACTCAACAGTTAGCGCTCTACGCTCTTGAACTAGCGCTTTGCGCTCATAAGACTGGCGCTTAGCGCTAAGCGCACCACGTGCTCCCTACGTGTGCGCCATTGTACAAGTAGCTCTTGCGCTCATAAGATAGCGCTCTACGCTCATAAACTGGCGCAATGAGCCCATGATCTGGCGCTTAGCGCCAAGCGCAACACGTGTCTCCTACGTATGCTCTACCCAGCAGAAGCGCAATGCGCTCATAAACTAGCGCACTGCGCTCTTTGATTGGTGCAAAGCGCCAAGCGCACCATGTGCTGCGCTGATAGAACATAAATTGTTCTTTAATTAGATCAGAGCTATGATGAATGCTCAACATTCAATAAAAAAAATTGTCAGAAGCTCAAATCAATGCTCAGCATTGTCAAATGTTTAACATTTTAACTGAGTGGGCCGAGTCTAAATTGGCTATAAACCCCTCATTCAGATTAATTAAGCTCATATGCTCATAAATCTTTTAATATATCTTAGCCCCAAATTGGACTACAAATCTTTCAATCCACATCGGTTTAAGGGTACATCTCTGAACTCCTCTGATATTTGTCATTGTAATCCTTCAACGTCTTCAGAGAGGTGACGGGTCCCGACAACCATACATTTCATGGTCTATGATGTCCTTAACCTGGACTGTGGGGTCCTTAAGCCCATGGACTATGATGTCCTTAACCTTGACTGTGAGATCTTTAAACTCACGGACTATGATGTCCTTAACCTTGACTGTGAGGTCTTTAAACTCACGGACTATGATGTCCTTAACCTTGACTGTGAGGTCTTTAAACTCACGGACTATGATGTCCTTAACCTTGACTGTGAGGTCTTTAAACTCATGGACTATGATGTCCTTAACCTTGGACCGAGATGTCCTTAAACTAACATTGGACCACCATGTCCTTAAACTGGTAATCGACCGCATTGTCCCTAAACTAAACAATAGAGCCCAATTGCTCTCTTGTTTGATCTAAACGATCCTGTTAAGTTGATCTTAGTCTAAAAATTAGACTAACGTATCCTTAACATACGTTTATGTTGATCTTAGTCCTAAATGAGACTAATGTATCCTTAAACCCAACCCCCAAACCCAAATCTAAGAAGATACGGATTTGGACTAATCTACGCCCTACGGGCCACAACATAAATTAGTCTCCGTATACAATCCACGGGCAACCAAAAACAAAACAAACACCCATGACACGAAGTGACCATATAGAGAAGGAGAAAGTGGTTACCGCGATGCGGTAGCGTAATTAACTGTAGGGGCTTGCGCCTACAGGAAAGAGCGTCCCCACAATCAAATGAGGGGGAATCTGACAAAGTCTTCCACATCGGCCGCATCCGTTTAAACTTTCGATACATGGTGTCATAAATCAACTTGGCATGTTCGAAGAGGTGGACGGATAGCACCAATTAGCATCTGCCCTGAAATTAATGCAAGACGGACCCGCGCGGTCGCGTATCCCGTGTTTTCGGAGGGGAACAGGAACCACTCCAGGTTCAGTTATAAACTTCTTCATCCAAATAGCCTCTTTGGCAGTATCGTTGGCAGCGATGTATTCAGCCTCCATCGTCGAGTCTGCCACGGTTTCTTGCATGGAACTCTTCCAGCATACCACCCCTCCATTGAGGATAAAGACAAATCCCGAGACCGACTTAGAGTCGTCCTTATCACTATGGAAGCTCGAATCGGTAAAGGTCTCCACTTAGAGTTCTCCGTTACCATACACCAAGAGCAACTCTTTAGTCATTCTCAAGTACTTGAGAATGCTCTTCACAGCTGTCCAGTGACTCTCTCCTGGATCTGCTTGATACCTACTCACTACACTTAGTGAGTATGCTACATCGGGTCTGGTACACAGCATCGCGTACATGATAGAGCCTACTGCCGAAGCATAGGGTATCCCTTGCGTGCGAGCTCTCTCCAAATCAGTCATGGGAGACATCTTTTTAGAGAGAGTGAGTCCTGAGATCGTAGGTAAAAACCTACGCTTGAATTCTTCCGTACTAAACCTCTTTAGTATGGTGTCAATGTATCTGGATTGGGACAATCCCAATATCCGTTTAGATCTATCTCTATAGATCTTAATCCCCAAGATGTAGGAGGCATCACCTAGATCTTTCATTGAGAATCTTTGTGATAAGAAGAGCTTAACCGATTGCAGCATAGGAATATCATTTCATATCAAGAGTATGTCATCCACGTACAATACGAGGAAAACAACCTTACTATCTGCCACTTTCTTGTATATACAAGGTTCATCTACGTTTTTGACGAAATCAAACTCTTTGACAACGACACCAAAATAGATGTTCCAACTCCGCGATGCTTTCTTTAACCCGTAGATGGATTTAAGCAGCTTGCACACCTTTCCGCTACTCCCACTATCTACGAAGCCCAATGGCTGAGTCATGTACACGCTCTCCTCTAAATCAACATTTAGAAAGGCGGTCTTAACATCCATTTGCCAGATTTCACAGTCATGGTATGCAGCAATGGCAAGTAGGATCCGGATGGACTTAAGCATAGCCACTGGAGAAAATGTTTCGTCATAATCCATACTTGGTCGTTGACGAAAACACTTTGCAACAAGTCTAGTTTGGAAAGTCTCAACTTTTCCATCTACACCAAGTTTCTTCTTAAAGATCCATTTAATCCCAATGGGTTTTACCTCTTCAGGAGCAACTTCCAAAGTCCATATTTTGTTGGTGTACATGGATTCCATCTCAAATCGCATTGCATCCAGCCACTTCACTGAGTCCCCACTCGTGATGGCCTGCTCGAAGCTAGTTGGGTCATCATCTCCCATGATGCAATCCTCGCTTCCACCATCAATGAGCAAACCGTAGTATCTCTCAGGTGGATGAGGAACTATACTATATCGGTGAAGAGGCTGAGGTTCGTTGGGAACTACCGAATCCTCTTGTTCCACTAAATCATCAGTTGCAGTTTATGGTGCTGGAACTTCATCCAGCTCTACCTCTTTGCCACTAATTTCTTTTACAAGAAATTCCTTTTCAAAAAAGGTGGCGTATTGAGAAACAAACACCTTTTGTTCCTCAGCATGGTAGAAAATATATCCTTGTGAATTCTTTGGATATCCCACAACTTGCAAAGAACTGACCGTGCCTCGAGTTTGTCTGGATTTTGCCTTTTGACATAGGCCAGACAACCCCATATCTTAACTCGTTTAAAATATGGTCTTTTCCCACTCCATATCTCATATGGTGTTGTAGGTATAGATTTAGCTGGAACTTGATTCAATAGGTATGCTGATGTCTCAAGCGCATAACCCCAAAAGGAAATAGGTAACTCAGCGGTGCTCATCTTAGAGTGCACCATATCTAATAGGGTGCGATTCCTCCGTTCCGATACACCATTGTGATGTGGTGTATACGGAGGAGTAAGCCGAGAGAGAATCTCATTCTCTTTTAGATAGTCCAGGAACTCATTGCTCAAGTATTCTCCTCCCCGATCAGATCGAAGGATTTTAATACTTTTACCCGTTTGGTTCTCGACTTCATGTTTATATTCTTTGAATTTCTTAAAAGCTTCAAACTTGTATTTCAACAGGAACACATGTCCGAATCTTGAGAGATCGTCAGCGAATGTAATGAAGTAAGAGGAACCATTCCTAGCATGTGTAGATATGGGACCATATACATCACTATGTATTACTCCTAAGACTTCCGTAACTCTTTCTCCGTGTCTACTAAATGGAGTTTTGGTCATTATGCCTTTGAGACATGACTAGTAAGTGTCATAAGATGAAAATTCGAACGAATTCAAATATCCATCCTTATGTAACTTAGCTAGTCGTGTCGTATTGATATGACCTAGTCTATAATACCACAAGAAGGATTCGTTCATTTCTGAACTTTTCCTCTTGTGTGTTGTTTTGTACATTAAGAACCGTGGTTTGATTTAGAACGTATATGCCATTATTTAACGAGCCTGATCCAATCAACTTTTGATTTAGGAAGATGTTCATAACATTATCCTGTACTACAAAATTATATCCTTCTTTACATAATAAAGAAACTGATATAAGATTGCATATCAGAGTTGGAATGTAATAGCATTCGTTCAGAATCAATGTATTACTATTTGGTAATACAAGGTGATATTCGCCAACTGCTTTGGATGCAACATTTGCACCATTCCTTAATCTTACAGAATGATCACCCGTTCCCAGTTCTCTACCTTTCCTTAGCCCATGTAACTTATTACATATGTGGGATCCCGATCTGGTATCTAATACTGAGGACGTAGAGTGAACTGAGAAATAGTTCTCGATAACAAACACACCCGAAAAATATGCATCTACATGCTTATTCTTCATTTTGGTGGCGTGACAATCCAGATATTCCCTTATTTCCTGCTCTGTCTTATAACAATTATAAGAAAGAACGGAACCAACGTTCCCCAACTCAGTATAACAAGCGGGTTCGGTCAAAACATCCATATTATTATCTTGATTAAGGCCTGACATGGTTGTTGGGTTTCCTAGCACAGCAGCAAGGTTTTGGGAGGCATCATCCATGCCAAATTAAAAATTTTCCGTTCTAGGTAACCCTAAACATAGATCGTTTACTAGAAATAATACGGAAAACATATGCAAACACTTTGCAAGTTATAGTGAGCATGGAATACAACCTTTGTAGACCGGTCCTTCACTTCAAATAGCTCCATGTAGTAGTCCCCTTCGCTGCGATTGCAAACTCCACACTCTAGAGAAGATCCCTTGAAAAAACGAACGTGCTTGCTTGTTAGTGTATATGCCCTAGAGGCCATTACTGTATCATACTAGTTTGTATATTACTTAATGGAAGCTTGGGATATTCACCTTGTATATACAATCTTGCTCAAAATAGTAGTATGCTACTTGGTTTATTTCTACTTCAATGTGTACATGTGTTTATTTTAGTATATCGCCTATACACATTAGTGGATCTCTTAGGATCTTTGCTTGATTACCAGCGTTGTGATGGTGGTCATACTAGTGGGGCTGGGTAATCTAGAAGCACATCCTTATGCAGGTCCCTGGTCGCAGGACTATCGAGGCAGGGCATCGATACTCCGGAGTAGACTAGCGTGTGCGCTTCTCATCCCAGTGTGGGAGATGGTCTGTCCCACAGCCATCAGTACGTCGTACTTGAGAGAGTATGCGGGTGCTCGTTGGGTTACGAGTACACTGGACAGGACTCGTCGGGAACTGACTAGTTGGTATTATACCTATTGTCAGTTATCAGTTCCCAGGTAACATGAGTACAGCTTAGTCCGCTGACTTGACACTGTCACTTCGCCTCGAGTGTGTTCCCACTGTACTTTGATCACTACCCTACCACGGCTCAAAGGAGTCGTGTAAACAGGTAGTGGTTGGGTGCAGTCCCGAAGCACTTGGAGGCAGTGACGGTTAGACAGGATTCGTCTCTCCCGGTATTGGGGGTTGACATCGCGCTGTGTCTAGGAGAGCCATTACACGAGTAGTCCCTGGCCAGGGCAAACGAGATATACTGGTAGGCTTCCAGTGTTATCTCAGGGTGTTTTGGGCTTCGCTCCGACACGACTTGTACCGCTATTGGGGGACTGACGTTTACCGCCCCCCAGGCCCGCCATGCGATGTATCAGACGAACAGACCGGACTGTACGTAGAATGTCACATTCAGGCTCAGTAGGAGTTCAGATGGGTTTCGCCTCGTCAGTCTTCTTGTCGGCATTACCTGGGGACCGTTACGCATAGCTAGTGTCGCTTGCGGTCTGTGGTTAAACCCACTGCCAGCGTAGTGTCGAGTCTTTAGAGTCCCACACAGAAAGCTATTCGCCTTTAGGCAAAAGAGTAGAGGTCGCATGGTTTTGCGACAGGTCGCATGGTTTTGCGACAGGGTTCGGTCACATCCGTGCACTTGTGCACGTACAGTGTCCGGACAGTTTACACTAGCGGGCTTTGGTTTAAGCCAGATCCTAGTGTACCTTTTGGGATTGGATTTATCCAGTTTGTATTCGTGTTCCTCGGAACGCGGATGCGGGTGTGTATGCACAGTTGACGGAGAGACAGAGACGGAGGATTCTCATTAGGGTTGTTGACCGTTGACAGTTGACTATTGACTTTTTGCTCAACCCTAATGAGAATCTGATATGTGATTGACAATTATATTAATTAGGTATTATGGTGACATGGTTGTTGGGTTGTTGACTTTGTTGACTTGTTGACTTTTGTTGACTTTGTTGACCGGTTGACTAGGCTTGACTAGTTGACCATCATGATAACTATAGCTATCATTTCATGGCAAAGAATTTTGCTTGCTTGCTCTTTTGTGCAAAATGAGTGCATGAAATGATATGGCTATGGTTGCTTAAACCATCACATAATACTTGATTGATATGATGTGTTATGATTGTTTTGGATTATGAGAGCCAAATGAGAAAAGTCTTCTCTCATTCTTTCATGCTCATTCTCTCTCTTGTTCTTGAGCTCTCATACTCTTGCTCTCACCCTCTTCCTCTTGCTCCCTCTCTTGACTCTATGGTTCACTTGTCTCATGAGTTGAGAACCAAGAACCATAGATAAAATCCCATACAAATTCTTCTCTACTCACTCTAGTTCACAAGGTTTAGCAAACCGAGTGAACTAGTTTCTTCAAAATTCGAAGAAGGAGCCAAAGGTTGGAGCTTTCAGGTGGATCTATCTTCGGCGTAAGGAGACGACGGGAAGAAGCCGATCTGGACCACCATCGGAGTTTGAAGACGAAGGAGTTCAAGACAAGCAAGGTATAAACCCCCTAACCGAGTAGTTAACTACTCCTAGTTAGGTTGTTAGTTAGATGTTTAACAAAGATCCGGGTTTTAAGTCCATGTTACCACCTCTATAAAAATCGTTTTTTATCAATTTCCGCATGCCCGAAAGTACCGGGAGAGGTAGCATGGACTTACAGTGGTATCAGAGCCTAGTTAAACTCTATCTAACATGTTAGCAAGTAACTAGAAGATCGATCAAAGAAAAAGTCACGAAAACGAACCCGAGAATTTCAAGTTTCTGCCGATTTTTATTCTGTTCAAAAGTTGATAATTTTCATCTTAAAAATCGGCTCAGGCTTTTGTGTGAACACCCACCAAATTTGGTCCAACGATCGAGTCAAAGCGCCGCGGATCCGCGGCCGAGTTGACTCGGCCAAGGTCCAAGTTTGGTGCAGTGTTTTGATGGGGTTGTTTTGGGATTTTTGGAATATATATTTTCTGCCCAGATTTTCCAGAACGAAAATTTTATTTTTGGGGCCTATAAATCCGTATTTTTGATCGAACTTCTAAAAGACTTTAGCTGACGGGTTTTTCTGTAATGTGATATTTGTATTGAACGTCTACTAATCGCTATATGTCGATTAGTGGGGGTTATACAAATCTGTGATCTGTAATGTTATTGGAATGTGTATATGAATTCATTGGATTGTCGCGGGTGAATAGCCAGGGGTTGTGAGACGAGAGTTTTCTTTTCTTTCAATTCTTGTAAATTTGTAAATTGATGTAATAATTATTTGTATGGCCGCACAACTGGGTCGGGGTTGTAGCCGTCATTGTATAATTTCTTTTTACTGTTTTTGCTCCTAGGATAGACCCATGGAGGAGTGCACAAACTACCGGGTATGCCGAAGTGCCGAGTGGCCTACTCACGGGGATGAGGGAGGTTGCTTCGCTTCGGGTACTTGGCGGGTAGTTTGCCGCACCCGTAGGGGTCTTGGGTGGGGTATTGGCTATTCACCGCGACCGTGTAATCTGTTTTTCGTTACAGTCTCGTACGAATTGCAGGTTCCTAGTATATCCAATGTGTTCATCTGTGATCTGAAATGTTTATCATTGCAGTATATCTATATATGATATTATTTAGGCATTGCTTATGTTTTACAGCCGCGCTAGCCCAGCCCCCGCTCTGTCGTTAGTTAAGTAACCTAACGGGTAATGACGGGGCCCCGTGGCGAATGCGAATGGCATAAGCGTACGTCATATTTTGGTTGTTTTCTGCAATGGTAGGATTAAATGATGGGACGCATTAAAAGAACTAATGCAAGAATATCACGCATTAAAAGAACTAATGCAAGATAATAAACCAAGCTAAAGTCGTTGGAACACTTTCGAAAAACCACTCGGTTCTTTTCAAAACAAACTTTTAAAATGCGGAGTTTGAGCCACTCCATTTAAAAGCTATCTCGTTCCATCGACTAAATCAAGTTCACTACGTTCACGGTTTCGCCAAAACCATTCGTAGCCCTCCGTCGTTTCGCATAAATGGTCAATAGTATTCAAGCTATGTATGTTGGCCAAAGTCAAGGCATAGTGATTGGTAGCTATTGGGTATTCATGTGTAGCATAGATAGATGCGTTGGTTTGGGACAGTCGTACTGCCATTTTGGCCAAAGTCAAGGGTGGGTACGGGTGGATCCAAATTAACCTGGATAATGACGGGCAGAACTTGACATGTGACTTATGATATTTTGGCCAAAGTCAAGGTCATAAGAGCATGGGGCAAAAATCCACATCGGGAGTTTCAAAAGAACGGAAACTTGCTAGTGTTGCATACCATTTGGAGTGTGATGATTCTGGTAGGATTCCTTCAGTTTCGTCACGCGATGATATTTGGATCCCGATCCTACTGTGAGTATATGCTACTCCTCGGGAAATTTCTCACTTAACGATCAATGCTATAAACCAAGTAGGTGTCTAGAAAGGTGTTAGCGGGGCTATGCTCCCAGGGAAAAGAGGTTCTTAAATTAAGGAACTTCGCGAAAGCGTTGGAAAACCTCCCTCGAAGTACCGACACTGGCCTGGCTGAACGGTTAAGCAAGTATTGTACGGTGAGATTGATCCTGACTAATTCTTCTTTTTTGGTTTTAAGGAGGGATTCGAGAAACAGTGGGAGCCATCCTGTTTAGACAAACTAAAAACCACTCTAAACTTGCAAGAGCATCATGCTGAGTGTTTCTTCTCTCTCCTAATTGCAGCGACCAAATCGACATGACTGGACTTAAGTTACTCCTAGATAAAAATATACTGACAGGGCCAAACTACAAAGATTGGCTCAGGAATGTCAAGATGGCAATCACTTACGACAAGCTGGGGTATCTTCTTACCACCAAAGCTCCCCCTGTCCCTGGTCCCACTTCCAGCGTCGCAGATAAGGAAATCCGTAAGACTTGGGAGATTGATAGCGCGAAGGCCAAGTGCCTCGTACTTGCCTCTATGGACAATGAACATCAGAGGAGGCACGAGAATATGGACTTGGAATCCATATTTCTTCATACAAAAGAACTGTATGGAGAGCAATCTCGTATCGCTAGATACGAAGCGTCGAAAAAGTTATTTTCGGCAAGGATGGCCGTCGGATCATCAGTAGCAGAACACGTGCTTAAGATGATCGGCTACATTGAGGAGCTCGCGGACCTAGGGACCACATTGGAGAGTGAGCTCTATACGGACTTAGTTCTCCAGTCCCTTCCTTCCACTTACGCCCAGTTTATACTGAACTTCAACCTACAAGAAAAGGAGGTTGAACTTTCAGAGCTCCTCAACATGCTGAGGAGCGCAGAGGGCACCCTACAGAAAGGTAGGGAAACATCCACTTTGTTTGTAGGAGGATCATCTTCTTCTAGGTCCAAGGCGAAAGCCAAGGGAAAGAAGAGGAAAGCCCCCGCCAAACCAAGGGGCGGTGTTAGTAAAGTGGATACGAAGGGAAAAGCAAAAGCAACAAAGAAAGTGGAGAAGCTTGTGGATAAGGAAGAATGCTTCTATTGTCATAAGAAAGGACACTGGAAGAATGATTGCAGGGCTTGGAAAGCCAGGACACAGGAATTGAAGCAGGTTGCAGCTTCAGCTTCAGGTGTGTATGTTATTGAAAACTGTCTTTCAATAAAGTCTACTTCCTGGGTATTGGATACCGGATCAGGATCTCATAACTGTAATTCTTTGCAGGCGTTGAGAAACCGTAGTGTTTTGAAGGCAGGTGACATGACCCTCAGAGTTGCGAACGGAACTAGCATGGATGCTAAAGCCGTGGGGGACTATCACCTGGGAATGTCAGATGGACATGTTTTGGTTTTGCGTAATTGCTTTTTTGTACCCAACGCAACTTGTAATATCATTTCTGTATCTTTAGTTTCTAAAGAAGGTTATGAATTTGCGTTTGTAAGTAATGTTGTAAACATTCACCTTAATCAAGTTTTGATTGGGTCAGGTACATTGA
This sequence comes from Agapanthus africanus, assembly GCA_030015575.1. Taxonomy (NCBI): domain Eukaryota; kingdom Viridiplantae; phylum Streptophyta; class Magnoliopsida; order Asparagales; family Amaryllidaceae; genus Agapanthus; species Agapanthus africanus. Next base: position 327,811,504 of record JASDDO010000031.1, read on the forward strand.
GTAATGGTATATACGTATTAAACCAACCACAGATTTTTAACGTCCAGAATACACACAAAAGAAAGTCTCCAGAAATAAATCAGACTTTCTTATGGCATTGTAGACTGGGTCACATCAATGAGAGAAGGTTGACGAAGTTACATACAGAAGGATATTTGAATCCGTTCGAATATCAATCGTATGCCACTTGTCAATCCTGTCTCAAAGGAAAGATGACAAAGACTCCGTTCACTGGACACGGAGTAAGAGCGAGCGAGCTCTTGGGACTCGTACACAGCGACGTGTGCGGTCCAATGTCTACGCATGCACGAAGCGGTTATTCTTACTTCATCACTTCTACGGATGACTTCTCGAGGTACGGTTATGTCTTCTTAATGAAACATAAGTCCGAAGCCTTTGGAAAATTCCAGGAATATAACAATGAAGTAGAAAAACAAACCGGCAAAAGTACCAAGATTCTAAGATCGGATCGAGGTGGAGAATACTTAAGTGCCGAGTTCCTGGATTATTTAAAAGAGAACGGAATTCTCTCTCAGCTTACTCCTCCATACACTCTGCAACATAACGGTGTATCGGAGAGACGAAACCGAACCCTATTGGATATGGTTCGGTCCATGATGAGTAACACTGAGTTACCGCGATCATTCTGGGGGTATGCGCTAGAATCAGCTGCATACCTTTTGAACCGAGTTCCGACTAAGACTGTGCCTACCACTGTAGGGTTCCTAGGCACCCTAGTGAGGTCTCTCAAGCCATCAACCATGGCAATTTCAAAAATTATGGTGCCTACAAACCCTAGTGTACGGATCTATAACTAGATGTCTAGGCGAAAAACGAACTAGCTAACAACTTAGCTAATGAGAATACGGAAATACAACCTTTGTAGATCCGGTGCTCCACCTCCATAGCTCCACAACGAAGTCGTCTCCGCTGTCCAAAAGAAATCCGGGCTCTAAAGTCGGCTTCGTCGGAGAGAAAGCGAGCTAGGTCGTCGATGTCCATGCCGAAGATGATCTACGTCGAGGCATCTCTAAATCAAGCTCGACCTTCACCAAACCCTAAAATCTTGTGAAGGAAACACACTCTACTTCTTGGCAAGAGGTAGAGGATGAAGAAATAGGATGTGGGTAAACTTTGGAAATGGATTTCTCACTCTTAATCATCAATCACCATTGATGAGGTTTTGTTTTCTTCACTTGAAGAAAGGAAGAAGAAGAAGAAAATTATCATAAGAATTATTCTAAAATGAAAAGAATAATACATTCTTATCATTTTAGAACCATGGTTTAGTGTAGAGAATTAATCATGGTTGAGTGGTATGGTTAGGGTTAAGGATGAGATAAGAATTGTGGACCAAGTCAAAGCTTCATGAAGCTTTAGCTAAACAACAAATGAAGCCACCATTCTATCCTCTTTCTTTTATTCATTTATCAAAAATAAATGGATAACTAAATAAGATAAATGAATAACAAATAATAAACCCTAACCATATCATTAACCAAGGTTTAATACTTTACACTTAACCAAAAAGCATGCATCATCAAACATGATACAAGCTAGTGCACAAAATCATATCACATATATAATGCACACAACCCGAGTGAGAAAATCCAATTTAAAGTGAACCCATACTAGTTAATGCAAAGTAATATATCAAATATATAATTATGCATAAATCATTAAATCAACACTTGATTCAATGATCCGATCATGTCGCACAAAAACCGACTGGTATCATTAGTAACAACTTATCGAATCAACACTTGATCCGATAACCCGGCTATATCGGATATAATCGATCAATGTCACATCGCGAGAATCAAATACAGTATCACATACTGGTATTATTCTCGGTCCCGCACATATCTCATATGCGCTCCTATTTCGTTTCGCTTGAGCCAGGAAACCTCTGTGTAGGACTCTAAAGACTCGTCAATACGCCGGCAGCAGATGATGATCATATCAAACACCCACAAGCCGCAAGCGGTCTGCTAAACGTAACGGCCACCCGGGTATTGAGCGATCTGAAGATCGACGAGCAAGCCCGCTCACACTCCAGTGAATCCGACCAGTAACACTTCCGTACAGTCCGGTCTGATCGTCTGATATGTCGCATATCTCGCCTAGGGGTGGTAAATGTCAGACCCCAATAGGTCGATAAGTCGTGTCGATACGAGGTCTATAACACTTCGAGAAACTACTGGTAACACTTACCAGTAAATCTCAGCAATCCTGGCCAGGGATTTCCTGTTATAGCCAATCGAACACAGCGCAACATCAACCCCCTATACCGGGAGAGACGAATCCCCTTCTATCGCTCATTGCCTCCATGTGACTCGGGACTGTACCCAAAAACCACCGTTTTGCACGCCCTCTTGGACGTGGTAAGATGGAAATCAAAGCACAGTGGGAACCACACAAGACTCTATGACGATCTCGGGTCAACAGACTACTCTGTACCAGTGTCACCAGAGAACTGCCATCTGACGTGAGGTATAATACCATCTGGGAGTTCTCGGCGAGTCCGTCCAGTGTACCCAGTCTCTACTGAGCACCCGTATATCATCTCCGATGTCAAACACCAATGGATATGGGATCATCCATCGCCCATCTGTATGGGTCGAGAAGATACACGCTAGTCTACTCTGGTATATCGATGCCCCGTCTCGATACACCCACGACTAGGGACTTTGAAGGATGTACTTATGGACTACCATGTCCCCACTAGTATGATCTGCATCATAGTCCAGGTAGTCAAGTACACATCCTAAGGGCTTTACCAACATGTAACAGAGAGACAATCAGTGTACACGTTAAGGTAAAGTTCAACCAGATAGCATACTATCATGTCGAGTAAGAAAGTCCTCCCTATATATGTCCCAGCATCCACTACAATATACATCCAATGTACAGTAATGGCCTCTAGGGCATACATATAACTAACAATCTCCCACTTGCACTAGGGCCATCTGTAGCAGTGGTTGTAGTATCTCATACTCAACCATCCCATAAAAGTCTCTCTTTGGGAATAGGCCTTCGTGAGTGGATCCGCTGCGTTATCCTCTAAGTCTGCTCTGCTTGCCTCGATCACCTTGGAGATCAACCATCTCCTTGATCAGGTGATACTGCCTTAGAATAAGTCTGGATCACTGATGGGACCGGCGTTCCTTGGCATAAGCCACAACTCCATTGTCTCACAATGGTAGGAACATAGTTCATCTCATGAACCATTATACATCCAAACAGCCTCTTTGGTAGCATCTTAAGTAGCGATGTATCCTGCCTTTATCGTCTAGTATGTCACGGTATCTAGCTTGGAACTCTTCCAACATACCGTCCCTTTAATGAGGGTAAAGACAATGCCTGCGACTGACATTCAGTCGTCTTTATCACCCTGGAACACTTCCAGTGATTCTCCCCAGGATCACTTGATAACATCTCACTACAACTAGTGAGAATCCTAACATCCAATTAAATCTATCTCATAGATCCAAAACTCAGGATTAAGGAGGTATCTTCTTGATCCTATATGGAGAATCATTGTGATAAACGGAGATTGATCGAGCGTAGCATAAGAAACTCCTTTCTTATCAAGAGTATGTCATCCATGTACTCTACGAGGATCACCACCATACTCCCTACTACCTTTTTGTTTATACAAGGTTCATCTATCATTTTGATGATGTCAAACTCTTTGACTAATCCATCAAAAACAGACGTTCCAACTCCACGATGCCTGCTTTATCCTATAAAGCATCTTGCACACATTTCCGCTGCTCCCACTATTTACGAAGCCCTCTGGCTGTGTACTTATAGACTCACTCTTCTAAAACATCATTTAGAAAAGCAGTCATGACACCCAACCACCAGATATCGTAGTCATGGTATGTAGCCGTGGCAAGTAGGATCTGGATGGACTTAAGCATAGCTACTTGAAGAGGTTTCACCACTATCCACGCCTGGTTGATGATGAAAACCTTTAACAAGTCTAGCTTTGAAAGTCTCAACTTTTCCATCTACACCAAGTAATCTTCTCAAGATATACTTGCTCCTGATGGGGATTTAACCCTTCAGATATTGCAACAAAAGTCTATACTTTGTTGGTGTATAAGGATTCCATCTCAGATCGCTAAGCATCCAGCCATTTTTACAGAGTCTCACTCCTGATGGCCAGCTCGAAACTAGTTGGGTCATCATCTCATGATGCAATCCTGGCTCCCACTGTCATAGAGAAACCGAAGTAACTCTCAGGTCGGTGAGGATCCCTACTAGATCGGCGGAGAGGCTGAGGTTCGTTGGTATCTACTGAATCCTTTGGTTGTACCAAATCATCTGCCGTCATTTGTATAGCTGGAACCTTTCCAGTTGTACATAACAGACCTTGCCTCGAGCTTGTCCGGATTTGCTTTTAGACATAGATCGGACAACCCCCAAATCTTAACTAGCTTAAGACATGGGCTCTTCCCTTTCCATATCGCATATGAAATGGTAGGCAACTGATTTGATTAGAACCCTATTCAATAGGTATGCAACTTCTCAAGTGCATAACTCCCATAAGGAAATAGGTGACTCAGTAGTACTCATCATAGAGCGCACCTTATCATATAGGGTGTGTCTGCTCCACCCCGATTTACCATCGTGCTATGGTATATTCGGAGGAGTAATGCTGAGAGAGAATCTCATTCTCCTTTAGAATAGTCCAGGAATTCCATGCTCAAGTATTCTCCTCCTTGATCTCATCAAAGGACATAATACTTATCCCCATATTTTGGTTCTCTACTTCTATCTTATATTCCGTGAATATCTCAAAAGGTTCGGACTTGTGTTTCAACAGGAACATATGTCTGAATCTCGAGAGATCATCAGAGAATGTAATGAAGTATAAAGAACCATTCCTGGTATGTGTAGACAGGGGACCTACATACATCAACATGTATCATCCCAAGAGTTCACTAACTCTTTCTCTGTTTCCAATAAACAGAGCTGTGGTCATCTTATCTCTGTGACATGACTGGCGAGTTTCACAAGATGTAAATTCAAACAAATTTAAATATGCATCTTTATGTAACTACAGCCAGTCGGGTCGCATTGATATGACCAAGTCTACAATACCTCAAGAAGGATCCGTTCATTTCTGAACTGTTCTTCTTGTGTGTGTTCCGTATACTAAGAACTGTAGTTTGATTTAGAACATCAATGCTTTTAGATAACGTGCCTGAACCGATCAACTTTTGATATAGGAAATGTTCAAAACATTATCCAACAATACAAAATTTTATCATTTCTTTACTAATAAAGAGACTGATATGATTTTGTATATCAGGTTCAGTATCTAATAACATTCGTTCAGAATCAATGTATTCAGGTAATACAGGGTGATAGTGACCGACAGACTTGGCTGCAACACTTGCCCCGTTTTCTACCTCATGAAACTTATCACCCGTTCTCAGTTTTTCTACCTTTTTGTAGCCCTATGTAACAGATTACATATCTGGGATCCTGATCCGGTATCACATACCCAAGATCGGGAGGATACTGAGAAACAGTTCTTTGTAATGAACACACCCGAAGATGTTGCATCAACATGCACTCTCTTCGTTTGGGCGGCACGGGAAATCTGGTATTCCCTAATTTCCTGCTCTGTCTTATAACAATTATAAGTTGGAGCGGGACCAACGTTCCCCAGCTCAGTATAACAAGCGGGTTCGGTCAATAATCCGTATTATTATCTTGATTAAGGCGTGATATGGTCGCTACCAGGAGAGAGAGAGAAGAAAACACTCAGCGTGCGCTCTTGCAAGAATAGATTGGTTATAATTTTATCTAATCAGGATGGCTCCCACTGCTTTTTATCAAATCTTCCTTCAAACCCTAAAAGGAAAAACTAGCCGGGATTAATTACACACTACAAGTTCGCCAATCTTTCAGCCAGGCCAGTGTTGGTACTTTGAGGGAGGTCCCCCGTGCTTTCGCACGAACCTAATTAATGTAAACCTCGTTTTCCCAGAGGTGTAACCTCGTTAACACCTTTCTAGACACCTACTTGATCGGCTAATTGTAATGTATAAAACTCTCCCAGGAGTAACTCTTACTCGCAGCGGGTATCGGGATCCAACTATCTCATAGAAGGTATGCAATCTCATTGCAAATCTCAACACTTGAAATTCCCGATAATATTTTGCCCTGAACGATCTATGACCTTGACAAGGTCAACAAACCATAGACCGCAAGTCAAGTTCAACCCGTCATTTCTTGATTGAATCAAACCCACCCGCACGACCCTTGACAAGGTCAACAAGGCCGCACGACTACCCTAACCCAATCTGCATCATATGCATAAGCAGATAAATACTGGTTAGCTACCGCACACTGCGCCTTGACAAGGTCAACAAACGCAGCACGAATACTAAACAGGACTTATCTGAAATGACGGAGGGCTACGACAGGTTTTTCTGAAAACCTATTGCGTAATGAACTTGATATCGTTGTAGGATCGAATGGTTTTGAAATGGAGTGTTTTTTAGGCTTTTCTAGTTTTGCTAAAGGAGTCACTCCCGGTGAAGGGATCTCGGTCCTTTCCTTATCGAATAAGGTGCAGGATATATCTCATATACCGCTGTGCAAAGCAGAAACACTTAAAAGCTATCAAAAGACAAACCGAGTGTGTAGCATCGGCCAGTTATTGCTAAAGGAGTCACTCCCGGTGAAGGGATCTCGGTCCTTTCCTTATCGAATAAGGTGCAGGATATATCACATATACCGCTATGCAAAGCAAGAACTGTAGCTACCTGTTTTATTTTGAAATTCGATTCTACAACATCTTAGGTTTCTTTTATTTCATTAATCACATTAATGAAGTCCCATCATTTTAAATACCTAAACATCACAGATAAATACGACGTACACTTATGCCATCCGCATTCGCCTCGATGTCCCCTCGTGCACCGTTAGGTTAGGTAACTAACGGCAGAGCGGGGCAGGGCTAGCGCGGGTGTAAAACATAAGTAACGGCTATATAATATATCATATATACTATATACTGTATCTATCACAGAACATCACATGATCACATCACAGATATCGCAGCAGAAGAATCATATGAAATATTGGATATACTAGGACGTCCGTGTTTTCAATACGAGCCAGTATAAAACACGGATTCCACGGTCGCGATGAATAGCCAAACCCACACCCCTAGACCCCTACGAGAGCGGCAAGCAACCCTACCAATTCTGGAGTTAGGAGACCCGGACTCGACTCCTCGAGTTGGTCTCCCACTGGACTCCAGAACCCGGTTACTTGTGCCCTCCTCCTTGGGTCTATCCTAGTGCGGAAAAGTAAATAATATACAACCGGTGACATCTTCCGCAACATGGAAGTGCCCCAAATAAAAGAATATTACATACAAGTTTTTACATGAATGAAAATGAAAAACACTCATCTCACATAAAAACCCCCGGCTATTCAAACACGACGATCCAATATAACATATCCAGCAACACATAACATCACATGTCATCAACGTAAGTAAGTATGCATACCCCAATTGTCGTTGATGTATAGCAACGAAACCGGCGATATCGCCATACTACACTTACGGTCACAGAAAAGAAAGTGTAAAACTACAACAGTTGGAATCCGCAACATGCATAGACATCGCATGCCTAATCAAATGAATTACTTAGACATCACATGCCTAACAGTTATAAACCCCGCATTTTAGTCTCAGAATCGAAAACTCTTTTCAATATCTAGTCGGGCAATTCAACAAGATTGCCGACATTCTGATCGAATGCTCGTCGCAAACTTCAGTAGACGGCCGCACCCCCGATACCGTCGACGAAGTGCACCAAGGAGGAACACCGCTACCGCGAGCACCCTAACGGATGCTTTCGGCGACGGGGTTCTCCTTCAGTCACTTGGTCGGGGCTATGGAGTGAAGCTGTCTATCAAGTTTACCCGGCGAGTATCCGCGTACGCTACGTGATTGCGACGGACTTTTGATCACATCAAAATTCCGTGGCAACCGATCAAGTGAGACTAAATTGCTACGTTTATAACATTCATTCAGTTATCTCATAACTTATTGTGAATTCCAATTATTGTATCCCATTCCAGATAAACAGAAAATGTTAAACTTTTCGATCGAACAATCGAACACCCAAGTTTTCCCGATACTGATCAATACATGAAACAAGTATAACAACATTCCGTTCGTGCCTCAGTACCAACGGTCCAGCCGTAGAAGGGTCAAGCCAACGCCTCACATGTGGCACGCCGTACTGCCCCAAACCCGAAGGTTCAAAGGGCAGTTCAAGACGGTCACATAATCGAGTTAAGGTTTGTTGTCTTCTAGAGGGTCCATCGCGTTACTTGCACTACTTAGAATGTCGTTAAACTATGGAAAAATCCAACACTTGGAAATTTCCCGACAGGGAAAAAATCGGGTATTTATATCCGGTCGAACTTTTTAACATATTCTAAAATTTATCCGGAAAACACATAGACAGAATTAGACTTTCCGATCGAAACAATGATTCCCAAAACAACTCAGAACAACTCAACTCTTGAGTTCAGTTTAAATATTCCAGGAAAATGAGCATTGCATTTTACGAGTTACTGTGAAATTTGACACGTGTCGCAAACTTATTGGCCGCTGAAGGGCCGCACAAACCCTACTTGTGCGGCGCTTCCGCCGCACTTTGGTGGAATCGTGTGCTCAAATGTCACAGTTATGCTCAGAAAAGCCTGCTTGTTTTTCTGGATATTTTTAATTGCCAAAAATCAATAGTTTTGAAAAAAGTACAGAGAGCGATTTTGCAATGGGATTTCGGTTCGATCGGGTTTCTAATTCCGTCCGGGGATCGCCTAAGGCTCTAGCTAGGCTCTGATACCACTGTAGGGTTCCTAGGCACCCTAGTGAGGTCTCTCAAGCCATCAACCATGGCAATTTCAAAAATTATGGTGCCTACAAACCCTAGTGTACGGATCTATAACTAGATGTCTAGGCGAAAAACGAACTAGCTAACAACTTAGCTAATGAGAATACGGAAATACAACCTTTGTAGATCCGGTGCTCCACCTCCATAGCTCCACAACGAAGTCGTCTCCGCTGTCCAAAAGAAATCCGGGCTCTAAAGTCGGCTTCGTCGGAGAGAAAGCGAGCTAGGTCGTCGATGTCCATGCCGAAGATGATCTACGTCGAGGCATCGCTAAATCAAGCTCGACCTTCACCAAACCCTAAAATCTTGTGAAGGAAACACACTCTACTTCTTGGCAAGAGGTAGAGGATGAAGAAATAGGATGTGGGTAAACTTTGGAAATGGATTTCTCACTCTTAATCATCAATCACCATTGATGAGGTTTTGTTTTCTTCACTTGAAGAAAGGAAGAAGAAGAAGAAAATTATCATAAGAATTATTCTAAAATGAAAAGAATAATACATTCTTATCATTTTAGAACCATGGTTTAGTGTAGAGAATTAATCATGGTTGAGTGGTATGGTTAGGGTTAAGGATGAGATAAGAATTGTGGACCAAGTCAAAGCTTCATGAAGCTTTAGCTAAACAACAAATGAAGCCACCATTCTATCCTCTTTCTTTTATTCATTTATCAAAAATAAATGGATAACTAAATAAGATAAATGAATAACAAATAATAAACCCTAACCATATCATTAACCAAGGTTTAATACTTTACACTTAACCAAAAAGCATGCATCATCAAACATGATACAAGCTAGTGCACAAAATCATATCACATATATAATGCACACAACCCGAGTGAGAAAATCCAATTTAAAGTGAACCCATACTAGTTAATGCAAAGTAATATATCAAATATATAATTATGCATAAATCATTAAATCAACACTTGATTCAATGATCCGGTCATGTCGCACAAAAACCGACTGGTATCATTAGTAACAACTTATCGAATCAACACTTGATCCGATAACCCGGCTATATCGGATATAATCGATCAATGTCACATCGCGAGAATCAAATACAGTATCACATACTGGTATTATTCTCGGTCCCGCACATATCTCATATGCGCTCCTATTTCGTTTCGCTTGAGCCAGGAAACCTCTGTGTAGGACTCTAAAGACTCGTCAATACGCCGGCAGCAGATGATGATCATATCAAACACCCACAAGCCGCAAGCGGTCTGCTAAACGTAACGGCCACCCGGGTATTGAGCGATCTGAAGATCGACGAGCAAGCCCGCTCACACTCCAGTGAATCCGACCAGTAACACTTCCGTACAGTCCGGTCTGATCGTCTGATATGTCGCATATCTCGCCTAGGGGTGGTAAACGTCAGACCCCAATAGCTCGATAAGTCGTGTCGATACGAGGTCTATAACACTTCGAGAAACTACTGGTAACACTTACCAGTAAATCTCAGCAACCCTGGCCAGGGATTTCCTGTTATAGCCAATCGAACACAGCGCAACATCAACCCCCTATACCGGGAGAGACGAATCCCCTCCTATCGCTCATTGCCTCCATGTGACTCGGGACTGTACCCAAAAACCACCGTTTTGCATGCCCTCTTGGACGTGGTAAGATGGAAATCAAAGCACAGTGGGAACCACACAAGACTCTATGACGATCTCGGGTCAACAGACTACTCTGTACCAGTGTCACCAGAGAACTGCCATCTGACGTGAGGTATAATACCATCTGGGAGTTCTCGGCGAGTCCGTCCAGTGTACCCAGTCTCTACTGAGCACCCGTATATCATCTCCGATGTCAAACACCAATGGATATGGGATCATCCATCGCCCATCTGTATGGGTCGAGAAGATACACGCTAGTCTACTCTGGTATATCGATGCCCCGTCTCGATACACCCACGACTAGGGACTTTGAAGGATGTACTTATGGACTACCATGTCCCCACTAGTATGATCCGCATCATAGTCCAGGTAGTCAAGTACACATCCTAAGGGCTTTACCAACATGTAACAGAGAGACAATCAGTGTACACGTTAAGGTAAAGTTCAACCAGATAGCATACTATCATGTCGAGCAAGAAAGTCCTCTCTATATATGTCCCAGCATCCACTACAATATACATCCAATGTACAGTAATGGCCTCTAGGGCATACATATAACTAACAACCACACCATATGAAATGTAGAGTGGGAAGAAACCCTATCTTCAATATCTGAAGATCTAGGGATGTCCGGCTTTTGTCAAAAAGCAGCATGCGGACAAGCTCGAGGCACGCTCAGTACTGTGCAAGTTTGTGGGATATCCAAAGAATTCCAAGGGATATTTCTTCTACTGCGAAGAGGAACAAAAAGTTCTTGTTTCTCGTCATGTCCACTTTCTAGAACACCAGTTATTAGAAAAGGAAATAAGTGGGAGCGCAGTAGAACTGGAAGAAATTCCAGAACCACAGACTATTACTGAAAGCTTAGTGGAACCAGAGGGTTCAAAAGAACAGGACATTCCTACGCCGCTCCGCAGAAGTAGTAGGCAGTCTCATCCGTCCGAAAGATACTACGGTTTTCTCATAGACGGGGATAGAGAGGATTGCATCATAGATTATGATGAGCCTACTAGCTTCCAGCAAGCCGTTCAGAGCGTCGACTCCGTAAAATGACTGGATGCAATGCGGACCGAAATGGAGTCCATGTACACCAACAAAGTATGGACGTTGGACATTGCTCCAGACGGGGTAAAACCCGTAGGATGCAAGTGGATCTTCAAAAGGAAGATTGGTGTAGATGGACAGGTTGAGACCTATAAAGCTAGACTTGTAGCAAAGGGTTTTCGTCAAAGACCTGGTTTGGACTATGACGAAACCTTTTCTCCAGTGGCTATGCTGAAATCCATTCGGATCCTTCTCGCCATTGCTGCCTTCCACGATTATGAGATCTGGCAAATGGACGTAAAGACCGCTTTTCTAAATGGAAATTTAGAGGTGTGTTTCTATATGGACCAGCCAGAGGGTTTCATTCAGAGTGGGAGCAGCGGAAAGGTGTGCAAGTTGCTTAAGTCCATCTATGGACTAAAGCAGGCATCGCGGAGTTGGAACATCTGTTTTGATGAGACGGTCAAGGAATTTGGCTTTATCAAAAATCCAGATGAACCATGCATCTATAGTAGATTTGTAGCGAGAACTGTAGTATTCCTCGTTTTATACGTGGATGACATTCTCTTAATAGGAAATGACATTCCTATGCTACAATCTGTCAAGGGGTTCTTGTCACACAGGTTCTCCATGAAAGACCTGGGTGATGCCTCATACATTCTGGGTATCCGGATCTACCATGACAGATCCAAGAGGATATTAGGACTTTCACAGTCCATGTACATCGACACCATACTGAAAAGATTCAGTATGGATGATTCCAAGCGCGGTAACCTACCGGCTTGTCACGGGATCACCCTCTCTAAAGAGATGTCTCCCAAGACTGATTTGGAGAGGGAACGCATGTCTATTATACTTTACGCTTCTGCGGTAGGCTCTATAATGTATGCGATGTTGTGTACCAGACCGGATGTAGCTTATGCACTGAGTCTGGTAAGCCGGTATCAGTCAAACCCTGGGGAGAAACACTGGATAGCGGTAAAGAACATTCTCAAGTACCTGAGAAGGACTAAGGAGATGTTCTTGGTGTATGGCGGAAAAGACCTCCAGATTGAGGCCTTTGCTGACTCCAGCTTCCAGAGTGACAAGGATGATTCCAAGTCCATGTCGGGTTTTGTCTTTACCCTCAATAGAGGAGCGGTGTGTTAAAAGAGTTCCAAACAGGAAACCGTTGCAGACTCGACGATGGAAGCGGAATACATCGCTGCATCTGATGCCGCAAAAGAAGCTGTCTGGATAAGGAAGTTCTTGAAAGAGCTTCAGGTGGTTCCGTCCATTGTTGATCCAATACCTCTGTATTGCGACAACAACGGGGCTATAGCTTTAGCGAAGGAACCCACGTCCCATCAGAGATCCAGACACATCTTGAGGCGGTATCACCTGATCAGGGAGATCGTAGATCGCCAGGAGATCGAGGTTCGGAGAGTCGCTTCAGAAGATAACACTGCAGATCCATTCACCAAGGCCCTGCCCCAGACTCAGTTCGAGCGGCTGATCGAGATGATAGGTCTTCGATACGCTAGTACATGGCCTTAGTGCAAGTGGGAGATTGTTAGTGTATATGCCCTAGAGGCCATTACTGTATCATACTAGTTTGTATATTACTTAATGGAAGCTTGGGATATTCACCTTGTATATACAATCTTGCTCAAAATAGTAGTATGCTACTTAGTTTGTTTCTACTTCAATGTGTACATGTGTTTATTTTAGTATATCGCCTATACACATTAGTGGAGCTCTTAGGATCTTTGCTTGATTACCAGCGTTGTGATGGCGGTCACACAAGTGGGGCTGGGTAATCTAGAAGCACATCCTTATGCAGGTCCCTGGTCGTAGGACTATCGAGACAGGGCATCGATACTCCGGAGTAGACTAGCGTGTGTGCTTCTCATCCCAGTGTGGGAGATGGTCTGTCCCACAGCCATCAGCACATCGTACTTGAGAGAGTATGCGGGTGCCCGTTGGGTTACGAGTACACTGGACAGGACTCGTCGGGAACTGACTAGTTGGTATTATACCTATTGTCAGTTATCAGTTCCCAGGTGACATGAGTACAGCTTAGTCCGCTGACTTGACACTGTCACTTCGCCTCGAGTGTGTTCCTACTGTACTTTGATCACTACCATACCACGGCTCAAATGAGTCATGCAAACAGGTAGTGGTTGGGTGCAGTCCCGAAGCACTTGGAGGCAGTGACGGTTAGACAGGATTCGTCTCTCCCGGTATTGGGGGTTGACATCGCGCTGTGTCTAGGAGAGCCATTACACGAGTAGTTCCTGGCCAGGGCAAACGAGATATACTGGTAGGCTTCCAGTGTTATCTCAGGGTGTTTTGGGCTTCGCTCCGACACGACTTGTACCGCTATTGGGGGACTGACGTTTACCGCCCCCCAGGCCCGCCATGCGATGTATCAGACGAACAGACCGGACTGTACGGAGAATGTCACATTCAGGCTCAGTAGGAGTTCAGATGGGTTTCGCCTCGTCAGTCTTCTTGTCGGCATTACCTGGGGACCGTTACGCACAGCTAGTGCCGCTTGCGGTCTGTGGTTAAACCCACTGCCAGCGTAGTGTCGAGTCTTTAGAGTCCCACACAGAAAGCTATTCGCCTTTAGGCAAAAGAGTAGAGGTCGCATGGTTTTACGACAGGTCGCATGGTTTTGCGACAGGGTTCGGTCACATCCGTGCACTTGTGCACGTACAGTGTCCGGACAGTTTACACTAGCGGGCTTTGGTTTAAGCCAGATCCTAGTGTACTTTTTGGGATTGGATTTATCCAGTTTGTATTCGTGTTCCTCGGAACGCGGATGCGGGTGTGTATGCACAGTTGACGGAGAGACAGAGGCGGAGGATTCTCATTAGGGTTGTTGACCGTTGACAGTTGACTATTGACTTTTTGCTCAACCCTAATGAGAATATGATATGTGATTAACAATTATATTAATTAGGTATTATGGTGACATGGTTGTTGGGTTGTTGACTTGTTGACTTTTGTTGACTTGTTGACTTTGTTGACCGGTTGACTAGGCTTGACTAGTTGACCATCATGATAACTATAGCTATCATTTCATGGCAAAGACTCTTGCTTGCTTGCTCTTTTGTGCAAAATGAGTGCATGAAATGATATGGTTATGGTTGCTTAAACCATCACATAATACTTGATTGATATGATGTGTTATGATTGTTTTGGATTATGAGAGCCAAATGAGAAAAGTCTTCTCTCATTCTTTCATGCTCATTCTCTCTCTTGTTCTTGAGCTCTCATACTCTTGCTCTCACCCTCTTCCTCTTGCTCCCTCTCTTGACTCTATGGTTCACTTGTCTCATGAGTTGAGAACCAAGAACCATAGATAAAATCCCATATAAACTCTTCTCTACCCACTCTAGTTCACAAGGTTTAGCAAACCGAGTGAACTAGTTTCTTCAAAGTTTGAAGAAGGAGCCAAAGGTTGGAGCTTTCACGTGGATCTATCTTCGGCGTAAGGAGACGACGGGAAGAAGCCGATCCGGACCACCATCGGAGTTTGAAGACGAAGGAGTTCAAGACAAGCAAGGTATAAACCCCCTAACCGAGTAGTTAACGACTCCTAGTTAGGTTGTTAGTTAGATGTTTAACAAAGATCCGGGTTTTAAGTCCATGTTACCACCTCTATAAAAATCGTTTTTTATCAATTTCCGCATGCCCGAAAGTACCGGGAGAGGTAGCATGGACTTACAGCTTCGATGTCTTCGAGGCCGAAGATGATCTACGTCGAGGAGACACCAACCGAAGCTATTTCTTCACTAATCATATAATTAGTGAAGCAAACACACTCTTCTAAATGGCAAGTAGTAGAGGATGATGAAGTAGGAAGTGGGCTCACTTTAGATTTCATTTTCTCACACTTTTTCTCAAAACTCCATTGAAGCTAGAAGCTTTTGATGAAGAAGAAGAAGATGAAGAAAATATCTCATCAATCATTTTTTCAAATGAATTATTGCAACCATGTGTGAGTTAAAGCCATCATGCTTAACTCATGTAGAGAATAAACCACACACTATGGTTAAGGGTTGGGTTTGATAAATATCTTTAACTAGACAAAAGAGTTGACTTTGTCAAAGCTTATCCAAAAGCTTTTGTCCAAGCTTTACCATGACAAACTCAATCTCTTTTGAATTAGCTTAACATAAATAAAAATCCTAACTTAACCCTAGCATGGTATTAATCTCATACACCCATCTTGTATGTATCATCAAACATGACACAATACATGTACACAAATATACATATCACATATATACAATGTGCACATCTAGTGAGAAAAGAAATCATAAGTAAGATTAATATTGGTTAATGTAATATACTATATCAAATATATAATTATACATTAAATTATCAAATCAACACTTGATTTAATAATCCGGCTATATAATATACAACCGACAAATACTATATGAATCAACTTATCAAATCAACACTTGATCCGATAACCCGGCTATATCATATATAACCGACCGATATCACATATCGCGAGAATAGAATACGGTATCTCATATCGTATCAACCTCAGTCCCGCACATATCACATATGTGCTCCTACTCCGTTTGGCTTGAGCCAGGAAACCTCTGTGTAAGACTCTAAAGACTCGTCAATACGCCGGCAGTAGGTGATAATCATATCAAACACCCACAAGCCGCAAGCGGTCTGCTAAACGTAACGGCTACCCGGGTATTGAGCGATTAGAAGATCAACAAGCAAGCCTGTTCGTACTCCTACGAATCCAATCAGTAATACTACCGTACATGTCACGACCCGAAAGAGCACGTGACTGGCACTTGAACCATATGAAGTCTATAGGACTCCATCTGATCCAAGTAAGCCAAAAGCCCAGAAATCTAAAACCATTTTTAAGAATAAATAAAGAAACTGGTTTAAAGAAGTGAAGAAATACAGGTTTGAAATCAAGGTTTTTAAATAACTAAGCCGAATATGCTTTTTTAAAACAGTACAGTCTTTTCTAAAAATTTCGGCAGAGTTTCTTTTGTAAAACTGGCCCCGAATGGGGTACAACAAGGATAACAATATATATACGCAATGATAAAGGCATCCCCAAGCGGGAGCTAGCTCTTCGTCAATCGACGGTCACAACCACACGTGCAACAATAATATACAACGCCAAGTGGCGAGGATCAAATCCAAAGGAAAGCTCCAAAGCAACAAGAAAACCGCAATACAACTAAGCGCGACTCTAAGGTCGAATAACACAACACTAAAGTCTAGGTCTGAAACAATATACAAGTTTTGGTTGATGGAATTTCTAGATACAATGAAATAAATAAATACAATGGTGGTTCTTGATGCGAAAGAACCCACCTACCAAAAGCAAATCACCCGCAAGAAAGTAGTGTGCCAGAAATGCCGCAATGGTACCTGTACGGCAGAACCTGCAAGAACTGTGGCACAACGGGGGTGAGTTGCCAACTCGTGAATAGAAACATCTACAAGCAGAAACCGAATGCAAGACATAATCCTAGGTCAATACGATCAGTATATAAAAATCCTCAATATAAAACATGCAGCCGATAACAAGGCTAGGGTAAATATCTAACCCGAGTGCAATCTCCTGTGTCTGTGTCAGTGCCTCCGATAACAATATAGCATATGAATGAGATATGAATGCGTGAAAACAGAATACATTCTCATGAAACAACTGTTTTCATACTTTAGTGAGATTTCCCCTTGTATTTTAAAAAATAAGGTTCCACAATGAAATCAGCATAAAACTGTGCCTAGCATCGGCACAAACGAAACCCCAATATCCTGATATCTCAAAGTCTCAACCACAATATCTAGGGCGCCGTCAGTCCAGACCGGCCCCTACCATCCATCTCAAGACCACGACGGTATCCTCCGGATATCCGACGCGTCGGGTAAAGTCACCGGTAGGTAGTGCTCCCCTGCCAGGCTCACATCGTCATCACCACGCGCTTCTTGCCCCGGGGTACCTTACCGGGTCCACCATGTACCCGAAACGGTTCATCCGTCTCCTCGAATCGGGTTTCCAAATCCATCAGCAAACTCATGGTGGACGACTCATACATCATAGGAAAACCGCACTTTTTATTTTAAAAGAGAGAATATGATTATTTGTGTCCTTGCGGTTTTCCTCCAAATCCAGAAAATCTCATAGAAATCCAAATCCAAACCTCAATAGCACGTAAAATAGTGAATATATGCATGATAATCCATGAATGCGGCATAACAATGAATAACAGTATGCATGAAGTAGCAGGTAATATCTACAATGTCTAAACTATTAGCTAACAGGCTATGTCAAGCAATAATATTTTCTAAGGTGTACGTGACATGGCAATTACCGATGAAGATGTGTGTGAGCCGGTAAGTAAGTGTACGTGGTACATACGCATCATCGGTAATAGTGCTGGTGTCCTATCAGCATGATATTAATAATGGAGTATGAAACATAATATAAGAATGCGATGCAAAGCGAACCACAAAAAGGGAGTGGGAGCTGAAACTAGACGTAACTAAAACTAACCTGCATTAATCTAACATAAGTCCTACAATTGGTGCCTTTTGAAATAACACGAATCATGGGGTTTTGAAAATAGGGGCTACGGTGTTTTTATGAAAAGATACGTCGTTTTTGAAATATCTGTAGATTCCCTTGAGCTGTCTTTAAAAATGCCCACGATTCGTTAGTTTTTGAAATAGGTAAGAAGTCTAATCTACTCTAACAACTACACTAACTATACGGCTGAACTAAAAAAACTGAACTACAGGTAAGGAAACCGCCTAACATCTGAGTCGATATATATAAATATATATAAGTCGGTGATCCCGCCTCAATGTCATATCGTAAGATATCCTCGAGTATGAGTGCGGATCTATCATCAATATCGGCTCGTACGGTAATTCATCGTACGGCATCCCAATAGCTGTGTACAGGTCAACATCTCACTATCTCATCACATAACAAGCATCACTATCATCAGATCATATAATCTGGGGGTACTACTCTATGTCTAGTACAAATCGATACCATCAATGAAGTAAGCATGCGGGGGTAAACACATATCCCAAGCCCGCAAGAATCACAAGTCATATCCCACATATGAATCGTATCAAATCACCGATCTCACGGCACCAAGCCCACATCATCGACTCATCTCCAAAGTCATCCCATATCATCAAACACAGTGCAAGTACAAGAAACACACAAGTGTAAGCGGGTGGGTGTAAATCTATCCTATGGTTCGCAACTAGGAGCTATGCTAGTTATTTCTACCCCTAACTAACCATAACACATTATAACTATCACACACATAAATATACTACATAGTACTAATTACGGACTGCGGGGGTGCTATACGCCATCCACCCGACTTCCCCCCTGTAGATATAATCTACTCACCTGGTCTTCGCTTTCTGAAATCGATGACGCCATGCTCTTTCACCTCGGAATCCTTACGAGGGTACCTAGAATAATAAACAGTCGCAATACGTATTAATATCAAAGCAGAAAACCGATACAGCGCACGGTGTGCTCATAAGTTGGAACCTATGGCCCAAACATGCAAATCCAACACTTAACCCCTGTTGTCGATGTATGAACACCCGACAACCAAATACAAATCCAAACACCAAGAAAGTGCATAAAAAAAATACGGAAAACATCGCCTAAAACACCCCAAAATGCCTCCAGATTTTCCCCAGATGACTATTCGCCAAAACTATATATAGGAGGGGTCTAATCTAGTGCTAAATGAGCCCTGGAACAAAAATGGAACCATTCCCCTCTACTCTGGCCGCAAATTGCGGCCAGAATGGTGATTTTGGCGGCCACGGTTTAGAGTTAGGGGCTCGGGTCTTGGTGGTAGCTTCCTAGGTGCCTGCACGACTCACTGTCAGCTCAATTTTATTTTTGGTGCCCCCGGGTTGCTCCAGATTCCAGAACACCTTCACAGATTTCACAAACCGACATGAAAAGTTCCATAATTCCGTATTTTTGGGTTTCAGGTTGTGTCAAGTCAGGGGCTTGGTCAATATAGGGTCTAAGGTTACCATTAGAGTCTAATTGCACAGCCACATCTCAACTTTACCCTAATCCTCTCTAGTTTTGCCCAAAGTGCACCAATTCACCCGATATCGATATGAAACTTGAATTAAAGCCTAATCACAAGATTTAAAACTCTAAATGTGAAGAAATTACCTCAATAAACTCTCATGAATCCTTAACAGCGCCAAAACACCATCTTTCTTGGTCCATTGCGTAGATCTCAAGCTCGTGCATCTTTTTAATGAAACTGATATTGGATTTTAGTGAAGTTTTAGAGATGAAGAGAGGGCTTGAAGGTGGAGGAAGAGAGAGGGAGCAGCAGCTGCAGGAGGATGATGAGGGATGAAAATGATGGGAGAAGAAGAATGGTTAAGGTCAAGGAAGCCCATGCCCCTCACTCTCTCACCTACCCTCATTTCTCATTTTCTTTTTCTTTTCTTTTCATTTTCCCTTTTCTTTAATCCAAAACCTTCTCATGAGAATAGTAAACACAAATGAATCCATGGCTATAAAAAAAATGAACAAGTGTAGAAAATGTGATATGTGCAAGTTTTGCACAAAATTGCCGAAAAACCCAATTAGCGATTTTAATCGCGATTAGCACTAAATTAGTGTCAAAATGATCACAACAACTTAAAAATGTCATAATTCACTAATTTAACCCATTTTAGAATTTTCCATAATTTTCCGAAATTTTTCTAACATTTTTCCTATTTATTTGCATTTAATATTAAAATAATCAATAAAATAATATTAAATTATAAAAATTCCCAAAATTAATATTTTATATTTTTGAAGATGTTACAATCTACCCCCCTTAAAGAAATTCGGTCCCCGAATTTAAATTTAAACCCCCAAATACAAAAACATCTCAGTAACAAACCAAAGTCGTCGGGGCTCCGAAATCATCAACACCTAGAGAATATCATAAAAAAAATGTACTACTCTACTAGAATCAATCCCCAAAATGCATATATAAGAATATCCTATGCGTCTGGTGCGCAAGGAATCAAAATCCATATATGTATCAAACAGGTATAGAAAACAACATCTAAGTGCAACGGGTGTGCACGAAACATCTGTCGTAGGCAACGTGTGTGCTTGACAGAAAAAGCAGGTGCATATGAAATGCACGAAGAATTTCGATTTAGTGCATCTGGCGTGCACCAAAATCGTATATCAAAACACTAAAGGTGCATGAAAACTACGCTGTAAGTGCAAATCAAATCACTGCATACGGTAGGTATGAAATCTCAATCAATATCTCAAATGTAATAACTATGCGCAAAATATATAAATATCCAGTGGGTGCATGAAACAAATATCATGAAACTCAATCATCAAAACTAAATCATGCAAACAGAACTCCCAAAATACCGAAATCCAAAATGACGGATATGTGATATCAAATCACAAAATCACAAATCATAAATACCGTCATCGGTAGTCCCTCCTTCGAGGTCGAGAAGGAGTCGGTGCATCCACTGCTAGCAGCGCAGGATATCTACTTGTCTCTTGCTCATGGTCTGGCGTCCTCTGACCCTGGGTCCTTATCTTCTCTGTGGATTACCTATCACGCGGTCAATCGGCTCATCGGCCCTGTCAGGTGTGCTAACGGGGACGATTCCGTTCTGGCACTTCTCTGGTCACCTCTCGGTCAAATCTCACGACCACTCGTAAGGCAGCATATCACTGGCGTCGGCCTCTGGCTCTCTGAAAGCACGTCACACATCTGATCCTGGGTGCAAACATCATTGCAGCAATGCCCTGGAAGGAATCCTGCTCAGGGTCTCTTCCAATCATGCCTATGCTAGTCTGTACGGAGGCTGGCTCTCCTGCACAACCTCTTCTCGCTTAAAAGACACCTGTGTCCTCAGAACAATAACTCTCAGAAACTGGTCACCTCCCAACGTCTCTGTAAGCAAATCAGGTCTCTAGTCTCGACGGGAAGCAATGACAGCTCGTCAGTGTCTCACACGAACCTCTGGTTCCACATGTCTCTATCATCTTCCACTATGACGTCACGCCAAGCCACCTTGCACTGCACTGTTCTCGGCCACGGCCAATCTGAAATCTCTCGCACGGACTCGAAATCGCGTACTCTGTAGCTTCATCATTCTACAGAAGATGTCAGGCTGAACTGGTCCTCGGGAACACGTCCCAACCATCGGAGGAATACTCATCTCTCGTCCGTCCTTGATCAATTCGCAACGCATCTGGGTAAATTCCCTTATCCAAATCTGGTCAACTACTGCGTCGACAATGCCGAACTCTGGCCTGCTGGGTGTGCGCAACCATGACCACTCCTGGGTCTAGGTCTTCTCGTATCGTATTCCGGAAAGGTCCTGTCGAGGTTTCTTTCTCAAATCTCAATCCTGCCGAATTGCCCGGAAGTCATCATCCAATGCTGAAGCTAAAGCTTATTCCGGAACAGCTGCATACTTATCGTGCTTCTTTCTGGAAAATATATCCGTATCTCACGCCTCTGGGTGCATATCACATCTCTAATGTTAGCGGAGGGGGACGTCATCTCGTCGAAATATCTTGCGAACTCTTTTCTTCACTCTGCGTCAATGTCGACTGATTCGGACTCGTCTCATCCTGGCTGCATGTACTGTGCTCCAACGGCTATGCTCGCATCTGGAGTCTCCCAAGCAGTGTCCCATCACGATATCCGAAAGATGTCGAACCATCCGATCGACTCGTCAGATCCTCATAATCCCCCAAGAGCTCACATCTCGGGTACAGTTTAATAGTATCGAGTACATGCCACAGCGTCGGTGGTCCAGCCGTAGAAGGGCAAACCCAAGCCTCACTGATGGCGCCGCGGAACCGCCGTAAACCCTAAGGTTCAAAGGCTGTCACACGGTCATTAGTCGAGTTAGGGTTTCATTCTTCTAGAGGGTCCATAGAATCACCTGCATGTCTTTCTGTATACTTTAAACTTGGAAAATGGGCTCCTGACATTCGATCGTCTCTATCGACTCTCAACGAACCTGCGTGAAGTCGTCTCTCGCTGGAAACAATCTATCTGATGACCTCGCATCGGTGTAAGCGAACTCACCGCACGTCCTAGTCATTTACCCTCAGGTGACTAGCGACTCGCTACATCTCTCTAAGAACATGCTCATGCTGCAGTAGCTCCAACCATCTGGGCGATATCTCGTCATTTGCAGCAACAACTGGCTCATACGCCTGTACGCCGAACAACGCCTCAATCCTCCAGGAAAGGCAACACATTGGCGGTCATCTCTGAATCGGTCTGCTCTAGATCTGAGTAAGACTCTCCACACTGGAAATCTTCAACTCAACTGGGCCCGCTCTGGCGCAAAATCGGACGAATCACCTTCGTCTCTCAAATCGGGTAGACTAGCTATCATCTGTCTCATATCTGCCTGAAAGCTCCGGCAATCTCAGCTCGTAAGTTCCGAAAGCAACATCCTGTCAATCTCAGCCACGGCTGGTCCATCTGTCTGCACGGTAGACGACATCACAATCTCTGAGGTATGCTGTACATCAACAGTCCTCTCTCAACTGGCAGCTCTAACGATGGCCCGATCATCTGGTGCAAGACCAAGCACTCGCCTCCACTAGAGGTCACAATCACCAATCACTAACTCGAGACGTTTTCATGTCACCAGAAAACACAATGGTCGGCCCTCGTACCAGACGAGCTCACACCGGCCGTAACCCTAGCAGCAGCCCAAACTGCGCTAAAACACGGTGACAGGAACCTCAATCGAGTATCACAAGAGCACATCAATGGCAAGAAAGGGAACAACAGATCCAGAGTGGATACATGATCATAGGAAGGAACAGTATCAATGAAGGTATGATCATGAAACTAATAGAATCGGGAATCTTAAATGGATGTATAATCCAGGATATGAAGAGAATCACTGATCTCAAAAATATGTACATCCTAAGGTTCCTTAAGCGGAGTGGCGTGTCGTAAGTATGCCGCGGAACATACCAACGGTACGTCACTCTACTTTAGTCACCTTTTCCATCAACCAAGGGTCATCCTACGCGACGAAAGTTCGGGTCTAATACCCCCTCGACCAAGTCTAAGTTCCGTAAGGTCAAGCCTAAGTTCCGTATATAGATAACGCCCTAGGCTCCACATAGTCAAACTCAGACTCGAACCAAGGTCAACCTAGCGCTCTGATACCAACTTTGTCACGACCCGAAAGAGCACGTGACTGGCACTTGAACCATATGAAGTCTATAGGACTCCATCTGATCCAAGTAAGCCAAAAGCCCAGAAATCTAAAACCATTTTTAAGAATAAATAAAGAAACTGGTTTAAAGAAGTGAAGAAATACAGGTTTGAAATCAAGGTTTTTAAATAACTAAGCCGAATATGCTTTTTTAAAACAGTACAGTCTTTTCTAAAAATTTCGGCAGAGTTTCTTTTGTAAAACTGGCCCCGAATGGGGTACAACAAGGATAACAATATATATACGCAATGATAAAGGCATCCCCAAGCGGGAGCTAGCTCTTCGTCAATCGACGGTCACAACCACACGTGCAACAATAATATACAACGCCAAGTGGCGAGGATCAAATCCAAAGGAAAGCTCCAAAGCAACAAGAAAACCGCAATACAACTAAGCGCGACTCTAAGGTCGAATAACACAACACTAAAGTCTAGGTCTGAAACAATATACAAGTTTTGGTTGATGGAATTTCTAGATACAATGAAATAAATAAATACAATGGTGGTTCTTGATGCGAAAGAACCCACCTACCAAAAGCAAATCACCCGCAAGAAAGTAGTGTGCCAGAAATGCCGCAATGGTACCTGTACGGCAGAACCTGCAAGAACTGTGGCACAACGGGGGTGAGTTGCCAACTCGTGAATAGAAACATCTACAAGCAGAAACCGAATGCAAGACATAATCCTAGGTCAATACGATCAGTATATAAAAATCCTCAATATAAAACATGCAGCCGATAACAAGGCTAGGGTAAATATCTAACCCGAGTGCAATCTCCTGTGTCTGTGTCAGTGCCTCCGATAACAATATAGCATATGAATGAGATATGAATGCGTGAAAACAGAATACATTCTCATGAAACAACTGTTTTCATACTTTAGTGAGATTTCCCCTTGTATTTTAAAAAATAAGGTTCCACAATGAAATCAGCATAAAACTGTGCCTAGCATCGGCACAAACGAAACCCCAATATCCTGATATCTCAAAGTCTCAACCACAATATCTAGGGCGCCGTCAGTCCAGACCGGCCCCTACCATCCATCTCAAGACCACGACGGTATCCTCCGGATATCCGACGCGTCGGGTAAAGTCACCGGTAGGTAGTGCTCCCCTGCCAGGCTCACATCGTCATCACCACGCGCTTCTTGCCCCGGGGTACCTTACCGGGTCCACCATGTACCCGAAACGGTTCATCCGTCTCCTCGAATCGGGTTTCCAAATCCATCAGCAAACTCATGGTGGACGACTCATACATCATAGGAAAACCGCACTTTTTATTTTAAAAGAGAGAATATGATTATTTGTGTCCTTGCGGTTTTCCTCCAAATCCAGAAAATCTCATAGAAATCCAAATCCAAACCTCAATAGCACGTAAAATAGTGAATATATGCATGATAATCCATGAATGCGGCATAACAATGAATAACAGTATGCATGAAGTAGCAGGTAATATCTACAATGTCTAAACTATTAGCTAACAGGCTATGTCAAGCAATAATATTTTCTAAGGTGTACGTGACATGGCAATTACCGATGAAGATGTGTGTGAGCCGGTAAGTAAGTGTACGTGGTACATACGCATCATCGGTAATAGTGCTGGTGTCCTATCAGCATGATATTAATAATGGAGTATGAAACATAATATAAGAATGCGATGCAAAGCGAACCACAAAAAGGGAGTGGGAGCTGAAACTAGACGTAACTAAAACTAACCTGCATTAATCTAACATAAGTCCTACAATTGGTGCCTTTTGAAATAACACGAATCATGGGGTTTTGAAAATAGGGGCTACGGTGTTTTTATGAAAAGATACGTCGTTTTTGAAATATCTGTAGATTCCCTTGAGCTGTCTTTAAAAATGCCCACGATTCGTTAGTTTTTGAAATAGGTAAGA
Source organism: Agapanthus africanus (assembly GCA_030015575.1). Classification (NCBI taxonomy): domain Eukaryota; kingdom Viridiplantae; phylum Streptophyta; class Magnoliopsida; order Asparagales; family Amaryllidaceae; genus Agapanthus; species Agapanthus africanus. The sequence continues at coordinate 327,837,285 of JASDDO010000031.1, forward strand.
AGTCTAATCTACTCTAACAACTACACTAACTATACGGCTGAACTAAAAAAACTGAACTACAGGTAAGGAAACCGCCTAACATCTGAGTCGATATATATAAATATATATAAGTCGGTGATCCCGCCTCAATGTCATATCGTAAGATATCCTCGAGTATGAGTGCGGATCTATCATCAATATCGGCTCGTACGGTAATTCATCGTACGGCATCCCAATAGCTGTGTACAGGTCAACATCTCACTATCTCATCACATAACAAGCATCACTATCATCAGATCATATAATCTGGGGGTACTACTCTATGTCTAGTACAAATCGATACCATCAATGAAGTAAGCATGCGGGGGTAAACACATATCCCAAGCCCGCAAGAATCACAAGTCATATCCCACATATGAATCGTATCAAATCACCGATCTCACGGCACCAAGCCCACATCATCGACTCATCTCCAAAGTCATCCCATATCATCAAACACAGTGCAAGTACAAGAAACACACAAGTGTAAGCGGGTGGGTGTAAATCTATCCTATGGTTCGCAACTAGGAGCTATGCTAGTTATTTCTACCCCTAACTAACCATAACACATTATAACTATCACACACATAAATATACTACATAGTACTAATTACGGACTGCGGGGGTGCTATACGCCATCCACCCGACTTCCCCCCTGTAGATATAATCTACTCACCTGGTCTTCGCTTTCTGAAATCGATGACGCCATGCTCTTTCACCTCGGAATCCTTACGAGGGTACCTAGAATAATAAACAGTCGCAATACGTATTAATATCAAAGCAGAAAACCGATACAGCGCACGGTGTGCTCATAAGTTGGAACCTATGGCCCAAACATGCAAATCCAACACTTAACCCCTGTTGTCGATGTATGAACACCCGACAACCAAATACAAATCCAAACACCAAGAAAGTGCATAAAAAAAATACGGAAAACATCGCCTAAAACACCCCAAAATGCCTCCAGATTTTCCCCAGATGACTATTCGCCAAAACTATATATAGGAGGGGTCTAATCTAGTGCTAAATGAGCCCTGGAACAAAAATGGAACCATTCCCCTCTACTCTGGCCGCAAATTGCGGCCAGAATGGTGATTTTGGCGGCCACGGTTTAGAGTTAGGGGCTCGGGTCTTGGTGGTAGCTTCCTAGGTGCCTGCACGACTCACTGTCAGCTCAATTTTATTTTTGGTGCCCCCGGGTTGCTCCAGATTCCAGAACACCTTCACAGATTTCACAAACCGACATGAAAAGTTCCATAATTCCGTATTTTTGGGTTTCAGGTTGTGTCAAGTCAGGGGCTTGGTCAATATAGGGTCTAAGGTTACCATTAGAGTCTAATTGCACAGCCACATCTCAACTTTACCCTAATCCTCTCTAGTTTTGCCCAAAGTGCACCAATTCACCCGATATCGATATGAAACTTGAATTAAAGCCTAATCACAAGATTTAACACTCTAAATGTGAAGAAATTACCTCAATAAACTCTCATGAATCCTTAACAGCGCCAAAACACCATCTTTCTTGGTCCATTGCGTAGATCTCAAGCTCGTGCATCTTTTTAATGAAACTGATATTGGATTTTAGTGAAGTTTTAGAGATGAAGAGAGGGCTTGAAGGTGGAGGAAGAGAGAGGGAGCAGCAGCTGCAGGAGGATGATGAGGGATGAAAATGATGGGAGAAGAAGAATGGTTAAGGTCAAGGAAGCCCATGCCCCTCACTCTCTCACCTACCCTCATTTCTCATTTTCTTTTTCTTTTCTTTTCATTTTCCCTTTTCTTTAATCCAAAACCTTCTCATGAGAATAGTAAACACAAATGAATCCATGGCTATAAAAAAAATGAACAAGTGTAGAAAATGTGATATGTGCAAGTTTTGCACAAAATTGCCGAAAAACCCAATTAGCGATTTTAATCGCGATTAGCACTAAATTAGTGTCAAAATGATCACAACAACTTAAAAATGTCATAATTCACTAATTTAACCCATTTTAGAATTTTCCATAATTTTCCGAAATTTTTCTAACATTTTTCCTATTTATTTGCATTTAATATTAAAATAATCAATAAAATAATATTAAATTATAAAAATTCCCAAAATTAATATTTTATATTTTTGAAGATGTTACAGTACAGTCCGGTCTCTTCGTCTGATATGTCTCATATCACAGCCTGGGGTTGGTATAACGTCAGACCCCAATAGCCTGATAAGTCATGCCGATGCAAGGTCCATAACGGTTCGAGAAACTACTGATAACACTTAACAGTAGATCTCAGCAACCCTGGCCAAGGATTTCCTGTTATGGTCAATCGAGCATAGCGCAACATCAACTCTCTATACCGGGAGAGACGAACCCCTCCTATCGCTCATTGCCTCCATGTGACTCGGGACTGTACCCAAAAGCCACAGTTTTACACGTTCTCTTGAACGTGGTAAGGTGGAAATCAAAGTACAGTGGGAATCACACAAGACTCTATGACGATCTCGGGTCTACAGACTAACCTGTACCAGTGTCACCAGAGAACTGCTATCCGACGATAGGTATAATACCATCTAGGAGTTCTCGATGAGTCCGTTCAGTGTGCCCAGTCTCCACTAAGCACCCGTACACCATCTTTGATGTCAAACACCGATAGATATGGGATCATCCATCGCCCATCATATGGGTCAAGATGCGTATACGCTAGTCTACTCTGGAGTATCGATGCCCTGTCTCAATACTCCCTCGACTAGGAACAGTTATAGAATGTACTCGTTGACTACACTGGCCCCACTAGTATAATCTGCATCATAGTCCTAGTAGTCAAGTACTCATCCTAAGGGCTTTATCAACATGTAATATAGAGACAATCAGTGTACATGTAAAGATAAAGAGCAACCTGATAGCATACTATCATGTCGAGCAAGAAAGTCATCCCTATATATGTCCAAGCATCCACTACAATATACATCGCATGTACAGTAATGGCCTGTAGGGCATACATATAACTAACAATCTCCCACTTGCACTAGGGCCATCTGTTGTGATATCTCATACCCAACAATCAGCAGTAGTTGTAGTATCACATACTCAACCATCCTATAATTGTCTCTACTGGGAAAAGGCCTTTGTGAGTGGATCCGCTGTGTTGTCCTCCGAGTCTGCTCTCCTAACCTCGATCACCTGGAGATCAACCATCTCCTTGATCAGGTGATACTTTCTTCATAATATGTCTAGATCTCTGATGGGACGGGGGTTCCTAGGCATAATCCATAACTCCATTGTCACACAATGGGTTCATCTTATGAACTAGTGTACATCCAAACTATTTCTTTAGTAGCATCCTTGGTAGTGATGTATCCAGCCTTTATCGTCTAGTAAGTCACGGTATCTAGCTTGGAACTCTTCCAACATACCGTCCCTCCAATGAGGGTAAAGATAATGCCCGTGACTGAAATTCAGTCGTCCTTATCACCCTGGAACTTTTCCATTGATTCTCCCCAGGATCGATTGATACCATCTCACTACACCTAGTGAGAATCCTAACATCCACTTAGATCTATCCCATAGATCCAAAAACCCAGGATTTAGGAGGTATCACTTTGATCCTTTATGGAGAATCCTTATGATAAGAGGATATTGACCGAGCGTAGCATATGAAACTCCTTTCCTATCAAGAGTATGTCATCCACCTACAATACTAGGATCAACCATACTCCCTACTACCTTTTTGTATATACAAGGTACATCTACAATTTTGATGAAGTCAAACTCTTTGACTACCACACCAAAACAGATGTTCCAACTCCGCGATGCCTGCTTTAACTCATAAAGCAACTTGCACACATTTCTGCTGCTCCCACTGACTACGAAGCCCTCTGGCTGTGTACTTATAGACGCTCTCTTCTAAATCATCATTTAGAAAATAAGTCATGACACCTAACCGCCAGATAGCGTAGTCATGTTATGTAGCAATGGCAAGTAGGATCTGGATGGACTTAAGCATAGCTTTGAAAGTCTTAACTTTTCCATGTACACCAAGTAATATTCTCAAGATATACTTTCTCCTGATGGGGATTTAACCCTTCAGATAAAGTAAACAAAGTCCATACTTTGTTGGTGTATATGGATTCCATCTCAGATCACTTAGCATCTAGCCATTCTTACAGAGTCCCCACTCCTGATGGCCTGCTCGAAACTAGTTGGGTCATCATCTCATGATGCAATCCTCGCTCCCATTGTCATAGAGAAAACCGAAGTATCTCTCAGGCGGATGTGGAACCCTACTAGATCGACGGAGAGGCTGAGGTTCGTCGGGAACTATTGAATTCTCCGGTTCTACCAAATCATCAGCTGTAGTTTGTATAGCTGGAACTCCTTCCAGTTCTACCTCATGACCACTAATTTCTTCATAAGAAATTCATTTTCTAAAAAGGTGGCATGCTGAGAAACAAAACACCTTTTGTTCCTCGGTGCGGTAGAAGATATTCCCTTGCGAATGCTTGGGATATCCAACAAACTTCCACAGAACTGACCATGCCTCGAGCTTGTCCGGATTTTGCTTTTGACATAGGCCGGACAACCCCAAATCTTAACTTACTTAAGAGATGGGCTCTTCCCATACCATATCGCATATGGAGTGGTAGGCACCTGATTTGATTTGAACCCTATTCAATAAGTATGCAGCTTCACAAATGCATAACCCCAAAAAGGAAATAGGTAACTCAGTAGTACTCGTCACAGAGCACACCATATCACATAGGGTGCGATTGCAACGCCTCGATACACCGACGTGCTGTGGTGTATACGGAGGAGTAATGCTGAGAGAGAATCTCATTCTCCTTTAGAATAGTCCAGGAATTCCGTGCTCAAGTATTCTCCTCTTTGATCACATCAAAGAACATAATACTTATACCCAATGTAGTTCTCTACTTCTAACTTATATTCATTGAATTTATCAAAAGCTTCAGACTTGTGTTTCAACAGGAACATATGTCCGAATCTTGAGAGAACATCAGTGAATGTGATGAAGTACAAAGAACCAGTCCTGGCATATGTAGACATGGGACTTACATACATCATCATGTATCAATCCCAAGAGTTCACTAACTCTTTCACTGTTTCCACTAAACGGAGCTATGGTCATCTTATCTTTATGACATGACTGGAAAGTTTGACAAGATGTAAATTCAAACTGATTTAAATATGCATCTTTATATAACTTAGCTAGTCGGGTCGCATTGATATGACCTAGTCTTCAATGCCTCAAGAAGGATTCATTCATTTCTGAACTCTTCTTCTTGTGTGTGTTTTGTACGTTAAGAACTGTGGTTTGATTTAGAATGCTATATGCTTTTAGATAACGTGCCTGAACCGATTAACTCTTGATATAGGAAATGTTCAAAACATTATCCAACAATACAAAATTATATCCTTCTTTAAATGATAAAGAGACTGATATGATGTTGTATTTCAGGTTCGGTATCAGATAACATTCGTTCAGAATCATTGTATTTGCTAATACAGGATGATAACTGCCAACATACTTGGCTGCAACACTTGCACCGTTTCCAACTCTTGAAACTTATCACCCGTTCTCAGTTCTCTACCTATCTGTAGCCCATGTAACATATTACATATGTGGGATCCTGATCCGGTATCTCATACCCAGGACGTAAAGGATACTGAGAAACAGTTCTCGGTAATAAACACACCCGAAGAAGATGTATCAGCATACACTTTCTTCATTTGGGCGGCACGGGAATCCTAGTAATCCCTTATTTCCTACTCGGTCTTATAATAATTATAGGTTGGAGCGGGACCAACGTTCCTTAGCTCAGTATAACAAGCGGGTTCGGTCAAACATCCGTATTATTATCTTGATTAAGGCGTGACATGGTCGCTACCTGGAGAGAAAGAGAAGAAAACACTCTGCGTGCGCTCTTGCAAGATTAGATTGGTTATTAATTTATCTAATCAGGAAGACTCCCACTGTTTTAGTCAAATCTTCCTTCATACCCTAAAAGGAAAGACTAGCCGGGATTAATTACACCCTACAAGTTTGCCAATCTTTCAGCCAGGCCAGTGTCAGTACTTTAAGGGAGGTTCCCCGTGCTTTCGCACGGACCTAATTAAAATAAACCTCGTTTTCCCAGGGGCGTAACCACGTTAACACATTTCTAGACACCTACTTGATCGGCTAATTATAATGTGTAAAACTCTCCCAGGAGTAACTCTTACTCGCAGTGGGTATCGGGATCCAACTATCTCACAGGAGGTATGCAATCTCATTGCAAATTTCAACACTTGAAATTCCCAATAGTATTTTTCCCCTAGCGACTTATGACCTTAACATGGTCAACAAATCATAAGCGCTAACAAGTTCAACCCGTCATTTCCCGATTGAATTAAACCCACCCGCACGACCCTTAACATGGTCAACAAAGTCACACGACTACCCTAATCCAATCGCATCATATGCTTATGTAGATAAGCACTAATCAGCTACCGCACACTACGCCTTGACGAAGGCCAACAAATGTAGCACGAATACTATGAAGTACTTATCTGAAATGACGGAGGGCTACGACAGGTTTTTAAGAAAACCTTTTGCGTAATGAACTTGATCTCTTTGTAGAATCGAGTGATTTAAAATGGAGTATTTTTTAGTCTTTTACTAGTTTTTCTAAAGAGGTCACTCCCGGTGAAGGGATCTTGGCTCTTTCCTTATCGAATAAGATATAAGATATTTCACAAATACCACTATGCAAAGCAAAAACTATAGAAGCAATCAAAAGACAAATCGAGTTTGTAGTATCTGCTAGTTTCGCAAAAGAGGTCACTCCCGGTGAAGGGATCTCGGCTCTTTCCTTATCGAATAAGGTGCTGGATATTCTACAAGGAATACCGCTATGCAAAACAAGAACTAGAGCTACCATTTTTCGAGACAAGTTTCTACAACATCTTTAGTTTTTTTTTTATTTCATTAATCTCATTAATGAATTCCCATTTATTATGCTTCACAAGCATCACATATGAAACGAAATCAACAATATATAATATATATCATATATATATAATATAAGCATTCGTCTCAGGCAGTAATATGATCTCATCACAGAACATTGTAGCAGAAGAACATATTTGAAATATTTGATATACTAGGATTTCCGTGTTTTATATTAAGCCTATATAAAACACGGATTCCACGGTCGTGATGAATAGCCAATCCCACACCCCTAGACCCCTATGAGAGTGGCAAGCAACCCTGCCAATTCTAGAGTTAGGAGACCCGGTCTCGACTCCTCGAGATGGTCTCCCACTGGACCCTAGAACCTGGTTACTTGTGCTCCCCGTCTTGGGTCTATCCTAATGCAGAAAAGTAAATAATATACAATGGTGACATCATCCTCAACCCGGAAGTGCCCCAATTAAAGAATATTGCATACAATGAATTTTACATGAATGAAAATGAAAAACTCTCATCTCACATAAAACCCCCGGCTATTCAATCACGATGATCCAATATAACATATCACAGCAACACATAACATCACATGTCATCAACGTAAGTAAATATGCGTATCGTAATGGTCATTAACATATAGCACCGAAACCGGCGATACACCACATATTACACTTACGGTCGCAGAAAAGAAAGTGAAAAACTACAACAGTTGGAATCCGCAACCACCTTAGACATCACATGCCTAACCAAATGAATTTCTTAAACATCGCATGCCTAACAATTATAAACTCCGCATTTTAGTCTCAGTATCGAAAACAATTTTCAATGTCAAGTCGGGCGATTCAACAAGATTCCCAACAACCTGATCGAATGCTCGTCAGAAACTTTAGTAGACGGCCGCACCCCCGATGCCGTCGACGAAGTGCACTAAGGCGGAACACCGTTGCCGCGAGCATCCGAACGGATGCTTTTGGCGACGGGGTTCTCCTACAATCACTTGGTTGGGGAAATTTTCGATTTCCGGTCGGATCGATATTTTAAACGCGTTAGCACAAGTTAGTATAGCAAAATGGTGAAGCTCTGATACCACTGTAAGTCTACGGTAGCGCCCCGGCAGTCTACAGACGCCAAATGCGGAACAACAACTTTTAAACTGGCGCTATCGTTTACTTTAACCCGGATTTGCCATTATTGCTAAACTAACAAACTGTAAAGAGTGTAGAAAGGTTATACCGAACGATCCGAGTCCTTCATTCTTCAACCATCATCCCACGCTCCGTTGCGGCTGCTCCGATCTCGTCGATCTCCGATATCCTCGTCGAGGTGGCACCACATCGACGATTCTTTAAACGTGCTCCCGCCTCTGACTTGAGGCAACTCGATCGTCAAGTTTGCTAAAAGAGACGACCAAGAATGATGTAGAGAATGAGTAGATGACTTTGTCTCACTTCGTCCAAATCCTTGGACGATCGGTTAATGAAGTTGCCGAGGGAATCGGGTGATGGAATGAAATGAGCTGTGAATTCCATACACCCCAAATATCTATCATAATCTTTTTTTCCAATGAAATCAAAAAAAACTAGAGAGAGAGAGGAGGGGGCCGGCCACTTATAGCAAGAGGGGGGGTGAGTGTAGGAGGGAAGTGGTGACCATAAGTGAATGAAGCTTATCTTGATCATTAAAGAAAACAATGAGTCATAAAGATGCAATGAATCTAAACCCTTAGTCACCAAAAGCATTAATGACACCATTAATGCACTAATGACTCACCATGTCAAGTCACTCTCTCTAGAATCTTCTAGAAGAATCCACACACATCTCAAGAAAAGATAAACCCGTCTTTAACCAAATGTTAAAAGACGGCTGATAGAAAACTGGAAACTGGCAACTTCTAAAAGTGATCCTGAAACGACTTTCAGGATAACCCCGAAACTGTATAAATATACCCGCATTTGTATTACGACCAAATATAAATGCAACTGAGACAAAGATATTATACCTACTCAATATAATACTCGGATCCGGCTTAAACCAAAGCCGACCAGTATCATCTGCCCGAAAAATAACACGTGCGTAAACGCACGTGCATTTTCCGAACCCTGCCATAAAACCATACGGCCTCTACAACGTTTCGCCCGAACTTGGGAAACTGTCTGTGGGGGACTCTAATGACTCGTCAGTACCCTGGCAGTGGGTTTAACCACAAACTGCCAGCGGCACTAGCAATGCGTAACGGCTGCCCATGGACTGACCTCAAGGGATGCCGATGAGCGAACTCATCCGGAAAACCCTACTGAGCCTAACAGTGACAATGTATATACAGTTCGGTCCGTTCGTCTATGAGTATCGCATATCTGCCTAGGGGGCTAGTAACGCCAGACCCCCAATAGCAGTATAAGTCGTGTCGGAGTGAAGCACAATAACACCCTGAGATACTACTGGAGTACCTACCAGTAAATCTCCTGCCATGGCCATGGACTTTGTGTAATGGCTCTCCTAGACATAGCACGATCTCTCCCCCAATACCGGGAGAGACGAATCCCCTGCCGATCCGCTCACGTGCCTCCATATGGCTCGGGACTGTACCCAAAAGCTACCTGTTTGCACGACTCCTTTGAGCCGTGGTAGGGTAGAAATCAAAGCACAGTGGGAACTCACACAAGACAAATGACGACCTCAGGTCGATGAACTAACCTGTACACATGTCACCAGGGAACTGCTATCTGACGGTAGATATATTACTAACTAGCAGATTCCCGGCGAGTCCTGTCCGGTGTACTCATAACCCAATGAGCACCTGTATACATCTTAGGTGATCCAACTGACACCAGTGGCTTGTGAGACCGGCCACCGCCCCTCGTCGGGGTCTCGACTGTACACACTAGTCTACTCCGGAGTATCGATGCCCTGTCTCGAAACTCCCACGACTAGGGACCACAATTAAGGATATGCGTATAAACCACCCAACTCTCACGTATATGATCGCCATCATACTGTTGGTGGTAAAGCAAGATCCTAAGGGCTCTATCAAAGTGTAACATGTAATCAGTCACCTGATCATGTACACGACTGATAAAGGCAAACCAGATAGCATACTATCATCTCGAGTAAGACCGTCCTACCGGTATAGGTCCTCCGCAATCATTGCAATCACATACCTGTGATCCAATAATTGACTATGAGGGCACTATCTCCAACAATCTCCCACTTGCACTCAAGGCTAATTATTGCGATGTCGACTACTCACAGCCCGTGTGAAACCGAACATCCAACTCCTCTACTAATCAGTATCACAAAGCCCGTTTGTAAAACTATTATGTTCGAGAAATAGCCTTAGTGAGTGGATCCGCCTAGAAGTTTCTTTCTATATCTCTCTTAATCTCAAGTTCGCGGAGAAAGCCATCTCCCGAATTGAGTAATACCTGTCATAGAATATGTCTGGATATCTGATGGGACCTAGTTCATAAATGAACTCCAAATCCAAACTTCTTAGACTGTATCGATCACTGAACCTAATCAGTATCCGGCACCATGACTCCCACAGTATTCTCTTGGACCACCTGTCCATAATACTGTCCCTCTTCGTCAGAGGGAAAAACTATAACTCTGACAATCACTCTGTCAACCATGTCACCTTTGAAGCCTGGAATGATAACCGTCTCCCGAAGGAGGCTGCCGTCATCAAATCCGTAGAACATGTACTTATGTTCTAAAACTGCTTCCTTATGTTTCTCCAGGATTGGATTAATACAAACTTATTGCATCTAGTGCAAAACCAACATTTGGTGTGGTACTTGACATCTCATGATTGACTCAATTGCCTAAGCAAGTGATCTGCCAATCATGCACATCCCTCTCCCCCCTTTAGAGAGGGTGACTCCATCACCTGCAGGTACACCACCATGCTAGGAGTCAACTATTCCAAAAACCATTAGAATATCTGTCAAAGTACCCACTTTGGGAAACTACCCAAATCCAGATCTAAAACCATAGATCTAGAAACCAGAATGTCAAATATTATATCCATATCCTGTCTGGAGAAACAACTGTGTGACGACCACAGTACAACCGATCGTAGTATAGGAATTTTACTTCCTACTCTGTGTATGTCATCCAGATACCATGACATCACACCCTTCTACCTTCTTAACTGATCCATCCCTTATTCTGATTGAAGTCAAACCCATGACTGTCACATCAAAATTAGATGATCTATCTCCGCTATAACTGCTCAAGTCTATAAATAGATATAAGCATCTTGCCCACTATGCTTCCGTTGCTCCCACTGACTATGACAACCCTCCTACCGGGTCTCATATCCTGGAACAACAGTAGTGTCAAGTCTTGGTAGATAAGAACCTCCCTGTCATCGTCTCTGAGGCTACCGAAGTACCTCTCGGGCGTCTGAGGTTACCTACCATACCTGCGGAGTGGCTATTGGAATGTCAAACCTGATTGAATGTATAGGTCCTATTAAATTTTCCGTAATCGTTCGCGGTTCTGGAATCACTTCCAGTTCTACCATACTCCCACTACTGTTTTCTGAAAAAGATCCATTTTACTAAAACTGTGGTGAGTCAAGAACAATATTACTATTGATCTTGCAAATGGTAGAATATCAACCCTCGTCATAGCCAGGGTCAACCCACAAACAGCCATTACAGAAACGTGCCGTGAGTTATCCAGAGTCTGGTTTTAATCATAAGCTGGACAACTCCCAATACCTTAACATCTTTTAAGGTACGATCCATTCTATATCCAATACAGAAACTTTGGCACTTATTTAATTGGAACCAGATTCAAATCATGCAGCTGTCTCCAGTGCATATCAACTTAATGGAAAGTGGCTAATCAGCATTACTCAACTTAGGAATCCATCCAATTATGAGCAACCTGAAAGAGAAACACGTTTCTCAAAACCATCACTATCATCTTAATACCAATCACAAGAATCTACATCTTCGATCTCTTTGAAGAATCCCGATACTTGTGATACCTGGTTCTCTACTTTATTCTTATACACACAACTTCTCAAAACTTAGACCTTGTATTTCTACGAAACACTTGTCTAAATACTAGAGAAGTTATAAGTAAACAGAACATAGTACGAGGACCTACCCCTTTGTCCTGATGGACACTTGGACAACATACAATACTCTGTATAAGTCCGCTGAGTTGAACAACTCAAAACCTGTGCGTTGTAGGTGGAAAACTGTACCCTGGCGATTTCCTCAAATATCACCAATTACAACGAATTCCGATATAATGAGGATGATCACCTAATTCCCAATATCTTACTCCCACTCATCATCTGTAAAACCATACAGATATGAGAATGAAACCTGGTAAATACATACCCTTGGAGTAAGTGTCTAATCGGGAAAACAGTTTTTCTTTAACAATGCACTGAAACATGAAAATGTTTCGTAGGGGTATCCTGGTATTCATAGCAATGCCTCTTTCATAATCCAATTCATGACTTCAACCGTATATTTTATTGTCGTCTCTCCAAATTCCTTTATTTGTCTTTAGTCGTTACCTTCTGTACACCATCGTTAGGCTAAATGGTTTTCTTCCTTCCCTACCGTTCGGCACCAGCCTATGGTTTGGAAGAAGACTATCCAGTAAGCATAATAGGTGTACCCTGCTAAACCATGGAGTACTCACATCTCAAGAGAAGGTGATGATAAAAGACAACTGAATAATACCTTATTCTTTTAAAGGTGAAATAGGAGTGGCGATGAAGTACGCGATTTTGGTTGTGAATGATATCAGTCGCAATTTACTTTGCCCTCTTTCTAATCCCTTTATTTTGTCTTTACATATTACCTTCTGCACACCCTACTTAGGCTAATTGGTTTTCTTCATTCCCTACCTTTCGGCACCAGCCTATGGTTTGGAATAAGACTATCCAATAAGCGTAATAGGTGTACTCTCCTAAACCAAGGAGCTCTCGCAACCTGAGAGAAGGTGATAATAAAAGCCAACTGAATAAACTAATTCTATTTCTCCTGAACCTGGATCCATCCTCGAAGAAGTCCCTTTGAGTTCGTATATAACCATACGATGGATCTATCCAATGGAAGTGGATATCCGTAGTAATACGGGTGTTCTGAGAAATTCAAAGGGTAAAAGAAGGAGTGGCAATGACTTATTCAACATAGACAATCCAAAAGCCAATATTTTAAGAAGGTTCGGTCAACCTGGTCACTGAGTCATAGTCTAGGGTCGGTCAAAGGTCGCTGCCAAAGAGAGAGAAAAGAAACACTCTGCGTGCACTCTAACCTAGATCAGAATGGTCATCACTTTATCTAATCCGGAAACCTCCCACTGTCCTGTCAAATTCTCCTCCAAACCTAAAGAAGAATCAATCGGGATCACCCGAAGAGTAAACCAACTCATCAGTGGGAATCGGGATCCAACTCTCATCGCATGATAACGTGATGGAATGCATCCACGTTACTCATACTCCAGAAGGTATGCGCATACTTGGCAAGTTTCAGTTTCTTTAGAAACTCCCGATAAAGTTTTTGCCCCATGCTCTTATAACCTTGGCGTTAGGTCAAAATGTCATAAGTCACATGCCAAGTTCTACCCATCACTATCTTGTTAATTTGAACCCACCCGCACATGCCCTTGGCGTTAGGTTAAAATGGCAGAACGGCTGTCCCAAACCAACTCATCTATCTATGCAACAATTGAATACCCAGCAGCTACCAAACACTATGCCTTGGTGTTAGGTCAAAATACATAGCTTGAATACTACTGAATACCCAAAAGAAGTGACGGAGGGATACGGCTGGTTTTTGGTGAAAAAACCTTTAACGTAGTGAACTTGATATCGCTGAAGGAACCTGATAGCTTTTTAAAATATAGTGGCGAAAACCTTTTGCTAAAGAGGTCATTCCCGGTAAAGGGATCTCGGCTCTTTCCTCGTGGAATGAGGTGCAGGATATTCCACTGAATACCGCTATGCAAAGCAACTTGTAATCGACCATAGTGAAGTTATTACGCTGACGCAAACTTCTGCCCAAGGGGTCAGTCCCGGTGAAGGGATATCGGCCCTTGCCCCGTCGAATGAGGTGCAGGATATTCCACTGAATACCGCTATGCATAACAAAAGGAAACGTCTTTGTAACAACACTTTTTAAATTTATTCCAACAACTGTAAACAGGTTTGTTTTACTTTGCATTGATCAGAATCAACACAGTCCCATCATTTAATCACACCAGAAAAGAACGAAAATAAAATGTACGTATATGCCATCCGCATTCGTCACTGGGTCCCGTCATCACCCGTTAGGTTACTTAACTAACGACAGAGCGGGGTTGGACTAGCGCGGGTGTAAAACATATACAACATCTAATAGTATATAAACCAATATACAATAATCGCTCCAGGCGTGATAGTATGCAACATTACAGAAAAGTAATAAGCATCACATAACAAAACAGATAATTTGGGATCCCCGGGTTTCACAGAGCCGCTGCTGAAACCCGACGTTCCCCTGTCGTGTGGATAGCCTGTGCAATGAAACCTAGACCCCTACGGGTGCGGCAAGTCACCCGCCAAAACCTGAAGCGAGGCAGCCCCCTACAGCACAGTGAATGGACCACCCAGCACTTCACGGAATCCGGTAATCTTGGGCACCCCTCCTTGGGTCAACCTGTACCCCCTACGAGTGCGGCGAATAGTCTGCCAATTCTAGAGTGGGACCCCTCTGCCTCTCAAAGCCATGAGATGCGGACCCGTTGCCCAACCGAACCCGACTATCCGTGCACTCCGTCTCAGGGCAAAACCTAGTACAGTAATGAAAAATAGTACAATAGGTACATCGACCGCAACGTGGTCGTGCCCCAAAAGAATATTATACAACAGGCAGTGACGGCAGTCCACAAGTTGGACGCTCGCCCCGCAATATCAAATGTACAAATAAACTCAAACTGTACTACCATTGCATACTGCTATCCAACACGACAAATCCGCAACATCACAGCACAACACAGAACATCAACGCGAATGTCACGTTCGCAAACCCGTCTAAAAGAACTATAGCAATCAGACGCAGTTTACCGATCAAATGACATTCCCGGTCGGAGATATAATGTATGCACTGTAAACTAACATGTTTAAATTTCGATCGACCAAATATCAAAAAAGTGGGCCCCACGACTTACTGGTGAACAGTAACAAAATCTGGGACAAAACGATATTTACCAAAAACCCCAAAATCCATCAGAGAACTCACTGTACAAATTTGGGAGCACGAGCTCACCACGTGGCCGCGGATGCGCGGCCAAACCATGGGTTTGGCCGCGTTACCGCGGCGCTTTGGTGGAGACACGTGCCCAAATTTGGTCGTGGTTCTTAGAAAAGCCTGCACAGATTTTTAAGACATGCAGAAAAATTTTATCAGACCATTTAAAATCGACAGAAACTGTTAGGCTTGGATTTTGCAATTTTCGATTTCCGGTCGGATCGATATTTTAAACGCGTTAGCACAAGTTAGTATAGCAAAATGGTGAGGCTCTGATACCACTGTAAGTCTACGGTAGCGTCCCGGCAGTCTACAGACACCAAATGCGGAACAAAAACTTTTAAACTGGCGCTATCGTTTACTTTAACCCGGATCTGCCATTATTGCTAAACTAACAAACTGTAAAGAGTGTAGAAAGGTTATACCGAACGATCCGAGTCCTTCGTTCTTCAACCATCATCCCACGCTCCGTTGCGGCTGCTCCGATCTCGTCGATCTCCGATATCCTCGTCGAGGTGGCACCACATCGACGATTCTTTAAACGGGCTCCCGCCTCTGACTTGAGGCAACTCGATCGTCAAGTTTGCTAAAAGAGACGACCGAGAATGATGTAGTGAATGAGTAGATGACTTTGTCTCACTTCGTCCAAATCCGTGGACGATCGGTTAATGAAGTTGTCGAGGGAATCGGGTGATGGAATGAAATGAGATGTGAATTCCATACACCCCAAATATCTATCATAATCTTTTTTTCCAATGAAATCAAAAAAAACTAGAGAGAGAGAGGAGGGGGCCAGCCACTTATAGCAAGAGGGGGGTGAGTGTAGGAGGGAAGTGGTGACCATAAGTGAATGAAGCTTATCTTGATCATTAAAGAAAACAATGAGTCATAAAGATGCAATGAATCTAAACCCTTAGTCACCAAAAGCATTAATGACACCATTAATGCACTAATGACTCACCTTGTCAAGTCACTCTCTCTAGAATCTTCTAGAAGAATCCACACACATCTCAAGAAAAGATAAACCCGTCTTTAACCAAATGTTAAAAGACGGCTGATAGAAAACTGGAAACTGGCAACTTCCAAAAGTGATCCTGAAACGACTTTCAGGATAACCCCGAAACTGTATAAATATACCCGCATTTGTATTACGACCGAATATAAATGCAACTGAGACAAAGATATTATACCTACTCAATATAATACTCGGATCCGGCTTAAACCAAAGCCGACCAGTATCATCTGCCCGAAAAATAACACGTGCGTAAACGCAAGTGCATTTTCCGAACCCTGCCTTAAAACCATACGGCCTCTACAACGTTTCGTCCGAACTTGGGAAACTGTCTGTGGGGGACTCTAATGACTCGTCAGTACCTTGGCAGTGGGTTTAACCACAAACCGTCAGCGGCACTAGCAATGCGTAACGGCTGCCCATGGACTGACCTCAAGGGATGCCGATGAGCGAACTCATCCGGAAAACCCTACTGAGCCTAACAGTGACAATGTATATACAGTCCGGTCCGTTCGTCTATGAGTATCGCATATCTGCCTAGGGGGCTAGTAACGCCAGACCCCCAATAGCAGTATAAGTCGTGTCGGAGTGAAGCCCAATAACACCCTGAGATACTACTGGAGTACCTACCAGTAAATCTCCTGCCATGGCCATGGACTTTGTGTAATGGCTCTCGTAGACACAGCACGATCTCTCCCCCAATACCGGGAGAGACGAATCCCCTGCCGATCCGCTCACGTGCCTCCATATGGCTCGGGACTGTACCCAAAAGCTACCTGTTTGCACGACTCCTTTGAGCCGTGGTAGGGTAGAAATCAAAGCACAGTGGGAACTCACACGAGACAAATGAAGACCTCAGGTCGATGAACTAACCTGTACACATGTCACCAGGGAACTGCTATCTGACGGTAGATATAATACTAACTAGCAGATTCCCGGCGAGTCCTGTCCGGTGTACTCATAACCCAATGAGCACCTGTATACATCTTAGGTGATCCAACTGACACCAGTGGCTTGTGAGACCGACCACCGCCCCTCGTCGGGGTCTCGACTGTACACACTAGTCTACTCCGGAGTATCGATGCCCTGTCTCGAAACTCCCACGACTAGGGACGACAATTAAGGATATGCGTATAAACCACCCAACTCTCACGTATATGATCGCCATCATACCGTTGGTGGTAAAGCAAGATCCTAAGGGCTCTATCAAAGTGTAACATGTAATCAGTCACCTGATCATGTACACGACTGATAAAGGCAAACCAGATAGCATACTATCATCTCGAGTAAGACTGTCCTACCGGTATAGGTCCTCCGCAATCATTGCAATCACATACCTGTGATCCAATAATTGACTATGAGGGCACTATCTCCACAAAATATAGATCGTTTACTAGAAATAATACGGAAAACATATGCAAACACTTTCCAAGTTATAGTGGGCATGGAATACAACCTTTGTAGACCGGTCCTTCACTTCAAATAGCTCCATGTAGTAGTCCGTTTCGCTGCGATTGCAAACTCCGGACTCTAGAGAGGACCCCTTGAAGAAACGAACGTGCTTGCTTCGATGTCTTCGAGGCCGAAAATGATCTACGTCGAGAAGACACTTACCCAAGCTATTTCTTCACTAATCATATAATTAGTGAAGAAAACACATTCTACTAAATGGCAAGTAGTATAGGATGATGAAGTAGGAAGTGTGCTCACTTTAGATTTCATTTTCTTACACTTTTTCTCAAAACTCCATTGAAGCTAGAAGCTTTTGATGAAGAAGAAGAAGATGAAGAAAATATCTCATCAATCATTTTTCCAAATGAATTATTGCAACCATGTGTGAGTTAAAGCCATCATGCTTAACTCATGTAGAGAATAAACCACACACTATGGTTAAGGGTTGGGTTTGATAAATATCTTTAACTAGACAAAAGAGTTGACTTTGTCAAAGCTTATCCAAAAGCTTTTGTCCAAGCTTTACCATGACAAACTCAATCTCTTTTGAATTAGCTTAACATAAATAGAAATCCTAACTTAACCCTAGCATGGTATTAATCTCATACACCCATCTTGTATGTATCATCAAACATGACACAATACATGTACACAAATATACATATCACATATTTACAATGTGCACATCTAGTGAGAAAAGAAATCATAAGTGAGCTTAATATTGGTTAATGTAATATACTATATCAAATATATAATTATACATTAAATTATCAAATCAATTCTTGATTTAATAATCCAGCTATATCATATACAACGGACTAATATTATATGAATCAACTTATCGAATCAACACTTGATCCGATAACCCGGCTATATCATATATAACCGACCGATATCACATATCGCGAGAATAGAATAGGGTATCTCATATCGTATCAATCTCGGTCTCGCATGATGGATATAGTGCTCTCAAAGTCAATTATTGGATCGCAGGTACGTGATTGCAATGATTGAGGGATGACCTATACCGGTAGGACAGTCTTACTCGAGATGATAGTATGCTATCTGGTTTGTCTTTATCATCGTGTACTGCTTTAGGTGACATTACAGATCACTATTGCACGTTAATAGAGCCCCTAGGATTCTTGCTTGACTACCAGCAGTATGATGGCGATCATATACGTAAGAGTTGGGTGGTCTATAAGCACATCCTTAAAAGCGGTCCCTAGTCGTGGGAGCTTCGAGACAGGGCATCGATACTCCGGAGTAGACTAGTGTATACAGTCGAGACCCTGACGAGGGGCGGTGGCCGGTCTCACAAACCATTGGTGTTAGTTGGATCACCTAATATGTATGTAGGTGCTCATTGGGTTATGAGTGCACCGGACAGGACTCGCCGGGAACCTGCTAGTTGGTATTATACCTAGCGTCAGATAACAGTTCCCTAGTGACATGTGTACAGATTAGTTCATCGACCTGAAGTCGTCATTTGTCTCGTGTGAGTTCCCACTGTGCTTTGATTATTACCCTACCACGGCACAAAAGAGTCGTTCAAACAGGTTTTAGTTGGGTATAGTCCTGAGCATATAGAGGCAGTGAGCGGATCGGCAGGGGTTTCGTATCTCCCGGTATTAGGGGTGAGATCGCGCTGTGTCTAGGAGAGTCATTACATAAAGCCCTCGGTCGAGGCAGGAGATTTACTGGTAGGTACTCTAGTAGTATCTCAGGGTGTTCTGGGCTACACACCGACACGACTTATACCGCTATTGGGGGTCTGACGTTATGAGCCCCCTAGGCCCGATATGCGATGCTCATAGACAAACGGACCGGACTGTACGGATATTGTCACTGATAGGCTCAGTTAGGGTTCCAAGATGAGTTCGCTCATCAGCTTCCCTTTTGCTCAATACATGGGGCAGCCGTTACGTACAGCTTGTACCACTGACATGCTTGTGGTTAAATCCACGGCCAGCGTATTGACGAGTTTTTAGAGTCCACCACAGATAGTTTTCCAAATTCGGGCGAAACGTTGTAGAGGCCGTATGGTTTTATGGCAGGGTTCAAACATACACGTGCACTTGTGCACGTGTCATGATTCGGACGGATAATACTAGTGGGCTTTGGTTTAAGTCAGATCCTAGTATTATATTGTGTTGGATTACTTTCGTCTCATTTTATCCGTATTCAGTCGAATACGGATAAAGATATGTATATACGGATGAGGGGTTTTCTTGTGATCCGTTACAAGATTACTTTTTGAAGTTGTCATTTTCTTATCTTCCGATTTAAATATTTTTTTTGTGGAATTGTGAGTATTTTGTGTTCATGAAATTTGGTGAGCAAATTTCGAATGTGGGCAGTGGGCCTTTTTTTGGGTGAGGTGGCTTGGAATGGGTTTTGGTTAGTCATTGGGTTTTTAGCATTTATTGGGCATGGGCTTTGTGTGAGCCACCCCTTTACATTAATTGCTTTTGTTGTGTGAAGGATTTTTTGTGAGTGAGGTGGCTGCAGATTTTTTTAATGGATAGTTTTTTTTTCTTTTAGGTATTTAATTAATCAATGATATTTACACCTCAACCCCAAAAAAGAATTCCACAGAGAGACTATTCTCAGCTTTGGCCGAGCCCATTTTTGAGTGAGAAATTTTTCCAAAGGCAAAAAAATCTTGTGCTAACAATTTCTATCCCTCGGAAACTTCAATTTACCTCCAACCAAATGCTTGGGTGTCTTAAGACAAAGTATTATACACTCTCTGTACTTCAATCTTGGACATGTCGGTTAGCAAACTTCATGTCCGAGTTGCCTCGGTTTAGAGGCGGGAGCCCGTATAAAGATTCGTTGATGTGGTGCCACTTCGACGAGAAGACCGGAGATCAAGCGAGATCGGAGATGCCGCGAGGAGCGTGGGATGATGGCTAAAGACCGAAGGACACGGATCGATCGTTATAGCCATTCTATCATCTTTTTACAGTTTACTAGTTTAGTGTTAATGGCACGATCCAGGTAAAAGTCTATGTTAGCGCCAGTTGTAAAAGTTTTTGTTCCGCGTTTGGCCTCGGATTGCAGGCCGGGATGCTACTGTTGACTTACATGGTATCAGAGCCACGCCATTAACCTTTACTAGCTTGTTCTAACATGTTTAAAATATCGATCGAACAAAATTTCCAAAACAGCAATTCCAAATTTAAGAAATTTTTTTGTCGTCTAAAAATTATTTTGGGTATGTCTGAAAATCGAGCAGGATTTTCTAAGACTGCAGAAGAAATTTGGTAGACTGATCCCGCGCAACCGCCGCAGAACCTGTGGGTGTGCCGCGGTTCCGCCGCCGTTTTGGGGCTTCAGTGCATCATTTTTCTTCTGGGTGTCTTTCTTGTGGAATTGTGGTTTCTGGAATATTTTGTTTGGGCCCAGATTTTGTTTGAGTACTGGATTTGTACTTAGGGCCCACTTCGGGAAGTTTTGTTGATCGAAATTTAAATACGTTAGTTTACAGTGCTTACATTATATTTGCGACCGTGAATGTCATTTGAGCGGTATAATTCGTCTAATTGCTATAGTCCTTTTAGACGGGTTTGCGAACGTGACATTCACATTGATGTTCTGTGTTGTGCTGTGATGTTGCGGATTTGTCGTGGTGGATAGCTTGGTGCAATGTTAGTGCAGTTTGGATTTATTTATACTTTTGATATCGCGGGGTGAGCGTCCAACATGTGGAATGTCGTCGCTGTCTGTTTGTATATTATTCTTTTGGGGCACGACCGGGTTGAGGTCGATGTACCCGTTGTACATATTTTCATTTCTGTACTAGTTTTACACCGCGACGGAGTGCTCGGATAGCCGGGTTCTAGAGGGCAACGGGTCCGCATCTCATGTCTTTGAGAAGGAGGGGACCTTACTCTAGGATTGGCGGGCTATTCGCTGCACTCGTAGGGGGTATAGGTTGACCCAAGGAGGGGTGCTCAAGTTACCGGATTCCGTGAAGTGTTGGGTGGTCCATTCACTTTGTTGTAGGGGGCTGCCCCGCTTCAGATTTTGGCGGGTAACTTGCCGCACCCGTAGGGGTCTAGGTTTCATTGCACAGGCTATCCACACGACCAGGGGAACGTCGGGTTTCATTTGCGGCTCAAAGGAAACCCGAGGATCCCAAATTATCTGTATTGTTCTGTGTTGCTTATTACTTTTCTGTAATGTTGCATTTATCACGCCTACAGCGATTATTGTATATTGATATATATACTAGTAGATGTTGTATATGTTTTACACCCGCGCTAGTCTAGTCCCCGCTCTGTCGTTAGAAGTAACCTAACGGGTGATGACAGGACCTAGTGACGAATGCGGATGACATATACGTACATTTTATTTTCGTTCTTTTCTGGTATGATTGATTGATGGGGCTGCATTGATTCTGATCAATACAAAGGAAAACAAACCTATTGGATGTTGTTGGAACAATTTTCAAAAAGATGTTATTGTAAGGACGTTTTCTTTTTTTTGCACAGTGGTATTCGGTTATGAATATCCAGCACCTCATTCGATGAGGCAAGGGCCGAGATCCCTTCACTTGGAGTGACCTCTTTAGCAAAGGTTTTCGCCACTATAATTTTAAAAAGTTATCAGGTTCCTTCCACGATATCAATTTAATTACGTTAAAGGTTTTTCGCCAAAAACCAGCCGTAGTCCTCCGTCGTTTCAGACGGGTAGCACTTAGTATTCATGCTATGTTTGTTGGCCTTAGTCAGGCATAGTGTATGGTAGCTGCTTGTTATCTTTTTATTGCATAGATAGATGCGTTGGTTTGGGACAGTCGTATAGCCTTGTTGGCTTTAGTCAAGGGCTTGTACGGGTGGGTTCAAATTAACCTGGACAATGACGGGCAGAACTTGACATGTGACTTATGATTTGTTGGCCTTAGTCTGGGTCATAAGAGCATGGGATAAAAATCATATCGGGAGTTTCTAAAGAAACTGAAACTTGCCAGGCATGCACATACCTTTTAGAGTGTGATAACGTGAGTGGATTCCATCACGTTATCATGCGATGATAATTGGATCCCGATTCCCACTAATGAGTTGGTTTACTCTTCGGGTGACCCCGACTAATTCTTCTTTTAGGTTTGGTGGAGAATTTGACGGTACAGTGGGAGGTTTCCTAATTAGATAAAGTGATAACCATTCTGATCTAGGTTAGAGTGCACGCAGAGTGTTTCTTTTCTCTCTCTCTCTTTGGCAGCGACCATGGACCGGCCCTAGACTATGACTCAGTAACCAAGTTGACCGAACTTTCTTAAAACACTGGCTTTTAGATTGTCTGAGTTGCATAAGTCATTGTTGCTCCTTCTTTTACCCTTTGCATTTCTCCAGAACACCTCATATTACTACGAACATCCACTTGCATTGGATAAATCCATCGTATGGTTATATACGAACTTGAAGGGACTTCTTCGGGGATGGATTCAGGTTCAGGAGAAATTGAATTGGTTTATTCATTTGTCTTTTATCAGCACCATCTCTCAGGTTGAGAGTACTCCTTGGTTTAGGAGACGGTACACCTATTACGCTTATTGGATAGTCTTCTTCCAAACCATAGGCAGGTGCCGAAAGGTAGGGAATGAAGAAAACCAATTAGCCTAAGTAGGGTGTACAGAAGGTAATAAGTAAAGACAAAATAAAGGGATTAGAAAGAGGGCAAAGTAAATTGCGACTTCTATCATTCACGACCAAACCGCGTAGTTCATCGCTACTCCTACTTCACGATTGCTTTTTCTCTGGTTCAGGAGAAATAGAATAAGGTTTTATTCAATTGTCTTTTATCATCACTTTCTCTCAAGTTGCGAGTACTCTTAGGATTAGGAGTATACACCTATTACGTTTATTGGATAGTCTTCTTCCAAACCATAGGCTGGTGCCGAACGGTAGGGAAGGAAGACAACCATTTAGCCTAACGATGGTGTACAGAAGGTAACGACTAAAGACAAATAAAGGGATTTGGAGAGATGGCAACGAAATAT
The DNA here is from genome assembly GCA_030015575.1 of Agapanthus africanus. NCBI lineage: Eukaryota > Viridiplantae > Streptophyta > Magnoliopsida > Asparagales > Amaryllidaceae > Agapanthus > Agapanthus africanus. Next base: position 327,860,977 of record JASDDO010000031.1, read on the forward strand.
ACGGTTGCATTCATGAATCAGGATTATGGAAGAGGCATTACTACGAATACCCGAATACCCTTTCGAAACATTTTCATGTTTCAGTTTCACTATTCGTTGTTAAAGGAAAACTGATTTCCCAATTAGACACTTGCTCCAGGGTATGTATTTACCAAGTATGATTCTCACATCCGTATGGTTTTACAGATGATGAGTGGGAGTAAGTTATTGGGAATTAGGTGATTATCCTCATTATATCGGAATTCGTTGTAATTGGTGATATTTGAGGAAATCGCCTGGGTACAGTTTTCAACCTACGACGCACAGGGTTTGAGTTATTCAACTCAGCGGACTTATACAAAGTATTGTATGTTGTCCAGTGTCCATTAGGACAAAGGGGTTGGTCCTCGTACTATATTCTGTTTACTTGTGACTTCTCTAGTTTTTAGACAAATGTTTCGTAGAAACACAAGGTCTAGGTTTTGAGAAGTTATAGGTAAAAGAATAAAGTAGAGAACCAGGTGTTGCAAGTATCGGGATTCTTCAAGGTGATCGAAGATGTAGATACTTGTGTATGGTATTCAATTGATAGTAATGGTTTTGAGAAACTTGTTTCTCTTTCGGGTTACTCAAAATTGGATGCATTCCTAAGTTGAGTAATGTTGATCGGCCTCTCTCCATTTTGTTGACATGCACTGGAGACAACTGCATGATTTGAATCCGGTTCCAATTAAATCAGTGTCTCGGATTCTATATTGGATATAGAGTTGTTCATATCTTAACGATGTTAAGGTACGGGGAGTTGTCCGGCTTATGCTTAAACCAGACTCTGGATAACTCAAGGCACGTTTCTGTAATGGCAGTTTGTGGGTTGACTCGGGCTTAGACGAGGGTTGATTTTCTACCATCAGGATGATCAATAGTGATATTGTTCTTGACTCCCCACAGTTTTAGTAAAATGGATTTTTTCAGAAAACAGTAGTGGGAGTATGGTAGAACTGGAAATGATTCCAGAACTGTAAACGATTACTGAAAATTTAATAGGACCTAAAGATTCAATCAGGTTTGACATTCCATTAGCCACTCCGCAGATATGGTGGGTAACCTCAGACACCCGAGAGGTACTCCGGTAGCCTCAAGGACAGTGATAGGGAGTTCTTATTTACCCAGACTTGCCATTACTGCTGTTCCAAACTATGAGACCCGGCAGGAGGATGAGTATAGCATCGTCCAAAACTTTCTTTAGAAGTCCACGTATATATTATTCTGCCAGAGGGTTGTTGTGGTCAGTGGGAGTGGCGGAAGCATAGTGGACAAGTAGCTTATGTCTATTTATAGACTGAAGCAAATATAGCGGAGATAGATAATCTATTTTTGATATGACAGTCATGGGCTTTGGCTTCATCAGAATAGGGGATGGATCTATTAAGAAAGTAGTAGGATGTGATGTCCTGGTATTTGGATGACATACACAGAGTAGGAAGTGAAATTCCTACACTACGATCGGTTATACTTTGGTTGTCACATAGTAGTTTCTCCACACAGGATATGGATATAATATCAGACATTCTGATTACTAGATCTATGGCTTTAGATCTAGATTTGGGTAGTTTCCCAATCTGGGTACTTTGACAGTATTCTAAAGGTATTTTAGAATGGACGACTCCCGGCATGGTGGTGTACTTGCAGGTGATGGAGTCACCCTCTCTAAAGGTGTCTTACAGACTAAAGGGGAGAGGGATGTGCATGATTGGCATAACAATTGCTTAAGCAATTGAGTCAATCATGAGATGTCAAGTACCACACCCGATGTTGTTTTTGCACTAGCTTCAATAAGTTTATATTAATCCAATCATGGAGAAACATTCGGAAGCAGTTTTAGAACATAAGTGGTTGTTCTATGGATTTGATAACGGCAGCCTCCTTCGGGGACGGTTATCATTCCAGGCTTCCAAGATGACATGGACGACAGAGTGATTGTCAGAGTTATAGTTTTCCCTCTGACGAGGGGCAGTAGTTTGGACAGGTGTTCCAAGCGGATACTGAGGGAGGCATGGTGCAGGATACTGATTAAGTTCAGTTGACGATACAGTCTAAGAAGTTTGTATTTGGAGTTAATTTATGAACTAGGTCCTATCAGATATCCAGATATATTCTAAAACAGGTATTACTCAATTCGGGAGATGTTTTTCTCCGCGAACTTGAGATTAAGAGAGACATAGAAAGAAACATCGGGGCGGATCTACTCACTGAGGCTATTTCTCGAACATAATAGTTTTACAAACGAGCTTTGTGAAACTGATTAGTAGAGGAGTTGGGTGTTCGGTATCACACGGGTTGTGAGTATGCGACATCGCAATAATTATCCTTAAATGCAAGTGGGAGATTGTTGGATATAGTGCCCTCAAATTCAATTATTGGATCACAGGTACGTGATTGCAATGATTGAGGAAGGACCTATACCGGTAGGACAGTCTTACTCGAGATGATAGTATGCTATCTGGTTTGTCTTTATCATCGTGTACTTCTTTAGGTGACATTACAGATTACTATTGCATGTTGATAGAGCCCCTAGGATTCTTGCTTGACTACCAGCAGTATGATGGCGATCATATACGTGAGAGTTGGGTGGTCTATAAGCACATCCTTAAAAGTGGTCCCTAGTCATGGGAGTTTCGAGATAGGGCATTGATACTCCAGAGTAGACTAGTGTATACAGTCGAGACCCTGACGAGGGGCGGTGGCTGGTCTCACAAGCCATTGGTGTCAGTTGGATCACCTAATATGTATACAGGTGCTCATTGGGTTATGAGTGCACCGAACAGGACTCGCCGGGAACCTGCTAGTTGGTATTATACCTAGCATTAGATAGCAGTTCCCTGGTGATATGTGTACAGGTTAGTTCATCGACCTGAGATTGTCATTTGTCTCGTGTGAGTTCCCACTGTGCTTTGATTATTACCCTACCACGGCTCAAAGGAGTCATGCAAATAGGTTTTAGTTGGGTACAGACCCGAGCCACATAGAGGCACTGAGCTGATCAGCAGGGGTTTCGTCTATCCCGGTATTGGGGGTGAGATCACGCTGTGTCTAGGAGAGCCATTACACAAATCCCTCGGCCGAGGCAGGGGATATACTGGTGGTACTCCATGTAGGTTTTCTAGGCACGCTCACAAGGTTCAACGAGGCATCAACCATGCCCAATTTAAAAATTAGCCATGCCGAACAACCCGAAGCCGGATCTTTAAACTAGAGTTTATGCGAAAACTAATATGTTAAACACTTTAACACTAAGTGAGAGGGATTACAACCTTTGTAGATCCGGTCCTTCACTTCTAAAGCTCTGTGTTGAAGTCCCTTCGCTGCGATCATCTTGTTCCGGACTCTCGAGAGGCTTCACGAAGAGAAAGGTGCAGTTTTGCTTCCGATCTTCGATAACATAGATGATCTATCTTGAAGTTTCGTTAACACAAGCTATCACTCATGAAATGATGTGAACACCCTCATCTAAATGGCAAGGATAGATGAGGATGATGAAGTAGGATTTTTGCTCTCATTTTTTTTCTTTTTCTCACTCATTTTTCATCACTTGGAAAAAGCTAGAAAGCTTTTTCATGAAAAGAAAGAAGGAAGAAGAAGATGAATAATGATTAGAAAATGAATAATCCTTTTGTGATGAATAATGAAAAGATGATAATGATGAATAATGCAACCATGGGTAACTTAACCTTTGTAGAGATTTAACTAGGGCTAGGGTTTGGGTTGAGTTAAAGATGAGTCACTTGAAAATATATTTTTCATGACAAAATAAAAACCTTCTAGAAATTTCTAGTAAACATTAACCCAAATCAAACCCTAATCTTGTTTAATCTCCACTAATCATGTTGCATTATTTATCATATCATGTTACAATATTATATATCACATATATAATATTTATTGTAACAAAATAAAATAATACATTTAACATATATCGCATATATATCAATGTATTACCCGAGTGAGAAAAAGAATCTTTTAGCGAGCTAATATTAGTTAATGTAATTTAATATATCATATATATTATTATACATTAAATTATCGAATCAACACTTGATCCAACAATCCGGCTATATCGCATATAACTGACTAATATTTATCCGTACCGATTCATCGAATCAACACTTGATCCGATGAGCCGGCTGATATCAAATATCGCGAGAATAGAATACGGTATCTCATATCGCATTATCCTCGGTCCTGCACATATCACATATGTGCCCCTACTCCGTTTTGCCTGAGCCAAGAAACCTCTGTGTAGGACTCTAAAGAATCGTCAATACGCCGGCAGTAGGTGATGATCATATCAAACACCCACAAGCTGCAAGCGGTCAGCTAAACGTAACAGCCACCCAGGTATTGAGCGATCAGAAGATCAACAAGCAAGCCTGTACATTCTCCAGTGAATCCAATCAGTAACACTCCCGTACAGTCCGGTCTCGTCGTCTGATATGTCGCATATCTCGCCTAGGGGTGGTAAACGTCAGACCCCAGTAGCTCGATAAGTCGTGTCGATTTGAGGTTTATAACAGTTCGAGAAACTACTGATAACACTTACCAGTAAATCTCAGCAACCCTGGCCAGGGATTTCCGGTTATAGCTAATCGAACACAGCACAACATCAACTCCCTATACCGGGAGAGACGAATCCCCTCTTATCGCTCATTGCCTCCATGTGATTCGGGACTGTACCCAAAAGCCACCTTTTGCACGCCCCCTTGGACGTGGTATGATGGAAATCAAAGCACGGTGGGAATCACACAAGACTCTATGACGATCTCGGGTCAACAGACTACTCTGTACTAGTGTCACCGGAGAACTGCCATCTGACGTTAGGTATAATACCATCTGGGAGTTCTCGGCGAGTCCGTCCAGTGTACCCAGTCTCCACTGAGCACTAGTACACCATCCTTGATGTCAAACGCCGATGGATATAGGATCATCCATCGCCCATCATATGGGTCAAGATGCGTATACGCTAGTCTACTCTGGTGTATCGATGCCCTGTCTCGATACACCCTCGACTAGGAATAGTTATAGGATGTACTCGTCGACTACCGTGGCCCCACTAGTATGATCTCATCATAGTCCCAGTAGTCGATTACATATCCTAAGGGCTTTATCAACATGTAACATAGAAACAATCAGAGTACATATTAAGATAAAGTACTACCAGATAGCATACTATCATGTCGAGCAAGAAAGTCCTCCCTATATATGTCCAAGCATCTATTACAATATATATCGTATGTACAGTAATAGCCTCTAGGGCATACATATAACTAACAATCTCCCACTTGCACTAGGGCCATCTCTTGTGGTATCACATACCCAACAATTAGCTGTGGTTACAGTATCTCATACTCAACCATCCCATAAAAGTCTCTACAGGGAAAAAGGCCTTTGTGAGTGGATCCGCGCTGTTGTCCTCTGTGTCTACTCTCCTAACCTCGATCTCCCTGGAGATCAACCATCTCCATGATCAGGTGATACTGCCTAAGAATTATATCTGGATTTCTGATGGGACGGTAGTTCCTTGGCTAAAGCCACAAGTCCATTGTCACACAATGGTAGGAACGAAGTTCATCTCATGAACATAAAATATATCCAGACTGTCTCTTTGGTAGCATCCTTGGTAACGATGTATCTTGCCATTAATCGTCTAGTAAGTCACGGTATCTAGCTTGGAACTCTTCCAACTTACCGTCCCTCCACTGAGGGTAAAGACAATGCCTACGACTGACATTCAGTCGTCCTTATCACCCTGGAACCTTTCCAGTGATTCTCCCCAGGATCGATTGATACCATCTCACTACAACTAGTGAGTATCCTAATATCCAATTAGATCTATCTCATAGATCCAAAACCCAGGATTTAGGAGGTATCACTTTGATCCTATATGGAGAATCTTTGTGATAAGCGGAGATTGACCGAGCGTAGCATAGGAAACTCCTTCCGTATCAAGAGTATGTCATCCACGTACTCTACGAGGATCACCACCATACTCCCTACTACCTTTTTGTATATACAAGGTTCATCTACCATTTTGATGAAGTCAAACTCTTTGACTACCACATCAAAACAGATGTTCCAACTCCGCGATGCCTGTTTTATCACATAAAACTTCTTGCACGCATTTCCGCTGCTCCCACTGTCTACGAAGCCCTCTAGCAGTGTACTTATAGACGCTCTCTTCTAAAACATCATTTAGAAAAGCAGTCATGACACCCAACCACCAGATATCGTAGTCATGGTATGTAGCAGTGGCAAGTAGGATCTGGATGGACTTAAGCATAACTTTGAAATTCTCAACTTTTCCATGTACACCAAGTAATCTTCTCAAGATATACTCGCTCCTGATGGGGATTTAACCCTTCAGATAAAGCAATCAAAGTCCATACTTTGTTGGTGTATAAGGATTCCATCTCAGATCGCTAAGCATCCAGCCATTCTTACAGAGTCTCACTCCTGATGGCCAGCTCGAAACTAGTTGGGTCATCATCTCATGATGCAATCCTCGCTCCCACTTTCATAGAGAAACCGATGTATCTCTCAGGTGGGTGAGGAACCCTACTAGATCGGCGGAGAGGCCGAGGTTCGTTAGAAAATATTGAATCCTTGGTTCTATCAAATCATCAGTTGCAGTTTGTATAGCTGGAACCTTTCCAGTTCTATAGAACTGACTTTGTCTCGAGCTTGTCCGGATTATGCCTTTTAGACATAGGCCGGACAACCCCAAATCATAACAAACTTAAGATATGGGCTCATCCGTTTTCATATCATATATGAAGTGGTAGGCAACTGATTTGATTTGAACCTTATTCAATAGGTATGTAGCTTCTCAAGTGCATAACTTCCCAAAAAGAAATAGGAAACTCAGTAGTACTCATCATAGAGCACACCATATCACATAGGGTGCTTTGCTCCGTCCCGATGCACCGAGGTGCTGTGGTGTATGCGGAGGAGTAATGTTGAGAGAGAATCTCATTCTCCTTTAGAATAGTCCATGAATTCCGTGCTCAAGTATTCTCCTCCTTGATCTCATCAAAGGACATAATAATTTTACCCGTTTTTGGTTCTCTACTTCTATATTTATATTCTGTGAATATCTCAAAAGCTTCGGACTTGAGTTTCAACAGGAACATATGTCTTAATCTTGAGAGATCATCAGAGAATGTAATGAAGTACAAAGAACCGGTCCTGGCATATGTAGACAGGGGACTTTCATACATCAACATGTATCAATCCCAAGAGTTCACTAACTCTTTCTCTGTTTCCAATAAAGAGAGATATGGTCATTTTATCTTTGTGACATGACCAACAAGTTTCACAAGATGTAAATTCAAACAAATTTAAATATGCATCTTAATGTAACTTCAGCTAGTCGGGTCACATTGATATGACCTAGTCTACAATGCCTCAAGAAGGATTCGTTCATTTCTGAACTCTTCCTTTTGTGTGTGTTCCATATACTAAGAACTGTAGTTTGATTTAGAACGTCAATGCTTTTAGATAACGTACCTGAACCGATCAACTCTTGATATAGGAAATGTTCAAAACATTATCCAACAATACAAAATTATATCTTTTCTTTACTAATAAAGAGACTGATATGATGTTGTATATCAGGTTCGGTATCTAATAACATTCGTTCAGAATCAATGTATTCTGGTAATACAGGGTGATAGTGACTAACAGACTTGGTTGCAACACTTGCACCGTTTCTATCTCATGAAACTTATCACCCGTTCTTAGTTCTCTACCTATCTGTAGCCCATGTAACAAATTACATATGTGGGATCCTGATCCGGTATCAAATACCCAGGACGTAAAGGATACTGAGAAACAGTTCTCTGTAATGAACACACCCGAAGAAGATGCATCAGCATGCACTTTCTTCGTTTGGGCGGCACGGGAAATCTGGTATTCCCCAATTTCCTGCTCTGTCTTATAACAATTATAAGTTGGAGCGGGACCAACGTTCCCCAGCTCAGTATAACAAGCGGGTTCGGTCAAAATATCCCTTTTATTATCTTGATTAAGGCGTGATATGGTCGCTACCTGGAGAGAGAGAGAAGAAAACACTCAGCGTATGCTCTTGCAAGATTAGATTGGTTATCTAATATATCTAATCAGGATGTCTCCCACTGTTTTAATCAAATCTTCCTTCAAACCCTAAAAGGAAAGACTAGCCGGGATTAATTATACGCTACAATTTCGTCAATCTTTCAGCCAGGCCAGTGCCGGTACTTTGAGGGAGGTCCCCCGTGCTTTCGCACGAACCTAATTAAAGTAAACCTCGTTTTCCCGGGGGCGTAACCCCGTTGACACCTTTCTTGACACCTACTTGATCGACTAATTGTAATGTGTAAAACTCTCCCAGGAGTAACTCTTACTCGCAGTGGGTATCGGGATCCAACTATCTCATAGAAGGTGTGCAATCTCATTACAAATTTCAACACTTGAAATTCCCAATAATATATTACCCCTAGTACTTATGACCTTAACTAAGGTCAACATATCATAAGTACTAGTCATGTTCTACCCGTCATTTCATGATTAATCAGACCCACCCTATATAACCCTCAACTATGGTTGACATAATCACATGAATGTCCTAACTAATCGCATCATATGCTGTGTAGGAAGACATCACTTAGCGACCGTACACTACGCCTCAACTAAAGTCGACATACGCAGCACGAATACTAAGTACTCTACTTCCTAAAATGACGGAGGGCTACGGCAGGTTTTTATGAAAACCTATTGCGTAATGAACTTGATATCGTTGTAGAATCGAGTGATTTCAAATGGAATGTTTTTGAGGCCTTTTCTAGTTTCGCTAAAGAGGTCACTCCCGGTGAAGAGATCGTCGTCTCTTTCCTCATCGAATAAGGTGCAGGATATTTCACAAATATCACTTTGCAAAGCAAGAACTATAGAAGCAATCAAAAGAAAAACCGAGTTTGTAGCATCTGCTAGTTTCACTAAAGAGGTCACTCCCGGTGAAGGGATCTCGGCTCTTTCCTTATCGAATAAGGTGTTGGATGTTCTACAAGGAACACCGCTATGCAAAGCAAGAACTAGAGCTACCAGTTTTTAAACAAGTTTCTACAACATCTTAGGTTTCTTTTAATTTCATTAATCTCATTAATGAAGTCCCATTTTATTATGCTTCACAAGCATCACATTTGAAACGAAATCTGCAATATAGCATATATCTCATATATATATAATATAAACATTCGTCTCAGGCACTAATATGATCTCATCACAGAACATTGCAGCAGAAGAACATATATGAAATATTGGATATACTAGGACGTCCGTGTTTCCAATACGAGCCTGTATAAAACACGGATTCCACGGTCGCGATGAATAGCCAAACCCACATCCCTAGACCCCTACGAGAGCGGCAAGTAACACTGCCAATTCTAGGGTTAGGAGACCCTTTCTCGACTCCTCGAGATGGTCTCCCACTGGACCCTAGAACCCAGTTACTTGTGCTCCCCGCCTTGGGTCTACCTAATGCGGAAAAGTAAATAATATACAATGATGACATCATCCTCAGCCCGGAAGTGCCCCAATAAAAGAATATTATATACAAATGAATTTTACATGAATGAAAAAGAAAAAAAACTCTCATCTCACATAAAACCCCCGGCTATTCAAAACGCGACGATCAAATATAACATATCACAGCAACACATAATATCACATATCATCAACGTAAGTAAGTATGCGTATCCCGATTTTCGTTGATGTATAGCAACGAAGCCGGCGATACACCACATACTACGCTTACGGTCACAGAAAAGAAAGTCTAAAACTACAACAGTTGGAATCCGCAACCTTCTTAGACATCGCATGCCTAACCAAATGAATTCCTTAGACATCGCATGCCTAACAATTATAAACCCCGCATTTTAGTCTCATTATCGAAAACACTTTTCAATATCAAGTCGGGCAATTCAATAAAATTCCCGACAACCTGATCAAATGCTCGTCGCAAACTTTAGTAGACGGCCGCATCCCCGGATGCCGTCGACGAAGTGCACTAAGGTGGAACACCGCTGCCGCGAGCACCCGAACGGATGCTTTTGGCGACGGGGTTCTCCTACAGTCACTTGGTCGGGGCTATGGGGCGTGGCCGTCTATTAAGTTTACCTGGCGAGTATCCGCGTACGCTATGTGATTGCGACGGACTTTGATCACATCAAAATTCCGTGTCAACCGATCATCTGAGACTCAACTGCTAGATTTATAACATTCAAATAAGTTATCTTATAACTAGCTGTGGATTCCAAATATTGTATCACAATCCAGATAAATAGACAATGTTAAACTTTCCGATCGAATAATCAAACACCCAAGATTTCCCCAATATATCTCAACACTTGAAATCAGTTTTAAAAAATCCATCACATGTCACAGTAACAATGGTACAGCCATAGAAGGGTCAAGCCAACGCCTCACATGTGGCACGCCGTACTGCCGCAAACCCTAAGGTTTAGAGGCAGTTCAAGATGGTTACATAATCGAGTTAAGGTTTGTTGTCTTCTATAGGGTCCACCGCGTCACTTGCATGACTTTACGAAAGTTTCAAACTCGAGAAAAAATCCAACTTTTGAAAATTTTCCGACAGGGGAAAAAGTGAGTTATTGATATCCGTTCGAACTTTTTAACAGTTTCTAAAAATTACCCGGACAAAACTAAACGAAGTTAAATTATCCGATCGAATCAACAAGTCCCCAATACAACCCAGAAAACTCAACTCTTGAGTATAATTAAAAATTCCCAGAAAAATCAGGAATCACATACGGAGGTTACTGTGCAAAATTGAAAACATGAGGCAACTTTTTGGTCGCGGAACCGCCTCCAATACCATGGTACGGCCGCGGTTCCGCGGCGCTTTAGAGGAATTGGAGGCACGTGCTTCACAGTAACTCATGTAATTCCCTGCTATTTTTTTTGAATATTTTTAATATGAAAAAATCACAGTTTTTGAAGGGGTTTTATCGGGGTTCTCGGGTTCGATCGGACTTTAAACTTCGTCTAGATATCGCCTAAAGCTCTAGGTTGGCTCTAATACCACTGTAGGTTTTCTAGGCACGCTCACAAGGTTCTACGTGGCATCAACCATGCCCGATTTAAAAATTAGCCGTGCCGAACAACCCGAAGCCGGATCTTTAAACTAGAGTTTATGCGAAAACTAACATGTTAAACACTTTAACACTAAGTGAGAGGGATTACAACCTTTGTAGATCCGGTCCTTCACTTCTAAAGCTCTATGTTGAAGTCCCTTCGCTGCGATCATCGTGTTCCGGACTCTTGAGAGGGTTCACGAAGAGAAAGGTGCAGTTTTGCTTCCGATCTTCGATAACATAGATGATCTATCTTGAAGTTTCGTTAACACAAGCTATCACTCATGAAATGATGTGAACACCCTCATCTAAATGGCAAGGATAGATGAGGATGATGAAGTAGGATTTTTTCTCTCATTTGATTTCTTATTCTCACTCATTTTTCATCACTTGGAAAAATCTAGAAAGCTTTTTCATAAAAAGAAAGAAGGAAGAAGAAGATGAATAATGATTAGAAAATGAATAATCCTTTTGTGATGAATAATGCAAAGATGATAATGATGAATAATGCAACCATGGTTAACTTAACCTTTGTAGAGATTTAACTAGGGCTAGGGTTTGGGTTGAGTTAAAGATGAGTCACATGAAAATATCTTTTTCATGACAAAATAAGAACCTTCTAGAAACTTCTAGTAAACATTAACCCAAATCAAACCCTAATCTTGTTTAATCTCCACTAATCATGTTGCATTATTTATCACATCATGTTACAATATTATATATCACATATATAATATTTATTGTAACAAAATAAAATAATACATTTAACATATATCGCATATATATCAAAGTATTACCCGAGTGAGAAAAAGAATCTTTTAGCGAGCTAATATTAGTTAATGTAATTTAATATATCATATATATTATTATACATTAAATTATCGAATCAACACATGATCCGACAATCCGGCTATATCGCATATAACCGACTAATATTTATCCGTACCGATTCATCGAATCAACACTTGATCCGATGAGCCGGCTGATATCAAATATCACGAGAATAGAATACGGTATCTCATATCACATTATCCTCGGTCCTGCACATATCACATATGTGCCCCTACTCCATTTTGCCTGAGCCAAGAAACCCCTGTGTAGGACTCTAAAGAATCGTCAATACGCCGGCAGTAGGTGATGATCATATGAAACACCCACAAGCTGCAAGCGGTCAGCTAAACGTAACAGCCACCCAGGTATTGAACGATCACAAGATCAAATAGAAATCCTGTACATTCTCCTGTGAATCCAATCAGTAACACTCCCGTACAGTCCGGTCTCGTCGTTTGATGTGTCGCATATCTCGCCTAGGGGTGGTAAACGACAGACCCCAGTAGCTCTATAAGTCGTCTCGATTTGAGGTCTATAACAGTTCGAGAAACTACTGATAACACCTACCAGTAAATCTCAGCAACCCTGGCCAGGGATTTCCGGTTATAGCCAATCGAACACAGCACAACATCAACTCCCTATACCGGGAGAGACGAATCCCCTCCTATCGCTCATTACCTCCATGTGATTCGGGACTGTACCCAAAAGCCACCTTTTGCACGCCCTCTTGGACGTAGTATGATGGAAATCAAAGCACAGTGGGAATCACAGAAGACTCTATGACGATCTGGGGTCAATAGACTACTCTGTACCAGTGTCACCGGAGAACTGCCATCTGACGTGAGGTATAATACCATCTGGGAGTTCTCGGCGAGTCCGTCCAGTGTACCCAGTCTCCACTGAGCACCCGTACACCATCCTTGATGTCAAACACCGATGGATATGGGATCATCCATCGCCCATCATATAGGTCAAGATGCATATGCGCTAGTCTACTCTGGTGTATCGATGCCCTGTCTCGATACACCCTCGACTAGGAACAGTTATAGGATGTACTCGTCGACTACCGTGGCCCCACTAGTATGATCTCATCATAGTCCCAGTAGTCGAGTACATATCCTAAGGGCTTTATCAACATGTAACATAGAGACAATCAGAGTACATGTTAAGATAAAGTACTACCAGATAGCATACTATCATGTCGAGCAAGAAAGTCCTCCCTATATATGTCCAAGCATCCATTACAATATACATCGTATGTACAGTAATGGCCTCTAGGGCATACATATAACTAACACTCCAGTAGTATCTCAGGGTGTTCTGGGCTACACCCCGACATGACGTATACCGCTATTGGGGGTCTGACGTTACCAGCCCCTAGGCCCGATATGCGATGCTCATAGATGAACGGACCGGACTGTACGTATATTGTCTCTGATAGACTCAGTTAGGGTTCCAGGATGAGTTCGCTCATCGGCTTCCCTTTTGCTCAATACATGGGGCAGCCGTTACGTACAGCTTATACCACTGACGTGCTTTTGGTTAAATCCACGGCCAGCGTATTGACGAGTCTTTAGAGTCCACCACAGATAGTTTTCCAAGTTCGGGCGAAACGTTGTAGAGGCCGTATGGTTTTATGGCAGGGTTCGAACATACACGTGCACTTGTGCACGTGTCATGATTCGGATGGATAATACTAGTGGGCTTTGGTTTTAGCCGGATCTTAGTATTATATTGTGTTGGATTACTTTCATCTCGTTGTATCCGTATTCAGTCGAATACGGATGCAGGTATGTATATACGGATAGGAGGTTTTCATATGATCCGTTACAAGATTACTTTTTGAAGTTGTCATTTTCTTATCTTCCGATTTAAATAATTTTTTTTTTGGAATTGGGAGTATTTTGTGTGCATGAAATTTGGTGAGCAAATTTCGAATGTGGGCAGTGGGCCTTTTTTTGGGTGAGGTGGCTTGGAGTGGGTTTTGGTGAGTCATTGTTTTTTTAGCATTTATTGGGCATGGGCTTTGTGTGAGACGCCCCTTTACATTAATTTCTTTTGTTGTGTGAAGGATTTTTTGTGAGTGAGGTGGCTGCAGATTCTTTTGATGGAGAGTTTTTTTTCTTTTGGGTATTTAATTAATCAATGATATTTACACCTCAAACCTAAAAAAGAATTCCACAGAGAGACCATTCTTAGCTTTGGCCGAGCCCATTTTTGAGTGAGAAATTTTTCCAAAGGCAAAAAAATCTTATGCTAACAATTTCTATCCCTCGGCAACTTCAATTTACCTCCACCCAAATGCTTGGGTGTCTTGAAACAAAGTATTCTACACTCTCTCTACTTCAATCTTGGACATGTCGGTTAGCAAACTTCATGTCCGAGTTGCCTCGGTTTAGAGGCGGGAGCCCGTATAAAGATTCGTTGACGTGGTGCCACTTCGACGAGTAGACCGGAGATCGAGCGAGATCGGAGATGCCGCGAGGAGTGTGGGATGATGGCTAAAGACCGAAGGACACGGATCGATCGGTATAGCCATTCTATCATCTTTTTACAGTTTGCTAGTTTAGTGTTAATGGCACGATCCGGGTAAAATTCTATGCAAGCGCCAGTTGTAAAAGTTTTTGTTCCGCGTTTGGCCTCGGATTGCAGGCCGGGGCGCTACCGTAGACTTACATGGCACATATCATATATGTGTTCCTACTCCGTTTCGCTTGGGCCAGGAAATCTCTGTGTAGGACTCTAAAGATTCGTCAATACGCCGGCAGTAGGTGATGATCATATCAAACACCCACAATCTGCAAGCGGTCTGCTAAGCGTAACGGCCACCCAGGTATTGAGCGATCAGAAGATCAACAAGCAAGCCTGTTCGTACTCCAGCGAATCCAATCAGTAACACTACCGTACAGTCCGGTCTCTTCGTCTGATATGTTGCATATCACAGCTTGGGGTTGGGAAAACGTCAAACCCCAATAGCTTGATAAGTCATGCCGATGCAAGGTCCATAACGGTTCAAGAAACTACTGATAATACTTAACAGTAGATCTCAGCAACCCTGGCCAGGGATTTCCTGTTATGGACAATCGAGCATAGCGCAACTTCAACTCCTTATACCGGGAGAGACGAAACCCCTCCTATTTCTCATTACCTCCATGTGACTCTGGACTGTACCCAAAAGCCACCGTTTTGCATGTTCTCTTGAGCGTGGTAAGGTGGAAATCAAAGCACAGTGGAAATTATACAAGACTCTATGACGATCTCGGGTCTACAGACTAACCTGTACCAGTGTCACCAGAGAACTGCTATCCGGCGATAGGTATAATACCATCTAGGAGTTCTCGGCGAGTCCGTTCAGTGTACCCAGTCTCCACTAAGAACCCGTACACCATCTTTGATGTCAAACACCGATAGATATGGGGCCATCCATCGCCCATCATATCGGTCAAGATGCGTATACGCTAGTCTACTCTGGAATATCGATGCCCTGTCTCGATACTCCCTCGACTAGGAACAGTTATAGGATGTACTCGTTGACTACACTGGCCCCACCAGTATGATCTGCATCATAGTTCTAGTAGTCAAGTACTCATCCTAGGGGCTTTATCAACATGTAATATAGGGACAATCAGTGCACATGTTAAGATAAAGAGCAACCTGATAGCATACCATCATGTCAAGCAAGAAAGTCATCCCTATATATGTCCAAGCATCCACTACAATATACATCGCATGTACAGTAATGGCCTCTAGGGCATACATATAACTAACAATGGTCACTACCTGGAGAGAGAGAGAAGAAAACACTTTAGCGTATGCTCTTGTAAGATCAGATTGATTATTATTTTATCTAATCAGGATGGCTTCCACAGTTTTTATCAAATCTTCTTTCAAACACTAAAAGGAAAGACTAGCAGGGATTAATTACACCCTATAATTTCGCCAATCTTTCAGCCAGGCCAGTGCCGGTACTTTGAGGGAGGTTCCCCGTGATTTCGCACGGACCTAATTAAAATAAACCTCATTTTCCTAGAGGCTTAACCCCATTAACACCTTTCTAGACACCTACTTGATCGGCTAATTGTCATGTGTATAACTCTCCCAGGAGTAACTCTTACTCGCAATAGGTATCGGGATCCAACCATCTCATAGAAGGTATGCAATCTCATTGCAAATTTCAACACTTGAAATTCCCGATAATATTTTGCCCCTAGCAACTTATGACCTTAACATAGTCAACAAATCATAAGCGCTAGCCAAGTTCAACCCGTCATTTCCTGATTGAATTAAACCCACCAGCACGACCCTTAACATAGTCAACAAAGTCGTACGACTACCCTAATCCAATCGCATCACATGCTTTAGCAGATAAGCACTAATTAGCTACCGCACCCTACGCCTTAACATAGTCAACAAACGTAGCACGAATACTAAGTAGTACTTTTCTGAAATGACGGAGGGCTACGACAGATTTTTATGAAAACCTTTTGCGTAATGAACTTGATATCGTTGTAGAATCGAGTGATTTTGAAAATGAGTGTCTTTGAGGCTTTTACTAGTTTCGATAAAGAGGTCACTCCCGGTGAAGGGATCTCGGCTCTTTCCTTATCGAATAAGGTGCAGGATATTTCACAAATACCACTATGCAAAGCAAGAACTATCGAAGCAATCAAAAACTAAACCAATTGAGTTGTAGCATCTGCTAGTTTCACTAAAGGGATCACTTCCGGTGAAGGGATCTCGGCTCTTTCCTTATCGAATAAGGTGCTGGATATTCTACAAGGAATACCGCTATGCAAAGCAAAAACTAGAGCTACCCTTTTTAAAATTTGATTCTACAACAACTTTTAGGTTTTTTTCTTTCATTAATCATATTAATGAAGTCCCGTCATTTATGCTTCCTAAGCATCACAGAATAAACGAAAATACAACGTACGCTTAAGCCATCCGCATTCGCCGCAGTGCCCCGTTATGCACCGTTAGGTTACTTAACTAACGACATAGCGGGGCGGGACTAGCGCGGGTGCAAAACATAAGCAACGTTTATTAAATATCATATATATAATAATAAAGCAATCGTCTCAAGCATATAAAGTGATCACATCACAGAATATCAGCAGCAGAAGATAACATATGAAATATTGGATATACTACGAGGTCCGTGTTTTATTTTGAGCATGTATAAAACACGGATTTCACGGTCACGATGAATAGCCAAACCCACATCCCTAGACCCCTACGAGAGTGGCAACCAACCCTACCAATTCTAGAGTTAGGAGACCCGGACTCGACTCCTCGAGTTGGTCTCCCACTGGACTCTAGAACCCGGTTACTTGTGCTCCCCTCCTTAGGTCTATCCTAATGCGGAAAAGTAAATAATATACAACAATGGTGACATCATCCTTGTTAGTTATATGTATGCCCAAGAGGCCATTACTGTACATGAGATGTATATTGTAGTGGATGCTGGGACATATATAGATGGGACTTTCTTGCTCGACATGATAGTACGCTATCTTGTTGCCCTTTATCTTAACATGTATACTTGCAGTCTCTCTATTACATGTTGATAAAGCCCTTAGGATATGTGCTCGACTTCCAGGACTATGATGCAGATCATACTAGTGGGGCCTGGGTAGCCAATGAGTACATCCTTCAATGTTCCTAGTCGTGGGAATATCGAGACGGGGCATCGATATTCCAGAGTAGACTAGCGTATATCTTCTCGATCCATGTGATGGGCGATGGATGATCCCATATCCATTGGTGTTTGACATTAGAGATGGTATGCGGGTGCTCAGTGGTGACTGGGTACACTGAACGGACTCGCCGGGAACTCTTAGATGGGATTATACCTCACGTCAGATGGCAGTTCTCTGGTGACACTGGTACAGCTTAGTCTGTTGACCCGAGATCGTCATAGAGTCTTTTGTGTCTCCCACTGTGCTTTGATTTCCACCCTACCACGGCTCTACTAAGTCATGCAAACAGGTGGTTTTTGGGTACAGTCCCGATTCACATGGAGGCAATGAGCGATAGGAGGGGATTCGTCTTTCCCGGTATTGGGGGTTGATGTTGCGCTATGCTCGACTGGCCATAACTGGAAATCCCTGGCCAGGGTTGGACTGATTTACTGGTAAGTGTTATCAGTAGTTTCGTGCTTGTTATGGACCTTACATCGGCATGACTTATCGAGCTACTGGGGTCTGACGTTTACCACCCCTAGGCGAGATATGCGACATATCAGACGAACAGACCGGACTGTGCGGTAAGTGTTATTGGTTGGATTCACAGGAGTGTGAGCAGGCTTGCTCGTTGATCTTCTGATCGCTCAATACCCGGGTGGCCGTTACGTTTAGCAGACCGCTTGCGGCTTGTGGGTGTTTGATATGATCATCACCTACTGCCGGCGTATTGACGAGTCTTTAGAGTCCTACACAGGGGTTTCCTGGCTCAAGCGAAACGAAATAGGAACGCATATGAGATATGTGGGGGACCGAGAATAATAGCAGTATATGGTACTGTATTCTATTCTCGTGATTTGTATCATCGGACGGTTATATGTGATATAGCCGGGTTACCGAATCAAGTGTTGATTCGATATATTGATACACTACATATTAGTCGGTTATATGCGATATGACCGGATCATTAAATCAAGTATTGATTTAATGATTTAATGTATAATTATATATTTTATATATTACTTTATATTAACTAGTATTTGTTCACTTAAGATTGATTTTCTCACTTGATGTGCACAAGTTGTATATGTGATATATGTTTGTGCACTAGTTTGTATCATGATTGATGATATATGCAAACTTGGGTGTGTGATGCTTTACACCTTGTTTAGGTTAGTGGTTAGGGTTTTATTTATGTTATTTATTTTGTTAAAACAAAATGGTCTTTTTCTTTCACTTTGACTAGATGCTTCATGATACTTCAAGCTTCTTTTGACTAAGTCTAAACCATTTTGTTTTATGCTTTGACCTAACCATTACCTAAACTCTAGTTTACTCTCTACAAGAGTTTAATCACCCATGGTTGCAAGATGATAAGTCTTCACTTGAATTTTCTTTTAAGATAATTCACTTTCTTTTCTTCTTCTTCTTCTTCATCATGAAGAAGAAAACCTTTTCTAGAAAATTTCAAGTGATGAAACCAAGTGAGAAATCCAAATCCAATGTGAACCCACTTCCTATTTCTTCATCCTCTACCATTTGCCATATAGTAGAGTGTGTTATCTTCACAAGTTTCATGACCTATTGAAGATGGAGCTTGAGTTTGAGTCGCCTCGACGTAGATCATCTTCGGCATCGAAGTCAACGACCTAGCCCGCTTATTTCTCCGACGAAGCCATCGCTAGAGTCCGGGATCCCGATGATCGCAGCGAAGGGACGTCGTCACGGAGCTTTGGAAGTGGAGGACCGGATCTACAAAGGTTGTAGTCCCTTTCACTTGTAGTTAAAGTAGTTAACTTGCTTGCTTTCGCCTTACCTCTAGTAACGATCTCAATTAGGGTTTCTCGGCACATGGAAATTTTTTTATTTTGGCATGGTAGATGCCTTGTGGATCCTCATGAGTGTGCGTAGGAACCCTACAGTGGTATCAGAGCCTAGCTAGAGCTTTAGGAGAAGTGTAGACGATGTTAGAAATCCGATCGAACCCCGAAACCCTAAACTTGACCCCTTTCTGTACATTTTCTGAAATTGTGGATTTTTGTGAATTAAAAATTGTCAAAAAATTCAGCAGGGTTTTCTAGGAGTTACTGTGCAACACGTGTCCCCAACTCGACTAATGCGCCGCGGAACCGCGGCCCCACCCTGGCTTTCGCGGCGGTTCCGCGGTCATAATGGTGAATCTTGCCACGTGGTTTGCACAGTAATTTCTTTCTGTAAGTGCTGTGTTTTCTGGGAATTTTTAATTTCTACACAACAGTTGAGTTTTCTAGGTTGTATTGGGAGTTCGTTGATTCGATCGAAAGTTTAACTTCGTCTATGTGTTTTTCCGGATATTTTAGAACATGTTAAAAAGTTCGACCGGATATAAATACCCACTTTTTCCCCTGCCGGGAAATTTCCAAGTGTTGGATTTTTCCGTAGTTTAAGAACGTTCTAAGTAGTGCAAGTAACGCGATGGACCCTCTAGAAGACAACAAACCTTAACTCGATTATGTGACCGTCTTGAACTGCCCTTTGAACCTTAGGGTTTGGGGCAGTACGACATGCCACATGTGAGGCGTTGGCTTGACCCTTCTACGGCTAGACCGTTGGTACTGTGGCATGAAGTGGATGTTTTAAAACTTATTTCATGTATTGAGCCTTTCGGGAAAACTTGGGTGTTTGATTGTTCGATCGGAAAGTTTAACATTGTCTATTTGTCTGGAATGTGATACAATATTTGGAATCCACAAATTGTTATGAGATAACTGATTTGAATGTTATAAATCTAGCAGTTTAGTCTCACTTGATCGGTTGCCACGCAATCTTGATGTGATCAAAAGTCCGTCGCAATCACGTTGCGTACGCGGATACTCGCCGGTAAACTTAATAGATAGCCACGCCCCTTAGCCCCGATAAAGTGACTGTAGGAGAACCCCGTCGCCGAGAGCATCCGTTCGGGTGCTCGCGGCAGCGGTGTTCCGCCTTAGTGCACTTCGTCGACGGTATCGGGGGTGCGGCCGTCTACTAAAGTTTGCGACGAGCATTCGTTTTGGATGTCGGGAATCTTGTTGAATTGCCCGACTTGATATTGAAAAGAGTTTTCGACAATGAGACTAAAATGCGGGGTTTATAATTTTTAGGCATGCGATGTCTAAGGAATTCATTTGATTAGGCATGCGATATCTAAAAAAGGTTGCGGATTCCAACTGTTGTACTTTTACACTTTCTTTTCTGCGACCGTAAGTGTAACATATGATATCGCCGGTTTCATTGCTATATGTCAACGACAATTGGGATGGGCATATGGTTTTCTTCCTTCCCTACCGTTCGACACCAGCCTATGGTTTGGAAGAAGACTATCCAGTAAGCATAATAGGTGTACCCTCCTAAACCAAGGAGTACTCGCATCTCGAGAGAAGGTGACGATAAAAGACAACTGAATAACACCTTATTCTTTTTAAAGGTGAAATAGGAGCGGCGATGAAGTACGCGGTTTTGGTCGTGAATGATATCAGTCGCAATTTACTTTGTCCTCTTTCTAATCCCTTTATTTTGTCTTTACATATTACCTTCTGCACACCCTACTTAGGCTAATTGGTTTTCTTCATTCCCTACCTTTCGGCACCAGCCTATGGTTTGGAATAAGACTATCCAATAGGCGTAATAGGTGTACTCTCCTAAACCAAGGAGCTCTCGCAACCTGAGAGAAGGTGATAATAAAAGACAACTGAATAAACCAATTCTATTTCTCCTGAACCTGGATCCATCCCCGAAGAAGTCCCTTCGAGTTCGTATATAACCATACGATGGATCTATCCAATGGAAGTGGATATCCGTAGTAATACGGGTGTTCTGAGAAATGCAAAGGGTAAAAGAAGGAGTGGCAATGACTTATGCAACTCAGACAATCCAAAAGCCAGTATTTTAAGAAGGTTCGGTCAACCTGGTCACTGAGTCATAGTCTATGGTCGGTCAAAGGTCGCTGCCAAAGAGAGAGAGAGAAAAGAAACACTCTGCGTGCACTCTAACCTAGATCAGAATGGTCATCACTTTATCTAATCCGGAAACCTCCCACTGTCCTGTCAAATTCTCCTCCAAACCTAAAGAAGAATCAATCGGGATCACCCGAAGAGTAAACCAACCCATCAGTGGGAATCAGGATCCAACTCTCATCGCATGATAACGTGATGGAATGCATCCACGTTACTCATACTCCAGAAGGTATGCGCATACTTGGCAAGTTTTAGTTTCTTTAGAAACTCCCGATATAGTTTTTTGCCCCATGCTCTTATAACCTTGGCGTTAGGTCAAAATGTCATAAGTCACATGCCAAGTTCTACCCATCACTATCTTGTTAATTTGAACCCACCCGCACATGCCCTTGGCGTTAGGTCAAAATGGCAGAACGGCTGTTCCAAACCAACTCATCTATCTATGCAACAATTGAATACCCAGCAGCTACCAAACACTATGCCTTGGCGTTAGGTCAAAATACATAGCTTGAATACTACTGAATACCCAAAAGAAGTGACGGAGGGCTACGGCTGGTTTTTGGCGAAAAACCTTTAGCGTAGTGAACTTGATATCGCTGAAGGAACCTGATAGCTTTTTAAAATATAGTGGCGAAAACCTTTTGCTAAAGAGGTTACTCCCGGTAAAGGGATCTCGGCTCTTTCCTCGTGGAATGAGGTGCAGGATATTTCACTGAATACCGCTATGCAAAGCAACTTGTAATCGACTATAGTGAAGTTATTACTCTGACGCAAATTTCTGCCCAAGGGGTCAGTCCCGGTGAAGGGATATCGGCCCTTGCCCCGTCGAATGAGGTGCAGGATATTCCACTGAATACCGCTATGCATAACAAAAGGAAACGTCTTTGTAACAACACTTTTTAAATTGTTCCAACAACTGTATACAGGTTTGTTTTAACTTTGCGTTGATCAGAATCAACGCAGTCCCATCATTCGATCACACCAGAAAAGAACGAAAATAAAATGTACGTATATGCCATCCGCATTCGTCGCTGGGTCCCGTCATCACCCGTTAGGTTACTTAACTAACGACAGAGCGGGGACTGGACTAGCGCGGGTGTAAAACATATACAACATCTAATAGTATATAAACCAATATACATAATCGCTCCAGGCGTGATAATATGCAACATTACAGAAAAGTAATAAGCATCACAAAACAATACAGATATCTGGGATCCCCGAGTTTTACAGAGCCGCTGCTGAAACTCGACGTTCCCCTGTCGTGTGGATAGCCTGTGCAATGAAACCTAGCCCCTACGGGTGCAGCAAGTTACCCGCCAAAACCTGAAGTGAGGCAGTCCCCCACAGTATAGTGAATGGAACACCCGGCACTTCACGGAATCCGGTAATCTTGGGCACCCCTCCTTAGGTCAACCTGTACCCCCTGCGAGTGCGGCGAATAGTCTTCCAATTCTAGAGTGGGACCCCTCTGCCTCTCAAAGCCATGAGATGCGGACCCGTTGCCCCCCAGAACCCGGCTATCCGTGCACTCCGTCTCGGGGCAAAACCTAGTACAGTAATGAAAAATAGTACAATAGGTACATCGACCGCAACCTGGTCGTGCCCCAAAAGAATATTATACAACAGGCAGTGACGGCAGTCCACAAGTTGGACGCTCGCCCCGCAATATCAAATGTACAAATAAACACAAACTGTACTACCATTGCACACTGCTATCCACCACGACAAATCCGCAACATCACAGCACAACACAGAACATCAACGCGAAAGTCACGTTCGCAAACCCGTCTAAAAGAACTATAGCAATCAGACGCGGTTTACCGATCAAATGACATTCCCGGTCGGAGATATAATGTAAGCACTGTAAACTAACTTGTTTAAATTTCGATCGACCAAAGACTAAATATCAAAAAGTGGGCCCCACGGCTTACTGGTGAACAATAACAAAATCTGGGCCAAAACGATATTTACCAAAAACCCCAAAATCTAACCAAGAACCCACTGTAAAAAGTTGGGGCCACGAGCTCACTGTTTGGCCGCGGATGCGCGGTCAAACCATAGGTTTGACCGCGTTTCCGCGGCTATCTCATCGAGTCACGTGCCCAAATTTCTACGTCGTTCTTAGAAAAGCCTGCACAGTATTCTGAGATGTGTAGAATAATTTTATCAGACCGTTTAAAATCAACAGAAACTGTCGGGCATGGATTTTGCAATTTTCGATTTCCGGTCGGATCGAAGTTTTGAACACGTTAGCATAAGTTAGTATAGCAAAATGGTTAGGCTCTGATACCACTGTAAGTCTATGCTAGTGCCCCGGCAGTCTACAGACGCCAAATGCGGAACAAAAACTTTTAACTGGCGCTATCGTATACTTTAACCCGGATCTGCCATTATTGCTAAACTAACAAACTGCAAAGAGTGTAGGAAGATTGTACCAAACGATCCGAGTCCTTCGTTCTTCAACCATCATCCTACGCTCCGTTGCGGCTGCTCCGATCTCGTCGATCTCCGATATCCTCGTCGAGGTGGCACCACATCACCGATTCTTTAAACGGGCTCCCGCCTCTGACTCGAGGCAACTCGATCGTCAAGTTTGCTAAAAGAGACGACCAAGAATGATGTAGAGAATGAGTAAATGACTTTGTCTCACTTCGTCCAAGTCCGTGGACGATCGGTTAATGAAGTTGCCGATGGAAATGAAATGGAACAAGAAATGAACTATGAAATTTCCATGCATCCAAAACTATACTCTTTTCTTTTTACAACCATAATTTCTCAAAATGAATCAAGTGAGGGAGGAGAGAGAGGGCCGGCCTATTTATTCAAGGAGGGAGGTGACCGTAGGAGGAGGGAGGTGACCATAGCACAAATATCATATGAAAAGATCTTAAGCAAAACAAAAAGCTTTAATGAAAATGATGACTCAAATCCTTAGTCATCATTTCATTAAAAGCAACCAATAAGAACACAACACCAAATAGCCTAGTCACCTCATCTAGAATCTTCTAGAACACTGACTCACCTCATCTGAAGAAAAGATAAATCCGTCTTTAACAGAATGTTAAAAGACGGCTGATAGAAAACTGGAAACTGGCAACTTCCAAAAGTGATCCTGAAACGACTTTCAGGATAACCCCGAAACTGTATAAATATACCCGCATTTGTATTACGACCGAATACAAATGCAACTGAGGCAAAGATATTATACCTACTCAATATAATACTCGGATCCGGCTTAAACCAAAGCCGACCAGTATCACCTGTCCGAAAATCGACACTTGCGTAAACGCACGTGCATTTTCCGAACCCTGCCATAAAACCATACGGCCTCTACAACGTTTCGCCCGAACTTGGAAAACTGTCTGTGGGGGACTCTAATGACTCGTCAGTACCCTGGCAGTGGGTTTAACCACAAATTGTCAGCGGCACTAGCAATGCGTAACGGCTGCCCATGGACTGACCTCAAGGGATGCCGATGAGCGCACTCATCCGGAAAACCCTACTGAGCCTAACAGTGACAATGTATATACAGTCCGGTCCGTTCGTCAATGAGTATCGCATATCTGCCTAGGGGGCTAGTAACGTCAGACCCCCAATAGCAGTATAAGTCGTGTCGGAGTGAAGCCCAATAACACCCTGAGATACTACTGGAGTACCTACCAGTAAATCTCCTGCCATGGCCATGGACTTTGTGTAATGGCTCTCCTAGACACTGCACGACCTCGCCCCCAAAACCGGGAGAGACGAATCCTGTAACATCTTAGGATAAGGGTTACTGAATAATTATAATTAAATAATGGTTTTTAATAAAAAGTTTACCAAATTGTGTTTTAAATATTTTTCCTAGCTTAATAAATATTTTTCCAAAATTTTCCTAGGCTTGCACACACATGTGCATGTAAACTAGGGTTTTTAAATGAAGTAAATACCATAATTATTAACCATGGTGGGTTAATTCTAGGATTAAGTCTTTTGGATTCTTAAGTGGGTTTAATTAGTTAGTTAAATAGAAGTCACTTTAGTTTGAATTTTTAGTTAGTGTTGACTTGTGTGAGAGAGAGAGAGTGCATCATGGCTTTAGGCCATGCTTGCATTAAATGAGGTGAGAGAGAGAGAGGGGTGACTTTTGTGTGATGATTGTGGTGGCTCTTAACTCTTTTTGGTTTTCTCTCAAGCACTCACACTCTCACACAACACACACACTTACCTTGCAATACCCCAGCAGCAACAACAACAACTGAGCCAGAACCAACAGCGGCAGCAACATGAAGCAATAGCAGCAGCAGCAAAATTCAGCAGTAGCAGCAGTGGGCAGCAGCAGCTCCAGCACCCAGTGCAGCCCCTTCACTTCACTTCTCCACCTTCCTGCAGCTCCCTAGGGTCGAGAGTGAGGTATACTTCCTAACTTGATCCCTAGTTAGCTTAGTTAGTGTAGATTTGCTTCGGTTATCGGATTTTAGCGCGTTTTAGTGTGATATGTGGTAATTTGTGAGAATCTTGTGCAAACGAAGTGAGTTGTGGTTTCAGTAGGTCATTAGTGAGTTGTTGAGGCCACAGCAACCTAGTCCAACCCCTATTACGCTAAAATACCACCAATTTCACGATTTGATGCAAAATGTCGTATTTGTGCAGGGTAGTTTATGTGGGTGTTTTGATGTGTTTGGTCTTATTTAAATTGTGGGATTTCTTCCAGATAAAAATCTGGGAGCTTTTTCCTTTAGTTTGGGGTGGATGTTTATTGCGACATGCACGTTTCTGTAAGTCTGGTGCGTGCTACGCATCGTAGCGCGTCGGGGTGGTTCTTGGTTCAGCACACACACATGTTTTAGCGTATCGCGCGCACGCGCGATTGGTTTGCGACACGAGTTTCTAGTTTGACCGTGATATTGCGTTTTTGGCGAAATTGAGCTTATATGTGTGATATGTGTTTGTAATTCTAGGTTCGCAGGCCAGTGAGACGGACGCTGCGAAGAAGGGCAAGCAAGTGGTTGGATACACCTAGCGCGAGACACTGTGAGTAGATTTCACATCTACGGGGATATCGCCCGCATGGCGTTATGCGTCAGGGCTGATAGGACTTTATTATTATATGTTGCATGCACCCCATAGACTGTCATCGCATATTGCATTCCCTGCTGTGTTTGTACATATATTGCTTAGAACTGATAGAACACCGCACTATTACTAACGGTTTATGTTGCACGGGCACTATTTGCATGCTACACACACACCGTTAGTAATTGCCATGCCACACTCACTGTAGAGCTGCCATGATTATATTGCTATAGTTCGCTTCATATGTGATTTGATATGACTTTCATGTATATTGGGAGCCGCATGACATCTTTTAAAACCGGAAACGAAACTACTTTTAAAAGCGGTTTTTCCCTTATGCTCATACCATGGATTGATTTACATTGTACCTCGCTTTGGATTTACTATTGGTGTTGGATTTTCATGTGATTTCTGTTTTGAGGACCGTGGAAGTATTTAAGATAAAAAGCACTATTTTGCAAAACCCGGTACCTCGTGATATGATATTTTGGTGTGTCCACCACGCGTTTTCTCGGTGCTGAGACGTGTGCTTGAAACCCGATTCGAGGAGTGGATGTTCCGTTTGCGGGTTCGTGGTGGGCCCGGTATGGTTCCCCTCGGCGAGATGATCGATGGGATTTGCCGATTGAGCCTGGAGGCGGGCGAGTACCTACCGGTGATTGGTTGGACCTGGCAGTTGTCCGGAGGATACTGACCAGAGTCGAGTGATGGATGCGGGATGACCCGTGCTGCCGGGGCCGAGGGCCGACACCGCAGACGGACCCCGTGGGCCGATCCGGACTGACGGAGCCCGATATACGAGGATTTGCGTGTCGATGCTAGACACGAGTATTTTATGATGTTTTGGGTGCCGATGTTGGGCACTCGTGATTTCTCAGAGATATACAGGATTGAGGGCCGATGGGTGTGCCGGCGCCTGAGTGTATTTGGGATTTGAGTGCAGCCTGAGGCACCGATTATGGTTTTCCATGTTGACATAGTCCATGTAGATGTTATTATCCCATACTCAGCATTGACTACTATATGTCTCATCCTGTAGCATTTACCTGTTAGAGTATTTGCATTACTATTGCATCCTCTATCTGACATGCATTGATATCATCTGCTGGCATTAGTAGAGCCACGCTATATGTGCATGCTTGCGATCACCTTTATATGTTATCTCTATTCACGAGTTGGCAACTCACCCCCGTTGTGCCACAGTGTTTGCAGGTTGCCCTGGGGAGTAGTCACGGCTGGCTGTTACCGCATCTTTTGGCACAGATACCCTTTTGAGCAGAGATAGTCTTTGCTGATAGGTGGGTTTTGTACGGTATCTGTTATCTTTCAGTTGTATATTGATGTATCTAGTACTCTCCATCTACCTTTCTGTATTGACTTAGAGACAGTTGTGAGGACGATATGTATGATTTTATATTCTGGTGTCGAGCTCGCATGTGAGCCGACTTTTACTTTTGCAGTCTCATCTTTTATGATATTGTCCTTGCTTTACTGTGTATTCTTCGCTACGGCGTCGTATATCTTATTTTGATGCTTCATTCCATTTACTCGTCATTTCTGTTACACCTTGTTTCTATCCGACTGGCGGGGCAAATGTTTTAAAAAGGAAATGTTACCAAAATTATAAACTTATAACTTTTGAACTTAAAAAGGATTTCTACTAAATAAATGGAAGTTTTTCAGACATGTACGATTGTTTTTACAAAATGTTTTAAATCACTCTATATTTATTGGTTTTGATTTCTGGGTTCGGCTTACTTAGCCGCGTTACGTCTGTAGACGTTGCGTGGTTAAGTGCCGGTCACGAGTCGAATTCTCGGGTCGTGACAAAGTTGATATCAGAGCGTAGGTTTTACCTTCGGAGTGTAGGATGACCCTGGTATGATGGAGTAGGTAGCTGCAGCAGGGTACCGTAGCGTGTGTATGTTCCGCGGCATACTCACGACACGGTACTCCGCCTACGCGACCTTAGGACTTATTGATTTGATCCCTCCTTATATTCTTGCGATTCGATTTCCGTGTTCTTATCGAATCCTAATTTTCTTTCAGCCATTATGCCGCCTAAGACTACGAGGACACAGAGAGCGGCCGCGAGGGACGAGATTCGTGTTGACTCGTCCGAGACGAGGCCTGATCCGGGCAGTGCACCCGTTGTACCCGAGCAGGCTGTTCCTACCGTGACAGATCAGATCGCCACGCTAAGGGCTGGTATGCAGGAGATGCGCCAGATGATAGGATCGCTAGTTGAGACGCTTCGAGCCCAGCGACCAGAGGTAGCTCCACCCGTTCCAGAGACCGCCATGGTACCTACCGCACAGCCAGTTGCCCCTGCGGTTACGGAAGTGATCACAGTATCGCTATCAGAGTTCATGAGGCTGAAGCTTCCGGTTTTCACAGGCACCGATACAGCCGAGGACCCACAGTCTTTCATCGACAGGATGGCCAGGATATGTCGTTCCCTCAGATGCGCAGATGCGAGATGGGTCGAGTTCGCGAGCTTTCGCCTGGAAGGTCTTGCGCAGAAGTGGTGTGACTCAGTTGAGAAGGGCAGAGCAACAGGTCTTCCTCCTATGACCTGGACGGAGTTCGTGACCATATTTCTTGCCCGTTTCCTTCCCCGGAGTGTTAGAGATGCCCGAGCACGCAGGTTTGAGTCCTTGCGCCAGACGCCAGGGATGACAGTGGCAGAGTATGACGTACTGTTTACAGAGCTAGCAGTCTACGCCCCATATTTAGTGGCTACCGAGGAGTTGCGAGTCCGGAGATTTGTTCGAGGCCTGCTTACACCAGTGTTCCTCGCGATCAGCGCGCAGCACTACGAGACCTACGCAGCAGCTGTAGACGCAGCCCTAGTGGTCGAGGAGCACCCTGCTGAGACTTCGGTAGTTCCAGAGCCGAAGAGAGTTCGTACTGGTATTTCCGCACGGAGACAGACATTCAGACGCCGCGACAGGTATCGTTCTGGTACGGGGGGTGGCAGAGATTCGGGACGGAGCCAGATGTTTAGTTCATATCCACGAGAGAGTCAGCAGTCGCCGCGGGGTTGCTTCAGATGTGGCAGCCTACTTCACCTCATTCAAGATTGTCCAGAGACACACCGGAGGGAGGCGGCAGCACCGCAGGTTACCTTACCACCTTCACCACCCCAGAGGGCGTTGCCCGTTGTGCCTACCGTTGCTCCGCGCCAGACTTATGCACAGAGAGGTCGTGGGCGTGGAGGAGTTACTCAGAGGGGACGAGATGACCGAGGCAGAGGTCAGTCAGTTACAGGTGGTGGACAGATGAGGGTCTTTGCTTTGACACATCAGGACGCGCAGGCGTCCAATGCAGTGGTTTCAGGTATCCTTCTTGTATGTTCAGTTGATGCTCATGTATTGTTCGATCCCGGATCCACACACTCGTACGTATCCACACACTTTGTACCGAGTCTGGGTAGAGAGTCCGGCTTGCTTGATCAGCCGCTTGTGGTGACTACTCCTGTGGGAGAGTCGTTTGTTGCTAGGCACGTGTTCCGATCCTGTATCGTCTGTATTGGCGAGAGAGAGTTGCCTGTCGACTTGATCCTTCTGGAGATGTTGGACTTCGACGTTCTTTTGGGCATGGATTGGTTAGCCACGTGCTATGCTTCTGTGGACTGCCGTGAGAAGACAGTTAGATTCTGTTTCCCCGGTGAGTCGGTTTTTGTTGTGTTGGGGGACCGTGGTGCCGCCCCTCACAGTGTGATTTCTTCTTTTCGCGCTGGACAGCTTTTGAGGAAGGGATGTCAGGGATTTCTCTCCTATGTTTGCGATGCTCGCGCTACAGAGGTTCCATTGGATCTGGTTCCGGTTGTTAGCGAGTTTCCTGATGTGTTCCCTGACGAGCTTCCTGGGTTGCCGCCCAAGCGCGACATTTCTTTTTGTATTGATTTGGTTCCTGGTTCGGGGCCTATTTCTATACCGCCTTATCGGATGGCCCCGGCGGAACTTCGTGAGTTGAAGGAGCAGTTGCAAGATTTGCTGGACAAGGGACTTATTCGACCCAGTGTTTCTTCTTGGGGTGCTCCAGTCCTGTTCGTCAAGAAGAAGGATGGCAGTTTGCGTCTTTGTATCGACTACTGCCAGCTGAACAGGGTGACAGTGCGGAACAGGTATCCTTTGCCGCGTATCGACGATTTGTTCGACCAGCTTCAGGGGGCAGGGTACTTTTCGAGGATCGATTTACGATCAGGCTATCATCAGCTGCGGGTTCGACAGGAGGACATTCCCAGGACAGCCTTCCGTACGCGCTACGGCCATTATGAGTTTTTGGTGATGTCGTTCGGACTCACCAATGCGCCAGCAGCCTTCATGGACTTGATGAACCGTATTTTCCGACCTTACTTGGATCTGTTCATCATAGTCTTCATTGACGATATCTTGGTGTATTCCCGGAGTAGTGAGGAGCACGAGCAGCACTTGCGGATTACATTGCAGACCTTGAGGGAGCACCAGCTTTATGCGAAATTCTCCAAGTATGCTTTTTGGCTGGACAGTGTAGATTTCTTGGGTCACGTGATTTCACGAGACGGTATATGTGTTGACCCGAGGAAGATCGAGGCTGTTCAGCGTTGGCCCAGACCCACATCGGTGACGGAGATTCGCAGCTTTTTGGGATTGGCCGGTTACTACAGGCGTTTTGTGCAGGACTTCTCCCGTATTGCTACACCGTTGACCGGGTTGACCCGGAAGGGAGTTCCTTTCGTTTGGACGGAGGAGTGCGAGCACAGTTTCCAGCAGTTACGGACTCGACTGACGACGGCACCAGTGTTATCTTTACCTTCCGGACCGGGCGGATTTGTGGTCTTCTGTGATGCTTCTCGAGTGGGGTTGGGATGCGTTTTGATGCAGTACAACAGGGTGATCGCGTATGCTTCGCGACAATTGAAGAGACATGAACAAAACTACCCCACTCATGATTTGGAGATGGCAGCAGTAGTCTTCGCACTTAAGATCTGGCGACATTACCTATACGGCGAGTCGTGCCAGATATTCACGGATCACAAGAGTCTGAAATACATATTTCAGCAGCGGGACCTGAACCTTCGACAGCGTCGATGGATGGAGTTAGTGAAGGATTACGACTGCGAGATCTTATATCACCCGGGAAAGGCAAATGTGGTGGCGGATGCTTTGAGCAGGAGGCCCGGGAGTAGTTTATCTTGTTTGAGCGCAGTACAGGAGCAGTCATCCGCAGATTGGCAGATATTATACGACAGTCGAGTACAGTTCGAGTTCACGCCAATTGGAGGACAGATAGCGCATGTCCGTGCACGCCCACAGTTGATCGATCGTATACGTGAGGCACAGCTCAGTGATGACCGATGTTCAGAAATCATGGCACAGATTGGACAGGGCAGATTTTCCGAGTTCGTGATCGATGATCAGGGGGTACTACGTTTTGGAGTTAGACTGTGTGTGCCAGATGCTGAGGGACTGAGGCGCGAGGTTCTTGAGGAGGCACATCGATCGGTGTATAGCGTCCATCCCGGTTCCACCAAGATGTATCATGATATGAGAGATGTTTATTGGTGGGACGGAATGAAGAGGGACATCGCAGATTTTGTGTCGAGATGCCTGACTTGTCAGCAAGTCAAGGCTGAGCACCAGAGGCCCGCAGGAGAGCTACAGCCGTTACCCATTCCGGAGTGGAAATGGGAACAGATTTCGATGGATTTCGTGGTAGGTCTACCCAGGACTAGTCGGGGGTATGACTCCATCTGGGTGATCGTGGATCGTTTGACGAAAGCGGCTCACTTCCTACCGGTGAAGACGACTTTCGGATTTACTCAGTATGCCCAGATCTACATTGACGAGATAGTGTGACTACACGGAGTCCCGGCGTGCATTGTGTCCGACAGAGGCACCCAGTTTACCAGTAGACTATGGCAGAGGCTTCAGGAGGCTTTGGGCACTCGCTTGAGTTTCAGCACGGCTTTTCATCCGCAGACCGACGGACGGTCAGAGCGGACCATTCAGACTCTCGAGGACATGCTCAGAGCTTGTGTACTAGATTTCGGAGGTAGCTGGGATCATCATTTGCCCTTAGTACAGTTCTCCTACAATAACAGCTACCAAGAGACTACTCAGATGGCACCATTTGAGGCTCTTTATGGGAGGAGATGCAGGTCGCCTACTTGTTGGACAGAGCTCAGTGAGAGCAGTATCTTAGGGC
The DNA here is from genome assembly GCA_030015575.1 of Agapanthus africanus. NCBI lineage: Eukaryota > Viridiplantae > Streptophyta > Magnoliopsida > Asparagales > Amaryllidaceae > Agapanthus > Agapanthus africanus. The sequence goes on from JASDDO010000031.1 coordinate 327,893,875, forward strand.
CACAGATCGTTGAGGAGACGACAGCGAAGATCCAGTTGATTCGCGATAGGATGAGAGCAGCGCAGAGTAGGCAGAGAGCTTATGCAGACCGTCGACGACGCAGACTTGAGTTTTCTGTTGGTGATCATGTTTTCTTGAGGGTCTCCCCAATGAAAGGTGTGATGAGGTTTGGGAGGAAAGGGAAGCTTAGCCCCAGGTATGTGGGCCCTTTCGAGATCCTCGAGCGTGTTGGTGCAGTGGCTTACCGGTTAGCCCTTCCGCCCAGCTTTCCAGATGTGCACCCCGTATTCCATGTCTCGATGCTCCGCAGATATCTTCATGATCCTTCGCATGCGATTCAGCATCCGACGATCCAGCTTGAGCGTGACCTTTCCTATGCAGAGCAGCCGGTGATGATCTTGGATCGACGAGTGAAGAAATTGAGATCGAAGGACATTCCATCAGTTAGGGTACTTTGGCTTGGTCAGAACCGTGAGGAGGTCACTTGGGAGACCGAAAGCGAGATGATGAAGACGTATCCCCATCTTTTTGAAGGTATGTGTAGTTAGATTTTTGAAATTCGGGGACGAATTTCTTTAAGGGGGAGAGATTGTAACATCTTAGGATAAGGGTTAGTGAATAATTATAATTAAATAATGGTTTTTAATAAAAAGTTTACCAAATTGTGTTTTAAATATTTTTCCTAGCTTAATAAATATTTTTCCAAAATTTTCCTAGGCTTGCACACACATGTGCATGTAAACTAGGGTTTTTAAATGAAGTAAATACCATAATTATTAACCATGGTGGGTTAATTCTAGGATTAAGTCTTTTGGATTCTAAAGTGGGTTTAATTAGTTAGTTAAATAGAAGTCACTTTAGTTTGAATTTTTAGTTAGTGTTGACTTGTGTGAGAGAGAGAGAGTGCATCATGGCTTTAGGCCATGCTTGCATTAAATGAGGTGAGAGAGAGAGGGGTGACTTTTGTGTGATGATTGTGGTGGCTCTTAACTCTTTTTGGTTTTCTCTCAAGCACTCACACTCTCACACAACACACACACTTACCTTGCAATACCCCAGCAGCAGCAGCAAGCAAAGCAACAGCAACAACTGAGCCAGAACCAACAGCGGCAGCAACATGAAGCAATAGCAGCAGCAGCAAAATTCAGCAGTAGCAGCAGTGGGCAGCAGCAGCTCCAGCACCCAGTGCAGCCCCTTCACTTCACTTCTCCACCTTCCTGCAGCTCCCTAGGGTCGAGAGTGAGGTATACTTCCTAACTTGATCCCTAGTTAGCTTAGTTAGTGTAGATTTGCTTCGGTTATCGGATTTTAGCGCGTTTTAGTGTGATATGGGGTAATTTATGAGAATCTTGTGCAAACGAAGTGAGTTGTGGTTTCAGTAGGTCATTAGTGAGTTGTTGAGGCCACAGCAACCTAGTCCAACCCCTATTACGCTAAAATACCACCAATTTCACGATTCGATGCAAAATGTCGTATTTGTGCAGGGTAGTTTATGTGGGTGTTTTGATGTGTTTGGTCTTATTTAAATTGTGGGATTTCTTCCAGATAAAAATCTGGGAGCTTTTTCCTTTAGTTTGGGGTGGATGTTTAGTGCGACATGCACGTTTCTGTAAGTCTGGTGCGTGCTACGCATCGTAGCGCGTCGGGGTGGTTCTTGGTTCAGCACACACACATGTTTTAGCGTATCGCGCACACGCGCGATTGGTTTGCGACACGAGTTTCTAGTTTGACCGTGATATCGCGTTTTTGGCGAAATTGAGCTTATATGTGTGATATGTGTTTGTAATTCTAGGTTCGCAGGCCAGTGAGACGGACGCTGCGAAGAAGGGCAAGCAAGTGGTTGGATACACCTAGCGCGAGACACTGTGAGTAGATTTCACATCTACGGGGATATCGCCCGCATGGCGTTATGCGTCAGGGCTGATAGGACTTTATTATTATATGTTGCATGCACCCCATAGACTGTCATCGCATATTGCATTCCCTGCTGTGTTTGTACATATATTGCTTAGAACTGATAGAACACCGCACTATTACTAACGGTTTATGTTGCACGGGCACTATTTGCATGCTACACACACACCGTTAGTAATTGCCATGCCACACTCACTGTAGAGCTGCCATAATTATATTGCTATAGTTCGCTTCATATGTGATTTGATATGACTTTCATGTATATTGGGAGCCGCATGACATCTTTTAAAACCGGAAACGAAACTACTTTTAAAAGCGGTTTTTCCCTTATGCTCATACCATGGATTGATTTACATTGTACCTCGCTTTGGATTTACTATTGGTGTTGGATTTTCATGTGATTTCTGTTTTGAGGACCGTGGAAGTATTTAAGACAAAACGCACTATTTTGCAAAACCCGGTACCTCGTGATATGATATTTTGGTGTGTCCACCACGCGTTTTCTCGGTGCTGAGACGTATGCTTGAAACCCGATTCGAGGAGTGGATGTTCCGTTTGCGGGTTCGTGGTGGGCCCGGTATGGTTCCCCTCGGCGAGATGATCGATGGGATTTGCCGATTGAGCCTGGAGGCGGGCGAGTACCTACCGGTGATTGGTTGGACCTGGCAGTTGTCCGGAGGATACTGACCAGAGTCGAGTGATGGATGCGGGATGACCCGTGCTGCCGGGGCCAAGGGCCGACACCGCAGACGGACCCCGTGGGCCGATCCGGACTGACGGAGCCCGATATACGAGGATTTGCGTGTCGATGCTAGACACGAGTATTTTATGTTGTTTTGGGTGCCGATGTTGGGCACTCGTGATTTCTCAGAGATGTACAGGATTTGAGGGCCGATGGGTGTGCCGGCGCCTGAGTGTATTTGGGATTTGAGTGCAGCCTGAGGCACCGATTATGGTTTTCCATGTTGACATAGTCCATGTAGATGTTATTATCCCATACTCAGCATTGACTACTATATATCTCATCCTGTAGCATTTACCTGTTAGAGTATTTGCATTACTATTGCATCCTCTATCTGACATGCATTGATATCATCTGCTGGCATTAGTAGAGCCACGCTATATGTGCATGCTTGCGATCACCTTTATATGTTATCTCTATTCACGAGTTGGCAACTCACCCCCATTGTGCCACAGTGTTTGCAGGTTGCCATGGGGAGTAGTCACGGCTGGCTGTTACCGCATCTTTTGGCACAGATACCCTTTTGAGCAGAGATAGTCTTTGCTGATAGGTGGGTTTTGTACGGTATCTGTTATCTTTCAGATGTATATTGATGTATCTAGTACTCTCCATCTACCTTTCTGTATTGACTTAGAGACAGTTGTGAGGACGATATGTATGATTTTATATTCTGGTGTCGTGCTCGCATGTGAGCCGAATTTTAGTTTTGCAGTCTCATCTTTTATGATATTGTCCTTGCTTTACTGTGTATTCTTCACTACGGCGTCGTATATCTTATTTTGATGCTTCATTCCATTTACTCGTCATTTCTGTTACACCTTGTTTCTATCCGACTGGCGGGGCAAATGTTTTAAAAAGGAAATGTTACCAAAATTATAAACTTATAACTTTTGAACTTAAAAAGGATTTCTACTAAATAAATGGAAGTTTTTCAGACATGTACGATTGTTTTTACAAAATGTTTTAAATCACTCTATATTTATTGGTTTTGATTTCTGGGTTCGGCTTACTTAGCCGCGTTACGTCTGTAGACGTTGCGTGGTTAAGTGCCGGTCACGAGTCGAATTCTCGGGTCGTGACAAATCCCCTGCCGATCCGCTCACGTGCCTCCATATGGCTCGGGACTGTACCCAAAAACTACCTGTTTGCACGACTCCTTTGAGCCGTGGTAGGGTAGAAATCAAAGCACAGTGGGAACTCACACGAGACAAATGACGACCTCAGTTCGATGAACTAACCTGTACACATGTCACCAGGGAACTGCTATCTGACGGTAGATATAATACTAACTAGCAGATTCCCGGCGAGTCCTGTCCGGTGTACTCATAACCCAATGAGCACCTGTATACATCTTAGGTGATCCAACTGACACCAGTGGCTTGTGAGACCGGCCACCTCCCCTCGTCGGGGTCTCGACTGTACACACTAGTCTACTCCGGAGTATCGATGCCCTGTCTCGAAACTCCCACGACTAGGGACCACAATTAAGGATATGCATATAAACTACCCAACTCTCACGTATATGATCGCCATCATACTGTTGGTAGTAAAGCAAGATCCTAAGGGCTCTATCAAAGTGTAACATGCAATCAGTCACCTGAACATGTACACGACTGATAAAGGCAAACCAGATAGCATACTATCATCTCGAGTAAGACTGTCCTACCGGTATAGGTCCTCCGCAATCATTGCAATCACGTACCTGCGATCCAATAATTGACTGTGAGGGCACTATCTCCAACAATCTCCCACTTGCACTCAAGGCTAATATTGCGATGTCGACTACTCACAGCCCGTGTGAAACCGAACATCCAACTCCTCTACTAATCAGTTTCACAAAGCCCGTTTGTAAAACTATTGTGTTCGAGAAATAGCCTCAGTGAGTGGATCCGCCTAGAAGTTTCTTTCTATATCTCTCTAAATCTCAAGTTCGCGGAGAAAGCCATCTCCCGAAATGAGTAATACCTGTCTTAGAATATGTCTAGATATCTGATGGGACCTGGTTCATAAATGAACTCCAAATCCAAACTTCTTAGACTGTATCGATCACTGAACCTAATCAGTATCGGGCACCATGCCACCCACAGTATCCTCTTGGACCACCTGTCCATAATACTATCCCTCGTCAGAGGGAAAACTAAAACTCTGACAATCACTTTGTCATCCATGTCACCTTTGAAGCCTGGAATGATAACCGTCTCCCGAAAGAGGCTGCCGTCATCAAATCCGTAGAACATGTACTTATGTTCTAAAACTGCTTCCTTATGTTTCTCCAGGATTGGATTAATACAAACTTATTGCATCTTGTGCAAAACCAACATTTGGTGTGGTACTTGACATCTCATGATTGACTCAATTGCCTAAGCAAGTGATCTGCCAATCATGCACATCCCTCTCCCCTTTAGTCTGTAAGACACCTTTAGAGAGGGTGACTCCATCACCTGCAGGTACACCACCATGCTAGGAGTCAACTATTACAAAAACCATTAGAATATCTGTCAAAGTACCCACATTGGGAAACTACCCAAATCTAGATCTAAAACCATAGATCTAGAAACCAGAATGTCAAATATTATATCCATATCCTGTCTGGAGAAACAACTGTGTGACGACCACAGTACAACCGATCGTAGTATAGGAATTTTACTTCCCACTCTGTGTATGTCATCATGATACCATGACATCACACCCTACTACCTCCTTAACTGATCCATCCCTTATTCTGATTGAAGTCAAACCCATGACTGTCACATCAAAATTAGATGATCTATCTCCGCTATAACTGCTCTAGTCTATAAATAGACATAAGCTACTTGCCCACCATGCTTCCGTTGCTCCCACTGACTACGACAACCCTCCTACCGGGTCTCATATCCTGGAACAACAATAGTGTCAAGTCTGGGTAGATAAGAACCTCCCTGTCACCGTCTCTGAGGCTACCGAAGTACCTCTCGGGCATCTGAGGTTACCTACCATACCTGCGGAGTGGCTATTGGAATGTCAAACCTGATTGAATATATAGGTCCTATTAAATTTTCCGTAATCGTTCGCGGTTCTGGAATCACTTCCAGTTCTACCATACTCCCACTACTGTTTTCTGAAAAAGATCTATTTTTACTAAAACTGTGGCGAGTCAAGAACAATATCACTATTGATCTTCCAAATGGTAGAATATCAACCCTCGTCATAGCCAGGGTCAACCCACAAACAGCCATTACAGAAACGTGCCCTGAGTTATCCAGAGTCTGGTTTTAAGCATAAGCTGGACAACTCCCCGTACCTTAACATCTTTTAGGATACGATCCATTCTATATCCAATATAGAAACTTTGGCACTTATTTAATTGGAACCATATTCAATCCATGCATCTGTCTCCAGTGCATATCAACTTAATGGAAAGAGGCTAATCAGCATTACTCAACTTAGGAATCCATCCAATTATGAGTAACCTGAAAGAGAAACACATTTCTCAAAACCATCACTATCATCTGAATACCAATCACAAGAATCTACATCTTCGATCTCTTTGAAGAATCCCGATACTTGTGATACCTGGTTCTCTACTTTATTCTTATACCCACAACTTCTCAAAACTTAGACCTTGTATTTCTACGAAACACTCGTCTAAATACTATAGAAGTTATAAGTAAACAGAACATAGTACGAGGACCTACCCCTTTGTCCTGATGGACACTGGACAACATACAATACTCTGTATAAGTCCGTTGAGTTGAACAACTCAAAACCCGTGCGTTGTAGGTGGAAAACTGTACCCTGGCGATTTCCTCAACTATCACCAATTACAACGAATTCCGATATAATGAGGATGATCACCTAATTCCCAATATCTTACTCCCACTCATCATCTGTAAAACCATACAGATATGAGAATGAAACTTGGTAAATACATACCCTTGGAGTAAGTGTCTAATCGGGAAAACAGTTTTTCCTTTAACAATGCACTGAAACATGAAAATGTTTCGTAGGGGTATCCTGGTATTCATAGCAATGCCTCTTCCATAATCCAATTCATGACTTCAACTGTATATTTTATTGCCATCTCTCCAAATCCCTTTATTTGTCTTTAGTCGTAACCTTCTGTACACCATCGTTAGGCTAAATGGTTTTCTTCCTTCCCTACCGTTCGGCACCAGCCTATGGTTTGGAAGAAGACTATCCAGTAAGCATAATGGTGTACCCTCCTAAACCAAGGAGTACTCGCATCTCGAGAGAAGGTGACGATAAAAGACAACTGAATAACACCTTATTCTTTTTAATGGTGAAATAGGAGCGGCGATGAAGTACGCGGTTTTGGTCGTGAATGATATCAGTCGCAATTTACTTTGTCCTCTTTCTAATCCCTTTATTTTGTCTTTACATATTACCTTCTGCACACCCTACTTAGGCTAATTGGTTTTCTTCATTCCCTACCTTTCGGCACCAGCCTATGGTTTGGAATAAGACTATCCAATAGGCGTAATAGGTGTACTCTCCTAAACCAAGGAGCTCTCGCAACCTGAGAGAAGGTGATAATAAAAGACAACTGAATAAACCAATTCTATTTCTCCTGAACCTGGATCCATCCCCGAAGAAGTCCCTTCGAGTTCGTATATAACCATACGATGGATCTATCCAATGGAAGTGGATATCCGTAGTAATACGGGTGTTCTGAGAAATGCAAAGGGTAAAAGAAGGAGTGGCAATGACTTAAGCAACTCAGACAATCCAAAAGCCAGTATTTTAAGAAGGTTCGGTCAACCTAGTCACTGAGTCATAGTCTAGGGTCGGTCAAAGGTCGCTGCCAAAGAGAGAGAGAGAAAAGAAACACTCTGCGTGCACTCTAACCTAGATCAGAATGGTCATCACTTTATCTAATCCGGAAACCTCCCACTGTCCTGTCAAATTCTCCTCCAAACCTAAAGAAGAATCAATCGGGATCACCCGAAGAGTAAACCAACTCATCAGTGGGAATCAGGATCCAACTCTCATCGCATGATAACGTGATGGAATGCATCCACGTTACTCATACTCCAGAAGGTATGCGCATACTTGGCAAGTTTCAGTTTCTTTAGAAACTCCCGATATAGTTTTTTGCCCCATGCTCTTATAACCTTGGCGTTAGGTCAAAATGTCATAAGTCACATGCCAAGTTCTACCCATCACTATCTTGTTAATTTGAACCCACCCGCACATGCCCTTGGCGTTAGGTCAAAATGGCAGAACGGCTGTCCCAAACCAACTCATCTATCTATGCAACAATTGAATACCCAGCAGCTACCAAACACTATGCCATGGCGTTAGGTCAAAATACATAGCTTGAATACTACTGAATACCCAAAAGAAGTGACGGAGGGCTACGGCTGGTTTTTGGCGAAAAACTTTTAGCGTAGTGAACTTGATATCGCTGAAGGAACCTGATAGCTTTTTAAAATATAGTGGCGAAAACCTTTTGCTAAAGAGGTCACTCCCGGTAAAGGGATCTCGGCTCTTTCCTCGTGGAATGAGGTGCAGGATATTCCACTGAATACCGCTATGCAAAGCAACTTGTAATCGACTATAGTGAAGTTATTACTCTGACGCAAACTTCTGCCCAAGGGGTCAGTCCTGGTGAAGGGATATCGGCCCTTGCCCCGTCGAATGAGGTGCAGGATATTCCACTGAATACCGCTATGCATAACAAAAGGAAACGTCTTTGTAACAACACTTTTTAAATTGTTCCAACAACTGTATACAGGTTTGTTTTAACTTTGCGTTGATCAGAATCAACGCAGTCCCATCATTCGATCACACCAGAAAAGAACGAAAATAAAATGTACGTATATGCCATCCGCATTCGTCGCTGGGTCCCGTCATCACCCGTTAGGTTACTTAACTAACGACAGAGCGGGGACTGGACTAGCGCGGGTGTAAAACATATACAGCATCTAATAGTATATAAACCAATATACATAATCGCTCCAGGCGTGATAATATGCAACATTACAGAAAAGTAATAAGCATCACAGAACAATACAGATATCTGGGATCCCCGAGTTTCACAGAGCCGCTGCTGAAACTCGACGTTCCCCTGTCGTGTGGATAGCCTGTGCAATGAAACCTAGACCCCTACGGGTGCGGCAAGTTACCCGCCAAAACCTGAAGCGAGGCAGTCCCCCACAGTATAGTGAATGGAACACCCGGCACTTCACGGAATCCGGTAATCTTGGGCACCCCTCCTTGGGTCAACCTGTACCCCCTACGAGTGCGGCGAATAGTCTGCCAATTCTAGAGTGGGACCCCTCTGCCTCTCAAAGCCATGAGATGCGGACCCGTTTCCCCCCAGAACCCGGCTATCCGTGCACTCCGTCTCGGGGCAAAACCTAGTACAGTAATGAAAAATAGTACAATAGGTACATCGACCGCAACCTGGTCGTGCCCTAAAAGAATATTATGCAACAGGCAGTGACGGCAGTCCACAAGTTGGACGCTCGCCCCGCAATATCAAATGTACAAATAAACACAAACTGTACTACCATTGCACACTGCTATCCACCATGACAAATCCGCAACATCACAGCACAACACAGAACATCAACGCGAAAGTCACGTTCGCAAACCCGTCTAAAAGAACTATAGCAATCAGACGCGGTTTACCGATCAAATGACATTCCCGGTCGGAGATATAATGTAAGCACTGTAAACTAACGTGTTTAAATTTCGATCGACCAAAGACCAAATATCAAAAAGTGGGCCCCACGGCTTACTGGTGAACAGTAACAAAATCTGGGCCAAAACGATATTTACCAAAAACCCCAAAATCTAACCAAGAACCCACTGTAAAAAGTTGGGGCCACGAGCTCACTGTTTGGCCGCGGATGCGCGGTCAAACCATAGGTTTGACCGCGTTTCCGCGGCTATCTCATCGAGTCACGTGCCCAAATTTCTACGTCGTTCTTAGAAAAGCCTGCACAGTATTCTGAAATGTGTAGAATAATTTTATCAGACCGTTTAAAATCAACAGAAACTGTCGGGCATGGATTTTGCAATTTTCGATTTCCGGTCGGATCGAAGTTTTGAACACGTTAGCACAAGTTAGTATAGCAAAATGGTTAGGCTCTGATACCACTGTAAGTCTACGCTAGCGCCCCGGCAGTCTACAGACGCCAAATGCGGAACAAAAACTTTTAACTGGCGCTATCGTATACTTTAACCCGGATCTGCCATTATTGCTAAACTAACAAACTGTAAAGAGTGTAGGAAGATTGTACCGAACGATCCGAGTCCTTCGTTCTTCAACCATCATCCCACGCTCCGTTGCGGCTGCTCCGATCTCGTCGATCTCTGATATCCTCGTCGAGGTGGCACCACATCACCGATTCTTTAAACGGGCTCCCGCCTCTGACTCGAGGCAACTCGATCGTCAAGTTTGCTAAAAGAGACGACCAAGAATGATGTAGAGAATGAGTAGATGACTTTGTCTCACTTCGTCCAAGTCCGTGGACGATCGGTTAATGAAGTTGCCGATGGAAATGAAATGGAACAAGAAATGAACTATGAAATTTCCATGCATCCAAAACTATACTCTTTTCTTTTTACAACCATAATTTCTCAAAATGAATCAAGTGAGGGAGGAGAGAGAGGGCCGACCTATTTATTCAAGGAGGGAGGTGACCGTAGGAGGAGGGAGGTGACCATAGCACAAATATCATATGAAAAGATCTTAAGCAAAACAAAAAGCTTTAATGAAAATGATGACTCAAATCCTTAGTCATCATTTCATTAAAAGCAACCAATAAGAACACAACACCAAATAGCCTAGTCACCTCATCTAGAATCTTCTAGAACACTGACTCACCTCATCTGAAGAAAAGATAAATCCGTCTTTAACAGAATGTTAAAAGACGGCTGATAGAAAACTGGAAACTGGCAACTTCCAAAAGTGATCCTGAAACGACTTTCAGGATAACCCCGAAACTGTATAAATATACCCGCATTTGTATTAGGACCGAATAAAAATGCAACTGAGACAAAGATATTATACCTACTCAATATAATACTCGGATCCGGCTTAAACTAAAGCCGACCAGTATCACCTGTCCGAAAATCGACATGTGCGTAAACGCACGTGCATTTTCCGAACCCTGCCATAAAACCATACGGCCTCTACAACGTTTCGCCCGAACTTGGGAAACTGTCTGTGGGGGACTCTAATGACTCGTCACTACCCTGGCAGTGGGTTTAACCACAAACCGTCAGCGGCACTAGCAATGCGTAACGGCTGCCCATGGACTGACCTCAAGGGATGCCGATGAGCGCACTCATCCGGAAAACCCTACTGAGCCTAACAGTGACAATGTATATACAGTCCGGTCCGTTCGTCAATGAGTATCGCATATCTGCCTAGGGGGCTAGTAACGTCAGACCCCCAATAGCAGTATAAGTCGTGTCGGAGTGAAGCCCAATAACACCCTGAGATACTACTGGAGTACCTACCAGTAAATCTCCTGCCATGGCCATGGACTTTGTGTAATGGCTCTCCTAGACACTGCACGACCTTGCCCCCAATACCGGGAGAGACGAATCACCTGCCGATCCGCTCACGTGCCTCCATATGGCTCGGGACTGTACCCAAAAACTACCTGTTTGCACGACTCCTTTGAGCCGTGGTAGGGTAGAAATCAAAGCACAGTGGGAACTCACACGATACAAATGACGACCTCAGGTCGATGAACTAACCTGTACACATGTCACCAGGGAACTGCTATCTGACGGTAGATATAATACTAACTAGCAGATTCCCGGCGAGTCCTGTCCGGTGTACTCATAACCCAATGAGCACCTGTATACATCTTAGGTGATCCAACTGACACCAGTGGCTTGTGAGACCGGCCACCGCCCCTCGTCGGGGTCTCGACTGTACACACTAGTCTACTCCGGAGTATCGATGCCCTGTCTCGAAACTCCCACGACTAGGGACCACAATTAAGGATATGAATATAAACTACCCAACTCTCACGTATATGATCGCCATCATACTGTTGGTAGTAAAGCAAGATCCTAAGGGCTCTATCAAAGTGTAACATGCAATCAGTCACCTGAACATGTACACGACTGATAAAGGCAAACCAGATAGCATACTATCATCTCGAGTAAGACTGTCCTACAGGTATAGGTCCTCCGCAATCATTGCAATCACGTACCTGCGATCCAATAATTGACTATGAGGGCACTATCTCCAACAGTCTTTTGACTGCTTTTCTAGTTCTTGCTTTGCATAGTGGTATTGTCTATATCCTGCACCTCATTCGACGAGGAAAGAGCCGAGATCCCTTCACCGGGAATGACCTCTTTAGCGAAACTAGCAAAAGCCTAAAAAACACTCCATTTAAAAACTATTTGATTCTGCAGCGAGATCAAGTTCAAAGCGTTAAAGGTTTTATTAAAAACCATCCACAACCCTCCGTCATTTTAGGAAGTAGAATACTTAGTATTCGTGCTGTGTTTGTTGACCATAGTCAAGGCACAGTGTACGGTAGCTAAGTGATGTCTTCCTACACCGCATATGATGCGATTAGTTAGGACAGTCGCGTGACTTTGTTGACCTTAGTTAAGGGTCATGTGGGTGGGTCTAATTAATCACGAAATGACGGGTAGAACTTGACTAGTGCTTATGATTTGTTGACCATAGTTAAGGTCATAAGTGCTAGGGGTAAAACCTATATCGGGAGTTTCAAGTGTTGAAATTTGCAATGAGATTGCATACCTTCTATATGATAGTTGGATCCCGATACCCACTGCGAGTAATTGTTACTCCTGGGAGAGTTTTGCACTTTACAATTAGCCGATCAAGTAGGTGTCTAGAAAGGTGTCAACGGGGTTACGCCCCTGGGAAAATGAGGTTTACTTTAATTAGGTCCGTGCGAAAGCACGGGGAACCTCCTTCAAAGTACCGGCACTGGCCTGGCTGAAAGATTGGCGAACTTGTAGAGTGTAATTAATCCCGGCTAGTCTTTCCTTTTAGGGTTTGAAGGAAGATTTGATAAAAACAGTAGGAGCCATCCTGATTAGATAAAATGTATAACCAATCTAATCTTGCAAGAGCGCACGCAGAGTGTTTTCTTCTCTCTCTCTCCACGTAGCGACCATGTCACGCCTTAATCAAGATAATAATATGAATGTATTGACCGAACCCGCTTGTTATACTGAGCTGGGGATCGTTGGTCCCGCTCCAACTTATAATTGTTATAAGACCGAGCAGGAATTAGGGGAATACCAGGATTTCCATGCCGCCCAAACGAAGAAAGTGCATGAGATGCATCTCCTTCGGGTGTGTTCATTACAAAGAACTGTTTATCTGTATCCTCTACGTCCTAGGTATTAGATACCGAATCAGGATCCCGCAAATGTAATCCGTTACATGGGCTACAAACAAGTAGAGAACTGAGAATGGGTGATAAGTTTCATGAGACAGAATACGATAAAAGTGTTGCAGCTAAGTCTGTTGGTCACTATCACCCTGTATTACCAAAATACACTGATTCTGAATTAATGTTATTAGACACCGAACCTGATATACAAAATCATATCAGTCTCTTTATTAGTGAAGAAAGGATATAATTTTGTATTGTTGGATAATGTTTTGAACATTTCCTATATCAATAGTTGATCGGTTCAGGCACGTTATCTAAAAGCATATACATTCTAAATCAGACCACAGTTCTTAATGTATAAAACACACACAAGAGGAAGAGTTCAGAAATGAACGAATTCTTCTTAAGGCATTGTAGACTAGGTCATATCAATGCGACCCGACTGGCTAAGTTACATTTAGATGCATATTTAAATCAGTTTAAATTTACATCTTATGAAACTTGCCAGTCATGTCACAAAGATAAAATGACCATAGCTCCGTTTACTGGAAACAGAGAAAGAGTCAGTGAACTCTTGGGACTGATACATAGTGATGTATAAAGGTCCCCAGTCTACATATGCCAAGATTGTTTCTTTGTACTTCCTTACATTCACTGATGATCTCTTAAGATTTAGGACACATGTTCCTGTTGAAACACATGTCTGAAGCTTTTGAGAAATTCAAAGAATATAAGTTAGAAGTAGAGAACCAAAAACAGGTATAAGTATTATGTCCTATGATGAGATCAGAGAGGAGAATACTTGTGCATGGAATTCTTGGACTATTCTAAAGGAGAATGAGATTCTCTCTCGGTATTACTCCTCTGAATACACCACAGCACAACGGTGTATCGGGGCGGAGTAATCGCACCCTATATGATATGGTGCGCTCAATGATGAGTACTGCTGAGTTACCTATTTCCTTTTGGGGGTTGTGCACTTGAGAAGCTGCATACCTATTGAATTATGTTCGAATCAGATCACTGCCTACCACTCCATATGAGATATGGTATGGGAAGAGCCTATCTCTTAAGTAAGTTAAGATTTGGGATTGTCCGGCCTATGTCAAAAGCAAAATCCGGACAAGATCGAGGCAAGGTCAGTTCTGTAGAACTAGAAGAAGTTCCAGCTATACAAACTACAGCTGATGATTTGATAGAACCAAAGGATTCAATAGTCTCCGACGAACCTCAGCCTCTCCGCCGATCTAGTAGGGTTCCTCATCCGCCTGAGAGATGCTTTGGTTTCTCGATGACAGTGGGAGCGAGGATTGCATCATGAGATGATGACCCAACTAGTTTCAGCAGGCCATCAAGAGTGGGGACTCTGTAAGAATGGCTGGATGCTAAGCGATCTGAGATGGAACCATGTACACCAACAAAGTATGAACTTTGGATGCTATATCTGAAGGGTTAAATCTCCATCAGGAGCAAGTATATCTTGAGAAGATTACTTGGTGTAGATGGAAAAGTTGAGACTTTCAAAGGTAGACTTCTTAAAAGGTTTTCGTCATCGACCAGGCGTGGATAATGATGAAACCTTTTCTAGTGGCTGTGCTTAAGTCCATCCGGATCCTACTTGCCATTGCTACATACAATGATTGCGATATCTGGTGGTTGGGTGTCATGACTATTTTTCTAAATACTGATTTAGAAGAGAACGTCTATAAGTACACAGCCAGAGGTCTTCGTAAACAGTGGGAGCAGCAGAAACGTGTGCAAGTTGCATTACAGATTAAAGCAGGCATCGCAGAGTTGGAATGTCTGTTTTGATGTGGTAATCAAAGAGTTTGACTTCATCAAAATGGTAGATAAACCTTGTGTAAGTGCACGGCGGCGCCCCGGCCGTCAATCCGACGGCCAAACGCGGAAACGGTGGTAAACTTAAATTTTGCGGACTTTGCAAACCGGCACCACCGCGCACTAAACCCCGGATCGTGCCATTAAACTAATTCTAGCAAACAAGAGAAGGGTTAGAGATATACCGACGATCCAAGTCCTCCGGTCTTCATCTCCTCTCCGATCTCCTCACGGGATCTCCGGTCGTCGCCTCCTCGCCGGAAGGGCACCACGTCGCCTGCATCTTTTACGGGCTCCCGCCTCAATACCGAGGCAACTCGGGCGCGAAGTTGGCTAGCCGACGCGCCCAAGATTTGCTGTAGATATAGTGTAGAAGCTTGTCTCTTTAGGGGTTAAAGAGGTTGCCAAGTTGGAGGAATATAGCACAAGAATTTTTCCATGGATGGATGCTAAGAGAAAAGAGCATGCCCTCTCAAAAGGAGCTCGGCCAAGTATGATTTTGCTCACTGGAAAATGAAAAAGAGAGAGCCCTCTCTCAGCAGCCAATTAATCTTATAGCCACACAAAATGAAAATAATGCATGCTCACTTTTTTCAACTCAAACCTTCCTGCACACTCATATTTCCTTATGTAAACAAATATTAATTAATCCATCATGATATCAAGCTCCATGCCTTAAACAGTGGCCGGCCCATCATCTTACCCATCACAAAACCATACTCTATCATGTCAAATTAAATGCATGAAAAGCCAAAAAGATTTCATAAATAATCCTTTTGCAAGAAACCCCCTCAACAAAATGTTAATTGCAAACTTGCAATTAACACCCTCCAACGAAAAGTCCGACCGGGAAGGAAAAAGAGAAAACCGGCCGGAACGGAATGCAAACTGGCAACCCCAGAAAACTGGTCCCATAATAAATTACAGGAAAACCCCGATACTGTGCATACACACCCGCATTTGTATTTCGACCGAAATACAAATGCAAAGAGACAAAATCTACACTGTACTAAACTAGGGCCGGCTTAAACCAAAGCCGGCTAGTAATATCCGTTCGATCCTGATCCGTACAATACCGCACGTATCTGATCGAACCCTGCCATATACCTATACGGCTACTAGTACAAACTGTCCGATCCTGATCCGTGCAATACCGCACGTATCTGATCGGACCCTGCCATATCTCCATACGGCCTCTACAGCGTTTCGCCCGAAAGCTTGAGTAACTGAAAGTGTGGTGGACTCTAAAGACTCGTCAATACTATGGCTGTGGATTTAACCACTAGCACGTCAGAGGTATAAGCCAATACGTGACGGGCCACCAGCTATTGACTAAAAAGGGACGTCGATGAGGAAGCTCACCCCGACACCCAACTGAGCCTGTCAGTGACAATATCCGTACAGTCCGGTCCGTTCGTCTATGAGCATCGCATGGCGGGCCTAGGGGGTTGGTAAAAGTCAGACCCCCAAAAGCAGTACAAGTCGTGTCGGAGTGTAGCCCAGAACACCCTGAGATACTACTGGAATACCTACCAGTAAATCTCCTGCCTTGGCCAAGGTCTTTGTGTAATGGCTCTCCTAGACACAGCGCGACCTCACCCCCAATACCGGGAGAGACGAAACCCCCGAAGATCCGCTCACTGCCTCCATGTGGCTCGGGACTGTACCCAACTAAAACCTGTTTGCACGACTCTTTGAGCCGTGGTAGGGTAGTAATCAAAGTACAGTGGGAACTCACACGAGACAAATGACGATCCCCAGGTCGATGAACTAACCTGTACACATGTCACCTGGGAACTGCTATCTGACGTCAGGTATAAGACCAACTAGCATGTTCCCGGCGAGTCCTGTCCGGTGTACTCATAACCCAATGAGCACCTGTATACATCTTAGGTGAACCAACTGACACCAGTGGCTTGTGAGACCGGCCACCGCCCCTCGTCGGGG
Source organism: Agapanthus africanus (assembly GCA_030015575.1). NCBI lineage: Eukaryota > Viridiplantae > Streptophyta > Magnoliopsida > Asparagales > Amaryllidaceae > Agapanthus > Agapanthus africanus. The sequence goes on from JASDDO010000031.1 coordinate 327,910,666, forward strand.
TCTCGACTGTATACACTAGTCTACTCTGGAGAATCGATGCCCTATCTCGAGACTCCTACGACTAGGGACCTTTTAAGGATGTGCTTATAGACTCCAGCTCTCACTTATATGATCGCCCTCATACTGCTGGCAGTCAAGCAAGAATCCTAGGGGCTCTATCAACGTGCAATAGCGACATGTCAGGTCGCCTAAAGCAGTACACGATGATAAAGGTAAACCAGATAGCATACTATCATCTCGAGTAAGACTGTCCTACCGGGATAGGTCCTCCCTCAATCATTGCAATCACGTGCCTGTGATCCAATAATTGACTCTGAGGGCACTATCTCCAACAATCTCCCACTTGCACTCAAGGCTAATTATTGCGATGTCGCATACTCACAGCCCGTGTGATACCGAACACCCAACTCCTCTACTAGTCAGTCTCACAAATCCCGTTTGTGAAACTATTGCGGTCGAGGAATAGCCTCAGTGAGTGGATCCGCCTAGAAGTTTCTTTCTATGTCTCTCTATATCTCAAGTTCGCGGAGAAAAGCCATCTTCCGAAATGAGCAATACCTGCCTTAGAATGTCTGGATGTCTGATGGGACGTAGCTCATAAATGAACTCCAAATCCAAACTTCTTAGACTGTATCTTCAACTGAACTTAATCAGTATCCTGCGCCATGCCACCCTCAGTATTGCCTTGGACCATCCGTCCAAAATACTGCCCCTCGTCAGAGGGAAAAACTATAACTCTGACAACCTCCTCGTCGTCCATGTCACCTTGGAAGCCTGGAATGATAACTGTCTCTCGAATGAGGCTGTCGTTATCATATCCCTAGAACATCCACTTATGTTCTAAAACTGCTTCCGACTGTTTCTCCAGGATTGGATCAATGTCAACTTATTGCATCTAGTGCAAGAACAACATCTGGTGTGGTACTTGACATCTCATGATTGACTCAATTGCCTGAGCAAGTGATCTGCCAATCATGAGTATCCCTCTCCCCTTTAGTCTGTAAGACACCTTTAGAGAGGGTGACTCCATTACCTGCAGGTGCAATACCGTGCCAGGAGTCGTCCATTCTAAATACTCTTAGAATGCTGTCTAAGTACCCAGATTAGGAAACCACCCAAATCTAGATCTAAAACCATAGATCTAGTAACCAGAATGTCTGATATAATGTCCAAGTCCTTTGTGGAGAAACCACTGTGTGACGACCAAAGTATAACCGATCGTAGTAAAGGAATATCACTTCCTACTACCTTCTCAACAGATCCATCCCCTATTCTGATGACGTCAAACCTATGACTGTCACATCAGAAACAGATGATCTATCTCCGCTACATCTGCTTTAGTCTATAAATAGACATAAGCCTGATGTCCACCAATGCTTCCGCTGCTCCCACTGACTACGACAACCCTCTGGCAGAGTCATATACACGTACACTTCTGAAGCTAGTTCAGAACGACGCTATACTCATCCTCCTGCCGGGTCTCGCAGCCTGGAACAACAACAATGGCAAGTGTGGGTAAACAAGAACTTCCCTGTCACCGTCCTTGAGGCTACCGAAGTACCTCTCGGGTGCCTGAAGTTACCCACCTTATCTGCGGAGTGGCCAATGGAATGTCAAATCAAATTGAATCTTCAGGTTCCTTATCAAATCTTCAGTAATCGTTTGCGGTTCTGGAATCACTTCCAGTTCTACCATACTCCCACTGCTGTTTTTGAAAAAATCCATTTTTAATAAAACTGTGGCGAGTCTAGAACAATATTGCTATTGTTCATCCAGATGGTAGAAAGTCAACCCGCGTCATAGCCTGGGTCAACCCACAAACAGCCATTACAGAAACGTGCCTTGAGTTGTCCAGTGTCTGGTTTTAAGCATAAGCCGGACAACTCCCCGTACCTTAACAACGTTAAGATATGAACTGTTCTACATCCAATATAGAACCAGAGGCACTGATTTAATTGAACCAGATTCAAATCATGCAGCTTTCTCCAGTGCATGCCAACTAAATGGAAGGAGGTCGATCAGCGTTACTCAACTTAGGAATACTTCCAATTATGAGTAACCTGAAAGAGAAGTAATTTCTCTTTATCATTACTATTAACTGAATACCATACACAAGTATCTACATCTTCGATCACTTTGAAGAATCCCGATACTTGCTATACCTGGTTCTCTACTCTATTCAAATACCTATAACTCCTCAAAACTTAGACCCTGTGTTTCTACGAAACACCTGTCTAAGAACTAGAGAAGTCATAAGTAAACAGAATACAGTACGAGGACCAACCCCTCTGTCCTAATGGACACTGGACAACATACAATACTCTGTATAAGTCGCTGAGTCTAACAACTCTTTCCACTGTGTGTTGTAGGTTGAAAACTGTACTTATGGTTAAGAAGAATTACACCGCTGTTTAATGCTCCTTACCTAACCATCCACTGATATAGGTAAATGTCATCGACATAATATCAAAAGGTATATCTCACTCTATTAAAATAGACGTACAGATATATCAATTTGAAATTGGTGCACAACAGCGGATATTCAAAACCAAATATTTGCCGACCGGCAAACAGCCCAGGTGATTTCCTCAAATATCACTGATTCCAACGAATCCCGATATAATGAGGATGATCACCCAATTCCCAATAACTTACTCCCACTCATCATCTGTAAAACCATACAGATGTGAGAATAAAACCTGGTAAATACATACCCTGGAGTAAGTATCCAATCGGAAATCAGTTTTCTTTTAACATTACACAGTGAGACTGAAACATTGAAATGTTTCGACGGGGTATCCCGGTATTCCTAGTAATGCCTCTTCCAGATTCACGACTGTAACCGTATAGTTCTTTGCCACCTCTCCAAATCCCTTCATATGTCTTTAGTCTTTACCTTCTGTACACCCCTTTAGGCCAAATGGTTTTCTTCCTTCCCTACCGTTCGGCACCAGCCTATGGTTTGGAAGAAGACTATCCAAAAAGCATAAAGGGTGTACTTTCCTAATCCTAGGAGCACTCGCATCGCGAGAGAAGGTGAAGATAAAAGACACCTGAATGTACTTTATTCCTATTTCTCCTGAACCAGGATCCATCCCCGAACTGGAACAAGTTCCTTTCGAGTTCGTATATAACCATACGATGGATTATCCAATAAAGTGGGATCTTCGTAGTAATACGGAGTGTCCTGGAGAAATACAAAGGTGATTTAGGATTGGCGAAGAAATATTTGGTTTGGTCATGAATATCAGTCGCAATTTACTTTGCCCTCTTACTAATCCCTTGCTTTGTCTGAACTTAATACCTTCTGTACACCGTTTAGGCTAACTGGTTTTCTTCATTCCCTACCGGTCGGCACCAGCCTATGGTTTGGAAGAAGACTATCCAATTTGCGTAATAGGTGTACTACTCCTAAAACCAGGAGTACTCGCAACCTGAGAGAAGGTGAAAAGAAAAGACAACTGAATAATCCTATCCGTTTTCTCCAGAATCGGAAAACCATCCTCGAATAAATTCCTTCGAGTTCGTATATAACCATACGATGGTTTTGTCCAATGGAAGTGGACGTTCGTAGCAATACGGGGTGTCCTGGAGAAAAGGGTAAAAGTAGGAGTGGCAATGAGGTCTGCAACTCTGACAATCCAAAAGCCAGTGTTAAGTAGGTTCGGTCAACTTGGTCACTGAGTCATAGTCTTAGGGTCGGGTCAATGGTCGCTACCAGAGAGAGAGAGAAAAGAAACACTCAGCGTGCACTCTAACCTAGATCAGAATGGTTACCAATTTATCTAATCTGCAATCCTCCCACTGTACCTCAAATTCTCCTCCAAACCTGAAAGAAGAATTAGTCGGGAACACCCGAGGAGTAAACCAACTCAGCAGTGGGAATCGGGATCCAACTCTCATCGCACGATAACGTGACGGAATCCACTCACGGTATCACACTCCAGAAGGTATGCGCATATCTGGCAAGTTTCAGTTCTTTTGAAACTCCCGATGTGATTTCTGCCCCATGCTCTTATGACCTTGGCGAAGGTCAACAAATCATAAGTCACATGTCAAGTTCTACCCGTCATTATCCAGGTTAATTTGAATCCACCCGTACAAGCCCTTGACGAAGGTCAACAAGGCTATACGACTGTCCCAAACCAACGCATCTATCTATGCAACAGAAAAGCAACAAGCAGCTACCATACACTATGCCTTGACGAAGGTCAACAAACATAGCATGAATACTACGTGCTACCCGTCTGAAATGACGGAGGGCTACGAATGGTTTCTGGCGAAAACCTTTAACGTAATGAACTTGATATTGTTGAAGGAACGGATAGCTTTTTAGAAAATATAGTGACGAAAACCATTGCTAAAGAGGTCACTCCCGGTGAAGGGATCTCGGCTCTTTCCCCGTAGAATGGGGTGCAGGATATTCCAAATGAATACCACGATGCAAAGCAAAAGTAATCGGCTATAGTGAAGTTAATGCCCTGATGCAAACTTCTGTCCAAGGGGTCACTCCCGGTGAAGGGATCTCGGCCCTTGCCTCGTCGACTGAGGAGCAGGATATTCCAAATGAATACCACGATGCAAAACATAAGTGAACGTCCTTGCAATAACAGCTTTTTGAAAAGTGTTCCAACAACATCAGATTAGGTTTGTTTTACTTGCATTGATCTGAATCAACGCAGTCCCATCAATTGATCACACCACAAAGAACGAAAATATACTGACGTACGTATATGCCATCCGCATTCGCCACTGGGTCCCGTCATTACCCGTTAGGTTAGCTAACTAACGACAGAGCGGGGACTGGACTAGCGCTGATGAAAAACATATACAACATCTACTAATATATATACCAATATATTATATTTCGCTCAAGGCGTGAAAAGAAATGCAACATCATAGAAATGTACAGCATCACAGAACAATACAGATATCTGGGATCCCCGGGTTTCACAGAGCCACTACTGAAACCCGACGTTCCCCTGGTCGTGTGGATAGCCTGTGCAATGAAAACCTAGACCCCTACGGGCGCGGCAAGTCACCCGCCAAAACCTGAAGCGAGGCAGCCCCCTTCAGCTCCGTGAATGGACCACCCAGCACTTCACGGAATCCGGTAACTTGGGCACCCCTCCTGGGTCAACCTGTACCCCCTACGAGTGCGGCGAATAGCCCGCCAATCCTAGAGTGAAGCCCCCTCCGTCCCAATGCCATGAGATGCGGGCTTGTTGCCCTCTAGAATCCGGCCATCCGTGCACCCCTCCGCGGGGTAATCCTAGTACAGAAAGTAAAAAATACATACATCGGGTACATCGACCGCAACCAGGTCGTGCCCCAAAATAATAATACAAACAGGCAGTGACGGCAGTCCACATGTCGGACGCTCGCCCCGCAATATCAAATGTACATAATACAACCACAACTGTACTAGCATTGCATCCAGGCTATCCCCATCGACCGATCCGCAACATCACAGCAAAAACAGAGAACATCAACGTGAAAGTCACGTTCGCAAATCCGTCTAACCGGGCTATAGCAGTTAGACCGGATTTACCGATCGAGTGACATTCACGGTCGCAGATATAATGTAAATACTGTGAAATAATGTGTTTGAAATATCCGATCGATCAAAAATTAACAAGTGGGCCCCCAAACCAAAACTGTAGCACTCACAGAAAACCTGGGCCCAATTTTAATATTCCAGAAACCACATTTTCAACTCAGGAACACACTGGAAAAATTTGGGTGGGTGAACAGTTACATCCGCGGCGGAAGAGCGGCCAAAGCAGGGGTTTGGCCGCCCTTCCGCGGCGGTTTGGTGAGGTCATTGTACCAAATTTTTACAGTGACCTTAAAATTCCCTGCACATCACACTGAGACAACCAGAAAAATTTTTAGACTCCAAAAAATTTCGACAGAAACTGATGTGCTAGATAAATACGGTTTTTGGAAATTTCGGTCGATCGGAATTGATAAACACATTACACAAAGCTAGACTATGTTAATGGCGAGGCTCTGATACCAGTGTAAGTGCACGGCGGCGCCCCGGCCGTCAATCCGACGGCCAAACGCGGAAACGGTGGTAAACTTAAATTTTGCGGACTTTGCAAACCGGCACCACCGCGCACTAAACCCCGGATCGTGCCATTAAACTAATTCTAGCAAACAAGAGAAGGGTTAGAGATATACCGACGATCCAAGTCCTCCGGTCTTCATCTCCTCTCCGATCTCCTCACGGGATCTCCGGTCGTCGCCTCCTCGCCGGAAGGGCACCACGTCGCCTGCATCTTTTACGGGCTCCCGCCTCAATACCGAGGCAACTCGGGCGCGAAGTTGGCTAGCCGACGCGCCCAAGATTTGCTGTAGATATAGTGTAGAAGCTTGTCTCTTTAGGGGTTAAAGAGGTTGCCAAGTTGGAGGAATATAGCACAAGAATTTTTCCATGGATGGATGCTAAGAGAAAGGAGCATGCCCTCTCAAAAGGAGCTCGGCCAAGTATGATTTTGCTCACTGGAAAATGAAAAAGAGAGAGCCCTCTCTCAGCAGCCAATTAATCTTATAGCCACACAAAATGAAAATAATGCATGCTCACTTTTTTCAACTCAAACCTTCCTGCACACTCATATTTCCTTATGTAAACAAATATTAATTAATCCATCATGATATCAAGCTCCATGCCTTAAACAGTGGCCGGCCCATCATCTTACCCATCACAAAACCATACTCTATCATGTCAAATTAAATGCATGAAAAGCCAAAAAGATTTCATAAATAATCCTTTTGCAAGAAACCCCCTCAACAAAATGTTAATTGCAAACTTGCAATTAACACCCTCCAACGAAAAGTCCGACCGGGAAGGAAAAAGAGAAAACCGGCCGGAACGGAATGCAAACTGGCAACCCCAGAAAACTGGTCCCATAATAAATTACAGGAAAACCCCGATACTGTGCATACACACCCGCATTTGTATTTCGACCGAAATACAAATGCAAAGAGACAAAATTTACACTGTACTAAACTAGGGGCCGGCTTAAACCAAAGCCGGCTAGTAATATCCGTTCGATCCTGATCCGTGCAATACCGCACGTATCTGATCGAACCCTGCCATATACCTATACGGCTACTAGTACAAACTGTCCGATCCTGATCCGTGCAATACCGCACGTATCTGATCGGACCCTGCCATATCTCCATACGGCCTCTACAGCGTTTCGCCCGAAAGCTTGAGTAACTGAAAGTGTGGTGGACTCTAAAGACTCGTCAATACTATGGCTGTGGATTTAACCACTAGCACGTCAGAGGTATAAGCCAATACGTGACGGGCCACCAGCTATTGACTAAAAGGGACGTCGATGAGGAAGCTCACCCCGACACCCAACTGAGCCTGTCAGTGACAATATCCGTACAGTCCGGTCCGTTCGTCTATGAGCATCGCATGGCGGGCCTAGGGGGTTGGTAAAAGTCAGACCCCCAAAAGCGGTACAAGTCGTGTCGGAGTGTAGCCCAGAACACCCTGAGATACTACTGGAATACCTACCAGTAAATCTCCTGCCTTGGCCAAGGTCTTTGTGTAATGGCTCTCCTAGACACAGCGCGACCTCACCCCCAATACCGGGAGAGACGAAACCCCCGAAGATCCGCTCACTGCCTCCATGTGGCTCGGGACTGTACCCAACTAAAACCTGTTTGCACGACTCCTTTGAGCCGTGGTAGGGTAGTAATCAAAGTACAGTGGGAACTCACACGAGACAAATGACGATCCCCAGGTCGATGAACTAACCTGTACACATGTCACCTGGGAACTGCTATCTGACGTCAGGTATAAGACCAACTAGCATGTTCCCGGCGAGTCCTGTCCGGTGTACTCATAACCCAATGAGCACCTGTATACATCTTAGGTGAACCAACTGACACCAGTGGCTTGTGAGACCGGCCACCGCCCCTCGTCGGGGTCTCGACTGTATACACTAGTCTACTCTGGAGAATCGATGCCCTATCTCGAGACTCCTACGACTAGGGACCTTTTAAGGATGTGCTTATAGACTCCAGCTCTCACTTATATGATCGCCCTCATACTGCTGGCAGTCAAGCAAGAATCCTAGGGGCTCTATCAACGTGCAATAGCGACATGTCAGGTCGCCTAAAGCAGTACACGATGATAAAGGTAAACCAGATAGCATACTATCATCTCGAGTAAGACTGTCCTACCGGGATAGGTCCTCCCTCAATCATTGCAATCACGTGCCTGTGATCCAATAATTGACTCTGAGGGCACTATCTCCAACACCTTGTACATACAAAAGGGTAGTAGAGAGTAAGGTGGTCGTCCTCGTATTGTATGTGGACAACATACTCTTCATAGGAAAAGAGTTTCCTATGCTACGATCGGTCAATCTTCTCTTATCACATGGATTCTCCATATATGATCAAAATGATACCTCCTAAATCCTGGGTTTTGGATCTATGAGATAGATCTAAATGGATAATAGGATTCTCACTAGTTATAGTGAGATGGTATCAGTTGATCCTGGGGAGAATCACTGGAAAAGTTCCAGGGTGATAAGGACGACTGAATGTCAGTCGCAGGCATTGTCTTTACCCTCAGTGGAGGGACGGTATGTTGGAAGAGTTCCAAGCGTGATACCGTGGAAAACTAGACGATAAAGGCTGGTGACATCGCTATTAAAGATACTACCAAAGAGGCAGTTTGGGTGTATATTGGCTCATAAGATGAACTAGGTTCCTACCATTGTGTGACAAATGGAAGTGTGGCTTTAGCCCAGGAACCCCGATCCCATCAGTGACCCAGACATATTCTGAAGCAGCATCACCTGATCATGGAGATAGTTGATCTCCAGGGTGATCGAGTTTTGGAGAGTAGACTCAGAGGAAAACACGGCGGATCCACTCACAAAGGCCTTTTCCCAGAGAGAGACTTATATGGGATGGTTGAGTATGTGATACTGCAACCACTGCTACAGATGGCCCTAGTGCAAGTGGGAGATTGTTAGTTATATGTATGCCCTAGAGGCCATTACTGTACATGAGATGTATATTGTAGTGGATGCTGGGACATATATAGGTAGGACTTTCTTGCTCGACATGATAGTACGCTATCTGGTTGCTCTTTATCTTAACATGTATACTTGCAGTCTCTCTATTACATGTTGATAAAGCTCTTAGGATGTGTGCTCGACTTCCAGGACTATGATGCAGATCATACTAGTGGGGCCTGGGTAGTCAATGAGTACATCCTTCAATGTTCCTAGTCGTGGGAATATCGAGACGGGGCATCGATATTCCAGAGTAGACTAGCGTATATCTTCTCGATCTATGTGATGGGCGATGGATGATCCCATATCCATTGGTGTTTGACATCAGAGATGGTATGCGGGTGCTTAGTGGTGAATGGGTACACTGAACGGACTCGCCGAGAACTCCCAGATGGGATTATACCTCACGTCAGATGGCAGTTCTCTGGTGACACTGGTACAGCTTAGTCTGTTGACCCGAGACCGTCATAGAGTCTTATGTGTCTCCCACTGTGCTTTGATTTCCACCCTACCACGGCTCTACTGAGTCGTGCAAACAGGTGGTTTTTGGGTACAGTCCCGATTCACATGGAGGCAATGAGCGATAGGAGGGGATTCGTCTCTCCCGGTATTGGGGGTTGATGTTGCGCTATGCTCGACTGGCCATAACTGGAAATCCCTGGCCAGGGTTGCACTGATCTACTGGTAAGTGTTATCAGTAGTTTCATGCTTGTTATGGACCTTACATCGACATGACTTATCGAGCTACTGGGGTCTGACGTTTACCACCCCTAGGCGAGATATGCGACATATCATACGAACAGACCGGACTGTGAGGTAAGTGTTACTAGTTGGATTCACAGGAGTGTGAGCAGGCTTGCTCGTTGATCTTCTGATCGCTCAATACCCGGGTGGCCGTTACGTTTAGCAGACCGCTTGTGGCTTGTGGGTGTTTGATATGATCATCACCTACTGCCGGCGTATTGACGAGTCTTTAGAGTCCTACACAGGGGTTTCCTGGCTCAAGCGAAATGAAATAGGAGCGCATATGAGATATGTGCGGGACCGAGAATAATACCAGAATATGATATTGTATTCTATTCTCACGATTTGTATCATCGGACGGTTATATGTGATATAGCCGGGTTATCGAATCAAGTGTTGATTCGATATATTGATACACTACATATTAGTCGGTTATATGCGATATGACCGGATCATTAAATCAAGTATTGATTTAATGATTTAATATATAATTATATATTTGATATATTACTTTACATTAACTAGTATTTTTTCACTTAAGATTGATTTTCTCACTTGATATGCACAAGTTGTATATGTGATATGTGTTTGTGCACTAGTTTGTATCATGATTGATGATACATGCAAACTTGGGTGTGTGATGCTTTACACCTTGTTTAGGTTAATGGTTAGGGTTTTATTTATGTTATTTATTTTGTTGAAACAAAATGGTCTTTTTCTTTCACTTTGACTAGAAGTTTCATGATACTTCAAGCTTCTTTTGACTAAGTCTAAACCATTTTGTTTTATGCTTTGACCTAACCATTACCTAAACTCTAGTTTACTCTCCACAAGAGTTTACTCACCTATGGTTGCAAGATGATAAGTCTTCACTTGAATTTTCTTTTAAGATAATTCATTTTCTTTTCTTCTTCTTCTTCTTCATCATGAAGAAGAAAACCTTTTCTAGAAAATTTCAAGTGATGAAACCAAGTGAGAAATCCAAATCCAATGTAAACCCACTTCCTATTTCTTCATCCTCTACCATTTTACATATAGTAGAGTGTGTTATATTCACAAGTTTCATGACCTATTGAAGATGAAGCTTGAGTTTGAGTCTCCTCGACGTAGATCATCTTCGGCATCAAAGTCAACGACCTAGCCCGCTTATTTCTCCGACGAAACCATCGCTAGAGTTTGGGATCCCGATGATCGCAGCGAAGGGACGTCGTCACGGAGCTTTGGAAGTGGAGGACCGGATCTACAAAGGTTGTAGTCCTTTTCACTTGTAGTTAAAGTAGTTAACTTGCTTGCTTTCGCCTTACCTCTAGTAACGATCTCAATTAGGGTTTCTCGGCACATGGAAAATTTTTGATTTTGGCATGGTAGATGCCTTGTGGAACCTCATGAGTGTGCCTAGGAACCCTACAATCCTCAACCCAGAAGTGCCTCAATAAAAGAATATTACATACAATGAATTTTACATGAATGAAAATAAAAACTCTCATCTCACATAAAACCCCCGGCTATTCAAAAAGCGACGATCCAATATAACATATCACAGCAACACATAACATCACATGTCATCAACGTAAGTAAATATGCGTATCCTAATTGTCGTTGACATATAGCAACGAAACCGGCGATACACCACATATTATACTTACGGTCGCAAAAAAGAAAATGGCAAGCTACAATATTTGGAATCCATATTAACCTTAGACATCATAAACCCAAAATATCTCATACTTTGGATTTCATGCCTAACTATATGAATTCCACATATTGTATCACATTCAACAAATAGCTAAACGATGTTAAACATTCCTATCGAATCAACAAACATCCAAAATTACCCAAAAAGCTCAACACTTGAGCGTAGTTTAAAAATACTCAGTACATGCCACAGCTCCTATGAACCAGCCGTAGAAGGGTCAACCGATGCCTCACATGTGGCACCGCTGAACAACCACAAACCCTAGGGTTTAGTGGCGGTTCTGACGGTCACATAATTGATTTAAGGTTTCGTTCTTCTAGAGGGTCCACAGTATCGCTTGCATGATTTTCTGAAAGTTTTAAACGAAGGAAAAATCCAACACCTGGAAAATTTCCGGCGAGGGTTAAAATGGGTATTTGATATCCGTTCGAACTTTTTAACTTCGTCTAAAGTAACCCGAAAAACTGTTAGAATTACGACTAAGAAACTCTCTAAGTTGCCTTTGCAGAAAGTTAACATCACATGCAAATTTAGCAAAAACAAACAACACCTGAAACACCAAAACCTAGAGCCTAGAACACAGTACAAATTTCAACCCCAGACACCATCAAAAAACCGAGCAGGCCGGTTTTTGAGCCTATGTGGCCGGCCAAAATCCGAGGGCTTGGGTTAAAATTTGTGGTGTGTTCATGTTGCATCTCATACAACATTCTGCAGTTGTTTAAAAAAAATTTAAAGCCTGTTTAAAAATCGACAGAAATTGGGTCTTGGATTCGGGTGTTTCGGAGTTGTTTCGTTTTCGTAATCTAACACAATCCGTCTAATTCTCTAGCTAGTCTTTGATACCACTGTAGGGTTCCTATGAATGGCAGTAAGGTTTTGGGAGGCATCGTCCATGCTATTTTCAAAATTTTATCATTTTAAAGAACCCTAAACTAGAATCTTTAACTAGAGAATCATATGAAAAATATTGTAAACTACTTTAAAACTAAGTGAACTAGGAATACAACCTTTGTAGACTGATCCTTCACTTCAATAGCTCCGTGTAGTAGTCCCTTCATGTCACGACCCAAAATATTAGCTCGTGACCAGCACTTGAATCACGCAACGTCTAAAGGCGTAACGGAATTCAAGTAAGCTGAAACCCAGAAATCTAAACCTTTTAAGAAAAATAAAGGAGGTGGGGTTTTGAAATAAAGGTATAATGAAATCAAGTTTTCTTAATGCATAGAAAAGGAACATGAATGATGCAAGTGAAATTTACTAATTTGAAAACGTGTTTCGTCTTTTAAAAATTTTGGCAGCACCTCCTTTGTATATTTTGATCCAAAACCACAAATACATAATAATGATAAAGGCATCCCCAAGCGGGAGCTAGCTATTCGCCAAACGGCGGATCACAACTACGCAATACAGTAAAAATAAGTATACGCCGCCCAACGGCGAAGTTCACCACAAGAGATAAAGTAAAGCAAGACATAAATACCATAAGTAGCGAAAAACCCCTCACTCTAAGTCTCGCAACCACAATCCCACTAAGTCTCATTACTTATACAATTTACTAAATTTGATTGATGGAGGTAACTAGATACAATAATGAAATATAGATACAAGTGTGGGTATGATACAATTGTCCCACCTACAAGTGCAAAACACCCGGATGCAACTGTGTGCCAGCGAAGCCGCTATTGATCCAAGCGGACAACCTGCAAGAACTGTGACACAACGAGGGTGAGTTGCCAACTCGTGAATAGAAATATATCAACAAGTAGAAATCGAATAAATAACGACTTCTAGGTCAACTATATCATAAAGGTAATACTATGATATCTAGGGTGACCGGGTCGGTATGTATGCCAACAAGGTAGTCAATGCCTATAAGCATGTGGATAACATCCAACAGTATAATCAAGGTATGCATGCATGTGGATCTCGTCCATCCATAAAATCAATGTATGTATGCATGTGGATCTCATCCACCCATATAATCAATGTCTGCATGCACGTAAATATCATAAAAAAGTGTGTATGAAAGTATGAGGATGTAAATCAACGGTGTCCCCACGACACATCAAAATCATGGAACCTGAGAGCCTAGCATCGACACTCAAAACATCATGAAAACCGTGCCCAGCATTGGCACGTAAATCCTCATATATCGGGCTCCGTCAGTCCGGATCGGCCCACGGGCTCCGTCAGTCCGGATCGGCCCAAATCATCTCTCGACACCGGTCGGTAACCTCCGGATATCCGCCGAGCACAAATACTATCACCGGTAGGTAGTAGTCCCTCTGCCAGGCTCACCGTCTATATACAAAGCATCCCTTTCTTGCCCCGGGGTACCATACCGGGTCTACCATGTACCCGCAATCGGCCTCATCCGCCTCCTCGAATCGGGTTTCACATGTCACACGTCTCAGAACCGAGAAAACGCATGGTGGACGCACTGAAATATCATATCAAGAGAAACCGGGTTTTAAAACAACACATAATCTCTTTTAAAATGTCCACGGTTCTTAAATCCAAAAATCTCATGAAAACATCATATCTCAATGCGTAAAATCATATAGCATGACGTATGCGACATATAATAGAGATGTAAGCATATCTGTATATCATGCAACATGGAACAGTGATATGACATATTAAGGGAAAACCACTCTTTTAAATGATTCCCGTTTTTAAAATATAACATGCGGTTCCCAATTTCCTAATAAAACCTGTTATCTATGTAGGCATAATATGTATATGCGCAAGTATGGATGTATCAATGTATATGTGCACCAATATGAATATACAATGTGTATGTGTGCAAATATGGATGTATCAATATGTATGTGCACCAATAGGAATATACAATGTGTATGTGCGCAAATATGGAGGTATCAATGTATATGTTCACCAATATGAATATACTAATGTTTATGTGCGCAAGCAGGTTATGCGAAGAGTCATATCATGATGCAGTAATCCTACTGTGTAGTGACATGGCAATTATCGATGATGAAGTGTGTGAGCCTACAATCTGTGTACGTGTAACATACGCATCATCGATAATGGTGTAGGTGTACTATCACAGGTATAAGCAAGGCAATGAGAATAATATGAATGCAACATAAGGTAATCATATGCAAATACTGACGGGTATACGTATCTAACAAGATCGAGTCGGTAAATCTATCAATCGACATCCAACCTAACAACATCGCGTACGGTATAATACATCATACAGCAGCCTCTAGTCAAGGGTATGGATCAAACATCAAGTCAAACTCATCACGCACGGAAAATCATCGTACGGCGGCAATAAGCTAATAGGGATTCTATCATCCTATAAGACAAATGAGGGTACGGACTAATATCACGTACGGCCTGTCATCCATGATTCACAACATTCTATATATATATATATATATATATATATATATATATATATATATATATATATATATATATATATATATATATATATATATATACATATTTCCCGGGTCACGTCCGCAATAATCACATATCCGGGGACCGGCAGGGTATAAATTATCTCGATCGACTCGCATCCGTATACCAACATATCATCATATTCGTCTTATATTCCTTCATCGCATTTACATCTCACATCAAGTCGAGTTTACATAAACATTCTATCTCTACTATAAGTATAAGTATCTAATCTAACCTACACACCCGAACCATACAAGAGGATTTTAAAAGAAAGCGAATCGTAGTTTTGAAATTAGGAGTTACGGTATTTTAAAGGAAAATATATCATTTGAAAATACGTAACGTCCCTCAAGGTATCCGTTTAAAAGATGCATACGATTCTTTAGTTTAGAATAGGTATGGTTCGGATGACACATCTACGTCGGCTATCTAGTCCTATAGTACCCTAAACGGCAATGTCGTCACATGTCATCCTCAAATTCCGTCATCCTATAATAGTCGTTACATATCACTTCTAACTATTCTCTAGTTTCTAATATGGTTTCATAGATATCTTCATTCTAACCCTAGTTTCCTAATCTAGGATTCCTTAGCCATATTCTATGAATCAGTTTTCCATCAAAACTTTGCGGGGGTGCTATACTGTTGGAGATAGTGCCCTCAAAGTCAATTATTGGATCGCAGGTACGTGATTACAATGATTGAGGCAGGACCTATACCGATATGACAGTCTTACTCAAGATGATAGTATGCTATCTGGTTTGACTTTATCATCGTATACATGCTTTAGTTCACTATTGCATAATGATAGAGACCATAGGATTCTTGCTTGACTACTAGCAGTATGATGGCGATCATATACGTGGGAGCTGGAGTCTGTAAGCACATCCTTAAAAGTGTCCCTAGTCGTGGGAGTTTCGAGACAGGGCATCGATACTCCAGAGTAGACTAGTGTATACAGTCGAGACCCCGACGAGGGGCGCTGGCCGGTCTCACAAGCCACTGGTGTCAGTTGGATCACCTAAAATGTATACAGGTGCTCATTGGGTTATGAGTACACCGGACTGGACTCGCCGGGAATCTGCTAGTTGGTATTATACATATTGTCAGATAGTAATTCCCTGGTGACATGTGTACAGGTTAGTTCATCGACCTGAGATCGTCGTTTGTCTCATGTGAGTTCCCACTGTGCTTAGATTAATACCCTACCACGCTCAAAGGAGTTGTGCAAATAGGTTTTAGTTGGGTACAGTCCCGAGCCATATTAGAGGCAAGTGAGCGGATCGTCGGGGATTCGTCTCTCCCGGTATTGGGGGTTGATGTCGCGCAGTGCACGGGTGGCCATCACTAGGAATCCTCGGCCGAGGTAGTGGAGAATTACTGATTTGGATCAGTAGTTTCTCTGGAGGTGATGGGCTTCATGCCGACACGATTTATCGCGTTATTAAGGGTCTGACTTTATCCACCCCCCTAGACTCGATATGCGATACTCTTTAGATGAATGGACCGGACTGTATATACATTGTCACTGTCAGGATCAGTAGGGTTTATAGATGAGTTCGCTCGTCAGCTTCCCTTCCAATCAATACATAGGCAAACCGTTATGTACAGCTTGTACCTCTGACGTGCTAGGGGTTATACCCAGTGCCAGTGTGTTGATGAGTCATTAGAGTCCCCCACAGACACTTTTCCAAGTTCGGGCGAAACGTTGTAGAGGCCGTATGGGTTTATGGCAAGGTTCGGAAAATGCACGTGCGTTTTCGCACGTGTCCATTTTCGGGCAGATAATACTGGTAGGCTTTGGTTTAAGCCGGAACCCAGTATTATACTGTGTAGATTTAATATGTTTGTCTCAGTTGCATTTGTATTCGGTCGTAATACAAATGCGGGTATGTTTATACTGATACGAGGTTATCCTGAAATTCGTTTCAGGATCACTTTTGGAAGTTGCCAGTTTCCAGTTTTCTATCAGCCGTATTTTGACATTCGGTTAAATGCGGATTTATCTTTTCTTGATGAGGTGAGTCAGTTTTCTAGAAGGTTCTAGAGAGGGTGACAAGGCTTGTGAGTCATTAGGTCATTAATGGTGCATTTAATGACAAGGTGACTAGGTTAATTGTGATTGGTTTGCTTTAAATGCTTTCATACTTGATGCTAAGATATTTGTTGTTGATCTTTTCCTTTGTGGTCACCTTCCCCCTCCTACACTCACCTCCCTCCCTCTCTATAAGTGGCCGGCCCCCTCCCCTCCTCTTAAAGCTCATGGTTGTTGTTCACTAGAAAAAAGATTATGATAGATTTGGGTTCATGAAAATTAGATAGCCTCTTTCTCATTTCACCCAATCCAAAAGGCAACTTCATTAACCGTTCATCCATAGCCTTGGACGTAACGAGACAAAGTGTTCTACTCATTCTCTATTTCATCTTGGTCGTCTCTTCTAGCAAATTTGACGATCGAGTTGCCTCGGTTCAGAGGCGGGAGCCCGTTTAAAGATCCGTCGACGTGGTGCCACCTGGACGACAAGACTGGAGATCGAGGAGATCGGAGCAGCCGCAACAAGCGTGGGATGATGGTTGAAGACCGAAGGACTCGAATCGTTCGGTATAACTCTTCTACCCACTTTGTAGTTTGTTAGTTTATCTTTAATGGCAGATCCGGGTTATAGTACGCGATAGCGCCAGTTGTAAAAGTTTTTGTTCCGCATTTGGCATCTGTTAGACGGCCGGGGCGCTACCGTGGACTTACAGTGGTATCAGAGCCTCACCATTAAGCTATACTAACTTGTGCTAACACGTTTAAAACATCGATCGAACGGAATTTCGAAAAACGCAATTTTCAAGTGCTTAAGTTTTTGTCGATTTTAAACAGTGTCTGAAAATTATTTTGATCATCCCAGAAAGCTAAGCAGGCTGTTTTAAGAATAATGGAGAAAAACGACACACTGAATCGTCCGTACGACCGCGGAACCGCGGCCGTCTTGGCGTTTCAGTTGGTCAATTTTCTACAGTGGATTCTTCTAGGGAAATTGGGGTTTTTGGTAATATTCTTTTGGGCCCAGTTTTTGTCACTGTACAGCAGTTGTACGTGGGGCCCACTTCGGGAAATTTAGTCGATCGAAATTTTAAACTTGTTAGTATACAGTATTTACATTATATCTCCAACCGGGAATGTCATTTGATCGGTAAACCGCGTCTGATTGCTATAGTTCTTTTAGACGGGTTTGCGAACGTGACATTCGCGTTGATGTTCTGTGTTGTGCTGTGATGTTGCGGATATGTCGTGGTGGATAGCAGGGTGCAATGATAGTGCAGTTTGGATTTATTTGTACATTTGATATTGCGGGGCGAGCGTCCAACATGTGGACTGTCGTCACTGCCTGTTGTATAATATTCTTTTGGGGCACGACCGGGTTGAGGTCGATGTACCCGTTGTACATATTTTTATTTCTGTACTAGGTTTATCCCGCGAAGGAGTGCACGGATAGCCGGGTTCTTGAGGGCAACGGGTCCGTATCTCATGGCTTTGAGAAGCAAAGGGACCTCACTCTAGAATTGGCAGACTATTCGCCGCACTCGTAAGGGGTACAGGTTGACCCAAGGAGGGGTGCTCAATTTACCGGATTCCGTGAAGTGTCGGGTGTTCCATTCAATATGTTGTGGGGACTACCTCGCTTCAGGTTTTGGCGGGTAACTTGCCGCACCCGTAGGGGTCTAGGTTTCATTGCACAGACTATCCACCCGACCAGGGGAACGTCAGGTTTCAGCAGCGGATCTGTGAAACCCGGGGATCCCAGATTATCTGTATTGTTCTGTGATACTTATTACTTTTCTGTAATGTTGCATATTATAACGCCTGGAGCGATTATTGTATATTGGTATATATACTATTAGATGTTGTATATGTTTTACACCCACGCTAGTCCAGCCCCCGCTCTGTCGTTAGTTAAGTAACCTAACGGGTGATGACGGGACCCAGTGGCGAATGCGGATGGCATATACGTACATTATATTTTCGTTCTTTTCTGGTGTGATTGATTGATGGGACTGCGTTGATTCTTATCAATGCAAGATAAAACAAACCTATATTTGATGTTGTTGGAACAAATTTTAAAAGTGTTATTACAAAGATGTTTCTTTTTATTTTGCATGGTGATATTCAGTTTAGAATATCCTGCACCTCATTCGACGAGGCAAGGGCCGAGATCCCTTCACCGGGAGTGACCCCTTGGGCAGAAGTTTACGTCAGGGTAGTAACTTCAATATAGTCGATTACAAGTTGCTTTGCATCGCGGTATTCAGTTGGAATATCCTGCACATCATTCCACGAGGAAAGAGCCGAGATCCCTTCACCGGGAGTGACCTCTTTAGCAAAAGGTTTTCGTCACTATATTTTTATAAAAAGCTATCAGGTTCCTTCAATGAGATCAAGTTCATTACGTTAAAGGTTTTTTGCCAAAAACCAGCAGTAGCCCTCCGTCATTTCTTATGGATGGTCAGTAGTATTCAAGCTATGTTTGTTGGCCCTTAGTCAAGGCATAGTGTTTGGTAGCTGCCGGGTATTCATTTGTAGCATAGATAAATGCGTTGGTTTGGGACAGTCGTATTACTTTATTGGCCCTTAGTCTAGAGTATGTACGGGCCGGTTCAAATCAACGAGGACAATGACGGGAAGAACTTGACATGTAACTTATGATTTGTTGGCCCTTAGTCAAGGTCATAAGAGCATGGGGAAAAAATCACATTGGGAGTTTCAAACATACAGGAAACTTGCCAGGCATCATAACTTCTGGAGTATGATAACTTGAGTGGCTTCCATCAAGTTATCATGCGATGATAGTTGGATCCCGATTCTCACTGATGAGTTAGTTTACTCTTCGGATGATCCCGACTAATTCTTCTTTCAGCTTTGGAGGAGAATTTGAAATTATAGTGGGAGGTTTCCTGATTAGATAAAGTGATAACCATTCTGATCTAGGTTAGAGTGCACGCAGAGTGTTTCTTTTCTCTCTCTCTTTGGCAGCGACCTTTGACCGACCCTAGACTATGACTCAGTGACCAAAGTTTGACCGAACCTTCTTAAAATACTGGCTTTTGGATTGTCCGAGTTGCATAAGTCATTGCCGCTCCTTCTTTTACCCTTTATATTTCTCAGAACATCCCGTATTACTACGGACATCCACTTCCATTGGATAGATCCATCGTATGGTTATATACGAACTCGAAGGGACTTCTTCGAGGATGGATCCAGGTTCAGGAGAAATAGAATTGGTTTATTCAGTTGTCTTTTATTATCACCTTCTCGCTAAGGCTATTCCTCGAATGCAATAGTTTCGCAAACGGGATTTGTGAGACTGACTAGTAGAGGAGTTGGCTGTTCGGTATCACACGGGCTGTGAGTATGCGACATCGCAATAATTAGCCTTAAGTGCAAGTGGGAGATTGTTGGAGATAGTGCCCTCAGAATCAATTATTGGATCACAGGCACGTGATTGCAATGATTGAGGGAGGACCTATCCCGGTAGGACAGTCTTACTCAAGATGATAGTATGCTATCTGGTTTACCTTTATCATCGTGTACTACTTTAGGAGACCTTACAGGTCACTATTGCACGTTGATAGAGCCCCTAGGATTCTTGCTTGACTACCGGCAATATGAGGGCGATCATATACGTGGGAGCTGGTAGTCTATAAGCACATCCTTAAAAGGTCCCTAGTCGTGGGAGTTTCGAGAAAGGGCATCGATACTCCAGAGTAGACTAGTGTATACAGTCGAGACCCCGACGAGGGGCGGTGGCCGGTCTCACAAGCCACTGGTGTCAGTTGGATCACCTAAGATGTATACAGGTGCTCATTGGGTTATGAGTACACCGGACAGGACTCGCCGGGAACATGCTAGTTGGTCTTATACCTGACGTCAGATAGAAGTTCCCTGGTGACATGTGTACATGTTAGTTCATCGACCTGAGGATCGTCATTTGTCTCGTGTGAGTTCCCACTGTACTTTGATTACTACCCTACCACGCTCAAAAGAGACGTGCAAACAGGTTTTAGTTGGGTACAGTCCCGAGCCACATGGAGGCAGTGAGCGGATCTTCAGGGGTTCGTCTCTCCCGGTATTGGGGGTGAGGTCGCGCTGTGTCTAGGAGAGCCATTACACGAAGTCCTTGGCCAAGGCAGGAGATTTACTGGTAGCTATTCCAGTAGTATCTCAGGGTGTTCTGGGCTACACTCCGACACGACTTGTACCGCTTTTGGGGGTCTGACTTTTACCAACCCCCTAGGCCCGCCATGCGATGCTCATATACGAATGGACCGGACTGTACGGATATTGTCACTGACAGGCTCAGTAGGGTGTCAGGATGAGTTCGCTCATCAAAGTCCCTTTTTGTCAATAGCTGGTAGCCCGTCACGTATGGCTAATACCTCTGACGTGCTAGTGGTTAAATCCACAGCCATAGTATTGACGAGTCTTTAGAGTCCCCCACATTCATTTACTCAAGTTTCGGGCGAAACGCTGTAGAGGCCGTATGGAGATATGGCAGGGTTCGATCAGATACGTGCGGTATTGCACGGATCAGGATCGGAAGGTTAGTACTAGAGGCCGTATGGATATATGGAAGGGTTCGATCAGATACGTGCGGTATTGCACGGATCAGGATCGGACGAATAATACTAGCCGGCTTTGGTTTAACCCGGATCCTAGTATAGTACAGTGTAGATTTTGTCTCATTGCATTTGTATTTCGGTCGGAATACAAATGCGGGTATGTATATACAGTAGCAGGGTTTTCCTGTAATTTATTACGGGATCAGTTTTCTGGAGTTGCCAGTTTGTTTTCCGTTTCAGCCATATTTCTTTGTATCTTTCATTGGCTGAAGATTGGTGAAGGAGGGCTTATTTGCATTTGTGCAAATAAGCAATTTGGAAGTGGGTCTTTGCATATTGTTGGATCATGATGGTTGCACCATCCCTTGAACATTTGACTTCTTCTTTCTTGATGGCTTGACTTTGTGATGAGATGATGAGGTTGGTGGAGTGTGGGTTTGTGTTTGTGATCATTTTCTTTCATGATATCATTTGATCTCTCTCCCTTTGTATTATTCCACTCACTCCCTCATTCACTCTCTCCTCTCTATTCTTTTGGCCGGCCAAATGAGGCATGGGGCTGTCCAATATTATGGGGGTGGGGTTTTGTTCTCATGGTGCTTGCAAAATTTCATTTTTCATCACAAAACTCCAAGTATCATTCCTCCACCAAAATGGCAACCTCCACTACCCCAAAATGAGTCACAAGTTCTACACTATATTCTACAGGAAATCTTGGGCACGTCGACTCGCCAACTTCGTGTCCGAGTTGCCACGGTATAGAGGTGGGAGCCCGTAAAAGAAACAGGCGACGTGGTGCCCTTCCGGCGACTTGGTGGAGACCGGAGATTCCGCGGGGAGATCGGGACGACGACGAGAAGACCGAAGGACACGGATCGCTCGGTATAACTCTCTACCCCCTCTCTAGATAGCTAGGACTAGATTAATGTCACGATCCGGGTTTATAGTGCGCGGTAGTGCCGGTTTGAAAAGTTAAAGTTAAGCATCACTTCCGCATTCCGGTGTCGGATTGACGGCCGGGGCGCCGCCGTGCACTTACAGTGGTATCAGAGCCTCGCCATTAATCTAGTCTAGCTTTGGCTAATGTGTTTTACATTTCCGATCGAACAAAAATCCCAAAACCGCGTTTTCATGTACAATCAGTTTCTGTCGAAATTTTTTTGTCTCCAAAAATTTTTTAGGGTGTTGCAGAATGATGTGCAGAGAATTCTAAGAACACTGTAAAATTTTGGTGACATGATCTCTCCATATGACCGCGGAACCGTGGCCGTAACCCCTCTTTGGCCGCGGTTCTGCCGCAGGAATTTAGCTTCACTTTACCAATTTTTTGCAGTGGGCTTTTGGGCTGAAAATAGGGGTTTTGGTATACTTTGTTTGGGCCTAGAATTTCTGTGAGTGCTACAGTATTGCTTGAGGGCCCACTTGGTAAAATTTAATCGATCGGATATTTTAAACACATTTGTTCACAGTATTTACATTATATCTGCGACCGTGAATGTCACTTGATCGGTAAATCCTGTCTAACTGCTATAGCCCGGTTAGACGGATTTGCGAATGTGACATTCACGTTGATGTTCTGTGTTATGCTGTGATGTTGCGGATTGGTCGTGGGGGATAGCCTGGATGCAATTCTAGTACAGTTTTTGTTGTATTATGTACATTTGATATTGCAGGGCGAGCGTCCACCATGTGGACTGCCGTCACTGCCTGTTTGTATATTATTCTTTTGGGGCACGACCAGGTTGCGGTCGATATACCCGTTGTATGTATATTTTACTTTCTGTACTAGGATTACCCCAAGGTGGGGTGCACGGATAGTCGAGTTCTAGAGGGCAACAAGCCCGCATCTCATGGCATTGAGACGGAGGGGGCTTCACTCTAGAATTGGCGGGCTATTCGCCGCACTCGTAGGGGATACTGGTTGACCCAGGAGGGGTACCCAAGTTACCGGATTCCGTGAAGTGCCGGGTGGTCCATTCACGTTGCTGAAGGGGGCTGCCTCGCTTCAAGTTTTGGCGGGTAACTTGCCGCACCAGTAGGGGTCTAGGATTTCATTGCACAGGCTATCCACACGACTAGGGGAACGTCGGGTTTTAGTAGTGGCTCTGTGAAACCCGGGGATCCCAGATATCTGTATTGTTCTGTGATGCTGTACATTTCTGTGATGTTGCATTTTATCACGCCTTGAGTGGAATATTATATATTGATATATATACTAGTAGATGTTGTATATGTTTTGCATCCGCGCTAGTCCAGTCCCCGCTCTGTCGTTAGTTAGCTAACCTAACGGGTAATGACGGGACCCAGTGGCGAATGCAGATGGTATATACGCACATCATTATATTTCGTTATTTGTGGTGTGATCAATTGATGGGACTGCGTTGATTCGGATCAATACATGTTAAACAAACCTATTCTGATGTTGTTGGAACACTTTTCAAAAAGCTGTTATCGCAAGGACGTTCTCTTTTGTTTTGCATCGTGGTTTTCAGTTGGAATATCCTGCTCCTCAGTCGACGAGGCAAGGGCCGAGATCCCTTCACCGGGAGTGACCCCTTGGACAAAAAGTTTGCGTCAGGGCAATAACTTCACTATAGCCGATTACTTTTGCTTTGCACCGTGGTATTCAGTTGGAATATCCTGCACCTCATTCTACGGGGAATGAGTCGAGATCCCTTCACCGGGAGTGACCTCTTTAGCAAAGGTTTTCGTCACTATATTTTTCATAAAAGCTATCCAGTTCCTTCAACGATATCAAGTTCATTACGTTAAAGGTTTTCGCCAGAAACCATTCGTAGCCCTCCGTCGTTTCATATGGGTGGTCAATAGTATTCAAGCTGTGTATGTTGGCCAAAGTCAAGGTACAGTGATTGGTAGCTATTAGGGTATTCATATGTAGCATAGATAGATGCGTTGGTTTGGGGCAGTCGTACTACTATTTTGGCCAAAGTCAAGGGTATGTACGAGTGGGCTAAAATTAACCTGGAGAATGACGGGTAGAACTTGACATGTGACTTATGATATGTTGGCCAAAGTCAAGGTCATAAGAGCATGGGGCAGAAATCACATCGAGAGTTTCTAAAGAAACTGAAACTTGCATGATATGCGCATACCTTCTGGAGTGTGATGATGTGAGCGGATTCCGACACATTATCATGCGATGATAGTTGGATCCCTATTCCCACTGATGAGTTAGTTTACTCCTCGGGTGACTCCGACTAATTCTTCTTTTAGGTTTGGAGGAGAATTTGACGGTACAGTGGGAGGTTTCCAGATAAGATAAATTGGTAACCATTCTGATCTAGGATAGAGTGCACGCTGAGTGTTTCTTTTCCCTTTCTCTTTGGCAGCGACCATTGACCCGACCCTAAGACTATGACTCAGTGACCAAAATTAACCGAACCTTCTTAAACACTGGCTTTTGGATTGTCAGAGTTGCGAATCTCATTGCCACTCCTACTTTTACTCTTTTCTCCAGGACACCCCGTATTACTACGAACGTCCACTTCCATTGGACAAAACCATCGTATGGTTATATACGAACTCGAATGAATTTATTCGAGGATGGTTTCCGGTTCTGGAGAAAACGGATAGGACTATTCAGTTGTCTTTTCCTTTTACCTTCTCTCAGGTTACGAGTACTCCTTGGTTTAGGAGATAGTACACATATTACGCAAATTGGATAGTCTTCTTCCAAACCATAGGCTGGTGCCGAACAGTAGGGAATGAAGAAAACCAATTAGCATAACGATGGTGTGCAGAAGGTATTAAGTAAAGACATATCAAGGGATTAGTAAGAGGGCAAAGTAAATTGCGACTGCTATTCACGACCAAACCAAATATTTCTTCGCCAATACTAAATCACCTTTGTATTTCTCCAGGACACTCCGTATCACTATGAAGATCCACAGTTTATTGGATACTCCATCGTATGGTTATATACGAACTCGATAGGAACTTGTTCCAGTTCGGGGATGGATTCTTGTTCAGGAGAAATAGGAATAAGGTTTATTCGGTTGTCTTTTTTCTTCACCTTCTCTCGCATTGCGGGTGCTCCTAGGATTAGGACAGTACACCCATTATGCTTGTTGGATAGTCTTCTTCCAAACCATAGGCTGGTGCCGAACGGCAGGGAAGGAAGAAAACCATTTGGCCTAAAGGGGTGTGCAGAAGGTAATGACTAAAGACATATAAATGGATTTGGAGAGATAGCAAAGAATTATACGGTTACAGTTGTGAATCTGGATAATGGAAGAGGCATTACTAAGAACACCCGGATACCCCATCGAAACATTTCAATGTTTCAGTTTCACTGTGTACTGTTAAAAGAAAACTGATTTCCCAATTAGTCCTTACTCCAGAGTATGTATTTACCAGGTATGATTCTCACATCTGTATGGCTTTACAGATGATGGGTGAGAGTAAGTTATTGGGAATTACGTGATCATCCTCATTATATCGGGATTCGTTGTAATCGGTGATATTTAAGGAAATCGCTTGGGTTGTTTACCGGTCGGCAAATATTTGGTTTTGAATATCCGCTGTTATGCACCAATTTCAAATTGATATATCTGTACGTCTATTTTTATAGAGTGAGATTTACCTTTTTGAAATTATGTCCATGACATTTACCTATATCAGTGGATGATTAGGTAAGGAGCATTGAACAACGGTGTAATTCTTCATAACCATAAGTACAGTTTTCAACCTACGACATACAGTGAATGAGTTATCAGACTCAAGGGACTTATACAGAGTATTGTATGTTGTCCAGGGTCCATCAGGACAGAGGGGTTGGTCCTCGTACTATATTCGGTTTAATTATGACTTCTCTAGTTTTTAGACAGGTGTTTCTTGGAAACACAGGGTCCGAATTTTGAGAAATTATAGGTATATGAGTAAAGTAGAGAACCCGGTATTGCAAGTATCAGGATTCTTCAAGGTGATCGAAGATGAAGATACTTGTGCATGGTATTCAGTTGATAGTAATGATTAAGAGAACTTGCTTCTCTTTCAGGTTACTCATAATTGGAAGCATTCCTAAGTTGAGTAACGCTGATCGGCCTCCTTCCATTTAGTTGACATGCACTGGAGACAGCTGCATGATTTGAATCTGGTTCAATTAAATCAGTGCCTCTGGTTCTATATTGGATATAGAACAGTTCATATCTTAACGATGTTAAGGTACGGGGAGTTGTCCGGCCTATGCTTAAAACCAGACTCTGGATAACTCAAGGCACGTTTCTGTAATGGTTGTTTGTGGCTTGACCCTGGCTATGACGAGGGTTGACTTTCTACCATCTGGAAGATCAATAGTGATATTGTTCTAGACTCGCCACAGTTTTAATAAAAATGGATTTTTTCAGAAAACAGTATTGGGAGTATGGTAGAACAGGAAGTGATTCCAGAACCACAAACGATTACTGAAGATTTTATAGGAACCTAAAGATTCAATCTGGTTTGACATTCCATTGGCCACTCCGCAGATTTGGTAGGTAACCTCAGGCACCCGAGAGGTACTCCGGTAGCATCAAGGACGGTGGCAGGGAGGTTCTTGTTTACCCACACTTGCCATTGCTGTTGTTCCAGGTTGCGAGACCCGGAGGGAGGATGAGTATAGTGTCGTTCTAAACTGCCTTTAGAAGTGTACGTCTATATGACTCTGCCAGAGGGTTGTCGTAGTCAGTGGGAGCAGCGGAAGCATTGGTGGACCGGTGGCTTATGTCTATTTATAGACTAAAGCAGATATAGCGGAGATAGATCATCTATTTCTGACGTGACAGTCATAGGTTTGACTTCATCAGAATAGGGGATAGATCTGTTAAGAAGGTAGTAGGGTGTGATGTCATAGTATTTGGATGACATACACAGAGTAGGAAAAGAAACTCCTATACTACGATCGGTTACACTTTGGTCGTCACACAGTGGTTTCTCTACACAGGACTTGGATATTATATCTGACATTCTGGTTACTAGATCTATAGATCTAGATTTGGGTGGTTTTCCAATCAGGGTACTTAGACAGCATTCTAAGAGTATTTAGAATGGACGACTCCTGGCATGGTGGTGTACCTGCAGGTGATGGAGTCACCCTCTCTAAAGGTGACTTACAGACTAAAGGGGAGAGGGATGTGCATGATTGGCAAATCACTTGCTCAGGCAATTGAGTCAATCATGAGATGTCAAGTACCACACCAGATGTTGTTCTTGCACTAGATGCAATAAGTAGACATTGATCCTATCCTGGAGAAACAGTCGGAAGCAGTTTTAGAACATAAGTGGATGTTCTAGGGATATGATAACGACAGCCTCATTCGGGAGACAGTTATCATTCCAGGTTTCCAAGGTGACATGGACGACAAGGAGGTTGTCAGAGTTATAGTTTTTCCTTCTGACGAAGGGCAGTATTTTGGACAGGTGGTCCAAGGAAATACAGAGGGAGGCATGGCGCAGGATACTGATTAAGTTCATTTGACGATACGGTCTAAGAAGTTTGTATTTGGAGTTCATTTATGAGCTAGGTCCCATCAGACATCCAGACACATTCTAAGACAGGTATTGCTCATTTCGGGAGATGGGTTTCTCCGCGAACTTGAGATATAGAGAGACATAGAAAGAAACATCAAAGCGGATCCACTCGCTGAGGCTATTTCTCGAACGCAATAGTTTCGCAAACGGGATTTGTGAGACTGACTAGTAGAGGAGTTGGCTGTTCGGTATCACACGGGCTGTGAGTATGCGACATCGAAATAATTTGCCTTGAGTGCAAGTGGGAGATTGTTGGAGATAGTGCCCTCAGAGTCAATTATTCGATCACACGCACGTGATTGCAATGATTGAGGGAGGACCTATCCCGGTAGGACAGTCTTACTCAAGATGATAGTATGCTATCAGGTTTACCTTTATCATCGTGTACTACTTTAGGTGACCTTACAGGTCACTATTGCACGTTGATAGAGCCCCTAGGATTCTTGCTTGACTACCGGCAGTATGAGGGCGATCATATACATGGGAGCTGGTAGTCTATAAGCACATCCTTAAAAGGTCCCTAGTCGTGGGAGTTTCGAGACAGAGCATCGATACTCCAGAGTAGACTAGTGTATTCAGTCGAGACCCCGACGAGGGGCGGTGGCCGGTCTCACAAGCCACTGGTGTCAGTTGGATCACCTAAGATGTATACAGGTGCTCATTAGGTTATGAGTACACCGGACAGGACTCGCCGGGAACATGCTAATTGGTCTTATACCTGAAGTCAGATAGAAGTTCCCTGGTGACATGTGTACAGGTTAGTTCATCGACCTGAGGATCGTCATTTGTCTCATGTGAGTTCCCACTGTACTTTGATTACTACCCTACCACGCTCAAAGGAGACGTGCAAACAGGTTTTAGTTGGGTACAGTTCCGAGCCACATGGAGGCAGTGAGCGGATCTTCAGGGGTTCGTCTCTCCCGGTATTGGGGGTGAGGTCGCGCTGTTTCTAGGAGAGCCATTACACGAAGTCCTTGGCCAAGGCAGGATATTTACTGGTAGCTATTCCAGTAGTATCTCAGGGTGTTCTGGGCTACACTCCGACACGACTTGTACCGCTTTTGGGGGTCTGACTTTTACCAACCCCCTAGGCCCGCCATGCGATGCTCATAGACGAACGGACCGGACTGTACGGATATTGTCACTGACAGGCTCAGTAGGGTGTCAGGATGAGTTCGCTCATCGACGTCCCTTTTTTGTCAATAGCTGGTAGCCCGTCACGTATGGCTAATACCTCTGACGTGCTAGTGGTTAAATCCACAGCCATAGTATTGACGAGTCTTTAGAGTCCCCCACATTCAGTTACTCAAGTTTCGGGCGAAACGCTTTAGAGGCCGTATAGAGATATGGCAGGGTTCGATCAGATACGTGCGGTATTGCACGGATCAGGATCGGACGGTTAGTACTAGAGGTCGTATGGATATATGGAAGGGTTCGATCAGATACGTGCGGTATTGCACGGATCAGGATCGGACGAATAATAATAGCCGGCTTTGGTTTAAGCCGGATCCTAGTATAATACAGTGTAGATTTTGTCTCATTGCATTTGTATTTCGGTCGGAATACAAATGCGGGTATGTATATACAGTAGCGGGGTTTTCCTGTAATTTATTACGGCATCAGTTTTCTGGAGTTGCCAGTTTATTTTCCGTTTCAGCCATATTTCTTTGTATCTTTCATTGGCTGAAGATTGGTGAAGGAGGGCTTATTTGCATTTGTGCAAATAAGCAATTTGGAAGGGGGTCTTTGCATATTGTTGGATCATGATGGTTGCACCATCCCTTGAATATTTGACATCTTCTTTCATGATGGCTTGACTTTGTGATGAGATGATGAGGTTGGTGGAGTGTGGGTTTGTGTTTGTGATCATTTTCTTTCATGATATCATTTGATCTCTCTCCCTTTGTATTATTCCACTCACTCCCTCATTCACTCTCTCCTCTCTATTCTTTTGGCTGGCCAAGTGAGGCATGGGTCTGTCCAATATTATGGGGGTGGGGTTTTGTTCTCATGGTGCTTGCAAAATTCCATTTTTCATCACAAAACTCCAAGTATCATTCCTCCACCAAAATGGCAACCTCCACTACCCCAAAATGAGTCACAAGTTCTACACTATATTCTACAGGAAATCTTGGGCACGTCGACTCGCCAACTTCGTGTCCGAGTTGCCTCGGTATAGAGGTGGGAGCCCGTAAAAGAAACAGGCGACGTGGTGCCCTTCCGGCGACTTGGTGGAGACCGGAGATTCCGCGGGGAGATCGGGACGACGACGAGAAGACCGAAGGACACGGATCGCTCGGTATATCTCTCTACCCCCTCTCTAGATAGCTAGGACTAGATTAATGGCACGATCCGGGTTTATAGTGCGCGGTAGTGCCGGTTTGAAAAGTTAAAGTTAAGCATCACTTCCGCATTCCGGCGTCGGATTGACGGCCGGGGCGCCGCCGTGCACTTACAGTGGTATCAGAGCCTCGCCATTAATCTAGTCTAGCTTTGGCTAATGTGTTTTACATTTCCGATCGAACAAAAATCCCAAAACCGCGTTTTCATGTACAATCAGTTTCTGTCGAAATTTTTTTGTCTCCAAAAATTTTTAGGGTGTTGCAGAATGATGTGTAGAGAATCCTAAGAACACTGTAAAATTTTGGTGACATGATCTATCCATATGACCGCGGAACCGCGGCCGTAACCCCTCTTTGGCCGCGGTTCTGCCGCAGGAATTTAGCTTCACTTTACCAATTTTTTGCAGTGGGCTTTTGGGCTGAAAATAAGGATTTTGGTATACTTTGTTTGGGTCTAGAATTTCTGTGAGTGCTATAGTATTGCTTGAGGGCCCACTTGGTAAAATTTAATCGATCGGATATTTTAAACACATTTGTTCACAGTATTTACATTATATCTGCGACCGTGAATGTCACTTGATCGGTAAATCCTGTCTAACTGCTATAGCCCGGTTAGACGGATTTGCGAACGTGACATTCACGTTGATGTTCTGTGTTATGCTGTGATGTTGCGGATTGGTCGTGGGGGATAGCCTGGATGCAATTCTAGTACAGTTTTTGTTGTATTATGTACATTCGATATTGCAGGGCGAGAGTCCACCATGTGGACTGCCGTCACTGCCTGTTTGTATATTATTCTTTTGGGGCACGACCAGGTTGCGGTCGATGTACCCGTTGTATGTATATTTTACTTTCTGTACTAGGATTACCCCAAGGTGGGGTGCACGGATAGTCGAGTTCTAGAGGGCAACAAGCCCGCATCTCATGGCATTGAGACGGAGGGGGCTTCACTCTAGAATTGGCGGGCTATTCGCCGCACTCGTAGGGGATACTGGTTGACCCAGGAGGGGTACCCAAGTTACCGGATTCCGTGAAGTGTCAGGTGGTCCATTCACGTTGCTGAAGGGGGCTGCCTCGCTTCAAGTTTTGGCGGGTAACTTGCCGCACCCGTAGGGGTCTAGGATTTCATTGCACGGGCTATCCACACGACTAGGGGAACGTCGGGTTTCAGTAGTGGCTCTGTGAAACCCGGGGATCCCAGATATCTGTATTGTTCTGTGATGCTGTACATTTCTGTGATGTTGCATTTTATCACGCCTTGAGTGAAATATTATATATTGATATATATACTAGTAGATGTTGTATATGTTTTGCATCCGCGCTAGTCCAGTCCCCGCTCTGTCGTTAGTTAGCTAACCTAACGGGTAATGACGGGACCCAGTGGTGAATGCGGATGGCATATACACACATCATTATATTTCGTTCTTTGTGGTGTGATCAATTGATGGGACTGCGTTGATTCGGATCAATACAAGTTAAACAAACCTATTCTGATGTTGTTGGAACACTTTTCAAAAAGCTGTTATCGCAAGGACGTTCTCTTTTGTTTTGCATCGTGGTATTCAGTTGGAATATCCTGCTCCTCAGTCGACGAGGCAAGGGCCGAGATCCCTTCACCGGAAGTGACCCCTTGGACAAAAAGTTTGCGTCAGGGCAATAACTTCACTATAGCCGATTACTTTTGCTTTGCACCGTGGTATTCAATTGGAATATCTTGCACCTCATTCTACGGGGAAAGAGCCGAGATCCCTTCACCGGGAGTGACCTCTTTAGCAAAGGTTTTCGTCACTATATTTTTCATAAAAGCTATCCAGTTCCTTCAACGATATCAAGTTCATTACGTTAAAGGTTTTCGCCAGAAACCATTCGTAGCCCTCCGTCGTTTCATATGGGTGGTCAATAGTATTCAAGCTGTGTATGTTGGCCAAAGTCAAGGCACAGTGATTGGTAGCTATTAGGGTATTCATATGTAGCATAGATAGATGCGTTGGTTTGGGGCAGTCGTACTACTATTTTGGCCAAAGTCAAGGGTATGTACGGGTGGGCTCAAATTAACCTGGAGAATGACGGGTAGAACTTGACATGTGACTTATGATATGTTGGCCAAAGTCAAGGTCATAAGAGCAAGGGGCAGAAATCACATCGAGAGTTTCTAAAGAAACTGAAACTTGCATGATATGCGCATACCTTCTGGAGTGTGATGATGTGAGCGGATTCCGACACATTATCATGCGATGATAGTTGGATCCCGATTCACACTGATGAGTTAGTTTACTCCTCGGGTGACTCCGACTAATTCTTCTTTTAGGTTTGGAGGAGAATTTGACGGTACAGTGGGAGGTTTCCAGATAAGATAAATTGGTAACCATTCTGATCTAGGATAGAGTGCACGCTGAGTGTTTCTTTTCTCTTTCTCTTTGGCAGTGACCATTGACCCGACCCTAAGACTATGACTCAGTGACCAAAATTAACCGAACCTTCTTAAACACTGGCTTTTGGATTGTCAGAGTTGCGAACCTCATTGCCACTCCTACTTTTACTCTTTTCTCCAGGACACCCCGTATTACTACGAACGTCCACTTCCATTGGACAAAACCATCGTATGGTTATATACGAACTCGAATGAATTTATTCGAGGATGGTTTCCGGTTCTGAAGAAAACGGATAAGACTATTCAGTTGTCTTTTCCTTTTACCTTCTCTCAGGTTACGAGTACTCCTTGGATTAGGAGATAGTACACATATTACGCAAATTGGATAGTCTTCTTCCAAACCATAGGCTGGTGCCGAACGGTAGGGAATGAAGAAAACCAATTAGCATAACGATGGTGTGCAGAAGGTATTAAGTAAAGACATATCAAGGGATTAGTAAGAGGGCAAAGTAAATTGCGACTGCTATTCACGACCAAACCAAATATTTCTTCGCCAATCCTAAATCACCTTTGTATTTCTCCAGGACACTCCGTATCGCTATGAAGATCCACAGTTTATTGGATACTCCATCGTATGGTTATATACGAACTCGAAAGGAACTTGTTCCAGTTCGGGGAATGATTCTTGTTCAGGAGAAATAGGAATAAGGTTTATTCGGTTGTCTTTTTTCTTCACCTTCTCTCGTATTGCGGGTGCTCCTAGGATTAGGACAGTACACCCATTATGCTTGTTGGATAGTCTTCTTCCAAACCATAGGCTGGTGCCGAACGGCAGGGAAGGAAGAAAACCATTTGGCCTAAAGGGGTGTGCAGAAGGTAATGACTAAAGACATATAAATGGATTTGGAGAGATAGCAAAGAATTATACGGTTACAGTTGTGAATCTGGATAATGGAAGAGGCATTACTAAGAATACCCGGATACCCCATCGAAACATTTCAATGTTTCAGTTTCACTGTGTACTGTTAAAAGAAAACTGATTTTCCAATTAGTCCTTACTCCACAGTATGTATTTACCAGGTATGATTCTCACATCTGTATGGTTTTACAGATGATGGGTGAGAGTAAGTTATTGGGAATTAGGTGATCATCCTCATTATATCGGGATTCGTTGTAATCGGTGATATTTGAGGAAATCGCTTGGGTTATTTACCGGTCGGCAAATATTTGGTTTTGAATATCCGCTGTTATGCACCAATTTCAAATTGATATATCTGTACGTCTATTTTTATAGAGTGAGATTTACCTTTTTGAAATTATGTCCATGACATTTACCTATATCAGTGGATGATTAGGTAAGGAGCATTGAACAGCGGTGTAATTCTTCATAACCATAAGTACAGTTTTCAACCTACGACATACAGTGAATGAGTTATCAGACTCAAGGGACTTATACAGAGTATTGTATGTTGTCCAGGGTCCATCAGGACAGAGGGGTTGGTCCTCGTACTATATTCGGTTTAATTATGACTTCTCTAGTTTTTAGACAGGTGTTTCGTGGAAACACAGGGTCCGAATTTTGAGACGTTATAGGTATATGAGTAAAGTAGAGAACCCGGTATTGCAAGTATCAGGATTCTTCAAGGTGATCGAAGATGAAGATACTTGTGCATGGTATTCAGTTGATAGTAATGATTAAGAGAACTTGCTTCTCTTTCAGGTTACTCATAATTGGAAGCATTCCTAAGTTGAGTAACGCTGATCGGCCTCCTTCCATTTAGTTGACATGCACTGGAGACATCTGCATGATTTGAATCTGGTTCAATTAAATTAGTGCCTCTGGTTCTATATTGGATATAGAACAGTTCATATCTTAACGATGTTAAGGTACGGGGAGTTGTCCGGCCTATGCTTAAAACCAGACTCAGGATAACTCAAAGCACGTTTCTGTAATGGTTGTTTGTGGGTTGACCCTGGCTTTGATGAGGGTTGTCATTTCTACCATCTGGAAGATCAATAGTGATATTGTTCTTGACTCGCCACAGTTTTAGTAAAAATGGATTTTTTCAGAAAACAGTAGTGGGAGTATGGTAGAACTGGAAGTGATTCCAGAACCGCAAACGATTACGGAGAATTTAATAGGACCTATATATTCAATCAGTTTTAACATTCCAATAGCTACTTCGCAGACATGGTGGGTAACCTCAGACACCCGAGAGGTACTCAGGTAGCCTCAAGGACGGTGACAGTGAAGTTCTTGTTTACCCAGACTTGACACTATTGTTGTTCCAAACTATGAGACTCGGCAGAAGGATAAGTATAGCGTCGTTCTAGACTAGCTTTAGAAGTGTACGTATATATTATTCTGCCAGAGGGTTGTCGTAGTCAGTGGGAGCAGCGGAAGCATAGTGGGCAAGTAGCTTATGTCTATTTATAGACTTAAGCAGATATAGCGGAGATAAGATCATCTAATTTTGATATGACAGTCATGGGTTTGACTTCATCAGAATAGGGGATGGATCTGTTAATAAGGTAGTAGGGTGTGATGTCCTGGTATTTGGATGACATGCACAGAGTAGGAAGTAAAAAATCCTATACTACGATCGGTTATACTGTGGTTATCACACAGTTGTTTCTTCACAAAAGACATGGATATAATATCAGACATTCTGGTTACTAGATCTATGGTTTTAGATCCAGATTTGGGTAGTTTCCCAATATGGGTACTTTGACAATATTCTAATAGTATTTTAGAATAGATGACTCCTGGCATGGTGGTGTACCTGCAGTTGATGGAGTCACCCTCTCTAAAGGTGTCTTAGAGACTAAAGAAGAGAGGGAAGTGC
The DNA here is from genome assembly GCA_030015575.1 of Agapanthus africanus. Lineage (NCBI taxonomy): Eukaryota > Viridiplantae > Streptophyta > Magnoliopsida > Asparagales > Amaryllidaceae > Agapanthus > Agapanthus africanus. Next base: position 327,946,290 of record JASDDO010000031.1, read on the forward strand.
ATGATTGGCAGATCACTTGCTTAGGCAATTGAGTCAATCATGAGATGTCAAGTACCACACAAGATATTGTTTTTGCACTAGTTGCGATAAGTTTATATTAATCCAATCCTGAAGAAACATAAGAAAGCAATTTTAGAACATAAGTGCATGTTCTACGGATTTGATGACGGCAGCCTCCTTCGGGAGACGGTTATCATTCCAGGCTTCCAAGGTGACCTGGATGACAGAGTGATTGTCAGAGTTATAGTTTTTCCTCTGACGAGGGACGGTATTATGGACAGGTGGTCCAAGAGGATTGTAACAACCCTAATTTTCTTATATACTTTCTTATACAAATTTTTTTCAAAATATTTTTAAAATCCACAAAGGGGTATTTTAGCCTGAGCACAAGATTTAGGTAATTATTTTTGTTTTTAATTACAAGCTACAGGAATGAAATAACTCCATTTTTAGTGTACAAGAAATTACTTTAAATTTAATGTATACTAGGAGTATTTATTCTTGCTGCTATCAGTTTATGTAATTAAAAACCATAATAATTACAAGAAGGAGCTTGTAGCTCATTGGTAATACCTTGCACTGCTGAACCAAGCCACCGGAGTTCAAATCCCATGCCCCACATTATTTTTGTATTTATTTTGTTTTAATTTTTTTGGGAAGTCAACGGTAAAAAGGCCATAACTCCCAAAATATGTACTGGGCTTGAAAAAGTAAATATACCAAATTGTACCCCCAGAAAATCCCCGTCCAAGGGACGCCCGACTTGGCCCGACTCGGCGCCGCCGGCCGGCGACTCGGTCCGGCGCCGCCGGCCGGACTTGGCCGGACGGCCGAGTCGCCAACTGAGAAAAGTTGGCTCTTGACTTGGTCAACCCTCTTGCACATTTATTATACCTGGATCGGATTTGATTTGGCCAATAAATCCCTTTTACTCCTAGGTTTAATGATTTTTAATGTTTTTTATATTTTCTTTTAATATTTTTTAACCCTAACCCTAACCCTAGCCTAGCCCTATATAAAGACCCCTACCCTCTACCATTTCACCACACAACTCTAAGTCCACTCTCCCAAATTCTCGAGAACTCGGTACAAAGAGCGAGAAGCAAAGCGCTGCCGAAATCGACGACGGATTCCGGCGACCGGATCAGAACCTTCGTGACGTTTTCGACGAATCGACAACCACCACATCCCTTAGCTTCCTTAGCTTGTCCAAACCGTAAGTCCCATCCCCTCTATCTCTCTTTTCTTTAAGATAAAAATACGACTTTTTGGAACCCGACGGAAATCGGACAAACCGATTTCCGATTCGGTTTTTCTCTAAATTTCCACTTGTCACCTAATACATATTATCTACCCATATGCTTGTTGACTATTAATCACCCATAAACCAATTTAATCAAACTTTTTCACATAAAATGATAACTTCTTTGCAAAACCGTATTCTTTTCATAAAAATACCATGAAGTTCATTTTTCTTAGTTTAATTAATAACCTCACTCCTAATTAGGTTTATCTTGATCACTAAACTTATAGAAACCAATTTGAATGAAATTTCACACATAAAATGATAACGTTATCGAATACCGTATTCTTGCGCTATAATACCTTTAAGTTTAACATAGCATGTTTTACCTTTTAACTTCACCAAAACTTAATATAAGTCACGGGGTAATGACCTACCCCTACACACACTCAATATAACCCTAATTGATAAATATCAAAATACAGAATACAAAATTACAGGATTTTTCAATAAAATACCCTAATCTTTATTTAAAGCTTTAAGTTGTAAACTTTTCTAGATAAAATCTTTTAATAAAATGAAAACACGATTGGTCATGGACATCGATCGTTTATCTAAACTGTTTTATGGTGCCTAGGCAAGTGTGTCTAAGGCTAGTGGTTTTTAATTAGGCCCACGACTGTGGTTCCTTCCTACTTGCCTGGCACTTACCTGGCCGCAATTGACGGTGAAGAGGCGATTTGAGGCTTCTAATGACTCATCGTTTAGACCTTAGAAATAGGCTAGTTAGCTTAGGAAACCATAATAACTAAAATACGGAAAACTGTACTCTTTTGCAAATAAATATCCCATATTTATAAAACCGTTTTCCCAAATGAAAAGTATTTATAAACCTAAGCAAAGTTCCGCTACAACCCACTTTTGGGGAACCTGTTAGGGATAGTACGGTTCATCGTGCACCCGCAGGCTAGTAGTGCGAGATTCAGACCTCCGCAAGGAGCATTCGGTCTTGAAAGGTTCAAAATACGATATTTAGGGAAAATGAGATTTTTTTCTAAATAAAATATTTATATAAAATTATTCCTGTATTAATATATATATAATTATCATTTAAACACCTACTTCATCATAATATAAAGTTTCCACTTTTTCCTAAAATTCCAAGACTAAAAGTTACATTAAAATACCTTGAATTTCAAATAAAACAATTAATATTTTTATTATGATATATTCACTATAATAACACAAATACAATTCACATTCATTATAATATTGAAGACGGATATTAAATACTTGAGGTGTATTTTGAAAACTATTCAATAGTACTTTTTACATAAAACCCCCTCAAGTTTCACAAATTACAATAAGGCCCCTAGCTAATATTGAACTTCAAATTCTCTTCTTTTAGTCTGACTCGGGTTAGAGTCTGACTATTTCTGACTTGAATATGATTGAAGTCAATCTATATTCTTTTATATTCCAATACAATTTGAATACATGAAACCCTGAATCCAGTTAACAATATATTCTTTTTGACTGAATCAAAACATGGATATTCATCCATTATCCTGATATTCCATTTACCTGATTATACAGTTACAACATGTCTACTGATATCATGGTTTTGGTCAGTCACCCAACTTACATATTCCAATACTACAATACTGTTAAAACACTACGGGGTTTAAGGGGTAGATTGGTACGGAAGGTGTTAAAGGTGGCACGAGGTGGTCAGATTAAGACACCTAACCTGAATCCTATTGCTGTTGTACCGTGGCATAACGGTTCCTTGTACTTTCCTTTTTCCCTGATCTCTAGCATATAGAGATCCCCCTCGTTTACACTGGCATCCTTCTGTACCAAGCTACAAACAACAGCGTTACACAATGTTCTATAATATTCAACAATATATTACTTTAGGGAATACTGTTACTCTATCATTCTCATTCTTCTTATTCTTTTGGGACTTACCGAGCGACCTGTTCGCTGACGACATTCTATCTCTTTCTTCTTTGAATGTCGTCAGGTGCGTTGGACCAAGTTGAGATCGAGCCCACCGGTGAAGATTTGGAGCAGTTCCAGGCAGACCCAGAGCTCTAGATAATTGTACCTTGTTCTTTCCAGTTTATTTCATTTCCTGTTATGCCACTGTTTAGGCATTGCTTTTTCATTCCAGTTGTATTTTCTTTTCCTGCATTGTAAAAAGAATGTTATTAATAAAAGTTGCTGTTATTTCCATATTATTCGTCTCTTGTGATTTACTTTATATTGCTTAGTTACGCTTAGCATATATACTTTTGAGTATATACGTAGCGGGCCTCGTCGCGTCCACTTCGCCGTACACTGGGAAGCGGGGCGTGACAGGTTTTGTTGGTGTCCCATGCAGGTCAGAGCTGTATGAATCCCTGTCATGTAGTTCTGGTCTGCGTGAACAAACCTAAGCAATATAACACAAGAACCAGCAACTAAAACATTCTATACAATCATGTTCCTTGAATCTCATCATTTCTTTGAATCATATACCTTGAATCTGTCCTAATCCAAAATTCCCTCACCTCTTTTACAATTTTACCAAACCTTCGCATCCTTTCATTCCTTCACACACTCTTCACATTTCTAAAACCCTTACACCACCTTATTATTTTTCACATACTGTCAGCACATCAGTACCAAACTTTTCTTAGATTAGTTACACTTTCCTTTTACAAATTTCGAGGACGAAATTTTTATAAGAAGGGTAGAATGTAACAACCCTAATTTTCTTATACACTTTTTCCTATACAAATTTTTTTCAAAATATTTTTAAAATCCACAAAGGGGTATTTTAGCCTGAGCAAAAGATTTAGGTAATTTTTTTTTTAATTACAAGCTACAAGAATGAAATAACTCCATTTTTAGTGTACAAGAAATTACTTTAAATTTAATGTATACTAGGAGTATTTATTCTTGCTGCTATCAGTTTAAGTAATTAAAAACCATAATAATTACAAGAAGGAGCTTGTAGCTCATTGGTAATACCTTGCACTGCTGAACCAAGCCACCGGAGTTCAAATCCCATGTCCCACATTATTTTTGTATTTATTTTGTTTTAATTTTTTTGGGAAGTCAACGGTAAAAAGGCCATAACTCCCAAAATATGTACTGGACTTGAAAAAGTAAATATACCAAATTGTACCGCCAGAAAATCCCCGGCCAATGTACCCCGGACTCGGCCCGACTCAGCGATGCCGGCCGGCGGCTCGGCCGACTTGGTCCGGCGCCGCCGGACGGACTTGGCCGGACGGCCGAGTCACCAACTGAGAAAAGTTTGCTCTTGACTTGGTCAACCATCTTGAACACTTATTATACCTAGATCGGTTTTGATTTGGCCAATAAATCCCTTTTACTCCTAGGTTTAATGATTTTTAATGAATTTTTAATGTTTTTTTATATTTTCTTTTAATATTTTTTAACCTGAACCCTAACCCTAGCCTAGCCCTATATAAAGACCCCTACCCTCTACCATTTCACCTCACAACTCTAAGTCCACTCTCCCAAATTCTCGAGAACTCGGTACGAAGAGCGAGAAGCGAAGCGCTGCCGAAATCGACGACGGATTCAGGCGACCGGATCAGAACCTTCGTGACGTTTTCGACGAATCGACAACCACCACATCCCTTAGCTTCCTTAGCTTGTCCAAACCGTAAGTCCCATCCCCTCTATCTCTCTTTTCTTTAAGATAAAAATACGACTTTTTGGAACCCGACGGAAATCGGACAAACCGATTTCCGATTCGGTTTTTCTCTAAATTTCCACTTGTCACCTAATACATATTATCTACCCATATGCTTGTTGACTATTAATCACCCATAAACCAATTTAATCAAACTTTTTCACATAAAATGATAACTTCTTTGCAAAACCGTATTCTTTTCATAAAAATACCATGAAGTTCATTTTTCTTAGTTTAATTAATTCCCTCACTCCTAATTAGGTTTATCTTGATCACTAAACTTGTAGAATCCAATTTGAATGAAATTTCACACATAAAATGATAACGTTATCGAATACCGTATTCTTGCGCTATGATACCTTTAAGTTTAATATAGCATGTTTTACCTTTAAACTTCACCAAAACTTAATATAAGTCACGGGGTAATGACCTACCCCTACACACACTCAATATAACCCTAATTGATAAATATCAAAATATAGAATACGAAATTACAGGACTTTTCACTAAAATACCCTAATCTTTATTTAAAGCTTTAAGTTGTAAACTTTTCTAGATAAAATCTTTTAATAAAATGAAAACACGATTGGTCATGGACATCGATCGTTTATCTAAACTGTCTAGTGGTGCCTAGGCAAGTGTGTCTAAGGCTAGTGGTTTTTAATTAGGCCTACGACTGTGGTTCCTTCCCACTTACCTGGCACTTACCCGGCCGCAATTGACGGTGAAGAGGCGATTTGAGGCTTCTAATGACTCATCGTTTAGACCTTAGAAATATGCTAGTTGGCTTAGGAAACCCTAATAACTAAAATACGGAAAACTGTACTCTTTTGCAAATAAATACCCCATATTTATAAAACCGTTTTCCCAAATGAAAAGTATTTATAAAACTAAGCAAAGTGCCGCTACAACCCACTTTTGGGGAACCTGTTAGGGATAGTACAGTTCATCGTGCACCCGCAGGCTAGTAGTGCGAGATTCAGACCTCCGCAAGGAGCATTCGGTCTCGAAAGGTTCAAAATACGATATTTAGGGAAAATGAGATTTTTTTCCAAATAAAATATTTATATAAAATTATTCTTGTGTTAATATATATATAATTATCATTTAAACACCTACTTCATCATAATATAAAGTTTCCACTTTTTCCTAAAATTCCAAGACTAAAAGTTACATTAAAATACCTTGAATTTCAAATAAAACAATTAATATTTTTATTAGGATATATTCACTAGAATAACACAAATACAATTCACATTCATTATAATATTGAAGACGAATATTAAATACTTGAGGTGTATTTTGAAAACTATTCAATAGTACTTTTTACATAAAACCCCCTCAAGTTTCACAAATTACAATAAGGCCCCTAGCTAATATTGAACTTCAAATTCTCTTCTTTTAGTCTGACTCGGGTTAGAGTCTGACTATTTCTGACTTGAATATGATTAAAGTCAATCTATATTCTTTTATATTCCAATACAATTTGAATACATGAAACCCTGAATCCAGTTAACAATATATTCTTTTTGACTGAATCAAACCATGGATATTCATCCATTATCCTGATATTCCATTTACCTGATTATACAGTTACAACATGTCTACTGATATCATGGTTTTGGTCAGTCACCCAACTTACATATTCCAATAATACAATACTGTTAAAACACTACGGGGTTTAAGGGGTAGATTGGTACGGAAGGTGTTAAAGGTGGCACGAGGTGGTCAGATTAAGACACCTAACCTGAATCCTATTGCTGTTGTATCGTGGCATAACGGTTCCTTGTACTTTCCTTTTTTCCTGATCTCTAGCATATAGAGATCCCCCTCGTATACACAGGCATCCTTCTGTACCAAGCTACAAACAACAACGTTACACAATGTTCCATAATATTCAACAATATATTACTTTAGGGAATACTGTTAGTCTATCATTCTCATTCTTCTTATTCTTTTGGGACTTACCGAGCGACCTGTTCGCTGACGACATTCTATCTCTTTCTTCTTTGAATGTCGTCAGGTGCGTTGGACCAAGTTGAGATCGAGCCCCCGGTGAAGATTTGGAGCAGTTCCAGGCAGACCCAGAGCTCTAGATAATTGTACCTTGTTCTTTCCAGTTTTTTTCATTTTCTGTTATGCCACTGTTTAGGCATTGCTTTTTCATTCCAGTTGTATTTTCTTTTCCTGCATTGTAAAAAGAATGTTATTAATAAAAGTTGCTGTTATTTCCATATTATTCGTCTCTTGTGATTTACTTTATATTGCTTAGTTACGCTAAGCGTATATACTTCTGAGTATATACGTAGCGGGCCTCATCGCGTCCACTTCGCCGTACACTGGGAAGCGGGGCGTGACAAGGATACTGTAGGAGGCATGGTGCTGGATACTGATTAGGTTCAGTGATCGATACAGTCTAAGAAGTTTGGATTTGGAGTACATTTATGAACTAGGTCCCATCAGATATTCAGACATATTCTAAGACAGGTATTACTCGATTCGGGAGATGGTTTTCTCCGCGAAGTTGAGATTAAGAGAGACATAGAAAGAAACATCAGGGCGGATCCACTCACTGAGGCTATTTCTCGAACACAAGAGTTTTACAAACTATCTTTGTGAAACTGATTAGTAGAGGAGTTGGAAGTTCGATATCACATGGGCTGTGAGTATGCGACATCGCAATAATTAGCCTTAAGTGCTAGTGGGAGATTGTTGGAGATAGTGCCCTCAAAGTCAATTATTGGATCGCAGGTACGTGATTACAATGATTGAGGCAGGACCTATACCGATATGACAGTCTTACTCAAGATGATAGTATGCTATCTGGTTTGTCTTTATCATCGTATACATGCTTTAGTTCACTATTGCATGATGATAGAGCCCATAGGATTCTTGCTGGACTACCAGCAGTATGATGGCGATCATATACGTGGGAGCTGGGGTCTGTAAGCACATTTCTTAAAAGTGTCCCTAGTCGTGCGAGTTTCGAGACAGGGCATCGATACTCCAGAGTAGACTAGTGTATACAGTCGAGACCCCGACGAGGGGTGGTGGCCAGTCTCACAAGCCACTGGTTTCAGTTGGATCACCTAAGATGTATACAGGTGCTTATTGGGTTATGAGTACACCGGACAGGACTCGCCTGGAATCTGCTAGTTGGTATTATACATATCGTCAGATAGCAATTCCCTGATGACATGTGTACAGGTTATTTCATCGACCTGAGATCATCGTTTGTCTCATGTGAGTTCCCACTATTCTTAGATTACTACCCTACCACACTCAAAGGAGTTGTGCAAAAAGGTTTAGTTGGGTACAGTCCCGAGCCACATTGGAGGCAAGTGAGCGGATCGTCAGGGATTCGTCTCTCCCGGTATTGGGGGTTGATGTCGCGCAGTGCACGGGTGGCCATCACTAGGAATCCTCGGCCGAGGTAGTGGAGAATTACTGATTTGGATCAGTAGTTTCTCAGGAGGTGATGGGCTTCATGCCGACACGATTTATCGCGATATTAGGGGTCTGACTTTATCCACCCCCTAGACTCGATATGCGATACTCTTTAGACGAATGGACCGAACTGTATATACATTGTCACTGTCAGGCTCAGTAGGGTTTATAGATGAGTTCGCTCGTCAGCTTCCCTTTCAATCATTACATAGGCAAACCGTTATGTACAGCTTGTACCTCTGACGTGCTAGGGGTTATACCCAGTGCCAGTGTGTTGATGAGTCAATAGAGTCCCCCACAGAGACTTTCCCAAGTTTGGGCGAAACGTTGTAGAGGCCGTATGGGTTTATGGCAAGGTTCGGAAAATGCACGTGCGTTTTCGCACGTATCCATTTTCGGGCAGATAATACTGGTAGGCTTTGGTTTAAGCCGCAACCCAGTATTATACTGTGTAGATTTAATATCTTTGTCTCGGTTGCATTTGTATTCGGTCGTAATACAAATGCGGGTATGTTTATACTGATACGGGGTTATCCTGAAATTCGTTTCAGGATCACTTTTGGAAGTTGCCAGTTTCCAGTTTTCTATCAGCCGTATTTTGACATTCGGTTAAATGCGGATTTATCTTTTCTTGATGAGGTGAGTCGGTGTTCTAGAAGGTTCTAGAAAGGGTGACAAGGCTTGTGAGTCATTAGGTCATTAATGGTGCATTTAATGACAAGGTGACTAGGTCAATTGTGATCGGTTTGCTTTAAATGCTTTCATACTTGATGCTAAGATATTTGTTGTTGATCTTTTCCTTTGTGGTCACCTGCGCCCTCCTACTCTCACCTCCCTCCCTCTCTATAAGTGGCCGGCCCCACCCCTCCTCTTAAAGCTCATGGTTGTTCTTCACTAGAAAAAAGATTATGATAGATTCAGGTTCATGAAAATTAGATAGCCTCTCTCATTTCACCCGATCCAAAAGGCAATTTCATTAACCGTTCGTCCATAGTCTTGGACGTAATGATACAAAGTGTTCTACTCATTCTCTACTTCATCTTGGTCGTCTCTTCTAGCAAATTTGACGATCGAGTTGCCTTGGTTCAGAGGTGGGAGCCCGTTTAAAGATCTGTCGACGTGGTGCCACATGGACGACAAGACTGGAGATCGAGGAGATCGGAGCAGCCGCAACAAGCGTGGGATGATGGTTGAAGACCGAAGGATTCAGATCGTTCGTTATAACTCTTCTACCCACTTTGTAGTTTGTTAGTTTAGCTTTAATGGCAGATCCGGGTTATAGTACGCGATAGCGCCAGTTGTAAAAGTTTTTGTTCCGTATTTGGCGTCTGTTAGACGGCCGGGGCGCTACCGTGGACTTACATTGGTATCAGAGCCTCACCATTAAGCTATACTAACTTGTGCTAACACATTTAAAACATCGATCGAACGGAATTTCGAAAAACGCAATTTTCAAGTGTTTAAGTTTCTGTCGATTTTAAACAGTGTCTGAAAATTATTTTGATCATCCCAGAAAGCTAAGCAGGCTGTTTTAAGAATAATGGAGAAAAACGACACACTGAATCGTCCGTATGACCGTGGAACCGCGGTCGTCTTGGCGTTTCAGTTGGTCAATTTTCTACAGTGGATTCTTCTATTGAAATTGGGGTTTTTGGTAATATTCTTTTGGGCCCAGTTTTTGTTACTGTACAGCAGTTGTACGTGGGGCCCACTTTGGGAAATTTAGTCGATCGAAATTTTAAACTTGTTAGTATACAGTATTTACATTATATCTCCGACCGGGAATGTCATTTGATCGGTAAACCGCGTCTGATTGCTATAGTTCTTTTAGATGGGTTTGCGAACGTGACATTCGCGTTGATGTTCTGTGTTGTGTTGTGATGTTGCGGATATGTCGTGGTGGATAGCAGGGTGCAATGATAGTGTAGTTTGGATTTATTTGTACATTTGATATTGCGGGGCGAGCGTCCAACATGTGGACTGCCGTCACTGCCTGTTGTATAATATTCTTTTGGGGCACGACCGGGTTAAGGTCGATGTACCCATTGTATATATTTTTATTTTTGTACTAGGTTTATCCCGCGAAGGAGTGCACGGATAGCCGGGTTCTTGAGGGCAACGGGTCCGTATCTCATGGCTTTGAGAGGAAAAGGGACCTCACTCTAGAATTGGCAGACTATTCACCGCACTCGTAGGGGGTATAGGTTGACCCAAGGAGGGGTGCTCAATTTACCGGATTCCGTGAAGTGCCAGGTGTTCCATTCACTATGTTGTGGGGACTACCTCGCTTCAGGTTTTGGCGGGTAACTTGTCGCACCCGTAGGGGTCTAGATTTCATTGCACAGGCTATCCACACGACCAGGGGAACGTCAGGTTTCAGCAGCGGCTCTGTGAAACCCGGGGATCCCAGATTATCTGTATTGTTCTGTGATGCTTATTACGTTTCTGTAATGTTGCATATTATCACGCCTGGAGCGATTATTGTATATTGGTATATATACTATTAGATGTTCTATATGTTTTACACCTGCACTAGTCCAACCCCGCTCTGTCGTTAGTTAAGTAACCTAACGGGTGATGATGGGACCCAGTGGCGAATGCGGATGGCATATACGTACATTATATTTTCGTTCTTTTCTGGTGTGATTGATTGATGGGACTGCGTTGATTCTTATCAATGCAAGATAAAACAAACCTATATTTGATGTTGTTGGAACAAATTTTAAAAGTGTTATTACAAAGACGTTTCTTTTTGTTTTGCATAGTGATATTCAGTTTAGAATATCCTGCACCTCATTCGATGAGGCAAGAGCCGAGATCCCTTCACCGGGAGTAACCCCTTGGGCAGAAGTTTACGTCAGGGTAGTAAGTTCAATATAGTCGATTACAAGCTGCTTTGCATCGCAGTATTCAGTTGGAATATCCTGCACCTCATTCCACGAAGAAAGAGCCGAGATCCCTTCACCGGGAGTGACCTCTTTAGCAATAGGTTTTCGTCATTATATTTTTATAAAAAGCTATCAGGTTCCTTCAACGAGATCAAGTTCATTACGTTAAAGGTTTTTCGCCAAAAACCAGCTGTAGCCCTCCGTCATTTCTTATGGATAGTCAGTAGTATTCAAGCTATGTTTGTTGGCCCTTAGTCAAGGCATAGTGTTTGGTAGCTGCTGGGTATTCATTTGTAGCATAGATAAATGTGTTGGTTTGAGACAGTCGTATTACTTTGTTGGCCCTTAGTCAAGAGTATGTACGGGTGGGTTCTAATCAACCAGGACAATGACGGGAAGTACTTGACATGTAACTTATGATTTGTTGGCCCTTAGTCAAGGTCATAAGAGCATGGGGCAAAAATCACATCGGGAGTTTCAAACATACAGGAAACTTGCCAGGCATGCGCATACCTTCTGGAGTGTGATAACTTGAGTGGCTTCCATCAAGTTATCATGCGATGATAGTTGGATCCCGATTCTCACTAATGAGTTAGTTTACTCTTCGGATGATCCCGACTAATTCTTCTTTCAGCTTTGGAGGAGAATTTGAAATTACAGTGGGAGGTTTCCTGATTAGATAAAGTGATAACCATTCTGATCTAGGTTAGAGTGCACGCAGAGTGTTTCTTTTCTCTCTCTCTTTGGCAGCGACCTTTGACCGACCCTAGACTATGACTCAGTGACCAAAGTTTGACCGAACCTTCTTAAAATACTGGCTTTTGGATTGTCCGAGTTGCATAAGTCATTGCCGCTCCTTCTTTTACCCTTTATATTTCTCAGAACACCCCGTATTACTACGGACATCCACTTCCATTGGATAGATCCATCGTATGGTTATATACGAACTCGAAGGGACTTTTTCGAGGATGGATCCAGGTTCAGGAGAAATAGAATTGGTTTATTCAGTTGTCTTTTATTATCACCTTCTCTCAGGTTGCGAGGGCTCCTCAGTCTAGGAGAGTACACCTATTACGCTTATTGGATAGTCTTATTCCAAACCATAGGCAGGTGCCGAAAGGTGGGGAATGAAGAAAACCAATTAGCCTAAGTAGGGTATACATAAGGGAATAACTAAAGACAAAATAAAGGGATTAGAAAGAGGGCAGAGTAAATTGCGACTGTTATCATTCACGACCAAACCACGTACTTCATCGCCACTCCTATTTTACCTTTACTTTTTCCCCAGTTCGGGAGAAATAGAATAAGGTTTTATTCAGTAGTCTTTTATCATCACCTTCTCTCAAGTTACGAGTACTCCTAGGATTAGGAGGGTACACCTATTATGCTTACTGGATAGTCTTCTTCCAAACCATAGGCTGGTGCCGAACGGTAGGGAAGGAAGAAAACCATTTAGCCTAACGATGGTGTACAGAAGGTAACGTCTAAAGACAAATAAAGGGATTTGGAGAGATGGCAAAGAAATATACGGTTACAGTCATTATGGAAGAGGCATTACTAGGAATACCCGGATACCCTTACGAAACATTTTCATGTTTCAGTTACACTGTGCATTGTTAAAAGAAAACTGATTTCCCGATTATATACTTACTCCAGGGTATGTATTTACCAGGTTTCATTTTACATATCTGTATAGTTTTACAGATGATGAGTGGGAGTAAGTTATTAGGAATTAGGTGATCATCCTCATTATATCGGAATTCGTTGTAATTGGTGATATTTTAGGAAATCGCCTGGGTACGGTTTTCAACCTACGATGCACAGGTTTTGAGTTATTCAACTCAGAGGACTTATACGGAGTATTGTATATTTTCCAGTGTCCGTCAGGACAAAGGGGTGGGTCCTCATTCTATGTTCTGTTTACCTATGACTTCTCTGGTTTTTAGACAAGTGTTTCGTAGAAATACAATGTGTAAGTTTTGAGAAGTTGTGGGTATAAGAATAAAGTAGAGAACCAGGTATCGCAAGTATCGGGATTCTTCAAAGAGATCGAAGATGTAGATTCTTTTGGTTGGTATTCAGATGATAGTAATTGTTTTGAGAAACTTGTTTCTCTTTCAGGTTACTCATAATCAGACGGATTCCTAAGTTGAGTAATGCTGATTAGCCTCTCTCCATTAAGTTGAATTGCACTGGAGACAGTTGCACGATTTGAATCTGGTTCCAATTAAATTAGTGTCTCTATTTCTATATTAGATATAGAATGGTTCATATCTTAACGATGTTAAGGTAAGGGGAGTTGTCCAGCTTATGCTTAAAACCAGACACTGGATAACTCAAGGCACGTTTCTGTAATGGCTGTTTGTGGGTTGACCCTGGCTTTGACGAGGGTTGACATTTCTACCATCTGGAAGATCAATAGTGATATTGTTCTTGACTAGCCACAGTTTTAGTAAAAATGGATTTTTTTTTCAGAAAACAGTAGTGGGAGTATGGTAGAACTGGAAGTGATTCCAGAACCGCAAACGATTACGGAGAATTTAATAGGACCTATATATTCAATCAGGTTTAACATTCCAATATCCACTTCGCAGACATGGTGGGTAACCTCAGACACCCGAGAGGTACTCAGGTAGCCTCAAGGACGGTGACAGTGAAGTTCTTGTTTACCCAGACTTGACACTACTGTTGTTCCAGGGGTCACATCCGCAATAATTTCATATTCGGGGACCGGCAGGGTATAAATTATCTCGATCGACCCGCATTCGTATACCAACATATCATCATATTCGTCTTATATTCCTTCATCGCATTTACATCTCACATCAAGTCGAGTTTACATAAACATTCTATCTCTACTATAAGTATAAGTATCTAATCTAACCTACACACCCGAACCATACAAGAGGATTTTAAAAGAAAGCGAATCGTAGTTTTGAAATTAGGAGTTACGGTGTCTTTAAGGAAAATATATCATTTGAAAATACGTAACGTCCCTCAAGGTATCTGTTTAAAAGATGCATAAGATTCTTTAGTTTAGAAATAGGTATGGTTCGGATGACACATCTACGTCGGCTATCTAGTCCTATAGTACCCTTAACGGCAATGTCGTCACATGTCATCCTCAAATTCCGTCATCCTATAATAGTCGTTACATATCACTTCTAACTATTCTCTAGTTTCTAATATGGTTTCATAGATATCTTCATTCTAACCCTAGTTTCCTAATCTAGGATTCCTTAACTATATTCTATGAATCAGTTTTCCATCAAAACTTTGTGGGGGTGCTATACGCCATCCACCCGACTTCCCCCGTAGATATAGATCTACTCACCGTGGTCTTCGCTTGCCGGATTCATTGATGCCACGCTCCGTCGCCTCGGTATCCACGTGAAGGTACCTACAATAACAACACATATCGCAATGCTATTAAAATCAGTTCTAAATTCCAAAACGGCACGCGTCTTGCTCGTAGGTTAGAACCTATAGCATACGCGTACAAAATCAACCAAACAACCCTTGTCGTCGATGTACAAACATGTGACAACCAAAAACGAATCCAAATATCAAAACTCATCATTCAAAATATGGAAAACCATAGCCAAAATCACCCTAAAATGCTCCCTGGATCTGACTCAGGTCAAATAAAGCTAAGCAAACAAGTCAAGGGTTATGTACATAGTGTATATGAGCTATGGGGGCAACCTGGGCGCCTATCTTCTCAGAAGGGCCGGCCACACTAAGACAAATTCTGGCCAGGCCGGTTTTCCAGGTGAGTTAGGGTCTCTTACTTCTACAGTGGGTGCTTAGTGGTCCTATTGGGTCTCTAGAGTTGTTTGTTTGCCTCAGAATTTCCCCGGGTCATCCCAGATTTCCCTGCACACTCTAATTTCCTCACAAACCGACATGGATAGTTTTGTTTTGGGGTTTCAGGTTTTGTATTTGTGTTGGGTCTGGGTTTCTGGCACCAAGGGGGTTTAAGGTCACCACTAAGGCTTATAAGCACAACCGCAACTCAAAAATCCCTTCAAACCCTAACTAGGAATTCCCAAAGTTCACTAAACCGATACGGAACAAATCCTAAGTTCGTGCATCGGTTTCCATTCTATGGCTCAGGTCAGGAATCGTGTCACCATGGTCAAGTAAACACTCCTAACTGTTCCCAGATTTCACCTCTCTTCACAACAGAAAAATCTAATAAGACCAAACACCCCTAAACAGCTTCAGGCAACTACCCGAAGAAATCCAATCCCTAACTCCCCTACACACCCGAGGTCGCCGGAATTTCCCCAATATCCGTCGGCCAAAACCTCCCAGATAGGTCTCGTTCTTCAGGTGGTCACTTAGAGTTACGAGTACAACATTACCACACTGTTTGTTTTCACCAATAAGTCTCGGGGTCACAGCAGGTTGTCGATGTCACAAAACGACACTAAAATACGACATCGTACAAAACTAAACTAAAAAGAAGAAGTTATACCTCATTGGTGGAACTCAAAAGAAACCTGATCAGTCGAAAATACTGCATTTTTAACACGGCAATTTCCCTATCTTTTGCACTCATCCAGAAGTGTTCGGTATTCATATTGCACATATTAGCAAAACAGCTGTAAAATATCGGATTGCATGTGTTAGACTTTAAAACCGGCATTTCTAGGGAAATTGACTGTATTTAATGGCATCGCATCATCCATATATTGCGCAACACTTGTCTCGAGAAATTATGCAGGGAAATCCATAAGAAAGGCCAAAATTGTCATTTTGCTGATCAAACATTACGCCAACTCAAAAGATGCAGATCTGGTAGTAATCTAGAAGGAGTTACAATATTCAACATATCATAAAAAGGCCCATAAGACAGCCCAAACAAGTACCAGAGAACGCAAGCTCCAAGGCTTCCAAACCGCCGCGGTTCCGCGGCTAGAGCGTGCTTGCGCCGCGGTTCCGCGGTGGCTTGATGGCTTCAGATGCCCAAAATTCCTGCACGTGCTTACACTAACGGCCCAAGCTTCCAGAACATTGTAGAAACTCCACGTGGCACATCTAGAAGGCTCGGCTTAACAAACTTCATCTAGAATCTTCTCCTCAACAAACTTTTGGAGGGAAATTCAAATCTCCTCTAACTAACTTTTGGAGGGAAATTCAAATCTCCTCTAACTAACTTTTGGAGGGAAATTCAAAATTCAAATCCTAGATCTAGGGTTTGGAGGTCTATAAATAGGAGCCTAGATCTAGGGTTAAACTTCTTCTTCAATCCTTAGTGGTTCAATTCTTCCTTAGTTGTTCATTCTTCATCTCTCTCTCTTCCATCCACAAGTTGAGTGACACAACTTGTGCGAAACCCTAACCCTAATCCAACACCAAATTCAAGATCCCGAGTACCAATCAAGTGAGAAGCCCTTCAACCTTTTAGGAGCGGAGCCGATCTTCAATCGAGCAAGTGATCCAAGCAGATCCGCGACTCACGGAGACGAGCGAAGCCAAATCGACGATCGAGTTCTTCCTCTTGTAGTTCTTGAGCGATTGTAACGGAATTGTTGATATAAATAAAAGGTGAAATTCATTAATCTCTCTTTCTTTAAATTCTTGCATCATGATTCGATCTCAATTTGTAATTGTAGTTCTTGTTGTGATCTTCGAGTAAAACTCCGCTCGTAAAGGAGTCGAGACGATCAATAGAATGATGATGTAACAAATCTTAATACGATTCTTAAGTCCTACGAGTTTTGTAAACCCTAGAAAATTGAAGAATCGATGACCTAGTTTTGTTGCGATGCTTTCTTGATTGTTATCGCTCGAAATTAGGGATCTACGATCGTTTCTTGAATTTACTAGAGGCTAGAATGTGAATGATATCGACAAAGGAACAAGGGATAAATGATGAAACCCTAGTTTCACAAGAAATCCCTAATTCTCGTCGATCATCATCGATCTAGTATAAATTCATCGAAGGATAAGAATACGTCATCGTAAGATTACATCACATCTATAGATCTGATCGATTCCTACGAGCCTCATTTCGATTCTTGATATTTGGTTGGAAAAATCAACAAACTCTCAATTCTTGATTCTATCGTTTTCTTGTTATTAGATCTAGATTTTCTAATTCTTGAACTTCAACTATAAATCATGAATTGTTTGTTTTCTTTTCTTTAAAGTTTCGATTCAAACAAAACAAAATACGAACGAATCGCGTAATCCCTGTGGACGATCCGCACTCGCTAACGCGCTACATCCGACACCGTTATTGATTGCGGTCAAAAAATATTTTTGGTTGTGATTTCTCTATACATTTTCTAAACCGACACATCCGGAAATAATCATTCAATCAAATGGCGCCGTTGCAAGGGATTGTGCGCTAATTGTTCATAATTTGAAATTTGAGTTGAAAAGTTTATTCCATCTATATTTTTAGATCTAAATTCGCATAAACCCGAAACGTGTTGTTGTGATTTATTGCGAGGAAATCTGGAACTTGTGGAGCTGCGGAAAAATTATTCTGAAAATTCCAGAGAGCCTAGAAGGTAAACAGTGACATCCTCAAGAAATTTAGTGCAGTGATCTTGCTACAGTACCACGTTTCCGCGGCAATAGGCAGCTCACGCAGCGGATCCACGGTGGGTTAGGGTCTTCTCTGTACCAAAATTTCAGGTATACTTCTAAACTTTCTTATCTCTTCCTAAATCTGCTCTAAATAACAATTTGTGCAGGTTTCTTTGCAAAAATTCGCAGCGCCGCAAAAGCAAAATAAATTGTGCGTGTTTTGATTTTTGGTTGTTTGCATATTAATACGGAATTTAAGGGGCACGACCAAATCTAGATTAGGTGGGGAGTTCATTAACCTTCCTAAGCCCTGAAAATCACAAACTTGCATCCGCATTTACCCTCATTAACTAAAAAAGATCTAGAGATGACTCTAAGGACCGTCGCGCTCACTTAGGACAGAAGAAGGCTGTGGGTAATTCATTGCTTATCCGCGTTTCTTTTGTGGTGTCTAAGGCAAGTGTGTCGAAGGCTAATGGTTACTTAATTAGGCTCACTACTTACGTAGTGGAGAACCTCCCACTTACCTGGCACTTACCTGGCCACAGGAGAGACAAAGAGGTAATGGAGGATTTATCCTGCGACTTGTCTTTTGGCAGTTAGGAGCGGTCTAGAGATTTGACCTAGGCGACCAATAGAATTAGGGTTTTGTGTGTGGCATTTGTTGTGTTGCATAATTTTTTCAAAAATCCGTCCAGTTTTCAAAACAAACACCGCATTCTTTCATCATTCCCCTAATTATAAATTCACGCTGCCACTTATACTAACCCTTTTTAGTGCAAGATAGGCTGGACACGGGATTCTAGTGCCCGTTAAGTCCGCGTTTCCCGATCGACCCTAAAGTCGGTATTTCTACATTTACCTTTTCTTTACCCACCACCACACCCACATCGATGGATCCGTCTCCATCGAATTTCTTTTCCACTACCCTGCCGCCGTCGGTTGGTGCGCAAAATCCACCTCGCATCTCTCTCCAAGAGAGGTGCTATCCAACACGAGGTCCCCTTTCCACCTGTCTTTCCATTCCACCAGCCAACGGGGAAAATTTTCAAATTAAACCCCAATACATCAACCTTCTACCAAAATTTCACGGTCTCGAGTCTGAAGACGCATATGCCTTTATCACTAAATTTGAAAATGTATGTGCAATGATGGGTACCTCACATCTTTCTATGGATGCTATGCGTCTACGTCTTCTCCCATTTACCTTGTGCGATATAGCCGAGAAGTGGCTGTATAACACTACCACACATTCCATTTCAAATTGGGAAGAATTCGTCAAAGCATTCCTTAAGAAATTCTACCCACATCATAAAACAACTCGAGTCCGAAGCGAAATCAATCAATTCACCCAGCTTCCAAATGAACCATTTTCAAAATGTCTTGAACGCTTCAAGGATCTGTTAGTCCAATGTCCACATCACGGCATCCCGAGATGGGAACTGTGCCGAATCATTTATGAGGGCATTAATCCTAACACAAGACAGACCCTTGAATCCATGTGTCAATGCAACTTCATGACTAAAGATGATGGGGAAGCCTAGAAATTTCTAGAAGATTTTGCTGAAAAATCTTTACAGTGGGAGGGTGTGAGTCAATCGTCTAAGGATGGCAATGATATTTCCATAGGAGTTAGAGCTGAAATTTCATCTTTACACAAGAAATTCGACGCTATGGAAAACAAATTTTTAGCAGCCGCCCTAAGTCAAATATCACTGTCCAAAACTGTATGTGGATGCTGTTCTGATCCTTCTCACTTGACGGAAGAATGTCCACGAAATTATCCGTTTCAAGGTCACGAGCATACCAATGCTGCATTTTAAAGACCTAGGAACGATCCATTTTCTTCCACATATAATCAGGGTTGGAGGAATCACCCAAATTTTTCTTGGAACCAATCACAATCTCAAAACATGGTTCCAACCCAAAACAATTTCCAAAGGGTCCCTCCACCACAACAGCAACCACAACTTCAATTGAGTCAGCACCCCTTCCAAGCACATAACTTTCAAAATCCGGTCAACACACCTGCACTGTCTAGTCCTTTACAGTTGACCGGGACTGATGAATCCTCTTCATTTGCACAATACATGAATTTGGTCTTAACAAATATCATGCAAGTTTCGGCTGAAATGAAGTCTTTTGTCGATAAAATTGAGGAAAACTCTGCGTCCCAAAGCGTGAGTATTAAATCGATGGAAGAAGAAATTGCACGATTAAAAGCCGAAATGAGTGCAAGAGAGAAAGGAAAACTTCCAGCTCAACCTTTGCCCAATCCTGGCTATTCACATCATGTGAGTGCATCACGTTGAGATCTGGAAGAGTGCTTGACAATCACCTTGGGGAAGAGATTGATGACACTGAAAAATCTATCAATGATACCCCGGCTGAGACCTTTCCTCACACGCACACTTCTAATTCTAACCCCAGTTCTTCTACCCTACTACCTTCTTGCGAGCCTATTCTTCGTTTCCCACAAGGCTCGCCATGTCAGCCCATCTCTTCTAGTTCTCCACGGACGATCCCCACTTCTGTTTTGGGATCGGGTCCACACACACTTCCTTCTCCTATGATGGACCCAGTGCTTATTGCTAAAGCACCTTATCCTAATCGGTTAAGGGCTAACACATCGAGTCCACATATGGAGAAGATTATGGACATGTTTAAGCAAGTTAACATCAACATCCCTCTCCTAGATGCCATCCAACAAGTTCCGTCCTATGCGAAAACTCTTAAGAACTTGTGCACTAGGAAGAGGAAGACTCAAGTGCCCAAGAAGATATTCATGGCAAAGACTGTAGACACGGCTTTCCCCCAACAATTACCGAGGAAACGTAAGGATCCTGGATATCCTACTATTTCCATTTCTATTGGGGAAAAACACATTAACCGTGCTCTACTAGATCTGGGCGCAAGTGTTAACCTGCTTCCTTTCTCTGTCTATGAGCAGTTAGGAGTCGGAGAGTTGAAACCAACCCATTGCACTCTCAGATGGCTGACCGATCAATCACCAAACCTAGGGGTGAACTGGAGGATGTGTTAATAAAATTCGGGGAATTTATATTCCCTGTGGACTTTATTGTAATTGATACACAGCCTGTAGCGAACCCATGGAATCAAATTCCGGTGATTTTAGGTCGCCCCTTTTTGGCCACTTCCAACGCTATCATTAACTGTCGTAACGGTTCTATGACCCTATCCTTCGGGAATAGGTCAATTGAGCTGAACATTTACAAGTTGGGAAGTGTACCCTCCGAATCTACTACTCGGGTCTGTTCTGTCGACTTAATGGATGTCGACAGCAGCGAATTTGATGATCCTCATGATACCGATCTTGGCTCTTTTCATATGTTGTTGTTTGACCCAACTATGTATCATACACATACGGACTCTTCCACTGAGATGTCCGGGTCAACAACTAAAACTGATTATGAACTGCTTTTAGAGTCTGAAGATCACCCCGCACTTTGTGATGACATTATTCATCGGGGTATAGATGGAACTTTTGAAGAGATCTTCGCTGATGAACTCACATTTTTGAATGACACGGGTGTTGAGATGAATCATCTCCCAATCAATGAAATTGAACCCCCACCCCTTCTTTTGAATTGTAAAAAGAATGCGAGTAATCCATCACATTCACTGCATCGTCTCTCCAAAACGAGACGCACACACATTCTTTTCCACCCCTTACCCTTTCTCCACTTCTTCTTCCACCAACCAGAGCACTGCATTGATAAAATTTTCGAATGGTTGGTGTTAACATTCGGTCTTTGCAAAGCTTGGCATCGACCAATGATTTTTGACCCCCTAATGTGATTTTCAAAAGATTAACATGGCTTAACTCAAGTTTGGGGGGGCATTTTTTTTTTCTGGCTCTTGATAAGAATTTTTTTTACACAAAATGTGGAGCCGAAAATAAGTTTGGGGGAGGGTCTTCACTTAAATATTTTGCCCCCACTAATAAATTCCTCCCAAGCTTACAGGTTTTTCGAGATTTAGCAGATGGCAACAGTGAGGACACTGTTGAAAACAAGTTTGGGGGAGGTTTGTGCTTATTTTCACATCATTTGCATCATACTTTGCATAAGCACAAAACATTTTCAAAACCTATAAAAATTTAAAAATTTTCAAAAAAAATAAAAACATTTTTGTACATAAATAAGATAATAAAAGATTAGATAGTGAAAAATTACATCCATGAGATTAGAAAAATTTAAGAAAACCAAGAAAATTAGAAGTTTTCTTATACGAACTAGTAATAGGTTGTTATGAGCCGTTGTCCCAAGGGTTAGTAAGATGTAGGAAGTCACTAATCTGAGGATAAAAATAAGTCTGAAAAATAGTTTCTATTCTGGAAGCCAAACATTTTGAACGTTGATACCCTGCTATTCGCACTTACACACGTCTTGAAGCCCGGGATAGTAGAGGATACCTTGAAATGCTCTTGTCTTAAAGCTGATGTATGAAGGAAATAAAATATATATATATATATATATATATATATATAAAGTGGTGAGAAAAATGGACACTGGTTTTGTTATCGCCAAGGGCAATAAAAATTTTTATAGCGAGGGTGCCTCTTCACCTAGTGCCCTAAGGCCAACTGGCCTGGGAGTCACTGCTAAGCCTTAGGTGGTGCAAAACGAGGAAAATACACCAAATAAGCAAGCACGGGAGTAATCGTTCGGTTAGTATCTCAAGAAGTATTAACGGTCGCATGAAAGTGTGTGAGCTATCTCATCTAAATATTCATTAATTAAAAAGTACTGAGGCTGATGGGAAAGAGTATGATAGCTTGAATTGAATTCTCCGGGTGTAGGGATGTCCTTTACATACACGCAGGGTTATATGATCAATGTTTGGAAGAAAGATAGGAATGAAGAATAAGACGATATTTTATTGAGGGAGGACGTGATTTCCGATATTTTTTCATGACCATTAAGATAGGGCTCACGACAACCGAAAAGCTAGCTTAGTTGGAAACCCTAATTTTCAAAGCTTTTCTTTTACAATTCTTGTCTTTAAATGTAATATTCACGGTCTTCCTTTTATAATTGGATTTTATGGGTGCAATCCGCTGAAAACCCTCAGGAGACAACACTCCTCCAACTAGGGACACCTAGAGGTTTAAAGGCTTGTTGCACGTGCTCAGTGCAATCGTGTTGCCTACGAAAGTGTGCTAGTTAGTTTTTCTCTTTCTTTATTTTCTCCTTCTCTTTTTAATAAAAAGTTCGCTCGAGATGATCGAAAATAAGTTTGGGGGAATTTGATCAGTCGAAAATACTGCATTTTTAACACGGCAATTTCCCTATCTTTTGCACTCATCTAGAAGTGTTCGGTATTCATATTGCACATATTAGCAAAACAGCTGTAAAATATCGGATTGCATGTGTTACACTTTAAAACCGGCATTTCTAGGGAAATTGACTGTATTTTATGGCATCGCATCATCCCTATATTGCGCAACACTTGTCTCGAGAAATTGTGCAGGAAAATCCAGAAGAAATGCAAAAATTGTCATTTTGCTGATCAAACATTACGCCAACTCAAAAGATGCAGATCTGGTAGTAATCTAGAAGGAGTTACAATATTCAACGTATCATAAAAAGGCCCATGAGACAGCCCAAACAAGTACCAGAGAACGCAAGCTCCAAGGCTTCCAAACCGCCGCGATTCCGCGGCGGGAGCGCGCTTGCGCCGCGGTTCCGCGGCGGCTTGATGGCTTCAGATGCCCAAAATTCCTGCACGTGCTTATACTAACGGCCCAAGCTTCCAGAACATTGTAAAACTCTACGTAGCACATCTAGAAGGCTCGGCTTAACAAACTTCATCTAGAAGCTTCTCCTCAACAAACTTTTGGAGGGAAATTCAAATCTCCTCTAACTAAATTTTGGAGGGAAATTCAAAATTCAAATCCTAGATCTAAGGTTTGGAGGTCTATAAATAGGAGCCTAGATCTAGGGTTAAACTTCTTCTTCAATCCTTAGTGGTTCAATTCTTCCTTAGTTGTTCATTCTTCATCTCTCTCTCTCTTCCATCAACAAGTTGAGTGACACGACTTGTGCGAAACCCTAACCCTAATCCAACACCAAATTCAAGATCCCGAGTACCAATCAAGCGAGAAGCCATTCAACCTTTTAGGAGCGGAGCCGATCTTCAATCGAGCAAGTGATCCAAGCCGATCCGCGACTCACGGAGACGAGCGAAGCCAAATCGACGATCGAGTTCTTCCTCTTGTAGTTCTTGAGCGATTGTAACGGAATTGTTGATATAAATAAAAGGTGAAATTCATTAATCTCGCTTTCTTTAAATTCTTGCATCATGATTCGATCTCAATTTGTAATTGTAGTTCTTGTTGTGATGTTCGAGTAAAACTCCACTCGTAAAGGAGTCGAGACGATCAATAGAACGATGATGTAATAATTCTTAATACGATTCTTAAGTCCTACGAGTTTTGTAAACCCTAGCAAATTGAAGAATCGATGACCTAGTTTCGTTGCGATGCTTTCTTGATTGTTATCGCTTGAAATTAGGGATCTACGATCATTTCTTGAATTTACTAGAGGCTAGAATGTGAATGATATCGATAAAGGAACAAGGGATAAATGATGAAACCCTAGTTTCACTAGAAATCCCTAATTCTCCTCGATCATCATCGATCTAGTATCAATTCATCGAAGGATAAGAATACGTCATCGTAAGATTACATCACATCTATAAATCCGATCGATTCCTACGAGTCTCATTTCGATTCTTGATATTTGGTTGGAAAATTCAACAAACTCTCAATTCTTGATTCTATCGTTTTCTTGTTATTAGATCTAGATTTTCTAATTCTTGAACTTCAACTATAAATCATGAATTATTTATTTTCTTTTCTTTAAAGTTTCGATTCAAACAAAACAAAATACGAATGAATCGCGCAATCCCTGTGGACGATCCGCACTCGCTAACGCGCTACATCCGACACCGTTATTGATTGCGGTCAAAAAATATTTTTGGTTGTGATTTCTCTATACATTTTCTAAACCGACACATCCGGAAATAATCATTCAATCAAAACCCTAGCTTCGCAAGGTCATCACAATTCAATTTTTCTTGGTCCAATGCGTAGAGGGTGAAGAGGTGGTCATTTTTTGTTAAAGGTTTATAGAGTTTTGGTGAGTATTTTGAGATGGGTTTTGGGGTAGAAAGTAGAGGGAGATGAGAAAGAAGGAGGAGAAAATGGTGGAGGAACTAAAATGAGGCAGCCCTCTTCCCTCTCTCTCTCAATTATTCTCTCTTTTCTCTCTCACTTCAAGCATGCTCACTCCCATCATGATGTCCCCTTTCTCTCTCTTCAAGTCATCATTTCCCTTTTCCTTTTATTTTCTTTTTTAAAGTCAACCACCATGCATGATAAATGAAGAAAAAACCATGATAAAATATAACAAGTGTTAAAATAACATGGTGCATGACATGTGCACAAAACACGCTTAATGCGCGATTACTGATATTTAATCGCGATTAGCGTAAAAATGAAATATAATAAATCATAAAAATTCATAATTTGCTTAAATCATAAAAAAAAACACCCTTTTCTAGTAATTTCCAAAATTTTCAAAAATTTTCCCAATTTATCGGTATTTAATTATACCGCCCTATTAAAATATTCATATTTTATTATTTAATTATAAAAATTCCCAAAAATAATATTTTATTTTTCTGAAATGTTACAATCTTCTCCCCTTAAAGAAATTTGGTCCCCGAATTTAAATTTAAACCCCCAAACTCTAAAACATTTCAATAATCAGCTCAAATCAACGCGGCTCCGAAATCACGGAAAAATGCATAATTAACACAGCGCATCGCGTGGGCCTGAAAACGAATACAAAACTCAGAATCCAAACTCCGTCAAACATCACGCAAATCATCTGATTTGCACGCATATCCTCAGAGTTACAATAGAGATACTGATCTCGAAATCCACTACTGAAATCCAATATACACTAATAAATACTATAATACGTGTATAGTACGCATCCTTGGAAAACTTTCAAGAACTAAATAAAACTCATGCAAAAATCTTTTCTAAATCGCCGCGTGAATGCGTAACTCACGGCATAAGTGACGGATGCTTAATTTAAAATAATAATATATGCCCATAAATGTTTTCCTCAAATATACGTCCCGTCGTTTTCAAAATATCCCAAAAGGTTTCCTTTATAAACGTTCGCGTCGCTCACGGACACGTAGGAAATAGAGAGACTATAGCTCCTTTGAAAACCTCTTGGTAAGCTTTTAATGCATGCAAAGTACTCAGGTACTGTCCTCAGATCAGTCCTGTTCGGCTACTATATACTATATATAGTACCTATCATGGAAACAAAGTGCTCAAAAAGCAAAATCAGCCTCAAAAGGCGTATCCGACAATCAGATGCGTCTGGTGCGTACGGAAATCAAATCTAAACACAGGTGCCACAATATGCACAAAAGCCAAAACTACGTGCAAGGGGTGTGCACGAAAGCGTCTGTCCAGTGCAACGGGTGTGCACGACAACAATATCGGGTTCATCTGATATACACAAGAATCCCGATTTAGTGCATCTGGTGTGCACCAAAATCGCATCTCATAGCATGCGCCCAACATGTGCGAAAATCTAAATCAGGTGCATCCAACATGCACAAAATCACGAAATCCAATATCAAGCACCGAATATGCGCAAAAGTCCACTCCAAGCGCGCCAAATATGCGCAAGAATCCAATCAGCTGCACAAGGTGCACAAAACAAATATTGAGTATCAAAATCGAAATCGACGGTATACAATACCTCCAAATCCAAATCCAAATCAGGTATACCGTGGCATATAATCTCACAACCATGTGCATCAGCGTGCTCAAAAGCAAATCAAAATACTAAAAGTGCATGAAAACTATGCCGAAAGTATAAATCAAATCATATGCATGCCCTAGGCATGAAATCACAATAAATATCTCAAATGACATCAAAACGAAGTTAGGTGCCACTGTGGTGCACAAAATACGTATCGTATCAATGCACTACAAGCACATATAAGCTATACCAAGTGCAAAAATAAAATCATCCGTATGAAATCCACGAAATCATAAACACATGCTACGAAGGTACAAAATCGACATCAAAGGCAATAGATATGCACAAATCGCAAATCAACACAACGGTGTATAAAATATATATCAAGTGCGACAACTATGCGCAAAATGTAAATACCCAGTAGGTGCAACCATGGTGCACGAAAACAATATCATGAAACTCAATCATCAAAACTCAAATCCAAGCGATATAAGCGTGATACTCAGATCACAAACGCAAATCGCAACAAAGGACATTTAGGTACACCTCCTACAATGTCGAAAAATGAATCAGTGCGCCTAAAACCGGCAGAACAAGAATATCCGCTCGCCTCCTGCTCACGGTCTGGTGTCTTCTGTCTATGGGTCTTCCTTTTCTCTGCAGATTACCAATCTCGCAATCCATCGGCTCATCGGCCCGGTTAGGTGTGCTAACGGGGACGATTCCGTTCTGGCACTTCTCTGGTCATCTCTCGGTCAATCATCACGACCACTCGTAAAGCAGCACGTTACTGGAGTCGGCCTCTGGTCCTCTGAAAACACATCACACATCTGATCCTGGGTGCAATTCTTATTGCAGTAGTGTCCTGGAAGGAAATCCTGCTCGAGGTCTCTTCCGATCTTGCCTATGCCGAACTGTACTAAGGATGGTACTCTTACATAATCTTTTCTCGTTTTCTGGACATCTGCGTTTTAGCATAACTTTTTCTCGGGAATTGGCTGTATCCCAACGCCTCTGTATACATATCAGATCTGTTGGGTTTACCTAGCACCTCATGAAGGGTTTGGAAGCATCACATGTACCAAAGATTAAAATTTTAGGGTGCTAAGTAAGCATACAAAGAATCATTCCTAGAAAAATTAGGGTTTCAAAAACAACACTTCATCACAATTAGACTAAGCTAGGGTTTTGAGAGTACAACCTTTGTAGCTCTCTACGCTAGACTCCTCGGCTACTTGGGGTTTGGAAAAAGTCTGCTTGAATTCCTCTAGGTCCACGATGATCCATCCGGAGTCCGCTTTGTCCAAGCTTGCAACTTCACTTTATCAAGAGAATGAAATGAAGCTAACACTCTAAACAAGTGGGCAAGATTTGTGTAGAATGGTGTTGTGGTGGCTTTTCTCACTTCAAAATCCTAACTTGATGAGTAATTTGCTCACTAGAGAAATCTAGAGAGCAAAAGATGAAGGAGGAAGAAGATGGTGGCCTTTTTTAGAACAAGAGAAAAGATATCTTCTCTTGAGAAAATAGAAAATATATGTATATATATTTTCACCTCTCATCTCAGACCATGGTTAAACAATAAAGATATTATTCAATTTGAGTTGAAACACAAAAGGAAAGTTAATCCATGGTTAATTGGTGGGTGAGCATGGTTAGGTCAAAGTAGAGTGTAGAAACAAACCATGAATTATCCTTTCCTTTTTCATTTTTTTTTAAAACAAATGCAATAATAAATCATATATATAAAACCATAGTGTGAGTCTTATATTGTCACCATTTTCTATGTATATACAACCATGAAGGATGATGTATGAATGTATGTGTGCATGCACATCCATATGTGCATGAAACAAGAAAGAATGCATACATGCATGCATACATCCCAAAAATACAAGAAATGATTTCTAGTGAGAATCTAATGGTTAAATGATAAATCAACACTTGATTTATCAATCCGGCCATATCACATATGACCCAACCAAAAGCAAGCCGTCCGATTAATATACGGTATCTCATACGCGCATTTTAACCGGGTCCATGCGCATATCGCATACGCGCACCACAACGTTTCGCCTAGACTAGGTAACTCCTTTGTAGGACACTAAGACTCGTTAATACGCCGGCAGTGGGTGATGATCATATCAAGCACCCCCAAGCCACAAGCGGTTAGCTAAACGTAACGGCCATCCGGGTATTGAGCGATCAGAAGAAAACAAGCGAACCTGCTACAACTCCCGTCGAGCCAACCGGCAACATTACACGTGCAGTCCGGTCTCCTCGTCTGATATGTCGCATATCAATTCTAGGGGTGCTATACGTCAGACCCCAATAACCGATAAGTCATGCCGATGTGAGGCTCATAACGGGTTGAGAAACTACCGGTAACACTTACCAGTAAATCTCTAATCAGCCCTGGCCAGGGACTTCCCTGTTACGGCCAATCGAGCACAGTGCAACATCAACCCCCAATACCGGGAGAGACGAAACCCCTCCTATCGCTCATTGCCTCCATGTGACTCGGGACTGTACCCAAAAACCACCGTTTTGCACGCCCTCATGGACATGGTAAGGTGGAAATCAAAGCACAATGGGAATCACATAAGACTCTATGACAATCTCGGGTCTACAGACTAACCTGCACAAGTGTCACCTGAGAACTGCCATCTGACGTGAGGTATAATACCATCTGGAAGTTCTCGGCGAGTCCGTCCAGTGTACCTAGTCTCCACTGAGCACCCGTATACCATCTCTGATGTCAAACACCAATGGATATGGGATCATCCATCGCCCATCTCATGGGTCGAGAAGCGTATACGCTAGTCTACACTGGTATATCGATACCCCGTCTCGATACACCTACGACTAGGGACCTTGAAGGATGTACTTATGGACTACAATGTCCCCACTAGTATGATCCGCATCATAGTCCAGGTAGTCAAGCACACATCCTAAGGGCTTTACCAACATGTAACCATAAGACAGTATCAAGAGACAAGTATACATGTTAAGATAAAGAGCAACCAGATAGCATACTATCATGTCGAGCAAGAAAGTCCTCTCTATATATGTCCAAGCATCCACTATAATATACATTATATGTACAATAATGGCCTCTAGGGCATACATACAACTAACAATCTCCCACTTGCACTAGGGCCAGCTGTTGTAGTATCGCATACCCAGCATCCCGAAGAGTCTCTCGAACTGTATCTGGGGAATGGCCTTCGTGAGTGGATCCGCTGTGTTATTCTTCGTGTCAACCCTCCTGACTTCGATCTCCCGGCGATCAACTATCTCCCGGATCAAGTGATACCGCCTCAGAATATGCCTGGACCGCTGATGGGACCTGGGTTCCTTGGCTAAAGCCACCGCTCAATTGTTATCGCAATACAAAGGTATTGGATTCTCAATGGATGGAACCACTCCAAGTTCAGTAATGAACTTCTTGATCTAGACAGCCTCTTTGGCAGCATCGTTGGCAGCGATGTATTCAGCCTCCATCGTTGAGTCTGCCACGGTTTCCTGCTTGGAACTCTTCCAGCTAACCGCCCCTCCGTAAAGGGTAAAGACAAATCCCGACTGCGACTTAGAGTCGTCCTTGTCACTCTGGAAGCTCGAATCGCTAAAGGACTCCACTTGGAGTTCTCCGTTACCATACACCAAGAGCATCTCTTTAGTCCTTCGTAAGTACTTGAGAATGCTCTTCACAGCTGTCCAGTGACTCTCTCCAGGATCAGCTTGATACCTGCTCACTACACTTAGTGAGTATGCTACATCGGGTCTGGTACATAGCATCGCGTACATGATAGAGCCTACAGCCGAAGCATAGGGTATCCCTTGCATGCGAGCTCTCTCCAAATCAGTCTTGGGAGACATCTCTTTGGAGAGAGTGACTCCAGAGATCGTGTGTAAGTTCCCACGCTTGGATTCTGCCATACTAAACCTCTTTAGTATGGTGTCAATGTACCTGGATTGGGACAATCCCAATATCCGTTTGGATCTATCTCTATAGATCCTAATTCCCAATATGCAGGAGGCATCACCATGATCTTTCATTGAGAATCTTTGTGATAAGAAGAGCTTTACCGATTGCAGCATAGGAATGTCATTTCCTATCAAGAGTATGTCGTCCACGTACAATACGAGGAAGACAACCTTACTCTCTGCCACCTTCTTGTAGATACAAGGTTCATCTACGTTTTTGACAAAATCAAACTCTTTGATAACGACGTCAAAGCAGATGTTCTAACTCCGCGATGCTTGCTTTAATCCATAAATGGATTTAAGCGGCTTGCACACCTTCCCGCTGCTTCCACTATCTACGAAGCCCTCTGGCTGAGTCATGTACACGCACTCTTCTAAATCACCGTTTAGAAAGGCGGTCTTAACATCCATTTGCCAGATTTCGTAATCATGATATGCAGCGATGGCAAGCATGATCCGGATGGATTTAAGCATGGCTACTGGAGAAAAGGTTTCGTCATAGTCCACACCTGGTCTTTGACGAAAACCCTTTGCAACAAGTCTAGCTTTGAAAGTTTCCACTTTCCCATCTACACCAAGTTTTTTCTTGAAGATCCACTTGCTCCCAATGGGTTTTACCCCTTCAGGAGCAACTTCCAAAGTCCATACTTTGTTGGTGTACATGGATTCTATCTCGGACCGCATTGCATCCAGCCATTTCACTGAGTCCCCACTCGTGATGGCCTGCTCGAAGCTAGTTGGATCATCATCCTCTATGATGCAATCCTCACTCCCACCATCCATGAGAAAACCGTAGTATCTCTCAGGTGGGTGAGAAACCCTACTAGATCGGCGGGGTGGTTGGGATTCATCGGGAACTACGGAATCCTCTGGTTCCACCAGATCTTCTGTTGCAGCTTTTGTAGCTGGAACCTCTTCCAGTTCTACCTCATGTCCACTAATCTCTTTTGCAAGAAATTCCTTTTCTAAAAAGGTGGCATGCCGAGAAACAAATACTCTTTGTTCCTCAGTGTGGTAGAAGATATACCCTTGTGAATTCTTGGGATATCCTACAAATTTGCATAGAACAGACCGTGCCTCGAGTTTGTCTGGATTTTGTCGTTTGACATATGCTGGACAACCCCATATCTTAACATAGTTAAGACATGGTCTCTTCCCTTTCCATATCTCATATGGAGTGGTAGGCACAGATTTGGTGGGGACCATATTCAGTAGATGTATGACTGTCTCTAGCGCATACCCCCAGAAGGAAATAGGTAACTCAGCTGTGCTCATCATAGAGCGCACCATATCTAATAGGGTGCGGTTCCTCCGTTCTGATACACCGTTGTGCTGTGGTGTATATGGAGGAGTCAGCTGAGAGAGAATCCCATTCTCTTTTAGGAAGTCCAGGAATTCATTGCTCAAGTATTCACCTCCTCGATCAGATCGTAGGATTTTAATACTTTTTCTGGTTTGGTTCTCGACTTCTTGTTTATATTCTCTAAATTTCTCAAAAGCTTCAGACTTGTGTCTTATCAAGAACACATGTCCGTATCTTGAGAGATCGTCAGTGAATGTAATGAAGTACGAAGAACCATCCCTGGCATGTGTAGACATGGGACCGTATACATCACTATGTATTATTCCCAAGAGTTCAGTAACTCTTTCTCCGTGTCTCGTAAACGGAGTTTTGGTCATCTTGCCTTTGAGACATGACTGGCAAGTGTCATAAGATAAAAATTCGAACGGTTTCTGTTGGATATATGTATGCCCTAGAGGCCATTATGTGATAGTGGATGTATCTATACATGTATATATATTCAGTTTGCATTCTTGCTCGACATGATAGTATGCTATCTGGTACTTCTTTATCTGACATGTTTATTTGATCATGCTTCTATTCATTCACACATGCTGATAAAGCCCTGAGGATATCGGCTTGACTACTCTGATTATGATGGAGATCATACTAGTGGGACATCTGTAGTATATAAGCATATCCTGGAACGTCCCTAGTCGTAGGTATATCGAGACGGGGCATTGATATACCAGAGTAGACTAGCGTATATGATACTAGACCCATACGATGGGCGATGAATGTTCCCACATTCATCGATGTTTGACATCAAGATCATATACGGGTGCTCAGTGGTGACTGGGTACACTGGACGGACTCACCGAGAACTCCTATATGGAATTATATCTATCGTCGCATAGCAGTTCTCAGGTGACACTGGTACAGGTTAGTCTGTAGACCCGAGATTGTCATGGAGTCTTGTGTGTTCTCCTACTGCACTTTGATTGCCACCCTACCACGGCTCTAGTGAGTCGTGCAAACAGGTGGCCGTTGGGTACAGTCCCGAGACACAAGAAGACGGTGAGCGATAGGAGGGGTTTCGTCTTTCCCGGTATTGGGAGTTGATGCTGTGCAGTGCCCGACTGGTTATAACAGCAAGTCCCTGGCCAGGGCTGCTGAGATTTGCTGATAAGTGTTATCAGTAGTTTCTCGATCTGTTATAGACCATTCACCGACACGGCTTATTGAGTTATTGGGGTCGACGTGACCATCCTTAGGCTCGATATGCAGCATGTCTGACGAAGAGACCGGACTGTACGGTAGTGTTGCCGGATGGCTAGACGGGAGTTGTAGCAGGTTCGCTTGTTGTCTTCTGATCGCTCAATACCCGGGTGGCCGTTAAGTTTAGCTGACCGCTTGCGGCTTGAGGGTACTTGATATGATCATTACCCTCTGCCGGCGTATTGACGAGTCTTAGAGTCCCACAAAGGAGTTACCCAGTCCAAGCGAAACGTTATGGTGCGCATATGCGATATGCGCATGCACCCGATTGAAATGTGCGTATATGATACCGAACATTGATCGGGTGAACTGCTTTTGGTGGGGTCATATGAGATATGACCGGATTGATAAATCAAGTGTTGATTTATCATTTAACCATTAGTTTTCTCACTTAAAACCTTTTCTTAGATGATAGATGTGTGCATGCATGTGTGCTTTTCTTTCTTTCTTTCATGCTAGTTTTATGCACATGAAGATGTGCATACATGCACACATACATACACTCATCCATCATGGTTGATTGCATATGGAAATGGTGGCAATATAAGAATCACACCATAGATTAAATAATAGATTATTATTTAATTTTGGTTTAAAGTAAAATGAAAAAGGAAAGGATAAACATTCATGCTTCTACATTCTTCTTCTAACCTAACCGATCTCAACTACCACTAACCAAGGGTTATCCTTCTCTTTATCATCCAAAACCCAAGTTAAATTAACTATCTATGATTTAATCATGGTTGAAGTTAAGAAGGAAATAAATATATATAGTGATAGATATTTTCTTTTTCTTCTTAACTCAAGTGTTATCTTTACCTCTTATCAAAAATTGCCACCATCTTCTTCCTCTTGCTCTTTTGCTCTCTAGTTCTTTCTAGTGATAAAATACCACTCAAAGATAGGTTTTTGAAGTGAGAAACCTAACCACAACATCATTCTACACAAGCTTAGCAGCTTTGTTTGGAGTGTTCTCTTCGGTTTGTCGAAGTTGCGAGCTTGGACGGATATCTCCGAGGTGGATCGTCGTGGACACAAGGGGACATCAAAAGGACCTTCGTTCAACACCTTAGAGACCAAGGAGTCTAGAAAAGGGGAACTACAAAGGTTGTAGCCTTCAAACCCTAATCTTTTCTAGCTTAACGTTTAATAACCCTAATATTCTAGGATCGATCCATGTGCATGTTAGTTTAGCACCATAAAAATTAAAACTTTGGGTCATGTGATGCTTCAAAACTATTCATAGGGTGCTATACTAACCTTACATTGGTATCAGAGCCGACCTAGAACATTAGGCGACGTTTTTACGAAGTGAAAACCCCGATCGGACAAAAATACGATATTTTGGGATGCTCTCTGGAAATTTTCTAAATTTTGACATTTTGCAGAATTAAAAATATGTAAAAAATACAGCAGGAAAATATAAGGATTACGGTACAAAAATTTTCAGGTGAACAGTGCTTCTAGCCGCGGAAACGCGGCCTAAGCTTGCTTAGGCCGCTGTTCCGCGGCCGTACATATGAATTGATGGATATATTTTGCACAGTAATTCATGAATCTGCTTGTATAAATTTTTGGATATTTTTAATCTGTATTTGGTTTTGAAAAATTCTGGAGGTGGTTTTGGACTCGTCAATTCAATCGGGATTTTCATTTCGTAACTTTTCCGGGTAAACTAGAAAGTATTGAAGTGTTTGAACGAATATCATTTACTCAATATTCACGGGGTTTAAATAGTTTGGAGATACGTGCAAGTCTTTTTGCGGTGGTCCCTCTAGAAGACAACAAACCTTAACTCGATTATGTGACCGTCTCGAACTGCCCTTTGAACCTTAGGGTTTGGGGCAGTACGGCGTGCCACATGTGAGGCGTTGGCTTGACCCTTCTACGGCTGGACCGCCACTACTGTGTCACACTCCGGATCTTTTGAACCCTGCTCAAGTGTTGAGCTTTAGTGAATCTTGGGTGCTTGATCGTTCGTTCGAAAACTTTAATACTGTCTGTTTGTCTGGAATGTGATACAATATGTGGAATTCATATAGTGTAGGCATGAAATACGAAATATGTGATATTTCGCATTTATGATGTCTAAAGAGAATCTGGATTCCAAATATTGTAGTTTTTCACTTTCTTTTCTGTGACCGTAAGTGTAGTATGTTAGATATCGCCGGTTTCGTTGCTATACGTCAACGACAATTGGGGTATGCATACTTACTTACGTTGATGATATGTGATTTTATGTGTTGCTGAGGTATGATGTGTAGGATTGTCGCGATCGAATAGCCGGGGGTTTTTGTGAGATGAGAGTTTTATATTTTCATTCATGTAAATTCAAATGTAATGTAATATTCTTTTATTTGGGGCACTTCCAGGTTGCGGTTGTGTCACCAGTGTTGTATATTATTTACTTTTCCGCATTAGGATGGACCCAAGGAGGGGAGCACAGGTGACCGGGTTCTGGGGTTCTGTGGGAGGCCATCTCGAGGAGTCGAGACCGGGTCTCCTAAACTCCAGGATTGGTAGGGTCACTTGCCGCTCTCGTAGGGGTCCAGGGTGTGGGCTTGGCTATTCATCGCGACTGTGGAACCGTATTTTCTATTCTGGCTAAAAACTAAATACGGACGTCCTAGGATATCCCACGTTATATCTATGTTTCTGCTGCCTGTGTTCTGTGATATCTGAGACGAATGACATATTATATATATGATATATAGTAGACGTTGCTTATGTTTTACACCCGCGCTAGTCCCGTCCCGGTATGCCGTTAGTTAAGTAACCTAACGGTGCATAACGGAACATTGCGGCGAATGCAGATGGCATAAGCGTACGTGTTATTTTCGTTTCTTTTCTGTGATTGGCTTAAGAACTTAAATGATAGGATTACATTAATGTGATTAATGTAAAGAAAATAAACCTAAAAATATGTTGTAGAATCGGATTTAAAAACTACTTGGCTATTTATGAAAAAGCTACATTTCAAAACTACGGAGCTTAAGCCACTCCTTTTGAAAACTGTTTGATTCTACAACGATATCAAGCTCAAAGCGTTAAAGATTTTCTTAAAAATCATCCGCAACCCTCCGTCATTTTAGGAAGTAGAGTACTTAGTATTCGTGCTACGTTTGTTGACCTTAGCCAAGGCGTAGTGTACGGTAGCTAAGTGATGTCTTCCTACAAACGCATATGATGCAGATTAATTAGGACGGGCATATGACTTTGTTGACCTTAGCCAAGGGTCATGTGAATGGGTCTAATTAATCAAGAAATGACGGGTTGAGCTTGACTAGTGCTCATTATTTGTTGACCTTAGCCAAGGTCACGAGTATTAGGGGTAAAAACCACATCGAGAATTTCAAGTGTTGAAATTTGCAATGAGATTGCATACCTTCCATATGATGGTTGGATCCCGATCCCACTGTGGGCAATAGTTGCTCCTAGGAGAGTTTTACAGTTTACAATTAGCTAACTCATTAGGTGTCTAGAAAGGTGTTAACGGGGCTCCGCCTCTGGGAAAACGAGGTTTACTCTAATTAGGTCCGTGCGAAAGCACGGGGAACCTCCCTCAAAGTACCGACACTGGCCTGGCTGAACGGTTAGCGAAGTTGTAGACTGTAATTAATCCTGGCTAGTTTTTCTTTTTAAGGTTTGAAAGAAAACTTGATAAAAAGCAGTGGGAAACATCGATTAGACAAGATAATAAACCAATCTAATCTGTGCAAGAGCTTTCGCTGAGTGTATTCTTTTCTCTCTCTTAATGGCAGATACCAATGACTGGACTTAAGCTTCTACTAGATAAGAACAAACTGAATGGGACCAACTATAAAGACTGGCTGAGGAATCTAAAGATCGCCTTGACTTATGATAAAGTATCATATGTCCTCACGGCTTCAGCCCCGCCCGTCCCAGGCCCAAAGTCCTCAGTTGCGGACATTGAAGTCCGCAAGACATGGGACGCTGACTGTGCCACGGCAAAATGCCTCGCGCTTGCATCGATGGACAACACACATCAAAAGCAGCACGAGGACATGGACATTCACGGGATATTGCTCCATACAAAGGAGTTGTATGGGGAGCAGTCCCGCGTATTACGATACGAAGCATCAAAGAAACTGTTTCAGATGCGGATGGCCCCTGGCACACCAGTAGAAGACCATGTTTTGAAGATGATAGCTCTTATAGAAGAGCTTGAGGGCCTCGGATGGACAATGGACAATGAACAATATATAGATATTATTCTGCAGTCCCTCCCCTCCACCTTTGCTCAGTTCATAGTGAACTTTAACATGCATGGCATGGAGAAGGAACTCCTTAATATGTTAAGGAGTGCAGAGAGCACTATGAAGTCAGCAAAGACTCCCGTTATGACTATTGGACAGTCTTCTTCTTCTCGCCCGAAAGCTAACCCCAAGGGAAAGAAAAAGAAGAAACCCACTAATCCTAAGGGCTGAGTCAAAAAGGTGAAGGGAAAGGGAAAGTCCACATCTGGAGACCCGGGGAAAGGCGAGTGTTTTCATTGCCACAAGACAGGACATTGGAAGCGCAATTGCACAGAGTACTTAAGTCTCAAGAAGAAGCATGGTGATGCTTCTGCTTCAGGTGCGTTTGTGACTGAAAACTGTTTTTCTATAAACTCTGCTTCCTGGGTATTGGATACCGGTTCAGGTTCTCACATTTGCAATTCTTTGCAGGGGCTGAGAAATAGCAAGGTTTTGAGGACAGGTGACCATACTCTCCGCGTTGGAAATGGTTCCAATGTACATACAGTCGCAGTGTGAGAGTATCACTTGGGGTTGCCATCTGGATGTATTTTGATTTTGAATCCATATTATTTTGTACCAAGTATGCTATGTAATATAATATCCGTTTCTTTGTTGGACAATGAAGGGTATAATTTTGTGTTGCAGAACAATGTTATGAACATTCACCTAAATCAAATGTTGGTTGGGTATGGTACACTTAATAACGGAATATATGTCCTAAATCAACACACAGTTTTCAATATACAACACACTAATAAAAGAAAATTTTCAGAATTAAATGAAGCTTTTCTTTGGCACTGTAGACTTGGTCATATTAACGAAACAAGACTAAACAAGCTATACAAAGATGGATATTTAAACTCTTTTGAATATAAATCTTATGCGACTTGCCAGTCTTGTATCAAGGGTAAAATGACCAAAACTCCGTTTACCGGACACGGAGAAAGAGCTACTCGGCTTCTGGGCCTCATACATAGTGATGTATGTGGGCCTATGTCTACACAGGCTAGAGGCGGTTTTTCATACTTCATTACATTCACTGACGATTTCTCAAGATTCGGTCATGTATTTTTATTAAAGCACAAGTCCGACGCTTTCGAGAAATTCATTGAATATAAACAAGAAGTAGAAAAACAAACCGGCTTGAGTATTAAGATGCTTCGATCAGATCGAGGTGGAGAGTATCTCAGTACAGAATTTACGAACTTCCTAAAAGAGAATGGGATTCTCTCTCAGCTCACTCCTCCTTACACACCACAGCACAACGGTGTGTCAGAAAGACGGAATAGGACCCTATTAGATATGGTCCGGTCCATGATGAGTGACGCTGAGTTACCAGTCTCGTTTTGGGGACATGCATTGGAGACTGCAGCGTTTCTGCTAAACAGGGTTCCAACCAAAGCCGTGTCTACCACGCCATATGAGATATGGCATGGGAAGAGACCATCTCTTAAGAGAATTAAGATTTGGGGTTGCCCGGCCTATGTTAAAAAGCAGAATCCGGACAAACTCGAGACACGGTCAGTCATGTGTAACTTTGTAGGATATCCAAAGAATTCTTATGGATATCTATTCTACCACAAAGAGGAACAAAAAGTGTCTGTTTCTCAACATGCCACATTCTTGGAAAAAGAGTTTTTCACAGATAAAGATGATGGCAAAGTGGTGGATCTAGAAGAGGTTCTAGAGACACAAACTACAAATGACGATTTGGTTGAACCGACTGTTGCAGCAGAAACTGAAGAACCTCGGCCACTCCGTAGGTCTGGTAGGACTTCTCGCCCACCGGAGAGGTACTACGGTTTCCTCATTGATGGTGACAGAGAAGACTGTATCATGGAAGATGATGATCCTACCAGTTTTCAGCAAGCTATCACGAGTGGTGACTCTGTGAAGTGGCTGGATGCCATGAGATCCGAAATGGAGTCTATGTACACCAACAAAGTATGGACTTTGGACGTTGTACCCCCTGGGGTAAAACCAGTAGGGTGCAAATGGAT
Source organism: Agapanthus africanus (assembly GCA_030015575.1). Taxonomy (NCBI): domain Eukaryota; kingdom Viridiplantae; phylum Streptophyta; class Magnoliopsida; order Asparagales; family Amaryllidaceae; genus Agapanthus; species Agapanthus africanus. The sequence goes on from JASDDO010000031.1 coordinate 327,985,745, forward strand.
CTTTAAAAGAAAGATTAGGGTGGATGGGCAGGTAGAGACCTATAAGGCAAGACTTGTGGCGAAAGGTTTTCGTCAAAGACCAGGTTTGGACTATGACGAAACTTTTTTGCCCGTAGCCATGCTTAAATCCATTCGGATCCTACTTGCTATTGCTGCTCACTACGACTATGAAATCTGGCAGATGGACATTAAAACAGCATTTCTAAATGGAGATTTAGAAGAATGCGTTTATATGGATCAGCCAGAGGGCTTCATTGACAGTGGGAGCAGCGAGAAAGCATGTAGATTGCTTAAATCCATATATGGGTTAAAGCAGGAATCTCGGAGTTGGAACATCTGTTTTGATGATGTTATCAAAGAGTTTGATTTCATCAAAAATCCAGATGAACCTTGTGTTTATAGGAAGGCTGTAGGCAGTCACATTCCTCGTATTGTACGTGGATGACATTCTTCTGATAGGAAATGATATTCCTATGCTACAGTCGGTCAAATCATTCTTATCACTAAGGTTCTCCATGAAGGACCTGGGTGATGCCACATACATCCTGAGCATAAGGATCTATAGGGATAGATCCAAAAAGTTATTGGGACTGTCCCAAACCAGGTACATCAACACCATCCTAAAGAGGTTTAGTATGGAAGACTCCAAGCGGGGTGCCTTACCCGCTTTCCATGGAGTCACTCTCTCCAAGGATTCTTGTCCAAAGACCGATGAAGAGAGAGCTCGCATGAGCATTATACCTTATGCTTCGGCAGTAGGATCTATAATGTATGCGATGTTATGTACACGCCCAGATGTAGCTTATGCACTTAGTGTTGTGAGCAGGTATCAATTCAACCCAGGGGAGAACCACTGGACAGCTGTGAAGAACATTCTTAAGTACTTACGAAGGACTAAAGAATTGTTCTTGGTGTATGGTAATACAGACCTCCAAATTGAGGCCTTTACCGATTCGAGCTTCCAGAGCGATAAGGATGACAGCAAATCTATCTCAGGGTTTGTATTTACCCTCAATGGAGGGGCGGTAAGTTGGAAGAGTTCCAAACAAGATACCGTTGCAGACTCTACGATGGAAGCTGAGTACATTGCTGCAAATGATGCCGCCAAGGAAGCCGTCTGGATGAAGAAGTTCGTCTCGGAGCTAGGAGTAGTTCCAACCATTATTGATCCAATACCTTTGTATTGTGACAATAATGGGGCTATGGCGTTAGCCAAGGAGCCCAGATCCCATCAGCGGTCCAGACATATCCTGAGGCACTTTCATTTGATCCGGGAGATTGTAGATCGCCGCGAGATCGAGATTAAGAGAGTAGACACAAAGAACAACGCCGCGGATCCACTCACCAAGGCCCTCCCTCAGCTACAGCATGAGCGACTTTTTGAGATGTTGGGTATAAGATACGCCAATAACTGGCCTTAGTGCAAGTGGGAGATTGTTGGATATATGTATGCCCTAGAGGCCATTATGTGATAGTGGATGTATCTATACATGTATATATATTCAGTTTGCATTCTTGCTCGACATGATAGTATGCTATCTGGTACTTCTTTATCTGACATGTTTATTTCATCATGCTTCTATTCATTCACACATGTTGATAAAGCCCTGAGGATATTGGCTTGACTACTCTGATTATGATGGAGATCATACTAGTGGGACATCTGTAGTCTATAAGCATATCCTGGAACGTCCCTAGTCGTAGGTATATCGAGACGGGGCATTGATATACCAGAGTAGACTAGCGTATATGATACTAGACCCATACGATGGGCGATGAATATTCCCACATTCATCGATGTTTGACATCAAGATCATATACGGGTGCTCAGTGGTGACTGGGTACACTGGACGGACTCACCGAGAACTCCTATATGGAATTATATCTATCGTCGGATAGCAGTTCTCAGGTGACACTGGTACAGGTTAGTCTGTAGACCCGAGATCGTCATGGAGTCTTGTGTGTTCTCCCACTGCACTTTGATTGCCACCCTACCACGGCTCTACTGAGTCGTGCAAACAGGTGGCCGTTGGGTACAGTCCCGAGACACACGAAGACGGTGAGCGATAGGAGGGGTTTCGTCTCTCCCGGTATTGGGAGTTGATGCTGTGCAGTGCCCGACTGGTTATAACAGCAAGTCCCTGGCCAGGGCTGCTGAGATTTGCTGATAAGTGTTATCAGTAGTTTCTCGATATGTTATAGACCATTCACCGACACGGCTTATTGAGTTATTGGGGTCGACGTGACCATCCCTAGGCTCGATATGCAGCATATCTGACGAAGAGACCGGACTGTATGGTAGTGTTGCCGGATGGCTCGACGGGAGTTGTAGCAGGTTCGCTTGTTGTCTTCTGATCGCTCAATACCCGGGTGGCCGTTACGTTTAGCTGACCGCTTGCGGCTTGAGGGTACTTGATATGATCATTACCCTCTGCCGGCGTATTGACGAGTCTTAGAGTCCCACAAAGGAGTTACCCAGTCCAGGCGAAACGTTGTGGTGTGCATATGCGATATGCGCGTGCACCCGATTGAAATGTGCGTATATGATACCGAACATTGATCGGGTGAACTGCTTTTGGTGGGGTCATATGAGATATGACCGGATTGATAAATCAAGTGTTGATTTATCATTTAACCATTAGTTTTCTCACTTAAAACCTTTTCTTAGATGATAGATGTGTGCATGCATGTGTGCTTTTCTTTCTTTCTTTCATGCTAGTTTTATGCACATGAAGATGTGCATACATGCACACATACATACACTCATCCATCATGGTTGATTGCATATGGAAATGGTGGCAATATAAGAATCACACCATAGATTAAATAATAGATTATTATTTAATTTTGGTTTAAAGTAAAATGAAAAAGGAAAGGATAAACATTCATGCTTCTACATTCTTCTTCTAACCTAACCTATCTCAACTACCACTAACCAAGGGTTATCCTTCTCTTTATCATCCAAAACCCAAGTTAAATTAACTATCTATGATTTAATCATGGTTGAAGTTAAGAAGGAAATAAATATATATAGTGATAGATATTTTCTTTTTCTTCTTAACACAAGAGTTATCTTTACCTCTTATCAAAAATTGCCACCATCTTCTTCCTCTTGCTCTTTTGCTCTCTAGTTCTTTCTAGTGATCAAATACCACTCAATGATAGGTTTTTGAAGTGAGAAACCTAACCACAACATCATTCTACACAAGCTTAGCCGCTTTGTTTGGAGTGTTCTCTTCGGTTTGTCGAAGTTGCGAGCTTGGACGGATATCTCCGAGGTGGATCGTCGTGGACACAAGGGGACATCAAAAGGACCTTCGTTCAACACCTTAGAGACCAAGGAGTCTAGCAAAGGGGAACTACAAAGGTTGTAGCCTTCAAACCCTAATCTTTTCTAGCTTAACGTTTAATAACCCTAATATTCTAGGATCGATCCATGTGCATGTTAGTTTAGCACCATAAAAATTAAAACTTTGGGTCATGTGATGCTTCAAAACTCTTCATAGGGTGCTATACTAACCTTACAGTTTCAAATATCCATCCTTATGCAACTTAGCTAGTCGTGTCGCATTGATGTGACCTAGTCTACAATGCCACAAGAAGGATTCGTTCAGTTCTGAACTCTTCCTCTTGTGTGTGTTTGTTTTGCTCAGAACTGTTGATTGATTTAGAACATAAATTCCATTGCACAACGTGCCTGATCCAACCAACTTTTGGTTAAGGAAAATTTTCATAACATTATCCTGTAATGCAAAATTATATCCCTCTTTACTCAACAAAGAAACCGATATAATGTTGCATATCAGGTTCGGCATGTAATAGCATTCGTTCAGAATCAATTTATTACCAGTTGGCAATACAAGGTGATATTCCCCGACGGTTTTAGCTGCAACAATTGCACCATTTCCAACCCTTATGTCTTTATCACCTTCTCCAAGTTCTCTACCTTTCTTAAGCCCATGTAACTGATTACATATATGGGATCCTGACCCGGTATCTAATACCCAGGACGTAGGGCAAATGGAGAAACAGTTCTCTGTAACGAACACACCCGAAGAAAATGCATCATCATGTACTTTCTTCATTCGGGTGGCATGGGAATCCTGGTATTCCCCTATGTCCTGTTCAATCCTATAACATGCGGGTTCGGTCAATACATCCATATTATTATCTTGATTAAGGCATGACATGGTCGCTACCTGAAGAGAGAGAGAAGAAAACACTTTAGCGTATGCTCTTGCAAGATCAGATTGGTTATTATCTTATCTAATCAGGATGGCTCCCACTGTTTTTATCAAATCTTCCTTCAAGCCCTATAAGGAAAGACTAGCCGGGATTAATTACACCCTACAACTTCGCCGATCTTTCAGCCAGGCCAGTGTCGGTACTTTGAGGGAGGTTCCCCATGCTTTCGCACGAACCTAATTAAAGTAAACCTCGTTTTCCCATAGGCGTAACCCCGTTGACACCTTTCTAAACACCTACTTGATCGGCTAATTGTCCTGTGTAAAACTCTCCCGGGAGTAACAATTACTCGCAGTGGATATCGGGATCCAACTATCTCATAGAAAGTATGCAATCTCATTGCAAATTTCAACACTTGAAATTCTCGATAATATTTTGCCCCTAACGTGCAATGACCTTGACGAAAGCCAACAAACCATAGCCCGTTAGTCAAGTTCAACCCGTACATTTCTTGACTGAATTAAACCCACCCGCACGACCACTGACGAAAGCCAACAAAGCCGTACGACTACCCTAATCCAGTCGCATCATATGCAGCAGATAAGCAGCATATAGCTACCGCACACTACACTTTAACGAAAGCCAACAAATGTAGCACGAATACTATATACAACTTATCTGAAAGGACGGAGGGCTACGACAGGTTTTTCTGAAAACCTATTGCGTAATGAACTTGATATCGTTGTAGAATCGTGTGAATTTTGAAATGGAGTGATTTTGAGGCTTTCATTAGTTTTGCTAAAGAGGTCACTCCTGGTGAAGGGATCTCGGCTCTTTCCTTATGGAATAAGGTGCAGGATATATCATATATACCGCTATGCAAAGCAAAACTCTAAAAGCTGTCAAAAGTCAAACCGAGTGTTGTAGCATCTTCCAGTTTTGCTAAAGAGGTCACTCCCGGTGAAGGGATCTCGGCTGTTTCCCCATCGAATAAGGTGCAGGGTATATAATATATACCGCTATGCAAAGCAAAACTGTAGCTACCCTTTTTATTTGAAAATTTGATTCTACAACATCTTTTAGGTTTCTTATCTTTCATTAATCACATTAATGAAGTCCCATCATTTAAGTCACCTAAACATCACAGATAAATACGACGTACACTTATGTCATCCGCATTCGCCTCGATGTCCCCTCGTGCACTGTTAGGTTAGGTAACTAACGGCAGAGCAGGGCAGGGCTAGCGCGGGTGTAAAACATAAGTAACGCCTATATAAGATATCATATATACTATATAAAGTATTTATCACAGAACATATCTAATGATCACATCACAGATATCGCAGCAGAAACATAGATATAATGTGGGATATACTAGGACGTCCGTATTTAGTATTTAGCCAACAATAGAAAATACGGATTCCACAGTCGCAATGAATAGCCAAGCCCACACCCTGGACCCCTACGACAGCGGCAAGCGACCCTACCAATTCTGGAGTTTAGGAGACCCGGTCTCGACTCCTCGAGATGGCCTCCCACTGAACCCCAGAACCCGGTCACCTGTGCTCCCCTCCTTGGGTCCATCCTAATGCGGAAAAGTAAATAATAAACAACACTGGTGGCATCAACCTCAACCCGGAAGTGCCCCAAATAAAAGAATATTACATTACATTTGAATTTACATGAATGAAAAATAAAACTCTCATTTCACATAAAACCCCCCAGCTATTCAATCGTGACAATCCTGCACACCATATCTCAGCAACACATAATATCATATATCATCAACATAAGTAAGTATGCGTACCCCAATTGTCGTTGATGTATAGCAACGAAACCGGCAATATCTACATACTACACTTACGGTCACAGAAAAAAAAGTGTAAAACTACAATATTTGGAATCCACATTCTCTTTAGACGTCGTAAATGCAAAATATCACATATTTCGTATTTCATGCCTAACTATATGAATTCCACATATTGTATCACATTCCAGAAAAATAGACAGTATTAAAGTTTTCGAACGAATGACCAAATACCCAAAATTCCATAAAGCTCAACACTTGAGCGGAGTTCAAAAACCCAGAGTGTGACACAGTAGTAGCGGTCCAGCCGTAGAAGGGTCAAGACAACGCCTCACATGTGGCACGCCGTACTGCCCCAAACCCTAAGGTTCAAAAGGCAGTTCAAGACGGTCACATAATCGAGTTAAGGTTTGTTGTCTTCTAGAGGGTCCACCACAAAACTTGCACGTATTTCCGAAAGATTAAAACCCCGTGAAAAAGTGAGTAAATGATACACGTTCGAACAATTCAATACTTTCTAAATTACCCGGAAAGATACACGAAATCAAAATTCCGATCGAATTGAAGAGTCCAAAACCATCCCCAGAATATTCAGCACTAAATCCAGGTTAAAAATACCTAAAAATTTATACAAGCAGTTATAAGCATTACTGTATAAAAATAACAAAATATAGCCTCTGTACGGCCGCGGAGCCGCGGCCCAAGCAAGCTTTGGCCGCGGTTCCACGGTGGAAGTAACTGTTCATGGGCTCATTTTTTACAGTTGTGCTTATATTTACCTGCTGAATTTTTTAAGGATTTTTAATTCTGAAAAATGACAGATTTTAAAAATTGTCCAGAGATTGCTAAAAATCCGTATTTTCCGGTTCGATCGGAGTTTTAACTTCGTTAAAGTGTCGCCTAATGTTCTAGGTCTGCTCTGAAACCAATGTTGGGTTTACCTAGCACCTCATGAAGGGTTTGGAAGCATCACATGTCCCAAAGATAAAATTTTTAGGTTGCTAAGTAAGCATACAAAGAATCATTCCTAGAAAAATTAGGGTTTCAAAAACAATACTTCATCACAAGTAGATTAAGCTAGGGTTTTGAGAGTACAACCTTTGTAGCTCCCTACGCTAGACTCCTCGGCTACTTGGGGTTTGGAAAAAGTCCGCTTGAAATCCTCTAGGTCCACGATGATCCACCCGGAGTCCGCTTTGTCCAAGCTTGCAACTTCACTTTATCAAGAGAATGAAATGAAGCTAACACTCTAAACAAGTGGGCAAGACTTGTGTAGAATGGTGTTGTGGTGGCTTTTCTCACTTCAAAATTCTAACTTGATGAGTAATTTGCTCACTAGAGAAACCTAGAGAGCAAAAGATGAAGGAGGAAGAAGATGGTGGCCTTTTTTAGAACAAGAGAAAAGATATCTTCTCTTGAGAAAATAGAAAATATATGTATATATATTTTCACCTCTCATCTCAAACCATGGTTAAACAATAAAGATATTATTGAATTTGAGTTAAAACACAAAAGGAAAGTTAATCCATGGTTAATTGGTGGGTGAGCATGGTTAGGTCAAAGTAGAGTGTAGAAACAAACCATGAATTATCCTTTCCTTTTTCATTTTGTTTTAAAACAAATGCTATAATAAATCATATATATATAACCATGGTGTGAGTCTTATATTGCCACTATTTTCTATGTATATACAACCATGAAGGATGATGTATGAATGTATGTGTGCATGCACATCCATATGTGCATGAAACAAGAAAGAATGCATACATGCATGCATACATCCCAAAAATACAAGAAAGGATTTCTAGTGAGAATCTAATGGTTAAATGATAAATCAACACTTGATTTATCAATCCGGCCATATCATATACGACCCAACCAAAAGCAAGACGCCCGATTAATATACGGTATCTCATACGCGCATTTTAACCGGGTCCATGCGCATATCGCATACGCGCACCACAACGTTTCGCCTGGACTAGGTAACTCCTTTGTGGGACTCTAAGACTCGTCAATACGCCGGCAGTGGGTGATGATCATATCAAGCACCCCCAAGCCGCAAGCGGTCAGCTAAACGTAACGGCCACCCGAGTATTGAGCGATCAGAAGAAAACAAGCGAAACTGCTACAACTCCCGTCGAGCCAACCGGCACCACTACATGTGCAGTCCGATCTCCTCGTCTGATATGTCGCATATCAAGTCTAGGGGTGGTATACGTCAGACCCCAATAACCGATAAGTCGTGCCGATGTGAGGCTCATAACGGGTCGAGAAACTACCGGTAACACTTACCAGTAAATCTCTAATCAGCCCTGGCCAGGGACTTCCCTGTTACGGCCAATCGAGCACAGCACAACATCAACCCCCAATACCGGGAGAGACGAAACCCCTCCTATCGCTCATTGCCTCCATGCGACTCGGGACTGTACCCAAAAACCACCGTTTTGCATGCCCTCATGGACGTGGTAAGGTGGAAATCAAAGCACAATGGGAATCACATAAGATACTATGACGATCTCGGGTCTACAGACTAACCTGCACAAGTGTCACCTGAGAACTGCCATCTGACATGAGGTATAATACCATCTGGGAGTTCTCAGCGAGTCCGTCCAGTGTACCCAGTCTCTACTGAGCACCCGTATACCATCTATGATGTCAAACACCAATGGATATGGGATCATCCATCGCCCATCTCATGGGTCGAGAAGCGTATACGCTAGTCTACACTGGTATATCGATGCCCCGTCTCGATACACCTACGACTAGGGACCTTGAAGGATGTACTTATGGACTACCATGTCCCCACTAGTATGATCCGCATCATAGTCCAGGTAGTCAAGTACACATCCTAAGGGCTTTACCAACATGTAACTATAAGACAGTATAAAGAGACAAGTATACATGTTAAGATAAAGAGCAACCAGATAGCATACTATCATATCGAGCAAGAAAGTCATCTCTATATATGTCCAAGCATCCAATATAATATACATCATCTGTACAATACTGGCCTCTAGGGCATACATACCACTAACAAGATCTCTAATCTCGACGGGGAGTAGCAACAGGTCGTCAGCATCTCGCATGAACCTCTGGCTCCACTCGCCTTTATCATCGTCCGCTTCGACATCACGTCTTGCTATCTGCGTACTGCTACTATTCTCGGCCATGGTCAATCCGAAGTCTCTCGCATGGACTCGAAATCGCGTACTCTGTATCTTCATCACTCTGTAGAAGATATCTGGCTGAACGCGTCCTCAGAAACTCGTCCCAACCATCGGAGGAATACTCTATACCCGTCCGCTCTCGATCAACTCACAACGCATCTGGGTGAGGTCCTCTATCCGAAGCTGGTCAGCTTGCTGATCTCTTATCACATGATATCTGGACGACGTCAAACTTTTCGATCGAGTCATCAAGGCCCCAAAATTTTCCGAAGGCTCAACACCTAAGCGCGGTCTAAAAATATATGGTACATACCACAGCACCTCTGGACCAGCCATAGAAGGGAAAAACCAAGCCTCACTGATAGCACCGCTAAATTGCCACAAATCCTAAGGTTTAAGGCGGTTCCATGGTCATCATATCGACTTAGAGTTTCATTCTTCTAGAGGGTCCATAGAATTACCTGCATGTTCCTCCGAACACTTTAAACTTGGGAAAATGGGTTTCTGACACTTGCTCGAACTTTTTAACTTCGCCTAACCGACATGCGAATACCCTCCGTCCGCACGCTTAACAATGCCTCAATTCTCCAGGAAAGGCGATACATCAGCGGTCATCTCTGGATCGGTCTGCTCTAGATCTTAGTAAGACTTTCCACACTGGAAATCTTCAGCTCAACTGGGCCTGCGTCGGCGCATCAATCTGACGAATCACCTTCGGCTCTCAACTCGGGGTAGGCTAGCTATTATCTGTCGCATTTCTGCCTAGAAACTCCGGCGATCTCATCTCGTAAGTTCAGGAAGTGACATTCCATCAATCTCATCAACAGCTGCGTCATCTGTGTGCACGGTAGGCGGCATCAATATCTCTGAGGTACGCTGTACATCAACAGTCCTCTCGCAACTCGCAGCTTTATCGATGGCCCGATCATCTGGTGCAAAACCAACACTCGCCTCAATAGGAGGTCATAACGCAACACTACATCGAGACGTTCCTACGTCACCAGAAAACACAATGGTCGGCCCTCGTACCAGACGAGCTCGCCCTGACCGCAACACTAGCAGCAGCTCAATCTGTGCTCAACCCTGGTGATAGGAACCTCAATCGAGTATCGAAGAAAGAAGATCAACGGCAAGAAAGGAAACGACAGATCCAAAATGGATACATGATCATAAGAAGGAACAGCAATCAATGAGAGTATGATCACGGAAACGAAAAGAATCAAGGATCTTAAACGGATGTATAATCGAGGATACGAAGAGAATCACAGATCTCAAAATATGTGCATCCTAAGGTTTCTTAAGGGGAGTATCGTATCGTAAATATGCCGCGGAACATACGTACGGTACGTCACTCTACTCAAGCTACCTACTCCATCAATCAGGGTCAGCCTATGAAACGAAAGTTCGGGTCTAATAACCCCCCCCCCCCCGTTCAAGTCTAAGTTCCTTAAGGTCAAGCCTAGGTTCCGAAATACATACCCGCCCTAGACTCCGCATAGTAAAACATAGAATCGAACAAAGGTTAAACCTAACGCTCTGATACCAACTTTCTCACGACCCGAAATATTAGCTCGTGACCAGCACTTGAATTACGCAACGTCTAAAGGCGTAACGGAATTCAAGTAAGCTGAAACCCAGAAATCTAAACCTTTTAAGAAAAATAAAGGAGGTGGGGTTTTGAAATAAAGGTATAATGAAATCAAGTTTTCTTAATGCATAGAAAAGGAACATGAATGATGCAAGTGAAATTTACTAATTTGAAAACGTGTTTCGTCTTTTAAAAATTTTGGCAGCACCTCCTGTGTATATTTTGATCCAAAACCACAAATACATAATAATGATAAAGGCATCCCCAAGCGGGAGCTAGCTCTTCGCCAAACGGCGGATCACAACCACGCAATACAGTAAAAATAAGTATACGACGCCCAACGACGAAGTTCACCACAAGAGATAAAGGAAAGCAAGACATAAATACCACAAGTAGCGAAAAACCCCTCGCTCTAAGTCTCGCAACCACAATCCCACTAAGTCTCATTACTTATACAATTTACTAAATTTGATTGATGGAGTTAACTAGATACAATAATGAAATATAGATACAAGAGTGGGTACGATACAATTGTCCCACCTACAAGTGCAAAACACCCGGATGCAACTGTGTGCCAGCGAAGCCGCTACTGATCCAAGCGGGAAACCTGCAAGAACTGTGGCACAACGGGGGTGAGTTGCCCACTCGTGAATAGAAATATATCAAAAAGTAGAAATCGAATAAATAACGACTCCTAGGTCAACTAAATCATAAAGGTAATACTATGATATCTAGGGTGACCGGGTCGGTATGTGTGCCAACAAGGTAGTTAATGCCTATAAGCATGTGGATAACACCCAACTGTATAATCAAGGTATGCATGCATGTGGATCTTGTCCATCCATAAAATCAATGTATGTATGCATGTGGATCTCGTCCACCCATATAATCAATGTTTGCATGCACGTAAATATCATAAAAAAGTTTGCATGAAAGTATGAGAATGTAAATCAACGGTATCCCTCATGACACATCAAAATCATGGAACCTGAGAGCCTAGCATCGACACTCAAAACATCATGAAAACCGTGCCCAGCATCAGCACGTAAATCCTCATATATCGGGCTCCGTCAGTCCGGATCGGCCCACGGGCTCCGTCAGTCCGGATCGGCCTAAATCATCTCTCGACTCCGGTCGGTATCCTCCAGATATCCACTGAGCCCAAATACTATCACCGGTAGGTAGTAGTCCCTCTGTCAGGCTCACCGTCTGTATAGACAGTATCCCTTTCTTGCCCCGGGGCACCATACCGGGTCCACCATGTACCCGCAATCGGCCTCATCCGCCTCCTCGAATCGGGTTTCACATGTCACACGTCTCAGAACCGAGAAAACGCATGGTGGACGCACTGAAATATCATATCAAGAGAAACCGGGTTTTTAAAATAACACATAATCTCTTTTAAAATGTCCACGGTTCTCAAATCCAGAAATCTCATGAAAACAACATATCTCAATGCGTAAAATCATATAGCATGACGTATGCGACATATAATAGATATGTAAGCATATTTGTATATCATGCAATATGGAACAGTGATATGACATATTAAGGGAAAACCGCTGTTTTAAATGATTCCCGTTTTAAAAATATAGCATGTGGTTCCCAATTTCCCAATAAAACCAGTTATCTATGTAGACACAATATGTATATGCGCAAGTATGGATGTATCAATGTATATGTGCACCAATATGAATATACAATGTGTTTGTGCGCAAATATGGATGTATCAATGTATATGTGAACCAATAGGAATATACAATGTGTATGTGCGCAAATATAGAGGTATCAATGTATATGTGCACCAATATGAATATACTAATGTGTAGGTGCGCAAGCAGGTTATGCGAAGAGTCATATCATGATGCAGTAATCCTACTGTGTAGTGACATGGCAATTATCGATGATGAAGTGTGTGAGCCTACAATCTTTGTACGTGTAACATACGCATCATCGATAATGGTGCAGGTGTACTATCACAGGTATAAGCAAGGCAATGAGAATAATATGAATGCAGCATAAGGTAATCATATGCAAATACTGACGGGTATACGATCTAACATGATCGAGTCGGTAAATCTATCAATCGGCATCCAGCCTAACAACATCGCGTACGGTATAATACATCGTACGGCAGCCTCTAGTCCAGGGTATGGATCAAACATCAAGTCAAACTCATCACGCACAGAAAATCATCGTACGGCGATATTAAGCTAATAGGGATCCTATTATCCTATAAGACAAATGAGGGTACGGCCTAATATCACGTACGACCTATCATCCATGATTCAGAATATTCTATATATATATATATATATGTATGTATATATATATATGTATGTATGTATATATATATATGTATGTATGTACCTATGTCCCGGGTCACATCCGCAATAATCTCATATCCGAGGACCGGCAGGGTATAAATCATCTCGATCGACTCGCATCAGTATACCAACATATCATCATATTCGTCTTATATTCCTTCATCGTATTTACATCTCACATCAAGTCGAGTTTACATAAGCATTCTATCTCTACTATAAGTATAAGTATATAATCTAACCTACACACCCGAACCATACAAGCGGATTTTAAAACAAAGCGAATCGTAGTTTTGAAAATAGGAGTTACGGTGTTTTTAAGGAAAAGATATCATTTGAAAATCCGTAACGTCCCTCAAGGTATCTATGTAAAAGATGCATACGATTCTTTAGTTTAGAAATAGGCATGGTCCGGATGACACATCTACGTCGGCTATCTAGTCCTATAGTACCCTAAACGGCAATGTCGTCACATGTCATCCTCAAATTCTGTCATCCTATAATAGTCGTTACATATCACTTCTAACTATCCTCTAGTTTCTAATATGGTTTCATAGCTATCTTCATTCTAACCCTAGTTTCCTAATCTAGGTTTCCTTAACCATATTCTATGAATCAGTTTTCCATCAAAACTTTGCGGGGGTGCTATACGCCAACCACCCGACTTCCTCCGTAGATATAGATCTACTCACCGTGGTCTTCGCTTGCCGAAGTCGTTGACGCCACGCTACGTCGCCTCGGTATCCATGTGAAGGTACCTACAATAACAACACATATCGCAACGCTATTAAAATCAAGTTCTAAATTCCAAAACGGCACGCGCCTTGCTCGTAGGTTAGAACCTATAGCATACGCGTACAAAATCAACCAAACAACCCTTGTCGTCGATGTACAAACATGCGACAACCAAAATGAATCCAAATATCAAAACTCATCATTCAAAATACGGAAAACCATAGCCAAAATCACCCTAAAATGGTCCCTGAATCTGACTCAGGTCAAATAAAGCTAAGCAAACAAGTCTAGGGTTATGTATATAGTGTATATGAGCTATGGGGGTAACCTGGGCACCTATCTTCTCAGAGGGGCCGACCACACTAAGACAAATTCCGGCCAGGCCGGTTTTCCAGGTGAGTTGGGGTCTCGTACTTCTACAGTGGGTGCTTAGTGGTCCTATTGGGTCCCTAGAGTTGTTTGTTTGCCTCAGAATTTCCCCGGTTCATCCCAGATTTCCCTGCACACTCTAATTTTCTCACAAACCGACATGGATAGTTCTATTTTGGGGTTTCAGGTTTTGTATTTGTGTTGGGTCTGGGTTTCTAGCACCAAGGGGCTTAAGGTCACCACTAAGGCTTATAAGCACAACCGCAACTCAAAAATCCCTTCAAACCCTAACTAGGAATTCCCAAAGTTCACTAAACCGATACGAAACAAATCCTAAGTTCGTCCATCGATTTCCATTCTATGGCTCGTGTCAGGAATCGTGTCACCATGATCAAGTAAACACTCCTAACTGTTCCCAGATTTCACCTCTCTTCACAACAGAAAAATCTAGTAAGACCAAGCACCCCTAAAAAGCTTCAGGCAACTACCCTAAGAAATCCAATCCCTAACTCCCCTACACACCCGAGGTCGCCGGAATTTCCCCAATAGCCACCGGCCAAAACCGCCCAGATAGGTCCCGTTCTTCAGGTGGTCACTTAGGGTTACGAGTACAACATCACCACACTGTTTGTTTTCACCAACAAGTCTCGGGGTCACAGCAGGTTGTCGATGTCACAAAACGACACTAAAATACGACATCGTACAAAACTAAACTAAAAGAAAGAAGTTATACCTCATGGGTGGAACTCAAGAGAAACCCTAGCTTCGCAAGGTCAGCACAATTCAATTTTTCTTGGTCCAATGCGTGGAGAGTGAAGAAGTGGTCATTTTTTGTTAAAGGTTTATAGAGTTTTGGGGAGTATTTTGAGATGGGTTTTGGGGTAGAAGGTGGAGGGAGGTGAGAAAGAAGAAGGAGGAGAAAATGGTGGAAGAACTAAAATGAGGCAGCCCTCTTCCCTCTCTCTCTCAATTATTCTCTCTTTTCTCTCTCACTACAAGCATGCTCACTCCCATCATGATGTCCCCTTTCTCTCTCTTCAAGTCATCATTTCCCTTTTCCTTTTATTTTCTTTTTTAAAGTCAACCACCATGCATGATAAATGAAGAAAAGACCATGATAAAATGTAAGAAGTGTTAAAATAACATGGTGCATGACATGTGCACAAAACACGCTTAATGCGCGATTAGTGATATTTAATCGTGATTAGCGTAAAAATGGAATATAATAAATCATAAAAATTCATAATTTGCTTAAATCACAAAAAAACACCATATTCTAGTAATTTCCAAAATTTTTAAAATTTCCCCCAATTTATCGGTATTTAATTATACCGCCCTATTAAAATATTCATATTTTATTATTTAATTATAAAAATTCCCAAAATAATATTTTATTTTTCTGAAATGTTACACTTCACTCCAAGTAGTGGTCTTCCGGACTCTAGCATGGCTTGACAAGAAGAAAAGAACGAACTTGCTTGAAGTCTTCGAGGCCGAAGATGATCTACGTCGAGGAGACACTAACCCAAGCTACTACTTCACTAATGAGAGATTAGTGAAGGTAACACACTATACTAAACTGCTAATCTAGTTTCTCACTAATATTTCTCACTTGCACAAAAGTTAGAGAGCTCTTGAGCTTGAGGAAGAAGATGAAAAGAGATAATGTTGTGAGAGTGAATGGAAACCATGGGTGAGAAAATATCTAATATTACTCATGTAGAGACTTAACCATGGGTTTAGATAATGGTTGGGTTAACAAATATCTAGTGTAAGACAAAACTAGTGGACTAAGTCAATGGATCTCAAAGCTTCATGAAACTTCATGCCATGTGACAGGTTTCCAAATAATAATTGAATTACCATAAATAAATAAACCCTACACATTCTTTATCATGGTGTAAGTCTCATACACCCATGTTGCATGTATCATCAACCATGACACATAATAAAACACAATTAATATATATCACATATATATTAAGTGTGCACGTGTGAGAAAAATAAATGCTTAAGTGAGCTAATATTAGTTAATGTAAACTAGTATATCAAATATACAATTATACACTAAATTATCAAATCAACACTTGATTTAGTAATCCGGCCATATCACATACAACCTACTAATATTATATGTACAAACTTATCGAATCAACACTTGATTCGATAACCCGGTTATATCACATATAACCGACCGATATAAATATCGCGAGAATATAATACGGTATCACATACTCGTATTAATCTCGGTCCCGCGCATATCACATATGTGCTCCTACTTCATTTTGCCTGAGCCAGTAAAACCTCTATGTAGGACTCTAAAGACTCGTCAATACGCCGGCAGTAGGTGATGATCATATCAAGCACCCACAAGCCGTCAGTGGTACTGGCTAGACGTAACGACTACCCGGGTATTGAGCGATCAGAAAATCAACAAGCAAGCACGTTCTAACTCCTGTAAAGCCTGTCTGTAACACTACCGCACAGTCCGGCCTCTTCGTCTAATATGTCACATATCAAGTCTAGGGGTGGTAAACGTCAGAACCCAATAACTCGATAAGTCATGCCGATACGAGGCTCATAACGGGTCGAGAAACTACTGATAACACTTACCAGGAAAACTCTAAATCAGACCCGGCCAGGGACTTCCAGTTATAGCCAATCGAGCACAGCACGTCATTTACCCCCAATAACGGGAGAGACGAAATCCTCTCCTATCGCTCATTGCCTCCATGTGACTCGGGACTGCACCCAAAAACCACCGTTTTGTACTTCCTCTTGAACGTGGTAAGGTGGAAATCAAAGCACAGTGGGAATCATACAAGACTCTATGACGATCTCAGCTCTACAGACTAACATGTACCAGTGTCACCACATAACTACTATCTGACGTCAGGTATAATACCATCTAGGAGTTCTCGGCGAGTCCGTCCAGTGTACCCAGTCTCCACTGAGCACCCGTATACCATCTCTGATGTCAAACATCAATGGATATGGGATCATCCATCGCCCATTACATGGGTCGAGAAGCATATACGCTAGTCTACACTGGTATATCGATGCCCTATCTCGGTACACCCACGACTAGGAACATTAAAGGATGAACTTATGGACTACTATGGCCCCACTAGTATGATCTGCATCATAATCCTGGTACTCAAGTACACATCCTAAGGGCTTTACCAACATGTAACCATAAGACGGTGTCAAGAGACAAGTATACATGTTAAGATAAAGAGCAACCAGATAGCATACTATCATGTCGAGCAAGAAAGTCCTCTCTATATATGTCCAAGCATCCACTATAATATACATCATATGTACAATAATGGCCTCTAGGACATACATACAACTAACAGGGGTAAGTACACCGGACGGACTCGCCGAGAACTTCCAGATGGTACTATACCTATCGTCAGGTGGAAGTTCTCAGGTGACATGAGTACAGGTTTGTCTTTAGACCTGAGATCCGCATTTGTCTCTTGTGAGTTCCCACTGTGCTTTGATCACTACCCTACCACGGCTCCACTGAGTCGTGCAAATAGGTTTTGGTTGGGTACAGTCCCGAGCCACATGAAGGCAGTGAGTGATTGTCGGGGATTCGTCTCTCCGGGTATAGGGAGTCGATATCGCACTGTGTTCAATTGGTCACGACCATAAGACCTTGGCCAAGGCAGTTGCGATTTACTGACAGGCTAATCAGTAGGTTTCCGGATTGGTCTTGAGCCACATCAGCACGACTTATCGGGTTATTAGGGTCTGACATTTACTACCCCAAGACCCGGTATGCGACACTCTCATACGAAGAGACCGAACTGTACGGAGATTTTTACAGATAGGATCAGTAAGGATCCGGATGAGTTTGCTCGTCGGCCGTCCTTTTCGACAGGTACCCGAGTAGCCGTTACGTACAGCTAGTGCCGTAGACGTGCTTGTGGTTTAGGGTTCCTATGAACAACTGCAAGGTTTCGGGAGGCATCGTCCATGCCATTTTAAAAAATTTGCCGTTCTAAAGAACCCTAAACTAGAATCGATAACTAGAGAATCATACGAAACATAAAGTAAACTACTTTACTTCTAAGTGATAACGGAAATAAAACCTTTGTAGACCGGTCCTTCACTTCAATAGCTCCTTGTAGTGGTCCCTTCGCTGCGATCACGGAACTCCTGGACTCTAGCATGGCTTCTCAAAGTGAAATGGACGATCTTGCTTGAAGTCTTCGAGGCCGAAGATGATCTACGTCGAGGAGACACTAACGCAAGCTACTACTTCACTAATGAGAGATTAGTGAAGCAAACACCCTATACTAAAGTTCTAATCTAGTAGAGGATGATGAAGTAGAAAGTGGGCTCACTTTAGTTTTATTTTTCTCACAATATTCTCTCTTTAGAAAACCCTAGCAAGCTTTTTGCTCAAGGAAGAAGAAGATGAGCAAAAGAAATGATAATAAACTAATGAGATGAGAGAATGAACCATAGGTGAGTTTGTATCATATACTAACTCATGTAGAGACATAACCATGGCTAAATTATAATGGTTAGCTTAATAAATATCTTAAGTAAAACAAACTTAGTGGACTAAGTCAATGCATCTACAAGCTTCATGAAGTTTCATGCATGTGAGCTATTATCCACTAATTTGGAATTACTTTAAATACTAAAACCCAATATTATAATTAGTATGGTGTAAGTCTCATACACCCATGTAGTGTGTATCAACAACCATGAAACAAAATAAAACACAATTAATATATATCACATATATATTAAGTGTGCACATATGAGAATAATAAATGCTTAAGTGAGCTAATATTAGTTAATATAAATTAGTATATCAAATACACAATTATACACGAAATTATCAAATCAACACTTGATTTAATAATCCGGCTATATCATATATAACCGACTAATATTAAATGTACCAACTTATCGAATCAACACTTGATTCAATAACCCGACTATATCACATATAGCCGTCAGATACTAATATCGCGAGAATAGAATACGGTATCACATACTCGCATTATTCTCGGTCCCGCACATATCACATATGTGCTCCTACTTCGTTTTGCCTGAGCTAGTAAAACCACTATATAGGACTCTAAAGACTTGTCAATACGCCGGCAGTAACTGATGATCACATCAAGCACCCACAAGCCGTCAGCGGTACTAGCTGGACGTAACGGCTACCCGGGTATTGAGCGATCAGAACAACAAGCAAGCCCGCTCTAGCTCCTGTAAAGCCTGTCAGTAACACTACCGTACAGTCCAGTCTCCTCGTCTGATATGTCGCATATCCAGTCTAGGGGTGGTAAACGTCAGACCCCAATAACCGATAAGTCATACCGATATGAGGCTCATAACGGGTCGAGAAACGACTGATAACACTTACCAGTAAATCTCTAAATCAGCCCTGGCCAGGGAATTCCCTGTTATGTCCAATCGAGCACAGCGCAACATCAACCCCCAATACCGAGAGAGACAAAACCCCTCCTATCGCTCATTGCCTCCATGTTGAAGGTGTTTCTGTAGCACCACTACTAGGGTTTGGTAGCATCACACATGCCGTATTAAAATTTTATAGGGTGCTAAAGAAACTAACTTAGGGATCACACTAGAAAAGCTAGGGTAACAAAACTTTAACACAAACACAAGTGGTAAAAAGCTAGGGTTTGAGAATACAATCTCTGTAGCCCCCAAAGCTAGACTCCTTGAACACTTGAGAGTTGAAAGAAGCTCGCTTGATATCCTCTAGGTCCACGAAGATCCACCCGGAGTCCTCTTTGTCCAAGCTAGATGTTTCACCAGATCAAGAGAAGAAGTTGAAGCCAACACTCTAAACTAATGGGCAAGAGTAGTGTAGAATGGTGATGTGGTTTGTTTTCTCACTTCAAAACCCTAACTTGATCACTCTTTTGCTCACGATTGAAAGCTAGAGAGCAAGAGAGAGGAGGAAGAAGATGATGGCAAATGAGAGCTCAAGAGATAATGATCAAGATAATAAAAATGAGAAAGAAAAACATATATATATATATATATATATATATATATATATATATATATATATATATATATATATATATATTCCTTCTCATCTTTAACCATAGGTTAATAAATATCTAGATATTTATTTTGGAGCACAAAACAAGCATAGAATGTTAACTCGTAGTTAGTGGAAAGGTTAATGAAGAGAAGAAAAATCAACCATGAATTATTCTATTTGTTTCCACTCAAAAATAAATATGTATATATTTACTAACATGTAAGTCTTATATTGCCACCATCCATTGTATCAACAACCATGATACAAGAGTGTATGCATGTATGTGTGCATGCATATCCATATGTGCATCAATGAGAATAAATGCATACAAGCATGCATACAACAAAAGACAAGAAGGGTTTAAAGTGAAAAAGCTTATGGTCAATGATAAATCAACACTTGATTTAGCAAACCGGTCATATCACATACGACCCGACCAATAGTAAACCGTCCGATTAATATACGGTATTACATACACGCATTTAATCGGGTCCCCGCGCATATCTCATATGCACACAACATCGTTTCGCCTGGACTAGGTAACTCCATTATGGGACTCTAAGACTCGTCAATACACCGGCAGTGGGTGATGATCATATCAAGCACCCCCAAGCCGCAAGAGGTCAGCTAAACGTAACGGCCACCCGGGTATTGAGCAATCAGAAGAAAACAAGTGAACCTGTCACAACTCCCATCGAGCCAACCGACAACATTACCGTACAGTTCGGTCTCTTCGTCAAATATGTTGCATATCGAGTCTAGGGATGGTAACGTCGACCCCAATAACTCAATAAGTAGTGCCGATGAATGCTCTATAACAGATCGAGAAACTACTGATAACTCTTATCAGTAAATCTCAACAGCCCTGGCCAGGGACTTACTGATATAGCCAATCGAGCACAGCACAGCATCAACTCCCAATACCGGGAGAGACGAAACCCCACCTATCGCTCATCGTCTTCGTGTGTCTCTGGACTGTACCCAAAAGCCACATGTTTGCACGAATCAGTAGAGCCGTGGTAGGGTAGTAATCAAAGTACGGTGGGAGAACGCACAAGACTCAATGACGATCTCGGGTCCACAGACTAACATGTACCATTGTCACCTGAGAACTTCTATCCGACGATAGATATAATACCATATAGGAGTTCTCGGCGAGTCCGTCCAGTGTACCTAGTTACCACTGAGAACCCGTATACGATCTCGATGTCAAACATCAATGGATGTGGGAACATCCATCGCCCATCATATGGGTCTAGTATCATATACGGTAGTCTACTCTGGTATATCGATGCCCCATCTCGATACAGCTACGACTATGGACATTTAAGGATATGCTTATAAACTACATACGTCCCACTAGTATGATCTCCATCATAATCACAGTAGTTAAGACAATATCCTCAGGGCTTTATCAACATGTGTGAATGAATAAAAGCATGATCAAGTCAACATGTCAGATAAAGATGAACCAGATAGCATACTATCATGTCGGGCAAGAATGTATACTGAATATATATATATATACATATATATATATATATATGTATAAATACATCCACTATCATATAATGGCCTCTACGGCATACATATATCAAACATTCTCCCACTTGCACTAGGGCCAGTTATTGGCGTATCACATACCCAACATCTCAAAAAGTCGCTCATGCTGTGGCTAAGGGAGGGCCTTGGTGAGTGGGTCCGCGGTGTTATTCTTTGTGTCTACTCTCCTAATCTCGATCTCGCGGCGATCTACAATCTCCCGGATCAAATGAAAACGCCTCAGGATGTGTCTGGACCGCTGATGGGACCTGGGCTCCTTGGCTAACGCCATAGCCCCATTATTATCACAATACAATGGTATTGGATCAATAATGGTTGGAACTACTCCTAGCTCTGAGATGAACTTCCTCATCCAGACGGCTTCCTTGGCGGCATCATTCGCAGCAATGTACTCAACCTCCATCGTAGAGTATGCAACGGTATCCTGTTTAGAACTCTTCCAACTTACCTCTCCTCCATTGAGAGTAAATACAAACCCAGAGATAGATTTGCTGTCGTCCTTATCACTCTGGAAGCTCGAATCGGTAAAGGCATCCATTTGGAGATCTCCATTACCATACACCAAGAACATTTCTTTATTCCTTCGCAAGTACTTAAGAATGTTCTTCAGAGCTACCCAGTGATTCTCCCCTGGGTTGGATTGATACCTGCTTACTATACTAAGTGCATAAGCTACATCTGGACGTGTATATAACATCGCATACATTATAGATCCTACTGCCGAAGCATAGGGTATAATGCTCATGCGATCTCTCTCTTCATCGGTCTTTGGGCAAGAGTCCTTAGAGAGAGTGACTCCCTGGCAAGCGGGTAAGGCACCCCGCTTGGAGTCTTCCATACTAAATCTTTTTAGGATAGTGTTAATGTACCTGGTTTGGGACAATCCCAATAACCTCTTGGATCTATCCCTATAGATCCGAATGCCCAAAATGTATGTGGCATCACCCAGGTCCTTCATGGAGAACCTTAGTGATAAGAAAGATTTGACCGACTGTAGCATAGGAATATCATTTCCTATCAGAAGAATGTCATCCACGTACAATACGAGGAATGTGACAGCTCTCCCTACAGTTTTCTTATAAACACAAGGTTCAGCTGGATTTTTGATGAAATCAAACTCTTTGATAACATTATCGAAACAGATGTTCCAACTCCGTGATACCTGCTTTAATCCATAAATGGATTTAAGCAATCTACATGCTTTCCCGCTGCTCCCACTGTCAATGAAGCCCTCTGGTTGATCCATATAAACGCATTCTTCTAAATCTCCATTTAGAAATGCTGTTTTAACGTCCATCTGCCAGATTTCATAGTCGTAGTGAGCAGCAATAGCAAGTAGGATCCGAATGGATTTAAGCATGGCTACGGAAGAATAAGTTTCGTCATAGTCCAAACCTGGTCTTTGACAAAAACCCTTCGCCACAAGTCTTGCCTTATAGGTCTCTACCTTCCCATCTACACCAATCATTCTTTTAAAGATCCATTTGCACCCCACGGGTTTTACCTCAGGGGGTACAACGTCCAAAGTCCATACTTTGTTGGTGTACATAAACTCCATTTCAGATCTCATGGCATCCAGCCACTTCACAGAGTCTCCACTCGTGATAGCTTGCTGAAAGCTGGTAGGATCATCATCCTCCATGATGCAGTCTTCTTTATCACTATCAATGAGGAAGCCGTAGTACCTCTCCGGTGGGCGAGAAGTCCTACCAGAGCTACGGAGTGGACGAGGTTCCTCAGTTTCTGTTGCAACAGCCGGTTCAACCAAGTCTTCATTTGTAATTTGTGTTTCTAGAACTTCTTCTAGGTCTACCTGTTCATATCATAATATTGTATTATTACATTCCCCATTCCTAGTCATTTTACAAATAAACAGGTGCTTTTGACGCATGTCTGCTACTTAGTTGCAGGTTAAGGTTCTCGGAATAAAAACGGTGAAGTTGATGAAAAAGATGATACAAAGTGAGACTATGAATGCTAAATGGTGAAATCTTGATCATGCCTACATTTTGAGGGACAATGAAGAACAATGAACAATAGTTCACAAAGCATAAAGGAAGCGACATGAAGAAACTATAAAAAGTCCACTACAATGTTCACTGGAAAGATCTGGAGAAAAACCAGAAGACATCTTGAAGAAAGAACTAAAGAAAACAGAGGACAACTGCATGTAGACCCAGCCCAGGAAAAATGAACCCAAGCCAGCATTCTTTGGCCGCGGAACCGCGGCCAAACAAGCCCTATGGCCGTCGTTCCGCGGCCGGGTTCTGCCCGTGTCGGTGGAATTTTAGTTGCGGTGCGCGGATCGTTTAATAGGACTTTTCTTATGGGGTATTTTTGTAAAAGCATATATGCGAGTCAATTGTAACCCTAGAGTTCCTATCCTCTATAAATAGGAACTCTAAATCTTGTATGAGGTCATGCTTCTTTTCACTTCATAAATTCAGATCTGTACTGTGTTGATGTTTGGAGAGAGCCATCAAGAAAAATTAGTAAGTTCTTTTATTTTCATTGCCTTAGTTTAATTTTAATTTAGAATGTTCTTAAATTCCCTAATGAGTGAGTAGTCTCTTCGCTTGTTAGGGTTAGATTTAGGGAAAGGTTTGAGAGATGAGATCTCTCACCCCTTTCTTACCCCATCACACATCATAATTAGAACTCCATGCATACACGCACACACCGCTCCCTGCGGCACCTTACCCCTCGAGGTAACGGTGATACCGTAGTATAAAGGATCGGTTGTGTATGTTTTCCATGGAGGTTAGGGTAAGGATCGATAAAGGAAGGACAAGAACCTAGAGGAAGAAACACTGTTTCTTCCCGATGGTACTAATCCCCTTTCTTGATAATTACCATAACACCTAATAGATCTAAAATAGAGCATTGAAAGCGGTGAGGAAACATTCAATCTCCCAACTTACCCTAGACCTAACCCTAGCAAGACTTAGATCTAGATAATCTTAGTATAAATCGATTTAGGTTTTAGAAATAATCAAATCCGACACCCATCGGAATTAACTCGTTAGAGCGATTAGGAAAACACAAAATCCCTGTGGACCGACCCGTACTCACCGGCTAGCTACCAAACGACGCCGTTCTTGATTGCGGTAACATATATTTTTGACATACAAAATCAAATGGCGCTGTTGCCGGGGATGGCGTAGTATTTCCTTTTTGCAATTTCGGGTTCATCTAAATTTAAAAAATCAAAAAAACAGAAAGAAAAAAAATTAAAAAAAATTTATCATTTATTGTTTGAAGGGTATTTTTGTGTGAATCTTTGCAGGATCGACAGATCTGGAAAAATCCAGAGTGCGAAATAGAAAACAGGAGATCCGAACAGAAGGGGATTTCAAAAACAGAACAGCATAAAAAGTCTCGCGATCTGACTCCACCCGACCGCGAAACCGCCGCCGCACACTACTTCCGATCGCGGAACCGCGGCTTACCTGTGAAGTCATCGCGTGGGAAAAATTCTTGGGAACCGAGCCGCCGATCCGACCGCCATTCCGCCGCGCAACCCTACTTCCGACCGCTAAACCGCGGCCTTCTGGTGATTTCGGCAGGTGGAAAAAGCACGGTAAGTCTCCTCTGTTTCTCCTCTGTAAATCCCGATATATCTTTTGAAAAATCTCCTGCAGGATTCTTTGCGCTTTAAAAAATCTTTCCCCTTCTAATAATTGATCTTGTGCAGGATTCTTTGCGCCGCGCTTAAAATAAAAAAAAAATTGATTGCAAGTGGTTGTTACTGTTTTGCATATCTTTAATCGGACTTTAAGGGGATTGAGACCAATTCAGATTGGGTGGGGATTTCATCACCCTTCCCAGGACCCCAGAAATCACATAAGGCATTTGCATTGACCAATCTTTAATTAAAAAATACTAGACTCAGCCCTAAAGACGTCGCGCTCAATAGAACAGAGGACTAGTTGTAGGCATCGGCCGTTAATCCTAACCTGACTTTGCGGTGTCTAGGCAAGTGTGTCTAAGGCGAGTGGTTACTTAATTAGGGCCACTACTTGTAGTGGAGAGCCTCCCACTCACCTGGCACTTACCTGGCAGCAATTGGCGGTGAAGAGGCGGTTTGAGGTCCTATTTCTAGCCCTTTGGAACAGTTATGAGCTGTCTAGCTGACCTAGGTGACCCTAGATCTAGGCCTGATTGTGCATTTTTGGTTGATCAAAGATGTGTCTAAGCCCTTTATCGAAACTCTTTTTACAAAAAGTTCCAAATAAAAAAAAGAAGGAAAAAGAAGGAAAAAGAAGAATTTTTTTTTTAAAAAACTTGCAACTTGTCGCTCAAAATCCTTGCACCCCACCACCACCCACTTTCTTCTCATTGACATTTTCTTACCCCCACATTCTGTTTTTCACCTTTTTGACTACACTACCTCTTTAGTGTATGTCACTTTGGACTAGGGACGCTAGCGTCCGATTAGTCCGTGTTTCGTTGGTACCGACCGACGAACCTTTCGACTCCGAAGTCGAAATTCCTTCCATTTCCTTACCTCCACCTTCAAATTCTTCTTCCGAAGGTATGTCGGGATATAATCCCAACAACACCTTACCCACGGGACTGATTCCACCTCCGTTAGGTGCGAATAACCCGAATCACCCGCCTGTTGTAGCGCCCTAACGAATCGCGCTCCAGGATCTCTTCTACCCTGTCCGTACCTCTTTATCTATCTATCTTTTACCCCCACCGGAAAATGGGGACAATTTTGAGATAAAACCCCACTTCATCAATATGCTGCCAAAATTTCACGGATTGGAATCCGAAGATGCCTATATCTTTATCAATAAATTCCAAAACGTTTGCGCCATGATGAAAACAACCCAATTATGAGATGATGCTATAAGGGTAAGGGTCATTCATTTCACCTTATGTGACTTAGCCGAGAAGTGGCTATACAGCACAGCATCACATTTAAATAAAAATTGGGACGAGTTTGTTAAAGCTTTTCTTAAAAAGTTTTATCCTCGTCACAAGACCGCGAGAATTCGCAATGAGATTATACAATTGTCCCAGCTTCCTTCCGAACCATTTTGGAAGTGTTTTGAAAGATTCAAGGACCTACTTGTTCAATGCCCTCACAATGGAATCGATAATTGGCAACTTTGCCAAACATTAGACGAGAGATTGAACCCGGCAACGAAGCAGTTGCTAGAAACCATTTGTCAAGGTCAATTTCTAACCAAATCTAGTGAGGAAGCATGGCAGTTTCTCGAGGATCATAGTGAACAAACAATTCAGTGGGAGAGCACAAAGACCACCTCATCTTCTTCTATTGGTCAATCTAGGGCAGGCATACATCAATTAGATATGTCGATTGCTATGAAGGCCGAGATGGCCGCACTTACAAAAAAGCTAGAAGCACTTGAGACCAAAATCTCATCGTCTTCTCCTGCCCCTGCTTTACCCCCACGAACTGTTTGTGCTTGTTGTTCGGATCCATCACACCTTACCGAAGAGTGTCCTTACAATCCACCTGTTTAAGGATAAGATCAAGTCAATGCTGCCTTTCAGCAACGACAAAGAAATGATCCTTACTCTTTAACTTATAATCCGGTTTGGAGGAGTCACCCAAATTTTTCTTGGAATCAAAATCAACAATTCCAAGGAAACTGTTAATAATATGTATGCCTTAGAGGCCATTACTATACATAGGATGTATATTGTAGTGGATGCTTGGACATATATAGGGAGGACTTTCTTGCTCGACATGATAGTATGCTATCTGGTTGCTCTTTACCTTAATGTGTATACTGATTGTCTCTCTGTTACATGTTGGTAAAGCCCTTAGGATGTGTACTTGACTACCTGGACTATGATGCGGATCATACTAGTGGGGACATGGTAGTCCATAAGTACATCCTTCAAGGTCCCTAGTCGTGGGTATATCGAGACGGGGCATCGATATACTAGAGTAGACTAGCGTATACCTTCTCGACCCATACAGATAGGCGATGGATGATCCCATATCCATTGGTGTTTGACATCAGAGATGATATACGGGTGCTCAGTAGAGACTGGGTACACTGGACGGACTCGCCGAGAACTCCCAGATGGTTTTATACCTTACGTCAGATGGCAGTTCTCTGGTGACACTGGTACAGGTTAGTCTGTAGACCCGAGATCGTCATAGAGTCTTGTGTGATTCCCACTGTGCTTTGATTTCCACCTTACCACGTCCAAGAGGGCATGCAAAACGGTGGCTTTTGGGTACAGTCCCGAATCACATGGAGGCAATGAGCGATAGGAGGGGATTCGTCTCTCCCGGTATAGGGAGTAGATGTTGCGCTGTGTTCGATTGGCTATAACCGGAAATCCCTGGCCAGGGTTGCTGAGATTTACTGGTAAGTGTTATCAGTAGTTTCTCGAACTGTTATAGACCTCATATCGACACGACTTATTGAGCTACTAGGGTCTGACGTTTACCACCCCTAGGCAAGATATGCGACATATCAAACGAACAGACCGGACTGTACGGTAAGTGTTACTGGTTGGATTCACAGGAGTATGAGCGGGCTTGCTCGTCGATCTTCTGATCGCTCAATACCCGGGTGGCCATTATGTTTAGCAGACCTCTTGCGGCTTGTGGGTGTTTGATATGATCATCACCTACTGCCGGCGTATTGACGAGTCTTTAGAGTCCTACACAGAGGTTTCCTGGCTCAAGCGAAACGAAATAGGAGCGCATATGAGATATGTGTGGGACCGAGAATAATACCAGTATGTGATACTGTATTCTATTCTCGCGATGAATGTATCGATTGGTTGTATGCGATATAACCTAGTTATCGAATCGAGGATTGATTCGATAAGTCGATACATCGGATATTAGCCGGTCATATGCGATATGACCGGATCGTTAAATCAAGTGTTGATTTGATGATTTAATGCATAATTATATATTTGATATATTACTTTGCATTAACTAGTATTTGTTCACTTAAGATGGATTTTCTCGCTTGATGTGCACATTGTGTATATGATATATTTTTGTGCACAAGATTGCATCATGTTTGATGATGCATGCTAGTTTGGGTGTATGTTTGGTTTAAACCATGGTTGGTCAATGGTTAGGGTTTCACTTGATTTATTTGTTTATTTATTTATTTATTCATTCATTTTGGCAAAAGGAAAAATGGTGGCTTGATTTGTTTTCTAGTTGAAGCTTCATGAAGTTTTGAATAAGTCCACCATTTTTGTTTCATGCTTAACCCTAACCATTCAACCTAACCTTAGTTTATTCTCTACACCTAACTATGGTTGCAAATATGATAAGTATCATTTGGTTTTCTATTTTGAAAATAACTTATCATATTATCTTCTTCTTCTTCTTCTTCAACAATGAAGAAAGCTTGCAACCTTTAATGGCAACTTGAGAAAAAGAGTGAGAAATCCAATTCTAAAGTGAACCCACTTCCTATTTCTTCATCCTCTACCACTTGCCAAGTAGTATAGGGTGTTTTCTTCACAAGTTTCATGACTTGGTGAAGTTGGAGCTTGATCTTGTGTTGCCTCGACATAGATCATCTTCGGCATCGAAGTCGAAGACCTAGCCCGCCCATTTCTCCGATGAAGCCGACGCTAGAGCCCGGGATCCGATGATCGCAGCGAGGGGACTTCATCGCGGAGCTATGGAGGTGGAGGACCGGATCTGCAAAGGTTGTATTTCCGTTCACTTAGTTAAGTTGTTAACTAGTTGCATGTTTCGCCTAAAATTCTAGTTAACGATCACATTAGGGTTTCTCGGCACCGGAAATTTTTGAATTGGCCATGTTTGATCACTTGTAGAACCTCATGGGTGTGCCTAGGAACCCTACAGTGGTATCAGAGCCTAGCTAGAGCCTTAGGCGATGCGTAGACGGAGTTAGAAGTCCGATCAAACCGAAACCCTAACTCCAAAATGCTCTCTGGACATTTTTCAAAAACTGGGTATTTTCCAGATTAAAAATGCTTAAAAAATTCAGCAGGAAGTTCTAAGAATTACGGTGCAAAAACGAGCAAACGATACCCCTAAAGAGCGGCGGAACCGCTTCTGCGGCGGTTCCGCGGCCTAATTATGTGATTATGCTTCCATTTTTGCACAGTAATTTGTCTCTTCATGTGCTGAGTTTTCTGGGAATTTTTAATGTTTACTCAAGAGTTGAGTTTTCTGGGTTGTATTGGGAGTTCGTAGATTCGTTCGGATTATCAGACTTTGTCTGTGTCTTTCCGGGTAATTTTTGAATATGTTAAAAAGTTCGACCGGATATAAATACCCATTTTTTCCCCTTTCGGGAAATTTCCAAGTGTTGGATCTTTCCGTGGTTTAATAACGTTCTAAGTAGTGCAAGTAACGCGATGGACCCTCTAGAAGACAACAAACCTTAACTCGATTATGTGATCGTCTTGAACTGCCCTTTGAACCATCGGGTTTGGGGCAGTACGGCGTGTCACATGTGAGGCGTTGGCTTGACCCTTCTACGGCTGGACCGTTGGTACTGAGGCATGAAATGGATGTTTTTGAACTTGTTTCATGAGTTGAGCTGTTTCGGGAAAACTTGGGTGTTTGATTGTTCGATCGGAAAGTTTAACATCTTCTATTTATCTGGAATGGGATACAATATTTTGAATCCACAAGTAGTTATGAGATAACTGAATGAATGTTATAAACATAGTACTTTAGTCTCACTTGATCGATTGCCACGGAATTTTGATGTGATCAAAAGTCCGTCGCAATCACATAGCGTACGCGGATACTCGGCTGGTAAACCTAATAGACAGCCTCACCCCATAGCCCCGACCAAGTGACTGTAGGAGAACCCCGTCGCCCAAAGCATCCGTTCGGGTGCTCGCGGCAGCGGTGTTCCGCCTTAGTGCACTTCGTCGACGGCATCGGGGGTGCGGCCGCCTACTAAAGTTTGCGGCGAGCATTCGATCAGGATGTCGGGAATCTTGTTGAATTGCCCGACTTGATATTGAAAAGAGTTTTCGATAATGAGACTAAAATGCGGGGTTTATAATTGTTAGGCACGTGATGTCTGAGGAATTCATTTGATTAGGCATGCGATGTCTGAAGAGTTTGCGGATTCCAACTGTTGTAGTTTTACACTTTCTTTTCTGTGACCGTAAGTGTAATATGTGATATCGCCGGTTTCGTTGCTATATGTCAACGGCAATTGGGATACGCATGTTTACTTACATTGATGACATGTGATGTTATGTGTTGCTGGATATGTTATATTGGATCGTCGTGTTTGAATAGCCGGGGGGTTTTTATGTGAGATGAGTGTTTTTCATTTTCATTCATGTAAAAACTTGTATGTAATATTCTTTTATTGGGGCACTTCCAGGTTGCGGAAGATGTCACCGTTTGTATATTATTTACTTTTTCGCACTAGGATAGACCCAAGGAGGGGAGCACAAGTAACCGGGTTCTGGAGTCCAGTGGGAGACCAACTCGAGGAGTCGAGTCTGGGTCTCCTAACTCTAGAATTGGTAGGGTTGCTTGCCGCTCTCGTAGGGGTCTTGGGGTGTGGGTTTGGCTATTCATCGCGACCGTGGAATCCGTGTTTTATACAGGCTCGTATTGAAAACACGGACGTCCTAGTATATCCAATATTTCATATGTTTCTTCTGCTGTGATATCTGTGATGTGATCATTTGATGTTCTATGATAAATACTGTATATAGTATATATGATATATTATATAGGCGTTACTTATGTTTTACACCCGCACTAGCCCTACCCCGCTCTGCCGTTAGTTACCTAACCTAACGGTGCACGAGGGGACATCGAGGCGAATGCGGATGGCATAAGTGTACGTCGTATTTATCTGTGATGTTTAGGTAATTTAAATGATGGGACTTCACTAATATGATTAATGAAAGAAAAGAAACCTAAGATGTTGTGGAATTGAATTTTCAAAAACAGGTAGCTACAGTTCTTGCTTTGCATCGCGGTGTTCCATGTAGAACATCCTGCACCTTATTCGATAAGGAAAGGGCCGAGATCCCTTCACCGGGAGTGACCCCTTTAGCAATAACTGGAAGATGCTACAACTCTCGGTTTTTCTTTTGATTGCTTCTATAGTTTCTGCTTTGCACAGTGATATATATGATATATCCCGCACCTTATTCGATGAGGAAAGGGCCGACGATCCCTTCACCGGGAGTGACCCCTTTAGCAAAACTAGAAAAGCCTCAAAAACACTCCATTTTAAAATCATTTGATTCTACAACGATATCAAGTTCATTACGCAATAGGTTTTCAGAAAAACCTGTCGTAGCCCTCCGTCATTTCAGATAAGAACTAGTTAGTATTCGTGCTACGTTTGTTGACTATGTTAAGGCGTAGTGTGCGGTAGCTAATTAGTGCTTATCTTTATTAGCATATGATGCGATTGGATTAGGGTAGTCGTGCGACTTTGTTGACTATGTTAAGGGTCGTGCGGGTGGGTTTAATTCAATCAGGAAATGATGGGTTGAACTTGACTAGCACTTATGATTTGTTAACTATGTTAAGGTCATATAGCTGCTAGGGGCAAAATATTATCGGGAATTTCAAGTGTTGAAATTTGCAATGAGATTGCATACCTTCTATGAGATAGTTGGATCCCGATACCCGCTGCGAGTAAGAGTTACTCCTGGGAGAGTTTTACACATTACAATTAGCCGATCAAGTAGGTGTCTAGAAAGGTGTCAACGGGGTTACGCCTCTGGGAAAACGAGGTTTACTGTAATTAGGTTCGTGCGAAAGCACGGGGGACCTCCCTCAAAGTACCGACACTGGCCTGGCTGAAAGATTAGCGAACTTGTAGCGTGTAATTAATCCCGGCTAGTCTTTCCTTTTAGGGTTTGAAGGAAGATTTGATCAAAACAGTGGGAGCCATCCTGATTAGATAAAATAATAACCAATCTATTCTTGCAAGAGCGCACGCTGAGTGTTTTCTTCTCTCTCTCTCCAGGTAGCGACCATATCACGCCTTAATCAAGATAATAATACGGATTATTGACCGAACCCGCTTGTTATACTGTGCTGGGGAACGTTGGTCCCGCTCCAACTTATAATTGTTATAAGACAGAGCAGGAAATTAGGGATTACCAGAATTCCTGTGCCGCCCAAACGAAGAAAGTGCATGAGATGCATCTCCTTCGGGTGTGTTCGTTACAAAGAACTGTTTCTCTGTATCCTCTACGTCCTGGTTATTTGATACCGGATCAGGATCCCAGATATGTAATATGTTACATAGGGCTACAGATAGGTAAAGAACAGAGAACGGGTGATAAGTTTCATGAGACAGAAAACGGGGCAAGTGTTGCAGCCAAGTCTGTTGGTCACTGTCACCCTGTATTACAAATACATTGATTCTGAACAAATGTTTTTAGATACCGAACCTGATATACAAAATCATATCAATCTCTTTATTCATTAAAGAAGGATACAATTTTGTATTGTTGGATAATGTTTTGAACATTTCCTATATCAAAAGTTGATCGGTTCAGGCACGTTATCTAAAAGCATTGATGTTCTAAATCAAACTACAGTTCTTAGTATACGGAACACACACAAGAGGAAGAGTTCAGAAATGAACGAATCCTTCTTAAGGTATTGTAGACTAGGTCATATCAATGCGACCCGACTAGCTGAAGTTACATATAGATGCATATTTAAATCAGTTTGAATTTACATCTTATGAAACTTTCCAGTCATGTCACAAGGATAAGATGACCATAGCTCTGTTTATTGGAAACAAAGAAAGAGTTAGTAAACTCTTGGGACTGATACATAATGATGTATGTAGGTGCCCTGTCTACACATGCCAAGGCCGGTTCTTTGTACTTCATTACATTCTCTGATGATCTCTTTAGATTCAGACATATGTTCCTGTTGAAACACAAGTCCGAACCTTTTGAGATATTCACAGAATATAAGTTAGAAGTAGAGAACCAATACGGGTAAAAGTATTATATCCTATGATAAAATCAGGGAGGAGAATACTTGAGCACGGAATTCCTAGTTTATTCTAAAGGAGAATGAGATTCTCTATCAGCATTACTCCTCCGTATACACCAAAGCACGATGGTATATCGGGGCGGAGCAGATACACCCTATTTGATATGGTGTGCTCTATGATGAGTACTACTGAGTTACCTATTTCCTTTTGGGAGTTATGCGCTTGAGAAGCTGCATACCTATTGAATAGGGTTCCAATCAAATCAATTTCCTACCACTTCATATGTGATATGGAAAGGGAAGAGCCCATATCTTAAGTTTGTTAAGATTTGGGGTTGTCCGGCCTATGTCTAAAAGCAAAATCCGGACAAGCTCGAGGCAAGGTCTGTTATGTAGAACTGGAAATGTTCCATCTATACAAACTACAGCTGATGATTTGGTAGAACCGAAAGATTCAATAGTAACCAACGAACCTCAGCCTCTCCGCCGAACTAGTAGGGTTCCTCACCCACCTGAGAGATATTTTGGTTTCTCTATGACAGTGGGAGCGAGGAATGCATCATGAGATGATGACCCAACTAGTTTCGAGCTGGCCATCAGGAGTGGGACTCTGTAAGAATGGCTGGATGCTTAGCGATCTGAAATGGAATCCATGTACACCAACAAAGTATGGACTTTGGTTGCTTTATCTAAAGGGTTAAATCCCCATAAGGAGCAAGTATATCTTGAGAAGATTACTTGTTGTACATGGAAAAGTTGAGACTTTCAAAGCTAGACTTGTTAAAGGTTTGCATCATTGACCAGCTATGGATTATAATGAAACCTTTTCTAAGTAACTATGCTTAAGTCCATCCAGATCCTACTTGCCACGGCTACATACCATGACTACGATATCTGGCGGTTGGGTGTCATGACTGTTTTTTCTAAATGATGTTTTAGAAGAGAGAGTCTGTAAGTACACAGTCAGAGGGCTTCATAAAAAGTGGGAGCAGCGGAAACGCGAGCAAGATATTTTATGTGATAAAGCAGGCATCGCGGAGTTGGAACATCTATTTTGATGAGTTAGTCAAAGAGTTTGACATCATCAAAATAGTAGATGAACCTTGTATATACGAAAAGGTAGTAGGGAGTATGGTGGTGATCCTCGTAGAGTACGTGGATGACATACTCTTGTTAGGGAAGGAGTTTCCTATGCTACGCTCGGTCAATCTCCGCTTATCACAAGGATTCTCCATATAGGATCAAAGATGATACCTACTAAATCCTGGGTTTTGGATCTATGAGATAGATCTAGTTGGATATTAGGATACTCACTAGATGTAGTGAGATGGTATCAATTGGTCCTGGGAAGAATCACTGGAAGTGTTCCAGGGTGATAAGGACGACTGAATGTCAGTCACATGCATTTTCTTTACCCTCAGTAAAGGGACGGTATGTTGGAAAAGTTCTAACCTAGATACCGTGGCACACTAGACGATAAAGGCTGGATACATCGCTACTTAAGATGCTACCAAAGAGGCAGTCTGGGTGTATATTTATTCATGAGATGAACTTAGTTCCTCCCATTGTGTGACAATGGAGTTGTGGCTTATGCCAAGGAACGTCCGTCCCATCAGTGATCCAGACATATTCTAAGACAGTGTCACCTGATCGTGGAGATAGTTGATCTCCAGGATGATCGAGGTTAGGGGAGCAGACTCAGAGGATAACGCGGCGGATCCACTCACGAAGGCCTATTCCCGAAGAGAGACTCTTATGGGATGGTTGAGTATGAGATACTACAACCACTGCTACAGATGGCCCTAGTGCAAGTGGGAGATTGTTAGTAATATGTATGCCCTAGAGGCCATTACTATACATAGGATGTATATTGTAGTGGATGCTTGGACATATATATGGAGGAATTTCTTGCTTGACATGATAGTATGCTATCTGGTTGCTCTTTACCTTAACGTGTATACTGATTGTCTCTCTGTTACATGTTGGTAAAGCCCTTAGGATGTGTACTTGACTACCTGGACTATGATGCGGATCATACTAGTGGGGACATGGTAGTCCATAAGTACATCCTTCAAGGTCCCTAGTCGTGGGTATATCGAGACGGGGCATCGATATACCAGAGTAGACTAGCGTATACCTTCTCGACCCATACAGATGGGCGATGGATGATCCCATATCCATTGGTGTTTGACATCAGAGATGATATACGGGGGCTCAGTAGAGACTGGGTACACTGGACAGACTCGCCGAGAACTCCCAGATGGTTTTATACCTTACGTCAGATGGCAGTTCTCTGGTGACACTGGTACAGGTTAGTCTGTAGACCCAAGATCGTCATAGAGTCTTGTGTGATTCCCACTGTGCTTTGATTTCCACCTTACCACGTCCAAGAGGGCGTGCAAAACGGTGGCTTTTGGGTACAGTCCCGAATCACATGGAGGCAATGAGCGATAGGAGGGGATTCGTCTCTCCCGGTATAGGGAGTAGATGTTGCGCTGTGTTCGATTGGCTATAACCGGAAATCCCTGGCCAGGGTTGCTGAGATTTACTGGTAAGTGTTATCAGTAGTTTCTCGAACTGTTATAGACCTCATATCGACACGACTTATCGAGCTACTGGGGTCTGACGTTTACCACCCCTAGGCAAGATATGTGACAT
The DNA here is from genome assembly GCA_030015575.1 of Agapanthus africanus. NCBI lineage: Eukaryota > Viridiplantae > Streptophyta > Magnoliopsida > Asparagales > Amaryllidaceae > Agapanthus > Agapanthus africanus. The sequence continues at coordinate 328,022,131 of JASDDO010000031.1, forward strand.
ATGAGACGAACAGACCGGACTGTACGGTAAGTGTTACTGGTTGGATTCACAGGAGTATGAGCGGGCTTGCTCGTCGATCTTCTGATCGCTCAATACCCGGGTGGCCGTTACGTTTAGCAGACCGCTTGCGGCTTGTGGGTGTTTGATATGATCATCACCTACTGCCGGCGTATTGACGAGTCTTTAGAGTTCTATACAGAGGTTTCCTGGCTCAAGCGAAACGAAATAGGAGCGCATATGAGATATGTGCGGGACCGAGAATAATAACAGTATGTGATACTGTATTCTATTCTCGCGATGAATGTATCGATTGGTTGTATGCGATATAACCTAGTTATCGAATCGAGGATTGATTCGATAAGTCGATACATCGGATATTAGCCGGTCATATGCGATATGACCGGATCGTTAAATCAAGTGTTGATTTGATGATTTAATGCATAATTATATATTTGATATATTACTTTGCATTAACTAGTATTTGTTAACTTAAGATGGATTTTCTCGCTTGATGTGCACATTGTGTATATGATATATTTTTGTGCACAAGATTGCATCATGTTTGATGATGCATGCTAGTTTGGGTGTATGTTTGGTTTAAACCATGGTTGGTCAATGTTTAGGGTTTCACTTGATTTATTTGCTTATTTATTTATTTATTCATTCATTTTGGCAAAAGGAAAAATGGTGGCTTGATATGTTTTCTAGTTGAAGCTTCATGAAGTTTTGAAGAAGTCCACCATTTTTGTTTCATGCTTAACCCTAACCATTCAACCTAACCTTAGTTTATTCTCTACACCTAACTATGGTTGCAAATATGATAAGTATCATTTGGTTTTCTATTTTGAAAATAACTTATCATATTATCTTCTTCTTCTTCTTCTTGAACAATGAAGAAAGCTTGCAACCTTTAATGGCAACTTGAGAAAAAGAGTGAGAAATCCAATTCTAAAGTGAACCCACTTCCTATTTCTTCATCCTCTACCACTTGCCAAGTAGTATAGGGTATTTTCTTCACAAGTTTCATGACTTGGTGAAGTTGGAGCTGTAGGGTTCCTAGGCACACTAATGAAGTCTCACAACAGATTAAACATGCCCAATTCAAATTTTTCATGTGCCTACAAACCCTAATACGGATCGTTAACTAGTTGTATAGGCGAAACAACAAGCTACTAAACTACTTTAGTGCTAAGTGAACGGAAATACAACCTTTGTAGATCCGGTCGTTCACCTCCATAGCTCCGTGATGAAGTCCCCTCGCTGCGATCATCAGATCCCGGGCTCAAGCGTCGGCTTCATCGGAGAAATGGGGGGGCTAGGTCATCGACTTCGATGCCGAAGATGATCTATGTCGAGGCAACACAAGATCAAGCTCCAACTTCACCAAGCCATGAAACTTGTGAAGAAAACACCCTATACTACTTGGCAAGTGGTAGAGGATGAAGAAATAGGAAGTGGGTTCACTTTAGAATTAGATTTCTCACTTGATGTGCACATTGTATATATGATATAGTTTTGTGCACTTGTTTGTATCATGTTTGATGATACATGCTAACTTGTTTGTGTAAGAATTAAACCATGGTTATGTTAATGATTAGGGTTTTGTTTATTTACTTATCCATTTTATTTCATTTTTCCAAAATGAATAAATAAATGAATGAATAAGTAAATAAAAAAAACCCTAACCATTAACATAACCATGGTTTAATTCTTACACAAACAAGTTAGCATGTATCATCAAACATGATACAAACAAGTGCACAAAACTATATCATATATACAATGTGCACATCAAGTGAGAAAATCCATTTAAAGTGAACAAATATTAGTTAATGCAAAGTAATATATCAAATATATAATTATACATTAAATCATTAAATCAACACTTGATTTAACGATCCGGTCATATCGCATATAACCGACTAATATCCAATGTATCGGCTTATCGAATCAATCCTCGATTCGATAACAAGGTTATATCACATATAACCAATCGATACATTCATCGCGAGAATAGAATACGGTATCACATACACGCAATATTCTCGGTCCCGCACATATCTCATATGCGCTCCTATTTCGTTTCGCTTGAGCCAGGAAACCACTGTGTAGGACTCTAAAGACTCGTCAATACGTCGGTAGCAGGTGATGATCATATCAAACACCCACAAGCCGCAAGCGGTCTGCTAAACGTAACGGCCACCCGGGTATTGAGCGATCAGAAGATTGACGAGCAAGCCCGCTCACACTCCTGTGAATCCAACCAGTAACACTTACCGTACAGTCCGGTCTCGTCGTTTGATATGTCACATATCTCGCCTAGGGGTGGTAAACGTCAGACCCCAATAGCTCGATAAGTCGTGTCGATAAGAACTCTATAACAGTTCGAGAAACTACTGGTAACACTTACCAGTAAATCTCAGCAACCCTGGCCAGGGATTTCTGGTCATAGCCAATCGAACACAGCGCAACATCAACTCCCTATACCGGGAGAGATGAATCCCCTCCTATCGCTCATTGCCTCCATGTGATTCGGGACTGTACCCAAAAGCCACCGTTTTGCATGCCCTCTTGGACGTGGTAAGGTGGAAATTAAAGCACAGTGGGAATCACACAAGACTCTATGACGATCACGGGTCAACAGACTACTCTGTACCAGTGTCACCAGAGAACTGCCATCTGACGTAAGGTATAATACCATCTGGGAGTTCTCGGCGAGTCCGTCCAGTGTACCCAGTCTCCACTGAGCACCCGTATATCATCTCTGATGTCAAACACCAATGGATATGGGATCATTCATCGCCCATCTGTATGGGTCAAGAAGGTATACGCTAGTCTACTCTGGTATATCGATGCCCCGTCTCGATATACCCACGACTAGGGACCTTGAAGGATGTACTTATGGACTACCATGTCCCCACTAGTATGATCCGCATCATAGTACAAGTAGTCAAGTACACATCCTAAGGGCTTTACCAACATGTACCAGAGAGACAATCAATGTACACGTTAAGGTAAAGAGTAACCAGATAGCATACTATCATGTCGAGCAAGAAAGTCCTCCCTATATATGTCCCAGCATCCACTACAATATACATCCAATGTACAGTAATGGCCTCTAGGGCATACATATAACTAACAATCTCCCACTTTCACTAGGGCCATCTGTTGCAGTGGTTGCAGTATCTCATACTCAACCATCCCATAAAAGTCTCTGTCTGGGAAAAGGCCTTTGTGAGTGGATCCGCCGTATTGTCTTCTGAGTCTACTCTCCTAACCTCGATCACTTTGGAGATCAACCATCTCCATGATCAGGTGATACTGCCTTAGATTATGTCTGGGTCACTGATGGGACCGGGGTTCCCGGGCGAAAGCCACAACTCCATTGTCACACAATGGGAGGAACCTAGTTCATCTCATGAACCTATATACACCCAAACAACCTCTTTGGTAGCATCTTAAGTAGCGATGTATCCTGCCTTTATCGTCTAGTATGCCATGGTATCTAGCTTAGAACTCTTCCAACATACCATCCCTTTACTAAGGGTAAAGATAATGCCTGTGACTGACATTCAGTCGTCCTCATCACTCTGGAACTTTTCCAGTGATTCTCCTCTGGATCAATTGATACCATCTCACTCCAACTAGTGAGAATCCTAACATCCATTTAGATCTATCTCATAGATCCAAAACCCAGGATTTAGTAGGTATCACTTTGATCCTATGTGGAGAACCATTATGATAAGCGGAGATTGATCGAGCGTAGCATAGAAAACTTCTTCCCTATCAAGAGTATGTCTTCCACGTACTCTTCGAGGATCGCCACCATACTCCCTACTACCTTTTTGTTTATACAAGGTTCATCTACCATTTTGATGATGTCAAACTCTTTGACTAATCCATCAAAACAGATGTTCCAACTCCGCGATGCCTGCTTTATCACATAAAACATCTTGCACACGTTTCCGCTGCTCCTACTGTCTACGAGGCCCTCTGGCTGTGTACTTATAGACGCTCTCTTCTAAAACATCATTTAGAAAAGCTGTCATGACACCCAACCACCAGATATCGTAGTCATGGTATGTAGCCGTGGCAAGTAGGATCTGGATGGACTTAAGCATAGCAACTTGAAAAGGTTTCACCATTATCCATGCTCGGTTGATGACGAAAACCTTTAACAAGTCTAGCTTTGAAAGTCTCAACTTTTCTATCTGTTGGAGATAATGCCCTCAGAGTCAATTATTGGATCACAGGTACGTGATTGCGGTGATTGAGGGAGGACCTATCCCAGTAGGACAGTCTTACTCGAGATGATAGTATGCTATCTGGTTTACCTTTATCATCGTGTACTGTTTTAGGTGACCTGACACGTCGCTATTACACGTTGATAGAGCCCCTTGGATTCTTGCTTGACCACCAGCAGTATGAGGGCGATCATATAAGTGGGAGCTGGGGTCTATAAGCATATCCTGAAATGGTCCCTAGTCGTGTGAGTTTCGAGACAGGGCATCGATACTCCATAGTAGACTAGTGTATACAGTCGAGACCCCGACGAGGGGCGGTGGCCGGTCTCACAAGCCACTGGTGTCAGTTGGATCACCTAAGATGTATACAGGTGCTCATTGGGTTATGAGTACACCGGACAGGACTCGCCGGGAACATGCCAGTTGGTCATATACCAGACGTCAGATGGCAGTTCCCTGGTGACATGTGTGCAGGTTAGTTCATCAACCTGGGGATCGTCATTTGTCTTGTGTGAGTTCCCACTGTACTTTGATTACTACCCTACCACGGCTCAAAGGAGTCGTGCAAACAGGTTTTAGTTGGGTACAGTCCCGAGCCACATGAAAGCAGTGAGCGTATCTTCAGGGGTTCGTCTCTCCCGGTATTGGGGGTGAGGTCGTGCTGTGTCTAGGAGAGCCATTACACGAAGTCCTTGGCCAAGGCAAGGAGATTTACTGGTAGGTATTCCAGCAGTATCTCAGCGTGTTCTGGGCTACACTCCGACACGACTTGTACCGCTTTTGGGGGTCTGACTTTTACCAACCCCCTAGGCCCGCCATGCGATGCTCATAGACGAACGGACCGGACTGTACGGATATTGTCACTGACAGGCTCAGTAGGGTTGTCAGGCTGAGTTCGCTCACAGACGTCCCTTTTAGTCAATACCAGGTAGCCCGTTACGTATTGGCTTATACCTCTGACGTGCTAGTGGTTAAATCCACAACCAAGGTGTTGACGAGTCTTTAGAGTCCCCCACATTCTGTTACTCAGCTTTCGGGCGAAAGGTTGTAGAGGCCGTATGGAGATATGGCAAGGTCCGATCAGATACGTGCGGTATTGCACGGATCAGGATCAGACAGTTTGTACTATAGGCCGTATGGTTATATGGCAGGGTTCGATCAGATACGTGCGGTATTGCACGGATCAGGATCGAACAGATATTGCTAGCCGGTTTTGGTATGAGCCGGATCCTAGTATAGTACAGTGTAGATTTTGTCTCTTTGCATTTTGTATTTCGGTCGAAATACAAATACGGGTGTGTATGCACAGTATCGGGGTTTTCCTGTAATTTATTACGGGACCTGTTTTATGGAGTTGCCAGTTTGCTTTTCGTTTCGGCCAATTTCCTTTGTTCCGTTCATTGGCCGAAGATTGGTGGAGGAGGGTTTATTTGCATTGTTGCAAATAAGCATTTGTGGAGGGGGTCTTTGCTTATTGGTTGTATCATGATAGCTTTTCATTGACCTTGACTTCTTGACTTGTCATGATGGCTTGACTTTGTAAACCATCATGGTTGTTGGTTGAGTATTGGTTTTGAGAGTGATCATTGTTTCTCATCATCACTTGCTTTTCAACCACCTCTTTGTCTTGACTCTCTCTTGGATGATAGATGAGAATGGCTCCCATTCTTTTGTGAGACTCTCCCACTCTTTCACTCTCTACACCATCATATACATGGCCGGCCACATTGGGGAGGGGGGGCTGTCTAAATTTTGGGAGTGGGGTTTTTGCTTCATTTCATGCTCCAAAAATCCCCAAGTCCCTCCACATTGTTCTTGTATCATCCCTCCACTAAAATGGCACCTCCATGAACCCCAAATGAGAAACAAGTTCTACTATACATTCTACAGCATATCTTGGGCACGTCGACTAGCCAGCTTCGTGCCCGAGTTGCCTCGGCATTGAGGTGGGAGCCCATAAAACCATAAAAGAAGTAGGCGATGTGGTGCACTTCCGGCGACGAGAAGGAGACGGGACATTCCGCAGGAGGTCGGGACGACGACGAGAAGACCGGAGGACTCGGATCTGTCGGTATACTTCTCTTCCCTATCATGTTAGTAGCTTAGACTTGTTAATGGTTACGATCCGGATGTTTAGTGCGCGGTGGTGCCGGTTTGCTAAGTCCGCAAAATTAAAGTTTTTCACCGCTTTCGCATTCCGGCGTCGGATTGACGGCCGGGGCGCCGCCGTGCACTTACAGTGGTATCAAAGCCTCGCCATTAACTTAGTCTAGCTTGGTGTAATGTGTTTTTCTGTTTCGCTCGATCGAATGTTCCAAAACTGCATTTTAATTCGCATCAGTTTCTGTTGAAAATTTTTGGTCTCGAAAAATTTTTCAGGTTGTAAAATATTGATGTACTGGAAAATCTAAGAGCTCTGTAAAAATTCGATGAAGTGACTCCACAGTAGGAGCGCGGAACCACCTCGAAAACCCCCTTCCCGCCGCTGTTCCGCCACGCACTGTGGAGATCCCTGCACCAAATTTTTACAGAGGCTTTCTAGGGTGTAAAGTGGGGTTTTGGAATATTAAAATTGGGCCCAGGTTTTCTGTGAGTGCTACAGTAATGTTTGGGGGCCCACTTGTTAAAGTTTGATCGATCGGATATTTTAAACACATTATTTCACAGTATTTACATTATATCTGCGACCGTGAATGTCACTCGATCGGTAAATCCGGTATAACTGCTATAGCCCGGTTAGACGGATTTGCGAACGTGATTTTCACGTTGATGTTCTGTTTTTGCTGTGATGTTGCGGATCGGTCGTGGGGATAGCCTAGATGCAATGCTAGTACAGTTGTGTTGTATTATGTACATTTGATATTGCGGGGCGAGCGTCCGAAATGTGGACTGCCGTCACTGCCTGATTGTATTATTATTTTGGGGCACGGCCAGGTTGCGGTCGTTGTACCCGGTGTATGTATATTTTACTTTCTGTACTAGGATTACCCCAGGAGGGGTGCACGGATAGCCGGGTTCTAAGGGGCAACAAGCCCGCATCTCATGGCATTGAGACGGAGGGGGCTTCACTCTGGAATTGGCGGGCTATTCGCCGCACTCGTAGGGGGTACAGGTTGACCCAGGAGGGGTGCCCAAGTTGCCGGATTCCGTGAAGTGCAGGGTGGTCTATTCACGGTACTGAAGGGGGCTGCCTCGCTTCAGGTTTTGGCGGGTGACTTGCCGCACCCGTAGGGGTCTAGGATTTCATTGCACAGGCTATCCACACGACCAGGGGAACGTCGGGTTTCAGTAGTGGCTCTATGAAACTCGGGGATCCCAGATATCTGTATTGTTTCTATGATGCTGTACATTTTCTGTGATGTTGCATTTCTTTTCACGCCTTGAGCGAAATATAATATATTGGTATATATATTAGTAGATGTTGTATATGTTTTACATCCGCGCTAGTCCAGTCCCCGCTCTGTCGTTAGTTAGCTAACCTAACGGGTAATGACGGGACCCAGTGGCGAATGCGGATGGCATATACGTACGTCAGTATATTTTCGTTCTTTTTGGTGTGATCAATTGATGGGACTGCATTGATTCGGATCAATGCAAGTTAAAAACAAACCTAATCTGATGTTGTTGGAACACTTTTCAAAAAGCTGTTATTGCAAGGACGTTCACTTTTGTTTTGCATCGTGATATTCAGTTGGAATATCCTGCTCCTCAGTCGACGAGGCAAGGGCCGAGATCCCTTCACCGGGAGTGACCCCTTGGACAAAAGTTTGCGTCGGGGCATTAACTTCACTATAGCCGATTACTTTTGCTTTGCATCGCGGTATTCATTTGGAATGTCCTGCACCCCATTCTACGGGGAAAGAGCCGAGATCCCTTCACCGGAAGTGACCTCTTTAGCAACGGTTTTCGTCACTATATTTTTAAAAGCTATCCGTTCCTTCGACGATATCAAGTTCTTTACGTTAAAGGTTTTCGCCAGAAACCATTCGTAGCCCTCCGTCGTTTCATATGGGTGGTCAATAGTATTCAAGCTGTGTATGTTGGCCAAAGTCAAGGCACAGTGATTGGTAGCTATTGGGCTATTCATATGCAACATAGATAGATGCGTTAGTTTGGGACAGTCGTACTGCCATTTTGGCCAAAGTCAAGGGTAGGTACGGGTGGATTCAAATTAACCTGGAGAATGACGGGTAGAACTTGACATGTGACTTATGATATGTTGGCCAAAGTCAAGGTCATAAGAGCATGGGGCAGAAATCACATCGGGAGTTTCAAAAGAACTGAAACTTGCCAAATATGCGCATACCTTCTGGAGTGTGATACCGTGAGCGGATTCCGTCACGTTATCATGCGATGATAGTTGGATCCCGATTCCCACTGATGAGTTAGTTTACTCCTCGGGTAACCCCGACTAATTCTTCTTTCAGGTTTGGAGGAGAATTTATGGTACAGTGGGAGGATTCCAGATTAGATAAATTGGTAACCATTCTGATCTAGGTTAGAGTGCACGCTGAGTGTTTCTTTTCTCTCTCTCTTTGGCAGCGACCATTGACCCGACCCTAAGACTTTGACTCAGAGACCAAGTTGACCGAACCTTCTTAAACACTGGCTTTTGGATTGTCAGAGTTGCAAACCTCATTGCCACTCCTACTTTTACCCTTTTCTCCAGGACACCCCGTATTGCTACGAACGTCCACTTCCATTGGAAAAAACCATCGTATGGTTAGATACGAACTCGAAAGAATTTATTCGAGAATGGTTTCAGGTTCTGGAGAAAACGGATAGGATTATTCAGTTGCCTTTTCCTTTTACCCTCTCTCAGGTTACGAGTACTCCTTGGTTTAGGGGTAGTACACCTATTACGCAAATTGGATTGTCTTCTTCCAAACCTTAGGCTGGTGCCGACCGGTAGGGAATGAAGAAAACCAATCAGCATAACGATGGTGTGCAGAAGGCATTAAGTTAAGATAAAGCAAGGGATTAGTAAGAGGGCAAAGTAAATTGCAACAGATATTCATGACCAAACCAGGTATTTCTTCGCCAATCCTAAAATCACCTTTGAATTTCTCCAGGACACTCCGTATCACTACGAAGATCCACAGTTTATTGGATACTCTATCGTATGGTTATATACGAACTCGAAAGGAACTTGTTCCAGTTCGGGGATGGATTCTGGTTCAGGAGAAATAGGAATAAGATTTATTCAGGTGTCTTTTATCTTCACCTTCTCTCGCATTGCGAGTGTTCCTAGGATTGGGACAGTACACCCATTATGCTTATTGGATAGTCTTCTTCCAAACCATAGGCTGGTGCCGAACGGTAGGGAAGGAAGAAAACCATTTGGCCTAAAAGGGTGTGCAGAAGGTAAAGACTAAAGACAAATGAAGGGATTTGGAGAAGTGGCAAAGAATTACACGGTTACAGTTGTGAATCTGGATACTGGAAGAGGCATTACTAGGAATACCAGGATACCCTATCGAAACATTTCGATGTTTCAGTTTCACTGTGTAATGTTAAAAGAAAACTGATTTCCCGATTAGATACTTACTCCAGGGTATGTATTTACCAAGTATGATTCTCACATCTGTATGGTTTTACAGATGATGAGTGGGAGTAGGTTATTGGGAATTGGGTGATCATCCTCATTATATCGGGATTCGTTGTAATCGGTGATATTTAAGGAAATCACCTGGGTTGTTTGCCGGTCGGCAAATATTTGGTTTTGAATATCCGTTTTTATGCACCAATTTCAAATTGATATATCTGTACGTCTATTTTCATAGAGTGAGATATACTTTTTGAAATTATGTCGACGAAATTTACCTATATCAGTGGATGGTTAGGTAAGGAGCATTAAACAGCGGTGTAATTCTTCTTGACCATAAGTACAGTTTTCAACCTACGACACACAGTGAATGAGTTATCAGACTCAAGGGACTTATACAGAATATTGTATGTTGTCCAGGGTCCATCAGGACAGAGGGGTTGGTCCTCGTACTATATTCGGTTTACTTATGACTTCTCTAGTTTTTAGACAGGTGTTTCGCGGAAACACAGGGTCCGAATTTTGAGAAGTTATGGGTATTTGAATAGAGTAGAGAACCAGATATAGCAAGTATCGGGATTCTTCAAAGCAATCGAAGATGTAGATACTTGTGTATGGTATTCAGTTCATAGTAATGATAAAGAGATCTTGCTTCTCTTTCAGGTTACTCATAATTGGAAGCATTCCTAAGTTGAGTAACGCTGATCGTCCTTCTTCCATTTAGTTGACATGCACTGGAGACAGTTGCATGATTTGGATCTGGTTCAGTTAAATCAGTGCCTCTGGTCCTATATGGGATATAGAACAGTTCGTATCTTGACGTTGTTAAGGTACGGGGAGTTGTCCAGCTTATGATTAAAACCTGACTCTGGATAACTCAAGGCACGTTTCTGTAATGGCTGTATTGTGGGTTGACCCAGGCTATGACGAGGGTTGACTTTCTACCATCTGGATGAACAATAGCAATATTGTTCTAGACTCGCCACAGTTTTATTAAAAATGGACTTTTTCAGAAAAACAGTAGTGGGAGTATGGTAGAACTGGAAGTGATTCCAGAACCACAAGCGATTACTGAAGATTTGACAAGGAACCTAAAGATTCAATCTGGATTGACATTCCATTGGCCACTCCGCAGATAAGGTGGGTAACTTCAGGCAACCGAGAGGTACTACGGTAGCCTCAATGACGGTGACAGGGAAGTTCTTGTTTACCCACAATTACCATTGCTGTTGTTCCAGGCTGCGAGACCCGGCAGGAGGATGAGTATAGCGTCGTTCTAAACTAGTTTTAGAAGTGGACGTCTGTATGACTCTGCCAGAGGGTTGTCGTAGTCAGTGGGAGCAGCGGAAGCATTGGTGGACAGGTAGCTTATGTCTATTTATAGACTAAAGCAGATGTAGCGGAGATAGATCATCTATTTATGACGTGACAGTCATGGGTTTGACTTCATCAGAATAGGGGATGGATCTGTTGAGGAGGTACTAGGGTATGATATCCTGGTATTTGGATGACATACACAGAGTAGGAAAGGAAACTCCTATACTACGATCGGTCATACTTTGGTCGTCACACGGTGTTTTCTTCATATGGGAAATGGATTTTGTATCAAACATACTGGTTACTAGATCTATGGTTTTAGATCTAGATTTGGGTGGTTTCCCAATTAGGGTACTTAGACAGCATTCTAAGGGTATTTAGAATGGACGACTCCTGGCACGGTAGTGTACCTGCAGGTAATGGAGTCACCCTCTCTAAAGGTGTCTATAGACTAAAGGGGAGAGGGATATGCATGATTGGCAGATCACTTGCTCAGGCAATTGAGTCAATCGTGAGATGTCAAGTACCACACCAGATGTTGTTCTTGCACTAGATGCAATAAGTTGACATTTGATCCAATCCTGGTGAAACAGTCGGAAGCAGTTTTAGAACATAAGTGGATGTTCTAGGGATATGATAACGACAGTCCCATTCGGGAGACAGTTATCATTCCTGGCTTCCAAGGTGACATGGACGACAAGGAGGTTGTCAGAGTTATAGTTTTCCCTCTGACGAGGGGCGGTATTTTGGACAGGTGGTCCAAGGCAATACTGAGGGAGGCATGGCGCAGGATACTGATTAAGTTCAGTTGACGATACAGTCTAAGAAGTTTGGATTTGGAGTTCATTTATGAGCTATGTCCCATCAGACATCCAGACACATTCTAAGACAGGTATTGCTCATTTCGGGAGATGGGTTTCTCCGTGAACTTGAGATATAGAGAGACATAGAAAGAGACATCAAGGCGGATCCACTCACTGAGGCTATTCCTCGAACGCAATAGTTTCGCAAACGAGCTTTGTGAGACTGACTAGTAGAGGAGTTGGGTGTTCGGTATCACACGGGCTGTGAGTATGCGACATCGCAATAATTAACCTTGAGTGCAAGTGGGAGATTGTTGGAGATAATGCCCTCAGAGTCAATTATTGGATCACAGGTACGTGATTGCGGTGATTGAGGGAGGACCTATCCCGGTAGGACAGTCTTACTCGAGATGATAGTATGCTATCTGGTTTACCTTTATCATCGTGTACTGTTTTAGGTGACCTGACACGTCGCTTTTACACGTTGATAGAGCCCCTAGGATTCTTGCTTGACCACCAGCAGTATGAGGGCGATCATATAAGTGGGAGCTGGGGTCTATAAGCATATCCTGAAATGGTCCCTAGTCGTGTGAGTTTCGAGACAGGGCATCGATACTCCATAGTAGACTAGTGTATACAGTCGAGACCCCGACGAGGGGCGGTGGCCGGTCTCACAAGCCACTGGTGTCAGTTGGATCACCTAAGATGTATACAGGTGCTCATTGGGTTATGAGTACACCGGACAGGACTCGCCGGGAACATGCCAGTTGGTCATATACCAGACGTCAGATGGCAGTTCCCTGGTGACATGTGTGCAGGTTAGTTCATCGACCTGGGGATCGTCATTTGTCTTGTGTGAGTTCCCACTGTACTTTGATTACTACCCTACCACGGCTCAAAGGAGTCGTGCAAACAGGTTTTAGTTGGGTACAGTCCCGAGCCACATGGAGGCAGTGAGCGTATCTTCAGGGGTTCGTCTCTCCCGGTATTGGGGGTGAGGTCGTGCTGTGTCTAGGAGAGCCATTACACGAAGTCCTTGGCCAAGGCAAGGAGATTTACTGGTAGGTATTCCAGTAGTATCTCAGGGTGTTCTGGGCTACACTCCGACACGACTTGTACCGCTTTTGGGGGTCTGACTTTTACCAACCCCCTAGGCCCGCCATGCGATGCTCATAGACGAACGGACCGGACTGTACGGATATTGTCACTGACAGGCTCAGTAGGGTTGTCAGGCTGAGTTCGCTCACAGACGTCCCTTTTAGTCAATACCAGGTAGCCCGTTACGTATTGGCTTATACCTCTGACGTGCTAGTGGTTAAATCCACAACCAAGGTGTTGACGAGTCTTTAGAGTCCCCCACATTCTGTTACTCAGCTTTCGGGCGAAAGGTTGTAGAGGCCGTATGGATATATGGCAAGGTCCGATCAGATACGTGCGGTATTGCACGGATCAGGATCGGACAGTTTGTACTATAGGCCGTATGGTTATATGGCAGGGTTCGATCAGATACGTGCGGTATTGCACGGATCAGGATCAAACAGATATTGCTAGCCGGTTTTGGTATGAGCCGGATCCTAGTATAATACAGTGTAGATTTTGTCTCTTTGCATTTTGTATTTCGGTCGAAATACAAATACGGGTGTGTATGCACAGTATCGGGGTTTTCCTGTAATTTATTACGGGACCTGTTTTATGGAGTTGTCAGATTGCTTTTCGTTTCGGCCAATTTCCTTTGTTCCGTTCATTGGCCGAAGATTGGTGGAGGAGGGTTTATTTGCATTGTTGCAAATAAGCATTTGTGGAGAGGGTCTTTGCTTATTGGTTGTATCATGATAGCTTTTCATTGACCTTGACTTCATGACTTGTCATGATGGCTTGACTTTGTAAACCATCATGGTTGTTGGTTGAGTATTGGTTTTGAGAGTGATCATTGTTTCTCATCATCACTTGCTTTTCAACCACCTCTTTGTCTTGACTCTCTCTTGGATGATAGATGAGAATGGCTCCCATTCTTTTGTGAGACTCTCCCACTCTTTCACTCTCTACACCATCATATACATGGCCGGCCACATTGGGGAGGGGGTGCTGTCCAAATTTTGGGAGTGGGGTTTTTGCTTCATTTCATGCTCCAAAAATCCCTAAGTCCCTCCACATTGTTCTTGTATCATCCCTCCACTAAAATGGCACCTCCATGAACCCCAAATGAGACACAAGTTCTACTATACATTCTACAGCATATCTTGGGCACGTCGACTAGCCAGCTTCGTGCCCGAGTTGCCTCGGCATTGAGGTGGGAGCCCGTAAAAGAAGTAGGCGATGTGGTGCACTTCCGGCGACGAGGAGGAGACGGGACATTCCGCAGGAGGTCGGGACGACGACGAGAAGACCGGAGGACTCGGATCTGTCGGTATACTTTTCTTTCCTATCATGTTAGTAGCTTAGACTTGTTAATGGTTACGATCCGGATGTTTAGTGCGCGGTGGTGCCGGTTTGCTAAGTCCGCAAAATTAAAGTTTTTCACCGCTTCCGCATTCCGGCGTCGGATTGACGGCCGGGGCGCCGCCGTGCACTTACACTTTCTACACCAAGTAATCTTCTCAAGATATACTTGCTCCTGATGGGGATTTAACCCTTCAGATATCGCAACCAAAGTCCATATTTTGGTGGTGTATATGGATTCCATCTCAGCTCGCTAAGCATCCAGCCATTCTTACAGAGTCCCACTCCTGATGGCCAGCTCGAAAATAGTTGGGTCATCATCTCATGATGCATTCCTCGCTCCCACTGTCATAGAGAAACCGAAGTATCTCTCAGGTGGGTGAGGAACCCTACTAGATCGGCGGAGAGGCTGAGGTTCGTTGGGATTTACTGAATCCTTTGGTTCTATCAAATCATCTGTTGTAGTTTGTATAGCTGGAACCTTTCCAGTTCAACATAACAGGCCTTGCCTCGAGCTTGTCCGGATTTTGCTTTTAGACATATGCCGGACAACCCCAAATCTTAACAAACTTAAGATATGGGCTCTTCCCTTTCCATATCACATATGAAGTGGTAGGAAATTGATTTGATTGGAACCCTATTCAATAGGTATGCAGCTTCTCAAGCGTATAACTCCCAAAAGTAAATAGGTAACTCAGTAGTATTCATCATAGAGCACACCATATCAAATAGGGTGTATCTGCTCCGCCCTGATATACCATCGTGCTATGGTGTATACGGAGGAGTAATGCTGAGAGAGAATCTCATTCTCCTTTAGAATAGTCCAGGAATTCCATGCACAAGTATTCTCCTCCCTGATCTCATCATAGGACAAAATACTTATACCCGTATTTTGGTTCTCTACTTCTAACTTATATTCTGTGAATATCTCAAAAGGTTCGGACTTGTGTTTCAACAGGAACATATGTCTGAATCTCGAGAGATTATCAGAGAATGTAATGAAGTACAAAGAACCGGTCTTGGCATGTGTAGACAGGGGATCTACATACATCAACATGTATCAATCCCAAAAGTTCACTAACTCTTTCTCTGTTTCTAATAAACAGCGCTATGTTCATCTTATCTTTGTGACATGACCGGCAAGTTTTCACAAGATGTAAATTCAAACAGATTTAAATATGCATCTTTGTGCAACTTAGCTAGTCGAGTCACATTGATATGACCTAGTCTACAATACCTCAAGAAGGATCCGTTCATTTCTGAACTCTTCCTCTTGTGTGTGTTCTATATACTAAGAACCGTAGTTTGATTTAGAACATCAATGCTTTTAGATAACGTGTCTGAACCGATCAACTTTTGATATAGAAAATGTTCAAAACATTATCCAACAATACAAAATTTTATCATTTATTTACTTATAAAGAGACTGATATGATTTTGTATATCAGGTTCGGTATCTAATAACATCCATTCAGAATCAATGTATTTGTAATACAGGGTGACAGTGACCAACAGACTTGGCTGCAACACTTGCCCCGTTTTCTGCCTCATGAAACTTATCACCCGTTCTCAGTTCTTTACCTATCTGTAGCCCATGTAACAGATTACATATGCGGGATCCTGATCCAGTATCACATACTCAGGATGTAAAGGATACTGAGAAACAGTTCTTTGTAATGAACACACCCGAAGAAGATGCATCATATGCACTTTCTTCGTTTGGGCGGCATAGGAATTCTGGCATTCCCCAATTTCCTGCTCTGTCTTATAACAATTATAAGTTGGAGCGGGACCAACGTTCCCCAGCTCAGTATAACAAGCGGGTTCGGTCAATTATCCGTATTATTATCTTGATTAAGGCGTGATATGGTCGCTACCTGGAGAGAGAGAGAAGAAAACACTCAGCGTGAGCTCTTGCAAGAATAGATTGGTTATTATTTTATCTAATCAGGATGGCTCCCACTGTTTTGATCAAATCTTCCTTCAAACCCTAAAAGGAAAGACTAGCCGGGATTAATTACACACTACAAGTTCGCCAATCTTTCAGCCAGGCCAGTGTCGGTACTTTGAGGGAGGTCCCCCGTGCTTTCGCACGAACCTAATTAATGTAAACCTCGTTTTCCCAGAGGCATAACCTCGTTAACACCTTTCTAGACACCTACTTGATCGGCTAATTGTAATGTTTAAAACTCTCCCAGGAGTAACTCTTACTCGCAGCGGGTATCGGGATCCAACTATCTCATAGAAGGTATGCAATCTCATTGCAAATTTCAACACTTGAAATTCCCGATAATATTTTGCCCCTAACCTCCTATGACCTTGACAAAGGCCAACAAACCATAGGAAGCTAGTCAAGTTCAACCCGTCATTTCCTGATTGAATTAAACCCACCCGCACGACCCTTGACAAAGGCCAACAGGGTTGCACGACTACCCTAACCCAATCTGCATCATATGCATAAGCAGATAAGCACCAGTCAGCTACCGCACACTACGCCTTGACAAAAGCCAACAAACGCAGCACGAATACTAACTACTACTTATCTGAAATGACGGAGGGCTACGACAGGTTTTTCAGAAAACCTATTGCGTAATGAACTTAATATCGTTGTAGATTCAAATGATTTTAAAATGGAGTGTTTTTGAGACTTTTCTAGCTTTGCTAAAGGGGTCACTCCCAGTGAAGGGATCGTCGGCCCTTTCCTCGTCGAATGAGGTGCGGGATATATCATATATATCACTGTGCAAAGCAGAAACTATAGAAGCAATCAAAAGACAAACCGAGGGGTGTAGCTTCTGCCAGTTATTGCTAAAGGAGTCACTCCCGGTGAAGGGATCTCGGTCCTTTCCTCGTTGAATGAGGTGCGGGATATATCATATACATCACTGTGCAAAGCAAGAACTGTAGCAACCTGTTTTTATTTTGAAATTCGATTCTACAACATCTTTAGGTTTCTTTTACTTTCATTAATCATATTAATGAAGTCCCATCATTTAAGTACCTAAACATCATAGATAAATACGACGTACACTTATGCCATCCGCATTCGCCTCGATGTCGCCTCGTGCACCGTTAGGTTAGGTAACTAACGACAGAGCGGGGCAGGGCTAGCGCGGGTGTAAAACATAAGTAACGTCTATATAATATATCATATATACTATATACAGTATCCATCACAGAACATATCACATGATCACATCACAGATATCGCAGCAGAAGAATCATATGAAACATTGGATATACTAGGACGTCCGTGTTTTCAATACGAGCCAGTATAAAACACGGATTCCACAGTCACGATGAATAGCCAAACCCACACCCCTAGACCCCTACGAGAGCGGCAAGCAACCCTACCAATTCTAGGGTTAGGAGACCCGGACTTGACTCCTCGAGATGGTCTCCCACTGGACCCTAGAACCCGGTTACTTGTGCTCCCCTCCTTGGGTCTATCCTAGTGCGGAAAAGTAAATAATATACAAAGGGTGACATTTTCCGCAACCTGGAAGTGCCCCAATAAAAGAATATTACATACAAGTTTTTACATGAATGAAAATGAAAAACACTCATCTCACATAAAAAAAACCCGGCTATTCAAACACGACGATCCAATATAACATATCCAGCAATACATAACATCACATGTCATCTACGTAAGTAAATGTGCGCATCCCAATTGTCGTTGACATATAGCAACGAAACCGGCGATATCACATATTACACTTACGGTCGCAGAAAAGAAAGTGTAAAACTACAATAGTTGGAATCCGCAACCACCTTAGACATCGCATGCCTAAACCAATGAATTCCTTAGACATCACATGCCTAACAATTATAAACCCCGCATTTTAGTCTCGTTATCGAAAACACTTTTCAATATCAAGTCGGGCAATTCAACAAGATTCCCGAAAAACTGATCGAATTCTCGTCGCAAACTTCAATAGACGGCTGCACCCCCGATGCCATCGACGAAGTGCACCAAGGCGGAACACCGCTGCCGCGAGCACCCGAACGGATGCTTTCGGCGACGGGGTTCTCCTACAGTCACTTGGTCGGGGCTAAGGGGTGTAGCTGTCTATTAAGTTTATCCGGCGAGTATCCGCGTACGCTACGTGATTGCGACGGACTTTTGATCGCATCAAAATTCCGTGGCAACCGATCAATTGAGACTAAAGTGCTATGTTTATAACATTCATATCAGTTATCTCATAACTGCTTATGGATTCCAAGTATTGTATCCCATTCCAGATAAATAGAAAATGTTAAACTTTCCGATCGAACATTCAAACACCCAAGTTTTCCCGAAACAAATCAACACATGAAATAGGTTTAAAAACATCCAGTTCATGCCTCAGTACCAACGGTCCAGCCGTAGAAAGGTCAAGCCAACGCCTCACATGTGGCACGCCGTACTGCCCCAAACCCTAAGGTTCAAATGGCAGTTCAAGACGGTCACATAATCGAGTTAAGGTTTGTTGTCTTCTAGAGGGTCCATCGTGTTACTTACACTACTTAGAACGTCTTTAAACCATGGAAAAATCCAACACTTGGAAATTTCCGGACAGGGGAAAAAGTGGGTATTCATATCCGGTCGAACTTTTTAACATATACAATAATTATCCGGAAAACACATAGACAAGATTAGACAATCCGATCGAATCCACGAAGCTCCAAAACACCCCAGAAAACTCAACTCTTGAGTGCAAATTAAAAATTCCCAGAAAACTCAGCACCTGAAGAGACAAATTACTGTGCAAAAATGGAAGTCTAATCTCATTATGTGGCCGCGGAACCGCCGCCTAAGCCAAGCTTCTGCCACGGTTCCGCCGCGCTTTAGCCGTATCACTTGGTCAATTTTGCACCGTAATTCTTAGAATTTCCTGCTGAATTTTTTAAGAATTTTTAATCTGGAAAAAACCCAGTTTTGAAAAAATATCCAGAGAGGGGTTGGCGTTTCGGGTTTGAACGGGTTTCTAACTCCGTCTATTCATCGCCTAAGGCTCTAGCTAGGCTCTGATACCACTGTAGGGTTCCTACGCACACTAATGAAGTCTCACAACAGATTAAACATGCCCAATTCAAATTTTTCATGTGCCTACAAACCCTAATACGGATCGTTAACTAGATGTATAGGCGAAACAACAAGCTACTAAACTACTTTAGTGCTAAGTGAACGGAAATACAACCTTTATAGATCCGGTCGTCCACCTCCATAGCTCCGTGATGAAGTCCCCTCGCTGCGATCAACGGATCCCGGGCTCAAGCGTCGGCTTCATCGGAGAAATGGGCGGGCTAGGTCGTCGACTTCGATGCCGAAGATGATCTACGTCGAGGCAACACAAGATCAAGCTCCAACTTCACCAAGCCATGAAACTTGTGAAGAAAACACCCTATACTACTTGGCAAGTGGTAGAGGATGAAGAAATAGGAAGTGGGTTCACTTTAGAATTGGATTTCTCACTCATTTCATCAAGTCACCATTGATGGTTGCAAGCTTTCTTCTTCTTGAAGAAGAAGAAGAAGAAGAAAAGAAATATGATAGAATAAATAGAATTGATTTAAAAAAGAAAATCCCATTCATTCTTATCATAATAGCAACCATGGTTAAGTGTAGAGAATGAACCAAGGTTAGGTGAAAGGTTAGGGTTAAGGAAAGAAACAAAATGGTCAACCATTTCAAAGCTTCATGAAGCTTCAAAGATAATCCAAAGATAGCCACCATTTTATTTCATTTTTCCAAAATGAATAAATAAATAAATAAATGAATAAGTAAATAAACAAAACCCTAACCATTAACATAATCATGGTTTAATTCTTACACAAACAAGTTAGCATGTATCATCAAACATGATACAAACAAGTGCACAAAACTATATCATATATACAATGTGCACATCAAGTGAGAAAATCCATTTAAAGTGAACAAATATTAGTTAATGAAAAGTAATATATCAAATATATAATTATACATTAAATAATTAAATCAACACTTGATTTAACGATCCGGTCATATCGCATATAACCGACTAATATCCAATGTATCGGCTTATCAAATCAATCCTCGATTCGATAACTAGGTTATATCACATACAACCAATCGATACATTCATCGCGAGAATAGAATACGGTATCACATACACGCATTATTCTCGGTCCCGCACATATCTCATATGCGCTCCTATTTCGTTTCGCTTGAGCCAGGAAACCTCTGTGTAGGACTCTAAAGACTCGTTAATACGCCGGCAGTAGGTGATGATCATATCAAACACCCACAAGCCACAAGCGGTCTGCTAAACGTAACGGCCACCCGGGTATTGAGCGATCAGAAGATCGACGAGCAAGCCCGCTCACACTCCAGTGAATCCAACCAGTAACACTTACCGTACAGTCCGGTCTCGTCGTCTGATATGTCGCATATCTCGCCTAGGGGTGGTAAACGTCAGACCCCAATAGCTCGATAAGTCGTGTCGATATGAGCTCTATAACAGTTCGAGAAACTACTGGTAACACTTACCAGTAAATCTCAGCAACCCTGGCCAGGGATTTCCGGTCATAGCCAATCGAACACAGCGCAACATCAACTCCCTATACCGGGAGAGACGAATCCCCTCCTATCGCTCATTGCCTCCATGTGATTCGGGACTGTACCCAAAAGCCACCGTTTTGCACGCCCTCTTGGATGTGGTAAGGTGGAAATCAAAGCACAGTGGGAATCACACAAGACTCTATGACGATCTCGGGTCAACAGACTACTCTGTACCAGTGTCACCAGAGAACTGCCATCTGACGTAAGGTATAATACCATCTGGGAGTTCTCGGAGAGTCCGTCCTGTGTACCCAGTCTCCACTGAGCACCCGTATATCATCTCTGATGTCAAACACCAATGGATATGGGATCATCCATCGCCCATCTGTATGGGTCAAGAAGGTATACGCTAGTCTACTCTGGTATATCGATGCCCCATCTCGATATACCCACGACTAGGGACCTTGAAGGATGTACTTATGGACTACCATGTCCCCACTAGTATGATCCGCATCATAGTACAGGTAGTCAAGTACACATCCTAAGGGCTTTACCAACATGTAACAGAGAGACAATCAATGTACACGTTAAGGTAAAGAGTAACCAGATAGCATACTATCATGTCGAGCAAGAAAGTCCTCCCTATATATGTCCCAGCATCCACTACAATATACATCCAATGTACAGTAATGGCCTCTAGGGCATACATATAACTAACAGGAGCTTGATCTTGTGTTGCCTCGACGTAGATCATCTTCGGCATCGAAGTCAACGACCTAGCCCGTCCATTTCTCCGATGAAGCCGACGCTAGAGCCCGGGATCCGATGATCGCAGCGAGGGGACTTCATCGCGGAGCTATGGAGGTGGAGGACCGGATCTACAAAGGTTGTATTTCCGTTCACTTAGTTAAGTTGTTAACTAGTTGCATGTTTCGCCTAAAATTCTAGTCAACGATCGCATTAGGGTTTCTCGGCACCGGAAATTTTTGAATTGGCCATGTTTGATCACTTGTAGAACCTCATGGGTATGCCTAGGAACCCTACAGAAACAACTTCCAAAGGCCTCCTCCTCCACAACAACAAGCACCCCAAAAAACTCAATACCAGCAACCTTTCCAACCACAACCTTATCCAAATCAAACGAACAATTTTGTTCAACCAAATGATGATAAGGTTATCTCGCTAGAAAAAAGTCTAGATGCGTTTCTAAATCAATCTACAGAATCCGCAGCAAGGTTGGAAAATTCCATCTAGTCTTTGGTGCACAACAATGCATCATACGATCAAAGCATCAAATCTATTGAGGCACAAATTGCACAACTAACTGCTGCGTTGAGCGAGAGAGAAAAGAGAAAGCTTCAATCTCAACCATTGCCAAATCCCGGTCACACACACAACGCACATGAATATCAAAATCATAATGTAAATGCGGTGACCACGTTGAGATCTGGAAGAGTGTTGCAAAATAACGTGGGTATTAGTGATGACACCCCCGCCGGTGGTTCTCCTTCTTCTTCTTCTTCTTCTTCTCCATCCTCTTCTTCTTCATCTTCATCTCCTCCGCTAGAGCCTATTCTTCATTCTTCAAAAGGCTCTCCTTCTTCTAATCCGAACGGACCCACTTCTCACCACACGAACACACCCACACTGGGATCCGTTCCAACTCCATATTCTACTCCACAGACATTGGACTCAACAGATTTTCAAAATGCTCCATTTCCAAACAGGTTGAGTCCCAATAAACCAACTCCACAAATGGAGAAGATTGTGGAGTTATTTAAACAGGTTAGCATAAATATACCTCTCTTGGAAGCAATCCAACAAGTCCATTCGTACGCGAAAATCATAAAGGGCTTATGCTCCTCCAAGAGAAAATCTCAAATACCCAAGAAAGTTCTAGTGGCTAGTGCAGTGAGCAATGCTATTAACCAACCTCAACCCTTACCCTAAAAGCGAAAGGACCCCGGTTGTTCTACGATTTCAATAACAATTGGGGATAAGAAAATCAATCGAGCACTTTTAGATCTTGGGTCTAGTGTTAACCTGCTTCCCTACTCCGTGTACGAGCAATTAGGGGTTGGAGAGTTAAAACCCACTCGTTGTACTCTCCAAATGACTGATCGATCAATCACCCATCCTAGGGGTGAGCTAGAGGATGTGTTGATCAAAGTTGGGGACTTTATATTCCCCGTTGATTTTATTGTTATGGACACACAACCTGTTGCTAACCCACGGAACCAAATTCCGGTGATCCTCGGTCGACCTTTGTCCACTTCCAATGCCGTAATAAATTGTCGCAATTGCTCCATGACTCTATCCTTCGGGAAGACGTC
This sequence comes from Agapanthus africanus, assembly GCA_030015575.1. Taxonomy (NCBI): domain Eukaryota; kingdom Viridiplantae; phylum Streptophyta; class Magnoliopsida; order Asparagales; family Amaryllidaceae; genus Agapanthus; species Agapanthus africanus. Next base: position 328,045,335 of record JASDDO010000031.1, read on the forward strand.
TAGTGAGTTCAATATTTACAAGTTAGGAAGTCTGCCCCCCCTGCCTAAAACTAGTACACGAGAAGTTTGCACTATTCACGAAATCACGCAGGAGGACTGCGAGCTTGAAAGATTTCCGTTTGATGAAAACAGTTTTGACGCCACTAGTGCGTTCCTCCTTGAATCTACCACAGTTGACACAACCGATATTGATTATGAATGTTTCACTTTTTCGGATGATTTTGACGACTCACCGCCCAAATATGAGTCTTTTGAATTTTTGGATGAGTTAGTTGAACCATCCAAATCGGTTGTTTGCAGTAATTTCGAACCTGTGTTGGAGTCCTTTGAGTTCGAGGTAGATTCCCCAATTTTACCTTTGATTGTTTCGCCTCCGAAACTCGAACTAAAGCCCTTGCCGTCTCACCTTAAATATACTTACCTAGGTGAGAATGAGACCTTTCCCGTTATCATATCGGCCTCTCTAGCCCTCGAACAAGAGAGAGCCCTTTTAATGGTCTTACAAGATAGGCGGCAAGCTTTCGGCTCGATTATGGCGAACATCAAGGAGATTAGTTCCCTCATAATTGAATATCATATGCATATGATGGATGATGCCAAGTCGATAAAGGATCCACAGAAATATCTTGGGGATAGTGTGGATAGTCAACCACCTCCTTTAGAAGTTGAACCACCCCCATTTCTTTAATAAGCTATGAGAATGCCAATATTCCACTGATTGTGTAAGTCCATATTGCGACCCCCGGTTCTTACGGGGAGGCGGAAACGGTATAAAAAACAAATTTTTATCGCAAGAGGCAACATGGACTAAACAAGGTCGGGATCGTGTCTAAACTAAACTAGCATACAAGCTAAAGAGTCTTAGCTACTCGAATGAAGGTTATACCTAAACTTGAACTCCTTCTTCTTCAAACCTTGTAGAGGTTGATGGTTCTTGCCTTGTAGCCTTCTTCCGTCCACCTCGAAGGTTCAACCTTTGGGCTCTTCCTCGATCTTTGAGTGAACTAGGGTTTCCGGCTTGCTAAACCTTGAACCCTAGAGAGAGTAGAGAGTGTCTAGGGGTTGTTTTCTTTTCAAGGTGAAGGATTCTCAACACATGAGAAGGAATCACCTTGAGCTTGAGGAAGAAGAAGATGAAGAGAGGAGAGAGAAGCTAAATGAGATAATGAGCTAGCTTTTTCTTTCTTGCAACCATAATGCCAAAAGAAAAAGAATTATCTAAATAATAATAATTCAAAATAAGAATAGTTGATGGTAATTTGGAATGACCACTATCATGCTTCATTAAATGAAATGTAAGCATGAATCAAGGAGGATCTTTACAAAGCATGATGGTGGTCAATATTCAACCATGGTCAACAAGTCAACCATGGTCAACAAGTCAACAAAATCAACCATAACATAATTCTCATTTAATTACTATTATTAATAGATAATCCATAAATCCATTAGGGTTTGGAAAATGATAACCGTCAATTGTGCATACGCACCCGTTCCGAAACCCTAATGAAAGTCATCTTCCTCCTCCTCAAATAACTGTGCATACACACCTGCATTCTTGTTCCGAGGAACATGAATACTGAGAGATAAAAGCAACCCCCAAAACATATACCAGTATCCGGCTCAAACCAGAGCCTGCTGGCAATATCCGTCCGGACTCCAAACGTGCACAAGTGCGCGGAGGAGAACGAACCCTGTCGCAAAACCATGCGACCTCTACTCTGTTTTGCCCAGAGGCGAATACCCTCTGTGTGGGACTCTAAAGACTCGACACTACGCTGGCAGTGGGTTTAACCACAGACCGCAAGCGGCACTAGCTGTGCGTAACGGTCCCCAGGTAGATGCCGACAAGAAGGCTGACGAGGTGAAACCCCATCTATACTCCTACTGAGTCTGAATGTGACAGTCTCCGTACAGTCCGGTCTGTTCGTCTGATACATCGCATGTCGGGCCTAGGGGGCGGTAAAACGTCAGTCCCCCAATAGCGGTACAAGTCGTGTCGGAGTGAAGCCCAAAACACCCTGAGATAACACTGGAACCTACCAGTATATCTCGCTTGCCCTGGCCAGGGACTACTCATGTAATGGCTCTCCTAGACACAGCGCGATGTCAACCCCCAATACCGGGAGAGACGAATCCTGTCTAACCGGCACTGCCTCCAAGTGCTTCGGGACTGCACCCAACCACCACCTGTTTGCACGACTCCTTTGAGCCGTGGTAGGGTAGTGATCAAAGTGCAGTGGGAACACACTCGAGGCGAAGTGCTAGTGTCAAGTCAGCGGACTAAGCTGTACTCATGTCACCTGGGAACTGATGACTGACGATAGGTATAATACCAACCTGTCAGTTCCCGACGAGTCCTGTCCAGTGTACTCGTAACCTAACGAGCACCCGTATACTATCTCTAGTACGACGTACTGATGGCTGTGGGACAGACCATCTCCCACACTGGGATGAGAAGCGCATACGCTAGTCTACTCCGAAGTATCGATGCCCTGTCTCGATAGTCCTGCGACTAGGGACCTGTATAAGGATGTGCTTATAGATTACCCAGCCCCCACTAGTGTGACTGCCATCACAACGCTGGTAATCAAGCAAAGATCCTAAGGGCTCCACTAATGCGTATAAGTGATATAGTAAAATAAACACAAGTACACATTGAAGTAGAAACAAACCAAGTAGCATACTACTATATTGAGCAAGATTGTTTATACAAGGTGAATATCCCAAGCTTCCATTAAGTAATATACAAACTAGTATGATACAGTAATGGCCTCTAGGGCATATACACTAACAATCTCCCACTTGCACTAAGGCCATGTACTGGCGTATCGAAGACCTATCATCTCGATCAGCCGCTCGAACTGAGTCTGGGGTAGGGCCTTGGTGAATGGATCTGCAGTGTTCTCTTCTGAAGCAACCCTCCGAACCTCGATCTCCTTGCGATCTACGATCTCCCTGATCAGGTGATACCGCCTCAAGATGTGCCTGGATCTCTGATGGGACCTGGGTTCCTTTGCTAAAGCTATAGCCCCGTTGTTGTCGCAATACAGAGGTATTGGGTCAACAATGGACGGAACCACCTGAAGTTCTTTTAAGAACTTCCTTATCCAGACAGCTTCTTTTGCGGCATCAGATGCAGCGATGTATTCCGCTTCCATAGTCGAGTCTGCAACGGTTTCCTGTTTGGAGCTCTTCCAACACACCGCCCCTCCATTGAGGGTAAAGACAAAACCCGACATGGACTTGGAATCATCCTTGTCACTCTGGAAGCTGGAGTCAGCAAAGGCCTCGATCTGGAGGTCTTTTCCGCCATACACCAAGAACATCTCCTTAGTCCTTCTTAGGTACTTGAGAATGTTCTTTACCGCTATCCAGTGTTTCTCCCCAGGGTTTGACTGATACCGGCTTACCACACTCAGTGCATAAGCTACATCCGGTCTGGTACACAACATCGCATACATTATAGAGCCTACCGCAGAAGCGTAGGGTATAATAGACATGCGATCCCTCTCCAAATCAGTCTTGGGAGACATCTCTTTAGAGAGGGTGATCCCGTGACAAGCCGGTAGGTTACCGCGCTTGGAATCTTCCATACTGAATCTCTTCACTATGGTGTCGATGTACCTGGACTGAGAAAGTCCTAATATCCTTTTGGATCTATCACGATGGATCCGGATCCCCAGGATGTATAAGGCATCACCCAGGTCTTTCATGGAGAACCTGTGTGACAAGAACCCCTTGACAGATTGTAGCATAGGAATGTCATTTCCTATTAAGAGAATGTCATCCACGTACAAAACGAGGAATACTGCAGTTCTCGCTACAAATCTACTATAGATGCATGGTTCATCTGGTTTTTGATAAAGCCAAATTCCTTGACCGTCTCATCAAAACAGATGTTCCAACTCCGCGATGCCTGCTTTAGTCCATAGATGGACTTAAGCAACTTGCACACCTTTCCGCTGCTCCCACTCTGAATGAAACCCTCTGGCTGATCCATATAGACACACTCCTCTAAATTTCCATTCAGAAAAGCGGTCTTTACGTCCATCTGCCAAATCTCATAATCGTGGAAGGCAGCAATGGCAAGAAGGATCCGAATGGATTTCAGCATAGCCACTGGAGAAAAGGTTTCGTCATAGTCCAAGCCAGGTCTTTGACGGAAACCCTTTGCTACAAGTCTAGCTTTATAGGTCTCAACCTGCCCATCTACACCAATCTTCCTTTTGAAGATCCACTTGCATCCTACGGGTTTTACCCCGTCTGGAGCAATGTCCAACGTCCATACTTTGTTGGTGTACATGGACTCCATTTCGGTCCGCATTGCATCCAGCCATTTTACCGAGTCAACGCTCTGAACGGCCTGCTGGAAGCTAGTAGGCTCATCATAATCTATGATGCAATCCTCTCGATCCCCGTCTATGAGAAAACCGTAGTATCTCTCGGGCGGATGAGACTGCCTACTACTCCTGCGGAGCCGCGTAGGAATGTCCTGTTCATTTGAACCCTCTGGTTCCATTAAGCTTTCAGTAATAGTCTGTGGTTCTGGAATTTCTTCCAGTTCTACCGCGCTCCCACTTGTTTCCTTTTCTATGAACTGGTGTTCTAGAAAGTGGGCATGACGAGAAACAAGAACTTTTTGTTCCTCTTCGTAGTAGAAGAGATATCCCTTGGAATTCTTTGGATATCTCACAAACTTACACAGTACTGAGCGTGCCTCGAGCTTGTCCGCATGCTGCTTTTTAACAAAAGCTGGACTTCCCCAAGTCTTAATGTGACTGAGATGGGGCCTCTTCCCACACCACATTTCATACGGTGTAGTAGGCACAGTCTTAGTAGGAACTCGGTTCAAAAGGTACGCAGCTGATTCTAGCGCATACCCCCAGAATGATCGCGGTAACTCAGTGCTACTCATCATGGACCGTACCATATCCAATAGGGTTCGGTTCCGTCTCTCCGATACACCGTTGTGTTGCGGAGTGTATGGAGGAGTAAGCTGAGAGACAATTCCGTTCTCTTTTAAATATTTCAGGAACTCGGCACTCAAGTATTCTCCACCTCGATCCGATCTTAGAATCTTGATACTTTTGCCGGTTTGGTTTTCCACTTCATTCTTATATTCCTGGAATTTTTCAAAGGCCTCGGACTTATGTTTCATTAAGAAGACATAACCGTACCTTGAGAAATCATCCGTAAAAGTAATGAAGTAAGAGTAACCGCTTCGCGCATGTGTAGACATTGGACCGCACACGTCGCTGTGTACGAGTCCCAAGAGCTCGCTCGCTCTTTCTCCGTGTCCAGTGAACGGAGTCTTTGTCATCTTTCCCATAAGACAAGATTCACAAGTGGCATAAGACTGATACTCGAACGGATCCAAGTATCCTTCTTTATGTAACTTAGTCAACCGTGTCTCATTGATGTGACCCAGTCTACAATGCTATAAGAAAGCCTGATTGATATCTGGAGACTTTCTTTTGTGTGTATTCTGGACATTGAAAATCTGTGGTTGGTTCAATACGTATATACCATTGCTCAGTGTACCTGACCCAATCAGAACTTGATTAAGGTGAATGTTTACAACATTACTTACAAACGCAAATTCATAACCTTCTTTAGAAACCAAAGATACAGAGATGATATTACAAGTTGCGTTGGGTACAAAAAAGCAATTACGCAAAACCAAAACATGCCCATCTGACATTCCCAGGTGATAGTCCCCCACGGCTTTAGCATCCATGCTAGCTCCGTTCGCAACTCTGAGGGTCATGTCACCTGCCTTCAAAAACCTACGGTTTCTCAACGCTTGCAAAGAATTACAGATATGAGATCCTGATCCGGTATCCAATACCCAGGAAGTAGAGTTTATAGAAAGACAGTTTTCAATAACATACACACCTGAAGCTGAAGCCGTAACCTGCTTCAGTTCCTGTGTCTTCGCCTTCCAAGCCCTGCAATCTTTCTTCCAGTGTCCACTCTTATGACAATAGAAGCATTCTTCCTTTCCAACAAGCTTCCCCGCAATCTTTGTTGCCTTTTCCTTTCCCTTCGTACCCACTTTACTAACACCGCCTCTTGGTTTGGCGGGGGCTTTCTTCCTCTTTCCCTTGGCTTTCGCCTTGGACCTAGAGGAAGAAGATCCTCCTACAAACAAAGCGGGTGTTTCCCTACCCTTCTGTAGGGTGCCCTCTGCGCTCCTCAGCATGTTGAGGAGTTCTGAAAGTTCAACTTCCTTTTCTTGCAAGTTGAAATTCAGTATGAACTGGGCGTAAGTGGATGGAAGGGACTGGAGAATTATATCCGTGTAGAGTTCACTGTCCAACGTGGTCCCAAGTTCCGCGAGCTCCTCAGTGTAGCCAATCATCTTAAGCACGTGGTCCGCTACCGATGATCCGACGGCCAACTTTGTCGAAAACAACTTCTTCGACACTTCGTATCTTGCGATACGAGACTGCTCTCCATACAGTTCTTTTGTATGAAGAAATATGGATTCAAAATCCATATTCTCGTGCCTCCTCTGATGTTCGTTGTCCATCGAGGCAAGTACGAGGCACCTGGCCTTCGCGCTGTCAATCTCCCAAGTCTTACGGATTTCCTTATCCGCGACGCTGGAGGTGGGACCTGGGACGGGAGGAGCTTTGGTGGTAAGAAGATACCCCAGCTTGTCGTAAGTGATTGCCAACTTGACATTCCTGAGCCAATCTTTGTAGTTTGGCCCTGTCAATATGTTTTTATCTAGAATCAACTTAAGTCCAGTCATTTCGATTTGGTCGCTGCAGGGGGGAGAGAAGAAACACTTTAGCACGATGCTCTTGCAAGTTTAGAATGGTTTTTAATTTGTCTAAACAGGATGGCTCCCACTGTCTCTCGAATCCCTCCTCAAACCACAAAGGAAGAATTAGTCGGGATCAATCCCACCGTGCAATACTTGCTTAACCGTTCAGCCAGGCCAGTGTCGGTACTTCGAGGGAGGTTTTCCAACGCTTTCGCGAAGTTCCTTAATTAAATAACCTCTTTTCCCTGGGGGCGTGGCCCCGCTAACACCTTTCTAGGCACCTACTAGGTTTATAGCATTGATCGTCTAGTGAGAAATTTCCCGAGGAGTAGCATATACTCACAGTAGGATCGGGATCCAAATATCATCGCGTGACGAAACTGAAGGAATCCTACCAGAATCACCACGCTCCAAATGGTATGCAAATCTAGCAAGTTTCAGTACTTATGAAACTCCCGATGTGGATTTTTGCCCCATGCTCTTATGACCTTGACTTTGGCCAAAATATCATAAGTCACATGTCAAGTTCTGCCCGTCACTATCCAGGTTAATTTGGATCCATTCGTACCTACCCTTGACTTTGGCCAAAATAGCAGCACGACTGTCCCAAACCAACGCATCTATCTATGCTACACATGAACACCCAATAGCTACCAATCACTATGCCTTGACTTTGGTCAAAATACGTAGCTTGAATACTACTGCCTATTCATGCGAAGCGACGGAGGGCTACGAATGGTTTTGGTAAAACCGTGAACGTAGTGAACATGATATAATCGATGGAACGAGATAGCTTTTAGAAGGAGTGGCTCAAGCTCCGCATTTAAAAGTTAGTTTTGAAAAGAACCGAGTGGTTTTTCGAAAGTGTTCCAACGATTTTAACTTGGTTTATTATCTTGCATTAGTTCTTTTAATGCGTGATATTCTTGCATTAGTACTTTTAATGCGTCCCATCATTTAAATCCTACCATTGCAGAAAACAACCAAAATATGACGTACGCTTATGCCATTCGCATTCGCCACGGGGTCCCGTCATCACTCGTTAGGTTACTTAACTAACGACAGAGCGGGGGCTGGGCTAGCGCGGCTGTAAAACATAAGCAACGCCTAAATAGAAAGCAATGATAGACATTACAGATAACAGATGAATACATTGGATATACTAGCAATCCGCAATCCTTTCGAGCCTGAAACGAAAAGCGGATAACACGGTCGCGGTGAATAGCCAATACCCCACCCAAGACCCCTACGGGTGCGGCAAACTACCCGCCAAGTACCCGGCAGTTTGTGCACCCCTCCATGGGTCTATCCTAGGAGCAAAAACAGTAAAAAGAATTATACAATGACGGCTACAACCCCGACCCGGTTGTGCGGCCAAACAAATAATAATTATTACATCAATTTACATTTACAATGAATGAAAGAAAAACAAAAGCTCATCTCACATCCACCCCGGCTATTCACCCGCGACAGTCCAACACATTCATATACACATTCCAATATCAAACACAGATCATGTATAACCCCGACTAATCGTCTTATAGCGATTAGCCGACGTTCAATACATGCAAGCATCACAGATATAACCATCATAGTCAAAGTGCAGTGAAGTTCGGAAAAAATACGGAATTATAGGACCCCAAAAGCAAATTTCTGTTCTGGAAAATCTGGGTACATATAATATATTTTAAAAATCCCAAAACCAACACACAAACACACTGCACGAAAAACGATGCACAGAAGACGACAAACCGCGGCGCTTCCGCGGCAGATGCCTAGCTCGTGCGGCGGAAGGGCGGCGGTTTGAACGAATCACTATGTCGTTTTTCTTGGGTGTTCATACAAAACCCTGAGCCGAATTTACAAGTATAAAGTTTTTCATTTAGAGCAGAAAAAAATTTAACAGAAACTTAGGGTTTTGTTTTTCCGGTTTTGTGACTTTTTCGGTTCCGAACTTCGTTACACTTCACTACCAAGCTAGTTTAAGTTTAGTTAGGCTCTGATACCACTGTAAGTCCATATTGCGACCCCCGGTTCTTACGGGGAGGCGGAAACGGTATAAAAAACAAATTTTTATCGCAAGAGGCAACATGGACTAAACAAGGTCGGGATCGTGTCTAAACTAAACTAGCATACAAGCTAAAGAGTCTTAGCTACTCGAATGAAGGTTATACCTAAACTTGAACTCCTTCTTCTTCAAATCTTGTAGAGGTTGATGGTTCTTGCCTTGTAGCCTTCTTCCGTCGAAGATGGATCCACCTCGAAGGTTCAACCTTTGGGCTCTTCCTCGATCTTTGAGTGAACTAGGGTTTCCGGCTTGCTAAACCTTGAACCCTAGAGAGAGTAGAGAGTGTCTAGGGGTTGTTTTCTTTTCAAGGTGAAGGATTCTCAACACATGAGAAGGAATCACCTTGAGCTTGAGGAAGAAGAAGATGAAGAGAGGAGAGAGAAGCTAAATGAGATAATGAGCTAGCTTTTTCTTTCTTGCAACCATAATGCCAAAAGAAAAAGAATTATCTAAATAATAATAATTCAAAATAAGAATAGTTGATGGTAATTTGGAATGACCACTATCATGCTTCATTAAATGAAATGTAAGCATGAATCAAGGAGGATCTTTACAAAGCATGATGGTGGTCAATATTCAACCATGGTCAACAAGTCAACCATGGTCAACAAGTCAACAAAATCAACCATAACATAATTCTCATTCAATTACTATTATTAATAGATAATCCATAAATCCATTAGGGTTTGGAAAATGATAACCGTCAATTGTGCATACGCACCCGTTCCGAAACCCTAATGAAAGTCATCTTCCTCCTCCTCAAATAACTGTGCATACACACCTGCATTCTTGTTCCGAGGAACATGAATACTGAGAGATAAAAGCAACCCCCAAAACATATACCAGTATCCGGCTCAAACCAGAGCCTGCTGGCAATATCCGTCCGGACTCCAAACGTGCACAAGTGTGCGGAGGAGAACGAACCCTGTCGCAAAACCATGTGACCTCTACTCTGTTTTGCCCAGAGGCGAATACCCTCTGTGTGGGACTCTAAAGACTCGACACTACGCTGGCAGTGGGTTTAACCACAGACCGCAAGCGGCACTAGCTGTGCGTAACGGTCCCCAGGTAGATGCCGACAAGAAGGCTGACGAGGTGAAACCCCATCTGTACTCCTACTGAGTCTGAATGTGACAGTCTCCGTACAGTCCGGTCTGTTCGTCTGATACATCGCATGTCGGGCCTAGGGGGCGGTAAAACGTCAGTCCCCCAATAGCGGTACAAGTCGTGTCGGAGTGAAGCCCAAGACACCCTAAGATAACACTGGAACCTACCAGTATATCTCGCTTGCCCTGGCCAGGGACTACTCATGTAATGGCTCTCCTAGACACAGCGCGATGTCAACCCCCAATACCGGGAGAGACGAATCCTGTCTAACCGGCACTGCCTCCAAGTGCTTCGGGACTGCACCCAACCACCACCTGTTTGCACGACTCCTTTGAGCCGTGGTAGGGTAGTGATCAAAGTGCAGTGGGAACACACTCGAGGCGAAGTGCTAGTGTCAAGTCAGCGGACTAAGCTGTACTCATGTCACCTGGGAACTGATGACTGACGATAGGTATAATACCAACCTGTCAGTTCCCAACGAGTCATGTCCAGTGTACTCGTAACCTAACGAGCACCCGTATACTATCTCTAGTACGACGTACTGATGGCTGTGGGACAGACCATCTCCCACACTGGGATGAGAAGCGCATACGCTAGTCTACTCCGAAGTATCGATGCCCTGTCTCGATAGTCCTGCGACTAGGGACCTGTATAAGGATGTGCTTATAGATTACCCAGCCCCCACTAGTATGACTGCCATCACAACGCTGGTAATCAAGCAAAGATCCTAAGGGCTCCACTAATGCGTATAAGTGATATAGTAAAATAAACACAAGTACACATTGAAGTAGAAACAAACCAAGTAGCATACTACTATATTGAGCAAGATTGTTTATACAAGGTGAATATCCCAAGCTTCCATTAAGTAATATACAAACTAGTATGATACAGTAATGGCCTCTAGGGCATATACACTAACAGATTGTTGATCATTCCCATTCTCATTTTGATTCATCATCACCTCCTATCCATTCACTTCCTCACTTTCCATACCACCACTTCTATCTTCCCCAATTCTTTTTGGATCGGTACAACATGTTCTTCCACCAGCCGATACTCTTTACAGATAAATTTTTCGACTGGTTGGTGTTGACGTTTGGTCTTTGCAAAGTTTGGCAATGACGTTTAACATTGTTTTAATGAAGTTTGGGGGGGCCTTTCTGTATATATATTTTTTATTTAACAATAAACAGGGGAGTGCCGACATTTTGACCCTCTTGGTGTGGCATGACAGTGAGGACACTGTCAAGTTTAAGTTTGGGGGTATGCTCAGTAAGCCTTCTTCCTTCGCATTCATATGTACACTTTGCATTTGCATACTTATTTTAAAACCCATAAAAATTGAAAATTTTAAAAAAATTATAAAAATTAATCTATTCAATTTTGGCCATAATTGACTTGAGTTTGACAAAAAGGTTAACTAGCTAGGAACAACTAGATCTTAGACTTAGTAAATTAAAAACCCTAAATATAAACTTTCTTAAAGTTTAACGGTAGAAAGTATATGTCTTTGTAGTTTATTTAGAAATAGGAAAATTTTGAGTTCACTTCTTGGGCTAAGTTAAAACAAGGGAAAAGTATTGATGTTTTTATTAAAGTATAAGTTTGAAAAATAATTCCTAGCTAAAGTCTAAATTCTGAAAATATATACCCTACAAATTGCACAAACATGCACCTTGAAACTTGAAATAATAGAGGAGACCTTGAAATGCTCTTGTCTAAAGTCCTTAAAATAAAAATTCAAGTCTGAATAAAGAGATAATAAAAAAATGAACACTGGTTTTTGTGATTACTTAAGGCAGCAAAAATAGAAAAAATATTTAGCAAGGGTGCTTCATCACCTAGTGCCTTAGACCAACTGGTTTGGGAGTCACTGCTAAAACCTTAGGTGTTACAAGACTAGGAATTACGCTTTAATGTGCAAGCACATTTTGTAATCGGTCGTTGGTACCTCAAGAAGTATTAACGGTCGCATGAAGGATGTGTGAGCGCAATTCATCTAAAAATTCACCAATTAAGAAGTGCTTTGGATAACGGACAAGAGTATGATAACTTGATTTGAATTTTCAAGTGTAGGGGTGATTTATACACACACGTAGGGGTATGTTATTGGGGTTTAGATAAGAGATAAGAATGAAGAATAGGAATTGTATGTTTAGTAGAGATGATAAAATTTCCTACGTTGAGATACAACCCTAGAAGGAAAACTTAAGAGATGCCGAAAGCTAAGTAAGTCTACAGAATATATATAATCTTAAGTTAAATGATAAGGAAGCGTGAAGAATACAGGTGGATGATTTATGAGTCGAAGATAATAGAGTTCTTGTTAAAAAAACCTAATTGGAGAATAAAAGTTAATGGGCCAAATTGATAGGATTTTGTGGGTAGTATCCGCTGAAAACCCTTAGGAGACAACACTCCTCCTACTAGGGACACCTAGAGGTTTAACGGCTTGTTGCACGAGCTCAGTGCAATCGCGATTCCCTGCGAAATTGTGGTTAGGTTTTTGTTGAGAATAAAACTAGGTTTGCTCGAGGACGAGAAAAAGATAAGTTTGGGGGTATTTGTTCATATCATAATATTGTATTATTACATTACCCATTTTTAGTCATTTTACAAATAAACAAGTGTTTTTGACGCATGTCTGCTACTTAGTTACAGGTTACAGGTTCTCGGAATAAAAACGGTGAAGTTGATGAAAAAGATGATACAAAGTGAGACTACGAATGCTAAATGGTGAAATCTTGATCATGCCTACATTTTGAGGGACAATGAAGAACAATGAACAATAGTTCACAAAGCATAAAGGCAGCGACATGAAGAAACTATAAAAAGTCCACTACAATGTTCACTGGAAAGATCTGGAAGAAAACCAGAAGACATCTTGAAGAAAGAACTAAAGAAAACGGAGGACAACTGCATGTAGACCCAGCCCAGGAAAAATGAACCCAAGCCAGCATTCTTTGGCCGCGGAACCGCGGCCAAACAAGCCCTATGGCCGCGGTTCCGCGGCCGGGTTCTGCCCGTGTCGGTGGAATTTTAGTGGCGGTGCGCGGATCGTTGAATAGGTCTTTTTCTTAGGGGGTATTAACCCTAGGGTTCCTATCCTCTATAAATAGGAACTCTAAATCTTGTATGAGGTCATGCCTCTTTTCACTTCATAAATTCAGATCTGTACTGTGTTGATGTTTGGAGAGAGCCATCAAGAAAAATTAGTAAGTTCTTTTATTTTCATTGCCTTAGTTTAATTTTAATTTAAAATGTTCTTAAATTCCATAATGAGCGAGTAGTTTCCTCGCTTGTTAGGGTTAGTTTTAGGGAAAGGTTTGAGAGATGAGATCTCTCACCCCTTTCTTACCCCATCACACATAATAATTATAACTCCATGCATACACGCACACACCGCTCCCTGCGGCACCTTACCCCTCGAGGTAACGGTGATACCGTAGTATAAAGGACCGGTTGTGTATGTTTTCCATGGAGGTTAGGGTAAGGATCGATAAAGGAAGGACAAGAACCTAGAGGAAGAAACACCGTTTTTTCCCCGATGGTACTAATCCCCTTTCTTGATAATTACCATAACACCAAATAGATCTAAAATAGGGCATTGAAAGCGGTGAGGAAACATTCAATCTCTCAACTTACCCTAGACCTAACCCTAGCAAAACTTAGATCTAGATAATCTTAGTATAAATCAATTTAGGTTTTAAAAATAATCAAATCCGACACCCATCGGAATTAACTCGTTAGAGCAATTAGGAAAACACAAAATCCCTGTAGACCGACCCGTACTCACCGGCTAGCTACCAAGCGACGCCGTTCTTGATTGCGGTAACATATATTTTTGACATACAAAATCACTACCACACTGCCATCTGTATCATTTGTAAAAAATTCTTTTTCTAAAAATGTGGCATGCTGAGAAACAAACACCATTTGTTCCTCCTTGTGGTAGAATAGATATCCATAAGAATTCTTTGGATATCCCACAAAATTACACATGACTGACCATGTCTCGAGTTTTTCCGGATTCTGCTTTTTAACATAGGCCGGACAACTCCAAATCTTAATTCGTTTAAGAGATGATCTCTTCCCATGCCATATCACATATGGCGTGGTAAACACGGTTTTGGTTGGGACCCTGTTTAGTAGAAATGCTGCAGTCTCCAATGCATGCCCCAAAATGAGACGGGTAACTCAGCATCGCTCATCATGGAACGAACCATATCTAATAGGGTCCGATTCCGACGTTCTGACACACCGTTGTGTTGTGGTGTGTAAGGAGGAGTGAGCTGAGAGAGAATCCCATTCTCTTTTAGGAAGTTTGCAAACTCTGTACTGAGATACTCCCCACCTCGATCTGATCGAAGGATTTTGATGCTCAAGCTGGTTTGTTTTTCTACTTCGTGTTTATATTCAGTGAATTTCTCGAAAGCTTCGGACTTGTGCTTTAATAAAAATACATGACCGAATCTTGAGAAATCATCAGTGAAAGTAATGCTCAAGCCGGTAAACGGAGTTTTGGTCATTTTACCCTTGATACAAGACTGGCAAGTCGTATAGGTTTTATATTCAAAAGGGTTTAAATATCCATCTTTGTGTAACTTGTTTAGTCTTGTTTGTTAATATGACCAAGTCTACAGTGCCAAAGAAAAGCTTCATTTATTTCTGAAAATTTTCTTTTATTAGTGTGTTGTATGCTGAAAACTGTGTGTTGATTTAGGATGTATATCCCGTTATTAAGTGTACCATACCCAACCATCATTTGGTTCAGGTGAATGTTCATAATATTGTTCTGCAATACAAAATTATATCCTTCATTTTCCAACAAAGAAATGGATATTATATTACAAAGCATACTATGTACATAATAACATGGGTTCAAAACTAATATACATTCAAACGGCAACCCCAAGTGATACTCTCCCACTGCAACTGTATGTACATTGGAACCATTTCCAACGCGGAGCTATTTCTCATCCCCTGCATGGAATTGCAAATGTAAGAACCTGAACCGGTATCTAATACCCAGAAAGCAGAGTTTATTGAAAAACAGTTTTCTATCACAAACACACCTGAAGCGGAAGCATCCCCATGCTTCTTCTTGAGATCCAAGTACTCCGCGCAGTTGTGCTTCCAGTGTCCTGTTTTGTGGCAGTGATAACATTCCCCTTTCCCCGATTCCCCAGCTTTGGACTTGTCTTTCCCCTTAACATTTTTGACTCCACCTTTAGGTTTGGTGGGTTTCTTCTTCATCTTTCCCTTGGCCTTGGCCTTTGGGCGAGAAGAGGAAGATTGCCCAACACTCAAAACGGGAGTTTTCACTGATTTCAGCGTGTTCTCTGCACTCCTTAACATATTAAGGAGTTCAGGTAGTTCCTTCTCCATGTTATGCATGTTGAAGTTAACTATAAATTGAGCAAAGGTGGAAGGGAGAGAATGCAGAATAATATCTGTATATTGCTAATTGTCCATTGTCCACCCTAGGTCCTCAAGCTCCTCTATAAGAGCTATCATCTTCAGAACATGGTATCCTACTGGTGTGCCAGGGGTCATTCGTATCTGAAACAGCTTTCTGGATGCTTCATATCGTAATAAGCGAGATTACTCTCCATACAACTCCTTTGTATGGAGAAATATGGCTTGTACGTCTATATTCTCATGCTGCTTCTGATGTATGTTATCCATCAATGCAAGCGCGAGGCACTTGGCCGTGGCACAGTCAGCGTCCCATGTCTTGCGGACTTCAATATCCGCAACTGAGGATTTAGGACCTGGGACGGGCGAGGCTGGAGCCGTGAGGACATATGATACCTTATCATAAGTCAAGGCAATGTTAAGATTCCTCAGTCAGTCTTTATAATTGTTCCCATTCAGTTTATTTTTATCTAGTAGAAGCTTGAGTCTTATCATTGGTATCTACCATTAAGAGAGAGAAAAGAATACACTCAGCGAAAGCTCTTGCAAAGATCAGATTGGTTATTGTCTTATCTAATCGATGTCTCCCACTGCTTTAATCAAGTTTTTATTTCAAACCTTAAAAAGAAAAGTATCCAGGATTAATTACAGTCTACAACTTCGCTAACCGTTCAGCCAGGCCAGTGTCGATACTTGAGGGAGGTTCCCCGTGCCTTCGCACGGACCTAATTAATATAAACCTCATCTTCCCAGAGGCGTAGCCCCGTTAACACCTTTCTAGACACCTAATAGGTTAGCTAATTGTAAACTGTAAAACTCTCCTGGGAACAACTATTGCCCACGGTGCGATCGGGATCCAACCATCATATGGAAGGTATGCAATCTCATTGCAAATTTCAACTCTTGAAACTCCCGATGTGGTTTTTACCCCTAGCACTCATGACCTTGGCTATGGTCAAAAAATCACAAGCACTAGTCAAGTTCAACCCGTCATTTCTTGATTAATTAGACCCGTTCACATGACCCTTGGCTAATGTCAATAAATTCACATACCCGTCCCAATTAATCTGCATCATATGCATTGTAGGAAGACATCACTTAGCTACCGTACACTACGCCTTGTCTAAGGTCAACAAACACAGCACGAATACTAAGTACTCTACTTCCTAAAATGACGGAGGGTTGCAGATGATATTTAAGAAAATCTTTAACGCTTTGAACTTGATATCGTCGTAGAATCAAACGGTTTTTCAAAAGAAGTGGCTTAAGCTCCGCAGTTTTGAAATGTAGCTTTTTCATAAAAAGCCGAGTGGTTTTCTAATTTGATTCTACAACATCTTTTTAGGTTTATTTTCCTTACATTAATCATATTAATGTAGTCCCATCATTTAAGTCCTTAAGCCAATCACAGAAAAGAAACGAAAATACAACGTACGCTTATGCCATCCGCATTCGCCGCAATGTTCCGTTATGCACCGTTAGGTTACATAACTAACGACATACCGAGACGGGACTAGCGCTGGTGTAAAACATAAGCAACGTCTATTATATATCTCATATATAATATAGCATTCGTCTCAGATATATAAGCGATCACATCACAGAATATAGGCAGCAGAAACACAGATATGATAATATAGGATATACTAGGACGTCCGTATTTAGTATTTAGCCAATAATAGAAAATACGGATTCCACGGTCGTGATGAATAGCCAATCCCACACCCTAGACCCCTACGAGAGCGGCAAGCGACCCTACCAATTCTAGAGTTAGGAGACCCGGTCCCGACTCCTCGAGATGGTCTCCCACTGGACTCTAGAACCCGGTCACTTGTGCTCTCCACCTTGGGTCTATCCTAATGCGGAAAAGTAAATAATATACAACAATGGTGACATCATCCTCAACCGGGAAGTGCCCAAAATAAAGGAATATTACATTACAAATGAATTTTACATGAATGAAAAGTAAAAATCTCATCTCACATAAAAAAAACCCTGGCTATTCGATCACGGCAATCTTATACATCACAACACAGCAACACATAACATCACATGTCATCAACGTAAGCAAGTATGCGTACCCCAATTTCCGTTGACATATAGCAACGAAACCGGCGATACTCATACTACGCTTACGGTCGCAGAAACAAGTATCGCATACTGCTAAGCGATGTTAAACCCTTCGATCGAATTAATGAACACCTATATTCCCCATCCAGCTCAACACTTGAGCGCCGTCAAACAATACCCAAAATCTATGCCACAGTATTTAATAGAGCAGCCGTAGAAGGGCAGACCCAAGCCGCATTTGTGGCGCCACTAACTATGGTAAACCCTAAGGTTTAGTCGCAGTTTGGTGGTCACATCTCGAGTTAGGGTTACATTCTTCTAGAGGGCCCATATGAATACCTGCATTATATATCGAGTACGTTCAACCTGGAAAATACCAGTGTTTGATAATTCGTTTGACATGTTTAACGTCGCCAATGTTACCAAATACAATGCTATAAAATACGAATACGAAATACTCCGCAAAGAGCCCAATTCCAAACCAACATCACATGCAAATTTGGACTTCAAAACAATACTAGAAACCCCAAAACATGATGTACAGAGCACTAGTGAAAAACGAGGACGAGGGGAGCAAAATGAGTCGGCGTCGCCGGATTTCCTGGCCTAGTCGCCGGCCAGGAACCGAGCACCCCCCCTCGTTCTCCACCTGTGTTCTTGTATCATCCTAAATGCCACTCTGCAGTTGCTAAAATAATTTTTTGAACACTTTTTAAAAAATTTACAGAGAGCATTTCATGGGTTTTCTAAAATCGTATTTTTGCGGGGTTTTTCGTTTTCGTATTGTCGTAATATCGTCTAGGCTTCTAGTTAGGCTCTGATACCATGAAGGTATTTCTACAGCACCACTACTAGGGTTTGGTAGCATCACACATGCCATATTAAAATTTTATAGGGTGCTAAAGAAACTAACCTAGGGATCACACTAGAAAAGCTAGGGTAACAAAACTTTAACACAAACACAAGTGGTAAAAAGCTAGGGTTTGAGAATACAGCCTTTTTAGCACCCTACGCTAGACTCCTTGACCATTTGAGAGTTGAAAGAAGCTCGCTTGAGATCCTCTAGGTCCACGACGATCAACCCGGAGTCCTCTTTGTCCAAGTTAGATACTTTACTAGATCAAGAGAAGAAGTTGAAACCAACACTCAAAACTAATGGGCAAGAGTAGTGTAGAATGGTGATGTGGTTTGTTTTCTCACTTCAAAACCCTAACTTGATCACTCTTTTGCTCACTAATGAAAGCTAGAAAGCAAGAGTGAGGAGGAAGAAGATGATGGCAAATGAGAGCTCAAGAGATAATGATCAAGATAATAAAAATGAGAAAGAAAAACATATATATATATATATATATATATATATATATATATATATATATATATATTCCTTCTCATCTTTAACCATAAGTTAATAAATATCTAGATATTTATTTTGGAGCAAAAAACAAGCATAGAATGTTAACTCATGGTTAGTGGAAAGGTTAATAGAAAGAAGAAAAATCAACCATGAATTATTCTATTTGTTTCCACTCAAAAATAAATATGTATATATTTACTAACATGTAAGTCTTATATTTCCACCATCCATTGTATCAACAACCATGATACAAGAGTGTATGCATGTATGTGTGCATGCACATCCATATGTGCATCAATGAGAATAAATGCATACATGCATGCATACAATAAAAGACAAAAAGGGTTTAAAGTGAAAAAGCTTATGGTCAATGATAAATCAACACATGATTTAGCAAACCGGTCATATCACATACGACCCGACCAATAGTAAACCGCCCGATTAATATACGGTATCACATACACGCATTTAATCGGGTCCCCGCGCATATCTCATATGCACACCAAATCATTTTGCCTGGACTAGGTAACTCCATTGTGGGACTCTAAGACTCGCCAATACGCCGGCAGTGGGTGATGATCATATCAAGCATCCCCAAGCCGCAAGAGGTCAGCTAAACATAACGGCCACCCGGGTATTGAGCGATCAGAAGAAAACAAGCGAACCTGTCACAACTCCCGTCGACCCAACCGGCAACACTACTGTACAGTCCGGTCTCTTCGTCAGATATACTGCATATCGAGTCTAGGGATGGTAATGTCGACCCCAATAACTCATTAAGTTATGCCGATGATGTTAGTGTATATGCCCTAGGGACCATTATTGTATCATACTAGCTTGTATATTACTTAATGGAAGCTTGGGATATTCACAGTTATATTAACAGTCTTGCTAAATATGGTAGTATTCTACTTGGTTATATCTATCTTAATATGTGTGTACGTATTGATAGAACCCTTAGGATCTTTCTTGACTACCAGCGTTGTGATGGCAGTCACACTAGTGGAGGCTGGGTAGTCTACAAGCACATCCTTTTTCAGGTCCCTAGTCGTAGGATTATCGAGACAGGGCATCGATACTCCGGAGTAGACTAGTGTGTACGCTTCTCATCCCAGTTGGGGAGATGGTCTGTCCCACAACCATCAGTACGTCGTACTGGAGATAGTATACAGGTGCTCGTTGGGTTACGGGTACATCGGACAGGACTCGCAGGGAACTATTGGTTGGTATTATACCCGTCGTCGGTTAACAGTTCCCAGGTGACATGAGTATAGCATAGTCCGCAGACTTGACACTGCTACTTCGCCTCGAGTGTGTCCCACTGTTCTTAAATTGCTACCCTACCACGGCTCAAAGGAGTCGTGCAAACAGGTAGCAGTTGGGTGCAGTCCCGAGCACTTGGAGGCGGTAGTCATTAGACAGGATTCGTATCTCCCGATATTTGGAGTTGATATCGCGCTGTGTCTGGAAAGCCATTATGCAAAGTCCCTGGCCAGGGCAAGCGAAATTTACTGGTAGGTTTTCCAGTAGTTTCTCAAGGTGTAATGGGCTTCACTCCGACACGACTTATACCGCTTTCAGGGGACTGACGCTTGCCGTCCCCTAGGCCCGATATGCGATAGTCCTAGAGGAACAGACCGGACTGTACGGAGATTGTCACATCTGGCTCAGTAGGGTTCGGATGGGTTTTCTCATCGGCCTTCTTATCGACATCTACCTGGGGACCGTTACGTATAGCTAGTGTCGCTTGCGGTCTGTGGTTAAACCTACTGCCAGCGTAGTAGTCGAGTCTTTAGAGTCCCGCATAGAGAGTTTCCCTGCTCCGGGCAAAACGATATAGAGGACGTATGGTTTTACGACAAGAGTTCGGACGCATACGTGTATTTATGCACGTACGATGTTCGGACAGTTTTTACTTGCCGGCTTTGGTTTAAGCCGGATTCTAGTATCGGATTATTGGATTTATACAGTCTAAAGTATTTCCGTTTTTCTCGGATAGGAGGAGCGTTCTCGTAAATTGGCGAGAAGCTTCTAGAAGGATGATGACTTGGGGGCTAAGGTGGCATTTGCATTTATTGATTTAGTGACTCATTTGTGTGATTCATTCATGTAGTTAATGGTGCATTTAATGACTAATGACTCATGGGATGAATCACTCATAATGAATAAATGAAGCATGGTTGATAAATCATTTGATTATTCATTTAATAAATCATTATGCTTCATATATTCAAATGATATCATTATTTCATTTCATTCTCACTCTCACCTTCTCTCTCCTCAAGCTCTCTCTCTTCAAAACATAATCCTAACCTCTCATGTGTTGAGATCAAGGATTAGCAAGACTCATTAATCCATAATCACACTCTATATTCCCTAGGTGACTTTGATTAGCAATTGGAGTAACCTAGTTTCCTCAAGTTAGAGAAAAAGCTTGGAGTAGAAGCTCTCGGGTGGATCGTCTATTACAAAGAGGAGGTCGGTGAGGAGGTGGTTAACGAGAAGAAGGACTTGGTTCATTAGGTATAATCTTCTTTATAGTAGCTAATTCCTCCTATGATTGTGTTAGTTAAAGTTCAGCAAAGATCCTTTCGGTTAGTCAATGTTAGTTTAAAGAAAAAGATTGTTTTTCATATTTCCGCCTCCCCGCAACTCGTGGGGTGTACAACGTCGACTTACAGATGAATGTTCTATAACATATCGAGAAACTACTGATAACTCTTATCAGTAAATCTCAACAGCCCTGGCCAGGGACTTACTGATATAGCCAATCGAGCACAGCACAGCATCAACTCCCAATACTGGGAGAGACGAAACCCCTCCTATCGCTCATCGTCTTCGTGTGTCTCGAGACTGTACCCAAAAGCCACCTGTTTGCACGACTCAGTAGAGCCGTGGTAGGGTGGTAATCAAAGTACAGTTGGAGAACGCATAAGACTCTATGACGATCTCGGGTCTACAGACTAACTTGTACCAGTGTCACCTGAGAACTGCTATCCGACGATAAATATAATACCATATAGGAGTTCTCGGTGAGTCCGTCCAGTGTACCCAGTCACCACTGAGCACCCGTATACGATACGATGTCAAACATCAATGGATGTGGGAACATCCATCGCCCATCATATGGGTCTAGTATCATATACGCTAGTCTACTCTGGTATATCGATGCCCCATCTCGATACACCTACGACTAGGGACATTTCAGGATATGCTTATAAACTAAATATGTCCCACTAGTATGATCTCCATCATAATCACAGTAGTCAAGCCAATATCCTCAGGGCTTTATCAACATGTGTGAATGAATAATAGCATGATCAAGTCAATATGTAAGATAAAGAAGAACCAGATAGCATACTATCATGTCGACTAAGAATGTACACTGAATATATATATATATATGTATAAATACATCCACTATCATATAATGGCCTCTATGGCATACATATATCCAACACATGTGACTCGGGACTGTACCCAAAAACCACCGTTTTGCACGTCCTCTTGAACGTGGTAAGGTGGAAATCAAAGCACGGTGGAAATCACACAAGACTCTATGACGATCTCGAGTGTACAGACTAACCTGTACCGGTGTCACCAGAGAACTGCTATCTGACGATAGGTATAATACCAACTAGGAGTTCTCGGCGAGTCCGTCCAATGTACCCAGTCTCCACTGAGCACCTGTATACCATCTCTGATGTTAAACACCAATGGATATGGGATCATCCATCTCCCATATCATGGGTCGAGAAGCGTATACGCTAGTCTACTCTGGTATATTGATGCCCTGTCTCGATACACCCACGACTAGGAACATCAAAGGATGAACTTATGGACTACCATGGCCCCACTAGTATGATCTCCATCACAATCCTGGTAGTCAAGCACACATCCTAAGGGCTTTAGCAACATGTAACCATAAGACAGTATCAAGAGACAAGTATACATGTTAAGATAAAGAGAAACCAGATAGCATACTATCATGTCGAGCAAGAAAGTCCTCTCTATATATGTCCAAGCATCCACTATAATATACATTATATGTACAATAATGGCCTCTAGGGCATACATACAACTAACAATCTCCCACTTGCACTAGGGCCAGCTGTTGTAGTATCGCATACCCAGCATCCCGAAGAGTCTCTCGAACTGTATCTGGGGAATGGCCTTCGTGAGTGGATCCGCAGTGTTGTTCTTCGTGTCAACTCTCCTGACCTCGATCTCCCGGCGATCAACTATCTCCCGGATCAGGTGATACCGCCTCAGAATATGCCTGGATCGCTGATGGGACCTGGGTTCCTTGGCCAAAGCCACTGCTCCATTGTTATCATAATACAAAGGTATTGGATACTCAATGGATAGAACCACTCCAAGTTCAGTTATGAACTTCTTCATCCAGACAGCCTCTTTGGCAGCATCGTTGGCAGCGATGTATTCAGCCTCCATCGTCGAGTCTGCCACAGTTTCCTGCTTGGAACTCTTCCAGCATACCACCCCTCCATTGAGGGTAAAGACAAATCCCGAGTGCGACTTAGAGTCATCCTTATCACTCTGGAAGCTCGAATCGGTAAAGGACTCCACTTGGAGTTCTCCGTTACCATACACCAAGAACATCTCTTTAGTCCTTCTCAAGTACTTGAGAATGTTCTTCATAGCTGTCCAGTGACTCTTTCCTGGATCTGCTTGATACCCACTCACTACACTTAGTGAGTATGCTACATCGGGTCTGGTACATAGCATCGTGTAAATGATAGAGCCTACTGCCGAAGCATAGGGTATCCCTTGCATGCGAGCTCTCTCCAAATCAGTCTTGGGAGACATCTCTTTGGAGAGAGTGAGTCCTGAGATCGTGGGTAAAAACCCACGCTTGGATTCTTCCATACTAAACCTCTTTAGTATGGTGTCAATGTACCTGGATTGGGACAATCCCAGTATCCGTTTAGATCTATCTCTATAGATCTTAATCCCCAAGATGTAGGAGGCATCCCCTAGATCTTTCATTGAGAATCTTTGTGATAAGAAGAGCTTGACCTATTGCAGCATAGGAATGTCATTTCCTATCAAGAGTATGTCATCCACGTACAATACGAGGAAGACAACCTTACTCTCTACCACCTTCTTGTATATACAAGGTTCATCTACATTTTTTACGAAGTCAAACTCTTTGACAATGACATCAAAACAGATGTTCCAACTCCGCGATGCTTGCTTTAATCCATAGACGGATTTAAGCAGCTTGCACACCTTTCCGCTGCTCCCACTGCCTATGAAGCCCTCTGGCTGAGCCATGTACACGCACTCTTCCAAATCACAATTTAGAAAGGCGGTCTTAACATCCATTTGCCAGATTTCGTAGTCATGGTATGCAGCGATGGCAAGCATGATCCGGATGGACTTAAGCATAGCCACTGGAGAAAAGGTTTCGTCATAATCGACACCTGGTCGTTGACGAAAACCCTTCGCAACAAGTCTAGCTTTGAAAGTCTCAACTTTTCCATCTACACCAAGTTTCTTCTTAAAGATCCATTTGCTCCCAATGGGTTTTACCCCTTCAGGAGCAACTTCCAAAGTCCATACTTTGTTGGTGTAAATGGATTCCATCTCAGATCGCATTGCATCCAGCCATTTCACAGAGTCCACTCATGATGGCCTGCTCGAAGCTAGTTGGGTCATCATCTTCCATGATGCAATCCTCACTTCCACATTCAATGTGAAAACCGTAGTATCTCTCAGGTGGATGAGGAACCTTACTAGATTGGCGAAGAGGCTGAGGTTCGTTGGGAGCTATCGAATCCTCTTGTTCTACCAAATCATCTGTTGTAGTTTGTGCTGCTGGAACCTCTTCCAGTTCTACCTCTTTGCCACTAATTTCCTTTGTAAGAAATTCCTTTTCTAAAAAGGTGGCATTGCGAGAAATAAACGCTTTTTGTTCCTCGGAACGGTAGAAGTCATACCCACGTGAATTTTTGGGATATCCACCAAATTTACACAGAACTGACCTTGCCTCGAGCTTGTCCGGATTTTGCGTTTTAACATAAGCCGGAAAACCCCATATCTTAATATAATTAAGACACTGTCTCTTCCCCTTCCATATCTCATATGGAGTGGTTGGCACAGATTTGGTAGGGACTATATTCAATAGGTGTATGGTTGTTTCAAGCGCATACCCCCAAAAGGAAATAGGTAACTCGGCAGTGCTCATCATAGAGCGCACCATATCTAATAGGGTGCGATTCCTCCATTCCGATACACCGTTGTGCTGTGGTGTATACGGAGGAGTAAGCTGAGAGAGAATCCCATTCTCTTTTAGAAAGTCCAGGAACTCCGTGCTCAAGTATTCACCTCCTCGATCAGATCGAAGGATTTTAATAATTTTACCCATTTGGTTTTCAACTTCGGATTTATATTCCTTGAATTTCTCAAAAGCTTCAGACTTGTGTTTCATCAGGAACATATGTCCGTATCTTGAGAGATCGTCAGTGAATGTAATGAAGTATGAAGAACCATTCCTGGCTGTGTAGACATGGGACCGCATACATCACTATGTATCAGTCCCAAGAGTTCCGTAACTCTTTCTCCATGTCCTGGAAATGGAGTTTTGGTCATCTTGCCCTTGAGACATGACTGGCAAGTGTCATAAGATGAAAATTCGAACGGATTCAAATATCCATCCTTATGCAACTTAGCTAGTCGTGTCATATTGATATAACCTAGTCACAATGCCATAAGAAGGATTCGTTCATTTCTGAACTCTTCCTCTTGTGTGTGTTTTGTACATTAAGAACTGTGGTTTGATCTAGAATGTATATGCCATTATTTAACGAGACTGATCCAATCAACTTTTGATTCAGGAAGATGTTCATAACATTATCCTGTACTACAAAATTATATCCTTCTTTTCTTAATAAAGAAACTGATATAAGATTGCATATCAGGGTCGGAATGTAATAGCATTCGTTCAGAATCAATGTGTTGCCACTTGGTAACACAAGGTGATATTCGCCAACTGCTTTAGCTGCAACATTTGCCCCATTCCCTACTCTTACGGAATGATCACCTATTCTCAGTTCTCTACCTTTCTTTAGCCCATGTAACATATTACATATGTGGGATCCTGATCCGGTATCTACTACCCAGGACATAGAGTGAACTGAGAAACAGATCTCAATAACTAACACACCCGAAGAAGACGCATCAACATGTTTCTTCTTCGTTTGGGCGGCATGGGAATTCGGATATTCCCCTATTCCCTGTTCAGTCTTATAACAATTATAAGAAAGAACGAAACCAACGTTCCCCTGCACAGTATAACATACGGGTTCGGTCAATACATCAATATTATTATCTTGATTAAGACGTGACATGGTCGCTACCTGGAGAGAGAGAGAAGAAAACACTTTAGCGTATGCTCTTGCAAGATTAGATTGGTTATTATTTTATCTAATCAGGATGGCTCCCACTGTTTTTATCAAATCTTCCTTGAAACCCTAAAAGGAAAGACTAGCCGGGATTAATTACACCCTACAATTTCGTTAATCTTTCAGCCAGGCCAGTGCCGGTACTTTGAGGGAGGTTCCCCGTGCTTTCACATGGACCTACTTAAAATAAACCTCGTTTTCCCAGAGGCATAACCCCATTGACACCTTTCTAGACACCTATTTGATTGGCTAATTGTCTTGTGTAAAACTCTCCCAGGAGTAACTCTTACTCGCAGTGGGTATCGGGATCCAACTATCTCATAGAAGATATGCATCTCATTGCAAATTTCAACACTTGAAATTCCCGATAATATTTTTCCCCTAGCAACCTATGACCTTGACGAAGGCCAACAAACCATAAGCCGCTAGTCAAGTTCAACCCGTACATTTCTTGATTGAATTAAACCCACCCGCACGACCCTTGACAAAGGCCAACAAAGTCGTATGACTACCTTAATCCAATCTGCATCATATGCTGCAGATAAGCACTAATTTAGCTACCGTACACTACGCCTTGACGGAGGCCAAACTACCGTAGCACGAATACTAAAATAACACTTATCTGAAATGACGGAGGGCTACGATAAATTTTTGCGAAAACCTTTTGCGTAATGAACTTGATATCGTTGTAGAATCGAGTGAATTTTGAAAAGGAGTGTTTTTTAGGCTTTTACTAGTTTCGCTAAAGAGGTCACTCCCGGTGAAGGGATCTCGGCTCTTTCCTCATCGAATAAGGTGCGGGATATATCACATATATCACTATACAAAGCAAAAACTGCAAAAGCAATCAAAAGAAAAACCGAGTGTTGTAGCATCTGCAAGTTTTGCTAAAGAGGTCACTCCCGGTGAAGGGATCTCGGCTCTTTCCTTATCGAATAAGGTGCGGGATATATCTGTTAGGTTTACCTAGCACCCTATGAGAGGTTTGGAAGCATCACATGTCACAAAGATTAAATTTTTAGAGTGCTAAGTAAACACACAAAGAATCAATCCTAGAAAATTAGGGTTTCATAACTTTAGAACCACACTACAAGTAACAAAGGCTAGGGTTTTGAGAGTACAGCCTTTGTAGCTCCATATTCTTGACTCCTTGGCCACTTGAGAGTTAGAAAACGGTTAGCTTGAGGTCTTCTAGCGTCCACGACGATCCACCCGAAGCTCCTTTGTCCAAGCTTGCAACTTCACTTTATCAAGAGAAAGAAATGAAGCTAACACTCTAAACAAGTGGGCAAGACTTGTGTAGAATGGCGTTGTGGTTCTTTATCTCACTTCAAAATCCTATCTTGTTGAGTATTTTGCTCACTTGAAAGATCTAGAGAGCAAAAGAAGAAGGAGGAAGATGATGATGGCTTTTTTTGAACAGGAGTAAAAGATAAACTCTAATGAGAAAATAGAAAATATATTTATATATTTTCCCTCTTCATCTCAAACCATGGTTATATATTATGGATATTTATTTCACTTTAGTTAAAACACAAGAGGAAGATTAAATCATGGTTAATAAGAAGGTGAACATAGTCAATTCAAGGAAGAGTGTGGAATATAACCATTTATTAATCTTTTCTCTTTTCTTTTGTTTTAACATAAATAGAAATAATAATCCATACATATAAACCATGGTGTGAGTCTTATATTGCCACCATTTTCTATGTATAAACAACCATGAAGGATGATGTATGTATGTATGTATGTGTGCATGCACATCCATATGTGCATGAATCAAGAAAGAATGCATACATGCATGCATATATCAAAAATACAAGAAAGGATTTCTAGTGAGAAACTAATGGTTAAATGATAAATCAACACTTGATTTATCAATCCGGCCATATCACATACGACCTAACCAAAAGAAAGCGGCCCGATTAATATACGGTATCTCATACGCGCATTTTAACCGGGTCCATGCGCATATCGCATACGCGCACTACAACATTTCGCCTGGACCAGGTAACTCCTTTGTGGGACTCTAAGACTCGTCAATACGCCGGCAGTGGGTGATGATCATATCAAGCACCCCTAAGCCGCAAGCGGTCAGCTAAACGTAACGGCCACCCGGGTATTGAGCGATCAGAAGAAAACAAGCGAACCTGCTACAACTCCCGTCGAGCCAACCGGCAACACTACCGTACAGTCCGGTCTCTTCATCATATATGCTGCATATCGAGCCTAGGGATGGTCAGGTCGACCCCAATAACTCAATAAGTCGTGCCGGTGAATGGTCTATAACAGATCGAGAAACTACTGATAACACTTATCAGTAAATCTCAGCAGTCCTGGCCAAGGACTTACTGATATAACCAGTCGAGCACAGCACAGCATCAACTCCCAATACCGGGAGAGGCGAAACCCCTCCTATCGCTCATCGTCTTCGTGTGTCTCGGAACTGTACCCAATGGCCACCTGTTTGCACGACTCAGTAGAGCCGTGGTAGGGTGGTAATCAAAGTACAGTGGGAGAGCACACAAGACTCTATGACGATCTCGGGTCTACAGACTAACCTGTACCAGTGTCACCTGAGAACTGCTATCTGACGATAGATATAATTCTATATAGGAGTTCTCGGTGAGTCCGTCCAGTGTAACGAGTCACCACTGAGCACCCGTATATGATCTTGATGTCAAACATCGATGAATGTGGGAACATCCATCGCCCATCATATGGGTCTAGTATCATATACGCTAGTCTACTCTGGTATATCGATGCCCCGTCTCGATACACCTACGACTAGGGACATTTCAGGATATACTTATAAACTACAGATGTCCCACTAGTATGATCTCTATCATAATCACTGTAGTCAAGCCAATATCCTCAGGGCTTTATCAACATGTATGAATGAGTAAAAGCATGATCAAATCAACATGTCAGATAAAGAAGAACCAGATAGCATACTATCATGTCGAGCAAGAATGTACACTGAATATATATATATATATATACACACACACACATGTATAAATACATCCACTATCACATAATGGCCTCTAGGGCATACATATATCCAACAATCTCCCACTTGCACTAAGGCCAGTTATTGGCGTATCTCATACCTAACATTTCAAAAAGTCGCTCATGCTGCGGCTGAGGGAGGGCCTTGGTGAGTGGATCCGCGGCGTTATTCTTTGTGTCTACTCTCTTAATCTCGATCTCGCGGCGATCTACAATCTCCCGGATCAAATGAAAGCGCCTCAGGATGTGTCTGGACCGCTAATGGGGCCTGGGCTCCTTGGCTAACGCCATAGCCCCATTATTATCACAATACAATGGTATTGGATCAATAATGGTTGGAACTACTCCTAGCTCCGAGACGAACTTCTTCATCCAGACGGCTTCCTTGGCGACATCATTTGCAGCAATGTACTCAGCCTCCACCGTAGAGTCTGCAATGGTAACCTGTTTGGAACTCTTCCAACTTACTGCCCCTCCATTGAGGGTAAATACAAACCCTGAGATAGATTTGCTGTCGTCCTTATCGCTCTGGAAGCTCGAATCGGTAAAGGCCTCCATTTGGAGATCTCCATAACCATACACCAAGAACAATTCTTTAGTCCTTCGTAACCACTTAAGAATGTTCTTCACAGCTGTCCAGTGATTCTCCCCTGGGTTGGATTGATACCTGCTCACAACACTAAGTGCATAAGCTACATCTGGGCATGTACATAACATCGCATACATTATAGATCCTACTGCCGAAGCATAGGGTATAATGCTCATGCGAGCTCTCTCTTCATCGGTCTTTGGACAAGAATCCTTGGAGAGAGTGACCCCATGGCAAGCGGGTAAGGCACCCCGCTTGGATTCTTCCATACTAAACCTTTTTAGGATGGTGTTGATGTACCTGGTTTGGGACAATCCCAATAACTTTTTGGATCTATCCCTATAGATCCTAATGCCCAGGATGTATGTGGCATCACCCAGGTCCTTCATGGAGAACCTTAGTGATAAGAAAGATTTGACTGACTATAGCATAGGAATATCATTTCCTATCAGAAGAATGTCGTCCACGTACAATACGAGGAATGTGACAGCTCTCCCTACAGCCTTCTTATAAACACAAGGTTCATCTGGATTTTTGATGAAATCAAACTCTTTGATGACATCATCGAAACAGATGTTCCAACTCCGTGATGCCTGCTTTAACCCATATATGGATTTAAGCAATCTACATGCTTTCCCGCTGCTCCCACTGTCAATGAAGCCCTCTGGCTGATCCATATAAACGCATTCTTCTAAATCTCCATTTAGAAATGCTGTTTTAACGTCCATCTGCCAGATTTCATAGTCGTAGTGAGCAGCAATAGCAAGTAGTATCCGAATGGATTTAAGCATGGCTACAGGCGAAAAAGTTTCGTCATAGTCCAAACCTGGTCTTTGACGAAAACCCTTCGCCACAAGTCTTTCCTTATAGGTCTCTACCTGCACATCTACACCAATCTTTCTTTTAAAGATCCATTTGTATCCCACAGGTTTTACCCCAGGGGGTACAACGTCCAAAGTCCATACTTTGTTGGTGTACATAGACTCCATTTCGGATCTCATGGCATCCAACCACTTCATAGAGTCTCCACTCGTGATAGCTTGCTAAAAACTGGTAGGAGCATCATCATCCATGATGCAGTCTTCTCCGTCACCATCAATGAGGAAACCATAGTACCTCTCCGGTGGGCGAGAAGTCCTACCAGACCTTCGGAGTGGCCGAGGTTCCTCAGTTTCTATTGCAACAGCCGGTTCAACCAAATCGCCATTTGTAGTTTGTGTCTCTAGAACCTCGTCTAGATCCACCACCTTGCCATCATCTTTATCTGTGAAAAACTCTTTTTCCAAGAATGTGGCATACTGAGAAACAAATACCTTTTGTTCCTCTTTGTGGTAGAATAGATATCCATAAGAATTCTTTGGATACCCCACAAAATTACACATGACTGACCGTGTCTCGAGTTTGTCCGGATTCTGCTTTTTAACATAGGTCGGGCAACCCCAAATCTTAATTCTCTTAAGAGATGGTCTCTTCCCATGCCATATATCATATGGTATGGTAGACACGGTTTTGGTTGGAACCCTGTTCAAAAGAAACGCTGCAGTCTCCAATGCATGCCCCCAAAATGAGACGGGTAACTCAGCATCACTCATCATGGAACGGACCATATCTAATAGGGTCCGATTCCATCGTTCTGACACACCGTTGTGCTGTGGTGTGTAAGGAGGGGTGAGCTAAGAGAGAATCCCATTCTCTTTTAGGAAGTTTGCAAATTTCGTACTGAGATACTCTCCACCTCGATCTGATCGAAGCATCTTGATACTCAAGCCGGTTTGTTTTTCTACTTCTTGTTTATATTCAATGAATTTCTCGAAAGCTTCGGACTTGTGCTTTAATAAAAATACATGACCGAATCTTGAGAAATCGTCAGTGAACGTAATGAAGTATGAAAAACCGCCTCTAGCCTGTGTAGACATTGGCCCACATACATCACTATGTATGAGTCCTAGGAGCTCGGTAGCTCTTTCTCCGTGTCCGGTAAACGGAGTTTTGGTCATTTTACCCTTGATACAAGACTGGCAAGTCGCATAAGATTGATATTCAAAAGAGTTTAAATATCCATCTTTGTGTAACTTATTTAGTCTTGTTTCGTTAATATGACCAAGTCTACAATGCCAAAGAAAAGCTTCATTTAATTCTAAAAGTTTTCTTTTATTAGTGTGTTGTATACTGAAAACTGTGTGTTGATTTAGGACGTATATCCCGTTATTAAGTGTACCATACCCAACCAACATTTGATTCAGGTGAATGTTCATAACATTGTTCTGCAATACAAAATTATATCCTTCATTGTATAACAAAGAAACAGATATTATATTACATAGCATACTTGGTACAAACTAACATGGGTTCAAAACCAATATACACCCAGATGGCAACCCCAAGTGATACTCTTCCACCACGACTGTATGTACATTGGAACCATTTCCAACGCGGAGAGTATGGTCACCTGTCTTCAAAACTTTGCTATTTCTCAGCCCCTGCATAGAATTGCAAATGTGAGAACCTGAACCGGTATCTAATACCCAGGAAGCAGAGTTTATTGAAAACAGTTTTCTGTCACAAACACACCTGAAGCGGAAGCATCCCCATGCTTCTTCTTGAGGTTCAAGTACTCCGTACAGTTGCGCTTCCAATGTCCTGTCTTGTGGCAATGAAAACATTCACCTTTCCCCGAGTCTCCAGCTTTGAACTTTTCCTTTCCCTTCACCTTTTTAACTCCACCCTTAGGATTGGTGGGCTTCTTCTTTTTCTTTCCCTTGGCCTTAGCCTTTGGGCGAGAAGAGGAAGATTGTCCAATAGTCATAACGGGAGTTTTCACTGATTTCATAGTGCTCTCTGCACTCCTTAACATATTAAGGAGTTCAGGTAGCTCCTTCTCCATGCCGTGCATGTTGAAGTTAACTATGAACTGAGCAAAGGTGGAGGGGAGGGACTGCAGAATAATATCGGTATATTGTTCATTGTCCATCGTCCATCCAAGGTCCTCAAGCTCTTCTATAAGAGCTATCATCTTCAGAACATGGTCTCCTACTGATGTGCCAGGGGCCATTCGCATCTGAAACAATTTCTTTGATGCTTTGTACCGTAATACGCGGGATTGCTCTCCATACAACTCCTTTATATGGAGGAATATGTCATTAATGTCCATATTCTCGTGCTGCTTTTGATGTGTATTGTCCATCGATGCAAGCGCGAGGCATTTGGCCATGGCACAGTCAGCGTCCCATGTCTTGCGGACTTCAATATCCGCAACTGAGGATTTTGGACCTGGGGTTGGCGGGGCTGAAGCCGTGAGGACATATGATACTTTATCATAAGTCAAGGCTATTTTCAGATTCCTCAGCCAGTCTTTATAATTGGTCTCATTCAGTTTGTTTTTATCTAGTAGAAGCTTGAGTCCAGTCATTGGTATCTGCCATTAAGAGAGAGAAAAGAATACACTCAGCGAAAGCTCTTGCATAGATCAGATTGGTTATTATCTTGTCTAATCGATGTCTCCCACTGCTTTAATCAAGTTTTTCTTTCAAACCTTAAAAAGAAAACTGGCCAGGATTAATTACAGTCTACAACTTCGCTAACCGTTCAGCCAGACCGGTATCGGTACTTAAGGGAGGTTCCCCGTGCTTTCGCACGGACCAAATTAAAGTAAACCTCGTTTTCCTAGAGGCGTAGCCCCGTTAACACCTTTTTAGACACCTAATGAGTTAGCTAATTGTAAACTGCAAAACTCTCCTAGGAGCAACTATTTCCCACAGTGGGATCGGGATCCAACCATCATATGGAAGGTATGCAATCTCATTGCAAATCTCAACACTTGAAATTCCCGATGTGATTTTTACCCCTAGTACTTATGACCTTAACAATGGTCAACAAATCATAAGTACCAGTCAAGTTCTACCCGTCATTTCTTGATCAATTAGACTCACCCATATGACTATTAACTATGGTCAACAAAGTCGCATGAATGTCCTAATTAATCTGCATCATATGCAGTGTAGGAAGACATCACTTAGCTACCGTACACTACGCCTTAACTAAAATCAACAAACGTAGCACGAATACTAAGTACTCTACTTCCTAAAATGACGGAGGGTTGCGGATGATTTTTAAGAAAATCTTTAATGCTTTGAACTTGATATCATCGTAGAATCAAATGGCTTTCAAAAGGAGTGGCTTGTGCTCCGCAGTTTTGAAATATAGCTTTTTCATAAAGAGCCGAGTGGTTTTCAAATCTGATTCTAAAACATCTATTTAGGTTTATTTTCTTTACATTAATCATATTAATGTAATCCCATCATTTAAGTCCTTAAGTCAATCACAGAAAAGAAACAAAAATAACACGTACGCTTATGCCATCCGCATTCGCCGCAATGTTCCGTTATGCACCGTTAGGTTACTTAACTAACGGCATACCGGGACGGGACTAGCGCGGGTGCAAAACATAAGCAACGTTATATATAATATATCATTCGTCTCAGATATCACAAAACACAGGCAGCAGAAACATATATATAATGTGGGATATACTAGGACGTCCGTATTTAGTATTTTGCCAACAATAGAAAATACGGATTCCACAGTCGCGATGAATAGCCAAGCCCACACCCCAAGACCCCTACGAGAGCGGAAAGCGATCCTAACAATCCTGGAGTTTAGGAGACCTGATCTCGACTCCTCGAGATGGCCTCCCACTGAACCCCAGAACCCGGTCACTTTTGCTCCCCTCCTTGGGTCTATCCTAATGCGGAAAAGTAAATAATATACAACACTGGTGACATCAACCTCAACCCGGAAGTGCCCCAAATAAAAGAATATTACATTACATTTGAATTTACATGAATGAAAATATAAAACTCTCATCTCACATAAAAAAAACCCGTCTATTCAATCGCGACAATCCTGCACATCATATCTCAACAACACATAATATCTCATATCATCAACGTAAGTAAGTATGTGTACCCCGATTGTCGTTGATGTATAGCAACGAAACCGGCGATACCGAACATACTACACTTACGGTCACAGAAAAGAAAGCGTAAAACTACAATATTTGGAATCCACATTCTCTTTAGACATCATAAATGCGAAATATCACATACTTCGTATTTCATGCCTAACTATCTGAATTCCACATATTGTATCACATTCCAGATAAATAGACAGTATTAAAGTTTTCGATCGAATGATCAAATACCCAAAATTCTCTAAAGCTCAACACTTGAGCGGAGTTCAAAAAATCCGGAGTGTGTCACAGTAGTAGCGGTCCAGCCGTAGAAGGGTCAAGCCAACGCCTCACATGTGGCACGCCGTACTGCCCCAAACCCTAAGGTTCAAAAGGCAGTTCAAGACGGTCACATAATCGAGTTAAGGTTTGTTGTCTTCTAGAGGGTCCACCACAAAACTTGCACATATTTCCGAAATATTTAACCCCCGTGAAAAGTGAGCAAACGACACTCGTTCGAACAATTCAATACTTTCTAATTATCCGGAAAAAAAATATGAAGTTAAAATTCTGATCGAATCAATGAACTCAAAACAATCTCCAGAGCAAACAGCACTAAATTCAGATTAAAAATACCCCAAAAAATATACAAGCAGATAAAATAGTTACTGTACAAAAACAACACAATGATGCATCCGTACGGCGGCGGAACCGCGGCCTAAGCAGGCTATTGCCGCGGTTCCGCGGTGGAATGTACTGTTCATGGCATCGTTTTTTACAGTTGTCCTTAGATTTATTTGCTGAATTTTTTGCATATTTTTAATTATGGAAAATAACAGTTTTCAAAAAATGTCCAGAGAGTGTCCCGAAAATCCGTATTTCGGTTTGATCGGAGTTTTTACTTCGCTAAAGTGTCGCCTAATGTTCTAGGTCGGCTTTGATACCAATGTTAGGTTTACCTAGCACCCTATGAGAGGTTTGGAAGCATCACATGTCACAAAGATTAAATTTTTAGAGTGCTAAGTGAACACACAAAGAATCAATCCTAGAAAATTAGGGTTTCATAACTTTAGAACCACACTACAAGTAACAAAGGCTAGGGTTTTGAGAGTACAACCTTTGTAGCTCCCAATTCTTGACTCCTTGGCTACTTGAGAGTTGGAAAACGGTCAGCTTGAGGTCTTCTAGCGTCCACGACGATCCACCCGAAGCTCCTTTGTCCAAGCTTGCAACTTCACTTTATCAAGAGAAAGAAATGAAGCTAACACTCTAAACAAGTGGGCAAGACTTTTGTAGAATGGTGTTATGGTTCTTTATCTCACTTCAAAATCCTATCTTGTTGAGTATTTTTCTCACTTGAAAGATCTAGAGAGCAAAAGAAGAAGGAGGAAGAAGATGATGGCTTTTTTTGAACAAGAGTAAAAGATAAACTCTAATGAGAAAATAGAAAATATATCTATATATATTTTCCCTCTTCATCTCAAACCATGGTTATATATTATGGATATTTATTTCACTTTAGTTAAAACACAAGAGGAAGATTAAATCATGGTTAATAAGAAGGTGAACATGGTCAATTCAAGGAAGAGTGTAGAATATAACCATTTATTAATCTTTTCTCTTTTCTTTTGTTTTAACATAAATAGAAATAATAATCCATACATATAAACCATGGTGTGAGTCTTATATTGCCACCATTTTCTATGTATAAACAACCATGAAGGATGATGTATGTATGTATGTGTGCATGCACATCCATATGTGCATGAATCAGGAAAGAATGCATACATGCATGCATACATCAAAAATACAAGAAAGGATTTCTAGTGAGAAACTAATGGTTAAATGATAAATCAACACTTGATTTATCAATCCGGCCATATCACATACGACCTAACCAAAACCAAGCGGCCCGATTAATATACGGTATCTCATACACGCATTTTAACCGGGTCCATACGTACATCGCATACGCGCACTACAACGTTTCGCCTGGACCAGGTAACTCCTTTATGGGACTCTAAGACTCGTCAATACGCCGGCAGTGGGTGATGATCATATCAAGCACCCCCAAATTGCAAGCGGTCAGCTAAACGTAACGGCCACCCGGGTATTGAGCGATCAGAAGAAAACAAGCGAACCTGCTACAACTCCCGTCGAGCCAACCGGCAACACTACCGTACAGTCCGGTCTCTTCGTCAGATATGCTGCATATCGAGCCTAGGGATGGTCACATCGACCCCAATAACTCAATAAGTCGTGCCGGTGAATGGTCTATAACAGATCGAGAAACTACTGATAACACTTATCAGTAAATCTCAGCAGCCCTGGCCAGGGACTTACTGATATAACCAGTCGAGCACAGCACAACATCAACTCCCAATACCGGGAGAGACGAAACCCCTCCTATCGCTCATCGCCTTCGTGTGTCTCAGGACTGTACCCAACGGCCACCTGTTTTCACGACTCAGTAGAGCCGTGGTAGGGTGGTAATCAAAGTACAGTGGGAGAGCACACAAGACTCTATGACGATCTCGGGTCTACAGACTAACCTGTACCAATGTCACCTGAGAACTGCTATCCGACGATAGATATAATTCCATATAGGAGTTCTCAGTGAGTCCGTCCAGTTTACCCAGTCACCACTGAGCACCCGTATATGATCTTGATGTCAAACATCGATGAATGTGGGAACATCCATCGCCCATCATATGGGTCTAGTATCATATACGCTAGTCTACTCTGGTATATCGATGCCCCGTCTCGATACACCTACGACTAGGGACATTTCAGGATATGCTTATAAACTACAGATGTCCCACTAGTATGATCTCTATCATAATCACTGTAGTCAAGCCAATATCCTCAGGGCTTTATCAACATGTATGAATGAGTAAAAGCATGATCAAATCAACATGTCAGATAAAGAAGAACCAGATAGCATACTATCATGTCGAGCAAGAATGTACACTGAATATATATATATACACATGTATAAATACATCCACTATCACATAATGGCCTCTAGGGCATACATATATCCAACAATATCATATATATCATTATACAAAGTAAAAACTGTAGCTACCCTTTTTTTTGAAAATTTTGATTCTACAACAACTTTTAGGTTTCTTTCTTTTCATTAATCTCATTAATGAAGTCCCATCATTTAAGCTTCCTAAGCATCACAGAAGAAACAAAAATACAACGTACGCTTATGTCATCCACATTCGCCACAGTGTCCCATTATGCACCGTTAGGTTACTTAACTAACTGCATACCAGGACGGGACTAGCACGGGTGCAAAACTTAAGCAACGTCTACTATATATCTCATATATAATGTATATCCATTCGTTTCAGAATCCACAGTGATCACATCACAGAGCAGCAGAAGAAACATATGAAATATTGGATATATTAGGAGGTCCGTGTTTTATTTTGAGCCTGTATAAATAACGGATTCCACGGTCGCGATGAATAGCCAAACCCACATCCCTAGACCCCTACGAGAGCGGCAAGCAACCCTACCAATTCTAAAGTTAGGAGACCCGGACTCGACTCCTCGAGTTGGTCTCCCACTGGACTCTAGAACCCGGTTACTTGTGCTCCCCTCCTTGGGTCTATCCTAATGCGGAAAAGTAAATAATATACAACAACGGTGACATATTCCTCAACCCGGAAGTGCCCCAATAAAAGAATATTACATACATTGAATTTTACTTGAATGAAAATAAAAAATCTCATCTCACATAAAACCCTTCAAAATGCGACGATCCAATATAACATAACACAGCAACACATAACATCATATGTCATCAACGTAAGTAAATATGCGTATCCCAATTGTCGTTGACGTATAGCAACGAAACCGACGATACACCACATATTACACTTACGGTCGCAGAAAAACTAGATGATGTTAAACATTCTGATCGAATCAACAAACACCCATAATTACCCAAAAAGCTCAACACTTGAGCGTAGTTTAAAATTATTCAGCACATGCCACAGTACCAATGGACCAGCCGTAGAATGGTCAACCAACGCCTCATATGCGGCACCGCTGAACCACCACAAACCCAAGGGTTTAGTGGCGGGTCTGACGGTCACATAATCGATTTAAGGTTTTGTTCTTCTAGAGGGTCCATCACATAACTTGCATGATATTTGAATGCTTTTTAACTACGGAAAAAATCCAACACTTGGAAATTTTTCCGGCAAGGGAAAAAATGGGTATTTGATATCCGTTCGAACTTTTTAACACCGTCTACAGTAACCCGAAAACGGTTAGAATTACGACTATGAAACACTCCGAGTTAGCTTTATAGTAAGTTAACATCATATGAAAAATTAGCAAAAACAAACAAGACCTGAAACACCAAAACCAGAGAACAGACCACAAAAAAATTTTGAACCCAGAATTCCCACTTGGGGCCAGCCTGCTCGGATTTTGCATGTATGGGCTCGGCCAAAATCCGGCCGTTTGGGTTCAAACTTCTTTTGTGTTCATCTAATGTCCCATATATCATTCTGCAGTTGTTTGAAAAAAATTTAGAGCTCATATAAAAATCGACAGAACGCGGGTTTTGATGTTTTAAGTTTCGGAGTAGTTTCGGTTTCGTAATCCTACACTATCCGTCTAATTCTCTAGCTAGGCTCCGATACCACTATAAGGTTCCTATGAACGACAGCAAGGTTTTGGGAGGCATCGTCCATGCCATTTTAAAAAATTTGCCGTTTTAAAGAACCCTAAACTAGAATCGATAACTAGAGAATCATACGAAACATAAAGTAAACTACTTTACTTCTAAGTGATAACGGAAATACAACCTTTGTAGACTGGTCCTTCACTTCAATAGCTCCTTGTAGTGGTCCCTTCGCAGCGATCACGGAACACCCGGGCTCTAGCATGGCTTCTCAAGGTGAAATGAACGATCTTGCTTGAAGTCATCGAGGCCGAAGATGATCTACGTCGAGGAGACACTAACTCAAGCTGTTAGTTATATGTATGCCCTAGAGGCCATTACTGTACATACGATGTATATTGTAATGGATGCTTGGACATATATAGGGAGGACTTTCTTGCTCGACATGATATTATGCTATCTGGTTGTACTTTATCTTAACATGTACTCTGATTGTCTCTATGTTACATGTTGATAAAGCCCTTAGGATATGTACTCGACTACTGGGACTATGATGAGATCATACTAGTGGGGCCACGGTAGTCGACGAGTACATCCTATAACTGTTCCTAGTCGAGGGTGTATCGAGACAGGGCATCGATGCACCAGAGTAGACTAGCGTATACGCATCTTGACCCATATGATGGGCGATGGATGATCCCATATCCATCGGTGTTTGACATCAAGGATGGTGTACGGGTGCTCAGTGGAGACTGGGTATACTGGACGGACTCGCCGAGAACTCCCACATGGTATTATACCTCACGTCAGATGGCAGTTCTCCGGTGACACTGGTACAGAGTAGTCTGTTGACCCGAGATCGTCATAGAGTCTTGTGTGATTCCCACTGTGCTTTGATTTCCATCATACCACGTCCAAGAGGGCGTGCAAAAAGGTGGCTTTTGGGTACAGTCCCGAATCACATAGAGGCAATGAGCGATAGGAGGGGATTCGTCTCTCCCGGTATAGGGAGTTGATGTTGTGCTGTGTTCGATTGGCTATAACCGGAAATCCCTGGCCAGGGTTGCTGAGATTTACTGGTAAGTGTTATCAGTAGTTTCTCCAACTGTTATAGACCTCATATCGACACGACTTATCGAGCTACTGGGGTCTGACGTTTACCACCCCTAGGCGAGATATGCAACATATCAGACGACGAGACCGGACTGTACGGGAGTGTTACTGTTTGGATTCACAGGAGAATGTACAAGCTTGCTTGTTGATCTTCTGAGCGCTCAATACCTGGGTGGCTGTTACGTTTAGCTGACCGCTTGCAGCTTGTGAGTGTTTGATATGATCATCACCTACTACCGGCGTATTGACGATTCTTTAGAGTCCTACACAGATGTTTCTTGGCTCAGGCAAAACGGAGTAGGGGCACGTATGAGATATGTGCGGGACCGAGGATAATACTATATGAGATACCGTATTCTATTCTCATGATATTTGATATCATCCGGGTCATCGGATCAAGTGTTGATTCGATGAATCGGTACGGATAAATATTAGTCGGTTATATGCGATATAGCCGGATTTTCGGATCAAGTGTTGATTCGATAATTTAATGTATAATAATATATATGATATATTAAATTACATTAACTAATATTAGCTCACTAAAAGATTCTTTTTCTCACTCAGGTAATGCATTGATATATATGCGATATATGTTAAATGTATTATTTTATTTTGTTACAATAAATATTGTATATGTGATATATAATACTGTAACATGTTATAATTATTAATGCAACATGTTTAGAGGAGTTTAAACAAGATTAGGGTTTGATTTGGGTTAATGATTTCTAGATGTTTCTAGATGGTTTTACTTTGTCTTTGTTAAGATATTATGATAGATATTTCTTTGTGACTCACCCTTTAACCCAACCTAAACCCTAACCCTAGTAAACTCTCTACAATGGTTACTACAACCATGGTTGCATAAATGATTATGATAACTTTTATTATTCATCACAAAATGATATTCATTATTCTTGTTCATCTTCTTCCTTCATTCTTTTCATGAAAAAGCTTTCTAGCTTTTTCTAAGTGATGAAAAATATGTGAGAAATAGAAAATAAAAGAGAGCAAAAATCCTACTTCATCATTCTCATCTTTCCTTGCCCTTTAGATGAGAGTGTTCACTTCATATTATGAGTGTTAGCTTGTGTTGATGAAACTTCAAGGTAGATCATCTTTGTATCGAAGATCGGAAGCAAGCCTGCATCTTTCTCTTCGTGGAACCTCTCGAGAGTCCGGAACCCAATGATCGCAGCGAAGGGACCACAACACGGAGCATATGAAGTGAAGAACCGGATCTACAAAGGTTGCAATCCCTCTCACTTAGTGTTAAAATGTTTAGCATGTTAGTTTTCGCCTAATCTCTAGTTTAAAGATCCGTATTCGGGTTGTTCGGCACGGCTAATTTTTTAATCGGGCATGGTTGATGCCTCGTAGACCCTTGTGCACGTGCCTAGCAACCCTACAGTGGTATCAGAGCCAAGCTAGAGCTTTAGACGATGTCTAGACGAAGTTTAAAGTCCGATCGAACCCGGAAAACCCGATATACCCTAGTTTCTGGAAATTTTTTCAAAATGTGATTTTTTGTGAATTAAAAATACTCAAAAAAATCAGCAGGGATTTCTAGGAATTACTGTGCAGCACGTGCTCCTAACTCCATCAAAGCGCCGCGGAACCGCGGCCGTACCATGGCTTACGCGGCGGTTCCGCGGCCAAAAAGTTGAATCATGGCACGTGCTTTGCACAGTAATGTTCGTCTGTAATTCCTGATTCTTTTGGATATTTTTATATTTACTCAAGTGTTGAGTTTTCTGGGGTGTATTGGGGACTCGTTGTTTCGATCGGATATTTTAACTTTGTTTAGTTTTTCCGGGTAATTTTAGAAACTGTTAAAAAGTTCGAACGGATATCAATAACTCACTTTTTCCCCTGTCGGAAATTTTTTCAAAAGTAGGATTTTTTCTCGTGTTTAAGAAAGTTCTAAGTCGTGCAAGTAACGCGGTGGACCCTCTAGAAGACAACAAACCTTAACTCGATTATGTGACCGTCTTGAACTGCCTTTTGAAGCTTAGGGTTTGGGGCAGTACGACGTGCCACATGTGAGGCGTTGGCTTGACCCTTCTACGGCTGGACCATTGGTACTGTGGCATGTAATGGATGTTTTTAAACTGATTTCAAGTGTTGATATATATTGGGGAAATCTTGGATGTTTGATTATTCGATCGGAAAGTTTAACATTGTCTATTTATCTGGAATGTGATACAATATTTGGAATCCACATGTAGTTATGAGATAACTAATTTGAATGTTGTAAATCTAGCAGTTCAGTCTCAAAGTGATCGGTTGCCACGGAATTTTGATGTGATCAAAAGTCCGTCGCAATCACGTAGCATACGCGGATACTCGCTGGGTAAACTTAATAGACAGCCACGCCCCATAGCCCCGACCAAGTGACTGTAGGAGAACCCCGTCGCCAAAAGCATCCGTTCGGGTGCTCGTGGCAGCGGTGTTCCGCCTTAGTGCACTTCGTCGACGGCATCTGGGGGTGCGGCCGTCTACTAAAGTTTGCGACGAGCATTCGATCAGGATGTCGGGAATCTTATTGAATTGCCAGACTTGACATTGAAAAGAGTTTTCGATAATGAGACTAAAATGCGGGGTTTATAAATGTTAGGCATGTGATGTCTAAGGAATTCATTTGGTTAGGCATGTGATGTCTAAGGAGGTTGCGGATTCCAACTGTTGTAGTTTTACACTTTCTTTTCTGTGACCGTAAGCATAGTATGTGGTGTATCGCCAGCTTCGTTGCTATACATCAACGACAATCGGGATACGCATACTTGTTTACGTTGATGATATGAGATATTATGTGTTGCTGTGATATGTTATATTGGATCGTCGCGTTTTGAATAGCCGGGGTTTTATGTGAGATGAGAGTTTTTCTTTTTCATTAATGTAAAATTCATTTGTATGTAATATTCTTTTATTGGGGCAATTCCAGGTTGCGGAAGATGTCACCGTTGTATATTATTTACTTTTCCGCATTAGGTAGATCCAAGGCGGGGAGCACAAGTAACCGGGTTCTAGGGTCCAGTGGGAGACCATCTCGAGGAGTCGGGACCGGGTCTCCTAACCCTAGAATTGGCAGTGTTACTTTCCTCTCTCGTAGGGGTCTAGGGATGTGGGTTTGGCTATTCATCGCGACCGTGGAATCCGTGTTTTATACAGGCTCGTATTGAAAACACGGACGTCCTAGTATATCCAATATTTCATATATGTTCTTCTGTTGCAATGTTCTGTGATGAGATCATATTACTGCCTGAGACGAATGTTTATATTATATATATGAGATATATGTTATATTGCAGATTTTGTTTCAAAAGAGATGCTTGTGAAGCACAATAAAATGGGACTTCATTAATGAGATTAATGAAACTTAAAAGAAACCTAAAGATGTTGTAGAAACTTGTTTAAAAACTGGTAGCTCTAGTTCTTGCTTTACATAGCGGTGTTCCTTGTAGAACATCCATCACCTTATTCGATAAGGAAAGGGCCGAGATCCCTTCACCGGGAGTGACCCCTTTAGCAATGACTGGCAGATGCTACACCCCTCGGTTTGATTTTTGATTGCTTCTATAGTTCTTGCTTTGCACAGCGGTATATATGATATATCCTGCACCTTATTCGATGAGGAAAGGGCCTACGATCCCTTCACCAGGAGTGACCCCTTTAGCAAAACTAGAAAAGCCTCAAAAACACTCCATTTAAAATCACTCGATTCTACAACGATATCAAGTTCATTACGCAAAGGGTTTTCTGAAAAACCCCGACGTAACCCTCCGTCATTTCAGATAAGTACTAGTTAGTATTCGTGCTACGTTTGTTGACCATGTTAAGGCGTAGTGTGCGGTAGCTGATTAGTGCTTATCTGTATAAGCATATGATGCGATTGGATTAGGGTAGTCGTGCGACTTTGTTGACCATGTTAAGGGTCGTGCGGGTGGGTTTAATTCAATCGGGAAATGACGAGTTGAACTTGACTAGCACTTATGATTTGTTGACCATGTTAAGGTCATATAGCTGCTAGGGGTAAAATATTTTTGGGAATTTCAAGTGTTGAAATTTGCAATGAGATTGCATACCTTCTATGAGATAGTTGGATCCCGATACCCGCTGCGAGTAAGAGTTACTCCTAGGAGAGTTTTATACATTACAATTAGTCGATCAAGTAGGTGTCTAGAAAGGTGTCAACGGGGTTACGCCTCTGGGAAAATGAGGTTTACTTTAATTAGGTTCGTGCGAAAGCACGAAGGACCTCCCTCAAAGTACCGACACTGGCCTGGCTGAAAGATTGGCGAACTTGTAGCGTGTAATTAATCCCGGCTAGTCTTTCCTTTTAGGGTTTGAAGGAAGATTTGATTAAAACAGTAGGAGACATCCTGATTAGATATATTATATAACCAATCTAATCTTGCAAGAGCATACGCTGAGTGTTTTCTTC
This sequence comes from Agapanthus africanus, assembly GCA_030015575.1. Lineage (NCBI taxonomy): Eukaryota > Viridiplantae > Streptophyta > Magnoliopsida > Asparagales > Amaryllidaceae > Agapanthus > Agapanthus africanus. Next base: position 328,090,308 of record JASDDO010000031.1, read on the forward strand.
TCTCTCTCTCCAGGTAGCGACCATATCACGCCTTAATCAAGATAATAATACGGATATATTGACCGAACCCGCTTGTTATACTGAGCTGGGGAACGTTGGTCCCGCTCCAACTTATAATTGTTATAAGACAGAGAAGGAAATTGGGGATTACCAGAATTCCCGTGCCACCCAAACGAAGAAAGTGCATGCTGATGCATCTTCTTCGGGTGTGTTCATTACAGAGAACTGTTTCTCAGTATCCTTTACGTCCTGGGTATGTGATACCGGATCAGGATCCCGCATATGTAATCTGTTACATAGGCTACAGATAGGTAGAGAACTGAGAACGGGTGATAAGTTTCATGAGACAGAAAACGGTGCAAGTGTTGCAGCCAAGTCTGTTGGTCACTATCACCCTGTATTACCTGAATACATTGATTCTGAACGAATGTTATTAGATACCGAACCTGATATACAACATCATATCAGTTTCTTTATTAGTAAAGAAGTGATATAATTTTGTATTGTTGGATAAGGTTTTTTAACATTTCCTATATCAAGAGTTGATCGGTTCAGGCACGTTATCTAAAAGCATTGACGTTCTAAATCAAACTGCAGTTCTTAGTATATAGAATACACACGAGAGGAAGAGTTCAGAAATGAACGAATCCTTCTTGAGGCATTGTAGACTAGGTCATATCAATGCGACCCGGCTAGCTAAGTTACATTTAGATGCATATTTAAATCTGTTTGAATTTACATCTTGTGAAACTTGTCGGTCATGTCACAAAGATAAGATGACTATAGCTCTGTTTATTGGAAACAGAGAAAGAGTTAGTGAACTCTTGGGATTGATACATGCTGATGTATGAAAGTCTCCTGTCTACACATGCCAAGACTGGTTCTTTGTACTTCATTACATTCTCTGATGATCTCTCAAGATTCAGACATATGTTCTTGCTGAAACAGAAGTCCGAACCTTTTGAGATATTCACAGAATATAAGTTAGAAGTAGAGAACCAAAATACGGGTATAAGTATTATGTCCTTTGATGTGATCAAGGAGGAGAATACTTGAGCATGGAATTCCTGGACTATTCTAAAGGAGAATGAGATTCTCTCTCAGCATTACTCCTCCGTATACACCATAGCACGATGGTATATCAGGGCGGAGCAATAACACCTTATGTGATATGGTGTGCTCTATGATGAGTACTACTGAATTTCCTATTTCCTTTTGGGAGTTATACACTTGAGAAGCTGCATACCTATTGAATATGGTTCAAATCAAATCAGTTACCTACCACTTCATATGTGATATGGAATGGGAAGAGCCCATATCTTAAGTTTGTTAAGATTTGGGGTTGTCCGGACTATGTCTAAAAGCAAAATCCGGACAAGCTCGAGGCAAGGTCTGTTATGTAGAACTGGAAAGGTTCCAGCTATACAAACTGCAGCTGAAGATTTGGTAGAACCAAAGAATTCAATAGTTTCCAACGAACCTCAGCCTCTCCGCCGATCTAGTAGGGTTCCTCACCCACTTGAGAGATACTTCGGTTTCCCTATGACAGTGGGAGCGAGGATTGCATCATGAGATGATGACCCAACTAGTTTCGAGCTGGCCATCAGGAGTGAGACTCTGTAAGAATGGCTGGATGCTTAGCTATCTGAGATGGAATCCTTATACACCAACAAAGTATGGACTTTAGTTGCTTTATCTGAAGGGTTAAATCCCCATCAGGAGCAAGTATATCTTGAGAAGATTACTTGGTGTACATGGAAAAGTTGAGACTTTCAAAGCTATGCTTAAGTCCATCCAGATCCTACTTGCCACGGCTACATACAATGACTACGATATCTGGCGGTTGGGTGTCATGACTGCTTTTCTAAATGATGTTTTAGAAGAGAACGTCTATAAGTACACAGCCAGAGGGCTTCGTAGACAGTGGGTGCAGCGGAAACGTGTACAAGATGTTTTATATGATAAAACAGGCATCGCGGAGTTGGAACATCTGTTTTGATGTGGTAGTCAAAGAGTTTGACTTCATCAAAATGATAGATGAACCTTGTATATACAAAAAGGTAGTAGAGAGTATGGTGGTGATCCTCGTAGAGTACGTGGATGACATACTCTTGATAGGGAAGGAGTTTCCTATGCTACGCTCGGTCAATCTCCGCTTATCACAAGGATTCTCCATATAGGATCAAAATGATACCTCCTAAATCCTGGATTTTGGATCTATAAGATAGATCTAATTGGATGTTAGGATACTCACTAGTTGTAGTGAGATGGTATCAATCGATCCTGGGGAGAATCACTGCAAAGGTTCCAGGATGATAAGAACGACTGAATGTCAGTCGCAGGCATTGTCTTTACCCTCAGTGGAGAGACGGTATGTTGGAAGAGTTCCAAGCTAGATACCGTGACTTACTAGAAGATTAAAGGCAAGATACATCGTTACCAAGGATGCTACCAAAGAGGCAGTTTGGATATATATAAGTTCATAAGATGAACTTCGTTCCTACCATTGTGTGACAATAGAGTTGTGGCTTTAGGCAAGGAACTACCGTCCCATCAGAAATCCAGATATAATTCTTAGGCAGTATCACCTGATCATGGAGATGGTTGATCTCCAGGGAGATCGAGGTTAGGAGAGAAGACACAGAGGACAACAGCGCGGATCCACTCACAAAGGCCTTTTTTCCCAGTAGAGACTTTTATGGGATGGTTGTGTATGAGATACATCAACCACAGCTAATTGTTGGGTATGCGATACCACAACAGATGGCCCTAGTGCAAGTGGGAGATTGTTAGTTATATGTATGCCCTAGAGGCCATTACTGTACATACGATGTATATTGTAATGGATGCTTGGACATATATAGGGAGGACTTTCTTGCTCGACATGATAGTATGCTATCTGGTTGTACTTTATCTTAACATGTACTCTGATTGTCTCTATGTTAAATGTTGATAAAGCCCTTAAGATATGTACTCGACTACTGGGACTATGATGAGATCATACTAGTGGGGCCACGGTAGTCGACGAGTACATCCTATAACTGTTCCTAGTCGAGGGTGTATCGAGACAGGGCATCGATGCACCAGAGTAGACTAGCGTATACGCATCTTGACCCATATGATGGGCGATGGATGATCCCATATCCATCGGTGTTTGACATCAAGGATGATGTACGGGTGCTCAGTGGAGACTGGGTACACTGGACGGACTCGCCGAGAACTCCCAGATGGTATTATACCTCACATCATATGGCAGTTCTCCGGTGACACTGGTACAGAGTAGTCTGTTGACCCGAGATCGTCATAGAGTCTTGTGTGATTCCCACTGTGCTTTGATTTCCATCATACCACGTCCAAGAGGGCGTGCAAAAAGGTGGCTTTTGGGTACAGTCCCGAATCACATTGAGGCAATGAGCGATAGGAGGGGATTCGTCTCTCCCGGTATAGGGAGTTGATGTTGTGTTGTGTTCGATTGGCTATAACCGGAAATCCCTGACCAGGGTTGCTGAGATTTACTGGTAAGTGTTATCAGTAGTTTCTCGAACTGTTATAGACCTCATATCGACACGACTTATCGAGCTACTGGGGTCTGACGTTTACCACCCCTAGGCGAGATATGCAACATATCAGACGACGAGACCGGACTGTACGGGAGTGTTACTGTTTGGATTCACAGGAGAATGTACAGGCTTGCTTGTTGATCTTCTGAGCGCTCAATACCTGGGTGGTTGTTATGTTTAGCTGACCACTTGCAGCTTGTGGGTGTTTGATATGATCATCACCTACTGCCGGCGTATTGACGATTCTTTAGAGTCCTACATAGAGGTTTCTTGGCTCAGGCAAAACGGAGTAGGGGCACGTATGAGATATGTGCGGGACCAAGGATAATACTATATGAGATACCGTATTCTATTCTCGCGATATTTGATATCAGCCGGGTCATCGGATCAAGTGTTGATTCGATGAATCGGTACGGATAAATATTAGTCGGTTATATGCGATATAGCCGGATTGTCGGATCAAGTGTTGATTCGATAATTTAATGTATAATAATATATATGATATATTAAATTACATTAACTAATATTAGCTCACTAAAAGATTCTTTTTCTCACTCGGGTAATGCATTGATATATATGCGATATATGTTAAATGTATTATTTTATTTTGTTACAATAAATATTGTATATGTGATATATAATATTGTAACATGTTATAATTATTAATGCAACATGTTTAGAGGAGTTTAAACAAGATTAGGGTTTGATTTGGGTTAATGATTTCAAGATATTTCTAGATGGTTTTACTTTGTCTTTGTTAAGATATTATGATAGATATTTCTTTGTGACTCACCCTTTAACCCAACCCAAACCCTAACCCTAGTAAACTCTCTACAATGGTTACTACAACCATGGTTGCATAAATGATTATGATAACTTTTATTATTCATCACAAAATGATATTCATTATTCTTGTTCATCTTCTTCCTTCATTCTTTTCATGAAAAAGCTTTCTAGCTTTTTCTAAGTGATGAAAAATATGTAAGAAATAGAAAATAAAGAGAGCAAAAATCCTACTTCATCATTCTCATCTTTCCTTGCCCTTTAGATGAGAGTGTTCACTTCATATTATGAGTGTTAGCTTGCGTTGATGAAACTTCAAGGTAGATCATCTTTGTATCGAAGATCAGAAGCAAGACTGCATCTTTCTCTTCGTGGAACCTCTCGAGAGTCCGGAACCCGATGATCGCAGCGAAGGGACCACAACACGGAGCATATGAAGTGAAGGACCGGATCTACAAAGGTTGTAATCCCTCTCACTTAGTGTTAAAATGTTTAGCATGTTAGTTTTCGCCTAATCTCAAGTTTAAAGATCTGTATTCGGGTTGTTCGGCACGGCTAATTTTTTAATCGGGCATGGTTGATGTCTCGTAGACCCTTGTGCGCGTGTCTAGCAACCCTACACAAGCTACTACTTCACTAATGAAAGATTAGTGAAGCAAACACCTTATACTAAAGTGCTAATCTAGTAGAGGATGATGAAGTAGGAAGTAGGCTCACTTTAGTTTTATTTTTCTCACAATATTTTCTCTCTTTAGAAAACCCTAGCAAGCTTTTTGCTCAAAGAAGAAGAAGATGAGCAAAAGAAATGAGAATGAACTAATGAGGTGAGAGAATGAACCATGGGTGAGTTTGTATCATATACTAACTCATGTAGAGACATATGTTAGTTATATGTATGCCCTAGAGGCCATTACTGTACATACGATGTATATTGTAATGGATGCTTGGACATATATAGGAAGGACTTTCTTGCTCGGCATGATAGTATGCTATCTGGTTGTACTTTATCTTAACATGTACTCAGATTGTCTTTATGTGACATGTTGATAAAGCCCTTAGGATGTGTACTCGACTACTGGGACTATGATGAGATCATACTAGTAGGGCCACGGTAGTCGACGAGTACATCCTATAACTGTTCCTAGTCGAGGGTGTATCGAGACAGGGCATCGATACACCAGAGTAGACTAGCGTATACGCATCTTGACCCATATGATGGGCGATGGATGATCCCATATCCATTGGTGTTTGACATCAAGGATGGTGTACGGGTGCTCAGTGGAGACTGGGTACACTGGACGGACTCGCCGAGAACTCCTAGATGATATTATACCATACGTCAGATGGCAATTCTCCGGTGACACTGGTACAGAGTAGTCTGTCGACCCGAGATCGTCATAGAGTCTTGTGTGATTCCCACTGTGCTTTGATTTCCATCATACCACGTCCAAGAGGGCGTGCAAAAAGGTGGCTTTTGGGTACAGTCCCGAATCACATGGAGGCAATGAGCGATAGGAGGGGATTCCTCTCTCCCGGTATAGGGAGTTGATGTTGTGCTGTGTTCGATTGGCTATAACCGGAAATCCCTGGCCAGGGTTGCTGAGATTTACTGGTAAGTGTTATCAGTAGTTTCTCGAACTGTTATAGACCTCATATCGACACGACTTATCGAGCTACTTGGGTCTGACGTTTACCACCCCTAGGCGAGATATGCGACATATCAGACGACGAGACCGGACTGTACGGGAGTGTTACTGTTTGGATTCACAGGAGAATGTACAGGCTTGCTTGTTGATCTTCTGAGCGCTCAATACCTGGGTAGCTGTTACGTTTAGCTGACCGCTTGCAGCTTGTGGGTGTTTGATATGATCATCACCTACTGCCAGCGTATTGACGATTCTTTAGAGTCCTACACAGAGGTTTCTTGACTCAGGCAAAACGGAGTAGGAGCACATATGTGATATGTGCGGGACCGAGGATAATGCGATATGTGATACCGTATTATGTTCTTGCGATATTTGATATCAGCCGGGTCATCGGATCAAGTGTTGATTCGGTGAATCGGTACGGATAAATATTAGTCGGTTATATGCGATATAGCCGGATTGTCGGATCAAGTGTTGATTCGATAATTTAATGTATAATAATATATATGATATATTAAATTACATTAACTAATATTTGCTCACTAAAAGTTTCTTTTTCTCACTCGGGTAATACATTGATATATATGCGATATATGTTAAATGTATTATTTTATTTTGTTACGATAAATATTATATATGTGATATATAATATTGTAACATGATATGATAACTAATGCAACTTGTTTAGTGGAGTTTAAACATGATTAGGGTTTGGATTAGGGTTAAACTTTTTAGATGTTTCTAGAAGGTTTTCTTTATGTTTTGGAAAAGATATTTACAAGTGACTCATTCTTAACTCAACCCAAACCCTAACCCTTGGTTAATTCTCTACAATGGTTTAGTCAACCATGGTTGCATAATTCATCATATCATTTCATTTCCTATTCATCACAAAAGGATTCTAATATTGTTCATCTTCTTCCTTCTTCTTCTTTGCTTGAAATGCTTTCTTGCTTTGATTTTTGTGATGAATAAATATGAGAAAAAGATAAATAAAGAAAGAAAAAATCCTACTTCATCATCCTCATCTTCCCTTGCCATTTAGATGAGGGTGTTCACATCATTTCACGAGTATTAGCTTGTGTTAAAGAAACTTCAAGGTAGATCATCTTAGTATCGAAGATCGGAAGCAAAGGTTGCGTCTTTCTCTTCGTGGAACCTCTCGAGAGTCCGGATCCCGATGATCGCAGCGAAGGGACCACAACACGGAGCATATGAAGTGAAGGACCGGATCTACAAAGGTTGTAATCCCTCTCACTTAGTGTTAAAGTGTTTAGCATGCTTGTTTTCGCCTAATCTCTAGTTTAAAGTTCCGTATTCGAGTTGTTCGGCACGGCTAAATTTTAAATCGGGCATGGTTGATGCCTCATAGACCCTTGTGCGCGTGCCTAGCAACCCTACAGTGGTATCAGAGCCAAGCTAGAGCTTTAGGCGAAGTCTAGACGAAGTTTAAAGTCCGATCGAACCCGAAACCCCGACTCCAAAATGCTCTCTGGAAATTTTCTGAAATCTGGTCTTTTTCAAAATTAAAAATATGCAGAAAATTCAGCAGGACTTTCTAAGAATTACTGTGAAACACGATCACCCAATTCCTCCAAAGTGCGGCGGAACCGCGGCAGAAGCATGGCTTCTGCGGCGGTTCCGCGGCGGTATGATGACGTCACCCACTCAAGTTTGCACAGTAACTTCTTTTATTAAGTTCTGAGTTCTCTGGAAATTTTTAATATTTATTATACAGTTGAGTTTTCTGGGGTTGTTTTGGGGATTCGATGATTCGATCGGATTATCGGATTTTGTCTATGTGTGTTTTCCGGATAAATTTTAGAAACTGTTAAAAAGTTCGAATGGATATCAATAACTCACTTTTTCCCCTGTCGGAAAATTTTTCAAAAGTTGGATTTTTTCTCGTGTTTAAGAATGTTCTAAGTCATGCAAGTAACTCGGTGGACCCTCTAGAAGACAACAAACCTTAACTCGATTATGTGACCGTCTTGAACTGCCCTTTGAACCTTAGGGTTTGCGGCAGTACGGCGTGCCACATGTGAGGCGTTGGCTTGACCCTTCTACGGCTGGACCATTGGTACTGTGGCATGTGATGGATGTTTTTAAACTGATTTCAAGTGTTGAGATATATTAGGGAAATCTTGGGTGCTTGATGATTCGATCGGAAAGTTTAACTTTTTCTATTTATCTGGAATGTGATACAATAATTGGAATCCACAGGTAGTTATGAGATAACTAATTTGAATATTATAAACATAGCAGTTTAGTCTCAGATGATCGGTTGCCACGGAATTTTGATGTGATCAAAAGTCCGTCGCAATCACGTAGTGTACGCGGATACTCGCCGGGTAAACTTAATAGACAGCTACGCCCCATAGCCCCGACCAAGTGACTGTAGGAGAACCCCGTCGCCGAAAGCATCCGTTCGGGTGCTCCCGGTAGCGGTGTTCCGCCTTAGTGCACTTCGTCGACGGTATCGGGGATGCGGCCGTCTACTAAAGTTTGCGACGAGCATTCGATCAGGACGTCGGGAATCTTGTTGAATTGCCCGACTTGATATTGAAAAGAGTTTTCGATAATGAGACTGAAACGCGGGGTTTATAATTGTTAGGCATGTGATGTCTAAGGAATTCATTTGGTTAGGCATGCGATGTCTAAGGAGATTGCGGATTCCAACTGTTGTAGTTTTACACTTTCTTTTCTGTGACCGTAAGCGTAGTATGTGGTCTATCGCCGGCTTCGTTGCTATACATCAACGACAATCGGGATACGCATACTTGCTTACGTTGATGATATGTGATATTATGTGTTGCTGTGATATGTTATATTGGATCGTCGCGTTTGAATAGCCGGGGGTTTTATGTGAGATGAGAGTTTTTTCTTTTTCATTCTTGTAAAATTCATTTGTATGTAATATTCTTTTATTGGGGCACTTCCAGGTAGCGGAAGATGTCACCGTTGTATATTATTTACTTTTCCGCATTAGGTAGACCCAAGGCGGGGAGCACAAGTAACCGGGTTCTAGGGTCCAGTGGGAGACCATCTCGAGGAGTCGAGACCGGGTCTCCTAACCCTAGAATTGGCTGTGTTACTTGCCGCTCTCGTAGGGGTCTAGGGATGTGGGTTTGGCTATTCATCGCGACCGTGGAATCCGTGTTTTATACAGGCTCGTATTGAAAACACGGACGTCCTAGTATATCCAATATTTCATATATGTTCTTCTGCTGCAATGTTCTGTGATGAGATCATATTACTGCCTGTGACGAATGTTTATATTATATATATGAGATATATGTTATATTGCAGATTTCGTTTCTAAAGAGATGCTTGTGAAGCATAATAAAATGGGACTTCATTAATGAGATTAATGAAATAAAAGAAACCTAAGATGTTGTAGAAACTTGTTTATAAAAACTGGTAGCTCTAGTTCTTGCTTTGCATAGCGGTGTTCCTTGTAGAACATCCAGCACCTTATTCGATAAGGAAAGGACCGAGATCCCTTCACCGGGAGTGACTCCTTTAGCAATAACTGGTAGCTGCTAGAAACTCGGTTTGTCTTTTGATTGCTTCTATAGATTTTGCTTTTCATAGTGGTATTTGTGAAATATCCTGCACCTTATTCGATGAGGAAAGGGCCGACGATCCCTTCACCGGGAGTGACCCCTTTAGCAAAACTAGAAATGCCTCAAAAACACTCCATTTAAAATCACTCGATTCTACAACGATATCAAGTTCATTACGCAAAGGGTTTTCTTAAAAACCTGTCGTAGCCCTCCGTCATTTCAGATAAGTACTGGTTAGTATTCGTGCTGCGTTTGTTGACCTCTGTCAAGGCGTAGTGTGCGGTAGCTGATTAGTGCTTATCTGTATAAGCATATGATGTGATTGATTTAGGGTAGTCGTGCGACCTTGTTGACCTCTGTCAAGGGTCGTGCGGGTGGGTTTACTTCAATCAGGAAATGACGGGTTGAACTTGACTAGCAGCCTATGGTTTGTTGACCTCTGTCAAGGTCATAGGACGCTTGGGGCAAAATATTATTGGGAATTTCAAGTGTTGAAATTTGCAATGAGATTGCATACCATCTATAAGATAGTTGGATCCCGATACCCGCTGCGAGTAAGAGTTACTCCTGGGAGAGTTTTACACATTACAATTAGCCGATCAAGTAGGTGTCTAGAAAGGTGTTAACGGGGTTACGCCTCTGGAAAAACGAGGTTTACTTTAATTAGGTTCGTGCGAAAGCACGGGGGACCTCCCTCAAAGTACCGACACTGGCCTGGCTGAAAGATTGGCGAACTTGTAGCGTGTAATTAATCCCGGCTAGTCTTTCCTTTTAGGGTTTGAAGGAAGATTTGACTAAAACAGTGGTAGACATCCTAATTAGATATATTATATAACCAATCTAATCTTGCAAGAGCATACGCTGAGTGTTTTCTTCTCTCTCTCTCTCCAGGTAGCGACCATATCACGCCTTAATCAAGATAATAAAATGGATATATTGACCGAACCCGCTTGTTATACTGAGCTGGGGAACGTTGGTCCCGCTCCAACTTATAATTGTTATAGGACAGAGCAGGAAATTGGGGAATACCAGATTTCCCGTGCCGCCCAAACGAAGAAAGTGCATGCTGATGCATCATCTTCGGATGTGTTCATTACAGAGAACTGTTTCTCAGTATCCTTTACGTCCTGGGTATGTGATACCGGATCAGGATCCCGCATATGTAATCTGTTACATGGGCTACAGATAAGTAAAGAACTGAGAACAGGTGATAAGTTTCATGAGACAGAAAACGGTGCAAGTGTTGCAGCCAAGTCTGTTGGTCACTATCACCCTGTATTACCGGAATACATTGATTCTGAACTAATGTTATTAGATACCGAACCTGATATACAAAATCATATCAGTCTCTTTATTAGTAAAGAAATGATAAAATTTTGTATTGTTGGATAATGTTTTGAACATTCCTATATCAAGAGTTGATCGTTTCAGGCACGTTATCTAAAAGCATTGACGTTCTAAATCAAACCACGGTTCTTAGTATATAGAACACACACAAGAGGAAGAGTTCAGAAATGAACGAATCCTTCTTGAGGCATTGTAGACTAGGTCATATCAATGCGACCCGGCTAGCTAAGTTACATTTAGATGCATATTTAAATTAATTTGAATTTACATCTTATGAAACTTGCCGGTCATGTCACAAGGATAAGATGACCATAGCTCCGTTTACTGGAAACAGAGAAAGAGTTAGTGAACTCTTGGGATTGATACATGCGGATGTATGAAGGTCCCCTGTCTACACATGCCAAGACCGGTTCTTTGTACTTCATTACATTCTCTGATAATCTCTCAAGATTCAGACATATGTTCCTGTTGAAACACAAGTCTGAAGCTTTTGAGATATTCACAGAATATAAGTTAGAAGTAGAGAACCAAAATACGGGTATAAGTATTATATCCTTTGATGCGATCAAGGAGGAGAATACTTGAGCACGGAATTCCTGGACTATTCTACAGGAGAATGAGATTCTCTCTCAGCATTACTCCTCTGTATACACCACAGCACGTCAGTGTATCGGGGCAGAGCAACAGCACCCTATTTGATATGGTGTGCTCTATGATGAGTACTACTGAGTTTCCTATTTCCTTTTGGGTGTTATGCACTTGAGAAGCTGCATACCTATTGAATAGGGTTCAAATCAAATCAGTTGCCTACCCCTTCATATGTGATATGGAAAGGGAAGAGCCCATATCTTAAGCTTGTTAAAATTTGGGGTTGTCCGGCCTATGTCTAAAAGCAAAATCCGGACAAGCTCGAGGCAATGTCTGTTATGTAGAACTGGAAATGTTCCAGCTATACAAAATGCAACTGATGATTTGGTAGAACGAAAGGATTCAATAGTTTCCAACGAACCTCAGCCTCTCCGCCGATCTAGTAGGGTTCCTCACCCACCTGAGAGATACTTCGGTTTCTCTATGACAGTGGGAGCGAGGATTGCATCATGAGATGATGACCCAACTAGTTTCGAGCTGGCCATCAGGAGTGGGACTCTGTAAGAATGGCTGGGTGCTTATCGATCTGAGATGGAATCCTTATACACCAACAAAGTATGGACTTTGGTTGCTTTATCTGAAGGGTTAAATCCCCATCAGGAGCAAGTATATCTTGAGAAGATTACTTGGTGTACATGGAAAAGTTGAGACTTTCAAAGATATGCTTAAGTCCATCCAGATCCAACTTGCCACGGCTACATACCCTGACTACGATATCTGGTGGTTGGGTGTCATGACTGCTTTTCTAAGTGATGTTTTAGAAGAGAGCGTCTATAAGTACACAGCCAGTGGGCTTCGTAGACAGTGGGAGCAGCGGAAACGTGTGCAAGATGTTTTATATGATAAAACAGGCATCGCGGAGTTGGAACATTTGTTTTGATGTGGTAGTCAAAGAGTTTGACTTCATCAAAATGGTAGATGAACCTTGTATATACAAAAAGATAGTAGAGAGTATGGTGGTGATCCTCGTAGAGTACATGGATGACATACTCTTGATAGGGAAGGAGTTTCCTATGCTACGATTGGTCAATCTCCGCTTATCACAAGGATTCTCCATATAGGATCAAAGCGATACCTCCTAAATCCGGGGTTTTGGATCAATGAGATAGATCTAATTGGATGTTAGGATACTCACTAGTTGTAGTGAGATGGTATCAAACAATCCTGAGGAGAATCACTGGAAAGGTTCCAGAGTGATAAGGACGACTGAATGTCAGTTGCAGCCATTGTCTATACCCCCAGTGGAGGGACGGTATGTTGGAACCAAGCTAGATACCGTGACATACTAGACGATTAAAGGAAAGATACATCGTTACCAAGGATGCTACCAAAGAGGCAGTCTGGATATATATAAGTTCATAAGATGAACTTCGTTCCTACCATTGTGTGACAATGGAGTTGTGGCTTCAGCCAAGGAACTACCGTCCCATCAGAAATCCAGATATAATTCTTAGGCAGTATCACCTGATCATGGAGATGGTTGATCTCCAGGGAGATCGAGGTTAGGAGAGCAGACACAGAGGACGACAGCACGGATCCACTCACAAAGGCCTTTTTCCCAGTAGAGACTTTTATGGGATGGTTGAGTATGAGATACTTCAACCGCAGCTAATTGTTGGGTATGCGATACCATAACAGATGGCCCTAGTGCAAGTGGGAGATTGTTAGTTATATGTATGCCCTAGAGGCCATTACTGTACATACGATGTATATTGTAATGGATGCTTGGACATATATAGGGAGGACTTTCTTGCTCGACATGATAGTATGCTATCTGGTTGTACTTTATCTTAACATGTACTCAGATTGTCTTTATGTTACATGTTGATAAAGCCCATAGGATGTGTACTCGACTAATGGGACTATGATGAGATCATACTAGTGGGGCCACGGTAGTCGACGAGTACATCCTATAACTGTTCCTAGTCGAGGGTGTATCGAGACAGGGCATCGATACACCAGAGTAGACTTGCGTATACGCATCTTGACCCATATGATGGGCGATGGATGATCCCATATCCATCGGTGTTTGACATCAAGGATGGTGTACGGGTGCTCAGTGGAGACTGGGTACACTGGACGGACTCGCCGAGAACTCCCAGATGGTATTATACCATACGTCAGATGGCAATTCTCCGGTGACACTGGTACCAAGTAGTCTGTCGACCCGAGATCGTCATAGAGTCTTGTGTGATTCCCACTGTGCTTTGATTTCCATCATACCACGTCCAAGAGGGCGTGCAAAAAGGTGGCTTTTGGGTACAGTCCCGAATCACATGGAGGCAATGAGCGATAGGAGGGGATTCGTCTCTCCCGGTATAGGGAGTTGATGTTGTGTTCTGTTCGATTGGCTATAACCGGAAATCCCTGGCCAGGGTTGCTGAGATTTACCGGTATGTGTTATCAGTAGTTTCTCGAACTGTTATAGACCTCATATCGACATGACTTATCGAGCTACTGGGGTCTGACGTTTACCACCCCTAGGCGAGATATGCGACATATCAGACGACGAGACCGGACTGTACGGGAGTGTTACTGTTTGGATTCACAGGAGAATATACAGGCTTGCTTGTTGATCTTCTGAGCGCTCAATACCTGTGTAGCTGTTACGTTTAGCTGACCGCTTGCAGCTTGTGGGTGTTTGATATGATCATCACCTACTGCCGGCGTATTGACGATTCTTTAGAGTCCTACACAGAGGTTTCTTGACTCAGGCAAAACGGAGTAGGAGCACATATGTGATATGTGCGGGACCGAGGATAATGCGATATGTGATACCGTATTATGTTCTCGCGATATTTGATATCAGCCGGGTCATCGGATCAAGTGTTGATTCGGTTAATCGGTACGGATAAATATTAGTCGGTTATATGCGATATAGCCGGATTGTCGGATCAAGTGTTGATTCGATAATTTAATGTATAATAATATATATGATATATTAAATTACATTAACTAATATTTGCTCACTAAAAGTTTCTTTTTCTCACTCGGGTAATACATTGATATATATGCGATATATGTTAAATGTATTATTTTATTTTGTTACGATAAATATTATATATGTGATATATAATATTGTAACATGATATGATAACTAATGCAACTTGTTTAGTGGAGTTTAAACATGATTAGGGTTTGGATTAGGGTTAAACTTTCTAGATGTTTCTAGAAGGTTTTCTTTTTGTTTTGGAAAAGATATTTACAAGTGACTCATTCTTAACTCAACCCAAACCCTAACCCTTGGTTAATTCTCTACAATGGTTTAGTCAACCATGGTTGCATAATTCATCATATCATTTCATTTCCTATTCATCACAAAAGGATTCTAATATTGTTCATCTTCTTCCTTCTTCTTCTTTGCTTGAAATGCTTTCTTGCTTTGATTTTTGTGATGAATAAATATGAGAAAAAGATAAATAAAGAAAGCAAAAATCCTACTTCATCATCCTCATCTTCCCTTGCCATTTAGATGAGGGTGTTCACATCATTTCATGAGTATTAGCTTGTGTTAAAGAAACTTCAAGGTAGATCATCTTAGTATCGAAGATCGGAAGCAAAGGTTGCGTCTTTCTCTTCGTGGAACCTCTCGAGAGTCCGGATCCCGATGATCGCAGCGAAGGGACCACAACACGGAGCATATGAAGTGAAGGACCGGATCTACAAAGGTTGTAATCCCTCTCACTTAGTGTTAAAGTATTTAGCATGCTTGTTTTCGCCTAATCTCTAGTTTAAAGTTCTGTATTCAGGTTGTTCGGCACGGCTAAATTTTAAATCGGGCATGGTTGATGCCTCGTAGACCCTTGTGCGCGTGCCTAGCAACCCTACAACATAACCATGGCTAAATTATAATGGTTAGGTTAATAAATATCTTAAGTAAAACAAACTTAGTGAACTAAGTCAATGCATCCACAAGCTTCATGAAGCTTCATGCATGTGAGCTATTATCCACTAATTTGGAATTACTTTAAATACTAAAGCCCAACATTATAATTAGTATGGTGTATGTCTCATACACCCATATAGTGTGTATCAACAACCATGATACAAAATAAAACATAATTAATATATATATCACATATATATTAAGTGTGCACATGTGAGAATAATAAATGCTTAAGTGAGCTAATATTAGTTAATGTAAATTAGTATATCAAATACATAATTATACACTAAATTATCAAATCAACACTTGATTTAATAATCCGGGTATATCACATATAACCGACTAATATTAAATGTACCAACTTATCCAATCAACACTTGATTCGATAACCCGGCTATATCACATATAACCGTCCGATACTAATATCACGAGAATATAACTCGGTCCCGCACATATCACATATGTGCTCCTACTTCGTTTTGCCTGAGCCAGTAAAACCTCTCTATAGGACTCTAAAGACTCGTCAATACGCCGGCAGTAGGTGATGATCACATCAAGCACCCACAAGCCGTCAGCGGTACTAGCTAGATGTAACGGCTACCCGGGTATTGAGCGATCAGAAGATCAACAAGCAAGCCCGCTCTAGCTTCTGTAAAGCCTGTCAGTAACACTACCGTACAGTCCGGTCTCCTCGTTTGATATGTCGCATATCCAGTCTAGGGGTGGTAAACGTCGGACCCCAATAACCGATAAGTCATGCCGATATGAGTCTCATAACGGGTCGAGAAAGTACTGATAACACTTACCAGTAAATCTCTAAATCGTCCCTGGCCAGGGATTTCCCTGTTATGGCCAATCGAGCACAGCGCAATATCAACTCCCAATACCGGGAGAGACGAAACCCCTCCTATCGCTCATTGCCTCCATGTGACTCGGGACTGTACCCAAAAACCACCGTTTTGCACATCCTCTTGAACGTCGTAAGGTGGAAATCAAAGCACAGTGGGAATCACATAAGACTCTATGACGATCTTGGGTCTACAGACTAACCTGTACCAGTGTCATCAGAGAACTGCTATCTGACGATAGGTATAATACCAACTAGGAGTTCTCGGCGAGTCCGTTCAGTGTACCCAGTCTCCACTGAGTACCCGTACACCATCTTTGATGTCGAACACCGATGGATATGGGATCATCCATCGCCCATCATATGGGTCAAGATGTGTATACGCTAGTCTACTCTGGTGTATCGATGCCTTGTCTCGATACACCATCGACTAGGAACAGTTATAGGATGAACTTATGGACTACCATGGCCCCACTAGTATGATCTTCATCGCAAACTTGGTAGTCAAGCACACATCCTAAGGGCTTTACCAACATGTAACCATACGACAGTATCAAGAGACAAGTATACATGTTAAGATAAAGAGCAACCAGATAGCATACTATCATGTCGAGCAAGAAAGTCCTCTCTATATATATCCAAGCATCCACTATAATATACATCATATGTACAATAATGGCCTCTAGGGCATACTTACAACTAACATATGGTTATGGATTTATCCAGTAACTCACTGCTGGCGTACTGTCGAATCTTTAGAGTCCCACACATAGGGTTTCCCTGGTTCAAACAAAATGATGTAGTAGCCGTATTGGATACGTGCAGGGTCTCGATCGATTGATGTACTTTGTACTCGGACTTTCGATCGGACAGTTGGTAATACTAGTCGGCTCGGGTTTGAGCCGGATAATTAAATCAGGTATTGATTTGATTATTTACATATATGTATTTCGATATGTATATTCTAGTATTACATTCTTCGTGTTATTCTATCTCTTTAGGCATTCGTGTTTTTATCTGAATGCAGGTATGTATATACAGCAGACTGTAATCCGTATTTTATTACAGATTACCTTCTAAAAGGTGGCCACCTCATTATGCTTTTTCCATTTATTTGATAAATGGAAAATGAGGTGTAAAGTGTGAGGTATGGGAAGAATGGAGATAACCATGCTTCAATATTTAACAAATGAATTTTTAATTCATTTGGAGTTACTATTGAAGTATGGTTGTTGATTGTTTATTCAAGAAATTCATACATAAAACCTTTGTGTTGATTTTCTCTCTTATGGATGCTTCATTATTTTCTTGAGCCCCCATTTCTCTTCATCTCCTCCCTCCTCTTGTGTTTTCCCCACCTTCATTATCTTCCTCTTAACTACCCTTCTCATGAGTTGAGAAACAAGTGAAGAGGCAAGAAAGAGAAGATCAAGCATGATCAAGGTGGCCACTTGGAGCTAAAGATGAAGAAAGAAGACCGAAGGACTTGGTTCGTTTGGTGAGATTTCTTCATCATAGTAGATAGCTCTCTTTATTTAGCTAGTTAGGTTTATGGTATGATCCGGGTTAAGGGTTTTTCTAGCACCATGTTCTAATCGTTAGAAAAATTTTGTTCCGCATTTAGCCACGGAAGTTGGCCGGGGCACTAGCGTAACCTTTCATGGTATCAGATCCAGCCCATAAACCCTACACTAGCAAGTTTAAATAATGTTAAAACAATGAAACCGAAACAACTCCGTAACAATGAAACCAAACTGCAGTTTCTGTCGAATTTTTAAAGGCTTCAAAAAAAATTTAGCAAGTGCAGAGTGCTTTTTACACTGTGAGATGAACATTGACCAAAAACGACATGATACCCATTTTTTTTGGCCAGCCACAACCATAAAAAAACCGAGCTCACCGGTTTTCTTAAGGAGGACCGCGTCATATTTTGTCCAGTGTTCTTGTCTCTTGAAGTTTGGGTTTCAGGTGTTGCTAGTTTTTGCCCAAGTTTGATTTTCTGTTGTTTTTCAGTTCGGGGCAATTTGGAGTGTTTCGAAATCGTTATATTTGACACTGTTTAATAGTTTACAGTACATTCACTTTTATCTGCGACCGTGAATGTTATTCAATCGGTACAACTCGTCTGATTGCTATATGTTCTTTTAGACGGGTTTGCGAACGTGATATTCTCTTTGATGTTTTGTTTTTGTGTTGTGATTGTGGTTAGATAGTCATGGTGGATAGTCATGGTGGATAGCATGTGGTTCAATGTTAGTGGTACAGTTTAAGATTCATTTGTATATTCATTTGCGGGGCGAGCGTCCGACATGTGGACTTCCGTCTTTGCCGGGTTATATATTATTTTGGGGCACGACCGGGTTGTGGTCGATATCACCATTTGTACATATTTTTTTCATTTTATGTATTAGGATTACCCCGCGGTGGAGTGCACGAATAGCCGGGTTCTAGAAAGCAACAAGCCCAAATCTCAAGGCGTTGAGACGAGGGGGCTTCATTCTAGAATTGGCGGGCTATTCGCCGCACTCGTAGGGGGTATAGGATGACCCACGGAGGGGCACCCAAGTTACCGGATTCTGCGAAGTGTTGGGTGGCCCATTCACTTTATTGAAGAGGGTTGCCTCACTTCTGGGATTGGCGGGTAACTTGCCGCGCTCATAGGGGTCCAGGTTTTCATTGCACAGGCTATCCACACGATTGGGAATGTCGGGTTTTATTTGCGGCTCAAATGAAACCCGGGGCTCCAAGATTATCCACCATTCTGTATTGTTGGCTATGATTCTGTGATGTTGCTTATTATCATGCCTGGGACGAATGTTATATATACTTATATATATACTAGTAGATGTTGTATATGTTTTGCACCTGCGCTAGTCCAGTCCCCGCTCTGTCGTTAGTTAAGTTACCTAACGGGTGATGACGGGCCCCGTGGCGAATGCGGATGGCATATACGTACATCGTATTTTTGTTCTTTTCTGGTGTGATAGGATTAAACTGATGGGACCGTATTAATTTTGATTAATGCAAGATAATAAACCTAAAAGATGTTATTGGAACAAATTTTGAAAAATAGTAGTTATATTTTTTCGCTTTGCACAGTGGTATTCGGTCATGAATATCCAGCACCTCATTCCAGGAGGCAAAAGCCGAGATCCCTTCGCGGGGAGTGACCTCTTGAGCTAAAGTCTGTACTATAGATTACTCGGTTTTTTGTTGGGCTTCCCTTGCACCTAGTCTAGGGTTTGTTAGCATCACTCATGCCACTTTAAAATTTAGAGAGGTGCCAAGCAAGCAAACCATGAATCATGCTGGAATTTCTAGGGTAACAAAGTTTGTATCACATACAAAGAAGTAAAGAGATAAGGATTACAACCTTTGTAGTCTGTTCCTTCGCTTCATAAGCTCCGTGTTGAGGTCCCTTCGCTGCGATCATCAAGAACTCCGACTCTTGTGAGGCTCCAAGAGGTGAATGATGCATCTTGCTTGAAGTCTTCTTGATCTAAGATGATCTACCTTGAAGAATCTCTAACCCAAGCTTACATTTCACTAATGGAGTAATTAGAGAAGTGAACACCCTAATCTAAGTGGCTAGAATAGATGAGGATGATAAAGTAGGAATATTGCTCTCTTTTGTTTTCAAGTTCTCACTAATAATCACCACAACTCAAAAAGCTAGAAAGCTTTTGCAAAAGCAAGAAGAAGAAGAAGATGGAGCTTTTTCTTTTGTGATGAATAATGAATTATTGTCGTGGTTACAATTGCAACCATGAGTTAAGAATGAAAGCTTTAACTCGTGTAGAGAATAAACCAAGGTTAAGGGTTTGGGTTGGGTTAAATAATCTCTACACAAAATATCAAAGGATGAAGATAAAAGGATAGCTTCATGAAAGCTTCATCCAAAAGCTAACCCTAATCCAAACCATAACTTGGTTTAATTTCAACAACCATGTTGCATTTGTAACCCTAACATGTTACAATATTATATATCACATATACAATATATTTTGTAACAAAAGAAAATAATACAATTAACATATATCGCATATATATCAATGTATTATCCAGTGAGAAAATGAATCAATAAAGCGAGCTTATATTAGTTAACGTAATGTAATATATCACATATATAATTATACATTAAATTATCGAATCAACACTTGATCCGATAATCCGGCTGTATTACATATAACCAACTAATATAACATATACCATTTCATCGAATCAACACTTGATCCGATGACCCGGCTATATCACGTATACCCGGCCGATATCTCATATCGCGAGAATAGAATACGGTATCTCATATCGTATTATTCTCGGTCCCGCACATATCACATATGTGCTCCTACTCCGTTTTGCCTAAGCCAGGAAACCTCTGTGTAGGACTCTAAAGAATCGTCAATACGCCGGCAGTAGGTGATGATCATATCAAACACCCACAAGCTGCAAGCGGTCAGCTAAACGTAACAGCCACCCAGGTATTGAGCGATCAGAAGATCAACAAGCAAGCCTATACAATCTCTTTTGAATCCAATCAGTAACACTACCGTACAGTCCGGTCTCTTCGTCTGATATGTCGCATATGAAGTCTAGGGGTGGTAAACGTCGGACCCCAGTAACCGATAAGTCGTGTCAATATGAGGCTCATAACAGGTCGAGAAACTACTGATAACTCTTACCAGCAGCACTCCATATCAGCCCTGGCCAGGGACTTCCAGTTATAGCCAATCGAACACAGCATAACATCAACTCCCTATACCGGGAGAGACGAAACCCCTCCTATCGCTCATTGCCTCCATGTGATCCGGGACTGTACCCAAAAGCCACCGTTTTGCACGCCCTCATGGACGTCGTAAGTTGAAATCAAAGCACAGTGGGAATCACACAAGACTCTATGACGATCTCGGGTCTACAGACTAACATGTACCAGTGTCACCAGAGAACTGCTATCTGACGATAGGTATAATACCATCTAGGAGTTCTCGGCAATTCCGTTCAGTATACCCAGTCTCCACTGAGCACCCGTACACCATCTTTGATGTCAAACACCGATGGATATGGGATCATCCATCGCCCATCATATGGGTCAAGATGCGTATACGCTAGTCTACTCTGGTGTATCGATGCCTTGTCTCGATACACCCTCGACTAGGAACAGTTATAGGATGTACTCGTTGACTACCCTAGCCCCACTAGTATGATCTCATCATAGTCCCAGTAGTCAAGTACATATCCTAACGGCTTTATTAACATGTGAGAGCAAGACAGTAAACCAATACAAGTCAACATGTTAAGACAAAGCTAAACCAGATAGCATACTATCATATCGAGCAAGAAAGTCCTCTCTATATATATCCAAGCATCCACAATAATATACAACATATGTACAACAATGGCCTCTAGGGCATATATACAACTAACAATCTCCCACTTTCACTAAGGCCAGCTGTTGTAGTATCTCATACCCAACATCCCAAAGAGTCTCTCAAATTGTATCTGGGGAATGGCCTTCGTGAGTGGATCCGCGGTGTTGTCCTTCGTGTCAACTCTCCTGACCTCGATCTCGCGGCGATCAACTATCTCCCGGATCAGGTGATACCACCTCAGAATATGTCTGGACTTCTGATGGGACATGGGTTCCTTGGCCAAAGCCACAGCTCCATTTTTTATCACAATACAAAGGTATTGGATGCTCAATGGATGGAACCACACAAAGTTCAGTGATGAACTTCTTCATCCAGACAGCCTCTTTGGAAGTATCGTTGGCAGCGATGTATTCAGCCTCCATCGTCGAGTCTGCCATGGTTTCTTGTTTGGAACTCTTCCACCAAACCGCCCCTCCATTTAGGGTAAAGACAAATCCCGAGTACGACTTAGAGTCTTCCTTATCACTTTGGAAGCTCGAATCGGTAAAGGACTCCACTTGGAGTTTTCCGTTACCATACACCAAGAACATCTCCTTAGTTCTTCTCAAGTACTTGAGAATGTTCTTCACAGCTGTCCAGTGATTCTCTCTTGGATCTGCTTGATACCTACTCACACACTTAGTGAGTATGCTACATCGGGTCTGGTACATAGCATCGCGTACATGATAAAGCCTACTGCCGAAGCATAGGGTATCCCTTGCATGCGAGCTCTCTCCAAATCAGTCTTGGGAGACATCTCTTTGGAGAGAGTGAGTCCAGAGATCGTGGGTTGGTTCCCACGCTTGGATTCTTCCATACTAAACCTCTTTAGTATGGTGTCAATATACCTAGATTGGGACAATCCCAGTATCCGTTTAGATCTATCTCTATAGATCTTGATTCCCAAAATGCAGAAGGCATCACCTAGATCTTTCATTGAGAATCTATGTGATAAGAAGAGCTTGACTGAGTGCAACATAGGAACATCATTTCATATCAAGAGTATATCATCCACGTACAATACGAAGAAGATAACCTTACTCTCTGCAACCTTCTTGTATATACACAGTTCATCTACATTCTTGATGAAGTCAAACTCTTTGACTATAATATCAAAACAGATGTTCCAACTCCGTGATGCCTGCTTTAACCCGTAGATGGATTTAAGCAGCTTGCACACTTTTCGCTGCTCCCACTATCTACGAAGCCCTCTGGCTGAGTCGTGTACACGCACTCCTCTAAATCACAATTTAGAAAGGCGGTCTTAACATCCATTTGCCAAATTTCGTAGTCAAGGTATGCAGCAATGGCAAGTAAGATCCGGATGGACTTAAGCATAGCCGCTTGAGAAAATGTTTCGTCATAATCCACACCTGGTCGTTAACAAAAACCCTTTGCAACAAGTCTAGCGTTGAAAGTCTCAACTTTTCCATCTACACCAAGTTTCTTCTTAAAGATCCACTTGCTCCCAATGGATTTTACCACTTCAGGAGCAAGTTCCAAAGTCCATACTTTGTTGGTGTACATGGATTCCATCTCAGATCGCATTGCATCCAGCCATTTCACTGAGTCCCCACTTGTGATGGCCTGCTCGAAGCTAGTTGGGTCATCATCTTCCATGATGCAATCCTCTCTCCCACCGTCAATGAGAAAACCGTAGTATCTCTCAGGAGGATGAGGAACCCTACTAGATCGGCGGAGAGGCTGGGGTTCGTCGGGTACTACTGAATCCTCTGGTTCCAATAAATCATCAGTTGTAGTTTGTGGTGCTGGAACCTTTTCCAGCTCTACCTCTTCGCCACTTATTTCTTTAACAAGAAATTCCTTTTTTAAAAAAGTGGCATGTTGAGCAACAAACACCTTTTGTTGTTCACCGTGGTAGAATAGATATCCATACGAATTTCTTGGATATCCCATAAACTTGCAAATAATTGATCTTGCCTCGAGCTTGTCCGGATTTTGCTTTTTAACATAGGCCGGACAACCCCATATCTTAACTCGTTTAAGAGAAGGTATCTTCCCATTCCATATCTCATATGAAGTGGTAGGCACCAATTTGGTTGGAACTCTATTCAATAGGTATATGGTTGTCTCGATCGCATATCCCCAAAAGGAAATAGGTAACTCAGCGGTGCTCATCATAGAGCGCACCATATATAATAGGGTGCGATTCCTCCGCTCTGATACACCGTTGTGCTGTGGTGTATAAGGAGGAGTAAGCTGAGAGAGAATCCCATTCTCTTTTAGATGGTCCAAGAACTCATTGCTCAAGTATTCTCCTCCTCGATCAGATCGTAGGATCTTAATACTTTTGCCCGTTTGGTTCTCTACTTCGTGCTTATATTTCCTGAATTTCTCAAAAGCTTCAGACTTGTGTTTCATCAGGAACACATGTCTGTATCTTGAGAGATCGTCAGTGAATGTAATGAAGTAGGAAGAACCGTTCCTGGCATGTGCAGACATGGGACCACATACATCACTATGTATCAGTCCTAAGAATTCTGTAACTCTTTCTCAGTGTCCACTAAACGGAGTTTTGGTCATCTTTCCTATGAGACATGACTGGCAAGTATCATAACATGAAAATTCGAACGGATTCAAATATCCATCCTTATGTAACTTAGCTAGCCGTGTTGCATTGATATGACCTAATCTACAATGCCACAAGAAGGATTCGTTCATTTCTGAAATCTTCCTCTTGTGTGTGTTTTGTACATTAAGTACTGTAGTTTGGTTGAGAATGTATATGCCATTATTTAACGAGCCTGATCCAATCAACTTTTGATTCAGGAAGATGTTCATAACATTATCATGTACTACAAAATTATATCCTTCTTTACTCAATAAAGAAACTGATATAAGATTGCATATCAGGGTCGAAATGTAATAGCATTCATTCAGAACCAATGTATTACCATTTGGTAACACAAGGTGATATTCGCCAACTGCTTTGGCTGTAACATTTGCACCATTCCCTACTCTTACGGAATGATCACCCTCTCCCAGTTCCCTACCTTTACGTAGCCCATGTAACATATTACATATATGGGATCCAGATCCGGTATCTAATACACAGGACGTAGAGTGAACTAAGAAACAGTTCTCGATAACAAACACACCTGAAGAAGATGCATCAGCATGCGTATTCTTCGTTTGGGTGGCGTGTGAATCCAGATATTCTCCTATTCCCTGCTCGGACTTATAACAATTATAAGTGGGAGCGGGACCAACGTTCCCCTTCTCAGTATAAGGAGCGAGTTCAGTCAATACATCCATATTATTATCTTGATTAAGGCCTGATATGGTAGCTACCTGGAGAGACAGAGAGAGAGAGAAGAAAACACTTTAGCGTATGCTCTTGCAAGATTAGATTGGTTATTATCTTATCTAATCAGGATGGCTCCCACTGCTTTTTATCAAATCTTCCTTAAAACCTTAAAAGGCAAGATTAGCCGGGATTAATTACACCTTACAAGTTCGCCAATCTTTTGGCCAGGCTAGTGTTGGTACTTTAAGGGAGGTTCCCCATGCTTTCGCACAGACCTAATTAAAATAAACCTCGTTTTTCCAGAGGCATAACCCCGTTAACACCTTTCTAGACACCTACTTGATCGGTTAATTGTCATGTGTAAAACTCTCCCAGGAGTAACTCTTACTCGCGG
The DNA here is from genome assembly GCA_030015575.1 of Agapanthus africanus. Taxonomy (NCBI): domain Eukaryota; kingdom Viridiplantae; phylum Streptophyta; class Magnoliopsida; order Asparagales; family Amaryllidaceae; genus Agapanthus; species Agapanthus africanus. The sequence goes on from JASDDO010000031.1 coordinate 328,115,658, forward strand.
TGGGTATCAGGATCCATCTATCTCATAGAAGGTATGCAATCTCATTGCAAATTTCAACACTTGAAATTCCTGATAATACTTTTGCCCCTAGCAACTCATGACCTTGGCTATGGTCAACAAATCATAAGCACTAGCTAAGTTCAACCCGTCATTTCCCGATTGAATTAAACTCACCTGTACGACCGTTGACTAAGGTCAACAAAGTCGTACGACTACCCTAACTCAATCACATCTCATGTTTTAGCAGATAAACACTAATTAGCTACCGTACACTACGCCTTGGCTAAGGTCAACAAACGTAGCACGAACACTAACTAGTACCTATCTGAAATTACGGAGGGATACGCAGGTTTTTCAGAAAAACATGAGCGTAATGAACTTGATATCGTTGTAGAAACAGGTGATTTTGAAAAGGAGTGTTTTTTAGGCTTTTCTAGTTTTGCTAAAGAGGTCACTCCTGGTGAAGGGATCTCGGCTCTTTCCTTATCGAATAAGGTGCAGGATATTTCACAAATACCGCGGTGCAAAGCAAGATCTATAGAAGCAATAAAAAACTAAACCGTGAGTTTCTAGCATCTGCCAGTTTTGCTAAAGAGGTCACTCCCGGTGAAGGGATCTCGGCTCTTTCCTTATCGAATAAGGTGCAGGGTATGTCACATATACCTCTATGCAAAGCAAAAACTGTAGCTACCCTTTTTGAAAATTTGATTCTACAACATCTTTTAGGTTTCTTTTCTTTTATTAATCTCATTAATAAATCCCATCATTTATGCTTCCTAAGCATCACAGAAGAAACGAAAATACAACGTACGCTTATGCCATCCGCATTTGCCACAATGTTCCGTTATGCACCGTTAGGTTACTTAACTAACGGCATAGCGGGACGGGACTAACGCGGGTGTAAAACATAAGCAACGTTTATTATATATCATATATACAATAATAAAGTATTCGTCTCACGCATATAATATGATCACATCACAGTATATCAGCAGCAGAAGAAATATATGAAATATTGGATATACTAGGAGGTCCGTGTTTTATTTCGAGCCTATATAAAACACGGATTCCACGGTCGTAATGAATAGCCAAACCTACATCCCTAGACCCCTACGAGAGCAGCAAGTAACGCTGCCAATTCTAGGGTTAGAAGACTCGGCCTCGACCCCTCAAGATGGCTTCCCACTGGACCCTAGAACCCGGTTACTTGTGCTTCCCTCCTTGGGTCTATCCTAATGCGGAAAAGTAAATAATATACAATGGTGACAACAACCTCAACCCGGAAGTTCCCCAATAAAAGAATATTACATACAATGAATTTTACATGAATGAAAATAAAAACCCTCATCTCACATAAAAAAACCCCGGCTATTCAGAACACGACGATCCAATATAACATATCACAGCAACACATAATATCTCATATCATCAACGTAAGCAAGTATGCGTATCTCGATTGCCATTGATGTATAGCAACGAAGCCGGCAATACCCCACATACTACACTTACGGTCGCAGAAAAGAAAAGTGAAAAACTATAACATTCGGAACCCACAATCGCCTTAGACATCGTAAACCCGAAATATCACATATTATGGATTTCATGCCTAACAATATGAATTCCACTTATTGTATCACAATCACAGAAAATCAAGACGATATTTAACGTTTCGATCGAATCAACATAAACTCATAAATTACCCCCGTGAGCTCAACACTTGAGCAAAGTCGAAACACACAAAAACCGTGCCACGGTGTCCATGGACCAACCATAGAAGGAGTTAACCAACGCCTCACCTATGACACCACAGAACTGTAAGCCTACGGTAGCGTCACAGCCGTCTTTCAGACGCCAAATGTGGAACAAAAACTTTTTATAACTGGCGCTATCGCATACTATAACCCGGATCTGCCATTAATGCTAAACTAACAAACTACAAAGTGGGTAGAAAGGTTATAGCAAACGATCCGAGTCCTTCGTTCTTTAACCATCATCCCACGCTCCTTTGTGGCTGCTCCGATTGTAAGGTTCCTAGGCACGCTAATGTGGTCTCACAAGGCATCAACCATGCCAATTTCAAATTTTATATGTGCCGAGAAACCCTAACAAGATCGTTGACTAGAATTGTAGGCGAAACAAGAACTAGTAAACTACTTTACAAAGAGAACGGAAATACAACCTTTGTAGATCTGGTCCTCCACCTCCATAGCTCTGTGATGAAGTCCTCTCCGCTGTCTAAATCGAATCCATGACTCTAGCATCGGCTTCATCGGAGAAATGGGCGGGCTAGGTCGTCGGCGTCGATGCCGAAGATGATCTACGTCGAGGCATCACTAGATCAAGCTCCAACTTCACCAAGTCATGAAACTTGTGAAGAAAACACCCTATACTACTTGGCAAGAGGTAGAGGATGAAGAAATAGGAAGTGGGTTCACTTTAGAATTGGATTTCTCACTCTTTTTCATCAAATCACCATTGAAGAAAGCTAGGTTTTCTTCTTGAAGAAGAACAAGAAGAAGAAGATGAATATTATGATAAGTTAATTAAATCTAAAAGAAAATGAATACTTATCATAATATGAACCATGGTTATGTGTAGAGAGTTGACTAAGGTTAGATGAATGGTTAGGGTTAAGGATGAAGACAAAGTGGTCACTTTGGTCAAAGCTTCATGAAGCTTCAACAAGCTTCATGAAAGAAAGAAAGAAAGAAACCATTTTGTTTTCTTTTGCCATTTCTTTTTAATCTAAATTAAAAAGATAAATGAATGATAAAATAAAAACCCTAACCATTTACTTAACCAAGGTTTAATTCTTTACACAAACCCTAGCAAACAGGTAACATCAAACATGATACATCCAAGTGCACAAAAGTATATCACATATACAACTTGTGAACTTCAAGTGAGAAAATCCATTTAAAGTGAACTAATACTAGTTAATGCAAAGTAATATATCAAATATATAATTATGCATTAAATCATTAAATCAACACTTGATTTAACGATCCGGTCATATGCATATAACCGACTAATATCAATAGTAACAACTTATCGAATCAACACTTGATTTGATAACCCGGCTATATCACATATAACCGATCAATGTTACAAATCGCAAGAATGAAATACGGTATCACATACACGCATTATTCTCGGTCCCGCACATATCTCATATGCGCTCCTATTTCGTTTCGCTTGAGCCAGGAAACCTCTGTGTAGGACTCTAAAGACTCGTCAATACGCCGGTAGCAGATGATGATCATATCAAGCACCCACAAGCCGCAAGCGGTCTGCTAAACGTAATGGCCACCCGGGTATTGAGCGATCAGAAGATCGACGAGCAAGCCCGCTCACACTCCTGTGAATCCAACCAGTAACACTTACCGTACAGTCCGGTCTGATCGTCTGATATGTCGCATATCTCTCCTAGGGGTGGTATACGTCAGACCCCAATAGTTTGATAAGTCGTGTCGATATGATGTCTATAACAGTTCGAGAAACTACAGGTAACACTTACCAGTAAATCTCAGCAACCCTGGCAAGGGATTTCCGGTTATAGCCAATCGAACACAGCGCAACATTAACTCCCTATACCGGGAGAGAAGAATCCCCTCCTATCGCTCATTGCCTCCATGTGATTCGGGACTGTACCCAAAAGCCACCGTTTTGCACGCCCTCTTGGACGTGGTAAGGTGGAAATCAAAGCACAGTGGGAATCACACAAGACTCTATGACGATCTCGGGTCTACAGACTAACCTGTACCAGTGTCACCAGAGAACTGCCATCTGACGTGAGTATAATACCATCTGGGAGTTCTCGGCGAGTCCGTCCAGTGTACCCAGTCTCCACTGAGCACCCGTATATCATCTCTGATGTCAAACACCAATGGATATGGGATCATCCATCGCCCATCTGTATGGGTCGAGAAGGTATACGCTAGTCTACTCTGGTATATCGATGCCCCGTCTCGATACACCCACGACTAGGGACCTTGAAGGATGTACTTATAGACTACCATGTCCCCACTAGTATGATCCGCATCATAGTCCAGGTAGTCAAGTACACATCCTAAGGGCTTTACCAACATGTAACAGAGAGACAAACAGTATACACGTTAAGGTAAAGTGTAACCAGATAGCATACTATCATGTCGATCAAGAAATTCCTCCCTATATATGTCCCAGCATCCACTACAATATACATCATATGTATAGTAATGGCCTCTAGGGCAAACAGCCCAGGTGATTTCCTCAAATATCACCGATTACAACGAATCCTGATATAATGAGGATGATCACCTAATTCCCAATAACCTACTCCCACTCATCATCTGTAAAACCATACAGATGTGAGAACCATACCTGGTAAATACATACCCTGGAGCAAGTGTCTAATCGGGAAATCAGTTTTCTTTTAACATTACACAGTGAAACTGAAACATTGAAATGTTTCGATGGGGTATCCCGGTATTCCTAGTAATGCCTCTTCCAGATTCACGACTGTAACCGTATAGTTCTTTGCCACCTCTCCAAATCCCTTCATATGCCTTTAGTCTTTACCTTCTGTACACCCCCTTTAGGCCAAATGGTTTTCTTCCTTCCCTACCGTTCGGCACCAGCCGATGGTTTAGAAGAAGACTATCCAATAAGCATAATGGGTGTACTGTCCCAATCCTAGGAACACTCGCAATGAGAGAGGGTAAAGATAAAATACAACCGAATAAACCTTATTCCTATTTCTCCTGGACCAGAATCCATCCCCGAACTGGAACAAGTTCCTTTCGAGTTCGTATATAACCATACGATGGAGTATCCAATAAACTGTGGATCTTCGTAGTGATACGGAGTGTCCTGGAGAAATACAAAGGTGATTTAGGATTGGCGAAGGAATACTTGGTTTGGTAGTGAATATCTGTTGCAATTTACTTTGCCCTCTTACTAATCCCTTGCTTTGTCTTAACTTAATACCTTCTGCACACCATCGTTATGCTAATTGGTTTTCTTCATTCCCTACCGGTCGGCACCAGCCTAAGGTTTGGAAGAAGACTATCCAATTTGCGTAATAGGTGTACTATCTCCTAAACCAAGGAGTACTCGCAACCTGAGAGAAGGTAAAAGGAAAAGACAACTGAATAATCCTATCCGTTTTCTCCAGAACCGGAAACCATCCTCGAATAAATTCCTTCGAGTTCGTATCTAACCATACGATGGTTTTGTCCAATGGAAGTGGACATTCGTAGTAATACGGGGTGTCCTGGAGAAAAGGGTAAAAGTAGGAGTGGCAATGAGGTTTGCAAATCTGACAATCCAAAAGCCAGTGTTAAGAAGGTTCGGTTAATTTGGTCTGAGTCAAAGTCTTAGGGTCGGGTCAATGGTCGCTGCCAAAGAAAGAGAGAAAAGAAATACTCAGCGTGCACTCTAACCTAGATCAGAATGGTTACCAATTTATCTAATCTGGAAACCTCCCACTGTACCTCAAATTCTCCTCCAAACCTGAAAGAAGAATTAGTCGGGGTCACCCGAGGAGTAAACTAACTCATCGGTGGGAATCGGGATCCAACTATCATCGCATGATAACGTGACGGAATCCACTCACATCATCACACTCCAGAAGGTATGCACATATCTGGCAAGTTTCAGTTCTTTTGAAACTCCCGATGAGATTTCTGCCCCATGCTCTTATGACCTAGGCGAAGGTCAACAAATCATAAGTCACATGTCAAGTTCTACCCGTCATTATCCTGGTTAATTTGAATCCACCCGTACAAGCCCTTGACGAAGGTCAACAAGGCTGTACGACTGTCCCAAACCAACGCATATATCTATGCAGCAGAAAGGTAACAAGCGGCTACCATACACTATGCCTTGACGAAGGTCAACAAACATAGCATGAATACTACGTGCTACCCGTCTGAAACGACGGAGGGCTACGAATGGTTTCTGGCGAAAACCTTCAACGTAATGAACTTGATATCGTTGAAGGAACGGATAGCTTTTAAAAATATAGTGACGGAAACCGTTGCTAAAGAGGTCACTCCCGGTGAAGGGATCTCGGCTCTTTCCCCGTAGAATGGGGTGCAGGATATTCCAACTGAATACCACGGTGCAAAGCAAAAGTAATCGGCTATAGTGAGGTCATTGCCCTGACGCAAACCTTTTGTCCAAGGGGTCACTCCCGGTGAAGGGATCTCGGCCCTTGCCTCGTCGACTGAGGAGCAGGATATTCCTACTGAATATCACGATGCAAAACAAAAGTGAACGTCCTTGCAATAGCAGCTTTTTGAAAAAGTGTTCCAACAACATCAGATTAGGTTTGTTTTTAACTTGCATTAATCCGAATCAACGCAGTCCCATCAGTTGATCACACCGACAAGAACGAAAATTTACTGATGTACGTATATGCCATCCGCATTCGCCACTGGGTCCCGTCATTACCCGTTAGGTTAGCTAACTAACGACAGAGCGGGGACTGGACTAGCGCGGATGCAAAATATATACAACATCTACTAATATATATACCAATATATTATATTCGCTCAAGGCGTGATAAAATGCATCACAGAAAATGTACAGCATCACAGAAACAATACAGATATATGGGATCCCCGGGTTTCACAGAGCCACTACTGAAACCCGACGTTCCCCTGGTCGTGTGGATAGCCTGTGCAATGAAATCCTAGACCCCTACGGGCGCGGCAAGTCACCCGCCAAAACCTGAAGCGAGGAAGCCCCCTTCAGCACCATGAATGGACCACCCAGCACTTCACGGAATCCGGTAACTTGGGCACCCCTCCTGGGTCAACCTGTACCCCCTACGAGTGCGGCGAATAGCCCGCCAATCCTAGAGTGAAGCCCCCTCCGTCTCAATGCCATGAGATGCGGGCTTGTTGCCCTCCAGAACCCGGCTATCCGTGCACCCCTCCGCGGGGTAATCCTAGTACAGAAAGTAAAATATACATACAATGGGTGCATCGACCGCAACCTGGCCGTGCCCCAAAATAATAATACAAACAGGCAGTGACGGAAGTCCACATGTCGGACGCTCGCCCTGCAATATCAAATGTACATTATACAACAAAACTGTACTAGCATTGCATCCAGGCTATCCTCCACGACCGATCCGCAACATCATAGCAAAAACAGAACATCAACGTGAAAGTCACGTTCGCAAATCCGTCTAACCGGGCTATAGCAGTTAGACAGGATTTACCGATCAAGTGACATTCACGGTCACAGATATAATGTAAATACTGTGAAATAATGTGTTTAAAATATCCGATCAATCAAATTTTAACAAGTGGGCCCCCAAGCATTACTGTAGCAGATCAGGAAATTCTGGGCCCAATATTAATATTCTAAAAACCCTAAATTCCATTCAGGAGGCAACTGCAGAAATATGATACAGTGATCACATAAAGGTGCGGCGGAACCGCGGCAATAAGGGGGTGTTTGCCGCGGTTCCGCGCTCCTACAGTCGAATCACTGCACCGAATTTTTGCAGAACCCTTAGATTTTCCAGTACATCACTTTTCTGTAACCTGAAAAAAAATTTGACACCAAAAATTTTCAACAGAAAACTGATGTGAACAAAAATGTAGATTTTGGAATTTTGGTCGATCGGAAATGCAAAACACATTAAACAAAGCTAGACTAAGTTAATGGCGAGGCTCTGATACCACTGTAAGTTCACGGCGGCGCCCCGGCCGTCAATCCGACGGCCAAATGCGGAAGCAGTGATAAACTTTAAATTTTCTTGAACTGGCAAACCGCCGCGCACTAATACCCAGATCGAACCATTAATTAGTCCTAGCTAACAACAAGATGGGGAAGAGAGATATACCGACTGATCCAAGTCCTCCGGTCTTCTCGTCGTCGTCCCGATCTCCTGCGGAAGCTCCGGTCTCCACCTCGTCGCCGGAAGTGCACCACATCGCCTACTTCTTTTACGGGCTCCCACCTCAATGCCGAGGCAACTCGGGCACGAAGCTGGCTAGTCGACGTGCCCAAGATTTGCTGTAGAATATTGTGTAGAACTTGTGTCTCATTTGGGGTTCATGGAGATGCCTTTGTGGTGGAGGAAAAAGAACTTAACTCTTGAGATGGAAATGAGGGGATTTTGGAGCAACAAGAGAACAACAAAATTCCCCACCCCAAACAAATTGGCAGCCCCCATATGGCCGGCCAAATCATGGTGATAATATGAGAGTGAGTGTAGCAAAAAGTCAATAAAGGGGGGGAGAAGCCATCATGCAATCCAAAAGAAAAAATGGTTATCATATTGAATCATGATCACCATACCAAGTCCAACACTCAATCACCTACCATCTCATCACAAGTCAAGGTATGGTCCACCCATCATGAACCATCATGAAGTCAAAAGGTCAAAGAAGAGTTGTCATGATAAAACAATATGCAAAGACCCCCTCCACAAATGCTTATTTGCAACAATGCAAATAAGCCCTCCTCCACCAATCTTCGGCCAACGAACGATACAAAGGAAATTGGCCGAAACGGAAAGCAAACTGGCAACTCCAGAAAACTGGTCCCGTAATAAATTACAGGAAAACCCTGATACTGTGCATACACACCCGCATTTGTATTCCGACCGAAATACAAATGCAATGAGACAAAGTCTACACTGTACTATACTAGGATCCGGCTTAAACCAAAGCCGGCTAGTAATATCCGTTCGATCCTGATCCGTGCAATACCGCACGTATTTGATCGAGCCCTGCCATATATCCATACGGCCTATAGTACAAACTGTCCGATCCTGATCCGTGCAATACCGCACGTATCTGATCGGACCTTGCCATATCTCCATACGGCCTCTACAACTTTTCGCCCGAAAGCTGAGTAACTGAATGTGGGGGACTCTAAAGACTCGTCAACACCCTGGTTGTGGATTTAACCACTAGCATGTCAGAGGTATAAGCCAATACGTAACTGGCTACCAGGTATTGACTAAAAGGGACGTCTGTGAGCGAACTCAGCCTGACAACCCTACTGAGCCTGTCAGTGACAATATCCGTACAGTCCGGTCCGTTCGTCTATGAGAATCGCATGGCGGGCCTAGGGGGTTGGTAAAAGTCAGACCCCCAAAAGTGGTACAAGTCGTGTCGGAGTGTAACCCAGAACACCCTGAGATACTACTGGAATACCTACCAGTAAATCTCCTTGCCTCGGCCGAGGGCTTCGTGTAATGGCTCTCCTAGACACAGCGCGACCTCACCCCCAATACCGGGAGAGACGAACCCCTGAAGATACGCTCACTGCCTCCATGTGGCTCGGGACTGTACCCAACTAAAACCTGTTTGCACGACTCCTTTGAGCCGTGGTAGGGTAGTAATCAAAGTACAGTGGGAACTCACACAAGACACATGACGATCCCCAGGTCGATGAACTAACCTGTACACATGTCACCAGGGAACTGCCAACTGACGTCTGGTATATGACCAACTAGCATGTTCCCGGCGAGTCCTGTCCGGTGTACTCATAACCCAATGAGCACCTGTATACATCTTAGGTGAACCAACTGACACCAGTGGCTTGTGAGACCGGCCACCGCCCCTCGTCGGGGTCTCGAATGTATACACTAGTCTACTCTGGAGTATCGATGCCCTGTCTCGAAACTCACACTACTAGGGACCATTTTAAGGATATGCTTATAGACCCCCAGCTCCCACTTATATGATCGCCCTCATACTGCTGGTGGTCAAGCAAGAATCCTAGGGGCTCTATCAACGTGTAATAGCGACTTGTCAGGTCACCTAAAGCAGTACACGATGATAAAGGTAAACCAGATAGCATACTATCATCTCGAGTAAGACTGTCCTACCGGGATAGGCCCTCCATCAATCATTGCAATCACGTACCTGTGACCTAATAATTGACTCTGAGGGCACTATCTCCAACAATCTCCCACTTGCACTCAAGGATAATTATTGCGATGTCGCATACTCACAGCCCGTGTGATACCGAACACCCAACTCCTCTACTAGTCAGTCTCACAAAGCTCGTTTGCGAAACTATTGCATTCGAGGAATAGCATCAGTGAGTGGATCCGCTTAGTTGTTTCTTTTTATGTCTCTCTATATCTCAAGTTCGCGGAGAAAACCATCTCCCGAAAAGAGCAATACCTGTCTTAGAATATGTCTGGATGTCTGATGGGACATAGCTCATAAATGAACTCCAAATCCAAACTTCTTAGACTGTATCGTGAACTGAACTTAATCAGTATCCTGCGCCATGCCACCCTCAGTATTGCCTTGGACCACCTGTCCAAAATACTGCCCCTCATCAGAAGGAAAAACTATAACTCTGACAACCTCCTTGTCGTCCATATCACCTTGGAAGCCTGGAATGATAACTGTCTCCTGCATGAGGCTATCGTTATCATATCCCTAGAACATCCACTTATGTTCTATAACTGCTTCCGACTGTTTCTCCAGGATTGGATCAATGTCAACTTATTGCATCTAGTGCAAGAACAACATCTGGTGTGGTACTTGACATCTCATGATTTACTCAATTGCCTAAGCAAGTGATCTGCCAATCATGCACATCCCTCTCCCCTTTAGTCTGTAGGACACCTTTAGAGAGGGTGACTCCATTACCTGCAGGTACACTACCGTGCCAGGAGTCGTCCATTCTAAATACTCTTAGAATGCTGTCTAAGTACCCTGATTGGGAAACCACCCAAATCTAGATCTAAAACCATAGATCTAGTAGCCAGTATGTCTGATATAAAATCCAAGTCCTTTGTGGAGAAATCACTGTGTGACGACCAAAGTATAACCGATTGTAGTATAGGAGTTTCTTTTCCTACTCTGTGTATGTCATCCAAATACCAGGACATCACACCCTACTACCTTCTCAACAGATCCATCCCCTATTCTGATGAAGTCAAACCCATGACTATCACGTCAGAAATAGATGATCTATCTCCGCTACATCTGCTTTAGTCTATAAATAGACATAAGCTACCTGTCCACCAATGCTTCCGCTGCTCCCACTGACTACGACAACCCTCTGGCAGAGTCATACAGACGTACACTTCTAAAGCAAGTTTAGAACGACGCTATACTCATCCTCCTGCCGGGTCTCACAGTCTGGAACAACAGCAATGGCAAGTGTGGGTAAACAAGAACTTCCCTGTCACCGTCCTTGAGGCTACCGGAGTACCTCTCGGGTGCCTGAAGTTACCCACCTTATCTGCGGAGTGGCCAATGGAATGTCAATCCAGATTGAATCTTTATGTTCCTTATCAAATCTTCAGTAATCGTTTGTGGTTCAGGAATCACTTCCAGTTCTACCATACTCCCACTACTTTTTTTTTGAAAAAAAAAATCCATTTTTAATAAAACTGTGGCGAGTCTAGAACAATATCGCTATTGTTCATCCAGATGGTAGAAAGTCAACCCTCGTCATAGCCTGGGTCAACCCACAAACAGCCATTACAGAAACGTGCCTTGAGTTGTCCAGTGTCTGGTTTTAAGCATAAACCGGACAACTCCCCGTACCTTAACACCGTTAAGATATGAACTGTTCTATATCCAATATAGAACCAGAGGCACTGATTTAATTGAACCAGATTCAAATCATGCAGCTATCTCCAGTGCATGTCAACTAAATGGAAGAAGGCCTATCAGCGTTACTCAACTTATGAATGCTTCCAATTATGAATAACCTGAAAGAGAAGCAAGTTCTCTTATCATTACTGTCAACTGAATACCATGCACAAGTGTATACATCTTCGATTTCTTTGAAGAATCCCGATACTTGCTACATCTGGTTCTCTACTCTATTCAAATACCTATAACTTCTCAAAATTCGGACCCTGTGTTTCCACGAAACACCTGTCTAAAAACTAGAGAAGTCATAAGTAAAACGAATATAGTACGAGGACCAACCCCTCTGTCCTGATGGACCCTGGACAACATACAATACTCTGTATAAGTCCCTTGAGTCTGATAACTCATTCACTGTGTGTCGTAGGTTGAAAACTGTACTTATGGTTAAGAAGAATTACACCGCTGTTTAATGCTCCTTACCTAACCATCCACTGATATAGGTAAATGTCGTAGACATAATTTCAGAAAGGTATATCTCACTCTATGAAAATAGACGTACAGATATATCAATTTGAAATTGGTGCATAAAAGCGGATATTCAAAACCAAATATTTGCCAACCGGCAAACAGCCAAGGTGATTTCCTCAAATATCACCGATTACAACGAATCCTGATATAATGAGGATGATCACCCAATTCCCAATAACCTACTCCCACTCATCATCTGTAAAACCATACAGATGTGAGAATCATACCTGGTAAATACATACCCTGGAGCAAGTGTCTAATCGGGAAATCAGTTTTCTTTTAACATTACACAGTGAAACTGAAACATTGAAATGTTTCGATGGGGTATCCCGGTATTCCTAGTAATGCCTCTTCCAGATTCACGACTGTAACCGTATAGTTCTTTGCCACCTCTCCTAATCCCTTCATATGCCTTTAGTCTTTACCTTCTGTACACCCCTTTAGGCCAAATGGTTTTCTTCCTTCCCTACCGTTCGGCACCAGCCTATGGTTTGGAAGAAGACTATCCAATAAGCATAATGGGTGTATTGTCCCAATCCTAGGAACACTCGCAATGAGAGAGGGTGAAGATAAAATACAACCGAATAAACCTTATTCCTATTTCTCCTGGACCAGAATCCATCCCCGAACTGGAACAAGTTCCTTTCGAGTTCGTATATAACCATACGATGGAGTATCCAATAAACTGTGGATCTTCGTAGTGATACGGAGTGTCCTGGAGAAATACAAAGGTGATTTAGGATTGGCGAAGGAATACTTGGTTTGGTCGTGAATATCTGTTGCAATTTACTTTGCCCTCTTACTAATCCCTTGCTTTGTCTTAACTTAATACCTTCTGAACACCATCGTTATGCTAATTGGTTTTCTTCATTCTCTACCGGTCGGCACCAGCCTAAGGTTTGGAAGAAGACTATCCAATTTGCGTAATAGGTGTACTATCTCCTAAACCAAGGAGTACTCGCAACCTGATAGAAGGTAAAAGGAAAAGAAAACTGAATAATCCTATCCGTTTTCTCCAGAACCGGAAACCATCCTCGAATAAATTCCTTCGAGTTCGTATCTAACCATACGATGGTTTTGTCCAATGGAAGTGGACGTTCGTAGTAATACGGGGTGTCCTGGAGAAAAGGGTAAAAGTAGGAGTGGCAATGAGGTTTGCAACTCTGACAATCCAAAAGCCAGTGTTAAGAAGGTTCAGTTAATTTGGTCTCTGAGTCAAAGTCTTAGGGTCGGGTTAATGGTCGCTGCAAAAGAGAGAGAGAAAAGAAACACTCAGTGTGCACTCTAACCTAGATCAGAATGGTTACCAATTTATCTAATCTGGAAACCTCCCACTGTACCTCAAATTCTCCTCCAAACCTGAAAGAAGAATTAGTCGGGGTCACCCGAGGAGTAAACTAACTCATCGGTGGGAATCGGGATCCAACTATCATCGCATGATAACGTGACGGAATCCACTCACATCATCACACTCCAGAAGGTATGCACATATCTGGCAAGTTTCAGTTCTTTTGAAACTCCCGATGAGATTTCTGCCCCATGCTCTTATGACCTTGGCGAAGGTCAACAAATCATAAGTCACATGTCAAGTTCTACCCGTCATTATCCAGGTTAATTTGAATCCACCCGTACAAGCCCTTGACGAAGGTCAACAAGGCTGTACGACTGTCCCAAACCAACGCATATATCTATGCAGCAGAAAGGTAACAAGCGGCTACCATACACTATGCCTTGACGAAGGTCAACAAACATAGCATGAATACTACGTGCTACTCGTCTGAAACGACGGAGGGCTACGAATGGTTTCTGGCGAAAACCTTTAACGTAATGAACTTGATATCGTTGAAGGAACGGATAGCTTTTAAAAATATAGTGACGGAAACCGTTGCTAAAGAGGTCACTCCCGGTGAAGGGATCTCGGCTCTTTCCCCGTAGAATGGGGTGCAGGATATTCCAACTGAATACCACGGTGCAAAGCAAAAGTAATCGGCTATAGTGAGGTCATTGCCCTGACGCAAACTTTTGGTCCAAGGGGTCACTCCCGGTGAAGGGATCTCGGCCCTTGCCTCGTCGACTGAGGAGCAGGATATTCCTACTGAATATCACGATGCAAAACAAAAGTGAACGTCCTTGCAATAACAGCTTTTTGAAAAAGTGTTCCAACAACATCAGATTAGGTTTGTTTTTAACATGCATTGATCCGAATCAACGCAGTCCCATCAGTTGATCACACCAACAAGAACGAAAATATACTGATGTACGTATATGCCATCCGCATTCGCCACTGGGTCCCGTCATTACCCGTTAGGTTAGCTAACTAACGACAAAGCGGGGACTGGACTAGCGCGGATGCAAAACATATACAACATCTACTAATATATATACCAATATATTATATTCGCTCAAGGCGTGATAAAATGCAACATCACAGAAAATGTACAACATCATAGAAACAATAAAGATATCTGGGATCCCCGGGTTTCACAGAGCCACTACTGAAACCCGACGTTCCCCTGGTCGTGTGGATAGCCTGTGCAATGAAATCCTAGACCCCTACGGGCGCGGCAAGTCACCCGCCAAAACCTGAAGCGAGGCAGCCCCCTTCAGCACCGTGAATGGACCACCCAGCACTTCACGGAATCCGGTAACTTGGGCACCCCTCCTGGGTCATCCTGTACCCCCTACGAGTGCGGCGAATAGCCCGCCAATCCTAGAGTGAAGCCCCCTCCGTCTCAATGCCATGAGATGCGGGCTTGTTGCCCTCCAGAACCCGGCTATCCGTGCACCCCTCCGCGGGGTAATCCTAGTACAGAAAGTAAAATATACATACAACGGGTGCATCGACAGCAACCTGGCCGTGCCCCAAAATAATAATACAAACAGGCAGTGACGGCAGTCCACATGTCGGACGCTCGCCCCGCAATATCAAATGTACATTATACAACAAAACTGTACTAGCATTGCATCCAGGCTATCCCCCACGACCGATCCGCAACATCACAGCAAAAACAGAACATCAACGTGAAAGTCACGTTCGCAAATCCGTCTAACCGGGCTATAGCAGTTAGACAGGATTTACCGATCAAGTGAAATTCACGGTCGTAGATATAATGTAAATACTGTGAAATAATGTGTTTAAAATATCCGATCAATCAAATTTTAACAAGTGGGCCCCCAAGCATTACTGTAGCAGATCAGGAAATTCTGGGCCCAATATTAATATTCCAAAAACCCTAAATTCCATTCAGGATTCAACTGCAGAAATATGATACAGTGATCACATAAAGGTGCGGCGGAACCGCGGCAATAAGGGGGTGTTTGCCGCGGTTCCGCGCTCCTACAGTCGAATCACTGCACCGAATTTTTGCAGAACCCTTAGATTTTCCAGTACATCACTTTTCTGTAACCTGAAAAAAAATTTAACACCAAAAATTTTCAACAGAAAACTGATGTGAACAAAAATGTAGATTTTGGAATTTTGGTCGATCGGAAATGCAAAACACATTAAACAAAGCTAGACTAAGTTAATGGCGAGGCTCTGATACCACTGTAAGTTCACGGCGGCGCCCCGGCCATCAATCCGACGGCCAAATGCGGAAGCAGTGATAAACTTTAAATTTTCTTGAACTGGCAAACTGCCGCGCACTAATACCCGGATCGAACCATTAATTAGTCCTAGCTAACAACAAGATGGGGAAGAGAGATATTCCGACTGATCCAAGTCCTCCGGTCTTCTCGTCGTCGTCCCGATCTCCTGCGGAAGCTCCGGTCTCCACCTCGTCGCCGGAAGTGCACCACATCGCCTACTTCTTTTACGGGCTCCCACCTCAATGCCGAGGCAACTCGGGCACGAAGCTGGCTAGTCGACGTGCCCAAGATTTGCTGTAGAATATTGTGTAGAACTTGTGTCTCATTTGGGGTTCATGGAGATGCCTTTGTGGTGGAGGAAAAAGAACTTAACTCTTGAGATGGAAATGAGGGGATTTTGGAGCAACAAGAGAACAACAAAATTCCCCACCCCAAGCAAATTGGCAGCCCCCATATGGCCGGTCAAATCATGGTGATAATATGAGAGTGAGATGAGAGTGAGTGTAGCAAAAAGTCAATAAAGGGGGGGAGAAGCCATCATGCAATCCAAAAGAAAAAATGGTTATCATATTGAATCATGATCACCATACCAAGTCCAACACTCAATCACCTACCATCTCATCACAAGTCAAGGTATGGTCTACCCATCATGAACCATCATGAAGTCAAAAGGTCAAAGAAGAGTTGTCGTGATAAAACAATATGCAAAGACCCCCTCCACAAATGCTTATTTGCAACAATGCAAATAAGCCCTCCTCCACCAATCTTCGGCCAACGAACGATACAAAGGAAATTGGCCGAAACGGAAAGCAAACTGGCAACTCCAGAAAACTGGTCCCGTAATAAATTACAGGAAAACCCCGATACTGTGCATACACACCCGCATTTGTATTCCGACCGAAATACAAATGCAATGAGACAAAGTCTACACTGTACTATACTAGGATCCGGCTTAAACCAAAGCCGGCTAGTAATATCCGTTCGATCCTGATCCGTGCAATACCGCACGTATCTGATCGAACCCTGCCATATATCCATACGGCCTATAGTACAAACTGTCCGATCCTGATCCGTGCAATACCGCACGTAGCTGATCGGACCTTGCCATATCTCCATACGGCCTCTACAACTTTTCGCCCGAAAGCTGAGTAACTGAATGTGGGGGACTCTAAAGACTCGTCAACACCTTGGTTGTGGATTTAACCACTAGCACATCAGAGGTATAAGCCAATACGTAACGGGCTACCAGGTATTGACTAAAAGGGACGTCTGTGAGCGAACTCAGCCTGACAACCCTACTGAGCCTGTCAGTGACAATATCCGTACAGTCCGGTCCGTTCGTCTATGAGAATCGCATGGCGGGCCTAGGGGGTTGGTAAAAGTCAGACCCCCAAAAGAGGTACAAGTCGTGTCGGAGTGTAGCCCAGAACACCCTGAGATACTACTGGAATACCTACCAGTAAATCTC
This sequence comes from Agapanthus africanus, assembly GCA_030015575.1. Taxonomy (NCBI): domain Eukaryota; kingdom Viridiplantae; phylum Streptophyta; class Magnoliopsida; order Asparagales; family Amaryllidaceae; genus Agapanthus; species Agapanthus africanus. The sequence goes on from JASDDO010000031.1 coordinate 328,132,815, forward strand.
CTTGCCTCGGCCGAGGGCTTCGTGTAATGGCTCTCCTAGACACAGCGCGACATCACCCCCAATACCGGGAGAGACGAACCCTTGAAGATACGCTCACTGCCTCCTTGTGGCTCGGGACTGTACCCAACTAAAACCTGTTTGCACGACTCCTTTAAGCCGTGGTAGGGTAGTAATCAGAGTACAGTAGGAACTCACACAAGACACATGACGATCCCCAGGTCGATGAACTAACCTGTACACATGTCACCAGGGAACTGCCAACTGACGTCTGGTATATGACCAACTAGCATGTTCCCGGCGAGTCCTGTCCGGTGTACTCATAACCCAATGAGCACATGTATACATCTTAGGTGAACCAACTGACACCAGTGGCTTGTGAGACCGGCCACCGTCCCTCGTCGTGGTCTCGAATGTATACACTAGTCTACTCTGGAGTATCGATGCCCTGTCTCGAAACTCACACGACTAGGGACCATTTTAAGGATATGCTTATAGACCCCCAGCTCCCACTTATTTGATCGCCCTCATACTGCTGGCGGTCAAGCAAGAATCCTAGGGGCTCTATCAACATGTAATAGAGACTTGTCAGGTCACCTAAAGCAGTACACGATGATAAAGGTAAACCAGATAGCATACTATCATCTCGAGTAAGACTGTCCTACCGGGATAGGCCCTCCATCAATCATTGCAATCACGTACCTGTGACCTAATAATTGACTCTGAGGGCACTATCTCCAACAATTGCATCTAGTGCAAAAACAACATCTGGTGTGGTACTTGACATCTCATGATCGACTCAATTGCCTAAGCAAGTGATCTGCCAATCATGCACATCTCTCTCCCCTTTAGTCTGTAAGACACCTTTAGAGAGGGTGACTCCATCACCTGCAGGTACACCACCATGCCAGGAGTCTTCTATTCTAAAAACCATTAGAATACTGTCGAAGTACCCACATTGGGAAACTACCCAAATCTAGATCTAAAACCATAGATCTAGAAACTAGAATGTCTGATATTATATCCATATCCTGTCTGGAGAAACAACTGTGTGACGACCACAGTACAACAGATCGTAGTATAGGAATTTTACTTCCTACTCTGTATATGACATCCATAATACTAGGACATCACACCCTACTACCTTCTTTACAGATCCATCCCCTATTCTGATGAAGTCAAACCCATGACTGTCATATCAAAATTAGATGATCTTTCTCCGCTATAACTGCTCAAGTCTATAAATAGACATAAGATACTTGCCCACTATGCTTCCGCTGCTCCCACTGACCACAACAACCCTCTGGCAGAATAATATAAACGTGCACTTCTAAAGCTAGTTTAGAACGACGCTATACTTTACCTCCTGCCGGGTCTCATAGTCTGGAACAACAGTAGTGTCAAGTCTGGGTAAGCAAGAACCTCCCTGTCACCGTCCTTGAGGCTACCGGAGTACCTCTCGGATGTCTGAGGTTACCTACCATATCTGCGGAGTGGCTAATGGAATGTCAAACCTGATTGAATCTATAGGTCCTATTAAATTTTCCGTAATCGTTTGCGGTTCTGGAATCACTTCCAGTTCTACCATACTCCCACTATTGTTTTCTGAAAAAATCCATTTTACTAAAACTGTGGCGAGTCAAGAACAATATCACTATTGATCTTTCAGATGGTAGAAAATCAACCCTCGACATAGCCCAGGTCAACCCACAAACCGCCATTACAGAAACGTGCCCTGAGTTATCCAGAGTCTGGTTTTAAGCATAAGCCGGACAACTCCCCGTACCTTAACATCGTTAAGATATGAACCATTCTATATCCAATATAGAAACATTGGCATTTATTTAATTGGAACCAGATTATAATCATGCAGCTGTCTCCAGTGCATATCAACTTAATGGAGAGAGGCTAATTAGCATTACTCAACTTAGGAATACATCCAATTATGAGTAATCTGAAAGATAAACAAGTTTCTCAAAACCATTACTATCAACTGAATACCAATAACAAGTATCTACATCTTCGATCTCTTTGAAGAATCCCGATACCTGCGACATCTGGTTCTCTACTTTATTCTTATACCCACAACTTCTCAAAACTGTCACGACCCGAAAGAGCACGTGACTGGCCCTTGAACCATATGAAGTCTATAGGACTCCATCTGATCCAAGTAAGCCGAAAGCCCAGAAATCTAAAACCATTTTAAGGATAAATAAACAACAAGCAATACACTATACAACGCCGAATGGCGAGGATCAAAATTTAAAAGAAACCCAGATAAGCATGAAAACTGCAACACTACATAAGCGCGACTCTAAGGTCGAAATAATACATCACTGGTGTCTGAGTCTGAAACAATATACAAGTCTTTGGTTGATGGAATTTCTAGATACAAAGAATAATACAAGTACAACGGCGGGTCTGATAGAAGGAACCCACCTACCAAGCAAATCACCCGCAAAGGAAAGCAGTGTGCCAGAAGTGCCGCTATGGAACCTGTACGGCAAGCCGTGCAAGAACTGTGGCACAACGGGGGTGAGTTGCCAACTCGTGAATAGAAATATCTACAAGCAGAAATCGAAAGCAAGACATAATCCTAAGTCAATACGATCAGTATATAATATAAAACTCAAATGAATAAGTTCGAAGCATAGTAAAGTGGCAATGTAACATCTGAACATAAGTGTAGTGCCAGTACTCGTACCAGTGCCTCACGTAACGATATATCACAAATATGATGTAAGTATGCGGTAAAATGAAAACAGGAGATATCGTGAATCGAATTATCAGGAAATCAATGTCGAGCATTGACACAAACCATATATCTCAATATCAATGAAACACATATAACATATATCCGACATGTATGCGACATTCATGAAGGTACTCTGTCAGGTACTACTACATGTGATGCAATGCATATACAATGAGTGTGGGGTAGGGGAGATATAATATACCATCGACCATAAAGGCCCCGAGCACGTAGGCTCCTCTCCAATCGAGCTCATAGGCTCCGAGCACGTAGGCTCCTCTCCAATCGAGCTCATAGGCTCCGAGCACGTAGGCTCCTCTCCAATCGAGCTCATAGGCTCCGAGCTCATAGGCTCCTCTCCAATCGAGCTCATAGGCTCCGAGCACATAGACTCCACTCCAATCGAGCTCATAGGCTCCGAGCACATAGGCTCCTCTCCAATCGAGCTCATAGGCTCCGAGCTCATAGGCTCCTCTCCAATCGAGCTCATAGGCTCCGAGCACATAGATCATCGTGATGATATATTTAAGTATGCGTATGTATATATATCAGTGTCCCATACCACTAATATATATACTCGAGGGTTACACATATATATTTCAGCGTCCCATACCACTGATATATATATGCAGGAGTAAAACAATCTAGAATCATCATATGCAACCATATCATAGTGCGAAATCCATGAATTATAATACATGCAACAAGAACACTAATATAAGCATGCAACTATGTAAAGGCATGTGCACAAGGAATATGAATCATTAACATATGCAAGCAATGTGAATAGCAGGAAAAATGCGGACATTGAATAATCGACGTAACAGTAAAGAATATACACCCATATGTACATGTCATGCGGCTATACCATTTGAAAGAGAGTGACTCGGGTCTAGTCTAACATCTACTGTGTAGCTACAATTCTAAGTATCAAGTAAATCAGGAGGGGTAAGGACACCACCTAAGTCTGAGTCGATACAAACATATATATATACATAAAATAGTCAGTGATCCCGCCTCAATAGTATCGCTTACAGTACAGTATATCATATGACAATCCTCAAGACATGAGTGCGGATCTATCATCAACATAAAGCTCGTACGGTAAGTCGTTGTACGGCATCCCAATAGCTGGGTACAGGTCAAATCACCTTATCATATCAAGTACCTGGTATTCCTATCATCATAACACATAATCTGGGATACTGAATCTAATTCTAGTATAAATCGATACCACCTATATAATTATGACTGCGGGGGTAAAACACACATCCCAAGCCTGCAAGAATCAAATATCGTATCCCAAATACGAATCATATCAAATCACCAACCTCACGGCACCAAGCCCAATATCATTGACTCATCTCCCAGGTCATCCAACATTATCATCAACGCAGTGTAAATATAGTGAATATGCAAGGGTGTGCATGTGGGTGTAAACCTATTCTAGGGTTCGTGGCTATGAACTACACTAGTTTACTTCTAAGCCTAAACTATCAATAAAACACCTAACACAATATACATGTCACACTGTAACTATCATAAATAGAATATCAACTACGGACTGCGGGGGTGCTATACGTCATCCCCCGACTTCCCCCTGTAGATATAATCTACTCACCTGCATCATCATAGCGGACATCACTACGCAATTTGCTTGTCGTCCCGAAGTCTTCATGAGTACCTCATTTGGCAACTCAAGAATTTTCTTGAGTTGCCCCTAGTGGCCAAAATCCACGCTTTCTTGGTCCATCTTGAAGGTCTCGGGCTCGTGCACATTTTTAATGAAATGGACATGTGGTTTTGGGGTTGTTTTTGAGATGAAGAGAGGGATTGAAGAGGGGGAGAATGGGCTAGGGCAGCAGCAGCAGCAAGGGAGAGTGAGAGAGGAATGAGTGTTGAGAAATGGAGGAGAATGGCTAAGGATTCAAGTCAATGGTCCACCTCTCTCTCTCACCTACCCTCATTTCTTTTCTTTTTCTTTTTCCCTTTTTCTTTAATTCCAAAACCCTTCTCACAAGAATAGTAAATCCATAGTGAACCATAGCAAGAAATGCACAAGTGTGAGAAAAAGTGATATGCGCAAGTTTTGCACAAAAAGCCAGAAGGTCCGATTAGCGATTTTTAATCGCGATTAGCACTAAATTAGTGTCAAACTAATCACAAAAACTTTAAAATGTCATAATTCTCTAATTTACCCTATTTTAGAATTTTCCATAATTTTTCTAACATTTTTCCTATTTATTTGCATTTAATTATAAATTTAGTATTAAAATAATCAATAAAATAATATTAAATTATAAAAATTCCCAAAATTAACATTTTATATTTTTGAGAATGTTACAATCTACCCCCCTTAAGGAAATTCGGTCCCCGAATTTAAAAAATCTAACTATTCGCACCTTCAAAAAGATAGGGATACCTCTTCCTCATCTCGCTCTCGGTCTCCCAAGTGACTTCCTCGCCGCTCTGGCCACGCCAAGTACCTTGACGGACGGTATCTCTTTCGACCTCAACTTCTTCACTTGCCGATCCAAGATCATCACCGGCTGCTCTGCATAGGAAAGGTCGCGCTCAAGCTGGATCGTCGGGTGCTGAATCGCATGCGAAGGATCATGAAGATACCTGCGGAGCATCGAGACATGAAACACGGGATGCACATCTGGAAAGCTGTGCAAAAGGGCTAAATGGTAGGCTACTGCACCAACACGCTCGAGGATCTCGAAGGGGCCCACATATCTGGGACTGAGCTTCCCCTTCTTCCCAAACCTCATCACACCTTTCATTGGGGAGACCCTCAAGAAAACATGATCACCAACAGAAAACTCGAGTCTGCGTCGTCGACGGTCTGCATAAGATCTCTGCCTACCCTGCGCCGCTCTCATCCTATCACGAATCAACTGGATCTTCGTTGTCGTCTCCTCAACAATCTGTGGCCCTAAGAGATTGCTCTCACTGAGCTCTGTCCAACAAATGGGCGACCTGCATCTCCTCCCATAAAGAGCCTCAAATGGTGCCATCTGAATGGTCTCCTGGTAGCTGTTATTGTAGGAGAACTCTACTAAGGGCAAATGATGATCCCAGCTACCTCCGAAATCTAATACACAAGCTCTGAGCATGTCCTCGAGAGTCTGGATGGTCCGCTCTGACTGGCCGTCGGTCTGCGGATGAAACGCCGTGCTGAAACTCAAGCGAGTGTCCAAATCCTCCTGAAGCCTCTGCCATAGCCTACTGGTAAACTGGGTGCCTCTGTCGGACACAATGCATGTCGGGATTCCGTGTAGTCGTACTATCTCGTCAATGTAGATCTGGGCATACTGAGTAAATCCGAAAGTCGTCTTCACCGGTAGGAAGTGAGCCGCTTTCGTCAAACGATCCACGATCACCCAGATAGAGTCATACCCCCGACTAGACCTGGGTAGGCCCACCACGAAATCCATCGAAATATGTTCCCATTTCCACTCCGGAATGGGTAACGGCTGTAGCTCTCCCGCGGGCCTTTGGTGCTCAGCCTTGACTTGCTAACAAGTCAGGCATCTCGACACAAAATCTGCGATGTCCCTCTTCATTCCGTTCCACCAATAAACATCTCTCATATCATGATACATCTTGGTGGAACCGGGATGGATGCTATATACCGATCGATGTGCCTCCTCAAGAATCTCGTGCCGCAGTCCCTCAGTATCTGGTATGCACAGTCTAACTCCAAATCGTAGTATCCCCTGATCATCGATCACGAACTCGGAAAATCTGCCCTGTCCAATCTGTGCCATGATCTCTGAACATCGGTCATCACTGAGCTGTGCCTTATGTATACGGTCACGCAACTGTGAGCGTGCACGAACATGCGCAATTTGTCCTCCGATCGGCGTAAACTCGAACTGTACCCGGCTGTCACATAAGACCTGCCAATCCGCCGACGACTGCCTCTGCACTGTGCTTAAACAGGATAGACTACCCCCGGGCCTCCTGCTCACAGTATCCGCCACTACATTCGCCCTGCCCGGGTGATACAAGATCGCACAATCGTAGTCCTTCACTAATTCCATCCATCGGCGCTGTCTAAGGTTCAGGTCTCTCTGCTGAAATATGTACTTTAAATCTCTTGTGGTCAGTGAATATCTGGCACGACTCTCTATACAGATAATGTCGTCAGGTCTTGAGTGCAAAGACCACTGCAGCCATGCCCTGGAAGGGATCCCGCTCAAGGTTTCTCCGATCTTGCCTATGCCGAACTGTACGAAGGCTGGCTCTCTTGCATAATCTCTTCTCACTCGATGGACATCGGTGTCCTCAGTACAATATTTTCTCAGAAATCGGTCGCATCCCAACGTCTCTGTAAGCATATCAGGTCTCTAGTCTTGACGGGAAGTAATGACAGCTCGTCAGTGTCTCACACGAACCTCTTGTTCCACCTGTCTCTATCGTCGTCCACTACGATGTCATGCCAAGCTACTATACACTGCACTCTTCTCGGCCACGGTCACTCTGAAGTCTCTCGCACGGACTCGAAATCGCGTATTCTGTAGCTTCATCATTCTGTAGAAGATGTCCGGCCGAACAGGTCCTCGGGAACACGTCCCAACCATCGGAGGAATACTCATCACTCGTCCGTCCTTGATCAATTCGCAACGCATCTGGGTAAGTTCCTTTATCCGAACCTGGTCAACTACGTCGTCGACAATGCCAAACTCTGTCCTGCTGGGTGCGCGCAATACGACCACTCCTGGGTCTAGGTCTTCTCATATCGTTTTCCCGAAGGGTCCTGTCGAGGTCTCCTCCTCAAATCTCATTCCTGCCGAATTGCCCGGAAGTCATCATCCATTGCTGAAGCTGAAGCTTATTCCGGAATGGCTGCATACTTATCGCGCTTCTTTCTGGAAGATATATCCGTAAACAACGCCTCTGGGTGCATATCACATCTCTGATGTCAGCGGAGTGGGACGTCATCTCGTCGATATATCTTGCGAACTCTTTTCTTCACTCTGTGTCAATGTCGACTGATTCGGACTCGTCTCATCATGGCTGCATGGACTGTGCTCCAACGGCTATCCTCGTATCTGGAGTATCTCAAGCAACGCATCCCACCACACGATGTCCGAATGATGTCGAATCATCCGATCGACTCGTCAGAACCTCATAATCCCCCAAGAGATCAACATCATGGGTACAGTTTAATAGTATCGAGTACATGCCACAGCGTCGGTGGTCCAGCCGTAGAAGGGCAAACCCAAGCCTCACTAATGGCGCCGCGGAACTGCCGCAAACCCTAAGGTTCAAAGGCTTTCACACGGTCATTAAGTCGAGTTAGGGTTTCATTCTTCTAGAGGGTCCATAGAATCACCTGCATGTCTTTCCGTATACTTTAAACTTGGAAAATGGGCTCCTGACATTCGATCGTCTCTATCGACTCTCAACGAACCTGCGTGAAGTCGTCTCTAGCCAGAAACAATCTATCTGATGACCTCGCATCGGTAAGCGAACGAACCACATGTCCTAGTCATTCATCCTCAGGTGACTAGCGACTCTCTATCATCTCTCTAAGTATATGCTCACGCTGCAGTAGCTCCAACCATCTGGGCGGTATCTCGTCAATTGCAGCAGTAACTGGCTCATTCGCCTGTACGCCGAACAGCGCCTCAATCCTCCAGGAAAGGCAATACATAGGCGGTCATCTCTGAGTCGGTCTGCTCTAGATCTGAGTAAGACTCTCCACGCCGGAAATCTTCAACTCAACTGGGCCCGCTCCGACGCACAATCGGACGAATCACCTTCGTCTCTCAATCGGGTAGACTAGCTATCATCTGTCTCATATCTGCCTGAAAGCTCCGGCAATCTCAGCTCGTAAGCTTCGGAAGCGACATCCTGTCAATCTCAGCAACAGCTGGTCCATCTGTCTGCACGGTAGGCGATATCATAATTCCTGAGGTGTGCTGTACATCAACAGTCCTCTCTCAACTGGCAGCTCTAACAATGGCCCGATCATCCGGTGCAAAACCAAGCACTCGCCTCTACTAGAGGTCACAGTCAACAATATCAACTCGAGACGTTCCCATGTCACCAGAAAACACAATGGTCAGCCCTCGTACCAGATGAGCTCACACTGACCGTAACCCTAGCAGCAGCCCAAACTGCGCTCAAACATGGCGACATGAACCTCAATCGAGTATCGAAGAGAGCAGATCAATGGCAAGAAAAAGAACAACAGATCCAGAGTGGATACATGATCATAAAAAGGAACAGCATCAATGAAGGTATGATCATGAAACTAATAGAATCGAGGATCTCAAATGGATGTATAATCATGGGTATGAAGAGAATCACTGATCTCGAAAATATGTACATCCTATGGTTCCTTAAGCGGAGTGGCGTGTCGTAAGTATGCCGCGGAACATACCAACGGTATGCCACTCTACTTTAGTTACCTATTCCATCAACCAAGGGTCATCCTATACGACGAAAGTTCGGGTCTAATACCCCCTCGACTAAGTCTAAGTTCCGTAAGGTCAAGCCTAAGTTCCGTATATATATATAATGCCCTAGGCTCCACATAGTCAAACTTAGACTCGAACCAAGGTCAACCTGGCTCTGATACCAACTTTGTCACGACACGAAAGAGCACGTGACTGGCCCTTGAACCATATGAAGTCTATAGGACTCCATCTGATCCAAGTAAGCCGAAAGCCTAGAAATCTAAAACCATTTTAAGGATAAATAAACAACAAGCAATACACTATACAACGCCGAATGGCGAGGATCAAAATTTAAAAGAAACCCAGATAAGCATGAAAACTGCAACACTACATAAGCACGACTCTAAGGTCGAAATAATACATCACTAGTGTCTGAGTCTGAAACAATATACAAGTCTTTGGTTGATGGAATTTCTAGATACAAAGAATAATACAAGTACAACGGCGGGTCTGATAGAAGGAACCCACCTACCAAGCAAATCACCCGCAAAGGAAAGCAGTGTGCCAGAAGTGCCGCTATGGAACCTGTACGGCAAGCCCTGCAAGAACTATGGCACAACGGGGGTGAGTTGCCAACTCGTGAATAGAAATATCTACAAGCAGAAATCGAAAGCAAGACATAATCCTAAGTCAATACGATCAGTATATAATATAAAACTCAAATGAATAAGTTCGAAGCATAGTAAAGTGGCAATATAACATCTGAACATAAGTGTAGTGCCAGTACTCGTACCAGTGCCTCACGTAACGATATATCACAAATATGATGTAAGTATGCGGTAAAATGAAAACAGGAGATATCGTGAATGGAATTATCAGGAAATCAATGTCGAGCATTGACACAAACCATATATCTCAATATCAATGAAACACATATAACATATATCCGACATGTATGCAACATTCATGAAGGTACTCTGTCAGGTACTACTACATGTGATGCAATGCATATACAATGAGTGTGGGGTAGGGGAGATATAATATACCATCGACCATAAAGGCCCCGAGCACGTAGGCTCCTCTCCAATCGAGCTCATAGGCTCCGAGCTCATAGGCTCCTCTCCAATCGAGCTCATAGGCTCCGAGCACGTAGGCTCCTCTCCAATCGAGCTCATAGGCTCCGAGCTCATAGGCTCCGAGCACGTAGGCTCCTCTCCAATCGAGCTCATAGGCTCCGAGCTCATAGTCTCCTCTCCAATCGAGCTCATAGGCTCCGAGCACATAGATCATCGTGATGATATATTTAAGTATGCGTATGTATATATATCAGCGTCCCATACCACTAATATATATACTCGAGGGTTACACATATATATTTCAGCGTCCCATACCACTGATATATATATGCAGGAGTAAAACAATCTAGAATCATCATATGCAACCATATCATAGTGCGAAATCCATGAATTATAATACATGGAACAAGAACACTAATATAAGCATGCAACTATGTAAAGGTATGTGCACAAGGAATATGAATCATTAACATATGCAAGCAATGTGAATAGCAGGAAAAATGCGGACATTGAATAATCGACGTAACAGTAAAGAATCTACACCCATATGTACATGTCATGCGGCTATACCATTTGAAAGAGAGTGACTCGGGTCTAGTCTAACATCTACTGTGTAGCTACAATTCTAAGTATCAAGTAAATCAGGAGGAGTAAGGACACCACCTAAGTCTGAGTCGATACAAACATATATATATATACATAAAATAGTCAGTGATCCCGCCTCAATAGTATCGCTTACAGTACAGTATATCATATGACAATCCTCAAGACATGAGTGCGGATCTATCATCAACATAAAGCTCGTACGGTAAGTCGTCGTACGGCATCCCAATAGCTGGGTACAGGTCAAATCACCTTATCATATCAAGTACCTGGTATTCCTATCATCATAACACATAATCTGGGATACTGAATCTAATTCTAGTATAAATCGATACCACCTATATAATTATGAATGCGGGGGTAAAACACACATCCCAAGCCTGCAAGAATCACATATCGTATCCCAAATACGAATCATATCAAATCACCGACCTCACGGCACCAAGCCCAATATCATTGACTCATCTCCCAGGTCATCCAACATTATCATCAACGCAGTGTAAATATAGTGAATATGCAAGGGTGTGCATGTGGGTGTAAACCTATTCTAGGGTTCGTGGCTATGAACTACACTAGTTTACTTCTAAGCCTAAACTATCCATAAAACACCTAACACAATATCCATGTCATACTGTAACTATCATAATTAGAATATCAACTACGGACTGCGGGGGTGCTATACGTCATCCCCCGACTTCCCCCTGTAGATATAATCTACTCACCTGCATCATCATAGCGGACATCACTACGCAATTTGCTTGTCGTCCCGAAGTCTTCATGAGTACCTCATTTGGCAACTCAAGAATTTTCTTGAATTGCCCCTAGTGGCCAAAATCCACGCTTTCTTGGTCCATCTTGAAGGACTCGGGCTCGTGCACATTTTTAATGAAATGGACATGTGGTTTTGGGGTTGTTTTTGAGATGAAGAGAGGGATTGAAGAGGGGGAGAATGGGCTAGGGCAGCAGCAGCAGCAAGGGAGAGTGAGAGAGGAATGAGTGTTGAGGAATGGAGGAGAATGGCTAAGGATTCAAGTCAATGGTCCACCTCTCTCTCTCACCTACCCTCATTTCTTTTCTTTTTCTTTTTCCCTTTTTCTTTAATTCCAAAACCCTTCTCACAAGAATAGTAAATCCATAGTGAACTATAGCAAGAAATGCACAAGTGTGAGAAAAAGTGATATGTGCAAGTTTTGCACAAAAAGCCAGAAGGTCCGATTAGCGATTTTTAATCGCGATTAGCACTAAATTAGTGTCAAACTAATCACAAAAACTTTAAAATGTCATAATTCTCTAATTTACCCTATTTTAGAATTTTCCATAATTTTTCTAACATTTTTCCTATTTATTTGCATTTAATTATAAATTTAATATTAAAATAATCAATAAAATAATATTAAATTATAAAAATTCCCAAAATTAACGTTTTATATTTTTGAGAATGTTACAAAAACTTAGACCTTGTATTTCTGCGAAACACTTGTCTAAAAACTAGAGAAGTCATAAGTAAACAGAATATAGTACGAGGACCAACCCCTTTGTCCTGATTGACACTGGACAACATACAATACTCTGTATAAGTCCGCTGAGTTGAATAACTCAAAACCTGTGCATCATAGGTTGAAAACTGTACTTATGGTAAAGAACTACTCCGTTGTTCAATGCTCCTTACCCAATCGCCAACTGATATAGGTAAATGTCATCGACATAATATCAAAAAGTTATATCTCACTTTATGAAAATAAATGTACAGATATATCATTTTGAGATTGGTGCACAACAACGGATACTCAAAACCAAATACATGCCGTCTGGCAAAAACCCAGGCGATTTCCTCAAATATTACCAATTACAACGAATTCCGATATAATGAGGATGATCACCTTTTTCCCAATAACTTACTCCCACTCATCATCTGTAAAACCATACAGATGCGAGAATCATGTAAGTCCATATTGCGACCCCCGGTGCTTACGGGGAGGCGGAAACGGTATAAAAAACGAATTTTTATCGCAAGAGGCAACATGGACTAAACATGGTCGGGATCGTTGTCTAAACTAAAACTAGTATTCTAGCTAAAGAGAGTTAGCTACTATGGAAAGATGGTTATACCTAAACTTGAACTCCTTCTTCTTCAAACCTTGTAGAGGTTGATGGTTCTCTTTTCGTCGCCTTCTCCCGTCGAAGATGGATCCACCTCGAAGGTTCGACTTTGGGCTCTTCCTCGATCTTTGAGTGAACTAGGGTTTCCGGCTTGCTAAACCTTCATCCTAGAATGAGTAGAGAGAGATTAGGGTTTGCTTTTCTTTCTAAAGAGAATGATTCTCAACACATGAGAAGGTTTCTCTTTTCAAGAGGAAGAAGAAGATGAAAATGAGGAGAGAGAGAGGTTATGATAGAATGAGCTCAATTATTTCTTTCTTGCAACCATATTGCAAAAGAAATGAATTATCTAAATGATAATAATTGAAAATGAGAATAGTTGATGGTAGTATTTTGAATGACCACAACCATGCTTCATTTAATAAAAAGTAAGCATGAATCAAGGAAGACTTTCAAGGCATGAAAGTGGTCAATGGTCAACAAGTCAACCAAGGTCAACAAGTCAACAAAAACAACCATAACATAATTCTCATTTAATTATTATTATTAATAGATAATATATAAATCCATTAGGGTTTGGAAAATGAAGACTGTCAATTGTGCATACGCACCCGTTCCGAAACCCTAATGAAAAACCTCATTCTCCGCCTCAAGCAACTGTGCATACACACCTGCATTCTCGTTTCGAAAAACAAGAATACCAAGATATAAAAGCAACCCCCAAAACATATACCAGTATCTGGCTCAAACCAGAGCCTGCCAGTATAATCCGTCCGGACTCCAAACGTGCACAAGTGTGCGGATGAGAACGAACCCTGTCGCAAAACCATGCGACCTCTACTCTGTTTTGCCCAGAGGCGAATACCCTCTGTGTGGGACTCTAAAGACTCGACACTACGCTGGCAGTGGGTTTAACCACAGACCGCAAGCGGCACTAGCTGTGCGTAACGGTCCCCAGGTAGATGTCGACAAGAAGGCTGACGAGGTGAAACCCCATCTGTACTCCTACTGAGTCTGAATGTGACATTCTCCGTACAGTCCGGTCTGTTCGTCTGATACATCGCATGGCGGGCCTAGGGGGCGGTAAACGTCAGTCCCCCAATAGCGGTACAAGTCGTGCCGGAGCGAAGCCCAAAACACCCTGAGATAACACTGGAAACCTACCAGTATATCTCGTTTGCCCTGGCCAGGGACTACTCGTGTAATGGCTCTCCTAGACACAGCGCGATGTCAACCCCCAATACCGGGAGAGACGAATCCTGTCTAACCGTCACTGCCTCCAAGTGCTTCGGGACTGCACCCAACCACCACCTGTTTGCACGACTCCTTTGAGCCGTGGTAGGGTAGTGATCAAAGTGCAGTGGGAACACACTCGAGGCGAAGTGGCAGTGTCAAGTCAGCGGACTAAGCTGTACTCATGTCACCTGGGAACTGACGACTGACGATAGGTATAATACCAACCTGTCAGTTCCCGACGAGTCCTGTCAAGTGTACTCGTAACCCAACGAGCACCCGTATACTATCTCCAGTACGACGTACTGATGGCTGTGGGACAGACCATCTCCCACACTGGGATGAGAAGCGCATACGCTAGTCTACTCCGGAGTATCGATGCCCTGTCTCGATAGTCCTGCGACTAGGGACCTGTATAAGGATGTGCTTATAGATTACCCAGCCCCCACTAGTGTGACTGCCATCACAACGCTGGTAATCAAGCAAAGATCCTAAGGGCTCCACTAATGCGTATAAGTGATATAGTAAAATAAACACAAGTACACATTGAAGTAGAGACAAACCAAGTAGCATACTACTATTTTGAGCAAGATTGTATATACAAGGTGAATATCCCAAGCATCCATTAAGTAATATACAAACTAGTATGATACAGTAATGGCCTCTAGGGCATATACACTAACAATCTCCCACTTGCACTAAGGCCATGTACTGGCGTATTGAAGACCTATCATCTCGATCAGCCGCTCGAACTGAGTCTGGGGCAGGGCCTTGGTGAATGGATCTGCAGTGTTGTCTTCTGAAGCTACTCTCCGAACCTCGATCTCCTTGCGATCCACGATCTCCCTGATCAGGTGATACCGCCTCAAGATGTGCCTGGATCTCTGATGGGACCTGGGTTCCTTTGCTAAAGCTATAGCCCCGTTGTTGTCGCAATACAGAGGTACTGGGTCAACAATGGACGGAACCACCTGAAGTTCTTTTAAGAACTTCCTTATCCAGACAGCTTCTTTTGCGGCATCAGATGCAGCGATGTATTCCGCTTCCATCGTCGAGTCTGCAACGGTTTCCTGTTTGGAACTCTTCCAACACACCGCCCCTCCATTGAGGGTAAAGACAAAGCCCGACATGGACTTGGAATCATCCTTGTCACTCTGGAAGCTGGAGTCAGCAAAGGCCTCGATCTGGAGGTCTTTTCCGCCATACACCAAGAACATCTCCTTAGTCCTTCTCAGATACTTGAGAATGTTCTTTACCGCTATCCAGTGTTTCTCCCCAGGGTTTGACTGATACCGGCTTACCACACTCAGTGCATAAGCTACATCCGGTCTGGTACACAACATCGCATACATTATAGAGCCTACCGCAGAAGCGTAGGGTATAATAGACATGCGATCCCTCTCCAAATCAGTCTTGGGAGACATCTCTTTAGAGAGGGTGATCCCGTGACAAGCCGGTAGGTTACCGCGCTTGGAATCTTCCATACTGAATCTCTTCACTATGGTGTCGATGTACCTGGACTGAGAAAGTCCCAATATCCTCTTGGATCTATCACGATGGATCCGGATCCCCAGGATGTATGAGGCATCACCCAGGTCTTTCATGGAGAACCTGTGTGACAAGAACCCCTTGACAGATTGTAGCATAGGAATGTCATTTCCTATTAAGAGAATGTCATCCACGTATAAAACGAGGAATACTACAGTTCTCGCTACAAATCTACTATAGATGCATGGTTCATCTGGATTTTTGATAAAGCCAAATTCTTTGACCGTCTCATCAAAGCAGATGTTCCAACTCCGCGATGCCTGCTTTAGTCCATAGATGGACTTAAGCAACTTGCACACCTTTCCGCTGCTCCCACTCTGAATGAAGCCCTCTGGCTGGTCCATATAGACACACTCCTCTAAATTTCCATTTAGAAAAGCTGTCTTTACGTCCATTTGCCAGATCTCATAATCGTGGAAGGCAGCGATGGCAAGAAGGATCCGAATGGATTTCAGCATGGCTACTGAAGAAAAGGTTTCGTCATAGTCCAAGCCAGGTCTTTGACGGAAACCCTTTGCTACCAGCCTAGCTTTATAGGTCTCAACCTGTCCATCTACACCAATCTTCCTTTTGAAGATCCACTTGCATCCTACGGGTTTTACCCCGTCTGGAGCAATGTCCAACGTCCATACCTTGTTGGTGTACATGGACTCCATTTCGGTCCGCATTGCATCCAGCCATTTCACTGAGTCAACGCTCTGAACGGCCTGCTGGAAGCTAGTAGGCTCATCATAATCTATGATGCAATCCTCTCTATCCCCGTCTATAAGAAAACCGTAGTATCTCTCGGGCGGATGAGACTGCCTACTACTTCTGCGGAGCGGCGTAGGAATGTCCTGTTCTGTTGAACCCTCTGGTTCCACTAAGCTTTCAGTAACAGTCTGTGGTTCTGGAACTTCTTCCAGTTCTATTGTGCTCCCACTTATCTGGGTTTCCAAAAACTCAGTTTCCAAGAAGCGGGCATGCTGAGAAACAAAAACCTTTTGTTCCTCAGCGGAATAGAAAAGATACCCCCTGGAGTTCCTTGGGTATCCCACAAACTTACACTGTACTGAACGTGCCTCAAGCTTGTCCGCATGCTGCCTTTTTACAAAAGCTGGACATCCCCATACCTTAAGATACTTAAGACAGGGTTTCTTCCCAGTCCACATCTCATAAGGGGTGGTAGGCACAGTCTTGGTGGGAGCCTTGTTCAAGAGATACGCAGCTGCTTCTATTGCATATCCCCAGAATGATCGCGGTAACTCAGCGTTACTCATCATGGACCGAACCATATCCAATAGGGTTCGGTTCCGTCTCTCCGATACACCGTTATGTTGCGGGGTGTATGGAGGAGTAAGCTGAGAGAGAATTCCGTTCTCTTTTAAATAGTCCAGGAACTCGGCACTTAAGTATTCTCCACCTCGATCCGATCTTAGAATCTTAATACTCTTGCCGGTCTGTTTCTCTACTTCATTCTTATACTCCTGGAATTTTCCAAAGGCTTCGGACTTATGTTTCATTAAGAAAACATAACCGTACCTTGAGAAGTCATCCGTAAAAGTAATGAAGTAAGAATGTCCGCTTCGGGCATGTGTAGACATTGGACCGCACACGTCACTGTGTACGAGTCCCAAGAGCTCGCTCGCTCTTACTCCATGTCCAGTAAAAGGAGTCTTTGTCATCTTTCCCTTGAGACAGGATTGACAAGTGGCATACGACTGATATTCGAACGCATTCAAATACCCTTCTGTATGTAACTTCGTCAACCTTCTCTCATTGATGTGACCCAATCTACAATGCCATAAGAAAGTCTGGTTTATTTCTGGAGACTTTCTTTTGTGTGTATTCTGGACATTAAAAATCTGTGGTTGGTTCAATACGTATATACCATTACTCAAAGTACCTGACCCAATCAAAACTTGATTAAGGCGAATGTTTACAACATTACTTACAAACGCAAATTCATAACCTTCTTTAGAAACTAAAGATACAGAAATGATATTACAAGTTGCGTTGGGTACAAAAAAGCAATTACGCAAAACCAAAACATGTCCATCTGACATTCCCAGGTGATAGTCCCCCACGGCTTTAGCATCCATGCTAGCTCCGTTTGCAACTCTGAGGGTCATTTCACCAGCTTTCAAAACACTACGGTTTCTCAACGCCTGCAAAGAATTACAGATATGAGATCCTGATCCGGTATCCAATACCCAGGAAGTAGAGTTTATAGAAAGACAGTTTTCAATAACATACACACCTGAAGCTGAAGCTGCAACCTGCTTCAATTCCTGTGTTCTGGCCTTCCAGGCCCTGCAATCATTCTTCCAGTGTCCTTTCTTATGACAAAAGAAGCATTCTTCCTTATCCACAAGCTTCCCAGCTATCTTTGTTGCTTTTCCTTTTCCCTTCGTATCCACTTTACTAACACCGCCCCTTGGTTTGGCGGGGGCTTTCTTCTTCTTTCCCTTGGCTTTCGCCTTGGACCTAGAAGAAGATGTTCCTCCTACAAACAAAGTGGATGTTTCCCTACCCTTCTGTAGGGTGCCCTCTGCGCTCCTCAGCAGGTTGAGGAGCTCTGAAAGTTCAACCTCCTTTTCTTGTAGGTTGAAGTTCATTATAAACTGGGCGTAAGTGGAAGGAAGGGACTGGAGAACTATATCTGTATATAGCTCACTCTCCAATGTGATCCCTAGGTCAGCGAGCTCCTCAATGTAGCCGATCATCTTTAGCACGTGCTCGGCTACTGATGATCCGACGGCCATTCTTGTCGAAAACAACTTTTTCGACGCTTCGTATCTTGCGATACGTGATTGCTCTCCATACAGTTCTTTTGTATGAAGCAATATGGACTCCATGTCCATATTCTCATGCCTCCTTTGATGTTCGTTGTCCATCGAGGCAAGCAGGAGGCACTTGGCCTTCGCGCTATCAATCTCCCAAGTCTTGCGGATTTCCTTATCCGCGACGCTGGAAGTTGGACCAGGGACAGGGGGAGCTTTGGTGGTAAGAAGATACCCCAGCTTGTCATAAGTGATTGCTATCTTGACATTCCTGAGCCAATCTTTGTAGTTTGGCCCTGTCAGCTTGTTTTTATCTAGGAGTAACTTAAGTCCAGTCATGTTGATTGGTCGCTGCAATTAGGAGAGAGAAGAAGAAACACTCAGCATGATGCTCTTGCAAGTTTAGAGTGGTTTTTAATTTGTCTAAACAGGATGGCTCCCACTGTTTCTCGAATCCCTCCTCAAACCATAAAGGAAGAATTAGTCAGGATCAATCCCACCGTACAATACTTGCTTAACCGTTCAGCCAGGCTGGTGTCGGTACTTCGAGGGAGGTTTTCCAACGCTTTCGCGAAGTTCCTTAATTAAAGAACCTCTTTTCCCTGGGGGCGTAGCCCCGCTAACACCTTTCTAGGCACCTACTAGGTTTATAGCATTGATCGTTAAGTGAGAAATTTCCCGAGGAGTAGCATATACTCACAGTAGGATCGGGATCCAAATATCATCGCGTGACGAAACTGAAGGAATCCTACCAGAATCACCACACTCCAAATGGTATGCAAATCTAGCAAGTTTCAGTACTTATGAAACTCCCGATGTGGATTTTTGCCCCATGCTCTTATGACCTTGACGAAGGTCAACAAATCATAAGTCACATGTCAAGTTCTGCCCGTCATTATCCAGGTTAATTTGAATCCACCCGCATATACCCTTGACGAAGGTCAACAAGGCAATGTGAGTGTCCCAAACCAACGCATCTATCTATGCTACATATGAATACTTAACAGCTACCAATCACTATGCCTTGACGAAGGTCAACAAACACAGCTTGAATACTATTTGAATATTCATACGAAACGACGGAGGGCTACGAATGGTTTTGGCAAAACCGTGAACGTAGTGAACTTGATTTGGTCGATGGAACGAGATAGCTTTTAATTGGAGTGGCTCAAACTCCGCATTTTAAAAGTTAGTTTTGAAAAGAACCGAGTGGTTTTTCGAAAGTGTTCCAACGACTTTAACTTGGTTTATTATCTTGCATTAGTTCTTTTAATGCGTGATATTCTTGCATTAGTACTTTTAATACGTCCCATCATTTAATCCTACCATTGCAGAAAACAACCAAAATATGACGTACGCTTATGCCATTCGCATTCGCCACTGGGCCCCGTCATCACTCGTTAGGTTACTTAACTAACGACAGAGCGGGGGCTGGGCTAGCGCGGCTGTAAAACATAAGCAACGCCTAAATAGAAAGCAATGATAGACATTACAGATCACAGATGAATACATTGGATATACTAGCAATCCGCAATCCTTTCGAGCCTGAAACGAAAAGCGGATAACACGGTCGCGGTGAATAGCCAAATACCCCACCCAAGACCCCTACGGGTGCGGCAAACTACCCGCCAAGTACTCGGTAGTTTGTGCACCCCCTCCATGGGTCTATCCTAGGAGCAAAAACAGTAAAAAGAATTATACAATGACGGCTACAACCCCGACCCGGTTGTGCGGCCAAACAAATAATAATTATTACATCAATTTACATTTACAATGAATGAAAGAAAAACAAAAGCTCATCTCACATCCAACCCCGGCTATTCACCCGCGACAGTCCAACACATTCATATACACATTCCAGCACATTACAGATCATGTATAACCTCGACTAATCGACTTATAGCGATTAGCCGACGTTCAATACATGCAAACATCACAGATATAACCAATATAGCCAAAGTGTAGTGAAGTTCGGAAAAATACGGAATTATAGGACCCCAAAAGGAAATTTCTTTTCTGGAAAATCTGGGCACATATAATATATCTCAAAAATCCCAAAACCAACACCTACAGACACTGCACGAAAAACGACGCGCAGAAGACGACAAAGCGCGGCGGTTCCGCGGCACGAGCCTACCTCGTGCCGCGGATGCGCGGCGCTTTGAGCTCAACACTGGATCGTTTTTCATGGGTGTTTTTAGAAAACCCTGAGATGATTTTACAAATATAAATTTTTTCATTTTGAGCCCAAAAAATTTCAACAGAAACTCAGGTTTTTGAAAAATACGGTTTTTGGGTTTTTTACGGTTCCGAACTTCGTTACACTTCACTACCAAGCTAGTTTAAGTTTAGTTAGGCTCTGATACCACTGTAAGTCCATATTGCGACCCCCGGTGCTTACGGGGAGGCGGAAACGGTATAAAAAACGAATTTTTATCGCAAGAGGCAACATGGACTAAACATGGTCGGGATCGTTGTCTAAACTAAAACTAGTATTCTAGCTAAAGAGAGTTAGCTACTATGGAAAGATGGTTATACCTAAACTTGAACTCCTTCTTCTTCAAACCTTGTAGAGGTTGATGGTTCTCTTTTCGTCGCCTTCTCCCGTCGAAGATGGATCCACCTCGAAGGTTCGACTTTGGGCTCTTCCTCGATCTTTGAGTGAACTAGGGTTTCCGGCTTGCTAAACCTTCATCCTAGAATGAGTAGAGAGAGATTAGGGTTTGCTTTTCTTTCTAAAGAGAATGATTCTCAACACATGAGAAGGTTTCTCTTTTCAAGAGGAAGAAGAAGATGAAAATGAGGAGAGAGAGAGGTTATGATAGAATGAGCTCAATTATTTCTTTCTTGCAACCATATTGCAAAAGAAATGAATTATCTAAATGATAATAATTGAAAATGAGAATAGTTGATGGTAGTATTTTGAATGACCACAACCATGCTTCATTTAATAAAAAGTAAGCATGAATCAAGGAAGACTTTCAAGGCATGAAAGTGGTCAATGGTCAACAAGTCAACCAAGGTCAACAAGTCAACAAAAACAACCATAACATAATTCTCATTTAATTATTATTATTAATAGATAATATATAAATCCATTAGGGTTTGGAAAATGAAGACTGTCAATTGTGCATACGCACCCGTTCCGAAACCCTAATGAAAAACCTCATTCTCCGCCTCAAGCAACTGTGCATACACACCTGCATTCTCGTTTCGAAAAACAAGAATACCAAGATATAAAAGCAACCCCCAAAACATATACCAGTATCTGGCTCAAACCAGAGCCTGCCAGTATAATCCGTCCGGACTCCAAACGTGCACAAGTGTGCGGATGAGAACGAACCCTGTCGCAAAACCATGCGACCTCTACTCTGTTTTGCCCAGAGGCGAATACCCTCTGTGTGGGACTCTAAAGACTCGACACTACGCTGGCAGTGGGTTTAACCACAGACCGCAAGCGGCACTAGCTGTGCGTAACGGTCCCCAGGTAGATGTCGACAAGAAGGCTGACGAGGTGAAACCCCATCTGTACTCCTACTGAGTCTGAATGTGACATTCTCCGTACAGTCCGGTCTGTTCGTCTGATACATCGCATGGCGGGCCTAGGGGGCGGTAAACGTCAGTCCCCCAATAGCGGTACAAGTCGTGCCGGAGCGAAGCCCAAAACACCCTGAGATAACACTGGAAACCTACCAGTATATCTCGTTTGCCCTGGCCAGGGACTACTCGTGTAATGGCTCTCCTAGACACAGCGCGATGTCAACCCCCAATACCGGGAGAGACGAATCCTGTCTAACCGTCACTGCCTCCAAGTGCTTCGGGACTGCACCCAACCACCACCTGTTTGCACGACTCCTTTGAGCCGTGGTAGGGTAGTGATCAAAGTGCAGTGGGAACACACTCGAGGCGAAGTGGCAGTGTCAAGTCAGCGGACTAAGCTGTACTCATGTCACCTGGGAACTGACGACTGACGATAGGTATAATACCAACCTGTCAGTTCCCGACGAGTCCTGTCCAGTGTACTCGTAACCCAACGAGCACCCGTATACTATCTCCAGTACGACGTACTGATGGCTGTGGGACAGACCATCTCCCACACTGGGATGAGAAGCGCATACGCTAGTCTACTCCGGAGTATCGATGCCCTGTCTCGATAGTCCTGCGACTAGGGACCTGTATAAGGATGTGCTTATAGATTACCCAGCCCCCACTAGTGTGACTGCCATCACAACGCTGGTAATCAAGCAAAGATCCTAAGGGCTCCACTAATGCGTATAAGTGATATAGTAAAATAAACACAAGTACACATTGAAGTAGAGACAAACCAAGTAGCATACTACTATTTTGAGCAAGATTGTATATACAAGGTGAATATCCCAAGCATCCATTAAGTAATATACAAACTAGTATGATACAGTAATGGCCTCTAGGGCATATACACTAACAAATCATACCTGGTAAATACATACCCTGGAGTAAGTATCTAATCGGGAAATCAGTTTTTCTTTAACAATGCACAGTGAAACTGAAACATGAAAATGTTTCTTAGGGGTATCCTGGTATTCCTAGTAACGCCTCTTCCATAATCCAATTCATGACTGTAACCGTATAATTCTTTGCCATCTCTCCAAATCCATTTATTTTGTCTTTAGTCATTTCCTTCTGTACACCCCTTTTAGGCTAAGTGGTTTTCTTCCTTCCCTACCGTTCGGCACCAGCCTATGGTTTGGAAGAAGACTATCCAATAAGCGTAATAGGTATACCCTCCTAAACCAAGGAGTACTCGCAACCTGAGAGAAGGTGATGATAAAGGACAACTGAATAATACCTTATTCTATTTCTCCCGAACTGGGGGAAAAAGCAAAGGTGAAATAGGAGTGGCGATGAAGTACGCGGTTTGGTCGTGAATGATAGCAGTCGCAATTTACTTTTCCCTCTTTCTAATCCCTTTATTTTATCTTTACTTATTACCTTCTGCACACCCTACTTGGGCTAATTGGTTTTTTTCATTCCCTACCTTTCGGCACCTGCCTATGGTTTGGAAGAAGACTATCCAATAAGCGCAATAGGTGTACTCTCCTAAACCAAGGAGCCCTCGCAACCTGAGAGAAGGTGATAATAAAAGACAACTGAATAAAACAATTCTATTTCTCCTGAACCTGGATCCATCCTCGAAGAAGTCCCTTCGAGTTCGTATATAACCATACGATGGATCTATCCAATGGAAGTGGATGTCCGTAGTAATACGAGGTGTTCTGAGAAATGCAAAGGGTAAAAGAAGGAGTGGAAATGACTTATGCAACTCGGACAATCCAAAAGCCAGTATTTTAAGAAGGTTCGGTTAACTTGGTCACTGAGTCATAGTCTAGGGTCGGTCAAAGGTCGCTGCCAAAGAGAGAGAGAAAAGAAACACTCTGCGTGCACTCTAACCTAGATTAGAATGGTTATCACTTTATCTAATCCGGAAACCGCCCACTGTACAGTCAAATTCTCCTCCAAACTTGAAAGAAGAATCAATCGGGATCACCCGAAGAGTAAACCAACTCATCAGTGGGAATCGGGATCCAACTCTCATCGCATGATAACGTGATGGAATCCACTCACGTTATCATACTCCAGAAGGTATGTGTATGCCTGGCAAGTTTCAGTTTCTTTAGAAACTCCCGATATGATTTTTACCCCATGCTCTTATGACCTTGACTTTGGCCAAAATGCCATAAGTCACATGCCAAGTTCTTCCCGTCATTATCTTGTCAATTTGAACCCACCCGCACATGCCCCTGACTTTGGCCAATCGGCAGAACGACTGTCCCAAACCAACTCATCTATCTATGCAACAAATGAATACCCAGCAGCTACCAAACACTATGCCTTGAATTTGGCCAAAATGCATAGCTTGAATACTACTGAATACCCAAAAGAAATGACGGAGGGCTACGGCTGGTTTTTGGCGAAAAACCTTTAACGTAATGAACTTGATATCGCTGAAGGAACCTGATAGCTTTTTATAAAAATATAGTGGCGAAAACCTTTGCTAAAGAGGTCATTCCCGGTGAAGGGATCTCGGCTCTTTCCTCGTGGAATGAGGTGCAGGATATTCCAACTGAATACCGCGATGCAAAGCAACTTGTAATCGACTATAGTGAAGTTATTACCCTGACGCAAACTTCTGCCCAAGGGGTCATTCCCGGTGAAGGGATATCGGCCCTTGCCTCGTCGAATGAGGTGCAGGATATTCTAACTGAATACCACTGTGCAAAACAAAAGAAAACGTCTTTGTAATAGCACCTTTTAAAACTGTTCCAACAACATCCAAACAGGTTTGTATTCCTTTGCATTGATCAGAATCAACGCAGTCCCATCAATTAATCACACCAGAAAAGAACGAAAATAAAATGTACGTATATGCCATCCGCATTCGTCACTGGGTCCCGTCTTTACCCATTAGGTTACTTAACTAACAACAGAGCGGGGACTGGACTAGCGCGGGTGCAAAACATATACAACATCTAATAGTATATATACTAATATACAATAATCACTCCAGGCGTGATAATATGCAATATTACAGAAAAGTAATAAGCATCACAGAACAATACAGATAATCTGGGATCCCCAGGATTCACAGAGCCGTTGCTGAAACCCGACGTTCCCCTGGTCGTGTGGATAGCCTGTGCAATGAAACCTAGACCCCTACGGGTGAGGCAAGTTACCCGCCAAAACCTGAAGCGAGGCAGCCCCCTACAGCATAGTGAATGGACCATCCTGCACTTCACGGAATCCGGTAACTTGAGCACCCCTCCTTGGGTCAACCTGTACCCCCTACGAGTGTGGCGAATAGTCTGCCAATTCTAGAGTGAGGCCCCTCTTCCTCTCAAAGCCATGAGATGCGGACCCGTTGCCCTCCAGAACCCGGCTATCCGTGCACTCCGCCGCGGGGTAAACCTAGTACAGAAATGAAAAATATGTACAACGGGTACATCAACCTCAGCCCGGTCGTGCCCTAAAAGAATATTATACAAACAGGCAGAGACGGCAGTCCACATGTTGGACGCTCGCTCCGCAATATCAAATGTACAAATTGTAACACCCGAGCCCAATGCTACTATTTTCTGTCATTGGTTGAGCATTAGATATTACTCATTTCATTTATCTTGCTTATTTGGGTCTTACTGTAAAATTTTATCTGGCTAAGTCATTCTGCATATAACAAATTTTAGCATCTAAAATAAAATTAAAAAATATTCATCTTGGCCTACTTGACATCCTTAGCCTCGTGGTAGCGTCCGTGCATTGTGTTCTCGTCCCGTTCAGTGAAACGGGCGAGTTTGGATGGCTACGTGCACGTGCGTGTGTCCGTTTTGAGAGTATGCTTTTTAATCATAAAACATTTCATTTTAAAATTTGGAACCCGCTTAAAATCCTATTATTTGAATTTCGAATTTTTGGACCCAACCCGGGCGCAATTTGGAAATGTTTCATTTGGCGCCAAAATCCCAAATTTTAATATTATTAAAACCATCACATATATTTTTCTAACTAACCTGATATCTTACTGTTCATTACCTATCTTTTAAATCTTTAAGTTAACCATATAATATTTTTACAATCTTTTATATCCTTCTCAATTTATTCTCTCGGCCAATCACAACCTCCCCTTTAACCCCGTGGGCCCCACTTTCTCTCTCTCCTTCTTCTCTCTCTTTCCACTTTCTCTCTCTCTCTCTACCCCTTATATATTCTCACGTACTTCTCTTTATCATTTTTCTCTTCTTGCTTCATGTCTCGTTTCTCATTTCTTCTAACTGTTCTTTTGTTGCCGGAATTCCGTCGTGCCGATGACGTTTCTCGACGTTCCAGCGAGATACCCCAACCCGTGTGGTTCCTTTGTTCGTCGTTTGGGTTCATTCCGTGAACCGTGCGCCGTCGCGAGTTTTCCCCGCCGACGGTTAACGTTCCGTTTTCCCGATTCGCGACCCATCGAGGCAAGTTAATCTTGCTACATGCTATATACTTTTATAATCTTCATTTTATAATGTTATACATTTGAAAATCTTATAGTTTACATATGAAATGTCGTTGAAAAATCGGATATGACAAATCTGAAATTTACTGTACACCTTATCTTATAAAATTCATTATAAATCATAGAAAAATCATTAGTATACGTTCTTTAGTTCGTTACGAAGCTAATTCAGAATACTATAACTCTATGAAATATTTACTTGCAAAATAAATTGTTTAATTAACGTAAAATGCAAATGAACACGTCTCTAAACTGCTGTCCAGGGAAATTCCAGCAGCAAACTTTCAACTTTGAATATTCATAACTTTTTGTAGGGATAACCTGAGATGCTTATACTTATAAAACTGAAAACCTTATTGAATTATCTTTGTTTTGGTATAAGATACGTCTCTTTTGGAGAACATTTGTTATTTTTAAGCTATTTTACAAATTAGGGTGACGCTAAATTTCTGAACGGAACCTTATGCATGGTTAATCAATACATCTTTTATAGTTACTAATCGCTTCGAATATGCTATCCATATTAATATTATTATATCAATATTTATATCACATATTGTTTAGTTGTACATCCCACATTACCATTTTTCAGTTTTATAACTTTTCGGATACCCGTTTGCATCTATCGCATTTAAGATACATATAATTGCAAGCATAGATCACACTACTACATAATAATGTGATATTAACACTCCATGTTTAATAAATTGCATCCTAATTAATATTGGAACTATAAATGTAACCCTAATCGATAACTGTGCATCCATATCCTTGAAATTATATTTATTTACATATCATATTACATGTTCCAGTTTATTGTTCTGATAGTACTCATGCTTGTTTATTTATACATATACTTATGATAGTTTGATTATGAGCACCCACATGACATCTTGTGCTTCCTGACATGACCTGTTACACTTCCTACTTGACATGACATGGTACCGTGCACTCTTGACATGACATGACACCTTTATACATTACCTGACCTGTTACCTGATCTCATGCCTAATGCCGACAAACCTGACCATTCCTGCTGTCGATCCAGACATACCTACTTTTACTTGACCTTGTGTTGGCATTAGTCCTTGACTACTGAATACCTGACCTGACATACATAGTTTGGGGGTATGGGGAAATCAAAGGTGAAACCGACTTGTAACTCAACAGTTCGATACATTGTTCTGATCAGTCTTACGGGCTTGGCCAGCTCCGGAGTGTTGATGCTGACATCACTCGTCCATCCTACTACCTTTTACTGCTTAGCGGCACGTCTCGGATTCAGCCCCGAGGGTTATGACCGTGGTCCCGGGCACGCACGGGATACTATTGAGTTACATCGACGATTCATCAATTGATTTCAAAGACTATAGAGTAGAAACCTGACAGGATAGTTTAGTCACCATTGCACATTACCCTGCTATGTTATTTCTTAGTACTGCTTTATTCATGTTCATATTTGCATTGCTTATCACCATGTTTACATTATATACTTGATGTCATGACGCGCTGACGTCTAGGTTTTGCATGGCCCAGATTCCGTACCACTGTCGACGACCGAGCAGGAGTACTTCAGCCAGCAGGCTGATTTGTGAGTTCTGTAGTGGTTAGTTCATTTATTGCATTTTATTTCCAGGTGTATCCCGCATTACGGGACGTACCTTTCTATTATTGTATTGGATCATTTGCTTCCGCACTTATTGTTTATTGATTCTTGTTATTATGGATTTGGACATGTATTAGATTAGTTTATTATCTTGTTCTTGATATCCTTACAACCGTAATGTGACTGTGGATGGATACTTCCTACCCACAGGTAGCATGGTTGGCTATGTCACGTGCCCAATCTTGCGTACTCTGGGAAGCGGGGCGTGACATGGTTCTTTTGGTATCAGAGACATAGGTTAATTTGGGTTGATTCTTTGTAGTTGGGTATTGCACCCGATACACGAATCATAACACCCGTGTTTAGGAAACATGTCCAGCCACATTGACCGTTTTACCATTCTTGAATCACATTCTTCCTGATTATATCTTTTACGACGTGCAAACTTACTTTGCATGTCGACTCGGAAACTTGATTTCTTGTTATCCCTAGGACTTGGGCGACTTGAGTGGAGTTAAGTAATTGCGGCTATAATACCGCGGCATAGCTACAATGCAGCACTCTATTTAAGTATCTTGGAGTTCTAGCCTTGATCCATATTCAGAATCTATCATCATGCTAATATTGGGTGTTTTGAGTTCAGGATTATGACAGGTAAGAGGTTGAAGACGTACCAGAGGCGTGTGAACGAAGCCGCCATGCTTGGAGTGATAAGAGGAATGCTGGAAATCAAAGAGACAGACTGAGCTGATCCAGCAATAGCAGATTCGTTTCAGGAAGGTTTGCAGATCGTTCAGCAGTCTGTAAACAACGATAGAACTAGACCGGTCGAGCGAGTAGGGACTGTAGCAGATTTCAGACTTTTGGGTCCATCTACTTCCACTGGTCGGGAGGAGCCGTTGCCAGCCGAGCAGTGGCTAGTCAGCACGGAGAATTTGCTGATTTCGGCACAGATTCCAGAGGACAAGGAGCTGATGTGGTGCGCATTCAACTAGCGGATTACGCCGAGAGTGGTGGCTTGTGGAGGAGAACCGCTTGCCCAAGTCAGGCAGTGGGCGGATTTCTCTAAGAGTTTACTGGAGAAGTCCTTCCGCGGACTGCGCGGAGGAAATGGAAGAGAAGTTCATCGGACTAAGGCACAATGGAGCAACCGTGGAAGTGCATGCAGCAGAATGGACGATACTCAGTAGTCTCGCTGGACCTTTCGCGGCCGACGATGTAGACAGCAGTTGCGGTAAGGAAGCAGTTCTGTCGGGCCAGTCGAGTTCAGGGCTAGGCCGACACACAGTGTTCTTGCAACTATAGAAGTTGATGGTAAAGAAGAGCCGGCAGTTGTTCACGACTTTATGGATGTGTTTGAAGACATTTCGGGCTTACCGTCGAAGCGAGAGGTGGAGTTTGCGATTGACCTTATTCCCGGTGCAGCGCCAGTATCAAGGTCTTATTATCCAATGGCACCAGTGGAATTGGAGGGAGTTAAGGAACAAGTTGGTGAGTTACGCGAGACGGGATGAATTCGAAGCAGCAACTCACCTTGGGGAGCTCCAGTTCTTTTAGTAAAGAAGAAGGATGGCACGAGAAGGATGTGCATTGATTATCGAGAATTGAACCGGGTGACTGTTAAGAATAAGTACCCGATCCCTCGCATTGGAGAACTCTTTGAGCAGCTTAGTGGCGCGAGGGTATTCTCGAAACTGGATTTGCGATCCGGATATCATTGGGTCCTACAGATATGGAGACAAGAGAAGTTATTTGCGAAGATGAGTAAGTGTGAATTCTGGCTGGAAGAAGTGGAGTTTCTGGGGCATGTCGTGTCGGGCGATGGAATCGCCGTGGATCCCGAAAAGATTACAGCAGTTCGGGATTGGCCTGTTCCAAAGAATGTTGCGGAGATAAGAAGTTTTCTTGGACTCGCCGGATACGGCAGGAGATTTGTGGAGAACTACGCTCGTTTAGCAGAGCCGTTAACCAAGCTTACGCGTAAGGAGGTACCGTTTGTTTGGACGGATGGATGTGCATTGGCCTTCGAGACGTTGAAGCAGAAGTTGATAACCGCCCCGATCCTGACCGTACCAGATAATTCAGGAGGACTAGTGATTCACAGCGACGCATCTGGAAAAGGATTGGGATGTGTGTTAATGCAGAATGGGAAAGTCGTCGCTTACGCATCGAGACAACTGAAGACCCATGAGAAGAATTATCCAACTCATGACTTGGAGCTTGCGGCTGTGATTTTCGCTTTGAAGATTTGGAGACACTACCTTTTGGGCGTAAGAGTCGATGTTTTTACAGATCATAAGAGCTTGAAGTACGTGTTCACGCAGAAGGAGCCTATCATGAGGCAGCATAGATGGTTGGAGTTGATGGCTGACTACGATCTTGATCTTAAGTACTATCCGGGGAAGGTTAATGTTGTACCGGATGCGCTTAGTCGGTTACCAGCAATTCAGGTATTAACTACGCAGAAGGAGATCATTGCAGATTTTCAAAGATTCGACTTGGAGGTTGTGCTACCACATTCTACGGGACAGTTGATGCAGTTGCAAGTACAGTCGTCCTTGGTTGAGAAGATTAAAGCGGCACAATCGCAGGATCCTAGACTGCAGAAGTTTCGAGAGCGGGTTGAGGCTGGACTACGAACCGATTTACTGATCCATGAAGACGGTTCGTTGAGATATGGTAGCCGTGTGTGTGTGCCAAAAGGAGATGTGCGTGAAGAGCTTATGAAGGAGGCACACAGTTCAGCTTACTCTGTACATCCAGGAGGGACAAAGATGTACCGAGATATTCGACAGCACTTCTGGTGGGAAGGTATGAAACGGGAAATTGCTCGCTTCGTGGCTAAGTGCTTGGTGTGTCAGCAAGTCAAGGCTGAACACCAAAGGGTTGCTGGTTTGTTGCAACCACTTCCGATTCCTCAGTAGAAGTGGGAACATATAACCATGGATTTCGTGACGGCTTTACCGCGGAGTCCAAAGGGCAACAATGCCGTATGGGTGATTGTCGATCGTTTGACCAAGGCAGCTCACTTTATTCCTTTTCGGGTTGGTCAATCGACAGAGACTTTGGCAGAGCGATACATGCAGGAGATTGTCAGATTGCATGGAGTGCCGGTAAGCATCGTGTCCGATCGGGACACTCGATTCTTGTCGCACTTTTGGAGGAGTTTACAAGAAAGTTTGGGGACTCGATTGAAGTTTAGCACAGCTTATCATCCTCAGACTGATGGACAATCGGAGAGAACGATCCAGACCCTTGAAGATATGTTGAGGGCTTGCATGTTGGACTTCAAAGGTTCTTGGGAAGATCATCTACACCTGGTGGAGTTTTCGTACAACAATAGCTTCCAAGCAACTATTCAGATGGCTCCGTTTGAAGCACTGTATGGTCGTAAGTGCCGTTCACCTGTCTGTTGGGATGATGTTGGTGAACGAAGGTTACTAGGACCAGATTTGGTGGTACAGACAGTCGAGAAGGTGAATACAATCAGGAAGCATATGAAGGCAGCTCAAGACAGACAGAAAAGTTGGGCCGACACGTCAAGAAGACCTCTAGAGTTCGCCGTGGGTGATTTGGTATTCCTGAAGATATCACCGACTAGAGGAGTGATTCGTTTTGGGAGTCGGGGAAAGCTTAGTCCTCGATTCATTGGGCCCTTTGAGATATTGGAGCGTGTTAGAGAGCTAGTGTACCGTTTGGCGTTACCACAGTCCTTGGCAGGTGTGCACGATGTGTTTCATGTATCTCAACTACGGAAGTATGTTCGAGATGAAACCCAAGTATTGGATCATTCGGAATTGACTGTACGGGAGGGCCTAACTTTTGAAGAGCGACCAGTTGAAATCAAGGATCGGAGAGAAAAGGTTCTTAAGAACAAGGTTATCCCCCTTGTGCTCGTTTCTTGGGGTAATCGATCGCATGGAGAGTCCATGTGGGAGCGAGAAGACGAGATCCGACAGAAGTATCCTCACCTTTTCCTGTGGTCTTCTATCTTGTATTCTTGGAATTTCGAGGACGAAATTCTTTTGTAGTTGGGTATAATGTAACACCCGAGCCCAATGCTACTATTTTCTGTTATTGGTTGAGCATTAGATATTACTCATTTCATTTATCTTGCTTATTTGGGTCTTACTGTAAAATTTTATCTGGCTAAGTCATTCTGCATATAATAAATTTTAGCATCTAAAATAAAATTAAAAAATATTCATCTTGGCCTACTTGACATCCTTAGCCTCGTGGTAGCGTACGTGCATTGTGTTCTCGTCCCGTTCAGTGAAACGGGCGAGTTTGGATGGCTACGTGCACGTGCGTGTGTCCGTTTTGAGAGTATGCTTTTTAATCATAAAACATTTCATTTTAAAATTTGGAACCCGCTTAAAATCCTATTATTTGAATTTCGAATTTTTGGACCCAACCCGGGCGCAATTTGGAAATGTTTCATTTGGCGCCAAAATCCCAAATTTTAATATTATTAAAATCATCACATATATTTTTCTAACTAACCTGATATCTTACTGTTCATTACCTATCTTTTAAATCTTTAAGTTAACCATATAATATTTTTACAATCTTTTATATCCTTCTTAATTTATTCTCTCAGCCAATCACAACCTCCCCTTTAACCCCGTGGGCCCCACTTTCTCTCTCTCCTTCTTCTCTCTCTTTCCACTCTCTCTCTCTCTACCCCTTATATATTCTCACGTACTTCTCTTTATCATTTTTCTCTTCTTGCTTCATGTCTCGTTTCTCATTTCTTCTAACTGTTCTTTTGTTTCCGGAATTCCGTCGTGCCGATGACGTTTCTCGACGTTCCAGCGAGATACCCCGACCCGTGTGGTTCTTTTGTTCGTCGTTTGGGTTCATTCCGTGAACCGTGCGCCGTCGCGAGTTATCCCCGCCGACGGTTAACGTTCCGTTTTCCCGATTCGCGACCCATCGAGGCAAGTTAATCTTGCTACATGCTATATACTTTTATAATCTTCATTTTATAATGTTATACATTTGAAAATCTTATAGTTTACATATGAAATGTCGTTGAAAAATCGGATATGACAAATCTGAAATTTACTGTACACCTTATCTTATAAAATTCATTATAAATCATAGAAAAATCATTAGTATACGTTCTTTAGTTCGTTACGAAGCTAATTCAGAATACTATAACTCTATGAAATATTTAATTGCAAAATAAATTGTTTAATTAACGTAAAATGCAAATGAACACGTCTCTAAACTGCTGTCCAGGGAAATTCCAGCAGCAAACTTTCAACTTTGAATATTCATAACTTTTTGTAGGGATAACCTGAGATGCTTATACTTATAAAACTGAAAACCTTATTGAATTATCTTTGTTTTGGTATAAGATACGTCTCTTTTGGAGAACATTTGTTATTTTTAAGCTATTTTACAAATTAGGGTGACGCTAAATTTCTGAACGGAACCTTATGCATGGTTAATCAATACATCTTTTATAGTTACTAATCGCTTCGAATATGCTATCCATATTAATATTATTATATCAATATTTATATCACATATTGTTTAGTTGTACATCCCACATTACCATTTTACAGTTTTATAACTTTTCGGATACCCGTTTGCATCTATCGCATTTAAGATACATATAATTGCAAGCATAGATCACACTACTATATAATAATGTGATATTAACACTCCATGTTTAATAAATTGCATCCTAATTAATATTGGAACTATAAATGTAACCCTAATCGATAACTGTGCATCCATATCCTTGAAATTATATTTATTTACATATCATATTACATGTTCCAGTTTATTGTTCTGATAGTACTCATGCTTGTTTATTTATACATATACTTATGATAGTTTGATTATGAGCACCCACATGACATCTT
The DNA here is from genome assembly GCA_030015575.1 of Agapanthus africanus. Taxonomy (NCBI): domain Eukaryota; kingdom Viridiplantae; phylum Streptophyta; class Magnoliopsida; order Asparagales; family Amaryllidaceae; genus Agapanthus; species Agapanthus africanus. The sequence continues at coordinate 328,166,807 of JASDDO010000031.1, forward strand.
GTGCTTCCTGACATGACCTGTTACACTTCCTACTTGACATGACATGGTACCGTGCACTCTTGACATGACACCTTTATACATTACCTGACCTGTTACCTGATCTCATGCCTAATGCCGACAAACCTGACCATTCCTGCTGTCGATCCAGACAGACCTACTTTTACTTGACCTTGTGTTGGCATTAGTCCTTGACTACTGAATACCTGACCTGACATACATAGTTTGGGGGTATGGGGAAATCAAAGGTGAAACCGACTTGTAACTCAACAGTTCAATACATTGTTCTGATCAGTCTTACGGGCTTGGCCAGCTCCGGAGTGTTGATGCTGACATCACTCGTCCATCCTACTACCTTTTACTGCTTAGCGGCACGTCTCGGATTCAGCCCCGAGGGTTATGACCGTGGTCCCGGGCACGCACGGGATACTATTGAGTTACATCGACGATTCATCAATTGATTTCAAAGACTATAGAGTAGAAACCTGACAGGATAGTTTAGTCACCATTGCACATTACCCTGCTATGTTATTTCTTAGTACTGCTTTATTCATGTTCATATTTGCATTGCTTATCACCATGTTTACATTATATACTTGATGTCATGACGCGCTGATGTCTGGGTTTTGCATGGCCCAGATTCCGTACCACTGTCGATGACCGAGCAGGAGTACTTCAGCCAGCAGGCTGATTTGTGAGTTCTGTAGTGGTTAGTTCATTTATTGCATTTTATTTCCAGGTGTGATCCCGCATTATGGGACGTACCTTTCTATTATTGCATTGGATCATTTGCTTCCGCACTTATTGTTTATTGATTCTTGTTATTATGGATTTGGACATGTATTAGATTAGTTTATTATCTTGTTCTTGATATCCTTACAACCGTAATGTGACTGTGGATGGATACTTCCTACCCATAGGTAGCATGGTTGGCTATGTCACGTGCCCAATCTTGCGTACTCTGGGAAGCGGGGCGTGACACAAATAAATCCAAACTGCACTACCATTGCACACTGCTATCCACCATGACAAATTCGCAACATCACAACACAACACAGAATATCAATGCGAATGTCACGTTCGCAAACCCGTCTAAAAGAACTATAGCAATTAGACGCGGTTTACCGCTCCAATGACATTCACGGTCGGAGATATAATGTAAGTACTGTAAACTAACACGTTTAAATTTCGATCGACAAAATTCCCGAAGTGGGCCCCACAAACATCTGTTGTACAGTAACAAAAACTGGGCCCAAAAGAACCATTCCAAAAACCACAATTTCCCATGTAGAAGATACTGTAGAAATTTGGTGCACTGTGGCTACAGTACGGCGGTGGATCCGCCGCCAAAACGTGGTATTGGCCGCTGATCCGCCGCGCTACAGTAAAATCAGCCCACCAAATTTTCACAGTTTTCTTACAAAAGCCTGCTCGATTTTCTGAGATGCTCAAAATGATTTTTAGGCCTGTTTTAAAATCGACAGAAACTTTAGACTTGGAAATTGCGATTTTGAAAATTCCGCTCGATCGATGTTTTAAACGCGTTAGCACAAGTTAGTAAAGCTTAATGGCGTGGCTCTGATACCATGTAAGTCTACGGTAGAGCCCCGGCCATCTTTCGGACGCCAAATGCGGAACAAAATTTTTTATAACTGGCGCTATCGCATACTATAACCCGGATCTGCCATTAACGCTAAACTAACAAACTACAAAGTGGGTAGAAAGGTTATACCAAACGATCCGAGTCCTTCATTCTTTAACCATCATCTCAAGCTCCGTTGCGGCTGCTCCGATCTCCTGGCTCCTCGTCGAGGTGGCACCACATCTACGGATCTTTAACGGGCTCCCGCCTCTATACCGAGGCAACTCGATCATCAAGTTTGCTAAAAGAGATGACCAAGATTGATGTAGAGAATGAGTAGAACACTTTGTCTCGCTTCATCCAAAACCATGGATGAACGGTTAATGAAGTTGCCTTTTGAATCGAGTAAATGAGAAATGAGCATATATCTTTTGCAAATGAATCAAAAACCATCCTTTAATTTTTTTCAACTCTCTTCTATTTCCAAGAGAGGGCCGGCCACATATATAGAAGGAGGGAGGTGGGTGTAGGAGCAAGGGGTGACCATTAGAAAAGATTCTCACAAAAGATCAAGGGGAAATATCTTAGCAAAAACAAAAGTCATTAATGAAAAGGTGACTCACTAATAACACATCATCATTCAATTAATGCATAATGGTGACTCACTAATCTAGTCACCAAAACTAGAACCTTCTCATGACTCACCCTCATGACACACCCAAATGAAGAAAAGATAAATCTGTATTAAACCGAATGTTTAATACGGGTGATAGAAAACTGGCAACTTCCAAAAGCGATCCCGAAACGAATTTCAGGATAATCCCGTCACTGTATAAATATACCCGTATTTGTATTACGACCGAATACAAATGCAACTGAGACAAAGATATTATATCTACTCTGTATAATACATGGATCCGGCTTAAACCAAAGCCCATCAGTATTATCTGCCCGAAATATGACACGTGCGTAAACGCACGTGCATTTTCCGAACCCTGCCATAAAACCATACGGCCTCTACAACGTTTCGCCCGAACTTGGGAAACTATCTGTGGGGGACTCTAATGACTCGTCAGTACCCTGGCAGTGGGTTTAACCACAAGCACGTCAGCGGCACTAGCAGTTGCAACGGCTTCCCATGTACTGACCTCAAGGGAGGCCGATGAGCGAACTCATCCTGAAACCCTACTGAGCCTAACAGTGACAATGTATATACAGTCCGGTTCGTTCGTCTATGAGTATCGCATATCGGGCCTAGGGGGCTGGTAACGTCAGACCCCCAATAGCGGTATAAGTCGTGTCGGACGGGTGGCTTCCATCTAGGTTATCATGCAATGATAGTTGGATGCCGATCCCACTAATGAGTAGGATTACTCTTGGGAGATTTTCTCACTTAACAATCAATGCTATAAAGCAAGTAGGTGATCAGAACAGTGTTAGCGGTGCTACGCCTCCAGGGAAAAGAGGTTATGTAATTAAGGAATTTCGCGAAAGCGTTGGAAAACCTCCCTCGAAGTACTAACACTAGCCTGACCGAAAGGTTAAGCAAGTATTATGACGTGCGATTAATCCAAACTAATTCTTCTTTTTAGGTTTGAAGAAGAATTCGAGGAAACAGTGGGAGCCATCCTGATTAGATAAACTAATAACCAATATAATCTTGCAAAAGCGCACACTGAGTGTTTCTTTTCTCTCTCTCCATGTAGCAACCAATTCATGCCCTAATCAAGATATTAAAATGTATCGCTTGGCCGATCCGAATTCTTATTCGGGGCTGAGGAACGTCGGTAACGTACACTTTCACTAGAGACTTACAATATGTGTGAATTCCGGGGGGGGGGAATAAACTATTTAGCCCAGGTTTTCATACTTTTTTCATCGGTTTCAAGCCGACGGAAAAAAATAAACGACGAAATAAGTTGGGAGACTGACAAAATAACATTTATTACGTCGCAATTTATTTCGTCTCATATTGTTCGACGGAATAACTTTATTCAGTCGCGCGTGTGTGTGCGCGCTGCGCGCGCACGTCGGGACTAACCCGACGGAATAATTCTATTTTTCCTGTAGTGTAATTTAAATGAAAATCAACAAATATAACCAATTTAGCTCAATCAGCCCGTGTTTTGTACTAATGTTTCCAGGATTTGAACCTGTAGTTTTAGATGCATTTAGCCAGACATAAACCATTGCTTAATGCTATATATAACACCAAAAATATTTCAGAACACACATATAAGGACACAGCCCAACAATCATATCATACATTCCTATCAATTTCCCACCCAATAATTACATTTTGATTAAAAATGAAACTACAAGCAATCTTCAACAATGAAAACAACAGCAGCAACACAATCAACACACTATTAATTATACGTACTCTTATACAATCTAAATATAAATCTTCAACCTAAAAGAAAAGCGCTGTATAAAAAAGCTGGTTCCAAGTATCGGGAAGCCCAGGAAGGCACCAGTGGCTACAATCAGCTGAATGATCGGGGCTCGCCCTTTGCTCGGGGCTAAGGTCACCACTATAGATCGAAGGGTGGCCGTCTTTCCTTAGCTCCGAAAGAGCAGTGATATCTAATAGGTAGGTAGGGAAGGACATTGACTTGATCACGCACTGGATGACTCGCTCTTGGTCCGGGGAGGGCCCGGAGTAGTTCCGTCCGTTGACTGGCACAGTTTCTCCATAGCAATTCCTTGATACATGATCATGCCATTCTGTCGGGCTGGTCAAGCAAATAGTAAATTGATTGAGAAAAAACAGGTTTCGAGGAAAGACAAAGTAACCCGATCGAGTTGGATCGATGATGGTCGTTATTAAAATATAAATAATGGTTAGCTTTTTTTCTATAGGCTTTGGTAGCAAGGTACAAATGTTAGAATCCTAAGTGCAATGTCTTCTATAAATTAGAGATTTTTATTTGGGGCGTTCGTTGGATAGCCGACTACTTCTCACTTTGTATATTATCAAAAAAAATTGTATGGCCTTTAGATGCTTTACATATGACAGGGAACTGAAGATCTTAAAATACTGTTTTATGAAGTATAAATGGAAAATTAGGTGTAGCTTGTACCTTTAGAATGTCGAATCCTACACAAACCTTACCCTTTATTAAATATATATTTTTTCTATTTGTGGTCATCGCAAAAGGGCCAGTTGATCACATGAACTTAGGTGTAGCTTGTCCCTTTAGAATGAATGTTAGGTGTAGTGTCTTCTTCTATGTGCAGTTGCTTTTTATACCCACCATTATTAACTACATAACAACTTGGAATATATAAATGTCCAGCTTTTTGCAATAAAGCATTTCAGCATTTGATTCAATGTGAGCATGATAAAGTTGGTGGCTGGGTCATAAAATATTTAAAATTTAACCCGGTAAATCCCCTGCACATATGAAGACACTTTTTTTTAATGGTAGTTAAATCAATTCTGAATTTGATTACTTGAAAAGCCATGTGATGATCTTAACAATACAATCTTAAATATTTAACTTCATGGGCCTGGTTAAAAACTATTATAGTGGCAAGGTTTTTTTATATCATTCAACATTTACAGCCATTTTAAAAAAAAGTATCCTAAAATGGCTAATTTATCACATCTATTATCTCATTTAAGGGGCTTCGATGTGGGCTTTGGTGTAGCCCATGAAGAAGATACGGAATCGAGTCAGGATCTCCCATTTATGAGAGAATGGCTAATTTATCCCGTCTATTATCTTAAAGAAAAAAAAAAGGAGATTCCGGGTCCAAAAACTCTGTAAAAGAGAAGCAATGAGTGAAGTATACTCAGATCCAACTACTTCCAACTGATTATCATCAAGATTGCAAAAGGATTTTTCATCTTTGATGCATGCTTTCCATTTGCTGTTTGACTCAACAAAAATGGTTGCTGAACTCTGTTACTTGAGTTGGTAGAGCTGCTGCTCCAAACAGTACAACAAAAAGGCTTCCAAATCTTGGGATCGACTACATGTGTCATTTCTTTTATACCCTTTTAATTGACTATTTATTTATCCATTCACATGACAATAACATGATTTTCACTAACAGGTATATCATTGATTTATCCTGTTTTCCTAGAATTTTCTACTCCTCGGAGAACGCCGACTGGCCATTTAATATTAAGGAAGTCCATAATGTTCATATTCTTCATTGTCATAAAAGTCAGGTCGACAACAGATTTAAAACTGTTAAATTTTTCTTGAGCCTTCTTCATAGAACCGACCCCAAGAAGAAAGTCTTAGACGATGATGATATGTCTGCTTCTATTTTTACCGTTCTATAACATCTGTAGTTTGTCATTCTTCCTATCCGGTGTACTTACTAGTCATCATTGCATATGCGCAAACTACGTCCACTGTATTTTGAGTGAGGGGGGCGTACATAAGGCGGCTGTATTTTACAATGGGAAATTGAAGCACTCAGCAAAATTTTGAAGGAGAGACATTCAGAAAGATCTCATGTTTCCATGGAGAAATTTTATGTTGGTAATGACATAACTAGTCGGCATATAACTAGTAATGTTATAATCAATCAAATCAAATTATTTTGCCAACCTTGATTCCTATACGGCGACGATGGAAATTTTTAAAAGATACAAAAATAAGAATTTATCTCTTACCTTTTTCTCTTGCGCTATCAGAACCCAACCTCCTGTTCTCTCTATTTTCACCATTAATCTTCCAAATTAACATGGGAATCGATCCCCCCCATCCCAACAAAACCCCAATAAGCAACCCATATCATATAAATTTTAAATGTTGTGCTGAGATTAGGAATTAATTTGAGATTGTTGATTTGTAGATAACACTAGGGATTTTTTGAGATTCTTTGGTAGTTAATAAATTGAGTTGCGATTGTTGAAAGTTTTGATACCAAGGGAAAGAAAATCTGATCAATTTTTAAATTTTGTGAGATTTAAATATTGTGTTCCTGAGAAAATTATTTTGCCTTTGATGTTAGATGTATAAGATTGAAATCAATCTTTTTTGCCGAATCATAATAATCAAAATTTGAATTTTGGGTTTATATATTTCCTATTGCATCTAATTTAAGAGGAGGAGCGGAGGATGAGGTGGAGTCAATTGCTGCCGGGTGAGATCTTCATGGAGACCGAGAAAGAGGGGATGTGAGGTTCTGAAGTTCATAACAAAAGTTGACAAAATAATTTTATTTGATTGGTTATAACGCAACTATTCATCTGCTGCTGACTAGGTATGCCCTTACCACCATAAAATTTCTCTGTTTACGTGTTTTGAATTAAAAAGCTGCTATCGGTAACTGACGTGGATTTAAAACTTAAACATCAAACAGCTTGTGTTAATTGTTCATCCCATTGCTTAGCTGGCAAAGTCCCAAGACATACCCCATATGGAAAAGGATCGGTCACACATCATAATTAAATGCTTTGCTCTTCACAATAAAGTGGTGACTTGTAAAATTTAATTGGTCCTCTTTTTTCTTCTGTCTTTTGGTTAGATAAGAATTGGAGAATGAAAAGATATAGGAAAAGTATACTCACAATGTCTCAATTAGTTTTTAACATGGTAGCAATGCACATGTTTTCTTTCTGAATGGTTTTAAATCACCACATATATAGAGAGGTTATAATCTTATATGTATGTCTTTTGGTTAATGCCCTAATATAAGTAATAGTAAATGGCCTGAGATAAATAGAGTAAATTAATGATGGGTCTAAAATATTTGATGTGTGAGAGAGAGAGAGAGAGAGAGAGATTACTTGTAGTGAGTAGGAGAGATGGATTGGAAGAAAACCCTAGTGTTGGTCCTGTCAACAGTGAGGTCCACCCAATGAGCCCATGTGTTCAACCCTTTGCCAAAAGCAACCAATCTGTCCATATCCATGTAGTAACTTCCACCGTCACCCATATAATCCCACCTACAAAAAACCCACACATATTCATTAACTCCTCACTAATCATATGTTATATATATATATATATATATATATATATATATATATATATCCCATTGAGTTATCAATCTCCTACAGGTCAAGAAAGGTGGGGTGATTACTCAAGAAATTTTACTGTTATGTCAAATGAGAGCAAGTGGGAGAGAATACACAGTAGCTAGCATACCCTTGGAGAGATCCCTTGTGAGTCCACCAATGGCCAGAATTAAAGAACAAGACATCAGCCCCTCTCCATGCATTGCTATTTCCTGATATTTTATCCAATCTCAATATCCTTTTCTCTTCTACCACATCTATGTCCACAAGGTAAGGAGCCCTATAGAATGACAAAGACACTCCATACTCCTGCATTTATAGCCAAAATCAGCAAAACAACAAAAGATTGAAGTAATTGCTATATATATATATATATATATATATATATATGTTGAAGGGTAAGCTTTCAGTTAAAAAATATTGGATCGATGCAAAGAAAATTAGTGTAAAGGTCATGATACCAAGAATTTGTAGGTTGATAGAGGATCCCCTCTAACGAACTGTGTAGGTGATAGCGGCGCCGCGGAATGCACCATGCATATCAAAGACTCCCATTGGTTCCGTCCCAGCGAGTCTCCTATGAACATGATCTTCTTGCCCCTCATCTTTGCCAAAAACTCGAGACCGTCGAATCTATAGAACATGAATTACAAGTTTACATATATATAGTCACAAAAAAAAATTGCCGTTTCTACATTAGGCCCTAATTGACCTTAGGCTGACAGCCGGTCATAAAACTGAAGAAAACAAACCTTGGGAGCTCGCAGCCCATGGGCTTCCACCTATATCGAAGATAGCCAGAGTCAGGCCTCCCAAACAACTGACAATTGAACTCGGGATCGATAACCGGGCAGCTAGAGTACTGATACATTGGATATGTGTCATCTTGAACCCAGCTTCCAGTGAAAATATCACACCCTCGTTGATTACCTACAATTCTTCTTTGAGCATTGCCTTTGTGTCTTCTCAATCCTACAAATACAGCCGAAGAACCCGCGGGAATTTGAAGAAGAATGAAGCAAAGAAGAAGGATTGAGGGGCCTAAAAGACCCATTTGAATAAGAAAGAAAGAAAGAAAGAAAGAAGACAAGGTTATTTTAATTTCTCTCTGTGTACTTGTATTGGTTCAAATGTTGTGTGATGCTTGTTTCTTTTTTTTAGGTGAATTGTATTGCGGTGGCGTGCATGTGAATTTGTTAGCTGTGGAATTCACATATAAGAGGTGGAGGTGGGCTCTCTTTGTTTCTATTGGGTGGGTGAGCTCTTAATTCTGTCGAAGGATCGTTAACTTTATCATGGATACCTTTCTTTGGTGTTGGAGAGAGAAACAAGCAGAGAAAACATAGGGCTTGGAGTAGCCTAGTGGCGGGGTGTTGGAATTTGGGGGAGACCGAACCGAGCCCGATGGATGGCTAGTTTATTCTATCTATTATCTAAAAAACCAAACAAACATAGAAAACAGAGTGCTAGGGAAAGAAAGGGATAGGAGAGGGAGAGGGAGAGAAGGAGAGTTGAGTTCTCTCTTTAAGCTCATGTGAATATATATAATGAAGTAGATAACAACAGTATGAGAGCCCAACTTTAGCATGAGCTTTTCGTGTTTTTTGATTGTGATGAGAGTTTGGATTTTCCCTTTGTGGTTGATGAAGATGTTTGGATACTATGCTTTCTTGATTGAAAGAAGCACCGCAGGTCAGGACTCCGTTTTTGACAGAATCTTTAGGAGTTGCATCTGATTTTGCTGTTTGCTGTTTACACCAAAGATTTGAAAAAAAATGAAAATTCCCAAAATCACCTATTACGGATATTTTTTTCCAACGTATATCTTTGAGGACGGATACACTGAGCGGGTTCTCCTGTTGACTAAAATCAAAGCGGGTATCTGCTTTGATGAAGCGGTTGCGGGTATCTAGATACTGCATGGACGGTCAATTGTCTATTTAAATTATTAGTGAGCGGGTTATTCTCTTCTACCACTTCCCTCAAAATAAGGGAGTGGTTGTATAACTCCCTCTTATGTATATATGCTCCAAAAAAGAAAAAGAGAAGAGATCTCTCCCTTATTCTTCAAAAAGAGAGGAAATTATCAGCTCTTTTTTACAGGTTTGGAGACTTGAAAACTCTTTGGTTCCCATCTCCAACAACAACAAGAAAAAGAAAGAAGAAGGTGGTGATTTTGATTAAGACTTTCTTCTAGGATATTTTCTCTGTTTCTAGGTGCAGACTTTGATAAGATTTTCTTCTAAAATTTTCTTTATTTCTTATTTCTAACCGGATCTCCATACGAGACATATTTAGGATTGAGAGTTTGGAGGAATTTTATCAATTCAAACAAATCAAGAACTCCTTATGAGACCTAAGAATAATTAATTTTTATTTTCTTTGACAAACCAAGTATACGAAGTATTTCTCTTTGGAAAATAGGGGAAACCCTATTTTCCCATGCATATAAAAACATAGACATTGAAATCTATATTTCTTCATAAATAAAACTTCAAAATACAAGGGAAGACTTTGCCAAAATTTTAATAAATTCAAAGCAGCTTTTTGGATGAATCTGCCTGCTTCGACACATCTTAGTAAAATACCGTAATTCTCATCCCGAGAGCACCAAATCGCGATCCGTTTGAAGCGTATGAAATCTAACTCAATAATGTTCGAAACGAAACCATTTATGATGATAAATGGACGTGAAATAATAGGTTTGCGGATATCTCAAAAGATATCCGCAAATTCGCGGGTCAAACCTGCTAACCCATACACATCTTAGTAAAATGACCATAACTCTTATTCGAGAGTATCAAATCGAGATCCGTTTGAAGCATATGAAATTTAACTCGTTTAGCTTCGAAACGAGACCTTGCATGAAAATAAAAACTTTAAAAATTATGTTCTTAAAAGAGTTTTGAACATACGAACACAGTTATGTTCATATTAATATTGAAAATAAAGATCATATACTATTTTCACATGAATTCAAAAAATGTTGTCAAACAAGGACTTATCAAAAGAACAGAAAAGGGGTATCTTCTCAAGTGAATATCTCCTTATCGGGTATCTCACTAAAGTGAATATCCCCTAAAGAGGATATCCCCGCAAAGCGGATATCTTTAATGAGATACCCACATGTCAGATTCCTAAAATAAGGAACCCGACCTCACCAACTTATCGGATATCTTTTAAATAGACACCCGATCGTTGGATATCTTTCATCTAGATATCCGCTCATCGGGTATCTTTTAAAATGCATATCCGCAAGATCGGATGACTAAAAAGATACCCGCAATTGTATGTTCAGTCGGATATCTATTTCAAATATATCTGCATCCACTTTAAATAGGGTTTGGTACCACTTGGATCCACCCACCAAGCAAAATATGTTGTGGTTCTCATATAAAAGATCCCAAGTTTGTTCAAGATTGGCTAAGTTTGGATTTCAAAAATGGAAGTGCCCACTTACCTCTTGAAAATGATATCAACTTCGATAAACCATCTTTTCTTTTTAAAGTACATTTGTATCTCTTGTAATTCTTTTTGTATAAGTCTAAACATAAAGAAATATACATGTACCAATGTTGTAAACAAATCAACATAAATGAAATCTCATTGATTCCTTTATATTGTTCTTTCTTTGGCAAGTACATATATCTGTGATGTAATCTTTATTTCTGATTTGATTTAGAATAGCCTAATAAGGTATCTTGTTTACATATTTTCTAACACAACATGGTATAATTGACGGTAAGCGCTTGCATTTATCAGAAGTCTTGAACCCCAGGACCTTCCGGTCAAATTTTAAAACTTATTTTGTTTAAACTCTACTTTTTTTTAACGATGCAATCATTAAAAGTTATAAAGCGGTAAACACTTGCTCAATCTGCCTATTAAGCATGAAATCTCCTTTACTCTAGACATCTATCAATTACTCTTTGCTTTTTATACATGACTGGAGTGGTATCGGGAACCCAAGTATAGAAAACAAAAGGTAATGTTTTTCTTACCCAACTTTTGGAATGGTGAGCATGGTAATTATTATGGATGCCATATAAGCTTTGCATTTGCCATATATGCAAATTTCCAAAAAATCTTGTATTTAGTTTTTTTTCAACTAAACACAAGAAATCAAACGGTTTGGATTTGGAAATCCAAATACAAAAAAACTAAACAATGGATTTAGTCTCTTCTTTTTGCAACAAATGCTCATGATGCAATCTTTTTTTTTTTTGCTGCTAGCCAAACATGCACTAAAATTCACATAATTTCTTGCAAAACAACCACTCTTGCCATGTTTTTTTAATCATGTTGCGGCGTCAAATGAAAGGGGAAAAAAAAAGAAATAATGGGTGAAAATTGAAGTTGGGTATGCTTTTAAATCCCCAAAAGATGTCAACAATTTCAACAGAATAGGAGTGGGCCTAGCTTGTATAACAACCAAGCAGGAGCACCCAATTTCAAAGGGTTATATTTCTTTTCTACCTTTTCCTAGCTTGAGTAAAACATTACTTTTAACTGCCAAAAAGAAGAAAAATGTTCCATGCTTTTCTTGGAAGGAGCAACAACACAGAAACCTTTTCCTCTCATTTCTCTTGTTTTTATTCCTTTTGGATTATACTTGACTTTCTTCAATCCTTGGGCATGAGGGGAAGGCACAAAGTGATAAAAATGAAGCTTCCACAAAAAGGGGAGTTGGTGATAATGGAGGTTTAACAACTTTTCTTTCCTTTTCTTTTCTTTTCTTTTTTCTCTTTGGAAGACTGAGTAATTAAAATAATAATATGTCAGCTTGTTTGTCTTCTCATTAGAGCCTAATTAATGTGTTTTTGGGATTAATTAGCATCTCCAAACTGAAGAAGCAAAAGCATGATCATAAACAAATTCAAGATTAGAAAAGTGTCACCCGACACAGAGTTATATCTGTGCCTTTTTTTTGGGGGGAAACATTAAAACAAGATATAATGTTTTATTTTCACTTATACATCTTTTTTATTTTGCGAAATATCATTTTTTTAAAGATTGCACTTAACCTCTTGTTGTTATGAGCAATTACGAAAACAACAAGGACCTAATTTTTAATTGTCTAGCTGCTCCTTTAGAAGAAGGATTTGGATTGTAGAAGAGATAAAAGGGGGACAACTGGTTTTCATCTAAATAATAATAATAATAATAATAATAATAATAATAATAATAATGGATACATTAATTTAAAATAGCATGCATCAAGGGACTAGCCAATAACTGAAACCATTTAGGTATTTTGGTGTAAATAAAAAAATCACAACCTAAGTGCAAGGTTGGTGAAATATTGAGAGTACTTGCAATTCATTCTTCTTAGCTGCATGATGAGAGGCAAACAGAAACAATCTAATTCTATAATGGGTCAAGGGGAAGAGAAAATTTGGCCATCACAAGCCTGAGAAGACCAATCCTAAAGCTAAATAAAGCGATGACACCGCAAGAAGAAGCAATAAGAGGAAGAAGAGAAATTTTGTTGCGTATATGAGACAATCACAAAGCACAAACCAAACGATATAGAGAAGAGAATAAATCACATGCAAGATATAAATATGAATACTAAGCACAAAACAAATAGGCAATGACGCGGCTTTATTGATAATCAAATATCGGAGGAGTACAAATCGATGGAGAATACAAATCCCTCTCAAACCCTACATCTCTCACAATTATCAATGGTTCTCACAAATTGACAAAAGACACCAAATCTGGGTCTAAAATAAGCTATCATATATATAACATATAAAAGATTTGGTGCAGCCCTGATTTGGGATGTTGCACTTTTAGGCTGAATTTAGAGTAGACGAAGGAATAAAAAAATAACAATGGCAATTTATCAAACTAGGGTTTTATTAATCGAAATCTGCTTATTAAAATTGTAAATGAGTCTCTTAAATAGACTCATATAAAATAAAAAATCGCAACTAATTTACCAACAAAATAAAAACTGCCAAAAATAGATAACTGCTAAAAATAGAAAGTTGCTAAAAATTGAAACTAATTATTTGATTGTATTCAAAATTGATTCCGGATGCTTCCTGTCAAATCCCAACCGATCCAGGCCTTGATTTCATTCCGAAATCGAAAGTCAAAATCCGCAACAAATTTTTGACCGCGATTTCGGGACCCTAAACGATGGATATTCGCGATTCCGAGATACGTCAATGCAATGCCTTTGGCATATCTATTGACTCAGGCGATCTTGTGAGATCTTCGATGTGGCTGGTCAAACGCGCAATTCGGATAAGATTTGGCAGTTCGGGTTCTCGGATTGAATTAGACACGACTTGTTTTGGAATTGTCACGACCCGGAAATGGCACGTGACTGACACTTAGATCACGTGAAGTTTATAGGACACCACCGTAATCCAAGTAAGCCGAAAACCCAGAATCTAAATCTTTTTAGGAAAATAGTGGAGGTGAAGTTTAAAAATAAGGGTATAAAGGAAATCAGGTTCCGCTTTTCAAGTATAAGTAAAATTAGTTGAAAATATAAGTAGATTGTATTCTAAACTTTAAAAACATTTTCGTCATTTAAAATTTGGGCAGCACCTCCTTTTTAAATTTTGATCCAAAACTAATTCATATCAAGAATAGTATAGACATCCCCAAGTGGGAGTTAGCTCTTCGCCAATCGGCGAAAACACAACCATGCAAGTAAAATATACGACGCGTAAGACGAACATAAACTCAAACTAAGTAAAAGAAATCCAAATGCATCATCAACTCTAAATATAAAGAACAATACATAAGTCCCGTCTCTAACTCTGAAACAATATACAAACCGGTCTCTAAGTCTGCTAAATATACATAGTCTGCTTGATGGAGCTTTTAACTAGATACAATGAACAATAAATAGTATACAAGCGGTGGTTATGATAAGTTTAAAATAGTACGAATTGTTGTTTTTAGAAAATAGGGAGTTACGATGTTTTTGAAAAAGATACCATTTAAAAAGCTGCAGCGTCCCTTGAAGTTATCATTTAAAAGCGCGTAACGATTCGCTAGTTTTGAAAATATGTATAGCTCTAACATATCATAATATCTACTATATGGATTTAAACAGGCTTTTCTCAAATCGATATAAGTCGGCGGTCCATCCTCATCATATCACGTACGGAATATCCATCGTACGATATCATCAAATCAATACTACGAATCTATAGCCACGTACATCATCTCATCTCATATCATCATATATCATTTCATGTCATCATATATCATATCATATCACATCGCCTCATATCATCATATCGTATCATATCGACTCGTTTCATCATATCGGATCATATCCTCATCTTATCGTAACATATTGTAAATATATGTCACGCCCCTCTTCCCAGTGTACGACGAAGTGGACGCGACGAGGCCCGCTACGTATATACTCAGAAGTACATACGCTAAGCGTAACTAAGCAATATAAAGTAATACACAAGAGACAAGAATATAAATGAACAGCAACTTTTTATTTATTAACATTCTTTGTACAATACATGGAAAGGAAAATATAACTGAAATAAAGATGTCTAAACAGCGGCATAACAGGAAAAAGAAAGTACTGAAAAGAAAAGTGTATAATGGAATTATACTGCTGGGTCTTCGGCAAATTGCTCCAAGTCTTCTTGGGTTGGTTCAACTTCTGCCGGGTCCAGGTCATCTGACGACATTCAAAGAAGAGAGAAACAGAATGTCGTCAGCGAACAGATCGCTCGATAAGTCCCAAAGATAAAGGGAAAAATAGACAGACAGTAAGACAGAGAGAGAGAGAGAGCTTTTACTGTTGTATTATAATATTATAATATTGTATTAACGTTGTTGTTTTTAGCCTGGTACAGAAGATGCCAGTGTATACGAGGGGAGTCCCACTTACACCGGGGACCTTGGTAACATGTAGTACAAGGCTCCGTCGATAATACCACGGAACAACGGCATGGATGTAATTACGTCTTAAGTGACCACCTCGTGCCACCTTTAACATATTCCGTACCAGTCTACCCCTTAAACCCCGCGATGTCTTGTTTGTATTGTTATCTTGTAAAATTGTATTGATTGTAAGATTGATTAACTGACTGACCGAAACCATGATATCAGGAAACGGCTAAAACCGTAGAGTCATGTAAATGGAATACTGGGAAACATGTAAAAGGAATATATCCATGGTTCGGTTCAGTCAAGTTATATAGATTGTTAACTGGATTCAGGGATTCATGTATTCGTATTGAGTTGGAATATAAAAAAATATAGATTGACTTGAATCATGTTCAAGTCAGAAATAGTCAGACTCAAACCCGAGTCAGACTAAAAGAAGCTAAGTTGAAGTTCAATAATTGTTAGGGGTCTTATTGTAATTTATAAAACTTGAGGGGGGTTTATGTAAAAAGTACTATTGTATATTTTTTCAAAATACACCTCAACTATTTATTATTCGTCTTTATAATTATAATGAATGTGAATTTTATTTGCGTTATTCTAGTGAATATATCCTAATAAAAGTATTAACTTATAATATTGATTTATTTGAAATTCATGGTATTTTAATGTAACTTTTAATCTTGTAATTTTAGAAAAATGGAAACTTTATCTTATGATAAAATAGGTGTTTAAATGATAATTAAATATATATAAGAATAATTTTAAATAAATATTTTATTTTTCCAAAAATCTCATTTTTCTTAAATGTCGTATTTCAAACCTTTCGAGACCGAATGCTCCTTGCGGAGGTCTGAATCTCACACTACTAGCCCGCGGGTGCATGATGAACCGTACTATCCCTAACAGGTTCCCCAAAGGTGGGTTGTAGCGGCGCTTTTCTTAGGTTTAACAAATACCATTCATTTAGAAAAACGGTTTTATAAATATAAGGTATTTATTTGTAAAAGAGTATAGATTTCCGTATTTTAGTTTCTAGGGTTTTCTAAGCCAACTAGCCTATTTCTAAAGTCTAAACGATAAGTCAATAGAAGCCTCAAATCGCCTCTTCACCGTCAATTGCGGCCAGGTAAGTGCCAGGTAAGTGGGAAGGAACCACAGTCGTGGGCCTAATTAAAAACCACTAGCCTAGACACACTTTCCTAGACACCACAAGACAGTTTAGATAAACGATCGATGTCCATGACATATCGTGCTTTTATTTTAAAAGATTTTATTTAGAATTGTGTACAACTTAAAGCTTTTAGAAAAGGTTTATAAAGAATATTGTATTTTAGTGAAAAAGTCCTGTATTTTCGTATTCTATATTTTGATGTTTATCAATTAGGGTTATATTTGTGTGTGTGTAGAGGTAGGTCATTATCTCGTGACTTATTTTAAGGTTTAATGAAGTTTTAAAGGTTAATTATGATATATTAAACTTGAAGGTATTAAAGTGCAAGAATATGGTATTTGAAAACGTTATCATTTCATGTGTGAAAATTCATTCAAATTGTTTTCTACAAGTTTATTTATCAAGGTAAACATATTTAGGAGTGAGGGAATTGACCAGAACAAGAAAAATAAACTTTATGGTATTTTTATGAAAAGAATACGGTTTTTGCAAAGAAGCTATCATTTCATATGAGAAACCTTATTTGAATTGGTTTCTAGATGATTAATAGTCATCATAGATAGGTTTGGGTATTATATATTAGGTGACAAGTGGAAATTTGTAGAAAAACGAATCGGAAATCGGTTTGTTCCGATTTCCGTCGGGTTCCAAAAAGTCGTATTTTCTATTAAAAGAAAAGAGAGATAGAAGAGATGGGACTTACGGGTTTGGACAAGCTAAGGGGCCTAAAGAAGGTGGTGGTTGTCGATGCGTCGAAAACGTCGCGAAGGTTCTGATCCGGTCGCCGGAATCCGTCGTCGGTTTCGGCAGCGTTTCGCTTCTCGCTCTTTTTCTAACGTACCGAGTTCTCTTGAGAATTTGGGAGAGTGGACTTAGAGTTGTAGGGTAAAATGGTAGAGGGGGGTGTTTATATAGGGCTAGGCTAGGGTTAGGGTTTTAATTAAAAAATATATATAAAAATCATTAAAAATCATTAAACCTAGGAGTAAAAGGGATTTATTAGCCAAATTAAAACCGATCCAGGTATAATAAGTGTGCAAGAGGGTTGACCAAGTCAAGAACCAACTTTTCTCAGCTGGTGACTCGGCCGTCCGGCCAAGTCCGGCCGGCGGCGTCGGACCGAGTCAGCCGATTCGCCGGCCGGCGGCGCCGAGTCGGGCCGAGTCAGGCTTCCAGTGGCCGGGGATTTTCTGGGGGTACAATTTGGTAAATTTACTTTTTGTTGTCCAGTACATATTTTGGGAGTTATGGCCTTTTTACCGTTGACTTCCAAAAAAAAAGTTAAAACAAAATAAATACAAAAATAATGTGGGGCATGGGATTTGAACTCCGGTGGCTTGGTTCAGCAGTGCAAGGTATTACCAATGAGCTACAAGCTCCTTCTTGTAATTATTGTGGTTTTTAATTACTTAAACTGATAGCAGCAAGAATAAATACTCCTAGTATATATTAAATTTAAAGTAAATTCTTGTACACTAAAAATGGAGTTATTATATTCTTGTAGCTTGTAATTAAAAACAAAATAATTACCTATATCTTGTGCTCATGCTAAAATACCCCTTTGTAGATTTTTTGAAAAAAATATTTGAAAAAAAAATTTTGTATAAGAAAATTAGGGTTGTTACAATATATGTATTTATATACTTTCATAAGTAGATATAGCCCATAGGCTATGAAATATTACTAGGGGTATATCATTCGACTAGTATACAACTATCGCATATAGTATTCTAGAAACCCTATTAGCTAGGTATTTGTTGGGTTATGCTAGCGCCCTGGACATCTTCCGTGACCGAATGCGGAACAAAATTTTTATAAAACTGGCGCTAGAACAACCCCATAATACGGATCGACTATTAACCCTAAGCTAGCAAACATAAAGAGAGTTAAGAATGGTTATACCGAATGATCCGTGTCCTTCGGTTTTTAACCATCATCCCAAGCTCCTAGAGGCCTCCATGATCAAGCTTGATCTCTAGTCTCCCTCCATCGAAGATGATCTACCTGAGGATTTGTATTTCGAGCTCCAAACTTATAGCCGAGATAACTAGGGTACATAGTTCGCTAAACTAGATAGCCTAGAGGATGTAGAATCTAATGATGGATTAATTTGTCTCTAAACACCCTAGGTTTCTTAATATATGAGACTTGAAGGGTGGAGGTAGAAGAAGAAGCTTGAGAATGAGAGTGTGAAGCAACTCAAAAAGGCTATGCAACTTGCCAATCAGGGAAAAGAGGTGTCTAGAACGGTGTTAGCGGGGCTACGCCTCCAGGGAAAAGTGGTTACGTAATTAAGGAATTTCGCGAAGGCGTTGGAAAACTTCCTTCGAAGTATCAACACCAGCCTGGCTAAAAGGTTAAGCAAGAATTGTAAAAGTGAGATTAATCCTGACTAATTCTTCTTTTATAGTTTGAGAAAGGATTCGAGGAAACAGTGGAAGCCATCATGTTTAGATAAACTAATAACCAATCTAAACTTGCAAGAGTATTATGCTAAGTGTTTCTTCTCTCTCTCCTAATTGCAGCGACCACAATGACCGGACATAGGTTATTAGATAATAATTTGACTGGGCTAAACTATATTGATTGGCTAAGGAATGTCCAGATGGCACTTACCTATGACAAGCTGGACTACCTCCTTACTACAAAACCCCCCGCCGTCCCAGGTCCAGGTTCCACCGCCGCGGATATGGATATCCGTCAGACATGGGAAAAGGATAGTGTGAGAGCCAAGTGCTTCACGTTAGCCTCAATAGATAGTGAACACCAGAGGAAGCACGAGAAGATGGACTTAGCTTCCATCTTCCTCCATACCAAAGTTTTATATGGAGAGCAATCTCATATCGCAAGTTATGAGACCTCGAAGAAATTGCTTCAAGTGAGATTGGCTATCGGGTCATCTGTAGAGGACCACGCCCTTATGATGATTAGCTATATTGAATAGCTCACGGACCATCGGACTATGTTGGAGAACGAGTTGTGTATCGACTTGATTCTATAGTCCCTACCATCTACTTACGCTCAGTTTATATTAAATTGCGAAATTCAAGGGAAGGAAGTTACACTTCTAAGTTTCCTCAACTTATTGAGGAGCTCAGAGGGCACCCTGAAAGAATCTAGGGAGACACCCGCACTGATTATTGGGGAATCTTCCTCTTCTAGATCCAAGGCGAAAGCTAAGGGAGAGAAGAAGAAAGCCTCCAAAAAGCCGACAAGCGATGTCAGTAAGGTAGAGGGAAATGGCAGGGCAAAAGTTTCGGGGATAGTAGTAGAGAAGAAGGCATGTCTTTATAGTAATGGGAAAGCGCGTTGTCAGAAGGACTGCAGGGCTTGGAAACCCAGAAGCCATGATTCGAAGTACGTTGTGGCTTCGACTTCGAGTGTGTTTGTAATTGAAAACTGTCTATCTATTAACTCTACTTCCTGGGTACTAGATACCGGATCAGGATCTTATATCTGTAATTCATTACAGACTTTGAGAAACCGTAGAGTTATCAAAATAGGTGATATGACTCTCAGAGTTGCTAACGGAATGAGCGTGGACGCTGAATCCATAGGGGAATATCACCTAGGATTGACAAGTGGGCAGATATTGATTTTACGTAACTGTTTGTATGTACCCAGTCTAGCTTGTAACATCATATTTGTATCTTTACTTTCTAAGAAAGGATATGATTTTACATTTGTAAGCGATGTAGTACACATCCACCTAAATCAAAATTTGATTGGGTCAGGTAGATTAAATAATGGCATATACGTATTGAATCAAGCTCAGGTTTTCAACATCCAGAACACACATAAAAGAATGTCTCCGGAATTAAATCAGGCTTTCTTGTGGCATTGTAGACTGGGTCACATCAATGAAACATGATTGACAAAGTTACATAAGGAGGGATATTTGGATCCGTTTGAATATCAGTCCTATACAACTTGCCAATCATATCTCAAAGCAAAGATGACAAAGACTCCGTTCACTGGACACGGAGTAAGAGCTAGCGAGCTCTTGGGACTCATACACAGCGATGTGTGTGGTCCAATGTCTACACATGCAAGAGCGGTTATTCCTACTTCATTATTTTTACGGATGATTTCTCAAGGTATGGACATGTATTCGTGATGAAACATAAATCCGAGGCCTTTGAGAAATTCCAGGAATATAAGAATGAAGTGGAAAAACAAACCGGCAAAAGTATCAAGACACTGAGATCTGATCGAAGTGGTGAATACTTAAGTGCCGAGTTCCTGGGCTACTTAAAAGAGAATGGAATTCTCTCTCAGCTAACTCCTCCATACATACCTCAGCACAACAGTGTATCAGAAAGGCGGAACAGAACTCTATTGGATATGGTTCGTTCCATGATGAGTAATGCTGAGTTATCGCGATCCTTCTGGGGCTATGCACTAGAATCAGCTGCATATCTTTTGAACAAGGTTCCTACTAAGCCAGTGCTTACTACACCATATCAGATGTGGAGTAGGAAGAAACCTTATCTTAAGTACCTTAAGACATGGGGATGTCCAGCTTTTCTAAAAAAAACAGCATGCTAACAAGCTCGAGGCACGATCAGTATTGTATAAGTTTGTGGGATACCCAAAAAAATTCATGGGGTATCTTTCCTCTTACGCAGAGGAACAAAAGATTTTTGTTTCTCGGCATGCCCACTTTTTGGAAATTGAATTTTTAGAAAATCAGATAAGTGGGAGCGTAATAGAACTGGAAGAAATTCCAGAACCACAAGCTATTACTGAAAGCATGGTGGAACCAGAAGTTTCGAAAGAACCGGACACTCCCGCGCCACTCCGCAGAACTAGTAGGCAGTCTCATCCACCCGAGAGATACAACGGTTTTCTGATAGACGGGGATAGAGATGATTGCATGTAACGCCTTAGATTTCGGTTAGTGTTAGTTTAGACGTTAATGCGGGTTTACAGTAAAAAGTTTACCAATTCGGGTTCCTCACATTTTATAACATTTAATTAATAATTTATTATTATTTGTTATGGCATGACGCACGTGTGCATGTTAATGTGAGGGTTTGTTTGTGCTAATCTAGGTTAATGACCGTGACACTTAACCATTTATCTAATCCTTACCCTAATTCTAGATATTTATTCTTGTTGTGTGAAGATATTTATTTTGGAGAGGAGATGTGTAATGATAGTGTGAATGCAATGATGGTGCATTAATGTAAGGGTTACACTCACCTCTTACTCTCACCTCTCTCTTTCCCTTTATCTTTTCATTTTCTTTTTCCTTCACACTCATTTCCTTCTCATTCCCTCATTCCTCTTTTATTACAAACTGAACACTTGCTTTCCTTACACCAAGCTTCATC
This sequence comes from Agapanthus africanus, assembly GCA_030015575.1. Classification (NCBI taxonomy): domain Eukaryota; kingdom Viridiplantae; phylum Streptophyta; class Magnoliopsida; order Asparagales; family Amaryllidaceae; genus Agapanthus; species Agapanthus africanus. The sequence goes on from JASDDO010000031.1 coordinate 328,188,760, forward strand.
AAATCCTTCACAAATCTCACAAAAATCACATCTTTGATCTTGATTTGCCTCTTGGATGCCTTGGAGCTTGCAAAGCTTGGATCTTTGAGTTCTTTTGAGTAGGTAATGATATCTATCTGTTCTTTATGTAGTTATTGTATTGTTTAGACTTTTAGTTTTAGTTTAGAATGTTTAAAGTTACGTTTTTGTGCAAATATCGTATTTTTAGTGTCAATATATGACATCTGTGATCTGCTGTGACCCGGAGAGTTTACTAGAAAACTAAACAATGTAGTTGTGTTGTACCTGAGACCCTGAGCCTTCACCTCAAGCACGAGACACCCTGCTCGGACCATGGCCGGCGACACAAAGGGGAATTCCGGTGACCTCGGCTAGGGGTTGGAGTTGGGGTTTGGGTTTTTATGAGTAGGTGTATGCAGTGGTTTAGGTGTATTTGGTCTTGTTTGGTTGTTGAGTTTTCTCTGTATACAAAATCTGGGATCACCTAGGTAGTTTCTTGTGTTGCGTTTACGTGTGATACGTTATACGACACGGATCGTGCGCTTTGTGTGATTTTGCTCTTGGATTGGTTTCGTCGTGTCGCCACGCACGTTAGCCATAATACGAACACTTGAGAGTATGTTTTGTGTTGTTGCGTCGGTTAAATGTAGTTTTTACGTGTTTTGGGTCTATTGCTGATATATACTTGCTTTGTTGTTTTATTGTGTTAGGTTCGCAGGCGGGGACTTCAGGTGCTGCGACGAAAGGAAAACAGGTTGTTGGCTTCACTTAGCCAGGAGCGTTGGTGAGTAGATTTAACATCTACAGGGGAATCGCCCGCATGTCGTTATGCGTCTGGGCTAGAGATGTTAATACTGTCGCATATTCTATTTCATTTATAGAGTTGCGCATACACCCTACTGCTTAGTTAATTGTTGTGCTTGGACTAGTATCCTTAGGACACTGTACTATTATTGATGGCTCTGTTGCACGAGTACTGATTTTATGCCACACACACTGTCAATAATTGCCATGTCACACACAACTCACTTATAGATATGATATTGTTTGGTTAGGGACATTGAGACATTGATTCATATTTTTTTTATGCATATGACATATAGCATACCTGTATATCTACATGCTTACACATATGCCTTGACATGCTTACATTCTAGTTACCTGTATACCTATAGGGTATTGTACCATTAGCGATAGGTACATACACACATAATGACATATCTACATGTATACCTTGCATACATACTTCACTTATACCTAGAGAGTATATCACATCAATACTGATAGGTAGATACTTATACTTTGCTATACCTTTATGTTTACACATATATCTGGCTATAGCTACAGGTTTACCTTATTTGATGTTATATAGACTTGGAGAAATTAGGAATCGCATGATATTTATATTAACTTGTTGCAGTTAAATATCGACTTTTCCTTTATATGCTCTCATTTCAGTTTTATGTTGTGTATATATATTCATGGATTTTCGCATTGAGATATGGATTTTTCATGATGATTTTCTGGATTTGAGGACCGTGGGAGTTTCATGAAATTATGCATTATTTGAAAAACCCGGTTTCTCTTTATATGATATTTCAGCAGCCACCATGAGTTTTATCGGTTCTGATATATATACTCCATGCGAGGAGCGTCGTGGGCCGTATGAGGATACATGGTGGGGCCCGGAGGTACCCCGGGGTAAGAAGGTCGATGTAACATGCCGTTGAGCCTGGCAGGGGAACCATACACTCCGGTGACACTACCAATGACTCGGCGGTTATCGTGGGGATACCGACGGGAGTCATGTACGTATGGATACGTCGAGAAGCGAGGGTCAGAGCTAGGCACTCGAGTTTTCGGCATATCGTATAATACATACCTATCAGGGGGCCAGTCGTGGTGACAGCACCTGATAGATCAGTATTTCTGTGTCGATACTTGACATATTGTTTTCATGATATTTTACTCATAAGTATATATAACAGTAGAATGGGACGCTGTTATATATATATATATATATATATATATATATATATATATATATATATATATATATATATTAGTGGAATGGGACGCTAATATATATGTATACATATCGATTAATATACATCATCATAATTATTCAATGCAATTATAATTAAGATATATGAGATTCACTTGATATTGTATTTGGGATATAGGAGATTTATTTGAGATTGGATACATGATATATATGAGATTGCTGATTTTGTACATTCGGGATATATGAGATTTACTTGATATTGTACATTCAGGATTTGTGAGACTTAATGATATGAGAGCCAATTTGGGGGCTGATTTGAGGAAATTGGGATTTGGATTGTCTTGATGGATGTTGGTCCTACCACGATGTCAGGATTCCGTGGAAATGACATGTTTCATTCCATACTTCACATTTATTGTTTATACACTGCTTCATGTATTAGTAGTACCTGTTAGTGTGCCTTTCATAACTGTTGCATTTACATACTTCATTTTATATGCATTGTTTCATGTATTTGTAGTAACCGTTAGAGTACCTTTCATGGCTGTTGAATATATACATTTTCATATTATTATTGCATACCGATTGTCATATTATTGCTTCATGTATTTGTAGTAACCGTTAGTGTACCTTTCATGACTATTGCATTCATATGACCTTTTACTGCTATTAGCTTACATATGTTAGATACGCGCTGTACGTGTATACTTGCGATTACCTGCACATGTTATTTACTATTCACGAGTTGGCAGCTCACCCCCATTGTGCCACAAGGTTTTGTAGGTTGTTCTCCAGAGTAATCGAGACAGCTTATTCATCTATCTAATCATCTTTTGCTGCGGATACCGCATCGGCCCACAGTCTGCAGTTTTGCTTTAGGTGGGTTTGTGGTTATTCGTTGTTGTGTTGTATATTCGTTGTATCCTTGTACTCTCCATCTACTACTTTCATGTTGACTTAGAGACTTGATGCGAGGACGATATTGTATATTATTTTGTGACTTGGTTGTCTTTTATGCAGTTTCCATTTTATCGTCTTTTATGTTTTCGCTACGGCGTCGTATATCTGTTGTGGTGGTTGTTTTCTGCCTTTGGGCGTGTATTGTAGGGTTGCTAGGCACGCGCACAAGGGTCTACGAGGCATCAACCATGCCCGATTAAAAAATTAGCCGTGCCGAACAACTCGAATACGGATCTTTAAACTAGAGATTAGGCGAAAACTAACATGCTAAACACTTTAACACTAAGTGAGAGGGATTACAACCTTTGTAGATCCGGTCCTTCACTTCATATGCTCCGTGTTGTGGTCCCTTCGCTGCGATCATCGGGTTCCGGACTCTCGAGAGGTTCCACGAAGAGAAAGATGCAACCTTTGCTTCCGATCTTCGATACTAAGATGATCTACCTTAAAGTTTCGTTAACACAAGCTAACACTCATGAAATGATGTGAACACCCTCATCTAAATGGCAAGGGAAGATAAGGATGATGAAGTAGGATTTTTGCTCTCTTTATTTATCTTTTTCTCATATTTATTCATCACTTTGGAAAAATCTAGAAAAGCTTTTTCATGAAGAGAATGAAGGAAGAAGATGAACAATCATAGAATTATCTTTTGTGATGAATAATGCAAAGAAGATAATGATGAATTATGCAACCATGGTTAACCAAACCATTGTAGAGATTTAACCAAGGGTGTAGGGTTTGGGTTAGGTTAAGGATGAGTCATAACAAAATATCTTTCACAAAACAAAACTAAACCTTCTAGAATCATCTAGAAAGCATTAACCCAAATCAAACCCTAATCTTTTTTAATCTCTACTAAACATGCTGCATTATTTATCATATCATGTTACAATATTATATATCACATATATAATATTTATTGTAACCAAATAAAATAATACAATTAACATATATCGCATATATATCAATGTATTATCCGAGTGAGAAAAAGAATCTTTTAGTGAGCTAATATTAGTTAATGTCTTTTAATATATCATATATATTATTATACATTAAATTATCGAATCAACACTTGATCCGACAATCCGGCTATATCGCATATAGCCGACTAATATTTATCTGTACCGATTCATCGAATCAACTCTTGATCCGATGACCCGGCTGATATCAAATATCGCGAGAATATAATACGGTATCACATATCGCATTATCCTCGGTCCCGCACATATCACATATGTGCTCCTACTCCGTTTTGCCTGAGTCAAGAAACCTCTGTGTAGGACTCTAAAGAATCGTCAATACGCCGGCAGTAGGCGATGATCATATCAAACACCCACAAGCTGCAAGCGGTCAGCTAAACGTAACAGCTATCCAGGTATTGAGCGCTCAGAAGATCAACAAGAAAGCCTGTACATTCTCCTGTGAATCCAAACAGTAACACTCCCATACAGTCCGGTCTCGTCGTCTGATATGTCGCATATCTCGCCTAGGGGTGGTAAACGTCAGACCCCAGTAGCTCGATAAGTCGTGTCGATATGAGGTCTATAACAGTTCGAGAAACTACTGATAACACTTACCAGTAAATTTCAGCAACCCTGGCCAGGGATTTCCGGTTATAGCCAATCGAACACAGCACAACATCAACTCCCTATACCGGGAGAGACGAATCCCCTCCTATCGCTCATTGCCTATATGTGATTCGGGACTGTACCCAAAAGCCACCTTTTTGCACGCCTTTTTGGACGTGGTATGATGGAAATCAAAGCACAGTGGGAATCACACAAGACTCTATGACGATCTCGGATCAACAGACTACTCTGTACCAGTGTCACCGGAGAACTTCCATCTGACGTCAGGTATAATACCATCTGGGAGTTCTCGGCGAGTCCGTCCAGTGTACCCAGTCTCCACTGAGCACCCGTACACCATCCTTGATGTCAAACACCGATGGATATGGGATCATCCATCGTCCATCATACGGGTCAAGATGCGTATACTCTAGTCTACTCTGGTGTATCGATGCCCTGTCTCGATACACCCTCGACTAGGAACAGTTATAGGATGTACTCGTCGACTACCGTGGCCCCACTAGTATGATCTCATCATAGTCCCAGTACTCGAGTACATATCCTAAGGGCTTTATCAATATGTAATATAGAGACAATCAGAGTACATGTTAAGATAAAGTACAACCAGATAGTATACTATCATGTCGAGCAAGAAAGTCCTCCCTATATATGTCCTAGCATCCAGTACAATATACATCGTATGTACAGTAATGGCCTCTAGGGCATACATATAATTAACAATCTCCCACTTGCACTAGGGCCATCTGTTATGGTATTGCATACCCAACAATTAGTTGCGGTTGAAGTATCTCATACTCAACCATCCCATAAAAGTCTCTACTAGGAAAAAGGCCTTTGTGAGTGGATCCGCGCTGTCGTCCTCTGTGTCTACTCTCCTAACCTCGATTTCCCTGGAGATCAACCATCTCCATGATCAGGTGATACTGTCTAAGAATTATATCTGGATTTCTGATGGGACGGTAGTTCCTTGGCTAAAGCCACAACTCCATTGTCACACAATGGTAGGAACGAAGTTCATCTCATGAACTTATATATATCCAGACTGCCTCTTTGGTAGCATCCTTGGTAACGATGTATCTTGCCTTTAATCGTCTAGTAAGTCACGGTATCTAGCTTGGAACTCTTCCAACATACCGTCCCTCCACTGAGGGTAAAGACAATGCCTGCGACTGACATTCAGTCGTCCTTATCACCCTGGAACCTTTCCAGTGATTCTCCCCAGGATCGATTGATACCATCTCACTACAACTAGTGAGTGTCCTAACATCCAATTAGATCTATCTCATAGATCCAAAACCCAGGATTTAGGAGGTATCACTTTGATCCTATATGGAGAATCCTTGTGATAAGCGGAGATTGACCGAGCGTAGCATAGGAAACTCCTTCCCTATCAAGAGTATGTCATCCACGTACTCTACGAGGATCACCACCATACTCTCTACTACCTTTTCGTATATACAAGGTTCGTCTACCATTTTGATGAAGTCAAACTCTTTGACTACCACATCAAAACAGATGTTCCAGCTCCGCGATGCCTGTTTTATCATATAAAACATCTTGCACACGCTTCCGCTGCTCCCACTGTCTACGAAGCCCTCTGGCTGTGTACTTATAGACGCTCTTTTCTAAAACATCACTTAGAAAAGCAGTCATGACACCCAACCACCAGATATCGTAGTCATGGTATGTAGCCGTGGGAAGTAGGATCTTGATGGACTTAAGCATAGATCCTTAGAAAATGTTTCAACATAATCCATACCTGGTCTATGATGCAAACCTTTAACAAGTCTAGCTTTGAAAGTCTCAACTTTTCCATGTACACCAAGTAATCTTCTCAAGATATACTCGCTCCTGATGGGGATTTAACCCTTCAGATAAAGCAACCAAAGTCCATACTTTGTTGGTGTATAAGGATTCCATCTCAGATCGATAAGCATCCAGCCATTCTTACAGAGTCCCACTCCTGATGGCCAGCCTGAAACTAGTTGGGTCATCATCTCATGATGCAATTCTCACTCCCACTGTCATAGAGAAACCGAAGTATCTCTTAGGTGGGTGAGGAACCCTGCTAGATCGGCGGAGAGGCTGAGCTTCGTTGGAAACTATTGAATCATTTGGTTCTACCAATTTATCAGCTGCAGTTTGTATAACTGGAACATTTCCAGATCTACATAATAGACCTTGCCTCGAGCTTGTCCGGATTTTTCTTTTAGACATAAGACGGACAACCCCAAATCTTAACAAGCTTAAGATATGGGCTCTTCCCTTTCCATATCATATATGAAGTGGTAGGCAACTGATTTGATTTGAACCCTATTCAATAGGTATGCAGCTTCTCAAGTGCATAACTCCCAAAAGGAAATAGGAAACTCAGTAGTACTCATCATAGAGCACACCATATCAAATAGGGTGCTATTGCTCTGCCCCGATATACCATCGTGCTATGGTGTATACGGAGGAGTAATGCTGAGAGAGAATCTCATTCTCCTTTAGAACAGTCCAGGAATTCCGTGCTCAAGTATTCTCCTCCTTGATCATATCAAAGGACATAATACTTTTACCCGTATTTTGGTTCTCTACTTCTAACTTATATTCTGTGAATATCTCAAAAGTTTCGGACTTGTGTTTCAACAGGAACATATGTCTGAATCTTAAGAGATTATTAGAGAATGTAATGAAGTAAAAAGAACCGGTCTTGGCATGTGTAGACAGGGGACTTTCATACATCAGCATGTATCAATCCCAAGAGTTCACTAACTCTTTCTTTGTTTCCAATAAACAGAGTTATGGTCATCTTATCTTTGTGACATGACCGGCAAGTTTCACAAGATGTAAATTCAAACTAATTTAAATATACATCTATATGTAACTTAGCTAGTCGGGTCACATTGATATGACCTAGTCTACAATACCTCAAGAAGGATTCGTTCATTTCTGAACTCTTCCTCTTGTGTGTGTTCCGTATACTAAGAACTGTGGTTTGATTTAGAACGTCAGAACTGTGGTTTGATTTAGAACGTCAATGCTTTTAGATAACGTGCCTGAACCGATCAACTCTTGATATAGGAAATGTTCAAAACATTATCCACCAATACAAAATTATATCCTTTCTCTACTAATAAAGAGATTGATGTGATTTCGTATATCAGGTTCGGTATCTAATAACATTTGTTCAGAATCAATGTATTCTGGTAATACAAGGTGATAGTGACCAACAGACTTGGCTGCAACACTTGCACCGTTTTCTGTCTCATGAAACTTATCACCCGTTCTCAGTTCTCTACCTATCTGTAGCCCATGTAACATCTTACATATACGGGATCCTGATCCGGTATCACATACCCAGGATGTAAAGGATACTGAGAAACAGTTCTGTGTAATGAACACACCCGAAGAAGATGCATCAGCATGCACTTTCTTCGTTTGGGCGGCATGAGAAATCTGGTATTCCCCAATTTCCTGCTCTGTCTTATAACAATTATAAGTTGGAGCAGGACCAACGTTCCCCAGCTCAGTATAACAAGCGGGTTCAGTCAGTATATCCGTTTTATTATTTTGATTAAGGCGTGATATGGTCGCTACCTGGAGAGAGAGAGAAGAAAACACTCAGCGTATGCTCTTGCAAGATTAGATTGGTTATCTAATATATCTAATCAGGATGTCTCCCACTGTTTTAATCAAATCTTCCTTCAAACCCTAAAAGGAAAGACTAGCCGGGATTAATTACACGCTACAAGTTCGCCAATCTTTCAGCCAGGCCAGTGTCGGTACTTTAAGGGAGGTCCCCCGTGCTTTCGCACGAACCTAATTAAAGTAAACCTCGTTTTCCTAGGGGCGTAACCCCGTTAACACCTTTCTAGACACCTACTTGATCGGCTAATTGTAATGTGTAAAACTCTCCCAGGAGTAACTCTTACACGCAGCGGGTATCGGGATCCAACTATCTCATAGAAGGTATGCAATCTCATTGCAAATTTCAACACTTGAAATTCCCAATAGTATTTTGCCCCAGCATCTTATGACCTTGGCTAAGGTCAACAAATCATAAGTGCTAGCCAAGTTCAACCCGTCATTTCCCGATTGAATTAAACCCACCCGCACGACCCTTGGCTAAGGTCAACAAAGTCGCACGACTACCCTAACTCAATCGCATCATATGCTTATACAGATAAGCACTAATTAGCTACCGCACACTACGCCTTGGCTAAGGTCAACAAACGCAGCACGAATACTAACCAGTACTTATCTGAAATGACGGAGGGCTACGACGGGTTTTTCAAAAAAACCCTTTGCGTAATGAACTTGATATCGTTGTAGAATCGAGTGATTTTAAATGGAGTGTTTTTGAGGCTTTTCTAGTTTTGTTAAAGGGGTCACTCCCGGTGAAGGGATCGTCGGCCCTTTCCTCATCGAATAAGGTGCAGGATATATCATATATACCACTATGCAAAGCAGGAACTATAGGAGCAATCAAAAGACAAACCGAGGGTTGTAGCATCTGCCAGTTATCGCTAAAGGAGTCACTCCCGGTGAAGGGATCTCGGTCCTTTCCTTATCAAATAAGGTGCTGGATGTTCTACAAGGAACACCGCTATGCAAAGCAAGAACTAGAGCTACCAGTTTTTAAACAAGTTTCTACAACATCTTAGGTTTCTTTTATTTCATTAATCTCATTAATGAAGTCCCATTTTATTATGCTTCACAAGCATCTCTTTTGAAACGAAATCTGCAATATAACATATATCTCATATATATAATATAAACATTCTTCTCAGGCAGTAATATGATCTTATCACAGAACATTGCAGCAGAAGAACATATATGAAATATTGGATATACTAGGACGTCCGTGTTTTCAATACGAGCCTGTATAAAACACGGATTCCACGGTCGCGATGAATAGCCAAACCCACATCCCTAGACCCCTACGAGAGCGGCAAGTAACACTGCCAATTCTAGGGTTAGGAGACCCGGTCTCGACTCCTCAAGATGGTCTCCTACTGGACCCTAGAACCCGGTTACTTGTGCTCCCCGCCTTGGGTCTACCTAATGCGGAAAAGTAAATAATATACAACGGTGACATCTTCCGCTACCTGGAAGTGCCCCAATAAAAGAATATTACATACAAATGAATTTTACGTGAATGAAAAAGAAAAAACTCTCATCTCACATAAAACCCCCGGCTATTCAAACGCGACGATCCAATACAACATATCACAGCAACACATAATATCTCATATCATCAACGTAAGCAAGTATGCGTATCCCGATTGTCGTTGATGTATAGCAACGAAGCCGGCGATACACCACATACTACGCTTACGGTCACAGAAAAGAAAGTGTAAAACTACAACAGTTGGAATCCGCAACCTCCTTAGACATCGCATGCCTAACCAAATGAATTCATTAGACATCACATGCCTAACAATTATAAACCCCGCATTTCAGTCTCATTATCGAAAACTCTTTTCAATATCAAGTCGAGCAATTCAACAAGATTCCCGATGTCCTGATCGAATGCTCGTCGCAAACTTTAGTAGACGGCCGCACCCCCAGATGCCGTCGACGAAGTGCACTAAGGCGGAACACCGCTGCCGCGAGCACCCGAACGGATGCTTTCGGTGACGGGGTTCTCCTACAGTCACTTGGTCGGGGCTATGGGGCGTAGCTGTCTATTAAGTTCTGTAAGTCTACGCTAGCGCCCCGGCGGTCTACAGACGCCGAATGCGGAACAAAAACTTTTTAACTAGCTCTATCGTATACTTTAACCCGGATCTGCCATTATTGCTAAACTAACAAACTGTAAAGAGTGTAGAAAGGTTATACCGAACGATCCGAGTCCTTCGTTCTTTAACCATCATCCCACGCGCCGTTGCGGCTGCTCCGATCTCGTCGATCTCCGATCTCCTCGTCGAGGTGGCACCACGTCGACGATTCTTTAAACGGGCTCCCGCCTCTGACTCGAGGCAACTCGGTCGTCAAGTTTGCTAAAAGAGACGACCAAGAATGATGTAGAGAATGAGTAGATGACTTTGTCTCACTTCGTCCAAATCCGTGGACGATCGGTTAATGAAGTTGCCGAGGGAATCGGGTGATGGAATGAAATGAGCTTTGAATTCCATACACCGAAAACTATCATAATCTTTTGCAAATGGAAACTCAAGTGTGTGAGAGAGAGAGGAGGGGCTGGCCATTTATAGGTGGAGGGAGGTGAGTGTAGGAGAAGGGAGAGTAACCTTAAGAACAAATATCATATGTGAACACAAATAAATATCTTAAGGAAAACAAGAATGATTGAAATCAAAGCATGAGTCACAATCCTTGTCACCACTTTCTAGAAACTTCTAGAACCTTCTAGAAGCATGACCCACCCTCATCCAAGAAAAGATAAATCCGTCTTTAACCGAATGTTAAAAGACGACTGATAGAAAACTGGAAACTGGCAACTTCCAAAAGTGATCCTGAAACGACTTTCAGGATAACCCCGAAACTGTATAAATATACCCGCATTTGTATTACGACCGAATACAAATGCAACTGAGACAAAGATATTATATCTATTCAATATAATACTCGGATCCGGCTTAAACCAAAGCCGACCAGTATCATCTGCCCGAAAAATAACACGTGCGTAAACGCACGTGCATTTTCCGAACCCTGCCATATAACCATACGGCCTCTACAACGTTTCGCCCGAACTTGGGAAACTGTCTGTGGGGGACTCTAATGACTCGTCAATACCCTGGCAGTGGGTTTAACCACAAACCGTCAGCGGCACTAGCTATGCGTAACGGCTGCCCATGGACTGACCTCAAGGGAGGCTGATAAGCGAACTCATCCAGAAACCCTACTGAGCCTAACAGTGACAATGTATATACAGTCCGGTCCGTTCGTCTATGAGTATCGCATATCTGCCAAGGGGGCTAGTAACGTCAGACCCCCAATAGCAGTATAAGTCGTGTCGGAGTGAAGCCCAATAACACCCTGAGATACTACTGGAGTACCTACCAGTAAATCTCCTGCCACGGCCGTGGGATTTGTGTAATGGCTCTCCTAGACACTGCACGATCTCGCCCCCAATACCGGGAGAGACGAATCCCCTGCCGATCCGCTCACGTGCCTCCATATGGCTCGGGACTGTACCCAAAAACTACCTGTTTGCACGACTCCTTTGAGCCGTGGTAGGGTAGAAATCAAAGCACAGTGGGAACTCACACGAGACAAATGACGACCTCAGGTCGATGAACTAACCTGTACACATGTCACCAGGGAACTGCTATCTGACGATAGATATAGTACTAACTAGCAGATTCCCGGCGAGTCCTGTCCGGTGTACTCATAACCTAATGAGCACCTGTATACATCTTAGGTGATCCAACTGACACCAGTGGCTTGTGAGACCGGCTACCGCCCCTCGTCGGGGTCTCGACTGTATACACTAGTATACTCCGGAGTATCGATGCCCTGTCTCGAAACTCCCACGACTAGGGACCACAATTAAGGATATGCATATAAACCACCCAACTCTCACGTATATGATCGCCATCATACTGTTGGTGGTAAAGCAAGATCCTAAGGGCTCTATCAAAGTGCAACATGTAATCAGTCACCTGAAGTTGTACACGACAGATAAAGGCAAACCAGATAGCATACTATCATCTCGAGTAAGACTGTCCTACCGGTATAGGTCCTCCGCAATCATTGCAAGCACGTACCTGCGATCCAATAATTGACTATGAGGGCACTATCTCCAACAATCTCTCACTTGCACTCAAGGCTAATTATTGCAATGTCGACTACTCACAGCCCGTATGAAACCGAACATCCAACTCCTCTACTAATCAGTTTCACAAAGCCCGTTTGTAAAACTATTGTGTTCGAGAAATAACCTCAGTGAGTGGATCCGCCTAGAAGTTTCTTTCTATATCTCTCTAAATCTCAAGTTCGCGGTGAAAGCCATCTCCCGAATTGAGTAATACCTGTCTTAAAATATGTCTGGATATCTGATGGGACCTAGTTCATAAATGAACTCCAAATCCAAACTTCTTAGACTGTATCGATCACTGAACCTAATCAGTATCCGGCACCATGCCTCCCACAGTATTCTCTTGGACCACCTGTCCATAATACTGTCCCTCGTCAGAGGGAAAACTATAACTCTGACAATCAATCTGTCATCCATGTCACCTTTGAAGCCTGGAATGATAACCGTCTCCCGAAGGAGGCTGCCGTCATCTAATCCGTAGAACATGTACTTATGTTCTAAAACTGCTTCCTTATGTTTCTCCAGGATTGGATTAATACAAACTTATTGCATCTAGTGCAAAAAAAACATCTGGTGTGGTACTTGACATCTCATGATTGACTCAATTTCCTAAGCAAGTGATCTGCCAATCATGCACATCCCTCTCCCCTTTAGTCTATACGACACCTTTAGAGAGGGTGACTCCATCACCTGCAGGTACACCACCATTCTAGGAGTCAACTATTCCAAAAACCATTAGAATATCTGTCAAAGTACCCACATTGGGAAACTACCCAAATCTAGATCTAAAACTATAGATCTAGAAACCAGAATGTCAAATATTATATCCATATCCTGTCTGGAGAAACAACTGTGTGACGACCACAGTACAACCGATCGTAGTATAGGAATTTTACTTCCTACTTTGTGTATGTCATCCAGATACCTTGACATCACACCCTACTACCTTCTTAACAGATCCATCCCCTATTCTGATTGAAGTCAAAACCATGACTGTCATATCAAAATTAGATGATCTATCTCCGCTATAACTGCTCTAGTCTATAAATAGATATAAGCATCTTGCCCACTATGCTTCCGCTGCTCCCACTGACTACGACAACCCTCCTACCGGGTCTCATAGCCTGGAACAACAGTAGTGTCAAGTCTTGGTAGATAAGAACCTCCCAGTCACCGTCCTTGAGCCTACCGAAGTACCTCTCGGGTGTCTGAGGTTACCTACCATATCTGCGGAGTCGCTATTGGAATGTCAAACCTGATTGAATATATAGGTCCTATTAAATTTTCCGTAATCGTTCGCGGTTCTGGAATCACTTCCAGTTCTACCATACTCCCACTACTGTTTTCTGAAAAAGATCCATTTTACTAAAACTGTGGCGAGTCAAAAACAATATCACTATTGATCTTCCAAATGGTAGAATATCAACCCTCGTCATAGCCAGGGTCAACCCACAAACAGCCATTACAGAAACGTGCCCTGAGTTATCCAGAGTCTGGTTTTAAGCATAAGCTGGACAACTCCCCGTACCTTAACATCTTTTAAGGTACGATCCATTCTATATCCAATACAGAAACTTTGGCATTTATTTAATTGGAACCAGATTCAAATCATGCAGCTGTCTCCAGTGCATATCAACTTAATGGAAAGAGGCTAATCAGCATTACTCAACTTAGGAATTCATCCAATTATGAGTAACCTGAAAGAGAAACACGTTTCTCAAAACCATCACTATCATCTGAATACCAATCACAAGAATCTACATCTTCGATCTCTTTGAAGAATCCCGATACTTGTGATACCTGGTTCTCTACTTTATTCTTATACCCACAACTTCTCAAAACTTAGAATTTATATTTCTACGAAACACTTGTCTAAATACTAGAGAAGTTATAAGTAAACAGAACATAGTACGAGGACCTACCCCTTTGTCCTGAAGGACACTCGGACAACATACAATACTCTGTATAAGTCCGCTGAGTTAAACAACTCAAAACCTGTGCGTCGTAGGTTGAAAACTGTACCCTGGCGATTTCCTCAAATGTCACCAATTACAACAAATTCCGATATAATGAGGATAATCACCTAATTCCCAATAACTTACTCCCACTCATCATCTGTAAAACCATACAGATATGAGAATGAAACCTGGTAAATACGTACCCTTGGATTAAGTATCTAATTGGGAAAACAGTTTTTCCTTTAACAATGCATTGAAACATGAAAATGTTTCATAGGGGTATCCTGGTATTCATAGTAATGCCTCTTCCATAATCCAATTCATGACTTCAACCATAAATTTTATTGCCATCTCTCCAAATCCCTTTATTTGTCTTTAGTCGTTACCTTCTGTACACCATCGTTAGGCTAAATGGTTTTCTTCCTTCCCTACCGTTCGGCACCAGCCTATGGTTTGGAAGAAGACTATCCAGTAAGAATAATAGGTGTACCCTCATAAACCAAGGAGTACTCGTATCTTGAGAGAAGGTGATGATAAAAGACAACTGAATAATACCTTATTCCTTTAAAGGTGAAATAGGAGTGGCGATGAAGTACGCGGTTTGGTCGTGAATGATAACAGTCGCAATTTACTTTGCCCTCTTTCTAATCCCTTTATTTTGTCTTTACATATTACCTTCTGCACACCCTACTTAGGCTAATTGGTTTTCTTTATTCCCTACCTTTTGGCACCAGCCTATGGTTTGGAATAAGACTATCCAATAAGCGTAATAGGTGTACTCTCCTAAACCAAGGAGCCCTCGCAACCTGAGAGAAGGTGATAATAAAAGACAACTGAATAAACCAATTCTATTTCTACTGAACCTGGATCCATCCTCGAAGAAGTCCCTTCGAGTTCGTATATAACCATACGATGGATCTATCCAATGGAAGTGGATATCCGTAGTAATACGGGTGTTCTGAGAAATGCAAAGGGTAAAAGAAGGAGTGGCAATGACTTATGCAATATAGACAATCCAAGAGCCAGTATTTTAAGAAGGTTCGGTCAACCTGGTCACTGAGTCATAGTCTAGGGTCGGTCAAAGGTCGCTGCCAAAGAGAGAGAGAGAAAAGAAACACTCTGCGTGCACTCTTACCTAGATCAGAATGGTCATCACTTTATCTAATCCGGAAACCTCCCACTGTCCTGTCAAATTCTCCTCCAAACCTAAAGAAGAATCAATCGGGATCACCCGAAGAGTAAACCAACTCATCAGTGGGAATCGGGATCCAACTCTCATCGCATGATAACGTGATGGAATGCATCCACGTTACTCATACTCCAGAAGGTATGCGCATACTTGGCAAGTTTCAGTTTCTTTAGAAACTCCTGATATGATTTTTGCCCCATGCTCTGATAACCTTGGCTTTGGTCAAAATGTCATAAGTCACATGCCAAGTTCTACCCGTCACTATCTTGTCAATTTGAACCCACCCGCACATGCCCCTGACTTTGGCCAATCGGCAGAACGACTGTCCCAAACTAACTCATCTATCTATGCAACAAATGGATACCCAGCAGCTACCAAACACTATGCCTTAACTTTGGCTAAAATGCATAGCTTGAATACTACTGAATATCCAAAAGAAGTGACGGAGGGCTACGGCTGGTTTTTGGCGAAAAAACCTTTAACGTAGTGAACTTGATATCGCTGAAGGAGCCTGATAGCTTTTTAAAATATAGTAGCGAAAACCTTTTGCTAAAGAGGCCACTCCCGGTAAAGGGATCTCGGCTCTTTCCTCGTGGAATGAGGTGCAGGATATTCCACTGAATACCGCTATGCAAAGCAACTTGTAATCGACTATAGTGAAGTTATTACCCTAACGCAAACTTCTGCCCAAGGGGTCAGTCCCGGTGAAGGGATATCGGCCCTTGCCCCGTCGAATGAGGTGCAGGATATTCCACTGAATACCGCTATGCATAACAAAAGGAAACGTCTTTGCAATAACACTTTTTAAATTTGTTCCAACAACTGCAAACAGGTTTGTTTTCCTTTGCATTGATCAGAATCAACGCAGTCCCATCAATTAATCACACCAGAAAAGAACGAAAATAAAATGTACGTATATGCCATCCGCATTCGTCACTGGGTCCCGTCATCACCCGCTAGGTTACTTAACTAACGACAGAGCGGGGACTGGACTAGCGCGGGTGTAAAACATATACAACATCTAATAGTATATAAACCAATATACAATAATCGCTCCAGGCGTGATAATATGCAACATTACAGAAAAGTAATAAGCATCACAGAACAATACAGATAATCTGGGATCCCCGAGTTTCACAGAGCCGCTGCTGAAACTCGACGTTCCCCTGTCGTGTGGATAACCTGTGCAATGAAACCTAGACCCCTACGGGTGCGGCAAGTTACCCGCCAAAACCTGAAGCGAGGCAGCCCCCTACAGCCAAGTGAATGGACCACCTAGCACTTCACGGAATCCGGTAATCTTGGGCACCCCTCCTTGGGTCAACCTGTACCCCCTACGAGTGCGGCGAATAGTCTGCCAATTTTAGAGTGGGGCCCCTCCGCCTCTCAAAGCCATGAGATGCGGACCCGTTGCCCTCCAGAACCCGGCTATCCGTGCACTCCGTCGCGGGGCAAAACCTAGTACAGTAATGAAAAATAGTATAATAGGTACATCGACCGCAACCTGGTCGTGCCCCAAAAGAATATTATACAACAGGCAGTGACGGCAGTCCACATGTTGGACGCTCGTCCCGCAATATCAAATGTACAAATAAACTCAATCTGCACTTTCATTGCACACGGCTATCCACCACGACAAATCCGCAACATCACAGAACATCAACGCGAATGTCACGTTCGCAAACCCGTCTAAAAAAACTATAGCAATCAGACGCGGTTTACCGATCAAATGACATTCCCGGTCGGAGATATAATGTAAGCACTGTAAACTAACGTGTTTAAATTTCGATCGACAAAATATCACAAAGTGGGCCCCACGCAAATCTGCTGAATAGTAATAAAATCTGGGCCCAAAAGATATATACCAAAAACCCCAAATTCCAGAGAAGAATACACTGTGCAAATTTGGGGGCATGATCGCTCAGAACGGCCGCGGATGTGCGGCCAAAGCATGGGTTTGGCCGCGTTTCCGCGGCTGTCTTGTCGATTCACGTGCTCAAATTTGTACGGCGTTCTTATAAAACCCTGCACAGTTTTCTGAGATGTGTGGAATATTTTTAGGACACCATTTAAAATCAACAGAAACTGTCAAATTGGAAAAATGCGATTTTTGATTTCCGGTTCGATCGATGTTTTAAACGCGTTAGCACAAGTTAGTATAGCAAAATGGTGAGGCTCTGATACCACTGTAAGTCTACGCTAGCGCCCCGGCGGTCTACAGACGCCGAATACGCAACAAAAACTTTTTAACTGGCGCTATCGTATACTTTAACCGGGATCTGCCATTATTGCTAAACCAACAAACTGTAAAGAGTGTAGAAAGGTTATACCGAACGATCCGAGTCCTTCGTTCTTTAACCATCATCCCACGCTCCGTTGCGGCTGCTCCGATCTCATCGATCTCCGATCTCATCGTCGAGGTGGCACCACGTCGACGATTCTTTAAACGGGCTCCCGCCTCTGACTCGAGGCAACTCGGTCGTCAAGTTTGCTAAAAGAGACGACCAAGAATGATGTAGAGAATGAGTAGATGACTTTGTCTCACTTCGTCTAAATCCGTGGACAATCGGTTAATGAAGTTGCCGAGGGAATCGGGTGATGGAATGAAATGAGCTTTGAATTCCATACACCGAAAACTATCATAATCTTTTGCAAATGGAAACTCAAGTGTGTGAGAGAGAGAGGAGGGGCCGGCCATTTATAGGTGGAGGGAGGTGAGTGTAGGAGAAGGGAGAGTAACCTTAAGAACAAATATCATATGTGAACACAAATAAATATCTTAAGGAAAACAAGAATGATTGAAATCAAAGCATGAGTCACAATCCTTGTCACCACTTTCTAGAAACTTCTAGAACCTTCTAGAAGCATGACCCACCCTCATCCAAGAAAAGATAAATCCGTCTTTAACCGAATGTTAAAAGACGGCTGATAGAAAACTGGAAACTGGCAACTTCCAAAAGTGATCCTGAAACGACTTTCAGGATAACCCCGAAACTGTATAAATATACCCGCATTTGTATTACGACCGAATACAAATGCAACTAAGACAAAGATATTATATCTATTCAATATAATACTCGGATCCAGCTTAAACCAAAGCCGACCAGTATCATCTGCCCGAAAAATAACACGTGCGTAAACGCACGTGCATTTTCCCAACCCTGCCATATAACCATACGGCCTCTACAACGTTTCGCCCGAACTTGGGAAACTGTCTGTGGGGGACTCTAATGACTCGTCAGTACCCTGGCAGTGGGTTTAACCACAAACCGTCAGCGGCACTAGCTATGCGTAACGGCTGCCCATGGACTGACCTCAAGAGAGGCTGATGAGCGAACTCATCCAGAAACCCTACTGAGCCTAACAGTGACAATGTATATACAGTCCGGTCTGTTCGTCTATGAGTATCGCATATCTGCCTAGGGGGCTAGTAACGTCAGACCCCCAATAGCAGTATAAGTCGTGTCGGAGTGAAGCCCAATAACATCCTGAGATACTACTGGAGTACCTACCAGTAAATCTCCTGCCACGGCTATGGGCTTTGTGTAATGGCTCTCCTAGACACTGCACGATCTCGCCCCCAATACCGGGAGAGACGAATCCCCTGCCGATCCTCTCACGTGCCTCCATATGGCTCGGGACTGTACCCAAAAACTACCTGTTTGCACGACTCCTTTGAGCCGTGGTAGGGTAGAAATCAAAGCACAGTGGAAACTCACACGAGACAAATGATGACCTCTGGTCGATGAACTAACCTGTACACATGTCACCAGGGAACTGCTATCTGATGATAGATATAGTACTAACTAGCAGATTCCCGGCGAGTCCTGTCCGGTGTACTCGTAACCTAATGAGCACCTGTATACATCTTAGGTGATCCAACTGACACCAGTGGCTTGTGAGACCGGCCACCGCCCCTCGTCGGGGTCTCGACTGTATACACTAGTCTACTCCGGAGTATCGATGCCCTGTCTCGAAACTCCCACGACTAGGGACCACAATTAAGGATATGCATATAAACCACCCAACTCTCACGTATATGATCGCCATCATTCTGTTGGTGGTAAAGCAAGATCCTAAGGGCTCTATCAAAGTGTAACATGTAATCAGTCACCTGAACATGTACACGACTGATAAAGGCAAACCAAATAGCATACTATCATCTCGAGTAAGACTGTCCTACCGGTATAGGTCCTCCGCAATCATTGCAATCACGTACCTGCGATCCAATAATTGACTATGAGGGCACTATCTCCAACAAGTTTACCCGGCGAGTATTCGCGTACACTACGTGATTGCGACGGACTTTTGATCACATCAAAATTCCGTGGCAACTGATCATTTGAGACTAAACTGCTATATTTATAATATTCAAATTAGTTATCTCATAACTACCTGTGGATTCCAAATATTGTATCACATTCCAGATAAATAGAAAAGGTTAAACTTTCCGATCGAATCATCAAACACCCAAGATTTCCCCAATATATCTCAACACTTGAAATCAGTTTAAAAAACATCCATTACATGCCATAGTACCAATGGTCCAGCCGTAGAAGGGTCAAGCCAACGCCTTACATGTGGCACGCCGTACTGCCCCAAACCCTAAGGTTCAAAAGGCAGTTCAAGACGGTCACATAATCGAGTTAAGGTTTGTTGTCTTCTAGAGGGTCCACCGCGTTACTTGCACGACTTAGAACGTTCTTAAACACGAGAAAAAAATCCAACTTTTGAAAAAATTTCCGACAGGGGAAAAAGTGAGTTATTGATATCCGTTCGAACTTTTTAACAGTTTCTATAAATTACCCGGACAAAACACAAAAGACGCAGTTAAAGTTCCCGATCGAATCATCGAATCCCCAAAACAATCCAGAAAATTCAACTCTTGAATAATTATTAAAAATTCCCATAAAACTCAGCACTGTGAAAGAGGAATTACTGTGCAAAATAGGAAGGGTGACGTCATCAAATGGCCACGGAACCGCCGCAGAAGCCAGGCTTCTGCCGCGGTTCCGCCGCACTTTTGACGAATTAGCCCCACGAATTTCACAGTAATTCTAATAAGACCTTGCTGATTTTTTTAGAAATTTTTAATCTGGAAAAAACCCAGTTTTCAGAAAAAGTCCAGAGAAGGGTTCGTGTCGGGGTTTTCGGGTTCGATCGGACTTTAAACTTCGTCTAGACTTCGCCTAAAGCTCTAGCTTGGCTCTGATACCACTGTAGGGTTGCTAGGCACGCGCACAAGGGTCTACGAGGCATCAACCATGCCCGATTAAAAAATTAGCCGTGCCGAACAACTCGAATACGGATCTTTAAACTAGAGATTAGGCGAAAACTAACATGCTAAACACTTTAACACTAAGTGAGAGGGATTACAACCTTTGTAGATCCGGTCCTTCACTTCATATGTTCCGTGTTGTGGTCCCTTCACTGCGATCATCGGGTTCCGGACTCTCGAGAGGTTCCACGAAGAGAAAGATGCAACCTTTGCTTCCGATCTTCGATACTAAGATGATCTACCTTGAAGTTTCGTTAACACAAGGTAACACTCATGAAATGATGTGAACACCCTCATCTAAATGGCAAAGGAAGACGAGGATGATGAAGTAGGATTTTTGCTCTCTTTATTTATCTTTTTCTCATATTTATTCATCACTTTGGAAAAATCTAGAAAAGCTTTTTCATGAAGAGAATGAAGGAAGAAGATGAATAATCATAGAATTATCTTTTGTGATGAATAATGCAAAGAAGATAATGATGAATTATGCAACCATGGTTAACCAAACTATTGTAGAGATTTAACCAAGGGTGTAGGGTTTGGGTTAGGTTAAGGATGAGTCATAACAAAATATCTTTCACAAAACAAAACAAAACCTTCTAGAATCATCTAGAAAGCATTAACCCAAATCAAACCCTAATCTTGTTTAATCTCTAGTAAACATGCTGCATTATTTATTATATCATGTTACAATATTATATATCACATATATAATATTTATTGTAACCAAATAAAATAATACAATTAACATATATCGCATATATATCAATGTATTATCCGAGTGAGAAAAAGAATCTTTTAGTGAGCTAATATTAGTTAATGTCTTTTAATATATCATATATATTATTATACATTAAATTATCGAATCAACACTTGATCCGACAATCCGGCTATATCACATATAACCGACTAATATTTATCCGTACCGATTCATCGAATCAACTCTTGATCCGATGACCCGGCTGATATCAAATATCGCGAGAATATAATACGGTATCACATATCGCATTATCCTCGGTCCCGCACATATCACATATGTGCTCCTACTCCGTTTTGCCAGAGTCAAGAAACCTCTGTGTAGGACTCTAAAGAATCGTGGCGATGATCATATCAAACACCCACAAGCTGCAAGCGGTCAGTTAAACGTAACAGCTACCCAGGTATTTAACGCTCAGAAGATCAACAAGCAATCCTGTACATTCTCCTGTGAATCCAAACAGTAACACTCCCGTACAGTCCGGTCTCGTCGTCTGATATGTCGCATATCTCGCCTAGGGGTGGTAAACGTCAGACCCCAGTAGCTCGATAAGTCGTGTCGATATGAGGTCTATAACAGTTCGAGAAACTACTGATAACACTTACCAGTAAATCTCAGCAACCCTGGCCAGGGATTTCCGGTTATAGCCAATCGAACACAGCACAACATCAACTCCCTATACCGGGAGAGACGAATCCCCTCCTATCGCTCATTGCCTCCATGTGATTCGGGACTGTACCCAAAAGCCACATTTTTGCACGCCCTCTTGGATATGGTATGATGGAAATCAAAGCACAGTGGGAATCACACAAGACTCTATGACGATCTCGGGTCAACAGACTACTCTGTACCAGTGTCACCGGAGAACTGCCATCTGACGTGAGGTATAATACCATCTGGGAGTTCTCGGCGAGTCCGTCCAGTGTACCCAGTCTCCACTGAGCACCCGTACACCATCCTTGATGTCAAACACCGATGGATATGGGATCATCCATCGTCCATCATACGGGTCAAGATGCGTATACACTAGTCTACTTTGGTGTATCGATGCCCTGTCTCGATACACCCTCGACTAGGAACAGTTATAGGATGTACTCGTCGACTACCGTGGCCCCACTAGTATGATCTCATCACAGTCCCAGTAGTCGAGTACATATCCTAAGGGCTTTATCAACATGTAATATAGAGACAATCAGAGTACATGTTAAGATAAAGTACAACCAGATAGCATACTATCATGTCGAGCAAGAAAGTCCTCCCTATATATGTCCTAGCATCCACTACAATATACATCGTATGTACAGTAATGGCCTCTAGGGCATATATATAACTAACATGTATTTGCTCCCGTTTGGGGGTGCTTTATTTATATTTATGTTGTACCCATTTTTGGGGCTTGTTTTTACAAAGGAGGTGCTGCCAAAATTTTAAAAGGGATAAAGTTGGACTTTTTTAAATAATTTGGGTTGAGATATCAAAGGTTTTAAAAGTACTATTATTTCTTACTACTTTTGATGGTTTAGATTGCTGGGTTTTCGGCTTACTTAAATTGCGTTACGCCTGGAGACGTTGTGTAGTTTAAGGGCCGTCACGTGCCAATTTCGAGTCGTGACAAAGTTGGTATCAGTGCGCTAGGTTTTACCTTTCGGAGTGTAGGATGACCTTGGTATGATGGAGTAGGTAGCTTAAAGCAGAGTAACGTAGTGTGTGTATGTCCGTAGCATACTCACGATGCGGTACTCCGCCTAAAGTGACCTAAGTACAAATTGCTTGAAATTCCTTCCTTGATGTTATATCCTTGTGATTCGATTACCGTGTTCTTATCGAATCTTATTTCTATTTATAGCCTTTGCCGCCGATGACTATGGGGACTCAGAGTGATGCAGCGGGGGCCGAGGTTAGAGTTGGCTCGGGTGGGACGAGGACTGACCCTGATGGCACGCTCGTTGCACAGGACCAGATGGATCCACCTTCGACAGATCATCTCATTAGGCTTGTGGCAGATATGCAGGACATGCGCCAGACAATGAGTTCATTGGTAGAGGCCATCCGAGAGCAGCGATGGGAGGTTGTCACCCATGTTGCCCAATTGTTCCTTGCGGTTAGTACACAACATTCCGTCACCTACATAGCACCAGTGGATGCAGCCCCAGTTGACGAGGCACGTCTTCCAGAGACTTTGGGAGTTCCGGAACAGAAGAGGACATCGTACCGATGTACCAGCTCAGAGACAGAGGCTTAGTCATCGAGACAGATATCGGGCACGTCACGGGAGTAACGGAGGCTTGGGACGAGGTTGGTCTTTTAGCTCGTATTTCTAGGAAGGTCGACAGCCATAGAGAGGATGCTATCGGTGCGGGGACCTTCATCACCACAATAGGCGTTCCCTAACACCGCGTCAGGGTCGTATTCAGAGAGGTTGTAGACGCGGAGGGTTCGCTCAGAGGGGTCAGGTTGGCAGAGGAGGAGTTCAGCCAGTTGCGGGTAGGGGGCAGACACGAGAGTTTGCCTCTACTCATCGGGACGCGTGGGCGTCCAATGCAGAGTTCTCAGGTATTCTTAATTCGTATGTTCTTTTGATGCACTTGTTTGTTTTACACACTTTGTGCTATGGTTGGGCCGAGAGTCGTGTAAGCTGGATCAGCCGTTTGTTGTGTTAACTTCTGTCAGCGATTCTTTTGTTGCGCAACACGTATTATGGTCGTGTGCCAATCAGATAGGAGATAAAGATTCATCTGTCGTTGTGATCCTTCTAGAGATGTTGGATTTGACGTTCTCCTGGGCATGGACTGGTTAGCTACATGCTGGGCGTCTGTGGACTGCCGCGAGAAAACAGTCAGGTTTTGTTTTTCTGGCGAGTCAGTTCTTGTTGTGTAGGGGGACAGTGGTGCCGCCTCACACAGCTTGAATTCAGCCTTTTTCGCTAGTCGACTTTAGAGGAGAGAATGTCGTGGATTCTTGGCTTTCATTCGTGATACCGGAGCCACAGTGGGTTTACTGGACCGGGTTCCTATCGTGCGAGAGTTTTCCGATGTTGTTCCAGATGAGTCGGCGGAGCTTAGGGAGCTTAAGGATCAGCTGCAGAGTTGTTTGTTGGGGGGGATTATGCGTCTGATTGTTTCTCTTTGGGGAGCTCTTATTCTGTTCGTTAAGGAGAAGGACGGTAGTGAGGTTGTGGATTGATGGACCATCAATTGAATCGGATTACGGTGCGGATAGGCATCCTTTACCTCGCATTGACGATTTCTTCGATCAGCTCCAGAGTGCGAGACTTGTTCTAAGTTTGTTTGGGATCAGGTCACCATTGATTGCGGGTTTGGAGTGGTGGCATTTCGAAGTCTGCTTTTGTGTATGCTACGGGCTTTTGTGTGTTTTGGTGGTGTCGTTGGACTCACTAATGCCCTAGCAGCATTCGTGGATGTGATGAACCAGATTTCTTCAGGCCATTCCTCGACCAGTTTATTGTTGTATCATTGATGACATTCTGGTCTATTCTAATGTGTCATGAGGAACATGCATAGCACTTGAGGATTTGTTTTGCAGACATTAGGAGAGTGCCAGCTGTTTGCTACATTCTCAGAGTGCTCCTTCAGGCTTGGTTGTATTGACTCCTAGGTCTTGTACTTACGGGAGACGGTTTTTGTATGGTCCCGAGGAAGATCGAGGTCATACAGCTTTAGCCCACACTTGTGTATGGGACGGAGGTCCGCAGATTTTTGGGCTTAGCAGGTTTTTACCGCCGTTTTGTGCAGTATTACTAGTGTATCACTGCACCGTTGACTGGACTGACTAGAAATGAGGTTCCTTTTCTTTGGACTGAGGCATGCGTGCGGAGTTTTCGGCAGTTGAAGACTCGGTTGACAACTGCACCAGTTTTTTCTTTGCTTTCTGGTTCGGGCAACTTTGTTGTTTAACTGTGATGTTTTGCGAGTGGGGCTCGATTGTGTACTGAGGTGAGAATATAGAGTTATCACTTTTGCTTCCCGACAGTTGGAGGAAGTACGAGCAGGATATCCAACTCATAATCTGGAGATGGCCGTGGTGGTCGTGCGTCGAAGATTGGATACACTACTTGTTCAGAGAGTCGTGTCAGATTTTCACGGAGCACCAGAGCTTAATGTACATTTTCCTGCAGCGGGTTTTGATTGTTGAGACAGTTTTCTATAGATTTACAGTTCTTGTGCGATCGTTGAGTACAGCTTAAGTTTGCCTCTACTGAGGGGACGGCTTGCTCATGTCTGCGCCCGTCCACTTTTCCTTAATCGCTTTCGCGAGGCACTGCCCACCGATGCTCGTTCGTCAGAGATACTTGAGCATACTCGGCTGGGTAATGATTCGCAGTCCTTGATTTTTGATCAAGATGTGCTATGTTTAGGGACGCGTTTGTGTGTACCTGTTGCTGATGGGCAGAGACGCGAAATCCTAAAGCAGGCACATCTGTCAGCTTTTGATGTTCATCTAAGTGCCACAAAGATGTAACGTGACTTGAGAGTTAGTTATGGTGGGCAGGGATGATGAGTCAAGTTTCAGGTTTCATTTCGAGGTGTCTGAATTATTGCGTGCTAAGGTTGATCATTGAAGGACCGGCTGGAGAGTTGCATCCTTTAACCGTTCTGGAGTGGGAATGGGAGCAGATCTCCATGAATTTCGCTGTGGTGTATACCGAGGTCTAGACAGGGTGTGACTCCATTTGGTGTTTGTTGTTCGGTTATACCCGGTTTGCTCAGTTATTCTTTGTTAAGTTTGCGCGTTGCACGGGGTTCCTTCTGTAAGTCCACGTTGCCCACCCCGGTACTTGCGGGGAGGCGGAAAACGGAATAAAAATCGGATTTTTATCAACTTAGGCAACATGGACTACACTATGAAGGATCTTTGCTAAACAAAAACTTGCTAAAGCTAACTAGAAACTAGCTAAGTGCTAGAAAGGTTATACCTTGGGCTTTATGTCCTTCTCTCCTTGCTCCTTGGAGTAGTGGAAGGAGGTCACCTTGTCGTCTTCTCCCGTCAAAGAAAGATCCACCCGAAAGCCTCAACCTTTGGCTTCAACTCCAAGCTAGAAGTAACTAGGGTTCAAGAAGTGCTAGTCCTTCAACCCTAGATGAGAGTAGAGATGATCAAGAAAGGGTTTTTCTCAAGCTCAAGTGTTTCTCAACACATGAGAGGGGAGAGCTTGAGGGAGAGGAAGAACAAGAGAGAGAAATGAAATGATAGAATGAGAATAGAATAAACCATCCTCACAAATATATGTGTATTATTTTAATTAGATAATTAGTAAGATAATTGTCATGGTTAATCATGACATGACCATTATCATTTCAATTTGCAAGGATCAAAAAGCATCTTCCAAAAGAAATGATGATGGTCAAAGTGTCAACCTAGGTCAACAAGTCAAGGAGGTCAAACGGTCAACAATCATAACCATGCACAATTATTAAACTAATTATCAATTAACTATAATACACACATAAGCATTAGGGTTAATAAAATGACAATAGCCATTAACCCTAATCAAGGTCCTCTCCCTCTGTCTCAAACAACTGTGCATACGCACCTGTATTCGTGATCCGAGGAACACGAATACAATGAGAAAAACCAATCCCAAATCATATACTAGGATCCGGCTTAAACCAAAGCCCGCTAGTATAAACTGTCCGGACAGCAAACGTGCACAAGTGCGCGGATGTGAACGAACCCTGTCGCAAAACCATGCGACCTCTACTCATTTTGCCTAAAGGCGAATAGCTCTCTGTGTGGGACTTTAAAGACTCAACACTACGCTGGCAGTGGGTTTAACCACAGACCGCAAGCGGCACTAGCTGTACGTAACGGTCCCCAGGTAGATGTCGATAAGAAGACTGACGAGGTGAACCCCATCTGAACTCCTACTGAGCCTGTATGTGACAGTCTCCGTACAGTCCGGTCTGTTCGTCTGATACATTGCATGGCGGGATTAGGGGGGCGGTGAACGTCAGTCCCCTAATAGTGGTACAAGTCATGTCGGAGTGTAGCCCAGAACACCCTGAGATAACACTGGAAACCTACCAGTATATCTCGCTTGCCCTGGCCAGGGACTACTCGTGTAATGGCTTTCCTGGACACAGCGCGATGTCAACCCTTAATACCGGGAGAGACGAATCCTGTCTAACCGTCACTGCCTCCAAGTGCTTCGGGACTGCACCCAAAAACTACCTGTTTGCATGACTCCTTTGAGCCGTGGTAGGGTAGTAATCAAAGTGCAGTGGGAACACACTCGAGGCGAAGTGACAGTGTCAAGTCAACAGACTAAGCTGTACTCATGTCACCTGGGAACTGATAACTGACGAAAGGTATAATACCAACCAATAGTTCCCGACGAGTCCTGTCCAGTGTACTCGTAACCTAACGAGCACCCGCATACTATCCCAAGTACGACGTACTATCGGCTGTGGGACAGACCGTCTCCCACACTGGGATGAGAAGCGCATACGCTAGTCTACTCCGGAGTATCGATGCCCTGTCTCGATAGTCCAACGACCAGGGACCTGCATAAGGATGTGCTTATAGATTACCCAGCTCCCACGAGTGCGAGCGCCATCACAATGCTGGTAATCAAGCAAAGATCCTAAGGGCTCTACTAATATGTATATCAGCAATATGCTAAAAGAAACACATGCACATATTAAAGAAGAGACAAACCAAGTAGCATACTACCATTTCGAGCAAGATTGTATATACAACTGTGAATATCCCAAGCTTCCATTAAGTAATATACAAACTAGTATGATACAGTAATGGCCTCTAGGGCATATACACTAACAATCTCCCACTTGCACTAAGGCCATGTACTGGCGTATCGAAGACCTATCATCTCGATCAGCCGCTCGAACTGAGTCTGGGGTAGGGCCTTCGTGAGTGGATCTGTAGTGTTGTTCTCCGTATTTACTCTCTTCACCTCGATCTCCTGGCGATCTACGATCTCCCTGATCAAGTGATACCGCCTCAAAATGTGCCTGGACTTCTGATGGGACCTGGGTTCCTTCGCTAAAGCTATAGCTCCGTTGTTGTCGCAATACAGCGGTATTGGACCAACAATGGTAGGAACCACCTGAAGCTCTGTGAGGAACTTCTTCATCCAGACAGCTTCCTTTGTGGCATCGCAAGCAGCTATGTACTCCGCTTCCATAGTTGAGTCAGCAACGGTCTCCTGCTTGGAACTCTTCCAGCAAACCGCCCCTCCATTGAGGGTAAAGACATAACCCGACATGGACTTGGAGTCATCCTTGTCACTCTGGAAGCTGGAGTCGGCAAAGGCCTCAAGCTGGAGGTCTTTTCCGCCATACACCAAGAACATCTCCTTAGTCCTTCTCAGGTACTTGAGAATGTTCTTTACCGTTATCCAGTGTTTCTCCCCTAGGTTCGACTGATACCGGCTTACAATGCTCAATGCGTATGCTACATCTGGTCTGGTACACAACATCGCATACATTATAGAGCCTACCGCAGAAGCGTAAGGTATAATAGACATGCGATCCCTCTCCAAATCAGTCTTGGGAGACATCTCTTTGGAGAGGGTGATCCCGTGACAAGCCGGTAGATTACCGCGCTTGGAATCTTCCATACTGAATCTTTTCAGTATGGTGTCGATGTACCTTGACTGTGAAAGTCCCAACATCCTCTTAGATCTATCACGATAGATCTGGATCCCCAGAATGTAGTTGGCATCGCCCAGGTCCTTCATGGAGAACCTCTGCGACAAGAATCCTTTGACTGACTGTAGCATAGGAATATCATTTCCTATTAGGAGAATGTCATCCACGTACAAGACGAGGAATACCACAGTTCTCCCTACAATCTTACTGTAAATGCATGGTTCATCTGGATTTTTGATAAAGTCGAATTCTTTGACAGTATCATCAAAGCAGATGTTCCAACTCCGCGATGCCTGCTTAAGTCCATAAATGGACTTGAGCAACTTGCACACTCTACCGCTGCTCCCATTCTGCATGAATCCTTCTGGCTGATCCATATAGACGCACTCTTCCAAATTTCCATTTAGGAAAGCCGTCTTTACGTCCATTTGCCAGATTTCATAATCGTGGAAGGCAGCAATGGCAAGAAGGATCCGAATGGATTTCAGCATAGCCACTGGAGAAAAGGTCTCGTCATAGTCCAAACCAGGTCTTTGACGAAAACCTTTTGCTACAAGTCTAGCTTTATAGGTCTCAACCTGCCCATCTACACCAATCTTCTTTCTGAAGATCCATTTGCATCCTACGGGTTTTACCCCTTCTGGAGCAAAGTCCAAAGTCCAAACTTTGTTGGTGTACATAGACTCCATCTCGACCCGCATTGCATCCAGCCATTTTACCGAGTCACCGCTCTGAATGGCTTGCTGGAAGCTAGTAGGCTCACCATAATCCATAGTGCAGTCCTCTCTATCCCCGTCAATGAGAAAACCGTAGTATCTCTCGGGCGGATGAGACTTCCTACTACTTCTGCGGAGTGGCGTTGGGATGTCCTATTCTTTCGAACCCTCTGGTTCTACCAAGCTTTCAGTAATAGCTTGTGGTTCTGGAATTTCTTCCAGTTCTATTGTGCTCCCACTTATCTGATTTTCCAAAAACTCAGTTTCCAAGAAGCGGGCATGACGAGAAATAAAAACTTTTTGTTCCTCTGCGTAATAGAAAAGATACCCCTTGGAGTTCTTTGGGTATCCCACAAACTCACACTTTACCGAACGTGCCTCGAGCTTGTCCGCATGCTGCTTTTTTACAAAAGCTGGACACCCCTATGTCTTAAAGTGTTTAAGACTGGGTTTCTTCCCATTCCACATCTGATATGGTGTGGTAGGCACTGACTTAGTAGGAACTTGGTTTAAAAGATATGCAGCTGTTTCTAGTGCATAACCCCAGAAGGATCGCGGCAACTCAGCCTTACTCATCATGGAACGAACCATATCCAATAGGGTTCGATTCCTCCTTTCCGATACACCGTTGTGTTGTGGTGTGTATGGAGGAGTAAGCTGAGAGAGAATTCCATTCTCTTTTAAGAAGCCCAGAAACTCGGCACTCAAGTATTCGCCACCTCGATCAGATCTTAGTGTCTTGATACTTTTGCCTGTTTGTTTTTCAACTTCACTCTTGTATTCCTGAAATTTCTCAAAGGCTTCTGATTTGTGCTTCATCAAGAAGACATGCCCAAACCTAGAGAAATCATCAATGAAAGTAATGAAGTATGAATAACCACTTCGCGCATGTGTAGACATTGGACCACACACGTCACTGTGTATGAGTCCCAAGAGCTCGCTCGCTCTTTCTCCGTGTCCAGTGAACGGAGTCTTTGTCATCTTTCCTATGAGACAAGATTCACAAGTGGCATAAGACTGGTACTCGAACGGATCCAAGTATCCTTCTTTATGTAACTTTGTCAACCGTGTCTCATTAATGTGACCCAGTCTACAATGCCATAAGAAAGCCTGATTTAATTCCGGAGACTTTCTTTTAAGTGTGTTCTGGACACTGAAGACCTGAGCTTGATTCAAAACGTATATACCGTATTTTAATGTACCTGACCCAATCAGTACTTGATTTAGGTGGATGTTTACTACATCGCTTACAAAAGTAAAATCATATCCTTCCTTAGAAAGTAAGGATACAGATATGATGTTACAAGTCGCACCTGGCACATAAAAGCAGTCACGTAGAATCAATATCTGCCCAGTTGTCAGTCCTAGATGATATTCCCCTACGGATTCAGCATACATGCTCATTCCGTTAGCAACCCTGAGAGTCATATTACCTTTCCTGATAACCCTACGGTTTCTCAAAGCCTGTAACGAATTACAGATATGAGATCCTGATCCGGTATCCAATACCCAGGAAGTAGGGTTAACTGACATACAGTTCTCTATCACAAACACACCCGAAGCCGAAGCCACAACGTGCTTCGAATTCTGGCTGCTGGCTTTACAAGCCCTGCAATCCTTCTGCCCATGTTCATTCCCGTAACAATAGGAACATCCCTTTTTTACTACATCTGTTCCTGAAACTTCTGCCCTTCCCTTTCTTTCTACTTCCCTAGTTTCCTTTAGGGTAGTAGGTAGAGACTGTTGAACTGAGTCAGCATCTGACCCGTTCTTCAACGTGGTCTTCAGGTCCGAGAGCTCAAAAGAGCTGGTCTCTGTAAGGACGTTGCCCCCTACAGATGACCCGATAGCCAACCTCGCTGGAAGCAATTCGTTCGAGGTCTCATATCTTGCGATACGAGATTGCTCTCCATATAAGACTTTGTTATGGAGGAAGATAGAAGCTGAGTCCATCTTCTCGTGCTGCCTTTGGTATATACCATCAACTGAGGCTAACACGAGGCACTTGACTTTCGCACAGTCTTCTTCCGATGTCCTACGAATATCAATATCCGTGACAGGGGAAACTGGACCTGAGACGGCAGGGGTTGGATCAGTCAAGAGGTGTCCTAACTTGTCCTGGGCAATGGACATCTGGACAGACCTTTGCCAGTCATAACAGTCAGATTCAGTCATTTTATTATCTAGATGTAATCTAGGTGCGGCAAATCTCAGCTCGTAAGCTCCGAAAGCAACATCCTGTCAATCTCAGCAACAGCTGGTCCATCTGTCTGCACGATAGGCGACATCATAATCCTTGAGGTATACTGTACATCAACAGTCCTCTCTCAGCTGGCAGCTCTAACAAAGGCACGATCATCCGGTGCAAAACCAAGCACTCGCCTCTACTAGAGGTCAC
Organism: Agapanthus africanus; assembly: GCA_030015575.1. NCBI lineage: Eukaryota > Viridiplantae > Streptophyta > Magnoliopsida > Asparagales > Amaryllidaceae > Agapanthus > Agapanthus africanus. The sequence continues at coordinate 328,221,006 of JASDDO010000031.1, forward strand.
AATCACCAACACTAACTCGAGACGTTCCCATGTCACCAGAAAACACAAGGGTCGGCTCTCGTACCACACGAGCTCACACTGGCCGTAACCCTAGCAGCAGCCCAAACTGCGCTCAAACATGGTGACAGGGATCTCAATCGAGTATCAAAAGAGAGCACATCAAAGGCAAGAAAGGAAACAACAGATCCAAAGGGGATACATGATCATAGGAAGGAACAGCATCAATGAAGGTATGACCATGAAACTAATAGAATCGGGGATCTCAAATGGATGTATAATCCAGGATATGAAAAGAATCACTGATCTCAAAACAAATGTCCATCCTAAGGTTCCTTAAGCGGAGTGGCGTGTCGTAAGTATGCCGCGGAACATACCAACGGTACGTCACTCTACTTTAGTCACCCAATCCATCAACCAAGGGTCATCCTAAAACGACGAAAGTTCGGGTTTACACCCCCTCAACCAAGTCTAAGTTCCGCAAGGTCAAGCCTAAGTTCCGTATATAAACAACTCCCTAGGCTCCACATAGTCAAACTTAGACTCGAACCAAGGTCAACCTAGCGCTCTGATACCAACTTTGTCACGACTCGAAAGAGCACGTGACTGGCCCTTGAACCCTATGAAGCCTATAGGACTCCATCTGATCCAAGTAAGCCAAAAGCCCAGAAATCTAAAACCATTTTGAAGAAAAAAGTAAAGAACCGGTTTAAAGAAGTGAAGAAATACAGGTTTGAAATCAAGGTTTTTAAATAACTAAGCCGAATGTGCATTTTAAAAACGGTACAGTCTTTTCTAGAAATTTCGGCAGAGTTTCCTTTGTAAAACCGGCCCCGAATGGGGTAAAACGATAATAACAAGATATAACATGATAAAGGCATCCCCAAGCGGGAGCTAGCTCTTCGTCAATCGACGGTCACAACCACGCAAAGATATGATAATATACAACGCCAAGTGGCGAGGATCAAAAGCAAAAGAAAGCTCAAAAGCAACAAGAAACCGCAATACTACTAAGCGTGACTCTAAGGTCGAAATATACAACACTGATATCTAGGTCTGAAAGAATATACAAGTTTTGGTTGATGGACAATTTCTAGATACAATGAAATAAATAAATACAAAGGTGATTCCTGATACGAAAGAATCCACCTACCAAAGCAAATCACCCGCAAGAAGGTAGTGTGCCAGAAATGCCGCAATAGAACCTGTACGGCAAACCTGCAAGAACTGTGGCACAACGGGGGTGAGTTGCCAACTCGTGAATAGAAACATCTACAAGGATAAATCGAATGCAAGACATAATCCTAAGTCAACGATCAGTAAAATATCCACAAGAGTACATCTGAGTGTAATAAGATGGCAAGGTAACATCTAATCATGTATATAGTGCCAGGTACTCAGGTAACAACATGTCATCCGTGAAGGTATGTCTGCATGAAGTATCAATGAAGAATTATCAATAATATCAATACACATATATTAGTGTCCCATACCACTAATATTGGTGTAAGATAAATGTAAATCCAATCTGTATATGAACCAAGTCTGTATATATGTGGAACCCGTCCACCCGTCACCCAATGACAATAAGCATCATGTATGCAATGTGAGGATATAAACAAAATCATGGAAAAACATCATGAAACCCGTGCCTAGCATCGACACGTAAATCCTCCTGTATCGGGCATCCGTCATTCCGGATCATGCCCTATATCAAAGTACATATCGGGAATCCGTCAGTCCGGGTCATCCCTCTCTCAATGCATCGGGCATCCGTCATTCCGGATCATGCCCTATATCAATCCATCGGGCATCCGTCATTCCGGAGCATGCCCTATCTCAAAGTGTATATCGGGAATCCGTCAGTCCGGGTCATCCCTCTCTCAATACATCGGGCATCCGTCATTCCGGATCATGCCCTATATCAATCCATCGGGCATCCGTCATTCCGGAGCATGCCCTATCTCAAAGTGTATATCCTCTAGCACCGAGAAAACACGGGGCAACGCCCCAAATATCATATCAAGGGAACCGGGTTTTTAAATGATTGCTATTGAAAAGGACACGGTTCCCAAATCCAGAAATCCCATGAAAATCCAACATCAAGAAGTACATCCAATGCGATGTGCTATGCATTCAATCCATGATGTATGCGACAAGTAAAGAAAGTACTCATATCGGAAATCATGCAACATGGAAAAGGAATGCGCATATGTCGAATGAAGCATCATATCACGAATGCAATAGTACTACAGTGTAGTGACATGGCAATTATCGATGATGAAGTGTGTGAGCCGGCAAATAGTGTACGTGAAACAATACGCATCATCGATAATGGTGCTGGTGTCCTAACAGCATGATAATAACATGGTAATGAACATATGCCAGCAATGCGAATAGCATGAATATACGGAAATCTAGTAATCAACAGCACAATAAAGTATCTACTATGCAAACTACATCTAAGTATCCGGTCAATCAGGAGGGGTAGGTGTGGAAACCACCTAAAACTGAGTCAAAGTATATATGTAGATATATAGTCGGTGATCCCGCCTCAATGTCATATCGTAAGATATCCTCTAGCTATGAGTGCGGATCTATCATCAATATCAGCTCGTACGGTAAATCATCGTACGGCATCCCCATAGCTGGGTAGGGGTCAACATCTCACTGTCTCATCACATAACAGATATCACCATCATCAGATCATATAGTCTAGAGTACCACTCTATGTCCAGTACAAACGGTAACATCAGTAAGTATGCATGCGGGGGTAAACACATATCCCAAGCCCGCAAGAAATCACAAGTCATATCCCACATATGAATCGTATCAAAATACCGATCTCCGGGCACCAAGCCCACATCATCAACTCATCTCCAAAGTCATCACATATCATCAATCACAGTGTAAGTACATGTGAAAAGCAAGGGTATAGGTATAGGTGTAATCCTATCCTAGGGTTCGCGACTATGAACTACACTAGTCACTTCTAACCCTACATAACCAAAATACACCTAATATCACAATACTATATAATAAGCTATCTACGGACTGCGGGGGTGCTATACGCCATCCACCCGACTTTCCCCCGTAGATATAATCTACTCACCTTGCATCATCATTTGCGGACATCACCATGCATTTGCTTGTCGTCCGAAGTCTTCATGGGTACCTACACATCAAAATATCGTATATGCGCATTAAAACCAAATCCAATCTAAAACGGCGCATAAACTCCAAAACGATACGATAAGGGGGCCTATAGGTGAGAACCTATGGCACGCCTTCAAACCATCCATAATCCTCTATATCGTCGTATAAACGACAATAGTCGAGGCAAAACACATTCCACCATTTCAGAATCCAAAAATACGGAATACGGAAACACGAATCCAAAACGACAACATAGGATATATGTCCCAGATTTCACCCTAGGAAGAATCTGTCAAAACTAGAAGTACCCAGGGCCAAGAATTGATGAAATGGGGCCAGGCACGCAAAACGAGGAGATTCCTCTCTGGTCTGGCCGCAAATTGCGGCCAGAAAGGAGGTTTTGGCGGCCGGGAAAAAGAATCAGGGGCTAGGGTTTGGGGTGTTGGTTCCATGGTGCCTGCACATGTCACTGTAAATCCAATTTTATTTTAGGGCATCTCGGGTGATAGCAGATTTCAATTAACCTACACAGATTACACAATTTCCCCGATATCGGTTTCTAAAAATCCGTATTCTGGTTCTAGCATCAGGGTTGGGGTTCCAATTCAAACACTAGGGTGTTGGTAAGATCAATACTGAGCCCAATTTCATAATGCAACACCAATTCACTCAAACCCTAACTAGGTTTCTCTCAAATTCATAATATCACACAATATCGATAAACTCTTGACATGGGGTTATAGGAAAGGCTATAATTAAGCAAATGGTTCAGAAAATACCTCATTTGGCAACTCAAGAATTTTCTTGAGTTGCCCTCTAGTGGCCAAATCCATGCTTCTTTAGCTCCATGTGTAGATCTAGGGATTTTGGACATTTTTAATGAAAGGAGATTGGGGTTTTGGTGTAGTTTTAGAGATGTTTCATGGCTTGAGGAGGGGAGGGAGATGGAGGAAGGGGCAGCAGCAGCAAGGCAAAGGGAGAGGGAGAGAAATGATGAAAATGGCTAAGGGTTTGGTCAATGGTTCAACCCTCTCTCTCACCTACCCTCATCATTACACTTTTTCTTTTTCTTTTCCCTTTTCTTTTAAAACCCAACCCTTCTCACACCAATAGTAAACCCAAATGAAAACCATGGCTAGAAAAATACACAAGTGTAGAAAAAGTGATATGTGCAAGTTTTGCACAAAATTGCCAAAAAACCCAATTAGCGATTTTAATCGCGATTAGCACTAAACTAGTGTCAAACTAATCACAAAAACCTAAAAATGTCATAATTCACTAATTAACCCTATTTTAGAATTTTCCATAATTTTTTCATAATTTTTCTAACATTTTTCCTATTCATTTGCATTTAATATTAAAATAATCAATAAAATAATATTAAATTATAAAAATTCCCAAAATTAATATTTTATATTTTTGAAAATGTTATAATTTAATCCTACCATTGCAGAAAACAACCAAAATATGACGTACGCTTATGCCATTCGCATTCGCCACGGGGCCCCGTCATCACCCGTTAGGTTACTTAACTAACGACAGAGCGGGGGCTGGGCTAGCGCGGCTGTAAAACATAAGCAACGCCTAAATAATTATCATATATAAATATATAGCAATGATAGACATTACAGATCACAGATGAATACATTGGATATACTAGGAATCCGCAATCCGTTCGAGCCTGCAACGAAAAGCGGATTACACGGTCGCGGTGAATAGCCAATACCCCACCCAAGACCCCTACGGGTGCGGCAAACTACCCGCCAAGTACCCGAAGCGAAGCAACCTCCCTCAACACCGTGAGTAGGCCACTCGGCACTTCGAGATACCCGGTAGTTTGTGCACCCCCTCTATGGGTCTATCCTAGGAGCAAAAACAGTAAAAAGAATTATACAATGACGGCTACAACCCCGACCCGGTTGTGCGGCCAAACAAATAATAATATTACATCAATTTACATATTACAATGAATGAAAGATAAAACAACACTCATCTCACATCCACCCCAGCTATTCATCCGCGACAATCCAACCCATTCATATACACATACTAATATCAAACACAGATCACAGAGATGTATAACCCCGACTAATCGACATATAGCGATTAGCCGACGTTCAATACATACAAACATCACAGATATAACCGTTATAGTCAAAGTGTAGTGAAGTTCGGGAAAAAATACGGATTTATAAGCCCCCAAAAACAAATTTTTATTCTGGAAAATCTGGGCACATATAAAATATCTTAAAAATCCTAAAACCAAGCCAGAGATACATTGCACCAAACTCGACGCAGTGAAGAGCCAAGTTGGCCGCGGTTGCGCGGCAATAGCTTGCTATTGCCGCGGAACCGCGGCTCCTTGGTCGAGTCACTGGACCGGGTTTGGTGGTTATCTTCAAAAAACCCTGAGACGATTTTTGGAGTATAACAAATTTTGTTTTGACCAGAAAAAATTTAACAGAAACTTAGGGTTTCGAAAATTTGGTTTTTCGATTTTTACGTTTCAAACTTCGATACACTTCACTACTTAGCTAGTTTATGTTTAGTTAGGCTCTGATACCACTGTAAGTCCACGTTGCCCACCCCGGTACTAACGGGGAGGTGGAAAACGGAATAAAAATCAGATTTTTATCAACTTAGGCAACATGGACTACACTATGAAGGATCTTTGCTAAACAAAAACTTGCTAAAGCTAACTAGAAACTAGCTAAGTGCTAGAAAGGTTATACCTTGGGCTTTATGTCCTTCTCTCCTTGCTCCTTGGAGTAGTGGAAGGAGGTCACCTTGTCGTCTTCTCCCGTCAAAGAAAGATCCACCCGAAAGCCTCAACCTTTGGCTTCAACTCCAAGCTAGAAGTAACTAGGGTTCAAGAAGTGCTAGTCCTTCAACCCTAGATGAGAGTAGAGATAATCAAGAGAGGGTTTTTCTCAAGCTCAAGTGTTTCTCAACACATGAGAGGGGAGAGCTTGAGGGAGAGGAAGAACAAGAGAGAGAAATGAAATGATAGAATGAGAATATAATAAACCATTCTCAAAAATATATGTGTATTATTTTAATTAGATAATTAGTAAGATAATTGTCATGGTTAATCATGACATGACCATTATCATTTCAATTTGGAAGGATTAAAAAGTATCTTCCAAAAGAAATGATGATGGTCAAAGTGTCAACCTAGGTCAACAAGTCAAGGAGGTCAAATGGTCAACAACCATAACCATGCACAATTATTAAACTAATTATCAATTAACTATAATACACACATAAGCATTAGGGTTAATAAAATGACAATAGCCATTAACCCTAATCAAAGTCCTCTCCCTCTGTCTCAAACAACTGTGCATACGCACCTGTATTCGTGATCCGAGGAACACGAATAGAATGAGAAAAACCAATCCCAAATCATATACTAGGACCCGGCTTAAACCAAAGCCCGCTAGTATAAACTGTCCGGACAGCAAACGTGCACAAGTGCGCGGATATGAACGAACCCTGTCGCAAAACCATACGACCTCTACTCATTTTGCCTAAAGGCGAATAGCTCTTTGTGTGGGACTCTAAAGACTCGACATTACGCTGGCAGTGGGTTTAACCACAGACCGCAAGAGGCACTAGCTGTACGTAACGTTTCCCAGGTAGATGTCGATAAGAAGACTGACGAGGTGAACCCCATCTGAACTCCTACTGAGCCTGTATGTGACAGTCTCCGTACAGTCCGGTCTGTTCGTCTGATACATCGCATGGCTGGCCTAGGGGGCGGTGAACGTCAGTCCCCTAATAGCGGTACAAGTCGTGTCGGAGTGTAGCCCAGAACACCCTGAGATAACACTGGAAACGTACCAGTATATCTCGCTTGCCCTGGTCAGGGACTACTCGTGTAATGGCTCTTCTGGACACATCGCGATGTCAACCCCTAATACCGGGAGAGACGAATCCTGTCTAACCGTCACTGCCTCCAAGTGCTTCGGGACTGCACCCAAAAACTACCTGTTTGCACGACTCCTTTGAGCCGTGGTAGGGTAGTAATCAAAGTGCAGTGGGAACACACTCGAGGCGAAGTAACAGTGTCAAGTCAACAGACTAAGCTGTACTCATGTCACCTAGGAACTGATAACTGACGAAAGGTATAATACCAACCAACAGTTCCCGACGAGTCCTGTCCAGTGTACTCGTAACCTAACGAGCACCCGCATACTATCCCAAGTACGACGTACTAACGGCTGTGGGACAGACCGTCTCCCACACTGGGATGAGAAGCGCATACGCTAGTCTACTCCGGAGTATCGATGCCCTATCTCGATAGTCCAACGACCAGGGACCTGTATAAGGATGTGCTTATAGATTACCCAGCTCCCATGAGTGCGAGCGCCATCACAATGCTGGTAATCAAGCAAAGATCCTAAGGGCTCTACTAATATGTATATCAGCAATATGCTAAAAGAAACACATGCACATATTAAAGCATAGACAAACCAAGTAGCATACTACCATTTCGAGCAAGATTGTATATACAACTGTGAATATCCTAAGCTTCCATTAAGTAATATACAAACTAGTATGATACAGTAATGGCCTCTAGGGCATATACACTAACACCTTCATGGGTCGTATCCAATGAAGGCACCCTGTTCGCTTGTCGTTTTGGGCAGGAGCTTCAGGAAGCCTTAGGTACCGGTTGAGCTTTAGCTCCACTTTTCCATTGCGAGGATGATGGTTTTGTGAGAGCGGGCTATACCGACTCTGGAGGATATGCTTGTGCGTACGTATTAATTGTTTTTGGCAGTTGGGATCGTCACTTGCCATTGTTAGGATTCTCCTTCGATAGCAGTTATCAAGAGACATTCCAATTGGCAACCTTTAGGTTTTGTTTGTTAGGTCGTGTCGATCCCCAGTCTTTTTTTCTGACTCTGCGTAAGTAGGATTTTTGGACCCCAGCTAGTCTTGAGACTTCGGAGATGATCCAGTTGGTTCAGGTCGGGATGAGAACAGCCCAGTGCAGACAGAGGTCTTATGCCGACCGTGGTGGTCGCAGACTTGAGTTCGCAGTGGGAGATCATGTATTCTTACGGATTTTTCCGATGAATTACGTATTGAGTTTTGGGAAGCTTATCCCAGGACTGTAGGTCCTTTAGAGATCCTCAAGCGAGTTAGTTCCGTTGCCTATAACTTGGCACTTCCGTCCATATTATTGAGTATTCACCCCGTTTTCCTTGTGTCGATACTTCGCAAATACCTTCATGACCTTTCTCACAGGATTCAGCACCAGACCATATACCTTGGATGCGATATTTTCGTTCACCGGCAGCCAATTGTGTTAATGACTCGGCAGGTGGAGAAACTTCGTTCAAGGGTCTTGCTATCTGTGAAGGGTTTTCTTGGGCATAGCCGTTTAGTGAGGTGATCACTTGGAAGGCTGCGAGCGAGATATGAGAGTTTTGTAATCTTCTCTTCGAAGGTACGCTTAGTGAGAATTTTAAATTCGGGGACGAATTTTTATAAGGGGGGAGATTGTAACGGCTTAGATTTCAGTTAGTGTTTTTTTAGACGTTAATACGAGTTTACTGTAAAAAGTTTACCAATTCGGGTTCCTCACATTTTATAACATTTAATTAATAATTTATTATTATTTGTTATGGCATGCACGCACATGTGCACGTTAATGTGAGGGTTTGTTTATGCTAATCTAGGTTAGTGACCATGGCACTTAACCATTTATCTAATCCTTACCCTAATTCTAGAAATTTATTCTTATCGTGTGAAGATATTTATTTTAGAGAGAAGAGGTGGCATGATAGTGTGAATGCATTGATGGTGCATTAATGCAAGGGTTGCACTCACCTCTTACTCTCACCCCTCTCTTTCCCTTTATCTTTTCATTTTCTTTTTCCCTCACACTCATTTCCTTTTCATTCTCTCATTCCTCTTTCATTTAAAACTGAACACTTGCTTTCCCTACACCAAACTTCATCAAATCCATCACAAAATCTCACAAAAATCACATCTTTGATCTTGATTTTCCTCTTGGACGCCTTGGATATTGCAAAGCTTGGATCTTTGAGTTCTTTTGAGTAGGTAATGATCTCTATCTGTTCTTTATGTAGTTATTGTGTTGTTTAGACTTTTAGTTTTAGTATAGAATGTTTAAAGTTAAGTTTTTGTGCAAATATCGTATTTTTAGTGTCAATATATGACATCTGTGATCTGTTGTGACCCGGAGAGTTTACTAGAAAACTAAACAATGTTGTTGTGTTGTACCTGAGACCCTGAGCCTTCACCTCAAGTACGAGACACCCTGCTCGGACCATGGCAGGCGAAACAGAGGGGAATTCCGACGACCTCGGCTAGGGGTTAGAGTTAGGGTTTGGGTTTTTGTGGGTAGGTGTATGCAGTGGTTTAGGTGTATTTGGTCTTATTTGATTGTTCAGTTTTCTCTGTATAAAAACTCTGGGATCACCTAGGTAGTTTCTTGTGTTGCGTTTACGCGCGATATGTTACACGACACGGATCGTGCGCTTTGTTTGATTTTGCTCTTGGGTTGGTTTCGTCGTGTCTCTACGCACGTTAGCCACAATATGAACAATTGAGAGTATGTTTTTTGTTGTTGCGTCTGTCAAATATAGTTTGTACGTGTTTTGGGTCTATTGCTAATATATACTTGTTTTGTTGTTTTATTGTGTTAGGTTCGTAGGCGGGGACTTCGGGCGCTGCGACGAAAGGAAAACAGGTTGTTGGCTTCACTTAGCCAGGAGCGTTGGTGAGTAGATTTAACCTCTACAGGGGAATCGCCCGCATGGCGTTAAGCGTCTGGGCTAGAGATGTTAATACTGTCGCATATTCTATTTCATTTATAGAGTTGCGCATACACCCTACTGCTTAGTTAATTATTGTGCTTGGACTAGTATCCTTAGGACACTGTACTATTATTGACGGCTCTGTTGCACGAGCACTGATTTTATGCCACACACACTGTCAATAATTGCCATGTCACACACAACTCACTTATAGATATGATATTGTTTGGTTAGGGACATTGAGACATTGATTCATATTTTTTTATGCATATGACATATAGTATACCCGTATATCTACATGCTTACACATATGCCTTGACATGCTTACATGCTAGTTACCTGTATACCTATAGGGTATTGTACCATTAGTGATAGGTACATACACACATAATGACATATCTACATGTATACCTTGCATACATACTTCATTTATACCTGGAGGGTATATCACATCATTACTGATAGGTAGATACTTATACTTTTCTATACCTTTATGTTTACACATATATCTGGCTATAGCTACAGGTTTACCTTATTTGATGTTATATAGACTTGGAGAAATTAGGAATCACATGATATTTATATTAACTTGTTGCAGTTAAATAGCGACTTTTCATTTATATGCTAGCATTTCAGTTTTATGTTGCGTATATATATTCATGGATTTTCGCATTGAGATATGGATTTTTCATGATGATTTTCTTGATTTGAGGACCGTAGGAGTTTCATGAAATTATGCATTATTTGAAAAACCCGGTTTCTCTTGATATGATATTTCAGCAGCCACCATGAGTTTTATCGGTTCTGATTTATATACTCCATGCGAGAAGCGTCGTGGGCCGTATGAGGGTTCATGATGGGGCCCGGAGGTACCCCGGGGTAAGAAGGTCGATGTAACATGCCGTTGGGCCTGGCAGGGAAACCATACACTCCGGTGACACTACCAATGACTCGGCGGTTATCGTGGGGATACCGACGGGACTCATGTACGTATGGATACGTCGAGAAGCGAGGGTCAGAGCTAGGCACTCGAGTTTTCGGTATAGCGTATAATACGTACCTATCATGGGGCCAGTCATAGTGACAGCACCTGATAGATCAGCATTTCTGTGTCGATGCTTGACACATTGTTTTCATGATATTTTACTCTTAAGTATATATAACAGTGGAATGGGACGCTGTTATATATGCATATATATATATATATATATATATATATATATATATTAGTGGAATGGGACGCTAATATATATATATATACATATCAATTAATATACATCATCATAATTATTCATGCAATTATACTTAAGATATATGAGATTCACTTGATATTGGATTTGGGATATAGGAGATTTATTTGAGATTGGGTATAGGATATATATGAGATTGCTGATTTTGTACATTCGGGATATATGAGATTTACTTGATATTGTATATTCAAGATTTGTGAGACTTATATGATATGAGAGCCAATTTGGGGGCTGATTTGAGGAAATTGGGATTTGGATTGTCTTGATGGATGTTGGTCCTACCACGATGTCAGGATTCCGTGGAAATGACATGTTTCATTCCATACTTCAAATTTATTGTTTATGCACTATTTCATGTATTAGTAGTACCTGTTAGTGTATCTTTTATGACTGTTGCATTTACATACTTCATTTTATATGCATTGTTTCATGTATTTATAGTAACCGTTAGAGTACCTTTCATGACTGTTGTATATATACATATTCATATCATTATTGTATGATTATTGCATACCGTTTGTCATATTATTGCTTCATGTATTTGTAGTAACCGTTAGTGTACCTTTCATGACTATTGCATTCATATGACCTTTTACTGCTATTAGCTTATATATGTTAGATACGCGCTGTACGTGCATACTTGCGATTACCTGCATATGTTATTTACTATTCACGAGTTGGCAGCTCACCCCCATTGTGCCACAGAGTTTTGCAGGTTGTTCTCCAGAGTAGTCGAGACAGGCTATTCATCTATCTAATCATCTTTTGCTGCGGATACCGTATCGGCTCACAGTCTGCAGTTTTGCTTTAGGTGGGTTTATGGTTATTCGTTGTTGTATTGTATATTCGTTTTATCCTTGTACTCTCCATCTACTTTTTTCATGTTGACTTAGAGACTTAATGTAAGGACGATATTGTATATTATTTTGTGACTTGGTTGTCTTTTATGCAGTTTCCTTTTTATCGTCTTTTATTTCTTTGCTACGGTGTTGTATATCTGTTGTGGTGGTTGTTTTCCTCCTTTGGGCGTATATTTGCTCCCGTTTGGGGGTGCTTTATTTATATTTGTGTTGTACCCATTTTTGAGGCTTGTTTTTACAAAAGAGGTACTGCCAAAATTTTAAAAGGGATAAAGTTGGACTTTTTTTAAAGAATTTGGGTTGAGATTTCAAAGGTTTTAAAAATACTATTATTTCTTACTATTTTTGATGGTTTAGATTACTGGATTTTCGGCTTTCTTAAATTGCGTTACGTCTGGAGACGTTTCGTAGTTTAAAGGCCCTCACGTGCCAATTTCGGGTCGTGACATTGCATCATCAACGATGATGAGCTAACTAGCTTCCAGCAAGCCATTCAGAGCAGAGACTCGGTAAAATGGCTGGATGCAATGCAGACCGAAATAGAGTCCAAGTATACCTACAAAGTATGGACTTTGGACATTGCTCTAGAAGGGGTAAAACCCGTAGGCTGCAAATGGATCTTCAGAAAGAATATTGGTGTAGATGGGCAGGTTGAAACCTATAAGGCTAGACTTGTTGCAAAAGGTTTTTGTCAAAGACCTGCTTTGGACTATGATGAAACCTTTTCTCCAGTGGCTATGCTCAAATCTGTTAGTTATGTATATGCCCTAGAGGCCATTGTTGTACATATGATGTATATTATAATGGATGCTTGGATATATACAGAGAGGACTTTCTTGCTCGTCGTGATAGTATGCTATTTGGTTTCACTTTATCTTAACATGTTGACTTGTATTGGTTCACTGTCTTACTCTCACATGTTGATAAAGCCCTTAGGATATGTACTCGTCTACTGGGACTATGATGAGATCATACTAGTGGGGCCATTGTAGTCGATGAGTACATCCTATAACTGTTCCCAGTCGAGGGTATATCGAGACAGGGCATCGATACACCAGAGTAGACTAGCGTATACGCATCTTGACCCATATAATGGGCGATGGATGATCCCATATCCATCGGTGTTTGACATCAGAGATGGTGTACGGGTGCTCAGTGGAGACTGTGTACACTGGACGGACTCGCCGAGAACTCCCAGATGGTGATATACCACACGTCAGATGGCAGTTCTCCGGTGACACTGGTACAGGGTAGTCTGTAGACCCGAGATCGTCATAGAGTCTTGTGTGATTCCCACCGTGTTTTGATTTCCACCTTACCACGTCCAAGAGGGAGTGCAAAACGGTGGCTTTTGGGTACAGTCCCGAATCACATGGAGGCAATGAGCGATAGGAGGGGATTCGTCTCTCCCGGTATACGGAGTTGATGTTGTGCTGTGTTCGATTGGCAATAACTGGAAGTCCCTGGCCAGGGCTGATATAGAGATATACTGGTAAGTGTTACTAGTAGTTTCTCGACCTGTTATGAGCCTCACATTGACATGACTTATCGGTTACTGGGGTCTGACGTATACCACCCCTAGACTTGATATGCGACATATCAGACGAACAGACCGGACTGTACGGGAGTGTTACTGATTGGATTCACAGGAGAACGGACATGCTAGCTTATTGATCTTCTGATCGCTCAATACCTGGGTGGCTGTTACGTTTAACTGACCGCTTGCAGCTTGTGTGTGTTTGATATGATCATCACCTGCTACCGGCGTATTGACGATTCTTTAGAGTCCTACACAGAGGTTTCTTGGCTCAGGCAAAATAGAGTAGAGGCACATATGTGATATGTGCAGGATCGAGGATAATGCGATATGAGATACTGTATTATATTCTCGTGATATTTAGATATGAACCGGGACATCAAATCAAGTGTTGATTCGATGAATCGGTAGATGATATATTAGTCGGTTATATTCAATATAGCCGGATCGTTGGATCAAGTGTTGATTCGATGATTTAATGTATAATGATATATATGATATATTATATTACATTATCTAATATTGGCTCGCTTTATTATTTCATTTTTTCACCGGATTAATACATTGATATATATGCGATATATGTTAATTGTATTATTTTCTTTTGTTGCAAATATATAATATATATGTGATATATATTATTGTGACATGTAATGATTTATTATGAAACATGTTTAAGGATGATAAAAAGGGATTAGGGTTTGATTAGGGTTAGCTCATTCTAGTTCATTCTAGAAGGATTCTATTTTGTCTTGGTTAAGATATTATGGTTGATACTTATCCTTAACCTAACCAAACCCTAACTCTAGTTTATTCTCTACAAACTTTTAGCCTCTCATCCTTGACCATGGTTCCATAATCAATCATATACATTTATCTACTATTCATCACAAATCGATGATTCTCTTCATTCTTCATCCTTTTCTCTCTTGAGTTTGAGAGAAAGCTCACTAGAAATTCCTTTTGTGATGATTTATTGTGAGAAAGTGAAATTAAAAGATAGCATAAATACTACTCCATCATCCTCATCTAATCTAGCCCATTAGATTAGGGTGTTCATCTCTTTAGAGTGAGAAAGCTTGGGTTAAAGCAACTTCGACGTAGATCATCGGAGAAGCGGAACACTTCAAGCTAGCATGGATCGTTCGAGTCGTGGAGCCTCTCATGAGTCCGGGAGATCGTGGATCGCGGAGAAGGGACTTCTACTCGGAGCTTGTGAAGCGAAGGAGCGGACTACAAAGGTTTTAATCACTCACACTTAGCTTTAAAGATGTTATCTTGCTTGCTAAACCCTAATAATCTAGCAAAGATCCCGTCTTTAGGTTGTTCGGCACATGTAAAATTTTATTCGGGCATGTTTGATGCTTTATGAACCTTCACAAGTGTGCCTAGGAACCTACAGTAGTATCAGAGCCAGGTTAGAGCATTAGGTGACGTGTATACGAAGTTAAAACTCCAATCGAACCCGAACCAACGAAAATGAACCCTTCTCTGGATATTTTTCAAAAATGCGATTTTTTCTGAATTAAAAATACCTGAAAAATTCAGCATACAAAAATAAGAATAACTGTGAAATATGGTGAAGTGATCCGTACAGACATCCGCGGAATCGCGGCCGTACCCTGCTTGGGCCGCGGTTCCACGACAGTACTGTTTGATGTGACAATTATTTTTTGACAGTAATTCGTTTTTAATGCTTATACAGTTTCTGGTATTTTTATTTTTGACTCAAGGGTTGAGTGTTCTGGGGTTTGTTTTGTAATCTTAGATTCGATCGGAATATTTAAATTCGTTTTTATATTTTCGGATATTTAGAAACTGTTAAAAAGTTCGAACGGATATCATTAACTCACTTTTTCCCGACACAAAATTTTTTCAAGTGTTGAATCTTTTCTCGAGTTTAAATCTTTCGGTAAAATGTGAAAGTAACACGGTGGACCCTCTAGAAGACATCAAACCTTAACTCGATTATGTGATCGTCTTGAACTGCCTTTTGAACCTTCGGGTTTATGGCAGTATAGCGTGCCACATGTGAGGCGTTGGCTTGACCCTTCTACGGCTGGATCACTGGTACTGTGACATATTCTGGGATTATTTGAACTCCGCTCAAGTGTTGAGCACTTTAGGAAATTTTGGGTATTTGATTATCTGTTCGAAAAGTTTAATACTGTCTATTTATCTGGAATGTGATACAATATGTGGAATTCATTGTGTTAGGCATGAAATGCGAAGTATGTGATATTTCGGATTTATGATGTCTAAAGTGATTGTGGATTCCAAATATTGTAGTTTTACATTTTCTTTTCTGTGACCGTAAGTGTAGTATGTAGTTGTATTGCCGATTGTCGTTGCTATACATCGACGACGATCGGTGTATGCATACTTACTTACGTTGATGATATGAGATATTATGTGTTGCTGAGATATGATGTGCAGGATTGTCGCGATTGAATAGCCGGGGGTTTTATGTGAGATGAGAGTTTTATATTTTCATTCATGTAAATTCAATTGTAATGTAATATTCTTTTATTTGGGGCACTTCCGGGTTGAGGTTGATGCCACCTGTGTTGTATATTATTTACTTTTCCGCATTAGGATGGACCCAAGGAGGGGAGCACAGGTGACCGGGTTCTGGGGTTCAGTGGGAGGCCATTTCGAGGAGTCGAGACCGGGTCTCCTAAACTCCAGAATTGGTAGGGTTGCTTGCCGCTCTCGTAGGGGTCCAGGGTGTGGGCTTGGCTATTCATCGCGAATGTGGAATCCGTATTTTCTATTGTTGGCTAAATACTAAATACGGACGTCCTAGTATATCCCAAATTATATCTATGTTTCTGCTGCGATATATGTGATGTGATCATTTGATATGTTGTGATGGATATAGTATATAGTATATATGATATATTATATGGACGTTACTTATGTTTTACACCCGCACTAGCCCTGCCCTGCTCTGTCGTTAGTTACCTAACCTAACGGTGCACGAGGGGACATCGAGGCGAATGCGGATGGTATAAGTGTACGTCGTATTTATCTGTGATGCTTAGGAAGCATAAGCTGATGGGATTTTTATTAATGAGATTAATAAAAAGAAAAGAAACCTAAAAGATGTTGTAGAATCAAAACTTTATAAAAAGGGTATCTACAGTTTTTCTTTGCATAGCGGTATATATGATATACCCTGCACCTTATTCGATGAGGAAAGAGCCGAGATCCTTTCACCGGGAGTGACCTCTTTAGCGAAACTGGCAGATGCTACAAAACTCAGTTTGTCTTTTTGATTGCTTTTAGAGTTTTGCTTTGCACAGTGATATATATGATATGTCTTGCACCTTATTCGATGAGGAAAGAGCCGAGATCCCTTCACCGGGAGTGACCTCTTTAGCAAAACTAATGAAAGCCTAAAAAACACTCCATTTCAAAATTTCACTTGATTCTACGACGATATCAAGTTCATTACGCAATAGGTTTTCAGAAAAACCTGTCGTAGCCCTCCGTCATTTCAGATAAAGACTATTTAGTATTCGTGCTGCGTTTGTTGACCTCTGTCAAGGCGTAGTGTGCGGTAGCTAACTAGTAATTATCTGTAAAGCATGTGATGTGATTGGATTAGGGTAGTCGTACGACATTGTTGACCTCTGTCAAGGGTCGTGCGAGTGGGTTTGATTCAATCAAGAAATGACGGGTTGAACTTGACTAGTGCACTATGGTTTGTTGACCTCTGTCAAGGTCATGGCACACTAGGGGCAAAATATTATCGGGAATTTCAAGTGTTGAAATTTGCAATGAGATTGCATACCTCCTATGAGATAGTTGGATCCCGATACCCACTGCGAGTAAGATTTACTCCCGGGAGAGTTTTACACAGGACAATTAGTCGATCAAGTAGGTGTCTAGAAAAGTGTTAACGGGGTTACGCCTCTGGAAAAACGAGGTTTACTTTAATTAGGTCCGTGCGAAAGCACGGGGAACCTCCCTCAAAGTACCGACACTGATCTGGCTGAAAGATTGACGAAATTGTAGGGTGTAATTAATCCCGGCTAATCTTACCTTTTAGGGTTTGAAGGTAGATTTGATAAAATCAGTGGGGAGACATCTTGATTAGATAAGATAATAACCAATCTAATCTTGCAAGAGTATACGCTAAAGTGTTTTCTTCTCTCTCTCTCCAGGTAGCGACCATGTCAGGCTATAATCAAGATAATAATATGGATGTATTGACTGAACCCGCTTATTATATTGAGCAGGGGAATGTGGGACCCGTTCTTTCTTATAAGAGTTATAAGACTGAACAGGGAATATGAGAATATCTGGATTCTCAAGCCGCCCAAAAGAACATGCATGTTGATGCATCTTCAGGTGTGTTAGTTATTGAGAACTATTTCTCAGTTTGCCCTACGTCCTGGGTAAGAATATCTGGATTCTCAAGCCGCCCAAAAGAATATGCATGTTGATGTATCTTCTTCAGGTGTGTTACTTATTGAGAACTGTTCTCAGTTCACCCTATGTCCAGGGTATTGGATACCGGGTCAGGATCCCATATATGTAAATTGTTACATGGGCTACGTAAAGGTAGAGAACCGGGAAAAGGTGGTCATTCCGTTTAAGTAGGGAACGGTGCAAGTATTGTAGCCAAAGCAGTTGGCGAATATCACCTAGTATTGCCAAGTCGTAATACACTGATTCTAAATGAGTGCTATTATATACCGAACATGATGTGCAACATTATATCAGTTTCTTTATTAAGTAAAGAAGGATATAATTTTGTAGTAAAGGATAATGTTATGAACATATTCCAAGATCAAAAGTTGATTGCATCAGGCTCGTTACATAATGGCATATTCATTCTAAATCAGAATACAGTCCTCAATATACAAAACACACACAAGAGGAAAAGTTCAGAAATGAACGAATCCTACTTGTGGCATTGTAGACTTGGTCATATCAATGCGACACGACTGGCTAAGTTACATAAAGATGGTTATTTGAATCCGTTCGAATTATCATCTTATGATACTTTCCATTCATGTCTCAAAGGAAAAATGACCAAAGCTCCGTTTAGTGGACACGGAAAAAGAGTTACTGAACTCTTAGGACTGGTACATAGTGATGTATGCGGTCCAATGTCTACGCATGCCAGGAACGGTTCTTCATACTTCATTATATTCACTGACGATCTCTCTAGATTCGGACATGTGTTCCTAATGAAGCACAAGTCTGAAGCTTTTGAGAAATTCAGAGAATATAAGCACAAAGTAGAAAAACAAACGGGAAAAAGTATTAAGATCCTTCGATCTGATCGAGGAGGAGAATACTTAAGCAATGAGTTCCAAGATTATCTAAAAGAGAATGGGATTCTCTCTCAGCTTACTCCTCCTTATACACTACAGCACAACGGTGTATCGGAGCGGAGGAATTGCACCCTATTAGATATGGTGCGCTCTATGATGAGTACAGCTGAGTTACCTATTTCCTTCTGGGGGTATGCGCTTGAGACATCAGCATACCTATTGAATCAAGTTCCAACTAAATCTGTACCTACCACACCATATGAGATATGGAGTGGGAAGAGACCATGTCTTAAACGAGTTAAGATATGGGGTTGTCTGGCCTATGTCAAAAGGCAAAATCCAGACAAACTCGAGGCACGGTCAGTTCTATGCAAGTTTATGGGATATCCTAAACATTCAAATGAATATTTTTTCTACCATAGTGAACAACAAAAGGTGTTTATTGCTCAACATGCCACCTTTTTAGAAAAGGAATTTCTTGAAAAAGAGATTAGTGGCTCTGAGGTAGAACTGGAAGAAGTTCCAGCAACACAAACTGTAACTGAAGATTTAGTGGAACCATAGGATTCGGTAGTACCCGACGAACCCCAGCCTCTCCGCCGATCTAGTAGGGTTTCTCGTCCACCTGAGAGATACAATGGTTTTCTCATTGATGGTGGAAGCGAGGATTGCATCATGGAAGATGATGACCCGACTAGTTTCGAGCAGGCCATCACGAGTGGTGGCTCTGTGAAATGGCTGGATGCAATGCGATCTGAGATGGAATCCATGTACACCAATAAAGTATGGATTTTTGAAAATGCTCCTGAAGGGGTAAAACCCATTGGGAGCAAGTGGATTTTTAAAAAGAAATTTGGTGTAGATGGAAAAGTTGAGACTTTCAAAGCTAGACTTGTAGCAAAGGGATTTCGTCAACGACTAAGTGTGGACTATGACGAAACCTTTTCTCCAGTAGCTATGCTTAAGTCCTTCCGGATCTTACTTTCCAGTGCTGCATACTATGACTACGAAATCTGGCAAATGGATGTTAAGACCGCCTTTCTAAATGGTGATTTAGAAGAGTGCGTGTACATGACTCAGCCAGAGGGCTTCGTAGATAGTGGGAGCAGCGGAAAGGTGTGCAAACTGCTTAAATCCATTTATGGGTTAAAGCAAGCATCGCGGAGTTGGAACATCTGTTTTGATGTTGTAGTCAAAGAGTTTGACTTCATCAAAAACAAAGATGAACCTTGTATCTATAAGAAGGTAGCAGAGAGTAAGGTTGTCTTCCTCGTATTGTACGTAGATGGCATACTCTTGATAGGAAATGATATTCCTATTGTTGCGCCACGGCAGCGCCCCGGCCGTCTATCCGAGGCCAAAATGCGGAATCAAAAATTTTCTTAACTTTTAAACTGGCGCTACCGCGGACAATAAAACCCGGATCGTAACCATTAACCTAATCCTAGAAATCAAGAGAAAGGGTGAGAGATATACCGAGTGATCTGAGTCCTCCGGTCTTCTCGTCGTCGTCCCGATCTCCCACGGAAACTCCGGTCGTCGCATCCTTGCCGGAAGGGCACCACATCATCTGCATCTTTTACGGGCTCCCACCACAATACCGAGGCAACTCGGGCACGAAGCTGGCTAGTCGACTTGCCCAAGGTTTGCTGTAGATTGTAGCGTAGAAATGCTTGTCTCATTTGGGGTAGTAGTTGCCATGGTGATGGAGGGATGAAGAACATTGGAGAGAGCTAGAAATTGTGTAGCAAGAGAAATTGAGAGGTGAATAAATTTTCCTCATACCAAAATTGAGCCTCTCTTATTCTCCCTCTTCAATATGGCCGGCCCCCCTCTCAAACAAATGGTGGAGGAAAACTCAAAAACAAGAAGGAAGGTGAGTGTAGGAAAAGGTGGAGGGTGACCACATCCAAAGCAATGATAACCATCTCAAATCAATTCCTAATCAACTCTAATCACCATGAATGCAAGAAATGATGATAGAAAAGAATGGTATCAAAAGATGCTTTCATAATCAATCCATATGCAAGAAATCCCTCCACAATATGTTATTTGCAAACTTGCAAATAACCCCCTCCATCGGAAAAATCCGGCCGGGAAAGAACAAAGGAAAACCGGCCGGAACGGAATGCAAACTAGCAACTCCAGAAAACTGGTCCCATAATAAATTACAGGAAAACCCCGATACTGTGCATACACACCCGCATCTGTATTCCGACCGGATACAAATGCAATGAGACAAAATCTACACTGTACTAAACTAGGATCCGGCTTAAACCAAAACCGGCTAGTAATATCCGTTCGATCCTGATCCGCGCAATACCGCACGTATCTGATCGAACCTTGCCATATATCTATACGGCCACTAGTACGAACCGTCCGATCCTGATCCGTGCAATACCGCACGTATCTGATCGGACCCTGCCATATCTCCATACGGCCTCTACAGCGTTTCGCCCGAAACTTGAGTAACTATCTGTGTGGTGGAATCTAAAGACTCGTCAATACTATGGCTGTGGATTTAACCACTAGCACGTCAGAGGTATTAGCCATACGTGACGGGCCACCAGCTATTGACCAAAAGGGACGTCGATGAGCGGACTCATCCTGACACCCTACTGAGCCTGTCAGTGACAATCTCCGTACAGTCCGGTCCGTTCGTCTATGAGTATCGCATGGCGGGCCTAGGGGGTTGGTAAAAGTCAGACCCCCAAAAGCGGTACAAGTCGTGTCGGAGCGAAGCCCAGAACACCCTGAGATACTACTGGAATACCTACCAGTAAATCTCCTGCCTCGGCCGAGGGCTTTGTGTAATGGCTCTCCTAGACACAGCGCGACCTCACCCCTAATACCGGGAGAGACGAACCCCTGCAGATCCGCTCACTGCCTCCATGTGGCTCGGGACTGTACCCAACTAAAACCTGTTTGCACGACTCCTTTGAGCCGTGGTAGGGTAGTAATCAAGTACAGTGGGAACTCACACGAGACAAATGACGATCTAAGGTCGATGAACTAACCTGTACACATGTCACCAGGGAACTGCTATCTGACGTCAAGTATAAGACCAACTAGCATGTTCCCGGCGAGTCCTGTCCGGTGTACTCATAACCCAATGAGCACCTGTATACATCTTAGGTGAACCAACTGACACCAGTGGCTTGTGAGACCGGCCACTGCCCCTCGTCGGGGTCTTGACTGTATACACTAGTCTACTCTGGAGAATCGATGCCCTGTCTCGAAACTCCCACGACAAGGGACCTTTTAAGGATGTGCTTATAGACCACCAGCTCTCACGTATATGATCGCCCTCATATTGCTGGCAGTCAAGCAAGAATCCTAGGGGCTCTATCAGCATGTAATAGCGACCTGTAAGGTCACCTGAAGCAGTACACGATGATAAAGGTAAACCAGATAGCATACTATCATCTCGAGTAAGACTGTCCTACCGGGATAGGTCCTCCCTCAATCATTGCAATCACGTGCCTGTGATCCAATAATTGACTCTGAGGGCACTATCTCCAACAACCTCCCACTTGCACTCAAGGCTAATTATTGCGATGTCGCATACTCACAGCCCGCGTGATACCGAACACCCAACTCCTCCACTGGTCAGTCTCACAAAGCTCGTTTGCGAAACTATTGCGTTCGAGGAATAGCCTTAGTGAGTGGATCCGCTGTGATGTTTCTTTCTATGTCTCTCTATATCTCAAGTTCGCGGAGAAAGCCATCTCCCGAAATGAGCAATACCTGTCTTAGAATGTCTGGATGTCTGATGGGACCTAGTTCATAAATGAACTCCAAATCCAAACTTCTTAGACTGTATCGTCAACTGAACTTAATCAGTATCCGGCGCCATGCCTTTCCCTCAGTATCCACCTGGACCACCTGTCCAAAATACTGCCCCTCGTCAGAGGGAAAACTATAACTCTGATAGTCACTCTGTCATCCCGGTCACCTTGGAAGCCTGGAATGATAACTGTCTCCCGAAGGACAAAGCTGCTATCATATCCCTAGAACATCAACTTATGTTCTAAAACTGCTTCCGACTGTTTCTCCAGGATTGGATCAATATCAACTTATTGCACCTACTGCAAGAACAACATCTGTTGTGGTACTTGACATCTCATGATTGACTCAATTGCCTAAGCAAGTGATCTATCAATCATGCGTATCCCTCTCCCCTTTAGTATGTAAGTCACCTTTAGAGAGGGTGACTCCATTACCTGCAGGTATACTACCGTGCCAGGAGTCGTCGATTCTAAATACTCATAGAATGCTGTCAAGGTACCCAGATTAGGAAACCATCCAAATCTAGATCTAAAACCATAGATCTAGTAACCAAAATGTCTGATATAATATCCAAGTCCCGTGTGGAGAAACCACTGTGTGACAACCAAAGTATAACCGATCGTAGTATAGGAGTTTCCTTTCCTACTCTGTGTATGTCATCCAAAACCAGGACATCACACCCTACTACATTCTCAACAGATCCATCCCCTATTCTGATGACGTCAAACCTATGACTGTCATGTCAGAAATAGATGATCTATCTCCGCTATATCTGCTTTAGTCTATAAATAGACATAAGCCACCTGTCCACCAATGCTTCTGCTGCTCCCACTGACCACGACAACCCTCTGGCAGAGTGATATATACGTACACTTCTAAAGCCAGTTTAGAATGACGCTATACTCATCCTCCTGCCGGGTCTCATAGTCTGGAACAACAGCAATGGCAAGTTTGGGTAAACAAGAACCTCCCTGCCACCGTCCTTGAGCATACCGGAGTACCTCTCGGGTGCCTGAGGTTACCCACCATATCTGTGGAGTGGCCAACGGAATGTCAAACCAGATTGAATCTTTAGGTTCTTATCAAATCTTCAGTAATCGTTTGCGGTTCTGGAATCACTTCCAGTTCTACCATACTCCCACTACTGTTTTCTGAAAAAATCCATTTCTTTTTAAAATTGTGGCGAGTGAAGAACAATATCACTATCGATCTTCCAGATGGTAGAAAGTCAACCCTTGTCATAGCCTGGGTCAACCCACAAACTGCCATTACAGAAACGTGCCTTGAGTTATCCAGTGTCTGGTTTTAAGCATAAGCCGGACAACTCCCCGTACCTTAACAACGTTAAGATATGAACTGTTCTATATCCAATACAGAAACAAAGGCACTGATTTAATTGAACCAGATTCAAATCATGCTGCTGTCTCCTGTGCATGTCAATTAAATGGAAGAAGGCCGATCAGCGTTACTCAACTTAGGAGGACTTCCAATTATGAGCAACCTGATAGAGAAGCTAGTTCTCTTAATCATTACTATCAACTGAATACCATCCATAAGTATCTACATCTTCGATCACCTTGAAGAATCCCGATACTTGCAATACCTGGTTCTCTACTTTATTCATATACCTATAACTTCTCAAAACTTGGACCCTATGTTTCTACGAAACACCTGTCTAAGAACTAGAGAAGTTATAAGTAAGCAGAATATAGTACGAGGACCAACCCCTCTGTCCTAATGGACACTGGACAATACACAATACTCTGTATAAGTCCCCTGAGTCTAATAACTCATTCACTGTGTGTCGTAGGTTGAAAACTGTACTTATGGTTAAGAAGAGTTACACCGTTGTTCAATGCTCCTTACCTAACCATCCACTGATATAGGTAAATGTCATAGACACAATTTCAAAAAGGTATATCTCACTCTATGAAAATAGACGTACAGATATATCAATTTAAAATTGGTGCATAACAACGGATATTCAAAACCAAATATTTGCCGTCCGGCAAACAACCCAGGTGACTTCCTCAAATATCACCAATTACAACGAATTCCGATATAATGAGGATGATCACCTAATTCCCAATAACTTACTCCCACTCATCATCTGTAAAACCATACAGATGTGAGAATCATACCTGGTAAATACATACCCTGGAGCAAGTGTCTAATTGGGAAATCAGTTTTCTTTTAACAGTACATAGTGAACTGAAACATTGAAATGATTCGATGGGGCATCCTGGTATTCCTAGTAATGCCTCTTCCATTATCCAGATTCACATTTGTAACCTTATATCTCTTTGCCATCTCTCCAAATCCCTTTATATATCTTTAGTCATTACCTTCTGCACACCCCTTTAGGCCAAATGGTTTTTTCCTTCCCTACCGTTCGGCACCAGCCTATGGTTTGGAAGAAGACTATCCAATAAGCATAATGGGTGTACTTTCCTAATCCTAGGAGCACTCGCAATGCGAGAGAAGGTGAAGATAAAAGACAACCGAATAAACCATATTCCTATTTCTTCTGAACCAGAATCCATCCCCGAACTGGAACAAGTTCCTTTCGAGTTCGTATATAACCATACGATGGATTATCCAATAAACTTGGGATCTTCGTAGTGATACGGAGTGTCCTGGAGAAATACAAAGGTGATTTAGGATTGGCGAAGAAATACTTGGTTCGGTCGTGAATAGCAGTCGCAATTTACTTTGCCCTCTTACTAATCCCTTGCTTTGTCTTAACTTAATACCTTCTGTACACCGTTTAGGCTAATTGGCTT
Organism: Agapanthus africanus; assembly: GCA_030015575.1. Classification (NCBI taxonomy): domain Eukaryota; kingdom Viridiplantae; phylum Streptophyta; class Magnoliopsida; order Asparagales; family Amaryllidaceae; genus Agapanthus; species Agapanthus africanus. The sequence goes on from JASDDO010000031.1 coordinate 328,246,457, forward strand.
TCTTCATTCCCCACCGTTCGGCACCAGCCTAAGGTTTGGAAGAAGACTATCCAATTTGCGTAGTAAGTGTACTATCTCCTAAACCAAGGAGTACTCGCAACCTGAGAGAAGGTAAAAGGAAAAGACAACTGAATAGTCCTATTCGTTTTCTCCAGAACCGGAAACCATCCTCGAATTCCTTCGAGTTCGTATATAACCATACGATGGTTTTGTCCAATGGAAGTGGACGTTCGTAGTAATACGGGGTGTCCTGGAGAAAAGGGTAAAAGTAGGAGTGGCAATGAGGTTTGCAACTCTGACAATCCAAAAGCCAGTGTTAAGAAGGTTCGGTCAACTTGGTCACTGAGTCATAGTCTAGGGTCGGGTCAATGGTCGCTGCCAAAGAGAGAGAGAAAAGAAACACTCAGCGTGCACTCTAACCTAGATCAGAATGGTTATCACTTTATCTAATCTGGAAACCTCCCACTGTAACCTCAAATTCTTCCCCAAACCTGAAAGAAGAATTAGTCGGAATCACCCGAGGAGTAAACCAACTCATCAGTGGGAATCGGGATCCAACTATCATCGCATGATAACTTGACGGAATCCACTCAAGTCACCATACTCCAGAAGGTATGCGCATGCCTGGCAAGTTTCAGTTTCTTTAGAAACTCCCGATGTGATTTTTACCCCTAGGACCCAAGTGACCTTGACGAATAATCAACAAATCAAAAGGTCCTAGTCAAGTTCAACCCGTCATTATCTTGATTGCGTTAAACCCACCCGCACGACCCTTGACGAATAATCAACAAAGTCGTACGACTGTCCTAACCAATCCACATATCCATGCGACAGAAAGCATTACAGAGCTACCGCACACTACGCCTCGGCGAATAGCAACGACAAACGTAGCGCGAATACTATGCAATACTAATCCGAAATGACGGAGAGATACGAATGGTTTTTGGAGAAAAACCTTTTACCGTAATTAACTTGATATCGTTGAAGGAACTGTATAACTTTTTATAAAAATATAGTGAAGAAAACTTTTACTAAAGAGGTCACTCCCGATGAAGGGATCTCGGCTCTTTCCCCGTAGAATGAGGTGCAGGATATTCCAACTGAATATCACGATGCAAAGCAAAAGGCAATCGACTATGGTGAAGTTATTGCCCTGACACAGACTTCTGTCCAAAGGGTCACTCCCGGTGAAAGGATCTTGGCCCTTGTCTCGTCGACTGAGGAGCAGGATATTCCAACTGAATACCACGATGCAAAACAAAAGTGATCGTCCTTGCAATAACAGCTTTTTGAAAAAATGTTCCAACAACATCAGAATAGGTTTGTTTATCTTGCATTGATCCGAATCAACGCAGTCCCATCAATTGATCACACCACAAAGAACGAAAATATACTGATGTACGTATATGACATCCGCATTCGCTACTGGGTCCCGTCATTACCCGTTAGGTTAGCTAACTAATGACAGAGCGGGGACTGGACTAGCGCGGATGCAAAACATATACAACATCTACTAATATATATATCAATATATTATATTTCGCTCAAGGCGTGATAAAATGCAACATCACAGAAATATACAGCATTACAGAACAATACAGATATCTGGGATCCCCGGGTTTCATAGAGTCGCTACTGAAACCCGACGTTCCCCTGGTCGTGTGGATAGCCTGTGCAATGAAATCCTAGACCCCTACGGGCGCGGCAAGTCACCCGCCAAAACCTGAAGCGAGGCAGCCCCCCTCAGCAACGTGAATGGACCACCCAGCACTTCACGGAATCCGGTAACTTCGGCACCCCTCCTGGGTCAACCTGTACCCCCTACGAGTGCGACAAATAGCCTGCCAATCCTAGAGTGAAGCCCCCTCCGTCTCAATGCCATGAGATGCGGGCCCGTTGCCCTCTAGAACCCGGCTATCCGTGCACCCCTCCGCGGGGTAATCCTAGTACAGAAAGTAAAATATACATACAACGGGTACATCGACCGCAACCTGGTCGTGCCCCAAAACAATAATACAAACAGGCAGTGACGACAGTCCACATGTCGGACGCTCGCCCCGCAATATCAAATGTACATATAAAACAAAACTGTACTAACATTGCATCCAGGCTATCCCCACGACCGATCCGCAACATCACAGCAAAATCACAAGACATCAACGTGAATGTCACGTTCGCAAATCCGTCTAACCGGGCTATAGCAGTTAGACAGGATTTACCGATCAAGTGACATTCACGGTCGCAGATATAATGTAAATATTGTGAACTAGCATGTCTAAAATATCCGATCGAACAAATTTACCAAGTGGGCCCCAAAGCATTACTGTAGCACATAAAGAAAATCTGGGCCCAAAAAGAATGTCCCAAAACCCATAATTCCATGTCAGAAGCCCACTGGAAAAAATTGGTGAAATGAAGCCTAAATACTGCGGTGGAACCGCGGCCAAAGTGGGGTCACGGCCGCGGTTCCGCGGTCCTTTTGAAGGATCATGTTACCAAATTTTTCCAGTGATCTTAGAATTCCATGTACATCATTCTGCAACAACCTAAAAAATTTTTGGAGCCAAAAAAATTTCGACAGAAACTGATATGCGTGAAAATGCGGTTTTGGGATTTTTGTTCGATCGAAGCTTTAAACATACTAGAGCAAGCTAGACTAGGTTAATGGCGTGGCTCTGATACCATGTTGCGCCACGGCAGCGCCCCGGCCGTCTATCCGAGGCCAAAATGCGGAATCAAAAATTTTCATAACTTTTAAACTGGCGCTACCGCGGACAATAAAACCCGGATCGTAACCATTAACCTAATCCTAGCAATCAAGAGAAAGGGTGAGAGATATACCGAGTGATCCGAGTCCTCCGGTCTTCTCGTCGTCGTCCCGATCTCCCGCGGAAACTCCGGTCGTCGCATCCTTGCCGGAAGGGCACCACATCGTCTGCATCTTTTACGGGCTCCCACCTCAATACCGAGGCAACTCGGGCACGAAGCTGGCTAGTCGACTTACCCAAGGTTTGCTGTAGATTGTAGTGTGGAAATGCTTGTCTTATTTGGGGTAGTAGTTGCCATGGTGATGGAGGGATGAAGAACATTGGAGAGAGCTAGAAATTGTGTAGCAAGAGAAATTGAGAGGTGAATAAATTTTCCTCATACCAAAATTGAGCCTCTCTTATTCTCCCTCTTCAATGTGGCCGGCCCCCCCTCTCTAACAAATGGTGGAGGAAAACTCAAAAACAAGAAGGAAGGTTAGTGTAGGAAAAGGTGGAGGGTGACCACATCCAAAGCAATGATAACCATCTCAAATCAATTCCTAATCAACTCTAATCACCATGAATGCAAGAAATGATGATAGAAAAGAATGGTATCAAAAGATGCTTTCATAATCAATCCATATGCAAGAAACCCCTCCACAATATGTTATTTGCAAACTTGCAAATAACCCCCTCCATCGGAAAAGTCCGGCCGGGAAAGAACAAAGGAAAACCGGACGGAACGGAATGCAAACTGGAAACTCCAGAAAACTGGTCCCATAATAAATTACAGGAAAACCCCGATACTGTGCATACACACCCGCATCTGTATTCCGACCGGATACAAATGCAATGAGACAAAATCTACACTGTACTAAACTAGGATCCGGCTTAAACCAAAACCGGCTAGTAATATCCGTTCGATCCTGATCCGCGCAATACCGCACGTATCTGATCGAACCTTGCCATATATCTATACGGCCTCTAGTACGAACCGTCCGATCCTGATCCGTGCAATACCGCACGTATCTGATCGGACCCTGCCATATCTCCATACGGCCTCTACAGCGTTTGGAGATAACCACTAAGCACATCCTTAAAAGGTCCCTAGTCGTAGGAGTTTCGAGACAGGGCATCGATTCTCTAGAGTAGACTAGTGTATACAGTCGAGACCCCGACGAGGGGCGGTGGCCGGTCTCACAAGCCACTGGTGTCAGTTGGTTCACCTAAGATGTATACAGGTGCTTCTTGGGTTATGAGTACACCGGACAGGACTCGCCGGGAACATGCTAGTTGGTCTTATACCTGACGTCAGATAGCAGTTCCCAGGTGACATGTGTACAGGTTAGTTCATCGACCTGGGGATCGTCATTTGTCTCGTGTGAGTTCCCACTGTGCTTTGATTACTACCCTACCACGGCTCAAAGGAGTCGTGCAAACAGGTTTTAGTTGGGTACAGTCCCGAGCCACATGGAGGCAGTGAGCGGATCTTCAGGGGTTCGTCTCTCCCGGTATTGGGGGTGAGGTCGCGCTGTGTCTAGGAGAGCCATTACATGAAGTCCTTGGCCAAGGCAGGAGATTTACTGGTAGATATTCCAGTAGTATCTCAGGGTGTTCTGGGCTACACTCCGACACGACTTGTACCGCTTTTGGGGGTCTGACTTTTACCAACCCCCTAGGCCCGACATGCGATGCTCATAGACGAACGGACCGGACTGTACGGATATTGTCACTGACAGGCTCAGTAGGGTGTCAAGATGAGTTCGCTCATCGACGTCCCTTTTGGTCAATAGCTGGTGGCCCGTCACGTATTGGCTTATACCTCTGACGTGCTAGTGGTTAAATCCACAGCCATAGTATTGACGAGTCTTTAGAGTCCACCACACTTTCAGTTACTCAAGCTTTCGGGCGAAACGCGGTAGAGGCCGTATGGAGATATGGCATGGTCCGATCAGATATGTACGGTATTGCACAGATCAGGATCGGACGGTTAGTACTAGAGGCCGTATAGATATATGGCAAGGTTCAATCGGATACGTGCGGTATTGCACGGATCAGGATCGAACGGATATTACTAGCCGGCTTTGGTTTAAGCCGGATCCTAGTATAGTACTGTGTTGATTTTGTCTCATTGCATTTGTATCCGGTCGGAATACAGATGCGGGTGTGTATGCACAGTATCGGGGTTTTCCTGTAATTTATTACGGGACCAGTTTTCTGGAGTTTCCAGTTTGTATTCCGTTCCGGCCGGTTTTCCTTTGTTCTTTCCCGGCCGGACTTTTCCGATGGAGGGGGTTATTTGCAAGTTTGCAAATAACATTTGTGGAGGGGGTATCTTGCATTTTGGTGGCATCATGATAGTTTTTCATGATGAGATTCTTTTTCCTTCTTATCACTTGCTTTATGGTGATTAGAGTGGATTTGATATTGATTTGAGATGGTTGTCATTTCTTTAGGGTTGTGGTCACCCCCTTGCTTTTACTACACTCACCTCCCTTATTGTTATGGTTTGGTATTCATTCCTCCACCATTCTCACTTGATGAGAAGAGGCCACACTTGAGAGAAGAGAAGAATAGAGTTTCATTTTGAGCTTGTGGCATTTTTCTTGATCTCATTTTCATGCTAGGAAAAATGCAAGCACCATTTTTCCTTATCTTGATTCCTCCATCATCTTCAAAGGCAACACAAACCCCAAATGAGACATAGCCTCTACACTACACATTCTACAACACATCTTGGACGTGTCGGCCAACCAACTTCGCGCCCGAGTTGCCTCGGTATTGAGGTGGGAGCCCGTAAAAGAAACAGGCGATGTGGTGCCCTTCCGGCGGGGAGGCGACGACAGAACATTCCGCAGGAGATCGGGACAACGACGAGAAGACCGGAGGACTCGGATCACTCGGTATATCTCTAACCCGTCTTGTAGTTTGCTAGAACTAGTTTAATGGTCCGATCCGGGTGTTTAGTGCGCGGTGGTGCCGGTTTGCTAAGTTCGCAAAATTAAAGTTTATCACCGCTTCCGTATTTGGCCGTCGGATTGACGGCCGGGGCACCGCCGTGCACTTACAGTGGTATCAGAGACTCGCCATTAACATAGTCTAGCTTTGTTTGATGTGTTTGCATTTCCGATCGACCAAAATCCCAAAAACCGTATTTTCTTCACATCGGTTTTCTGTTGAAATTTTTTGAAGCCCAAAAATTTTTCAGGTTGTAGAAAACTGATGTACAAGAAGTTCTAAGAGTTCTGGGAAAATTCGAGACATTGATCGCTCAGGTAGAGCGCGGAACCGCGGCCAAACCCCACTTGGCGCCACGGTTCCGCCGCAGGTTTGTGGGATCAATGCATCGAAATTTTCCAGTGGGTTTGTGGGCTGTAAATAGGGGTTTTGGAATAATAACATTGGGCCCAGAATTTCTTGATCTGCTACAGTATTGCTTGGGGGCCCACTTGTTAAAATTTGATCGATCGGATATTTTAAACACATTATTTCACAGTATTTACATTATATCTGCGACCGTGAATGTCACTTTTTCGGTAAATCCTGTCTAACTGCTATAGCCCGGTTAGACGGATTTGCGAACGTGACTTTCACGTTGATGTTCTGTGTATTGCTGTGATGTTGCGGATCGGTCGTGGGGGATAGCCTGGATGCAATGCTAGTACAGTTTTGTTTTATTATGTACATTTGGTATTGCGGGGCGAGCGTCCGACATGTGGACTGCCGTCGCTGCCTGTTTGTATTATTCTTTTGGGGCACGACCTGGTTGCGGTCGATGTACCCGTTGTATGTATATTTTACTTTCTGTACTAGGATTACCCCGCGGAGGGGTGCACGGATAGCCGGGTTCTAGAGGGCTACAAGCCCGCATCTCATGGCATTGGGACGGAGGGGGCTTCACTATAGAATTGGCGGGCTATTCGCCGCACTCGTAGGGGGTACAGGTTGACCCAGGAGGGGTGCCCAAGTTACCAGATTCCGTGAAGTGCTGGGTGGTCCATTCACGGTGCTGAAGGGGGCTGCCTCGCTTTAGGTTTTGGCGGGTAACTTGCCGCACCCGTAGGGGTCTAGGATTTCATTGCACAGGCTATCCACACGGCCAGGGGAACGTCGGGTTTCAGTAGTGGCTCTGTGAAACCCGGGGATCCCAGATATCTGTATTGTTCTGTGATGCTGTACATTTCTGTGATGTTGCATTTTTTATCACGCCTTGAGCGAATATAATATATTGGTATATATATTAATAGATGTTGTATATGTTTTACATCCGCGCTAGTCCAGTCCCCGCTCTGTCGTTAGTTAGCTAACCTAACGGGTAATGACGGGACCCAGTGGCGAATGCGGATGGCATATACGTACATCAGTATATTTTCATTCTTTGTGGTGTGATCAATTGATGGGACTGCGTTGATTCGGATCAATGCAAGTTAAAACAAACCTATTCTGATGTTGTTGGAATACTTTTCAAAAAGGCTGTTATTGCAAGGACGTTCACTTTTGTTTTGCATCGTGGTATTCATTTGGAATATCCTGCTCCTCAGTCGATGAGGCAAGGGCCGAGATCCTTTCACCGGGAGTGACCCCTTGGACAGAAGTTTGCGTCAGGGCATTAACTTCACTATAGCCGATTACTTTTGCTTTGCATCGTGGTATTCATTTGGAATATCCTGCACCCCATTCTACGGGGAAAGAGCCGATATCCCTTCACCGGGAGTGACCTCTTTAGTAAAGGTTTTCGTCACTATATTTTCTAAAAAGCTATCCGTTCCTTCAACGATATCAAGTTCATTACGTTAAAGGTTTTCGCCAGAAACCATTCGTAGCCCTCCATCATTTCAGTTAAATATTCGGTAGTATTCAAGCTATGTATTTTGACCTCACGCCAAGGCATAGCGTTTGGTAGCTGCCGGGTATTTATCTGTTGCATAGATAGATGCGTTGGTTTGGGACAGTCGTACTACTATTTTGGCCTACGTCAAGGGTATGTTCGGGTGGGTTCAAATTAACCTGGACAATGATGGGTAGAACTTGACATGTGACTTATGATATTTTGACCTCACGCCAAGGTCATAAGAGCATGGGATAAAAATCCACATCGGGAGTTTCAAAAGAACTGAAACTTGCCAGATATGCGCATACCTTCTGGAGTGTGATAGCGTGAGCGGATTCCGTCACGTTATCATGCGATGATAGTTGGATCCCGATTCCCGCTGATGAGCTGGTTTACTCCTCGGGTGACCCCGACTAATTCTTCTTTCAGGTTTGGAGGAGAATTTGAGGTACAGTGGGAGGTTTCCAGATTAGATAAATTGGTAACCGTTCTGATCTAGGTTAGAGTGCATGCTGAGTGTTTCTTTTCTCTCTCTCTTTGGCAGCGACCATTGACCCGACCCTAAGACTATGACTCAGTGACCAAGTTGACCGAACCTTCTTAACACTGGCTTTTGGATTGTCAGAGTTGCAGACCTCATTGCCACTCCTACTTTTACCCTTTTCTCCAAGACACCCCGTATTACTACGAACGTCCACTTCCATTGGACAAAACCATCGTATGGTTAGATACGAACTCGAAGGAATTTATTCGAGGATGGTTTCCAGTTCTGGAGAAAACGGATAGGATTATTCAGTTGTCTTTTCCTTTTACCTTCTCTCAGGTTGCGAGTACTCCTTGGTTTAGGAGATAGTACACCTATTACGCAAATTGGATAGTCTTCTTCCAAACCTTAGGCTGGTGCCGAACAGTGGGGAATGAAGAAAACCAATTAGCATAACGATGGTGTGCAGAAGGTATTAAGTTAAGACAAAGTAAGGGATTAGTAAGAGGGCAAAGTAAATTGTGACGGCTATTCATGATCAAACCGAGTATTTCTTCGCCAATCCTAAAATCACCTTTGTATTTCTCCAGAACACTCCGTATCACTACGAAGATCCAAAGTTTACTGGATACTCCATCGTATGGTTATATACGAACTCGAAAGGAACTTGTTCCAGTTCGGGGATGGAATCTGGTTCAGGAGAAATAGGAATAAGGTTTATTCGGTTGTCTTTTATCTTCACCTTCTCTCGCATTCCGAGTGCTCCTAGGACTAGGACAGTACACCCATTATGCTTATTGGATAGTCTTCTTCCAAACCATAGGCTGGTGCCGAACGGTAGGGAAGGAAGAAAACCATTTGGCCTAAAGGGGTGTGCAGAACGTAAAGACTAAAGACATATGAAGGGATTTGGAGAGGTGACAAAGAATTACACGGTTACAGTTGTGAATCTGGATAATGGAAGAGGCATTACTAGGAATACCAGAATACCCCATCGAGACATTTCAATGTTTCAGTTTCACTGTGTAATGTTAAAAGAAAACCGATTTCCCGATTAGATACTTACTCCAAGGTATGTATTTACTAGGTTTGATTCTCACATCTGTATGGTTTTACAGATGATGAGTGGGAGTAGGTTATTGGGAATTGGGTGATCATCCTCATTATATCGGGATTCGTTGTAATCGGTGATATTTGAGGAGATCATCTGGGATGTTTGCCGGTCGGCAAATATTTGGTTTTGAATATCCGCTGTTGTGCACCAATTTCAAATTGATATATCTGTACGTCTATTTTCATAGAGTGAGATATACCTTTTGATATTATGTCGATGACATTTACCTATATCAGTGGATGGTTAGGTAAGGAGCATTAAACAGCGGTGTAATTCTTTTTAACCATAAGTACAGTTTTCAACCTACGACACACAGGGAAAGAGTTGTTAGACTCAACGGACTTATACAGAGTATTGTATGTTGTCCAGTGTCCATTAGGACAGGGGGTTGGTCCTCATACTATATTCTGTTTACTTTTAACTTCTCTAGTTCTTAGACATGTGTTTCGTAGAAACACAAGGTCTAAGTTTTGAGGAGTTATAGGTATTTGAATAGAGTAGAGAACCAGGTGTAGCAAGTATCGGGATTCTTCAAAGTGATCGAAGATGTAGATACTTGTGTATGGTATTCAGTTGATAGTAATGATAAAGAGAAATTGCTTCTCTTTCAGGTTACTCATAATTGGAAGCATTCCTAAGTTGAGTAACGCTGATCGGCCTACTTCCATTTAGTTGACATGCACTGGAGATAGCTGCATTATTTGAATCTGGTTCAATTAAATCAGTGCCTCTGGTTCTATATTGGATATAGAACAGTTCATATCTTAACGATGTTAAGGTACGGGGAGTTGTCCGGCTTATGATTAAAACCAGACACTGGACAACTCAAGGCACATTTCTGTAATGGCTGTTTGTGGGTTGACCCAGGCTATGACGAGGGTTGATTTTCTACCATCTGGGAGATCAATAGTAATATTGTTCTAGAATCGCCACAGTTTTAATAAAAATGGATTTTTCAGAAAACAGTAGTGGGAGTATGGTAGAACTGGAAGTGATTCCAGAACCGCGAACGATTACTGAAGATTTGATAAGGAACCTAAAGATTCAATCTGGTTTGACATTCCATTGGCCAGTCCGCAGATACGGTGGGTAACTTCAGGCACCCGAGAGGTACTCCGGTAGCCTCAAGGACGGTGACAGGGAAGTTCTTGTTTACCCACACTTGCCATTGCTGTTGTTCCAGGCTGCGAGACCCGGCAGGAGGATGAGTATAGCGTCGTTCTGAACTAGCTTCAGAAGTGTACATGTATATGACTCTGCCAGAGGGTTGTCGTAGTCAGTGGGAGCAGCGGAAGCATTGGTGGACAGGTAGCTTATGTCTACTTATAGACTAAAGCAGATGTAGCGGAGATAGATCATCTATATCTGACGTGACAGTCATAGGTTTGACTTCATCAGAATAGGGGATGGATCTGTTGAGAAGGTAGTAGGGTGTGATATCCTGGTATTTGGATGACATACACAAAGTAGGAAAAGAAACTCCTATACTACGATCGGTTATACTTTGGTCGTCACACAGTGGTTTCTCCGACTTGGACATTATATCTGACATACTGGTTACTAGATCTATGGTTTTAGATATAGATTTGGGTGGTTTCCCAATCTGGGTACTTAGATAGTATTCTAAGAGTATTTAGAATGGACGACTCCTGGCATGGTAGTGTACCTGCAGGTAATGGAGTCACCCTCTCTAAAGGTGTCTTACAGACTAAAGGGGAGAGGGATGTGCATGATTGGCAGATCACTTGCTCAGGCAATTGAGTCAATCATGAGATGTCAAGTACCACACCAGATGTTGTTTTTGCACTAGATGCAATAAGTTGACATTGATCCAATCCTGGAGAAACAATCGGAAGCAGTTTTAGAACATAAGTGAATGTTCTAGGGATATGATAACGACAGCCATATTAAGGAGACAGTTATCATTCCAGGCTTCCAAGGTGACATGGACGACAGGGTGATTGTCAGAGTTATAATTTTCCTTCTGACGAGGGGCAGTATTTTGGATAGGTGGTCCAAGGTAATACTGAGGGTGGCATGGCGCAGGATACTGATTAAGTTCAGTTGACGATACAGTCTAAGAAGTTTGGATTTGGAGTTCATTTATGAGCTAGGTCCCATCAGACATCCAGACATTCTAAGACATGTATTGCTCATTTCGGGAGATGGCTTTCTCCGCGAACTTGAGATATAGAGAGACATAGAAAGAAACATCCAAGCGGATCCACTCACTGAGGCTATTCCTCGAACGCAATAGTTTCGCAAACGAGTTTTGTGAGGCTGACTAGTAGGGGAGTTGGGTGTTCGGTATCACACGGGCTGTGAGTATGCGACATCGCAATAATTAGCCTTGAGTGCAAGTGGGAGATTGTTGGAGATAGTGCCCTCAGAGTCAATTATTGGATCACAGGCACGTGATTGCAATGATTGAGGGAGGACCTATCCCGGTAGGACAATCTTACTCGAGATGATAGTATGCTATCTGGTTTACCTTTATCATCGTGTACTGCTTTAGGTGACCTGACAGGTCGCTATTGCACGTTGATAGAGCCCCTAGGATTCTTGTTTGACTGCCAGCAGTATGAGGGCGATCATATACGTGGGAGCTGGTAGTCTATAAGCACATCCTTAAAAGGTCCCTAGTCGTAGGAGTTTCGAGACAGGGCATCGATTCTCCAGAGTAGACTAGTGTATACAGTCGAGACCCCGACGAGGGGCGGTGGCCGGTCTCACAAGCCACTGGTGTCAGTTGGTTCACCTAAGATGTATACAGGTGCTCATTGGGTTATGAGTACACCGGACAGGACTCGCCGGGAACATGCTAGTTGGTCTTATACCTGACGTCAGATAGCAGTTCCCAGGTGACATGTGTACTGGTTAGTTCATCGACCTGGGGATCATCATTTGTCTCGTGTGAGTTCCCACTGTGCTTTGATTACTACCCTACCACGGCTCAAAGGAGTCGTGCGAACAGGTTTTAGTTAGGTACAGTCCCGAGCCACATGGAGGTAGTGAGCGGATCTTCAGGGGTTCGTCTCTCCCGGTATTGGGGGTGAGGTCGCGCTGTGTCTAGGAGAGCCATTACAAGAAGTCCTTGGCCAAGGCAGGAGATTTACTGGTAGATATTCCAGTAGTATCTCAGGGTGTTCTGGGCTACACTCCGACACGACTTGTACCGCTTTTGGGGGTCTGACTTTTACCAACCCCCTAGGCCCGACATGCGATGCTCATAGACGAACGGACCGGACTGTACGGATATTGTCACTGACAGGCTCAGTAGGGTGTCAGGATGAGTTCGCTCATCGACGTCCCTTTTGGTCAATAGCTGGTGGCCCGTCACGTATTGGCTTATACCTCTGACGTGCTAGTGGTTAAATCCACAGCCATAGTATTGACGAGTCTTTAGAGTCCACCACACTTTCAGTTACTCAAGCTTTCGGGCGAAACGCTGTAGAGGCCGTATGGAGATATGGCAGGGTCCGATCAGATACGTGCGGTATTGCACGGATCAGGATCGGCTGGTTAGTACTAGAGGCCGTATTGATATATGGCAAGGTTCAATCGGATACGTGCTGTATTGCACGGATCAGGATCGAACGGATATTACTAGCCGGCTTTGGTTTAAGCCGGATCCTAGTATAGTATAGTGTTGATTTTGTCTCATTGCATTTTTATCCGGTCGGAATACAGATGCGGGTGTGTATGCACAGTATCGGGGTTTTCCTGTAATTTATTACGGGACCAGTTTTCTGGAGTTGCCAGTTTGCATTCCGTTCCGGCCGGTTTTCCTTTGTTCTCTCCCGGCCGGACTTTTCCGATGGAGGGGGTTATTTGCAAGTTTGCAAATAACATTTGTGGAGGGGGTATCTTGCATTTTGGTGGCATCATGATAGTTTTTCATGATGAGATTCTTTTTCCTTCTTATCACTTGCTTTATGGTGATTAGAGTGGATTTGATATTGATTTGAGATAGTTATCATTTCTTTAGGGTTGTGGTCACCCTCTTGCTTTTACTACACTCACCTCCCTTATTGTTATGGTTTGGTAGTCATTCCTCCACCATTCTTACTTGATGAGAAGAGGCCACACTTGAGAGAAGAGAAGAAGAGAGTTTCATTTTGAGCTTGTGGCATTTTTCTTGATCTCATTTTCATGCTAGGAAAAATGCAAGCACCATTTTTCCTTATCTTAATTCCTCCATCATCTTCAAAGGCAACACAAACCCCAAATGAGACATAGCCTCTACACTACACATTCTACAGCACATCTTGGATGCGTCGGCCAGCCAACTTCGCGCCCGAGTTGCCTCGGTATTGAGGTGGGAGCCCGTAAAAGAAACAGGCGATGTGGTGCCCTTCCGGCGAGGAGGCGACGACCGAACATTCCGCAGGAGATCGGGACAACGACGAGAAGACTGGAGGAATCGGATCACTCGGTATATCTCTAACCCGTCTTGTAGTTTACTAGAACTAGTTTAATGGTCCGATCCGGGTGTTTAGTGCGCGGTGGTGCCAGTTTGCTAAGTTTGCAAAATTAAAGTTTATCACCGCTTCCGCATTTGGCCGTTGGATTGACGGCCGGGGCGTCGCCGTGCACTTACAACCTTTGGAGAGGGTGACTCCATTACCTGCAGGTATACTACCGTGCCAGGAGTCGTCCATTCTAATACTCAGAGAATGCTGTCAAGGTACCCAGATTAGGAAACCACCCAAATCTAGATCTAAAACCATAGATCTAGTAACCAGAATGTCTGATATAATATCCAAGTCCTGTGTGGAGAAACCACAGTGTGACAACCAAAGTATAACCGATCGTAGTATAGGAGTTTCCTTTCCTACTCTGTGTATGTCATCCAAAACCAGGACATCATACCCTACTACCTTCTCAACAGATCCTGGAGAGAGTCACTGGACAGCTGTGAAGAACATTCTCAAGTACTTGCGAAGGACTAGAGACATGTTCTTGGTGTATGGTAACGGAGAACTCCGGGTGGAGTCCTTTACTGATTCCAGCTTCCAATGTGATAAGGACGACTCCAAGTCGCACTCGGGATTTGTCTTTACCCTCAATGGAGGGGCGGTATGTTGGAAGAGTTCCAAACAGGATACCGTTGCAGACTTGACGATGGAGGCTGAATACATCGCTGCCAACGATGCTGCCAAAGAGGCTGTCAGGATGAAGAAGTTCATCTCTGAACTTGGTGTGGTTCCATCCACTGAACATCCAATACCTCTGTATTGCGATAACAATGGAGCTGTGGCTTTGGCCAAGGAACCCAGGTCCCATCAGAAGTCCAAACATATTCTGAGGCGGTATCACCTGATCAAGGAGATAGTTGATCGCCGGGAGATCGAGGTCAGGAGAGTAGATACGAAGGATAACACTGCGGATCCACTCATGAAGGCCATTCCCCTGATACAGTTTGAGAGATTAATCAGGATGCTAGGTATGAGATACTACAGCAGCTGGCTTTAGTGCAAGTGGGAGATTGTTAGTTATGTATATGCCCTAGAGGCCATTGTTGTACATATGATGTATATTATAATGGATGCTTGGATATATACAGAGAGGACTTTCTTGCTCGTCATGATAGTATGCTATTTGGTTTCACTTTATCTTAACATGTTGACTTGTATTGGTTCACTGTCTTACTCTCAAATATTGATAAAGCCCTTAGGATTTGTACTCGACTACTGGAACTATGATGAGATCATACTAGTGGGGCCATAGTAGTCGATGAGTACATCCTATAACTGTTCCTAGTCGAGGGTATATCGAGACAGGGCATCGATACACCAGAGTAGACTAGCGTATACGCATCTTGACCCATATGATGGGTGATGGATGATCCCATATCCATCGGTGTTTGACATCAGAGATGGTGTATGGGTGCTCAGTGGAGACTGTGTACACTGGACGGACTCGCCGAGAACTCCCAGATGGTGATATACCATACGTCAGATGGCAGTTCTCCGGTGACACTGGTACAGGGTAGTCTGTAGACCCGAGATCGTCATAGAGTCTTGTGTGATTCCCACCGTGTTTTGATTTCCACCTTACCACGTCCAAGAGGGAGTGCAAAACGGTGGCTTTTGGGTACAGTCCCGAATCACATGGAGGCAATGAGCGATAGGAGGGGATTCGTCTCTCCCGGTATACGGAGTTGATGTTGTGCTGTGTTCGATTGGCAATAACTGGAAGTCCCTGGCCAGGGCTGATATAGAGATATACTGGTAAGTGTTACTAGTAGTTTCTCGACCTGTTATGAGCCTCACATTGACACGACTTATCGGTTACTGGGGTCTGACGTATACCACCCCTAGACTTGATATGCGACATATCAGACGAACAGACCGGACTGTACGGGAGTGTTACTGATTGGATTCACAGGAGAACGGACATGCTAGCTTATTGATCTTCTGATCGCTCAATACCTGGGTGGCTGTTACGTTTAGCTGACCGCTTGCAGCTTGTGGGTGTTTGATATGATCATCACCTGCTACCGGCGTATTGACGATTCTTTAGAGTCCTACACAGAGGTTTCTTGGCTCAGGAAAAATAGAGTAGAGGCACATATGCGATATGTGCAGGACCGAGGATAATGCGATATGAGATACCATATTATATTCTCGCGATATTTAGATATGAACCGGGACATCAAATCAAGTGTTGATTCGATGAATCGGTACATGATATATTAGTCGGTTATATTCGATATAGCCGGATCGTTGGATCAAGTGTTGATTCGATGATTTAATGTATAATGATATATATGATATATTATATTACATTATCTAATATTGGATCTCTTTATTATTTCATTTTCTCATCGGATTAATACATTGATATATATGCGATATATGTTAATTGTATTATTTTCTTTTGTTCCAAATATATAATATATATGTGATATATATTATTGTGACATGTAATAATTTATTATGAAACATGTTTAAGGAAGATAAAAAGGGATTAGGGTTTGATTAGGGTTAGCTCATTCTAGTTCATTCTAGAAGGATTCTATTTTGTCTTGGTTAAGATATTATGGTTGATACTTATCCTTAACCTAACCAAACCCTAACTCTAGTTTATTCTCTACAAACTTTTAGCCTTTCATCCTTGACCATGGTTCTATAATCAATCATATACATTTATCTACTATTCATCATAAATGGATGATTCTCTTCATTCTTCATCTTCTTCTCTCTTGAGTTTGAAAGAAAGCTCACTAGAAATTCCTTTTGTGATGATTTATTGTGAGAAAGTGAAATAAAAAGATAGCATAAATACTACTCCATCATCCTCATCTAATCTAGCCCATTAGATTAGGGTGTTCATCTCTTTAGAGTGAGAAAGCTTGGGTTAAAGCAATTTCGACGTAGATCATCGGAGAAGCGGAACATTTCAAGCTAGCATGGATCGTTCGAGTCGTGGAGCCTCTCATGAGTCCGGGAGATCGTGGATCGCGGCGAAGGGACTTCTACTCAGAGCTTGTGAAGTGAAGGAACGGACTACAAAGGTTGTAATCCCTCACACTTAGCTTTAAAGATGTTATCTTGCTTGCTAAACCCTAATAATCTAGAAAAGATCCCGTCTTTGGGTTGTTCGGCACATGTAAAATTTTATTCGGGCATGTTTGATGCTTTATGAACCTTCACAAGTGTGCCTAGGAACCCTACAAAATCCATTCGGATCCTTCTTGCCATTGTTTCCTTCCACGACTATGAGATCTGGTAGATGGACGTAAAGACCACTTTTCTGAATGGAAATTTGGAAGAGTGCGTCTATATGGATCAGTCAGAGGGTTTCATTTAGAGTGGGAGCAGCGGAAATGTGTGCAAGTTGCTTAAGTCCATTTATGGACTAAAGCAGACATCGCGGAGTTGGAACATCTGTTTTGATGAGATGGTCAAGGAATTCGACTTTATCAAAAATCCAGATGAAACATGCATTTATAGTAAAATTGCAGCGAGAAATATGGTATTCCTCGTCCTGTACGTGGATGACATTCTCTTGATAGGAAATGACATTCCTATGCTACAATCAGTCAAGGGATTCTTGTCACAGAGGTTCTCCATAAAGGACCTGGGTGATACCTCCTACATTCTGGGGATCCAGATCTATCGTGATAGATCTAAATGGACGTTGGGACTTTCACAGTCAAGGTACATTGACACCATACTGAAGAGATTCAGTATGAAAAATTCAAAGCGCGGTAATCTACCGGCTTGTCACGGAATCACCCTTTCCAAAGAGATGTCTCCCAAGTCTGATTTGGAATGGGCTCGCATGTCTATTATACCCTACGCTTCAGTGGTAGGCTCTATAATGTATGCGATGTTTTCTACCAGACCAGATATAGCATATGTAAGGCTACGACAGCACCCCGGTCGTTAATCCGAGGCTAAACGCGGAACAAAAACTTTTGAAACTTTGCGCTACCACAACCAATCACCCGGATCATGCCATTAACCGTAAACTAGCTAACTATTGTAAATTGTTCAGAGATTATACCGATCGATCCGTGTCCTTTGGTCTTCAATCTCTTCGCCAAGCTCCTTGCGGCTGCCCCCGAACAAACTCACTCTCCAATCTCGCTCGTCGAAGTGGCTCCACGTCGAGGATTCTTTATTCGGGCTCCCGCTTCAAACCGAAGCAACTCGGACATGAAGTTTGCTAGACGACATGTCCAAGATGAAGTAGAGATAGTGTGTGATTATTTTGTCTAAATACACTCTAGGATTCTCAACACATGAGAGGGATAGAGTGGAGGTTGAAGAAGAAGCCATGAGTGAAGTGAAGAGTTGTGAGCACAAGAAAAGCCAGTGAAGAAAAATAACAATGCTATATTGTGAGATATTTTGTAAGAGCTCACTTTTAAAACTCAAGACCAAACCACAACCTTATATGGCTGCCCTCTCTTGCTCCACCAAAATATCCCACACCCAAAAACAATAAAGAAATGGACATGGCACAAAAAATCACACCATGAGTGACCAAAATAGCACATGCCATAATCAATGCCCTAGGTTAAAACTTATGCTCACAATTTCCACCTAATTAAACTTTAAACCAAAAGTTTAATCCAAAAAGAAATGGCATCAACTAAAGTAAACTCGTGACGGATAACAAGAATACCCCTCATCCGTATATACATACCCGCATCCGTATTCCGACTGAATACGAATACTACGAGATGAAAGTAATCCAACAATCTAATACTAGGATCCGGCTTTAACCAAAGCCCACTAGTATGATCCGTCAGATCATGATCCGTGCATAAGTGCACGTATATGATTGAACCCTTCCATAAAACCATACGGCCTTTACATTATTTCGCCCGAACTTGGGAAACTTTCTATGGGGGACTCTAAAGACTCGTCAATACGCCGGCAGTGGGTTTAATCACAAGCACATCAGTGGCACTAGCTGTACATAACGGCTGCCCATGTATTGAGCGAAAGGGAAGCTGACGAGTGAACTCATCCTGAAACCCTACCGAGCCTATCTGTGACAATCTCCGTACAGTCCGGTCTGTTCGTCTAAGAGTATCGCATATCGGGCCTAAGGGGATGGTAAACGTCAGACCCCCAATAGCTGTATAAGTCGTGTCAGAGTGTATCCTAGAATACCTTGAGAAACTACTGGAATACCTACCAGTAAATCTCACTTGCCTTGGCCAAGGACTTTGTGTAATGGCTCTTTAGACACAACGCGATATCAACCCCCAATACCGGGAGAATCGAATCCTGTCTAACCGCCACTGCTTCCAAGTGCTTCGGGACTGCACCCAACTACTACCTGTTTGCACGACTCCTTTGAGCCATGGTAGGGTAGCAATCAAAGAATAGTGGGAACATACTTGAGGCAAAGTAGCAGTGTCAAGTCAACGGACTAAGCTGTACTCATGTCACCTGGGAACTACTCCTGACGATAGGTATAGTACCAATCAACACTGCTCCTGCGAGTCCGCCCGATGTACTCATAATCCAATGAGCACATGTATACTATCTTAGGTGAACCAGCTGACACCAATGGCTTGTAAGACCAGCCACCGCCCCTCGTCGGCGTCTCGATCCATATACACTAGTCTACTCATGGAGTATCGATGCCCAGTCTCGAAACTCCCATGACTAGGGACACTTTAAGGATGTGCTTATAGACTGCCCAACTGTCACGTATATGATCGCCATCATACTGCTGGTAGTCAAGCAAGAATCCTATGGGCCTTATCAACATGTAATAATGATCTGAAATGTCACCTCAAGCATGTACTCGATGATATAGACAAACCATATAGCATAATATCATCTCGAGTAAGTTTGTTCTATCGGTATAGGTCCTCCCTCAATCAATGCAATCACGTGCCTGTGATCCAATAATTGACTTGAGGGCACTATAGCCAACAATCTCCCACTTGCACTTAAGGCTGTTAGTTATATGTATGCCCTAGAGGCCATTACTGTACATAGGATGTATATTGTAGTGGATGCTGGGACATATATAGGTAGGACTTTCTTGCTCGACATGATAGTACGCTATCTCGTTGCTCTTTATCTTAACATGTATACTTTTTGTCTCTCTGTTACATGCTGATAAAGCCCTTAGGATGTGTACTCGACTTTCACGAATATGATGTAGATCATACTAGTGGGGCTTGGGTGGTCCATGAGTACATCCTTCAATGTTCCTAGTTGTGGGAATATCGAGACGGGGCATCGATATTCCAGAGTAGACTAGCGTATATCCTCTCGACCCATGTGATGGGCGATGGATGATCCCATATCATTGGTGTTTGACATCAGAGATGGTATGCGGGTGCTCAGTGGTGACTGGGTAGACTGAACTGACTCGCCGAGAACTCCCAGATGGTATTATACCTCACGTCAGATGGCAGTTCTCTGGTGACACTGGTACAGCTTAGTCTGTTGACCCGAGATCGTCATAGAGTCTTGTGTGTCTCCCACTGTGCTTTGATTTTCACCCTACCATGGCTCTACTGAGTCATGCAAACAGGTGGTTTTTGGGTACAATCCCAATTCACAAGGAGGCAATGAGCGATAGGAGGGGATTCGTCTCTCCCGGTATTGGGGGTTGATGTTGTGCTATGCTCGACTGACCATAACTGGAAATCCCTGGCCAGGGTTGCAGTGATTTATTGGTAAGAGTTTTCAGTAGTTTCATGCTATGTTATGGACCTTACATCGGCATGACTTATCAAGCTACTAGGGTCTGACGTTTACCACCCCTAGGCGAGATATGCGACATATCAGACGAACAGACCGGACTGTACGGTAAGTGTTGCTGGTTGGATTCACAGGAGTGTGAGCGGGCTTGCTCGTTGATCTTATGATCACTCAATACCCGGGTGGCCGTTACGTTTAGCTGACCGCTTGTGGCTTGTGGGTGTTTGATATGATCATCACCTGCTGCCGGCGTATTGACGAGTCTTTAGAGTCCTACACAGAGGTTTCCTGGCTCAAGCGAAACGAAATAGGAGCGCATATGAGATATGTGCGGGACCGAGAATAATACCAGTATGTGATACTGTATTCTATTCTCATGATTTGTATCAATTGACGGTTATATAAAATATAGCCGGGTTACCGAATCAAGTGTTGATTCGATACATTGATACACTTTATATTAGTCGGTTATATGCGGTATGACCGGATCATTAAATCAAGTGTTGATTTAATGATTTAATGTATAATAATATATTTGATATATTACTTTACATTAACTAGTATTTGTTCACTTAAGATTGATTTTCTCACTTGATGTGCACAAGTAGTATATGTGATATATTTTTGTGCACTTGATTGTATCATGTTTGATGATACATGCAAACTTGGGTGTGTGCCATACACCATATTTAGTTAATGGTTAGGGTTTCATTTGCCTTATTTATTTATTTCATTTATTTAGTTTTGGAAAGAAACAAAAACAAAATGGTGGTGGCTTTTCTCACTTTGGCTTGAAGCTTCATGAAGCTTCATAGCATCTTTGACAAAGTCTAAGCCATTTTGCTTTATCCTTAACCCAACCATTAGCCTAAACCGTAGTTTACTCTCTACATGAGTTTACTCACCCATGGTTGCTAAATGATAGACATCACTTGATTTTATTTTTGAGATAATGCTTTTTCATTTTCTTTCTTCTTCTTCTTCTTCATGAAGAAAAGAAAACATTCTTGAAAATTTCCAAGTGAGAAATCCAAATCCAAAGTGAACCCACTTCCTATTTCTTCATCCTCTACCACTTGCCATGTAGTAGAGTGTGTTATCTTCACAAGTTCTATGACCAAGTGAAGATGGAGCTTGATCTTGAGTTGCCTCGACGTAGATCATCTTCGGTATCGAAGTCGACGACCTAGCCCGCCCATTTCTCCGATGAAGCCGACGCTAGAGTCCGGGATCCGATGATCGCAGCGAAGGGACATCGTCACGGAACTAAGGAAGTGGAGGACCGGATCTACAAAGGTTGTAGTCCATTTCACTTTTTAGTTAAGTTGTTAACTTGCTTGTAGTTTCGCCTTTACCTCTAGTAATGATCTAGTTTAGGGTTCTTTTGCACATGAAATTTTTGAATTGGACATGATTGATCAGTTGTAGAACCTCATGGGTATGCCTAGGAACCCTACAGTGGTATCAGAGCTACTAGCCATTAGATGTCGACCTATGGGGGGTTCTCACTGTGTGACAGTGTGGCGAAGCATAGGCTCTTACCCCCAGGGTGTCCCGAGACCGGAAGGTGTTCCGGCGGGTTGTAGTCCTTGCGAGGGGGCATGCGTAAAAAGTAGTTGCTGAGGGACCCGTTGGTGCCACGACGACCCTATTGGATGGGGTGGCTGCCTGACCTACAGTGGTATCAGAGCCTAGCTAGAGCCTTAGGCGATGAGTAGATGAAGTTAGAAACCCGATCGAACCCGAAACCCTAATTCAAAACCACTCTCTGGACTTTTTCTGAAAAAGTGGATTTTTCCAAATTAAAAATATGCAGAAAATTCAGCAGGGTTTTCTAAAGAATAACTGTGCAGCACGTGCGTCTGATTCCACCAAAGCACCGTGGAAACGCGGCACGAGCATGGCTCGTGCGGCGGTTCCACGGCCATACAGTATCATTGTGTTGTGAATTTTGCACAGTAATTTCTTTATTTAGTTGCTGAGTTTTCTGGGAATTTTTAAATTGCACTCAAGAGTTGAGTTTTCTGGGTTGTATTGGGAATTCGTAGATTCGATCGGATTGTCTAATTTTGTCTATGTGTTTTTCGGGTAATTTTAGAATATGTTAAAAAGTTCGACCGGATATAAATACCCAATTTTTCCCCTGTCGGGAAATTTCCAAATGTTGGATTTTTCCGTGATTTAAGAACGTTCTAAGTAGTGCAAGTAACGCGATGGGACCTCTAGAAGACAACAAACCTTAACTCGATTATGTGACCGTCTTGAACTGCCCTTTGAACCTTAGGGTTTGGGGCAGTACGGCGTGCCACATGTGAAGCGTTCGCTTGACCCTTCTACGGCTGGACCGTTGGTACTGAGGCATGAAGTGAATGTTTTTAAACTTATATCATGTGTTGAGCTGTTTCGGGAAAACTTGGGTGTTTGATTGTTCGATCGAAAAGTTTAACATTTTCTATTTATCCGGAATGTGATACAATATTTGGAATTCATAAGTAGTTATGAGATAACTAATATGAATGTTATAAACATAGCATTTTAGTCTCACTTGATCGGTTTCCACGGAATTTTGATGTGATCAAAAGTCCATCGCAATCACGTAGCGTACACGGATACTCGCCGGTAAACTTAATAGACAGCTACACCCCATAGACCCGACCAAGTGACTGTAGGAGAACCCCGTCGCCAAAAAGCATCCGTTCGGGTGCTCGCGGCAGCGGTGTTCCGCCTTAGTGCACTTCGTCGACGGTATCGGGGGTGCGGCCGTCCACTAAAGTTTGCGACGAGCATTCGTTCTGGATATCGGGAATCTTGTTGAATTACCCGACTTTATATTGAAAACTGTTTTCGATATTGAGACTAAAATGCGGGGTTTATAACTGTTAGGCATACGATGTCTAAGGAATTCATTTGGTTAGGCATGCGATGTCTAAAGAGTTTGCGGATTCTAACTGTTGTAGTTTTACACTTTCTTTTCTGTGACCGTAAGTGTAATATGTGATATCGCCGGTTTCGTTGCTATATGTCAACGACAATTGGGATGCGCATATTTACTTACGTTGATGACATGTGATGTTATGTGTTGCTGGATATGTTATATTGGATCGTCGTGTTTGAATAGCCGGGGTTTTTTTTATGTGAGATGAGTGTTTCTCATTGTCATTCATGTAAAAACTTGTATGTAATATTCTTTTATTGGGGCACTTCCAGGTTGCGGAAGATGTCACCGTTGATGTTTATTATTTACTTTTCCGCATTAGGATAGACCCAAGGAGGGGAGCACAAGTAACCGGGTTCTAGGGTCCAGTGGGAGACCATCTCGAGGAGTCGAGTCCGGGTCTCCTAACCCTAGAATTGGTAGGGTTGCTTGCTGCTCTCGTAGGGGTCTAGGGGTGTGGGATTGGCTATTCATCACGTCCGTGGAATTCGTATTTTATACTGGCTCGTATTAAAAACACGGACGTCCTAGTATATCCAATATTTCATATGATATTTTCTGCTGCGTTATCTGTGATGTGATCATGTGATATGTTTAGATAGATATTGTATATAGTATATATGATATATTATATAGACGTTGCTTATGTTTTACACCCGCGCTAGCCCTGCCCCGCTCTACCGTTAGTTACCTAACCTAACGGTGCAGACGGGACATCGAAGCGAATGCGGATGGCATAAGCGTACGTTATATTTATCTGTGATGTTTAAGTGGACTTAAATGATGGGATAATTCATTAATGTGATTAATGAAAGAAAATAAACCTAAAAGATGTTGTGGAATCGAATTTCAAAATAAAACAGGTAGCTACAGTTCTTGCTTTGCATCGCAGTGTTCCTTGTAGAACATCCTGTACCTTATTCGATAAGGAAAGGACCGAGATTCCTTCACCGGGAGTGGCTCCTTTAGCAATAAATGGCAGATGCTACAACCCTCGGTTTGTCTTTTGATTGCTTCTATAGTTTTCTCTTTGCACATCGGTATATATGATATATCCTGCACCTTATTCGATGAGGAAAGGGCCGACGATCCCTTCACCGGGAGTGACCCCTTTAGCAAAACTAGAAAAGCCTAAAAAACACTCCATTTGAAAACCATTTGATTCCGTAACGAGATCAAGGTCAAAGCGTTAAAGGTTTTATTAAAAACCATTTGCAACCCTCCGTCATTTTAGGAAGTAGAGTACTTAGTATTCGTGCTGTGTTTGTTGACCATAGTCAAGGCACAGTGTACGGTAGCTAAGTGATGTCTTCCTACACCGCGTATGATACGATTAGTTAGGACAGTCGCGTGACTTTGTTGACCTTAGTTAAGGGTCATGTGGGTGGGTCTAATTAATCACGAAATGACGGGTAGAAATTGACTAGTGCTTATGATTTGTTGACCATAGTTAAGGTCATAGGTGCTAGGGGTAAAAACCTTTATCGGGAGTTTCAAGTGTTGAAATTTGCAATGAGATTGCATACCTTCTATATGATAGTTGGATCCTGATACCCACTGCGAGTAATTGTTACTCCTGGGAGAGTTTTTCACTTTGCAATTAGCCGATCAAGTAGGTGTCTAGAAAGGTGTCAACGGGGTTACGCCTCTCGGAAAACGAGATTTACTTTAATTAGGTCTGTGCGAAAGCACGGGGAACCTCCCTCAAAGTACCGACACTGGCCTGGCTGAATGATTGGAGAACTTGTAGAGTGTAATTAATCCCGGCTAGTCTTTCCTTTTAGGGTTTGAAGGAAGATTTGATAAAAACAGTGGGAGCCATCCTGATTAGATAAAATATATAACCAATCTAATCTTGCAAGAGCGCACGCAGAGTGTTTTCTTTTCTCTCTCTCCAGGTAGCGACGATATCATGCCTTAATCAAGATAATAATATGGATGTATTGACCGAACCCGCTTGTTATACTGAGCTGGGGAACGTTGGTCCCGCTCCAATTTATAATTGTTATAAGACAGAGCAGGAAATAGAGGAATACCAGAATTCCTATGCCTCCCAAACGAAGAAAGTGCATATGATGCATCTCCTTCGGGTGTGTTCATTATACAGAACTGTTTCTCAGTATCCTCTGCGTCCTGGGTATCTGATACCGGATCAGGATCCCAGATATGTAATCTGTTACATAGGGCTACAGAAAGGCAGAGAACTGAGAACGGGTGATAAGTTTCATGAGACAGAAAACGGGGTAAGTGTTGCAGCCAAGTCTGTTGGTCACTGTCACCCTGTATTGTAATACATTGATTCTGAACAAATGCTATTAGATACCGAACCTGATATACAAAATCATATCAGTCTCTTTATTAGTAAAGAAAGGATATAATTTTGTATTGTTGATAATGTTTTGAACATTTCCTACATTTCAAAAGTTGATCGTTTCAGGCACGTTATCTAAAAGCATTGACGTTCTAAATAAAACTACAGCTCCTAATATATGGAACACACACAAGAGGAAGAGTTCAGAAATGAACGAATCCTTCTTGAGGCATTGTAGACTAGGTCATATCAATGCGACCCGACTGGCTGAAGTTACATTTAGATGCATATTTAAATCAGTTTGAATTTACATCTTATGGAACTTGCCAGTCATGTCACAAGAATTAGATGACCATAGCTCTGTTTATTGGAAACAGAGAAAGAGTTAGTGAACTCTTGGGACTGATACATAGTGATGTATGCAAGGTCCCCTGTCTACACATGCCAGGACCGGTTCTTTGCACTTCATTACATTCTATGCTGATCTCTCAAGATTCAGTCATATGTTCCTGTTGAAACATAAGTCCGAAGTTTTTGAGATATTCACAGAATATAAGTTAGAAGTAGAGAACCAAAAACTGGGTATAAGTATTATGTCCTATGATAAGATCAGGGAGGAGAATACTTGTGCATGGAATTCTTGGACTATTCTAAAGGAGAATGAGATTCTCTCTCGGTGTTACTCCTCTGAATACACCACAGCACAATGGTGTATCAGGGCGGAGCAATAGCACCCTATATGATATGGTGTGCTCTATGATGAGTACTACTAAGTTACCTATTTCCTTTTAGGGGGTTTTGCACTTGAGAAGTTGCATACCTATTGAATTGGGTTCGAATCAAATCCGTGCCTACCACTCCATATAAGATATGGTATGGGAAGAGCCTATCTCTTAAGTAAGTTAAAATTTGGGATTGTCCGGCCTATGTCAAAAGCAAAATCCGGACAAGATCGAAGCAGGGTCAGTTCTGTAGAACTGGAAAGGTTCCAGCTATACAAAAGTGCAGCTGATTTGACAGAACCAAAGGATTCAATAGTCCCCAACGAACCTCAGCCTCTACGCCGATCTAGCAGGGTTCCTCACCTTCCTGAGAGATACTTCGGTTTCTCGATGACAGTGGGTGCGAGGATTGCATCATGAGATGATGACCCAACTAGTTTCGAGCAGGCCATCGAGAGTAGGGACTCTGTAAGAATGGCTGGATGCTTAGCGATCTGAGATGGAATCCATGTGCACCAACAAAGTATGGACTTTGGATTCTATATCTGAAGGGTTAAATCCCCATCAGGAGAAAGTATATCTTGAGAAGATTACTTGGTGTAGATGGAAAAGTTGGGACTTTCGAAGCTAGACTTGTTAAAGGTTTTTGTCATCGACCAGTCGTAGATAATGATGAAACCTTTTCCAGTGGCTATGCTTAAGTCCATCCGGATCCTACTTAACATTGCTGCATACCATGACTACGATATCTGGTGGTTGGGTGCCATGATTGCTTTTCTAAATAATGATTTAGAAGAGAACGTCTATAAGAACACAGCCAGAGGTCTTCGTAAACAGTGGGAGCAGCGGAAACGTGTGCAAGCTGCTTTACAGAATAAAGCAGGTATCACAGAGTTGGAACGTCTGTTTTGATGCGATAGTTAAAGAGTTTGACTTCATCAAAATGGTAGATGAACCTTGTATATACAAAAAGGTAGTAGAGAGTAAGGTGATCATCCTCGTATTGTACGTGGACAACATACTCTTGATAAGAAAAGAGTTTCCTATGCTACGCACAGTCAATCTCCTCTTATCACATGGATTCTCCATATAGGATAAAGTTGATACCTCCTAAATCCTGGGATTTGGGTCTATGAGATAGATCTAAATGGATGTTAGGATTCTCACTAGCTGTAGTAAGATAGTATCAATCGATCCTGGGGAGAATCACTGGAAAGGTTCCAGGGTGATAAGGACGACTGAATGTCAGTCGCAGGCATTGTCTTTACCCTCAGTGAAGGGAGGGTATGTTGGAAGAGTTCCAAGCTAGATACCGTGGCAGACTAGACGATAAAGCCTGGTAACATCACTATTAAAGATATTACCAAAGAGGCAGTTTGGGGTGTATATTGGTTTATGAGATGAACTGGGTTCCTACCATTGTGTGACAATGGAAGTGTGGCTTTGGCCCATGAACCCTGGTCCCATCAGTGACCCAGACATATTCTGAGACAGCATCACCTGATCATAGAGATAGTTGATCTCCAGGGTGATCGAGGTTAGGAGATTAGACTTAGAGGAGAACACGACGGATCCACTCACAAAGGCTTTTTCCCATAAAGAGACTTATATGGGATGGTTGAGTATGTGATACTACAACCACTGCTACAGATGGCCCTAATGCAAGTGGGAGATTGTTAGTTATATGTATGCCCTAGAGGGCATTACTGTACATAGGATGTATATTGTAGTGGATGCTGGGACATATATAGGCAGGACTTTCTTGCTCGACATGATAGTACGCTATCTGGTTGCTCTTTATCTTAACATGTATACTTTCTGTCTCTCTGTTACATGTTGATAAAGCCATTAGGATGTGTACTCGACTTCCAGGAATATGATGTAGATCATATTAGAGGGGCCTGGGTGGTCCATGAGTACATCCTTCAATATTCCTAGTCATGGGAATATCGAGACGGGGCATCGATATTCCAGATTAGACTAGCGTATATCCTCTCGACTCATGTGATGGGCGATGGATGATCCCATATCCATAGGTGTTTGACATCAGAGATGGTATGCAGTTGCTTAGTGGTGACTGGGTACACTGAACGGACTCGCCGAGAACTCCCAGATGGTATTATACTTCACGTCAGATGGCAGTTTTCTGGTGACACTGGTACAGCTTAGTCTGTTGACCCGAGATCGTCATATAGTCTTGTGTGTCTCCCACTGTGCTTTGATTTCCACCCTACCATGGCTCTACCGAGTCGTGCAAACAGGTGGTTGTTGGGTACAGTCCCGATTCACATGGAGGCAATGAGCGATAGGAGGGGATTCGTCTCTCCCGGTATTGGGGGTTGATGTTGTGCTATGCTCGACTGGCCATAACTGGAAATCCCTGGCCAGGGTTGCAGTGATTTACTGGTAAGAGTTATCAGTAGTTTCATGCTATGTTATGGACCTTATATCGGCATGACTTATCAAGCTACTGGGGTCTGACGTTTACCACCCCTAGGCGAGATATGCGACATATCAGACGAACAGACCGGAATGTACGGTAAGTGTTGCTGGTTGGATTCACAGGAGTGTGAGCGGTCTTGCTCATTGATCTTCTGATCGCTCAATACCCGGGTGGCTGTTACGTTTAGCTAACCGCTTGCGGCTTGTGGGTGTTTGACATGATCATCACCTGCTGCCGGCGTATTGACGAGTCTTTAGAGTCCTACACAGTGGTTTCCTGGCTCAAGCGAAACGAAATTGCAGCGCATATGAGATATGTGCGGGACCGAGAATAATACCAGTATGTGATACTGTATTCTATTCTCGCGATTTGTATCATTGGACGGTTATATAAGATATAGCCGGGTTACCGAATCAAGTGTTGATTCGATACATTGATACACTTTATATTAGTCGGTTATATGCGGTATGACCGGATCAATAAATCAAGTGTTGATTTAATGATTTAATGTATAATAATATATTTGATATATTACTTTACATTAACTAGTATTTGTTCACTTAAGATTGATTTTCTCACTTGATGTGCACAAGTAGTATATGTGATATATTTTTGTGCACTTGATTGTATCATGTTTGATGATACATGCAAACTTGGGTGTATGCCATACACCATGTTTAGTTAATGGTTAGGGTTTCATTTTCCTTATTTATTTATTTCATTTATTTATTTTTGGAAAGAAACAAAAACAAAATGGTGGTGGCTTTTCTCACTTTGGCTTGAAGCTTCATGAAGCTTCATAGCTTCTTTGACAAAGTCTAAGCCATTTTGTTTTATCCTTAACCCAACCATTAGCCTAAACCCTAGTTTACTCTCTACATGAGTTTACTCACCCATGGTTTCTAAATGATAGACATCTCTTGATTTTACTTTTGAGATTATGCTTTTTCATTTTCTTTCTTCTTCTTCTTCTTCATGAAGAGAAGAAAACATTCTTGAAAATTTCCAAGTGATGAATCCAAGTGAGAAATCCAAATCCAAAGTGAACCCACTTCCTATTTCTTCATCCTCTACCACTTGCCATGTAGTAGAGTGTGTTATCTTCACAAGTTCTATGACCAAGTGAAGATGGAGCTTGATCTTGAGTTGTCTCGACGTAGATCATCTTCAGCATCGAAGTCGACGACCTAGCCCGCCCATTTCTCCGATGAAGCCGACGCTAGAGTCCGGGATCCGATGATTGCAGCGAAGGGACATCTTCACGGAGCTAAGGAAGTGGAGGACCGGATCTACAAAGGTTGTAGTCCCTTTCACTTTTTAATTAAGTTGTTAACTTGCTTGTAGTTTCGCCTTTACCTTTAGTAACGATCTAGTTTAGGGTTCTTTGGCACATGAAATTTTTGAATTGGACATGATTGATCAGTTGTAGAACCTCATGGGTGTGCCTATGAACCCTACAAATGCTAATTATTGCGATGCTGCATACTCACAGCCTGTGTGATACCGAACACCCAACTCCTCTACTAATCAGTTTCACAAAGCTCGTTTATGAAACTATTGCATTCGAGAAATAGCCTCAGTGAGTGGATCCACTCAGTTATTTCTTTCTATGTCTCTCTTAATCTTAAGTTCGCAGAGAAGGCCATCTCCCAAAATGAGCAATACCTGTCTTAGAAATTTTTCTGGATATCTGATGGGACCCAGTTCACAAATGAACTCCAAATCCAACAAACTTATTAGACTGCATTGTCAACTGAATTTAATCAGTATTCTACGCCATGCCTCCCTCAATATCCGCTTGGACCACCTGTCCAAACTACTGCCCCTTGTCATAGGGAAAAACTATAACTCTGATAGTCACTCTGTCATCCAGGTCACCTTGGAAGTCTGGAATGATAACCGTCTCCCGAAGGAGGCCGCGTTATCATATCCCTAGAATATCCATTTATGTTCATAAACTGCTTCTGAACGTTTCTCCAGGATTGGATCAATATATAAACTTATTACATCTAGTGTAAAAACAACATCTGGTGTTGTACTTGACATCTCATGATGGACTCAATTCCCTAAGTAAGTGATATGCCAATCATGCACATCCCTCTCCCTTTTAGTCTGTAAGACACCATTAGAGAGGGTGACTCCATCACCTGCAGGTACACCGCCATGCCAGGATTCGTCCATTCTAAAACACCTTTAGAATATTGTCTAAGTACCCAGATTGGTAAACTACCCAAATCTAGATCTAAAACCATAGATCTAGTAACCTGAATGCCTGATATTTTATCCATATCCTATCTGGAGAAACCACTGTGTGACAACCACAGTATAACCGATCGTAGTATAGGAATTTCACTTCCTACTTTGTGTATGTCATCCAAATATCAGGACATCACACCCTACTAACTTCTTAACAGATCCATCCCCTATTCTGATGAAGTCAAAACCTATGACTGTTACATCAAAAATAGATAATCTATCTCCTCTATATCTGCTTTAGTCTATAAATAGACATGAGCTACTTTTCCACTACGCTTCCGCTGCTCCTACTGACCACAACAACCCTCTGGCAGAGTCATATACACGTATACTTCTAAAGCTAGTTAAGAACGACGCTATACTCATCCTCCTGCCAGGTCTCATAGTCTGGAACAACAGTAGTGTCAAGTCTGGGTGAACAAGAACCTCCCTGTCACCTTTTTTGAGGATACCGAAGTACCTCTCGGGCGCCTGAGGTTACCCTCCATATCTGCGGAGTGGCTAATGGAATGTCAAACATGATTGAATCTTTAGGTTCTTATCAAATTTTCAGTAATCGTTTGAGGTTCTGAAATCACTTCCAGTTCTACCATACTCCCACTACCGTTTTCTAAAAAATTCCATTACTAAAACTGTGGCGAGTCAAGAACAATATCACTATTGATCTTCCATATGGTAGAAAGTTAGCCCTCCTCATAGGCCGGGATAACCCACAAACTGCCATTACAGAAATGTGCCTTGAGTTATCCAGAGTCTGGTTTTAAGCATATACCGGAAAACTCCATATTCCTTAACATCGTTAAGATATGATCCATTCTATATACAATATAGAAATAGAGGCACTGATTTAATTAGAACTAGATTCAAATCATGCAGTTGTCTCCAGTGCATGTCAACTTAATGGAGAGAGGCCGATCAGCATTACTCAACTTAGGAGTGCATCCAATTATGAGTAACCTGAAAGAGAAACAAGTTTCCCAAAACCATTACTATCAACTGAATACCAAACACAAGTATCTACATCTTCGATCACCTTGAAGAATCCTGATACTTGCATCATGTGGTTCTCTACTTTATTCTTGTACCTATATCTTCTCAAAACTTAGACCTTGTATTCCTACGAAACACTTGTCTAAAAACTAGAGAAGTCACAAGTAAACAGAATATAGTACGAGGATCAACCCCTCTGTCCTAATGGACACTGGACAATATACAATGCTTTTTATAAGTCCCCTGAGTTGAATAACTCAAATCGTGTGCGTCATAGGTTGAAAACTGTATTATGGTTATGAAGAATTACACCGCTGTTGAATGCTCCTTAACTAACCATCAACTGATATAGGTAAATGTCATGGACATAATTTCAAAAACTTATATCTCACTTTATAAAATAAAAGTACAGGTATATCAGTTTGAAATTGGTGCATAACAACAGATATTCAAAACCAAATATTTGCTGTTCGGTAAAAACCCAGGCGATTTCCTCAAATATCACCAATTACAACGAATTCCGATATAATGAGGATGATCACTTAATTCCCAATAACTTAATCCCACTTATCATCTGTAAAACCATACAGATGTGAGAATCATACCTGGTAAATACATACCATGGAGTAAGGATATAATCGGAAAATCAGTTTTCTATTAACAACGCACAGTGAAACTGAAACATTAAAATGTTTCGAAAGGGTATCCGGGTATTCCTAGTAATGCCACTTCCATTATCCAGATTCATGACTGTAACCATATATTTCATTTCCATCTCTCCAAATCCCTTTATATATCTTTACTCATTACCTTCTGTACACCTCCGTTAGGCTAAATGGTTTTCTTCCTTCCCTACCGTTCGACACCA
This sequence comes from Agapanthus africanus, assembly GCA_030015575.1. Taxonomy (NCBI): domain Eukaryota; kingdom Viridiplantae; phylum Streptophyta; class Magnoliopsida; order Asparagales; family Amaryllidaceae; genus Agapanthus; species Agapanthus africanus. Next base: position 328,279,344 of record JASDDO010000031.1, read on the forward strand.
GCCTATGGTTTGGAAGAAGACTATCCAATAAGCGTAATATGTTTACTGTCCTAATCTTAGGAGCACTCGCAACCTGAGAGAAGGTAAAGATAAAAGACAACTGAATAAATCTTATTCTATTTCTCCTGAACCAGACTCCATCCTCGAACTGGAACAAGTTCCTTCGAGTTCATATATAACCATACGATGGATTATCCAATAAAATTTGGATCTTCATAGTGACACGGGGTGTTATGGAGAAATACAAAGGTGAAGTAGAAGTGACGATGAAATACGTGGTTTGGTCATGAATGATAGCAGTCGCAATTTACTTTGCCCTCTTTCTAATTCCTTTATTTGTCTTTACTTATTACCTCATGTACACCACACTTAGGCTAATTGGTTTTCTTCATTCCCTACCTTTCGGCACCTGCCTATGGTTTGGAAGAAGACTATCCAATAAGCATAATAGGTGTACCCTCTCCTAATTCTAGGAGCCCTCACAACTTGAGAGAAGGTAAAAGGAAAAGATAACCGAATAATCCTATTCAATCTCTCTAGAACCAGAATCCATCCTCGAATCTGGAACAAGTTCCTTCGAGTTCGTATGTAACTATACGATGGATTTATCCAATGGAAGTGGATGTTCGTAGTGATATGGGGTGTTCTGGAGAAATGCAATGGGTAAAAGAAGGAGTGGCAATGATGTATGCAACTCAGACAATCCAAAAGCCAGTGTTTTAAGAAAGTTCGGTTAACTTGGTTACTGAGTTATAGTCCAGGGTCGGGCCATGGTCGCTGCCAAAGAGAGAGAGAAAGAAACACTCTGCGTGCACTCTAACCTAGATCAGAATAGTTAATCACTTTATCTAATCAGGATGTCTCCTACTGTATCCTCAAATTCTCCTCCAAACCTTAAAGAAGAATTAGTCGGGATCACCCGAGGAGTAAACCAACTCATCAGTGGGAATCGGGATCCAACTATCATCGCATGATAACGTGAAGGAATCCACTCACGTTATCACATTCCAGAAGGTATGCACATTCTTGGCAAGTTTCAGTTTCTTTAGAAACTCCCGATGTGATTTTTACCCCATGCTCTTATGACCTTGAAGAAAGCCAACATATTATAAGTCACATGTCAATTTCTACCCATCATTATCCAGGTTAATTTGAACCCACCCGTACATGCCCTTGACGAAGGCCAAAATAGTAGTACGACTGTCCCAAACCAATGCATCTATCTATGCAACAGAAAAGTAGCAAATAGCTACCTGTAACATTTCAGAAAATATAAAATATTATTTTTGGAATTTAATATTAAAATAATATTTTTCCTGAAAACTGCCCGATTTGCGAAATTGGGGTTTTCGAAAAAGGGTATAAATGTATACCAATAATTGTTAAATAAATGGAAATAAAAATGATTTATTCATTTAATAATATAATTAAAGAATATGGCATTTAAAAAATTTATTATATGCAATTTTGATAAAAACCCGATTAGTGAACTGCTAATCGCGATTAAGCCAAATCCGCGTTTTCTACAGTTTTCCATGGTTAGTGCACCATGACATATTTCATTTTGTTACATGTTTCATTTCATTTGGGTTATTGGTGGTGAGAAAAGAAAAAGAAAAAGAAAAGGGTCAAAGGGGACAAAAGGTCTTAGGTTAGGTAGATTGTGTGTGTGAGAGAGAGTGTGTGATTATGCGTGTGAGAGAGGGGGGCTGCTGCCACTCTATTTTTTCCCCCATCATTTTGTTGTTCTCTCCTTCATCTTACTCAAGCTCATAATCCTCCCCTTCCATCCCTAGATCTATCTCCTAATAAGCCCCAAAACCCTACACTCCCTTCACAAAATTAATCCCCTCTTCAACCTCTACACACGGGACCAAGAAAAATTCAGTTTTGATGATCTTAGGATTCGTGGGTGCTATATGAGGCAATCCCTTCACCAATTGGGTAGTTTTCATTTACTTTAGTATTCATATGTGTTTAGATGTGAAATTGTGAAGATTAGTGAGACTTTTGGAAACCCTAGTAAAGGGTCGAGTGTTTATTGAAATTGGTGATGTGTAGTGGCTGCCTACAAGCCTTAGTGGTGTTTTACTGACCTGGAACGGGGGATGGAACCAAAAACATGGATTTAGAAACCCCGACATCGGATAAATGTATGATTGAGAGGGTCCACATTCTGTTTCGAGACAGGGCATCGATACTCCAGAGTAGACTAGTGTATACAGTTGAGACCCCGACGAGGGGCGGTGGCCGGTCTCACAAGCCACTGGTGTCAGTTGGTTCACCTAAGATGTATAAAATTGAGTCAATCATGAGATGTCAAGTACCACACCAGATGTTGTTTTTGCAGTAGATGCAATAAGTTGATATTGATCCTATCCTGGAGAAACATTCAGAAGCAGTTTAGAACATAAGTGGATGTTCTAAGGATATGATAACGACAACCTCATTCGGGAGACAGTTATCATTCCAGGCTTCCAAGGTGACCTAGATGACAGAATGACTATCAGAGTTATAGTTTTCCCTCTGACGAGGGGCGGTATTTTGGACAGGTGGTCCAAGCGGATACCGAGGGAGGTATGGCGCAGGATACTGATTGGTTTCAGTTGACGATACAGTCTAAGAAGTTTGGATTTGGAGTTCATTTATGAACTAGGTCCCATCAGATATCCAGACATACTCTAAGACAGGTATTGCTCATTTCGGGAGATGGTTTTTTCCGCGAACTTGAGATAAAGAGAGACAGAGAAAGAAACATTAGGATGGATCCACTCACTGAGGCTATTCCTCGAACGCATTAGTTTCGCAAACAGGTTTTGTGAGACTGATTAGTAGAGGAGTTGGGTGTTCGGTATCACACGGGCTGTGAGTATGCGACATCGCAATAATTAGCCTTTTGGCCGCGGTTCCGCAGCATTGTAAGTGCACGGCGGCGCCCCGGCCGTCTGAACGAGGCTAAAATGCGGAATCAAAAACTTTTCTATAAACTAGAAGCGGTGCTACCGCGTACTTTGAACTCGGATCGGGCCATTAATCTAATGCTAGCTAACTAGAGAAGGGGTAGAGAGATATACCGAGCGATCCGTGTCCTTCGGTCTTCTCGTCGTCGTCCCGATCTCCCCGCGGAATCTCCGGTCTTCATCTTCTCGTCGGAAAGGGTACCACATCGCCGGGTTCTTTAACGGGCTCCCACTTTTGGACTGAGGCAACTCGGGCACGAAGTTGGCGAGCCGACATGTCCAAGATTGCTGTAGGCTAAGTGTAGAATGGTTTGTCTCTAGGGGTTGTTGAAGTTGCCCTTTTAGATATCAAGGTGGAGGAATGAACTTGGGAGATGAGGTAAGTGTTTTATGAAGGCAAATGAGATGAAATCCCATACTCCAAATTTTGGACAGCCCCCTCCAAGCTTGGCTGGCCCTTGATCAAAGAAAAGGAGGGAGTGAGAGCACCCACAAGGTAGTGTGAGCCAAAGGAGAAAATAATGTAAAAAGAAATGAGTGATCATCATGAGGAATAACCATCACACCATCCTTTCACAAAAAGCAAGTCATGATGAGAAAAAGAAGTAAAAGTCAATCTAGAGCAATCATGAATCAACCATTAACAAGAAACACCCTCCACATTGCTAATTTGCACATTTGCAAATAAGCCCTCCTCCACCAATTTTCAGCCAAGGAAAGAAACAAAAGAAAATCGCCGAAACGGAATGCAAACTGGCAACTTCAAAAACTGATCCCGTAATAAATTACAGGAAAACCCCGCGACTGTATATACATACCCGCATTTGTATTCCGACCGAATACAAATGCAATGAGAAAAAATCTACACTGTACATCAGTAGGATCCGGCTTAAACAAAAGCCCGCTAGTATTATCCGTCCGATCATGATCCGTGCAATACTGCACGTATATGATCGAACCCTGCCATATATCCATATGGCCTCTACAGCGTTACGCCCGAAACTTGAGAAACAGTCTGTGGGGGACTCTAAAGACTCGTCAATCCCTTGGCTGTGGATTTAACCACTAGCATGTTAGAGGTATTAGCCATATGTAACGGATTACCAGGTATTGACCAAAAGGGACGTCGATGAGCGAACTCATCCTGACACCCTACTGAGCCTGTCAGTGACAATATCCGTACAGTCCGGTCCGTTCTTCTATGAGCATCGCATGGCGGGCCTAGGGGGTTGGTAAAAGTTAGACCCCCAAAAGCGGTACAAGTCGTGTTGGAGTGTAGCCCAGAACACCCTGAGATATTACTGGAATACCTACCAGTAAATCTCCTGCCTTGGCCAAGGACTTCGTGTAATGGCTCTCCTAGACACAGCGCGACCTCACCCCCAATACCGGGAGAGACGAACCCCTGTAGATCCGCTCACTTCCTCTATGTGGCTCGGGACTGTACCCAACTAAAACCTGTTTGCACATTTCCTTTGAGCGTGGTCGGGTAGTAATCAAAGTACAGTGGGAACTAACACGAGACAAATAACGATCTCAGGTTGATGAACTAACCTGTACACATGTCACCAGGGAACTGCTATCTGACGTCTGGTATAAGACCAACTAGCATGTTCCCGGCGAGTCCTGTCCGGTGTATTCATAACCCAATGAGCACCTGTATACATCTTAGGTGACCAACTGACACCAGTGGCTTATGAGAACGGCCACCGCCCCTCATGGGGGTCTCGACTGTATACACTAGTCTACTTTGGAGTATCAATGCCATATCTCGAAAACTCCCATGACTAGGGACCTTTTAAGGATGTGCTTATAGACCCCAGCTCCCACGTATATGATCGCCATCATACTGCTGGCCGTCAAGCAAGAATCCTAAGGGCTCTATCAACGCGCAATAGTGACTTGTAAGGTCACCTAAAGCAGTACACGATGATAAAGATAAACCAGATAGCATACTATCATCTTGAGTAAGACTGTCCTACCGGCATAGGTCCTCTCTCAATCATTGCAATCACGTGCCTGTGATCCAATAATTGACTCCGAGGGCATTATACCCAACAATCTCCCACTTGCACTCAAGGCTAATTATTGCGATGTCGCATACTCACAGCCTGTGTGATACCGAACACCCAACTCCTCTACCAATCAGTCTCACAAAACCTGTTTGCAAAACTAATGCATTCGAGGAATAGCCTCAGTGAGTGGATCCGCCCTAATGTTTCATTCTATGTCTCTCTTTATCTCAAGTTCGCGGAGAAAACTATCTCCTGAAATGAGCAATACCTGTCTTAGAGTATGTCTAGATATCTGATGGGACCTAGTTCATAAATGAACTCCAAATCCAAACTTCTTAGACTATATCGTCAACTAAAACCAATCAGTATCCTGCGCCATACCTCCCTCGGTATCCGCTTGGACCACCTGTCCAAAATACCTCCCCTCGTCAGAGGGAAAACTATAACTCTGACAGTTATTCTGTCATCCTGGTCACCTTGGAAGCCTGGAATGATAACTGTCTCCCGAATGAGGCTGTCGTTATCATATCCTTAGAACATCCACTTATGTTCTAAAACTGCTTCCGAATGTTTCTCCAGGATAGGATCAATATCAATTTATTGCATCTACTGCAAAAACAACATCTGGTGTGGTACTTGACATCTCATGATTGACTCAATTGCCTAAGCAAGTGATCTGCCAATCATGCACATCCCTCTCCCCTTTAGCCAGTAAGACACCTTTAGAGAGGGTGACTCCATCACCAGCAGGTACACTACCGTGCCAGGAGCCGTCCATTCTAAAACACCTTTAGAATGCTGTCTAAGTATCCTGATTGGGACAGTTTCCAAATCTAGATCTAAAACCATAGATCTAGTAACCAGAATGTTTGATATAATATCCAAGTCTTATGTGGAGAAACTACTGTGTGACAACCAAAACATAACCGATCGTAGTATAGGAATATCACTTCCTACTCTGTGTATGTCATTCCAAATACCATGACATCACACCCTACTACCTTCTTAACAGATCCATCCCCTATTCTGATGAAGTCAAACCTATGACTGTTGTTGGGGTAAAAATTTACACCCCCGTTGACCGAGTCAATGTCAAGGTCAACCCCAAGCCAGCTGGGACTAAGCCCAGGTCAAGCGGGCCCGTGCCCAAGTCGAGCCCGCGGCCAGCCTCCGCCATGCCAACAACAAAAATCATGTAACACATAATTTTTATGTAATTTTTGTGCATGAATGTAAACAAAATGGGTATAAAGCCAAATTTTTATAAGTCCATGATTTATGTGCAAAAAGAAATGGCACAAGAACCATGGGTTGGGAAAAATGCCATTTTGTAAAGCCCAAGGGGCTATATGTAAATGTGTAAGCCTATATAAGGCAACATGATGATGAATAAAGATACACTTTTTCATTCCCCCAAAAACTAGGGCTTGTGCCTCTTTCTCCTTCTTCAAGGTTCTAAAAACCTTCTTCTTTCTGTTGAATTAAATCAAGAGTTTAACTCTCCCTTTCTCAAAAATAAATAGTTTTTCACCACAAAACCCAAAAGGGGAGCTCGGATCTCCAGTCAGATCTCGAAAAGGGGAGACTTTTAAGTCTCACCCCCTTTTCTCCAAGATCCCGCCGGTCAAGAGCAAGAAGAAGGAGACCCATCTCCAAAAAGCTAACTTTGGACAGACCCAAGGCTCAAAAGAAGAGCAATAAGTCCCCAGAAGTTTAACTCCTTTCTAAATCTGTTGGAGTTTGACTCCATAAATTAATTTCTGTTGGAGTTTAACTCCATAAATTTGTTTCTGTTAGGAGTTCAACTCCAAAAATTCCCTTGGGAGTTCAACTCCCCAGCCTAGGGGCTAGGCTTCCCTTTCCGCGGGTTTTTCCCGCGGTCATGTGTGCCCACGTGACCCCAGGGCGCTAAGGCACCCATCGGTCACGTGTGCGCACGTGACCCCGGGGCGCCAAAGCGTCCATCGGTCACGTGTGCGCACGTGACCCCTGGGGCGCCAAGACGCCCATCGGTCACGTGTGCGCACGTGACCCCTGGGGCGCCAAGGCGCCCATCGGTCACGTGTGCCTACGTGACCCCTGGGGCGCCAAGGCGCCCATCGGTCACGTGTGCGCACGTGACCCTGGGGCGCCAAGGCGCCCATCGGTCACGTGTTCCCATGTGACCCCGGGGCGCCAAGGCGCCTATCGGTCACATGCCCACGTGACCCCTGGGGCGCCAAGGCGCCCATCGGTCATGTGTGCCCACGTGACCCCGGGGCGCTAAGGCGCCCACATGCTGCGCACGCGTCTTTAAGACGCTTTCCTCCCTTTTTTTATGCACTCCACACTAAATATGCCTCCCCCGTTAAAACTCTGCGGGCCCCCCGATATATTCATAACCCCCTCCAAAACACAACACACGTATACTGCACATTGAGTTCGCATGACCAGTTTAACCCGTCAATCGGAGGTTCTTTCGCTCCAAATGCGAGGGGTAATTAACGGCAGCTTAGTTCGCGGCTGTCGGAGATTCGGATCCCCACAATCAATAAACCCCGGCCTACCCTAGGCAGGGGGAATCTGTAGTACGCCTGACAAGCGCGCGCGTATTCCCATCTCAATGGGGTGACGAAAAACACCCTACAGATTCTGGCATGCCCGGTGGGACCATCTCTCCTCCCGTATTTCGGGTTAAATGTTCATGCGAACTCAATCAATATACATATCGATTACCTATACTGGAATAATGTTTCTATTTGCAGGGTTAACAATTTCCAATTGCCATATTCGATGCAAGTCAGTATTTGAACGACTTTCCTTGGCCCCAGCTGGGGGCAAGGCTATCAACTCCGATAAAGTAATAAGGCATCTCAGGCAAACTCCAGCGGTACCCCCGACAACTGCCCGATCAGGTATCTTCTCTGACCTCCACGTCGTTAAACTGGAAACAGCTGACCTCCACGTAGTTAAACTGGAAACAGATGACCTCTACATCGTTAAACTGGAGACAGATGACCACTACATTGTTAAACTGGAAACAGATGACCTCTAAGTCTTTAAACTGGAAACAGATGACCTCCACGTCGTTAAAGTGGAAACAGCTGACCTCCACGTCATTAAACTGGAAACTGCTGACCTCCACGTCGTTAAACTGGAGACAGATGACCACTACGTCGTTAAACTGGAAACAGATGATCTCTAAGTCTTTAAACTGGAAACAGATGACCTCCACGTCGTTAAACTGGAGACAGATGACCTCCACGTCGTTAAACTGGAGACAGATGACCTCTAAGTCGTTAAACTGGAAACAGATGACCTCTACGTCGTTAAACTGGAGACAGATGACCACTACGTCGTTAAACTGGAAACAGTAGACCTCTAAGTCTTTAAACTGGAAACAGATGACCTCCAAGTCGTTAAACTGGAAACAGATGACCTCCAAGTCGTTAAACTGGAAACAGTAGACCTCTAAGTCTCTAAACTGGAAACAGATGACCGCTAAGTCGTTAAACTGGAAACAGTCGACCACCACGTCATTAAACTGGGAACAATCGACCTCTAAGTCGTTAAACTGGGAATGTAAAAAAAAATGTGTAAATAAAAAAATGTGTAAATAAAAGAAAAATAAAGAAAAGCCGAAATGATGGGGCAACTCGCAATAAAAATCAGCGAGTAAAATGAAAATAAAGCCGAAATGATGGGGCAACCGCGAATAAATAGCCGAAATGATAGGGCAATCGCGACTTTCGCGATAAGAAAAGCTGAAATGATAGAGCAATCGCGGTAAAAAAAAAACAACAACAAAAAAAAACAACGGCGAATGATGAGTCGCTCATTGTACCATATTCCAGTGCAGCGATGCAGACGCCAACCAAAATCCAATTTCCAAAATTCTTCCGGCCCTACGTTTAGTGCCCAAATTGACTACCGTATACAATCCACGAGCTCAAATAATTCTCAGCATACCCATGCCCCACCGCAACCACCAGTTACGCGGCTGGTCTCCGCCTTTGGAATATGCTTCATTGGAAAGACCCACTCATGTGTCCTCACGATGCATGAGGAGAACAAACCTTCGTGAGATCCTTACGACTCACGAAGGAAAAACACACTTAGGAGTCCCCACGACTCCTAAGGAGAACATACACCTGCGGGATCCTTACGACTCGCAGGGAGAAAATACCTTTATGGGACCCTCACGGCCCATAAAATTGAAAAGCCTTAGGTGATAGGGATCCAAACATGTCTCCTAAGCCATCGCTCCCCAATCCCCAAGTGGAGAATGATGAGTCGCTCCTGGCACCATATTCCAGTGCAGCGATGCAGACGCCAACCAAATTCTAAATCCCAATCCCCAAGTGGCGAATGATGAGTCGCTCCTGGTACCATATTCCAGTGCAGCGATGCAGACGCCAACCAAATTCCAAATCCCAATCCCCAGCGGCGAATGATGAGTCGCTCCTGGTACCATATCCCAGTGCAGCGATGCAGACGCCAACAAAGTCCCGAAATTTTGCCGGCCCTACGGTCTGGATCATACATCCTGCAAAACCGTATACAATCCACGGGCGTAAAACAATCCCGATCTCTCCAAAAAAAAAAAAGAAGAAAAGAACGGTATGTCCACAAGCAAAACGGGCACGGATGAAAACCCGAAAGGGCTCCGTGAGTAAAACAGCAGGACTGCCGGCGAGTTTGTGAAAACCGAAAGGGCGCAAACTCGTAAAAAAAAAAGAAATGAAATGCACTCGCAAAGTCCTCTCGACATTGTGAGGAGAAAATTCCCGCGTGAGATCCCTACGACTCACAAAGGAGCAACACACTCAGGAGTCCCCACGACTCCTAAGGAGAAAATACACCTGCGGAATCCTTACGACCCGTAGGGAGAAAATGCTTTGTGGGACCCTCACGGCCCATAAAATGGAAAAGCCTTAGGTGACAGGGATCTAAACCTGTCTCCTAAGCCACCAATTCCCAAATCCTCCCGGGGCAAATGATGAGTTGCTCCTGGCATTATTCCAGTTCAGCAATGCAGATGCCAAAACAAAACCAATTCCCAAATCCTCCCGGGGCACATGATGAGTTGCTCCTGGAATTATTCCAGTGCAGCAATGCAGATGCCAAAACAAAACCAATTCCCAAATCCTCCCGGGGCAAATGATGAGTTGCTCCTGGCATTATTCCAGTGCAGCAATGCAGATGCCAAACCAAAACCGAAATCCTCAAATCTACTCATTGCAAATGATGATTCGCTCCTGGTACCATATTCCAGTGTAGCGATGCTGATGCCAAACAAAAACCAATTCTCAAATCCTCTCGGGGAAAATGATGAGTTGCTCCTGGCATCACTCCAGTGTAGCAATGCAGATGCCGAAAAAAATACCAATCCCTAAATCCACTCAAAGACAGATGATGATTCGCTCCTGGTACCATATTCCAGTACAGCGATGCTGATGTCAACTCAAATCAATCAAATCAAACCAACAACCTCTACGGCGGAATCATGCTCTGTCCCAGAATTTACCCCGTGTCGAAATCATGCTTCGCCTCGGGATATCTACTTCCCTGCCGGGATTATGCTCCGTCTCGGAATCAAATCAACAGGCAAGTTCTGCGTCGGAATTATGCTTCGTCTCAGAATGCACCCCGTGTCGAAATGATGCTTCGCCTCGGTGTACCTGCCTTCCCTATCGAAATTATGCTTCGTCTTGGAATAGAGTCAACCCGACACTCCGCGCCGGGGAAAAGTCGATCAGCGACACTCCGTGCCGGGGACAAGTCAACTAGAGACACTCCGTGCCGAGGAAAAGTCCATCAGCGACACTCCGTGCTGGGGAAAAGTCAACCCGACACTCCGCGCCGGGGAAAAGTCGATCAGCGACACTCCATGCCAGGGAAAAGTCAACCCGACACTCCGCGCCGGGGAAAAGTCCATCAGCGACACTCCGTGCCGGGGAAAAGTCAACCAGCGACACTCCACGCCGGGGAAAAGTCCATCAGTGACACTCCGTGCCGGGGAAGTCAACCCGACACTCCGCGCCGGGGAAAAGTCGATCAGCGACACTCCGTGCCGGGGAAAAGTCAACCAGCGACACTCCACGCCGGGGAAAAGTCCATCAGCGACACTCCGTGCCGGGGAAAAGTCAACCAGCGACACTCCGCGCCGGGGAAAAGTCCATCAGCGACACTCCGTGCCGGGGAAAAGTCAACCAGCGACACTCCGCGCCGGGGAAAAGTCCATCAGCAGCGACACTCCGCGCCGGGGAAAAGTCCATCAGCGACACTCCGTGCCGGGGAATAGTCAACCAGCGACACTCCGCGCCGGGGAAAAGTCAATCAGCGACACTCCGTGCCGGGGAAAAGTCAACCACCGACACTCCGCACCGGGGAAAAGTCGATCAGTGACACTCCGTGCCGGGGAAAAGTCAACCCGACACTCCGCGCCGGGGAAAAGTCGATCAGCGACACTCCGTGCCGGGGAAAATTCAACCTGACACTCCGCGCCGGGGAAAAGTCGATCAGCAACACTCCGTGCCGGGGAAAAGTCAACCTGACACTCCGCGCCGGGGAAAAGTCCATCAGCGACACTCCGTGCCGGGGACGCGTCAACCAGCGACACTCTGCATCGGGGATAATGTCCAACACAGACACTCCGCATCAGGGAAACGTCAACCATCCGATACTCCGCCTCGGGGAAACGTCAAGCAGACACTCCGTGCCGAGGGCACATCGACAACAGACACTCCGCCTCGGGGAAACGTCGACCAGCGACACTCCGTGCCGGGGACACGTCTACCAAATCGCTTCGGATCAGAGCGTCGACCGTCTATGTCGCAAAAAGGGCAGTGCAGGCTCCTGCAAATTGGGAACCCAAATCGCTTCGTAACAGAGCGTCGACCGTCTATGTCGCAAAAATGGCAGTGCAGGCTCCCGCAAATTGGAAACCCAAATCGCTCCGGATCAGAGGGTCGACCGTCTATGTCGCAAAAAGGGCAGTGCAGGCTCCCGCAAATTGGGAACCCAAATCGCTCCGTAACAGAGCGTCGACCGTCTACGTCGCAAAAAGGGCAGTGCAGGCTCCCGCAAACTGGGAACCCAAATCGCTCCGTAACAGAGCGTCGACCGTCTATGTCGCAAAAAGGGCAGTGCAGGCTCCCGCAAATTGGGAACCCAAATCGCTCCGGACCAGAGCGTCGACCGTCTATGTCGCAAAAAGGGCAGTGCAAGCTCCCGCAAATTGGTAACTCAAATCGCTTCGTAACAGAGCGTCGACCGTCTATGTCGCAAAAAGGGCAGTGCAGGCTCCCGCAAATTGGGAACCCAAATCGCTCCGGATCAGAGCGTCGACCGTCTATGTCGCAAAAAGGGCAGTGCATGCTCCCGCAAATTGGGAACCCAAATCGCTTCGTAATAGAGCATCGACCGTCTATGTCGCAAAAAGGGTAGTGCAGGCTCCCGCAAATTGGGAACCCAGATCGCTCCGGATCAGAGCGTCGACCGTCTATGTCGCAAAAAGGGCAGTGCAGGCTCCCGCAAATTGGGAACCCAAATCACTTCGTAACAGAGCCTCGACCGTCTATATCGCAAAAAGGGCAGTGCAGGATCCCACAAATTGGGAACCCAAATCGCTTCGTAACAGAGCGTCGACCGTCTATGTCGCAAAAAGGGCAGTGCAGGCTCCCGCAAATTGGGAACCCAAATCGCTCCGGATCAGAGCGTCGACCGTTTATGTCGCAAAATGGGCAGTGCAGGCTCCCGCAAATTGGGAACCCAAATCGCTCCGGATCAGAGCGTCGACCGTCTATGTCGCAAAAAGGGCAGTGCAGGCTCCCGCAAATTGGGAACCCAAATCGCCTCGGATCAGAGCGTCGACCGTCTATGTCGCAAAAAGGGCAGTGCAGGCTCCCGCATATTGGGAACCCAAATCACTCCATAACAGAGCGTCGACCGTCTATGTCGCAAAAAGGGCAGTGCAGGCTCCCGAAAATTGGGAACCTAAATCGCTTCGTAAAAGAGCGTCGACCGTCTATGTCGCAAAAAGGGCAGTGCAGGCTCCCGCAAATTGGGAACCCAAATCGCTTCTGATCAGAGCGTCGACCGTCTATGTCGCAAAAAGGGCAGTGCAGGCTCCCGCAAATTGGGAACCCAAATCGCTCCGTAACAGAGTATCGACCGTCTATGTCGCAAAAAGGGCAGTGCAGGCTCCCGCAAATTGGGACCCAAATCGCTTCGTAACAGAGCGTCGACCGTCTATGTCGCAAAAAGGGCAGTGCAGGCTCCCGCAAATTGGGAACCCAAATCGCTCCGGATCAGAGCGTCGACCGTCTATGTCGCAAAAAGGGCAGTGCAGGTTCCCGCAAATTGGGAACCCAAACCGCTTCGGATCAGAGCGTCGACCGTCTATGTCGCAAAAAGGGCAGTGCAGGGTCCCGCAAATTAGGAACCCAAATCGCTCCGTAACAGAGCGTCGACCGTCTACGTCGCAAAAAGGGCAGTGCAGGCTCCCGCAAATTGGGAACCCAAATCGCTTCGGATCAGAGCGTCGACCGTCTATGTCGCAAAAAGGGCAGTGCAGGCTCCCGCAAATTGGGAACCCAAATCGCTCCGGATCAGAGCGTCGACCGTCTATGTCGCAAAAAGGGCAGTGCAGGCTCCCGCAAATTGGGAACCCAAATCGCTCCGTAACAGAGCGTCGACCGTCTACGTCGCAAAAAGGGCAGTGCAGGCTCCCGCAAACTGGGAACCCAAATCGCTCCGTAACAGAGCGTCGACCGTCCATGTCGTAAAAAGGGCAGTGCATCCCAAAATGTGGGAACCAAAGCAAGTCACCTCCACGTGAAAGAAGATCCATCAATTTAATGCACACGACCCATATATGCTGTGTGCATTTATTGATGGGGGGCACTTTGTTGGGGTAAAAATTTACACCCCCGTTGACCGAGTCAAAGTCAAGGTCAATCCCAAGCCAGGTGGGCCCAAGCCCAGGTCAAGCGGGCCCGTGCCCAAGTCGAGCCCGCGGCCAGCCTCCTCCATCTCAACAACAAAAATCATGTAACAAATAATTTTTATGTAATTTTTGTGCATGAATGTAAATAAAATGGGTATAAAGCCAAATTTTTGTAAGTCCATGATTTATGTGCAAAAAGAAATGGTACATGAACCATGGGATGGGCAAAATGCCATTTTGTAAAGCCCAAGGGGCTATATGTAAATGTGTATGCCTATATAAGGCACCATGATGATGAATAAAGATACACTTTTTCATTCCCCCAAAAACTAGGGCTTGTGCCTCTTTCTCCTTCTTCAAGGTTCTAAAAACCTTCTACTTTCTGTTGAATTAAATCAAGAGTTTAACTCTCCCTTTCTCAAAAATAAATAGTTTTTCACCACAAAACCCACAAAGGGGAGCTCGGATCTCCAGTCAGATCTCGAAAAGTGGAGACTTTTAAGTCTCACCCCTTTTCTCCAAGATCCCGCCGGTCAAGAGCAAGAAGTAGGAGACCCATCTCTAAAAATCTAACTTTGGACAGACCCAAGGCTCAAAAGAAGAGCAATAAGTCCCCAGGAGTTTAACTCCTTTCTAAATCTGCTGGAGTTTAACTCCATAAATTAATTTTTGTTGGAGTTTAACTCCATAAATTTGTTTCTGTTAGGAGTTCAACTCCGAAAATTCCCTTGGGAGTTCAACTCCCCAGCCTAGGGGCTAGGCTTCCCTTTCCGCGGGTTTTTCCCGTTGTCACGTGTGCCCACGTGACCCCAGGGCGCCAAGGCGACCATTGGTCACGTGTGCGCACGTGACCCCGGGGCGCCAAAGCGTCCATCGGTCACGTGTGCGCACGTGACCCCTGGGGCGCCAAGACGCCCATTGGTCACGTGTGCGCACGTGACCCCTGGGGCGCCAAAGCGCCCATCGGTCACGTGTGCCCACGTGACCCAGGGGGCGCCAAGGCGCCCATCGGTCACGTGTGCGCGCGTGACCCCGGGGCGCCAATGCGCCCATCGGTCACGTATGCCCACGTGACCCCTGGGGCGCCAAGGCGCCCATCGGTCACGTGTGCCCACGTGACCCCAGGGGCGCCAAGGCGCCCATCGGTCACGTGTGCCCACGTGACCCCGGGGGTGCCAAGGCGCCCACATGCTGCGCACGCGTCTTTAAGACGTTTCCCCCCCTTTTTTATGCACTCCACACTAAATATGCCTCCCCCGTTAGAAAAAATTTCTAATGGGGCGCTGCCCCGCGCCCCGCAAGGGGGCCGCTAGCCGCCTTGACCCCCAGTCCGCTATCCGGGTAGCGGGACCCCCCTAAAAACTCTGCGGGGCCCCCGATATATCCATAACCCCCTCCAAAACACAACACACGTACACTGCACATTGAGTTCGCATGACCAGTTTAACCTGTCAATCGGAGGTTCCTTCACTCCAAATGCGAGGGGTAATTAACGGAAGCTTAGTTCGCGGCTGTCGGAGATTCGGATCCCCACAATCAATAAACCACGGCCTACCCTAGGCAGGGGGAATCTGTAGTACGCCTGACAAGAGCGCGCGTATTCCCATCTCAATAGGGTGACGAAAAACACCCTACAACTGTCACATCAGAAATAGATGATCTATCTCCGCTATATCTGCTTTAGTCTATAAATTGACATAAGCCACCTGTCCACTATGCTTCCGCTGCTCCCACTGACCTTGACAACCCTCTGGCAGAGTCATATAAACGTACACTTCTAAAGCTAGTTTAGAACAACGCTATACTCATCCTCCTGCCGGGTCTCACAGTCTTGAACAACAACAATGGAATGTCTGGGTAAAGAAGAACCTTCCTGTCACCGTCCTTTAGGCTACCGGAGTACCTCTCGGGTGCCTGTGGTTACCCACAATATTTGCGGAGTGGCCAATGGAATGTCAAACCAGATTGAATCTTTAGGTTCTTATCAAATTTTCAGTAATCGTTTGCGGTTTTGGAATTACTTCCAGTTCTACTATACTCCCACTACTGTTTTCTGAAAATATCCATTTTACTTAAAACTGTGGCGAGTCTAGAATAATATCACTATTGATCTTCCAGATGGTAGAAAGTCAACCCTCGTCATAGCCTGGGTCAACCCACAAACAACCATTACAGAAACGTGCCTTGAGTTATCCAGAGTCTGGTTTTAAGCATAAACTGGACAACTCCCCGTACCTTAACAATGTCAAGATATGAACCGTTCTATATCCAATACAGAAACAGAGGAACTGATTTAATTGAACCAGATTCAAATCATGCAGCTGTCTCCAGTGCATGTCAACTAAATGGAAAGAGGCCGATCAGCGTTACTCAACTTAAGAATGCTTCCAATTATTAGTAACCTGAAAGAGAAGCAAGTTCTCTTAATCATTACTATCAACTGAATACCATAAACAAGTATCTACATCTTCGATCACCCTGAAGAATCCTGATACTTGCAACACCTGGTTCTCTACTTTATCCACATACCTATAACTTCTCAAAACTTGGACCCTGTGTTTCTACGAAACACCTGTCTAAGAACTAGAGAAGTCATAAGTAAACAGAATATAGTACGAGTACCAACCCCTTTGTCCTGATGGACACTGGACAACATACAATACTCTGTATAAGTCCCCTGAGTCTAATAACTCAAACTCTGTGTGTCGTAGGTTGAAAACTGTACTTATGGTTAAGAAGAATTACACCGCTGTTTAATGCCCCTTACCTAACCATCCACCGGTATAGGTAAATGTCATGGACATAATTTCAAAAAGGTATATTTCACTCTATAAAAATAGACGTACAGATATATCACTTTGAAATTGGTGCATAACAGCGGATATTCAAAACCAAATATTTGCCGTCCGGCAAACAACCCAGGTGACTTCCTCAAATATCACCAATTACAATGAATTCCGATATAATGAGGATGATCACCTAATTCCCAATAACTTACTCCCACTCATCATCTATGAAACCATACAGATGTGAGAATCAAACCTGGTAAATACATACCCTGGAGCAAGGGCTAATTGGGAAATCAGTTTTCTTTTAACAGTACACAGTGAAACTGAAACATTGAAATGTTTCGTAGGGGTATCTTGATATTCCTAGTAATACCTCTTCCATTATCCAGATTCACAACTGTAACCATATATTTCTATGCCATCTCTCCACATCCCTTCATATGTCTTTAGTCATTACCTTCTGCACACCCCTTTAGGCCAAATGGTTTTCTTCCTTCCCTACCGTTCGGCACCAGCCTATGGTTTGGAAGAAGACTATCCAATAAGCATAATGGGTGTACTGTCCTAATACTAGGAACACTCGCAATGCGAGAGAAGGTGAAGATAAAAGACAACTGAATAAACCTTATTCCTATTTCTCCTGAACCAGAATCTATCCCTGAACTGGAACAAGTTCCTTTCGAGTTCGTATATAACCATACGATGGAGTATCCAAATAACTGTGGATCTTCGTAGTGATACGGAGTGTTCTGGAGAAATACAAAGGTGAAATGGGAGTGGTAATGAAATACTTGGTTTGGTAGTGAATAGCAGTCGCAATTTACTTTGCCCTCTTACTAATCCATTTATTTGTCTTAACTTAATACCTTCTATATACCATCTTTAGGCTAATTGGTTTTCTTCATTCCCTACCGGTCGGCACCTGCCTATGGTTTGGAAGAAGACTATCCAATTAGGATAATAGGTGTACTATCTCCTAAACCAAGGAGTACTCGCAACCTGAGAGAAGGTAAAAGGAAAAGACAACTGAATAGTCCTATTCGTTTTCTCCAGAACCGGAAACCATCCTCGAATAAATTCCTTCGAGTTCATATATAACCATACGATGGTTTTATCCAATGGAAGTGGACGTTCGTAATAATACGGGGTGTCCTGGAGAAAAAAGGGTAAAAGTAGGAGTGGCAATGAGGTTTGCAACTCTGACAATCCAAAAGCCAGTCTTATAAGAAGGTTCGGTTAATCTTGGTTACTGAGTCATAGTCTAGGGTCGGGCCATGGTCGCTGCCAAAGAGAGAGAAAAGAAACACTCAGCGTGCACTCTAACCTAGATCAGAATGGTTGTCTCTTTATCTAATCAGGAAACCTCCCACTGTAACGTCAAATTCTCCCCCAAACCTGAAAGAAGAATTAGTCGGGATCACCCGAGGAGTAAACCAACTCATCAGTTGGAATCGGGATCCAACTATCATCGCATGATAACGTGACGGAATCTGCTCACGTTATCACACTTCAGAAGGTATGCGCCTATCTGGCAAGTTTCAGTTTCTTTAGAAACTCCCGTTGTGATTTTTACCCCATGCTCTTATGACCTTGACGAAGGTCAACAAATCATAAGTCACATATCAAGTTCTACCCGTCATTCTTTAGGTTAATTTGAACCCACCCGTACAAGCCCTTGATGAAGGTCAATAAGGCTATACGACTGTCCCAAACCAACGCATCTATCTATGCAACAGAAAGGTAACATGCAGCTACCATTCACTATGCCTTGACGAAGGTCAACAAACATAGCATGAATACTACGTGCTACCCGTCTGAAATGACGGAGGGCTACGAATGGTTTTTGGCGAAAAACCTTTAACGTAATGAACTTGATATCGTTGAAGGAACCGGATAGCTTTTTATAAAATTATAGTGGCGAAAACCTTTGCTAAAGAGGTCACTCCCGGTGAAGGGATCTCGGCTCTTTCCCCGTAGAATGAGGTGCAGGATATTCCAACTGAATACCGCGATGCAAAGCAAAAGTAATCGACTATAGTAAGGTTATTACCCTGACGTAAACTTCTGTCTAAGGGGTCACTCCCGGTGAAGGGATCTCGGCCCTTGCCTCGTCGACTGAGGTGCTGGATATTCATAACCGAATACCACTGTGCAAAACAAAAGAAAACGTCCTTGCAATAACAGCTTTTTGAAAAATGTTCCAACAACATCATAATAGGTTTGTTTAACTTGCATTGATCCGAATCAATGCAGTCCCATCAATTCATCACACCAATAAAGAACGAAAATAATGATGTACGTATATGCCATCCGCATTCGCCACTGGATCACGTCATTACCCGTTAGGTTACTTAACTAACGACAGAGCGGGGACTGGACTAGCGCGGATGCAAAACATATACAACATCTATTAGTATATATATCAATATATAATATTCGCTCAAGGCGTGATAAAATGCAATATCACAGAAAAGTAATAAGCATCACAGAACAATACAGATATCTGGGATCCCCGGGTTT
Source organism: Agapanthus africanus (assembly GCA_030015575.1). NCBI lineage: Eukaryota > Viridiplantae > Streptophyta > Magnoliopsida > Asparagales > Amaryllidaceae > Agapanthus > Agapanthus africanus. The sequence goes on from JASDDO010000031.1 coordinate 328,298,557, forward strand.
GATAGAGCCGCTACTGAAACCCGATGTTCCCCTGGTCGTGTGGATAGCCTGTGCAATGAAATCCTAGACCTCTATGGGTGCGGCAAGTTACCCGCCAAAACCTGAAGCGAGGCAGCCCCCTTCAGCAACGTGAATGGACCACCCAGCACTTCATGGAATCCGGTAACTTGGGCACCCTTCTTGGGTCAACCTGTACCCCCTACGAGTGCGACGAATAGCCCGCCAATTCTAGAGTAAAGCCCCATCCGTCTCAATGCCATGAGTTGCGGGCCCGTTGCCCTCTAGAACCTGGCTATCCGTGCACCCCTCCGCGGGGTAATCCTAGTACAGAAAGTAAAATATACATACAACGGGTACATCGACCTCACCCCGGTCGTGCCCCAAAAGAATAATATACAAACAGGCAGTGTCGGCAGTCCACATGTCGGACGCTCGCCCCGCAACATCAAATGTACATAATACCAAAACTGTACTACCATTTCATCCAGGCTATCCACCATGACAAATCCGCAACATCACAGCACAACACAGAACATCAACGTGAATGTCACGTTCGCAAATCCGTCTAAAAGGGCTATAGCAGTTAGACAGGATTTACCGATCAAATGACATTCACGGTCGCAGATATAATGTAAATACTGTGAATTAACATGTTTAAAATTTTCGATCGACTAAATTTCCCGAAGTGGGCTCCAAGCACAACTGTAGCACTCAAAGAAAATCTGGGCCTAAACAGAATATACCAAAAACCCCATTTCCCAGTCTAAGACCCACTGTAGAAATCTGGTACATTGAAGAGATAATATGGCCGCGGAACCGCGGCCAGAGCATGGGTTTGGCCGCGGTTCCACAGTGGAACAGTGAAAACATGCGACCAGATTTCTACAGAATTCTTAGAATTCCCTGCATGTATTTCTGCAATGCACTGAAAAATTTTTTGAGCTAAAATAAATCGACAGAAACTAATGCAATAGAAATTGTGGTTTTTGGAAATTTGTTCGATCGAACTTGTAAACACGTTAGAGCAAGCTAGATTAGGTTAATGGCGTGGCTCTGATACCAGCGTAAGTGCACGGCGGCGCTCCGGCCGTCTGAACGAGGCCAAAATGCAGAATCAAAAACTTTTCTATAAACTAGAACCGGCGCTACCGCGTACTTTGAACCCGGATCGGGCCATTAATCTAATGCTAGAGAATTAGAGAAGGGGTAGAGAGATATACCGAATGATCCATGTCCTTAGGACTTCTCGTCGTCGTCCCGATCTCCCCGCGGAATCTCCGGTCTTCATCTCCTCGTCGGAAAGGGCACCACATCGCCGGGTTCTTTTACAGGCTCCCACCTCTAGACCGAGGCAATTCGGGCATGAAGTTGGTGAGCCGACGTGTCTAAGAATGCTGTAGGCTAAGTGTAGAATGGTTTGTCTCTAGGGGTTGTTGAAGTTGCCCTTTTAGATATCAAGGTGGAGGAATGAACTTGGGAGATGAGGTAAGTGTTTTATGAAGGCAAATGAGATGAAATCCCACACTCCAAATTTTGGACAACCCCCCTCCAAGCTTGGCCGTCCCTTGATCAAAGAAAAGGAGGGAGTGAGAGAACCCACAAGGTGGTGTGAGCCAAAGGAGAAAATATTGTAAAAAGAAATAAGTGATCATCATGAGGAATAATCATCACACCACCATCCTTTCACAAAAAGCAAGACATGATGAGAAAAAGATGTCAAAGTCAATCTAGAGCCATCATGAATCAACCATTAACAAGAAACACCCTCCACTTTGCTAATTTGCACAATTGCAAATAAGCCCTCCTCCACCAATTTTCAGCCAAGGAAAGAAACAAAGGAAAATGGCCGAAACGGAATGCAAACGGGTAACTTCAAAAAACTGATCCCGTAATAAATTAAAGGAAAACCCCGCGACTGTATATACATACCCGCATTTGTATTCCGACCGAATACAAATTTAATGAGACAAAATCTATACTGTATAATACTAGGATCCGGCTTAAACCAAAGCCCGCTAGTATTATCCGTCCGATCATGATCCGTGCAATACCGCACGTATATGATCGAACCCTGCCATATATCCATATGGCCTCTACAGCGTTTCGCCCGAAACTTGAGAAACGGTTTGTGGAGGACTCTAAAGACTCGTCAATCCCTTGGCTGTGGATTTAACTACTAGCACGTCAGAGGTATTAGCCATACGTAACGGGCTACCAGGTATTGACCAAAAGGGACGTCGATGACCGAACTCATCCTGACACCCTACTGAGCCTGTCAGTGACAATATCCGTACAGTCCGGTCCGTTCGTCTATGAGCATCGCATGGCGGGCCTCGGGGGTTGGTAAAAGTCAGACCCCAAAAGCGGTACAAGTCGTGTCGGAGTGTAGCCCAGAACACCCTGAGATATTACTGGAATACCTACCAGTAAATCTCCTGCCTTGGCCAAGGACTTCGTGTAATGGCTCTCCTAGACACAGCACGATCTCACCCCTAATACCGGGAGAGACGAACCCCTGCAGATCCGCTCACTTCCTCCATCTGGATCGGGACTGTACCAACTAAAACATGTTTGCACGTTTCCTTTGAGCGTGGTAGGGTAGTAATCAAAGTATAGTGGGAACTCACACGAGACAAATGACGATCTCAGGTCGATGAACTAACCTGTACACATGACACCAGGGAACTGCTATCTGACGTCTGGTATAAGACCAACTAGCATGTTCCCGGTGAGTCCTGTCCGGTGTACTCATAACCCAATGAGCACCTGTATACATTTTAGGTGAACCAACTGACACCAGTGGCTTGTTAGACCGGCCACCGCCCCTCGTCCGGATCTCGACTGTATACACTAGTCTACTCTGGAGTATCGTTGCCCTGTCTCGAAAACTCCCACGACTAGGGACCTTTTAAGGATGTGCTTATAGACCCCAGCTCCCACGTATATGATCGCCATCATACTGCTGACCGTCAAGCAAGAATCCTAAGGGCTCTATCAACGCGCAATAATGACTTGTAAGGTCACCTAAAGTAGTACACGATGATAAAGATAAACCAGATAGCATACTATCATCTTAAGTAAGACTGTCCTACCGGCATAGGTCCTCTCTCAATCATTGCAATCACGTGCCTGTGATCCAATAATTGACTCTGAGGGCATTATACCCAATAATTTTGGTATCTGGAGAAACCCGGAGACACTAGAAATGATTTTGCAATTACTGGGAGTCGTCCAGGCACCTAGGAAGCTACCACTGAAACCCTAGCCCCATACCCCAACCCAAGGCCGCAGATTTATCCATTCGGGCCGCAATTTGCGGCCAGAGCAGGGAAATAGGATCCCAGGTTTGGTCCATGGCTCCTTTTGCACTAAAATAGACCCCTCCTATATGCAGAATTAGCTAATTATCACCTGGGGAAAATCTGGGACCATTTTGGTGTGTTTTAGGCTATGTTTTCCGTATTTTGAAATGTAATTTCTTGACATTTGTATTTGTATTTGGTTGTTGGATGTTTGTACATCGACAAGAGGGGTTGTTTGATTTTTTTGCACGTGTAGGCCATAGGTTCTAACCTATGAGCACAGCGTGCGCCGTATCGGTTTTCCGGATTCGATTTTAATACGTATTGCGATTGTTTATTATTGTAGGTACCCTCGTATGGATTCCGAGGTGATGGAGCGTGGCGTCTGTTGGAGATAGTGCCCTCATAGTCAATTATTGGATCGCAGGTACGTGATTGCAATGATTGCGGAGGACCTATACCGGTAGGACAGTCTTACTCGAGATGATAATATGCTATCTGGTTTGCCTTTATCAGTCGTGTACATGTTACACTTTGATAGAGCCCTTAGGATCTTGCTTTACTACGAACAGTATGATGGCGATCATATACGTGAGAGTTGGGTAGTTTATATGCATATCCTTAATTGTGGTCCCTAGTCGTGGGAGTTTCGAGACATGGCATCGATACTCCGGAGTAGACTAGTGTGTACAGTCGAGACCCCGACGAGGGGCGGTGGCCGGTCTCACAAGCCACTGGTGTCAGTTGGATCACCTAAGATGTATACAGGTGCTCATTGGGTTATGATTACACCGGATAGGACTCGCCGGGAACCTGCTAGTTGGTATTATACATATCGTCAGATAGCAGTTCCCTGGTGACATGTGTACAGGTTAGTTCATGGACCTGAGGTCGTCATTTGTCTCGTGTGAGTTCCCACTGTGCTTTGATTTCTACCCTACCACGGCTCAAAGGAGTCGTGCAAACAGGTAGTTTTTGGGTACAGTCCCGAGCCATATGGAGACACGTGAGCGGATCGGCTGGGGATCCGTCTCTCCCGGTATTGGGGGCGAGATCGTGCTGTGTCTAGGAGAGCCATTACACAAAGCCCACGGCTGTGGCAGGAGATTTACTGGTAGGTACTCCAGTAGTATCTCAGGGTGTTATTGGGCTTCACTCCGACACGACTTATACTGCTTTTGGGGGTCTGACGTTACTAGCCCCCTAGGCAGATATGCGATACTCATAGACGAACGGACCGGACTGTATATACATTGTCACTGTTAGGCTCAGTAGGGTTTCTGGATGAGTTCGCTCATCAGCCTCCCTTGAGGTCAGTCCATGGGCAGCCGTTACGCATTGCTAGTGCCGCTGACGGTTTGTGGTTAAAACCACTGCCAGGGTACTGACGAGTCATTAGAGTCCCCCACAGACAGTTTCCCAAGTTCGGGCGAAACATTGTAGAGGCCGTATGGTTTTATGGCAGGGTTCGGAAAATGCACGTGCGTTTACGCACGTGTTATTTTTCAGGCAGATGATACTGGTCGGCTTTGGTTTAAGCCGGATCCGAGGATTATATTGAGTAGGTATAATATCTTTGTCTCAGTTGCATTTGTATTCGGTCGTAATACAAATGCGGGTATATTTATACAGTTTCGGGGTTATCCTGAAAGTCGTTTTAGGATCACTTTTGGAAGTTGCCAGTTTCCAGTTTTCTATCTGCCGTCTTTTAACATTCGGTTGAAGACGGATTTATCTTTTCTTGGATGAGAGTGAGTCATGCTTCTAGAAGGTTCTAGAATTTGGTGACAAGGTTAATGACTCATGCTTTGATTTCAATGAGGTTTTGTTTTCCTTAAGATATTTATTTTTGTGTTCACATATGATATTTGCTTAAGGTTACTCTCCCCTCTCCTACACTCACCTCCCTCTTTGCTATATAGTGGCCGACCCTCTCTCTCCTCACTCACTCTCTCACTTGAGAAAATTATGGTTGCTAAAAAGAAAAGACTAAAGTTTTGGATGCATGGAAATTTCATAGTTCATTTCTTGTTCCATTTCATTTCCATCGGCAACTTCATTAACCGATCGTCCACGGCTTTGGATGAAGTGAGACAAAGTCATCTACTCATTCTCTACATCATTCTTGGTCGTCTCTTTTAGCAAACTTGACGATTGAGTTGCCTCAAGTCAGAGGCGGGAGCCCGTTTAAAGAATCGTCGACGTGGTGCCACCTTGACGAGCAGATTGGAGATCGATGAGATCGGAGCATCCGCAACGGAGCGTGGGATGATGGTTAATGAACGAAGGACTCGGATCGTTCGGTATAACCTTTCTACACTCTTTACAGTTTGTTAGTTTAGCAATAATGGCAGATCCGAGTTAAAGTATACGATAGCGCCAGTTAAAAAGTTTTTGTTCCGCATTTGGCGTCTGTAGACGGCCGGGGCGCTAGCGTAGACTTACAGCGTCATCGATTTCGGCGAGCGAAAACCAGGTGAGTGGATCTATATCCACGGGGGAAGACGGGTGGATGGAGTATAGCACCCCCGCAAAGTATTGATGGAAAACTGATTATAGAATATGGTTAGGAAATCTAGATTAGGAAACTAGGGTTATAGTAAAGGATAGTTAGTGATACTATATTAGAAACTAAGGATAGTTAGAAATGAGATAATACGGCTATTATGTGATGATGGAAATTCGAGGACGACGTTGTCGATATTGCCGTTTAAGGCACCGTAGGACTAGATAGTCTATGTTGATGCGTCATCCCCGAACCATACCTTTTTCTAAACCGAAGAGTCGTATGTATCTTTTAAAAATATACCTTGAGAGATGTTATGGATTTTCAAATGATATATTTTTCTTAAAAACACCGTAACCCCTATTTTCAAAACTACGATTCGCTTCTTTAAAAATCTGATTTTATGGTTCGGGTGTGTATGTTAGATTAGATAACTATACTTATAGTAGAGATAGAATGTTTAGGTAAACTCGGCTTGATATGAGTTATAAATGCGGTGAAAAGATTATAAGACGGATATGATGATCTGATGATATGTTGGTATACGGATGCGAGTCGATCGAGATGATTTATACCCTGTCGGTCCCCTGATGTGAGATTATTGCGGATGTGACCTGGGACATAGGTATATATATATATATATATATATATATATATATATATATATATATAGATATATATATAGAATGTTGTGAATCATGGATGATAAGCCGTACGTGATTTCAGGACGTACACTCATTTGTCGTATAGGATCCCTATTAGCTTAATGCCGCCGTACGATGATTTTCCGTGCGTGATGAGTTTGACTTGATGATTGATCCTACCCTTGATTAGAGGTTTCCGTACGATGGATCATATTGTATGCGATGTTGTTAGGCTGGATGCCGATTGATAGGTTTCCCGACTCGGTCATATTAGATACGTATACCCGTCAACATTGCATACGATTTACCTTATGCCGCATTCATATTATTTTCATTGCATTGCATATACATGTGTTAGTACACTTATACCATTATCGATGATGCGTATGTTACACGTACACAGATTTGCCGGCTCACACACTTCATCATCAATAATTGCCATGTCACTACACAGTAGGATTGCTTCATCATGATATGACTCTTTGCATAATCTTCCTTCTATAGTTACCTGTGCACTTTTATACGATGTTGCATGATATATTGCTATGATTACATTTCCATCACATGTCTCATACATCATACTTTATGATTTTACGTGTTGAGCTATGTTGTTTTCATGAGATTTCTGGATTTGAGAACCGTAGCTATTTCAAAGAAAGCATGTACTGTTTTAAAAAACCGGTTTCTCTTGATATGATATTTCAGTGCGTCCACCATGCGTTTTCTCGGTTCTGAGACGTGTGATATATGAAACCCGATTCGAGGAGGCGGATGATTCCGTTTGCGGGTACATGGTGGACCCGGTATGGTTTCCCAGGGTGAGAAATGTTTTTCGTGAAGTAGACGATGAGCCTGGCAGGGTGGCGAGTACCTACCGGTGATAGTATTTGGGCTCGGCGGACATCCGGAGGATACCGACCGGAGTCGAGAGATGAGATGGGCCGATCTGGACTGATGGAGCCCATGGGCCGATCCGGACTGACGGATCCCGATATATGAGGATTTACGTGCCGATGCTGGGCACGGTTTTCATGATGTTTTCGAGTGTCGATGTTAGGCACTCAGGTTCCATGATTTTGATGTGTCGGGAGGGACACCGTTGATATATATATATATATATATATATATATATATATATATATATCCTCATACTTTCATGCACGCCACTTTATGATATTTACGTGTATGCAGACATTGATTTTGGACGGACGAGATCCATATGCATGCATTGATTATTACTGTTGGATGTTATCCACATGCACATAGGTGTTGATTACCATGTTGGCACGTATACAGACTCGGTCACCCTAGATATCATAGTATTACCTTTATGATATAGTTGACCTAGGAGTCGTTGTTTATTCGATTTCTATCTGTTGATATTTTTCTACTCACGAGTTGGCAACTCACCCCCATTGTGCCACAGTTTTTGCAGGTTGACCGCTTGGATCCGTAGCGGCTTCGCTGGCACACAGTTGCATTGAGTGTTTTGCTTTGGTAGGTGGGATATTTGTATCATTCCCACTCTTGTATCTACATTTCATATTGTATCTAGTTAACTCCATTAATCAAAAGTTGTAATTTGTATAAGTGATGAGACTTAGTGAGGCTTGTAGTTGCGAGATTTGAGCGATGGGTTTTATATTCACTTTTGGGGTTATATCTTGCTCATTTCTTTATCTTTTTATGGTGAACATCGCCGTTGGGCGTCGTATACTCATTTATACTGTATTGCGTGGTTGTGATCCGCCGTTTGGCGAAGAGCTAGCTCCCGCTTGGGGATGCCATTATCCTTATTATGTATTTGGATCAAAAAATACAAAGGAGGTGCTGCCAAAATTTTTAAAAAAACGAAACATGTTTTCAAACTAGTAAACTTCATTTGCATCATTCATGTTTCTTTCTATGCATTAAGAAAAATTTGATTTCATTATACCTTTATTTCAAAACTTCACCTCCTTTACTTTTCTTAAAAGGTTTAGATTTCTGGATTTCAGCTTACTTGAATTCCGTTACGTCTTTAGATGTTGCGTGATTCAAGTGCTGGTCACGAGCTATTATTTCGGGTCGTGACGCCACCATACACTATGCATTGACGAAGGCTAACATACATAGCATGAATACTAAGTGCTACCTGTCTGAAATGACGGAGGGCTACGAATGGTTTTTGGCAAAAAACCTTTAACGTAATGAACTTGATATCGTTTAAAGAACCAGATAGCTTTTTATAAATATATAGTGGCGAAAACCTTTGCTAAAGAGGTCACTCCCGGTGAAGGGATCTCGGCTCATTCCTTGTAGAATGAGGTGCATGATATTCCAACTGAGTACCGCGATGCAAAACAAAAAATAATCGACTATAGTGAAGTTATTACCCTGACGCAAACTTCTGTCTAAGGGGTCACTCCTGATGAAGGGATCTCGACACTTGCCTCGTCGAATGTGGTGCTGGATATTCGTAACCGAATACCTCTGTGCAAAACAAAAGAGAATGTCCTTGTAATAACAGCTTTTTGAAAATTGTTCCAACAGCATCGAATAGGTCTGTTTTGCAGGGTTGCCTAGCAAGGCAGCAAGGTTTTAGGAGGCATCGTACATGCCAATTTCAAATTTTGCCGTTCTAGCTAACCCTAACCCTAATCATATTCTAGAAAAAGCGACGGAATAAAATGCAAACACTTTGCAACTAAAAGAGAACAAGGAATACAACCTTTGTAGACCGGTCCTTCACTTCATTAGCTCTGTGCAGTCGTCCCTTCGCTGCGATCATGAACTTCCGGACTCTAGAGAGGCTCCCATGAAGAAACGAACATGCTTGCATCGAATTCTTCGAGGCCGATGATGATCTACGTCGAGGAGACACTAACCCAAGCTATCTCTTCACTAATTATGGAATTAGTGAAGCAAACACCCTATACTAAATGACAAGTAATAGATGATGATGAAGTAGGAATTTTGTTCACTTTAGAAATCATTTTCTCACATTATTTTCTCACTTATCTAAAAGCTAGCAAGCTTTTCTCAATGAAGAAGAAGATGAATAATGAGCAAGATAGAATGAACTCATGAGGTGAGAAAAATAAACCATGGTGAGTGTATGACACAAACTAACCCTTGTAGAGAGTTAAGCATGGCTAGCTATGATGGTTGGGTTTATAAATATCTTAAGCTAAGGAAAAATGGAAGACTAAGTCAATGCATCCTTAAGCTTCTCAAAGCTTCTTGCCATGACAAAGTCCGGCTCATTTTTGAATAACTTTAAATAAATAAAACTGTCACGACCCGAAATATTATCTCGTGACCGGCACTTAAATTATGCCACGTCCAAAGGCGTAACGTAATTCAAGTAAGCCGAAACCCATAAATCTAAACCTTTTTAAGAAAATAAAAGAGGTGAAGCTTTGAAAATAAGGTATGATGAAATCAAAAGTTTTCCTAAATACCTAAACAACAGAACATAAAAATGCAAGTGGGTATTACTAGTTGAAAACATGTTTCTACTTTTTTAAAAATTTTTTTGGGCAGCACCTCCTTTGTATTTTTTGATCCAAAACCACAATACATAATAATGATAAAGGCATCCCGAAGCGGGAGCTAGCTCTTCGCCAAACGGCGGATCCATAACCATGCAAAACATAAATGCAAGTATACGACGCCCAACAGCGAAGATCATCACAAAAGATAATGAAATAAGCAAGACATCAAAACCACAAGTAGCGGAATACCCTTCGCTCTAAGTCTTGCAACCACAAGTCTCACTAAGCCTCATTACTTATACATATACTAGTTTTATTGATGGAGTTGACTAGATACAATATGAATAGTAAATACAAGAGTGGGCACGATGCAAATGTCCTACCTACCAATGTAAAACACCCGAATGCAACTGTGTGCCAGCGATACCGCTACTGATCCATGCGGTCAACCTGCAAGAACTGTGGCACAACGGGGGTGAGTTGCCAACTCGTGAGTAGAAAAACAACAACAAGTAGAAATCGAATAAACAACGACTCCTAGGTCAACTATATCATAAAGGTTATAATATGATATCTAGGGTGACCGTATCTGCATATGTTCCAACACTATAAATAAATGCCTATCAGCATATGTGTATCATCCAACCATATAATCAATGTATGTATGCATGTGGATCTCTTCCACGTGTCAACCAATGACACAACAACATCATGCATGTAAATATCATAAAAGCATATGCATGAAATATGAGGATATAAATTAACGTGTGTCCCTCACGACACATCAAATCATGGAACCTGAGTGTCCAGCATCGACACTCGAAACATCATGAAACCTGTGCCCAGCATCAGCACGTAAATCCTCATATCTCTCGGGCTCCGTCAGTCCGGATCGGCCCATAACATCTCTCGATTCAGGTCGGTATCCTCCGGATAGCCGCCAGGTCCAACCAATCACCGGTAGGTACTAGCCACCCAGTCAGGCTCATCGTCTACTCCACGAAAAACATTTCTCGCCTCGGTGAACCATACCGGGTCCACCATGAACCCGTAAACGGATCATCCACCTCCTCGATTCGGGTTTCTATCATACGTCTCAGAACCGAGAAAATGCATGGTGGACGTACTGAAATACCATATCAAGAGACACCGGGTTTTTAAAAACAATACATACTTTCTTTAAAAATGACCACGGTTCTCAAATCCAGAAATCTCATGAAAACAACATATCTCAATGCGTATAATCGTGAAGCATGATGTATGCGACCTACAACAGAATTGTAACCATATCCGTATATCATGCAACATGGAACAGTGATGTGACAATATCAGTATATCATGCGACATATCGTAATGATGTGAACATAGCAAGTAATTTATGCAAGGAGTCATATCATGATGCAGCAATCCTACTGTGTAGTGACATGGCAATTATCGATGATGAAGTGTGTGAACCGACAAATCTGTGTAAGTATAACATACGCATCATCGATAATAGTGTAGGTGTACTAGCACAGGTATATGCAATGTAATGAAAATAACATGAATGCAGCATAAGGTGAATCGTCAGCTAAAAGCTACAAGGTATACGTATCTAACATGACCGAGTCGGTGAATATATCAATCGGCATCCAGCCTCACAACAACACGTACGGTATAATCCATCGTACGACATCCTCTAGTCAAGGGTATGGATCAAACCTCAAGCCAAACTCATCACGTATGGAAAACCATCGTACGATGGCATTAAACCAATGGGGATCCTATCAACCTATAAGACAACGAGGGTATGGACCTAAGGTCTCGCACGGCAATCACTCACGATTCACAACATATATAAAAATATCTATATACCTATATCCCAGGTCACATGTATCATTTCAAAAAAATAAAATATTATTTTCGGGAATTTTTATAATTTAATATTAATTTTTAATGAATATTTTAATATTTCAGTATAATTAAATACCGATAGATAGGGAAAAATTTGGAAAATTATAGAAATTACTAGAAAGAGTGTTTTATGTGAATTATGCAAATTTTAAGTTTTTATGATTAATTTGACACCAATTTAGTGCTAATCGCGATTAAAAATCGCTAATCGCGCTTTAAGCGTATTTTGTGCAAACATGCACCATATCTTTTTATTGACACTTGTGGCATTTTCCTACATGTTTTGGGTGCATGGCTTGTTTTTTTGGGGTTACTATTGTGGAGAGAAGGAAATTAGAAAAGGGAAAAGAAAAGATATGATAGAATATTAGGTATGGGTGAGAGAGAGAAAGGGATGGTTTACCTTTGACTTGGACTTGGCCATTCCCTCATGATTTCCAAACACCCATTTCCTCTCCCTCTCTTTCTTCAGCTGCTGCTGCTGCCCCCTCTTCCTCCTCCATCTCCAACCCCCAAAAATTCTTGAAAATCAACTCAAAACCTCACACCCATTTCACAAAAAAGGTGCACAAGCCCTCTAGCTATCCAATGGACTAAGAAAGCTTTCGTTTTGGCGTTGTAGGAGTTTCATGAGTGCCAAATGAGGAAATCCCTTCACACTTAGTGTAGTTTTTCATTCACTTTAAACTATATATGTGTTTAGTTATGATTCGGTGCGATTTGGTGAGCTTTGAAAATTCTAGTTAGGGTTTAGGGTGTGATTTGAGTAGAGATAGTGTAATTGAGGACTACAACCCCTGTAGTGATGTTATTATGGATTAAAACCTTAGACAAATCCCAGGTTGTGAACTTTAAATTCTGCAGATACAGAAAATTGTGAGAATTGTGTAGGGAAATCGTTATCTGCTATCACCCCGAGACTCTAAAAATTATTTTGTAAGGATAGTGAGACATGCAGGCACCCAGGAACCATCACCCAAAACCCTATCCCCTACCCCCTCTTTCAGGCCGCAAATTAATTCTTTCTGGCCGCAATTTGCGGCCAGAGCAGGTTAGAAATGCTTTGTTTTTGTTTTAGGGCCTTATCTCCAGTAAAATAGACCCATGACATGTGCAAAATTATCCAATTTGACCTAGGGTGAAATCTGGGACCCTTTTCTGTAGTCGCTGTTTTGGATTCGTGTTTCGTTTATCGTATTTTAAATTCTGGAATTGCGTATTGTGTTTTACCTCGATCACTTGACGTTTGTACGACGAGATCGAGGGTCGTTTGATGGTTTTGAAAGCATAGTCTATAGGTTCTAACCTGTAGGCATTAGCGTGTCGTTTTGGGTATTCCCGATGTGATTTTAATACGGGTTCTGATTATGTTATCTATCTAGGTACCATCATGTGGATTCCATACGATGAAGAAGATGAAGGCGACATCGACACCGACACACTGGATACAAGGTGAGTAGATTATATCTACGGGGGAAGTCGGGTGGATGGCGAATAGCACCCCCGCAGTTCGATGTTTAGTATAGTATATATGTACTATTTATGATAGCTTATAGTGTGTCGTGGATAGTTAAGATGAGATTAGATGTACTATGGTTAGATTAGGGCGTAGAAGTAAACTAGTATAGTTCCTAGTTGCGAACCCTAGAATAGGCTTACACCCATACGCACACACATGCATATTCATTATACATATACCTGATGACGAGGATAGTGGATGATATTTGGAGATGAGTCGATGATATTGGGCAGAGTGCCATGAGATCAGTGATATAGTGTGATTAGTATTTGGGACACGACATATGATTTTAGCGGGCCTTTGGACGTGTGTTTCACACACGCATTCATAATTACCTGGATGGTATCGACTTGTACTAGACTTAGATCGGTACCCCCGATCATGAGCTATGATGATAAGGATACCAGATAATTGATGAGATGAATGTGATATTGACCCGTACCCAGCTTTTGGGATGCCGTACGATGATTTACCGTACGAGCTTTATATTGATGATAGATCCGTACTCATGACTCGGGGATGTCATATGATATTGTATCGTACGCGGTACTTTTAAGGCGGGATCACCGACTATATATATATATATATATATATATATATATATATATATATATATATATATATATATATATATATATATCGACCCAGATTTAGGCGGTTTCCATACCCCTCCTGATTGACTTGTTAGTTAGAGCTATAGTTTTGCTAGTAGATGTTAGGCTAGGTTGATATCATACCTATTTCAAAAACTAACGAATCAGGAGTATTTTAAAGACAAGCAAAGGGATTCTACAGATTTTTTCGAAAGACACATCTTTTCTTAAAAATACCGTAGCCCTTATTTTACAAAAAAACCCCGATTTGTCTTATTTCAAATGGCAAACTGTGTGACTTTTTATATTGATGCAGATGCGTCACTGTTGCATTTATTAGTCGATTCTTGCATATTCTTGTTATTTGCATCGCATTGCATGTGCAAATGGTTATTGTTATATTAAACTCATGCTGTTAGGACACCAGCACCATTATCGATGATGCGTATGTTCCATGTACACTTGCTTGCTGGCTCACACATTTCATCATCGATAATTCCCATGTCACTAAACTATAATACTGTTGCATTCAGGATATGATCTCTTGCATGGCATACTTGTGTACATACCCATTGTACACCCATATTCACATACATAAGTATTTGCACATACATAGATGATTCTAGCTTGATTAGAGATTTGGGAACCGCAAGATACCCTTTAAAACTGATTCATTTTAAAAGAGCGGTTTTCCCTCAATATGTGCATATTATTATTCCATATTGCATGATTTACCGATATGCTTACATTTCTTTTACATGCCGCATACATCATGCTTTTGATTAAACGCATTGAGATATGTTGTTTCCATGATATTTATGGATTTTGGAACCGTGGAGATTTCAAAAGAGAGCATGTAATTGTTTTAAAAACTTGGTTACCCTTGATATGATATTTCAATGCGTCCACCATGTTTTTTCTCGGTGCTGAGAGCGACATGTGAAACCTAATTCGAGGAGGCGGTGAGGCCGATTGCGGGTATATGGTGGGCCCGGTATGGTACCCGGGGCAAGAAAGGGATGCTGTGTATACAGACAGTGAGCCTGGCAGAGGGACTACTACCTACCGGTGATTGTATTTGAGCTCGGCGGATATCCGGAGGATACCGACCGGAGTTGAGAGATGATATGGGCCGATCCAGACTGACGGAGCCCGATATATGAGGATTTACGTGCCGATGCTAGGCACAGGTTTCATGATGTTTTCGAGTGTCGATACTTGATACTCAAGTTCCATGATTTGATATGTCGCGAACGACACATGTTGATTTATATCCTCATCCTTGCATGCATATGTTTATGATATTTACATGCATGATGCTTATTGTCTTTGGATGACACGTGGACGATTTCCACATACATATATTGACATTGATTACATTGATCATACTTCATGTTTATGATTTGTTACTACCTGAGGCACTGACATGAGTACTTGGTATTACACATAGTATAGATGTTTACGCTTGCCACCTTTTCATGCTTCAGGCTTATTCATTTGAGGTTTATACATATGTTTGATCGTATTGACCTAGGATTATGTCATGCATACGATTTCTGCTCTGTGATATTTTCTATTCACGAGTTGGCAACTCACCTCCGTTGTGCCACAGTTCTTGCAGGTTTTGCCGTACAGGTTTCTTTGTGGCTTTTCTGGCACACTGCTTCCTTTCTGGGTGATTGCATTGGTAGGTGGGTTCACTCGCATCGTGACCACCCTTGTATTATTTTATTCAGTTGTATCTAGTAATTCCATCAACCAAAACTTGTATATTGTTTTAGACTTAGAAAACCAGTTGTGTATTATTTCGACCTTAGAGTCGCGCGTTGTAGTATTATTGTTTTCATGCTGATTTTGAGTTCTTTTTGAGTTTTGATCCTCGCCCTTTGGCGTTGTATATTATACTGCTTGCGTGGTTATGACCGTCGATTGACGAAGAGCTAGCTCCCACTTGGGGATGCCTTTTATCATTGTATATATGTTTTTATCATGTTGTACCCCGTTCGGGGCCATTATTTAGAAAGGAAACTCTGTCGAAATTTTTAGAAAAGAATATAGATTTTAAAAATGCAGATTCGGCTTACTTATTTAACAACCTTGTTTTAAACCATGTTTTCTTCACTTCTTAAAACTAGTTTTCCTTATTTACTCCTTAAAAATGGTTTTAGATTTCTGTGCTTTTGGCTTACTTGGATTAGATGGGGTCCTATAGACTTCATATGATTAAGTGCTAGTCACGTGCTATTTTGGGTCGTGACAAAGTTGGTATCAGAGTGCTAGGTTAACCTTGATTCGAGTCTAAGTTTGACTATGTGGAGCCTAGAGCATTTATATATATACGGAACTTAGGCTTGACCTTATGGAACTTAGACTTAGTCGAGGGGGTATTATACCCGAACTTTCGTCGCGTATGATGACCCTTGGTTGATGGAGTAGGTAGCTTGAGTAGAGTGACGTACCGTACGTATGTTCCGCAGCATATTTACGATACGCTACTCCTCTTAAGAAACCTTAGGATATATATTTCCTTGCACAGTGTAATATTCATTCCTATGATCTATCCTCATCGATACTGGTTATGATGTTGCTGCCACGATTTCACGGGCAGAGAGAGCTACGGCTAGAGTTGCATCAGCTTGAGCTCATCACGGACGAGGACTGACCAGGGCGTGATTCAAGAGACATACGATTGCATAGAGAGGCGTCATTTTAGTGTGTTTCTGCGCCATGAGCGTTTGACAGATCGCTTTTACGAGATTTCCCGGATGTGCTGATCAGCACCAGAAGATCAGGCTACTGATAGAGGCCAGCCAGAATGTGATGACCTTTGATATATCGCTTACTCAAGATGATTGAGGCGCTGTTCAGCGTACAGACGAATGAGCCAGTTGCTGCTGCAAATGACGAGATATCGCCCAGATGTTGGAGCTACTGCAGCATGAGTATATACTCAGAGATATGATGGAAAGTCGCTAGTCACCCAAGGATGGATGACTAGGATATGTGGTTCGTTCGCTCACCCCGATGCGAGGTCATCAGATAGATTGATTCCAGCTCGAGACGACTTCACGTAGATTCGTTGAGAGTCGATAGAGACGATCGAATGTCAGGAACCCGATTCCAAGTTTAAAGTATTCAGAAAGATATGCAAGCGATTCTATGGACCCTCTAGAATAATGAAACCCTAACTCGGCATAATGACCGTGTGAAAGCCTTTGAACCTTAGGTTTTGCGGCAGTTCCGCGGCGCCATTAGTGAGGCTTGGGTTTGCCCTTCTACGGCTGGACGCCCGATGCTGTGGTATGTACTCGATACTATTAAAATGTACCCAAGATGTTGAGCTCTTGGGGGATTATGAGGTTTTGACAAATCGATCGGACGGTTCGACATCATTCGGATATCATGTGATGGGACACATTGCTTGGGAGACTCCAGATACGAGTATAGCCGTTGGAGCGCAGTCCATGCAGCCACGAGAAGACGAGTCCGAATTGTTAGTTATATGTATGCCCTAGAGGCCATTACTATACATATGATGTATATTGTAGTGGATGCTTGGACATATATAGGGATGACTTTCTTGCTCGATATGATAGTATGCTATCTGGTTACTCTTTACCTTAACGTGTACATTGATTGTCTCTCTGTTACATGTTGGTAAAGCCCTTAGGATGTGTACTTGACTACCTGGACTATGATGCGGATCATACTAGTGGGGACATGGTCGTCCATAAGTACATCCTTCAAAGTCCCTAGTCGTGGGTGTATCGAGACGGGGCATCGATATACCAGAGTAGACTAGCATGTAGCTTCTCGACCCATATAGATGGGCGATGGATGATCCCATATCCATTGGTGTTTGACATCAAAGATGATATACGGGTGCTCAGTAGAGACTGGGTACACTGGACGGACTCGCCGAGAACTCCCAAATGGTATTATACCTTACGTCAGATGGCAGTTCTCTGGTGACACTGGTATAGGTTAGTCTGTAGACCCGAGATCGTCATAGAGTCTTGTGTGATTCCCACTGTGCTTTGATTTCCATCATACCACATCCAAGAGGGCATGCAAAAAGGTGGTTTTTGGGTACAGTCCCGAATCACATGGAGGCGATGAGCGATAGGAGGGGTTTCGTCTTTCTCGGTATATGGAGTTGATGTTGCGATGTGTTCGATTGACTATAACAGGAAGTCCTTGGCCAAGGCTGCTTTAGAGATTTACTGGTAAGTGTTACCAGTATTTTCTCGATCCGTTATGAGCCTCATATCGACATGACTTATCGAGTTATTGGGGTCTGACGTTTACCACCCCTAGACAAGATATGCGACATATCAGACGAACAGACCGGACTGTACGGTAGTGTTACTCGTTGGATTCACAGGAGTGTGAGCGGGCTTGCTCGTTGATCTTCTGATCGCTCAATACCCGGGTGGCCGTTACGTTTGGCAGTCCGCTTGCGGCTTGTGGGTGTTTGATATGATCATCACCTACTGCCGGCGTATTGACGAGTCTTTAGAGTCCTACACAGGGGTTTCCTGGCTCAAGAGAAACGAAATTGGAGCGCATATGAGATATATGCGGGACCGAGAATAATACCAGTATGTGATACTGTATTCTATTCTCGCGATTTGTATCATCGGTCGGTTATATGTGATATAGCCGGGTTACCGAATCAAGTGTTGATTCGATACATTGATACACATGATATTAGTCGGTTATATGCGATATGACCGGATCGTTAAATCAAGTGTTGATTTAATGATTTAATGTATAATTATATATTTGATATATTACTTTGCATTAACTATTATTGGTTCACTTAAGATTGATTTTCTCACTTGAATGTGCACATTGTTTATATGTGATATATGCAAGTGTACATGTTTGTATCATGCTTGATGATACAAACAAGTTGTGTGTATGAGACTTGAACCAAATCAAGGTTAAATTAGGGTTTACTATTTTCCTAGCAAATAACAAAAGAATTGAGACTTTGGTCAAAGTTATCAAGCTTCATGAAGCTTGATAAGCATTGACAAAGTCAACCCTTTTGTCATTTGTGTAGGATATTAGTTAACCCAACCCTTAACCTAATGGTTTGGTTAATTCTCTACATGAGTTAATCAAGAGGGCTTAACTCAACCATGGTGCCATAATTGATGGGATAAGTTTTCATTTGGATATGATTATTTTCTTCTTCTTCATCTTCATCAAGCTCACAAAAGCTTGAGAGCTCCAATGGTGCCATGAGAGAAAGAGTGAGAAATCCAATTCTAAAGTGAACCCACTTCCTATTTCTTCATCCTCTACCACTTGCCATGTAGTATAGGGTATTCTCTTCACAAATTTTTTGACCAAGTGAAGGAATAACTTGAGTTTGAGTCTCCCCGACGTAGATCATTTTCGGCCTCGAAGTCAATGACCTAGCCCGATCATTTCTCCGACGGAACCGTTGCTAGAGTCCGGGATCCCGATGATCGCAGTGGAGGAACGTCAACACGGAGCTAAAGATATGGTGGAGCGGATCTACAAAGGTTGTAATCCCTTTCACTAATTAGCAAAGTTGTTTGCTTGCTTGTCTTTTCGCCTATTCTCTAGTTAACGATCTAGTTTAGGGTTTCTCGGCACCGTAAAATTTTAATTTGGCATGGTTGATGCCTTATGGAACCTCTTGAGTGTGCCTAGTAACCCTACAGTGGTATCAAAGCCTAGCTAGATCTTTAGGCGAAGTGTAGACGATGTTAGAAGTCCAATCGAACCCGAAACCCTAATCCAAAACCCTTCTCTGTACATCTTTTCAAAACTGGGATTTTTGTGAATTAAAAATATGCAGAAAATTCAGCAGGGTTTTCTAGGGGTTACTGTGAAGCACGTGTCCCTGAGTCATCTAAGGCGCCGCGGAACCGCGGCCCCACCCTGGCATTTGCGGTGGTTCCGCAGCCATGTAGATGCTTCTTGTCACTTTCTTTGCACATTAATCCCCGTCTGTAATGCCTGTTTTTTCTGGGTAATTTTAATTACTGCTCAAGAGTTGAGTTTTCTGGGTTGTATTAGGAGTTCGAAGATTCGATTGGAATCTTTAACTTTGTCTGTGTAACTTTGTCTGTGTTTTTCCAGATAATTTTTGAATATGTTAAAAAGTTCGACCGGATATAAATACCCAATTTTTCCCCTGCCGGAAAATTTCCAAGTGTTGGATCTTTCCGTAGTTTAAAGACGTTCTAAGTAGTGCAAGTAACGCGATGGACCCTATAGAAGACAACAAACCTTAACTCGATTATGTGATCGTCTTGAACTGCCCTTTGAACCTTCGGGTTTGGGGCAGTACGACGTGGCACATGTGAGGCGTTGGCTTGACCCTTCTATGGCTGGACCGTTGGTACTGTGGCATGAAGTGGATGTTTTTGATCTTATTTCAAGAGTTGAGCTATTTCGGGAAAACTTGGGTGTTTGATTGTTCGATCGGAAAGTTAACATTTTCTGTTTATCTGGAATGTGATACAATATTTGGAATCCATAAGTAGTTATGAGATAACTGATTTGGATGTTTTAAACATAGCACTTTAGTCTCACTTGATCGGTTGCCACGGAATTTTGATGTGATCAAAAAATCCGTCGCAATCACGTATCGTACGTGGATATTCGCCGGGTAAACTTAATAAATATCCACTCCCCATAGCCCCGACCAAGTGACTGTAGGAGAACCCCGTCGCCGAAAGCATCCGTTCGGGTGCTCGCGGCAGCGGTATTCCGCCTTGGTGCACTTCGTCGACGGTATCAGGGCTGCGGCCGTCTACTAAAGTTTGCAACGAGCATTCGATCAGTTTATCGGGAATCTTTTTGAATTGCCCGACTAGATATTGAAAAGAGTTTTTGATAATGAGACTAAAATGCGGGGTTTATAATTGTTAGGCATGTGATGTCTAAGGAATTCAGATGGTTAAGCATGCGATGTCTAAAGAATTTGCGGATTCCAACTGTTATAGTTTTACACTTTCTTTTCTGCGACTGTAAGTGTAATATGTGATACCGCCGATTTCGTTGCTATATGTCAACGACAATTGGGATGCGCATATTTACTTACGTTGATGACATGTGATATTATGTGTTGCTGGATATGTTATATTGGATCGTCGCGTTTTGAATAGCCGGGTTTTTTTTATGTGAGATGAGTGTTTTTCATTTTCATTCATGTAAAAAACTTGTATGTAATATTCTTTTATTGGGGCACTTCCAGGTTGCGGAAGTTGTCACCGTTGATGTATATTATTTACTTTTCCGCACTAGGATAGACCCAAGGAGGAGAGCACAAGTAACCGGGTTCTGGAGTCCAGTGAGAGACCAACTCGAGGAGTCGAGTTTGGGTCTCCTAACTCTAGAATTGGTAGGGTTGCTTGCCGCTCTCGTAGGGGTCTAGGGGTGTGGGTTTGGCTATTCATCGCGATCGTGGAATCCGTGTTTTATACAGGCTCGTATTGAAAACACGGACGTCCTAGTATATCCAATATTTCATATGATTCTTCTGCTGCGATATCTGTGATGTGATCACTTGATATGTGATGATAGATACTGTATATGATATATATAATATATTATATAGACGTTACTTATGTTTTGCACTCGCGCTAGCCCTGCCCCGCTCTGTCGTTAGTTACCTAACCTAACGGTGCACGGGGGGACATCGAGGCGAATGCGGATGGCATAAGTGTACGTCGTATTTATCTTTGATGTTTAGGTGATTTAAATGATGGGACTTCATTAATATGATTAATGAAAGAAAAGAAACCTAAGATGTTGTAGAATCGAATTTTCAAAAACAGGTAGCTACAGTTCTTGCTTTGCATCGCGGTGTTCCTTGTAGAATATCTTGCACCTTATTCGATAAGGAAAGGGCCGAGATCCCTTCACCGGGAGTGACCCCTTTAGCAATAACTGGCAGATGCTACAACCCTCGGTTTGTCTTTTGATTGCTCCTATAGTTCTTGCTTTGCACAGCGGTATATATGATATATCCTGCACCTTATTCGATGAGGAAAGGGCCGACGATCCCTTCACCAGGAGTGACCCCTTTAGCAAAACTAGAAAAGCCTAAAAAACACTCCATTTAAAATCATTTGATTCTACAACGATATAAAGTTCATTACGCAAAGGGTTTTCTTAAAAACCTGTCGTAGCCCTCCGTCATTTCAGATAAGTAATAGTTAGTATTCGTGCTATGTTTGTTGACTCAGTCAAAGCGTAGTGTGCGGTAGCTGATTAGTGCTTATCTGCAAAGCATATGATGCGATTGGATTAGGGTAGTCGTGCGGCCTTGTTGACTCAGTCAAGGGTCGTGCGGTTGGGTTTAATTCAATCGGGAAATGACGAGTTGAACTTTACTTGCGGTCTATAGTTTTTTGACTCAGTCAAGGTCATAGATCGCTTGGGGCAAAATATTATCGGGAATTTCAAGTGTTGAAATTTGCAATGAGATTGCATACTATCTATGAGATAGTTGGATCCCGATACCCACTGCGAGTAATTGTTACTCCTGGGAGAGTTTTACACATTACAATTAGCCGATCAAATAGGTGTCTAGAAAGGTGTCAACGGGGTTACGCCTATGGGAAAACGAGGTTTACTTTAATTAGGTCCGTGCGAAAGCACGGGGAACCTCCCTCAAAGTACCGACACTGGCCTGGCTGAAAGATTGGCGAACTTGTAGCGTGTAATTAATCCTGGCTAGTCTTTCCATTTAGGGTTTGAAGGAAGATTTGATAAAAACAGTGGGAGCCATCCTGATTAGATAAAATAATAACCAATCTGATCTTGCAAGAGCACACGCAGAGTGTTTTCTTATCTCTCTCTCCTGGTAGCGACCATTTCACACCTTAATCAAGATAATAAAATGGATATATTGACCGAACATGCTTGTTATACTGAGCTGGGGAACGTTGGTCCCGCTCCAACTTATAATTGTTATAAGACAGAGCAGGAATTAGGGGATTACCAGATTTCCCGTGCCGCCCAAACGAAGAAAGTGCATACCGATGCATCATCTTCGGATGTGTTCGTTACACAGAACTGTTTCTCAGTATCCTTTACGTCCTGGGTATATGATACCGCATCAGGATCCCGCATATATAATCTGTTACATGGGCTACAGATAGGTAAAGAACTTAGAACGGGTGATAAGTTTCATGAGACAGAAAACGGGGCAAGTATTGCAGCCAAGTCTGTTGGTCAATGTCACCCTGTATTACCAGTATACATTGATTCTGAACAGATGTTATTAGATACCGAACCTGATATACAAAATCATATCTGTCTCTTTATTTAGGTAAAGAAGGATATAATTTTGTATTGTTGGATAATGTTTTGAACATTTCCTATATCAAGAGTTGATCGATTTAGGCACGTTATCTAAAAGCATTAACGTTCTAAATCAAACCACAGATCTTAGTATATAAAACACACACAATAGGAAGAGTTCAGAAATGAACGAATCCTTCTTGAGGTATTGTAGACTAGGTCATATCAATGCGACCCGACTGGCTGAAGTTACATTTAGATGCATATTTAAATCTGTTTGAATTTACATCTTGTGAAACTTGCCAGTCGTGTCACAAAGGTAAGATGACCATAGCTCTGTTTACTGGAAACAGAGAAAGAGTTAGTAAACTCTTGGGATTGATACATGCTGATGTATGAAGGTCCCCTGTCTACACATGGTAGGACCGGTTCTTTGCACTTCATTACATTCTCTGATAATCTTTCGAGATTCAGACCTATGTTCCTGTTGAAACACAAGTCCGAACCTTTTGAGATATTCACAGAATATAAGTTAGAAGTAGAGAACCAAAATACGGGTATAAGTATTATGTCCTTTGATGAGATCAAGGAGGAGAATACTTGAGCACGGAATTCCTGGACTATTCTAAAGGAGAATGAGATTCTCTCTCAGCATTACTCCTCCGCATACACCATAGCACGATGGTATATCGGGGCGGAGCTATAACACCCTATGTGATGTAGTGTGCTCTATGATGAGTACTACTGAGTTTCCAATTTCCTTTTGGGAGTTATGCGATTGAGAAGCTGCATACCTATTGAATAAGGTTCCGATCAAATAAGTTGCCTACCACTTCATATGAGATATGGAAAGGGAAGAGCCCATCTCTTAAGTCAGTTAAGATTTGGGGTTGTCTGGCCTATGTCTAAAAGCAAAATCCAGACAAGCTCGAGGCAAAGTCAGATCTGTGAAAGTTTGTTGGATATCCCAAGCATACGCAAGGGAATATCTTCTACCTAACTGAGGAACAAAAATGTTTTTGTTTCAAAACATGCCACCTTTGTGAAAGGGAATTTCTTGTGAAGAAATTATTGGTAATGAGGTAGAACTGGAATCAGTTCCAGCTATATAAACTGCAGCTAATGATTTGGTAGAACCAAAGGATTCAATAGTAACCAACAAACCTCAGCCTCTCCGCCGATCTAGTAGGGTTCCTCACCCACCCGAGAGATACTTCGGTTTCTCTATGACAGTGGGAGCAAGGACTGCATCATGAGATCATGATCCAACTAGTTTCGAGCTGGCCATCAGGAGTGAGACTCTATAAGAATGGCTGGATGCTTATCGATCTGAGATGGAATCCTTATACACCAACAAAGTATGGACTTTGGTTGCTTTATCTGAAGGGTTAAATCCCCATCAAGAGGAAGTATATCTTGAGAAGATTACTTGGTGTACATGGAAAGGTTGAGATTTTCAAAGCTAGACTTGTTAAAGGTTTGCATCATTGACCAGCTATGGATTGTGATGAAACTTTTTCAAAGTACCTATGCTTAAGTCCATCCAGATCCTACTTGCTACAGCTACATACCATGACTACGATATCTGGCGGTTGGGTGTCTTGACTGCTTTTCTAAAAGATGTTTTAGAAGAAAGCGTCTATAAGTACACAGTCAGAGGGCTTCGTAGACAGTGGAAGCAGCGGAAACGTGTGTAAGATGTTTTATATGATAAAGCAGGCATCGCGGAGTTGGAACATCTGTTTTGATGAGTTAGTCAAAGAGTTTGACATCATCAAAATGGTAGATGAACCTTGTATATACAAGAAGGTAGTAGGGAGTATGGTGATGATCCTCATAGAGTACGTGGATGGCATACTCTTGATAGGGAAGTAGTTTCCTATGCTACGCTCGATCAATCTCCGCTTATCATAAGGATTCTCCATAAAGGATCAAAGTGATACCTCCTAAATCCTGGGTTTTGGATCTATGAGATAGATCTAATTGGATGTTAGGATACTCACTAGTTGTAGTGAGATGGTATCAATTAATCTTGGGGAGAATCACTGGAAAGGTTCCAGGGTGGTAAGGACGACTGAATATCAGTCGCAGGCATTGTCTTTACCCTCAGTACAGGGACGGTATGTTGGAAGCGTTCCAAGCTAGATACCGTGACATACTAGACGATTAAAGGCAAGATACATCGCTACTTAAGATGCTACCAAAGAGGCAGTCTGGGTGTATATTAGTTCATGAGATGAACTTCGTTCCTCCCATTGTGTGATAATGGAGTTGTGGCTTATGCCAAGGAACGCCCGTCCCATCAGTGATCCAGACATATTCTAAGGCAGTGTCACCTGATCGTGGAGATGGTTGATCTCCAGGGGATCAAGGATAGGAGAGTAGACTCAGAGGACAACACGGAGGATCCACTCACGAAATCCTTTTTCCCAGAGAGAGACTTTTATAGGATGGTTGAGTATGAGATACTACAACCACTGCTATCAAATGGCCCTAGTGCAGGTGGGAGATTGTTAGTTATATGTATGCACTAGAGGCCATTACTGTACATAGGATGTATATTGTAGTGGATGCTAGGACATATATAGGGAGGACTTTCTTGTTCGATATGATAGTATGCTATCTGGTTGCTCTTTACCTTAACATGTACACTGATTGTCTCTCTGTTACATGTTGGTAAAGGCCTTAGGATGTGTACTAGACTACCTGGACTATGATGCGGATCATACTAGTGGGGACTTGGTAGTCCATAAGTGCATCCTTCAAAGTCCCTAGTCGTGGGTGTATTGAGATGGGGCATCGATATACCAGAGTAGACTAGCGTGTAGCTTCTCGACCCATATAGATGGGCGATGGATGATCCCATATTTATTGGTGTTTGACATCAGAGATGATATACGGGTGCTCAGTAGAGACTGGGTACACTGGACGGACTCGCCGAGAACTCCCATATGGTATTATACCTTACGTCAGATGGCAGTTCTCTGGTGACACTGGTACAGGTTAGTCTGTAGACCCGAGATCATCATAAAGTCTTGTGTGATTCCCACTGTGCTTTGATTTCCATCATACCACGTCCAAGAGGGCATGCAAAAATGTGGTTTTTGGGTACAGTCCCGAATCACATGGAGGTGATGAGCGATAGGAGGGGTTTCGTCTCTCCCGGTATAGGGAGTTGATGCTGCGCTGTGTTCGATTGGCTATAACAGGAAGTCCTTGGCCAAGGCTGCTTTAGAGATTTACTGGTAAGTGTTACCAGTAGTTTCTCGACCCGTTATGAGCCTCATATCGACACGACTTATCGAGTTATTAGGGTCTGACATTTACCACCCCTAGACAAGATATGCGACATATCAGACGAACAGACCGGACTGTACGGTAGTGTTACTCGTTGGATTCACAGGAGTGTGAGCGGGCTTGCTCGTTGATCTTCTGATCGCTCAATACCCGGGTGGCCGTTACGTTTGGCAGACCGCTTGAGGCTTGTGGGTGTTTGATATGATCATCACCTACTTCCGGTGTATTGACGAGTCTTTAGAGTCCTACACAGGGGTTTCCTGGCTCAAACGAAACGAAATAGGAGCGCATATGAGATATGTGTGGGACCGAGAATAATACCAGTATGTGATACTGTATTCTATTCTCGCGATTTGTAACATCGGTCGGTTATATGTGATATAGCCGGGTTACCGAATCAAGTGTTGATTCGATACATTGATACACATGATATTAGTCGGTTATATGCGATATGACCGGATCGTTAAATCAAGTGTTGATTTAATAATTTAATGTATAATTATATATTTGATATATTACTTTGCATTAACTAGTATTGGTTCACTTAAGATTGATTTTCTCACTTGAATGTGCACATTTTTTATATGTGATATATGCAAGTGTACATGTTTGTATCATGCTTGATGATACAAACAAGTTGTGTGTATGAGACTTGAACCAAATCAAGGTTATATTAGGGTTTACTATTTTCTTAGCAAATAAAAAAAGAATTGAGACTTTGGTCAAAGTTATCAAGCTTCATGAAGCTTGATAAGCATTGACAAAGTCAACCCTTTTGTTATTTGTGTAGGATATTAGTTAACCCAACCCTTAACCTAATGGTTTGGTTAATTCTCTACATGAGTTAAGCATGAGGGCTTAACTCAACCATGGTGCCATAATTGATAGGATAATTTTTCATTTGGATATGATTCTTTTCTTCTTCTTCATCTTCATCAAGCTCACAAAAGCTTGAGAGCTCCAATGGTGCCATGAGAAAAAGAGTGAGAAATCCAATTCTAAAATGAACCCACTTCCTATTTCTTCATCCTCTACCACTTTCCATGTAGTATATGGTGTTCTCTTCACAAAGTTTTTGACCAAGTGAAGGAATAGCTTGAGTTTGAGTCTCCCCGACGTAGATCATTTTCGGCCTCGAAGTCAATGACCTTGCCCGATCATTTCTCCGACGAAACCATTGCTAGAGTCCTGGATCCCGATGATCGCGGCGGAGGGATGTCAACATGGAGCTAAAGATATGGTGGAGTGGATCTACAAAGGTTGTAATCCCTTTCACTAATTAGCAAAGTTGTTTGCTTGCTTGTCTTTTCGTCTATTCTCTAGTTAACGATCTAGTTTAGGGTTCTAGCACCGTAAAATTTTAATTTGGCATGGTTGATGCCTTGTGGAACTTCTTGAGTGTGCCTAGTAACCCTACACAAATCAGTCGACATTGGAATAAAGTGGAGTAAAGAGTTCGCACGAGATGACGCTCCACTCCGTTGACATCAGAGATGCGATACACATGCAGAGGCGTTGGGATGCTACCAGTTTCCGAGGAAATGTTGTGCTGAGGACGCAGATTGACCAGAGAAGTACCAGAATGGAATCGTCCCCGTTAGCACACCTGATAGGGCCGATGAGCCGATTGATTGCGAGATAGGTAATCCGCAGAGAAGATAAGGACCCAGAGACAGAGGACGCCAGACCATGAACATGAGACAAGTAGATATCTCGCGCTGCTACCATCGGATGCACCAACACCTTCTCGACTGCGAAGGAGGAAATATCGACGGCGGTATTTATGATTTGTGATTTTGTGATTCGATTATCACGTATCCGTCACCTTATATTTTGGTATTTTTGGGTGATGTATTCACATGATTTAGTCTTGATGGCTGAGTTCCATGATTTCTGTTTTCATGCACCATGGTTGCACCTAATGGGTATTTATATTTTGCGTATAGTTATTACGCTTGAGGTATTGATTGTGATTTCATGCCTATTTTATGCCGGTGATTTGATTTACGCTTCCAACATAGTTTTCATGCACTTTTAGTGTTTTGATTTGATTTGTGCACGCTGATGCATATGATTGTGAGCTTATACACCGCGGTATACTTGCTTTTGATTGAGCCATATTGTACACCGTCGACTTCGATTCTGATATTGATATTAATTTCTTGCACTCCTTGCAGTTGATTTGGATTTTCGCGCGTGATGAGTGCATGTTTTGAGATACGATTTTGATGCACACCAGATGCACTAAATCGGGATTCTTTATGCATGTCAGATGCACCTGATTTTGCTGTCAGGCACGCCCATTGCCCTTGGCAGATGTTTCGTGCACACCCGTTGCACCTAGAGGTTGTTTTTGTGCACATGTATGGCACATATATGGATTTTGATTTCCATGCGCACTGGACGCACAGGGTATTCTTATATACATTTTTGGGATTTATTCCTTATGGACCAATACGTTTTTATGATATTTGCTATTCGTTATGTACTATGCAGGACTAGTCAGAGGAACCTGAACATATTTTGCATGCATTGATAGTTATAAAAGGGATTTCCAAAAAGCGAGCTATAGTCTCAATAATTACCTACGTGTCCGATATGACACGAAACGTTTAAAACGAGGAAACCCTTCTAAATTGTTTTTAAAACGGCAGAATGTACATATTAAACAAAGGATATATACGTATATGGTTATTTTATTATAATAGACGTCCGCCACTGTGCAGTGTTATACGCATTGCACAGCGACTTAAAAAGGTTTGGCATGCATTTCCTTCAGCTATTTACATGTACAGATTTGATGTCTACATGTATAGTTTTGATTTATATCATATTGGTTTTATTTTGGATTTGACATTTATGTCTTTACCATGACTCCAATGATTGCGGGATGCTTGACGAAGATTTGATTTTGAGTTGTCTGCTCATTGTTCATGTGCATGCATTGCGCTATGATGCGTTTTAGGTATTGATGATTTCAAAGCCCTAACGACTTGGACTTTCTATTGAAATGTTTTAATATTTGAGGGGTTTAAATTTAAATTCGGAGACCGAATTTCTTTAAGGGGGGGGGGAAGATTGTAACATTTCAAAAAAATAAAATATTATTTCGGGAATTTTTAAAATTTAATATTAATTTTTAATGAATATTTTAATCTTTCGGTATAATTAAATATTGATAAATGGGGAAAAATTTGGAAAATTATAGAAATTACTTGAAAGAGCGTGTTTTATGTGAATTATGCAAATTTTAAGTTTTTATGATTAATTTGACACTAATTTAGTGCTAATCGCGATTAAAAATCGCTAATCCCGCTTTAAGCGTATTTTGTGTAAACATGCACCATATCTTTTTATTGACACCTGTGGCATTTTCCTACATGTTTTGGGTGCATGGCTTGTTATTTTGGGGTTACTATTTTGGAGAGAAGGAAATTAGAAAAGCGAAAAGAAAAGATATGATAGAATATTAGGTATGGGTGAGAGAGAGAAAGGGAGGGTTTACCTTTGACTTGGACTTGGCCATTCCTTCATGATTTCCAAACACTGATTTCCTCTCCCTCTCTTTCTTCAGCTGTTGCTGCTACCCCCTCTTCCTCCTCCATCTCCACCCCCAAAAATCCTTGAAAATCAACTCAAAACCTTACACCCATTTCACAAAAAAAGGTGCACAAGCCCTCTCGCTATCCAATGGACCAAGAAGATTTCGTTTTGGCGCTGTAGGAGTTTCATGAGTGCCAAACGAGGTAATCCCTTCACACTTAGTATAGTTTTTCATTCACTTTAAACCATATATGTGTTTAGTTATGATTCGGTGTGATTTGGTGAACTTTGAAAATTCTAGTTAGGGTTTAGGGTGTGATTTGAGTAGAGATAGTGTAATTGAGGTGTGATTGAGGACTACAACCCCTGTAGTGATGTTATTATGGATTAAAACCTTAGACAAACCCCAGGTTGCGAACTTTAAATTCTACAGATACGGAAAATTATGAGAATTGTGTAGGGAAATTGGAATCTACTATTACCCCGAGACTCTAAAAATTATTTTGTAAGGACAGTGAGACATGCAGGCACCCAAGAACCATCACCCAAAACCCTAGCCCCTACCCCCTCTTTCAGGCCGCAAATTAATTCTTTCTGGCCGCAATTTGCCCAGAGCAGGTTGGAAATGCTTCGTTTCTGTTTCAGGGCCTTATCTCCAGTAAAATAGACCCTTGGCATGTGCAAAATTATCCAATTTGACCTAGGGTGAAATCTGGGACCCTTTTCTGTAGTTGCTGTTTTGGATTCGTGTTTTGTTTCTCGTATTTTAAATTCTGGAATTGCGTATTGTGTTTTACCTCGATCACTTGACGTTTGTACGACGAGATCGAGGGTTGTTTTGGTTTTGAAAGCGTAGTCTATAGGTTCTAACCTATAGGCATTACCGTGTCGTTTTGGGTATTCCCGATGCGATTTTAATACGCGTTCCGATTATGTTATCTATGTAGGTACCGTCATGTGGATTCCATACGATGAAGAAGATGAAGGCGACATCGACACCGACACCGACACGCTGGATACAAGGTGAGTAGATTATATCTATGAGGAAAGTCGGGTGGATGGCGTATAGCACCCCCGCAGTTCGATGTTTAGTATAGTATATATGTACTATTTATGATAGCTTATAGTGTGTCGTGGATAGTTGAGATGAGATTAGGTGTACTATGGTTAGATTAGGGCGTAGAAGTAAACTAGTATAGTTCCTAGTTGCGAACCCTAGAATAGGCTTACACCCACACGCACACACATGCATATTCGTTATACATATACCTGATGACGAGGATAGTGGATGATATTTGGAGATGAGTCGATGATATTGGGCAAAGTGCCATGAGATCAGTGATATATTATGATTCGTATTTGGGATACGACATGTGATTTTAGCGGGCCTTTGGACGTGTGTTTCACACATGCATTCATAATTACCTAGATGGTATCGACTTGTACTAGACTTAGATCAGTACCCCCGATCATGAGCTATGATGCTAAGGATACCAGATAATTGATGAGATGAATGTGATATTGACCCGTACCCAGCTTTTGGGATGCCGTACGATGATTTACCGTACGAGCTTTATATTGATGATAGATCCGTACTCATGACTCGAGGATGTCATATGATATTGTATCGTACGCGGTACCTTTGAGGCGGGATCACCGACTATTATATATATATATATATATATATATATATATATATCGACTCAGATTTAGGCGGTTTCCATACCCCTCCTGATTGACTTGTTAGTTAGAGCTGTAGTTTTGCTAGTAGATGTTAGGCTAGGTTGATATCATACCTATTTCAAAAACTAACGAATCAGGAGTATTTTAAAGACAGGCAATGGGATTTTACGGATATTTTCAAAAGACGCATCTTTTCTTAAAAACACCGTAGCCCTTATTTTATAAAAAAAAACCCGATTCGTCTTATTTCAAATGGCAAACTGTGTGACTTTTTATATTGATGCAGATGCCTCACTGTTGCATTTATTAGTCGATTCTTGCATATTCTTATTATTTGCATCGCATTGCATGTGCAAATGGTTATTGTTATATTAAACTCATGCTGTTAGGACACCGACACCATTATCGATGATGCGTATGTTCCACGTATACTTGCTTGCCGGCTCACACACTTCATCATCGATAATTGCCATGTCACTACACTGTAGTACTGTTTCATTCAGGATATGATCTCTTGCATGGCATACTTGTGTACATACCCATTGTACACCCATATTCACATACATAAGTATTTGCACATAAATAAATGATTCTAGCTTGATTAGAGATTTGGGAACCGCAAGATACTCTATAAAACTGATTCATTTTAAAAGATCGGTTTTCCCTCAATATGTGCATATTACTATTCCATATTGCATGATATACTGATATACTTACATTTCTTTTACATGCCGCATACATCATGCTTTGATTATACACATTGAGATATGTTGTTTCTATGATATTTATGGATTTGGGAACCGTGGAGATTTCAAAAGAGAGCATGTAATTGTTTTAAAAACCCAGTTACCCTTGATATGATATTTCAGTGCATCCACCATGTATTTTCTCGGTGCTGAGAGCGACATGTGAAACCTGATTCGAGGAGACGGTGAGGCCGATTGTGGGTACATGGTGGGCCCGGTATGGTACCCCGGGGCAAGAAAGGGATGCTATGTATACAGATGGTGAGCCTGGCAGAGGGACTACTACCTACCGGTGATTGTATTTGAGCACGGCGGATATCTGGAGGATACCGACCGGAGTTAAGAGATGGTATGGGCCGATCCAGACTGACGGAGCCCGATATATGAGGATTTACGTGCCGATGCTAGGCACAGGTTTCATGATGTTTTCGAGTGTCGATGCTTGATACTCAGGTTCCATGATTTGATATGTCGCGAGCGACACATGTTGATTTATATTCTCATACTTCCATGCATATGTTTATGATATTTATATGCATGATGCTTATTGTCTTTGGGTGACACGTGGACGATTTCCATATACATATATTGACATTGATTACATTGATCATACTTCATGTTTATGATTTGTTACTACCTGAGGCACTGACATGAGTACTTGGTATTACACATAGTATAGATGTTTACGCTTGCCACCTTTTCATGCTTCAGGCTTATTCATTTGAGGTTTATACATATGTTTGATCGTATTGACCTAGGATTATGTCATGCATACGATTTCTGCTCTGTGATATTTTCTATTCACGAGTTGGCAACTCACCTCCGTTGTGCCACAGTTCTTGCAGGTTTTGCCGTACAGGTTTCTTTGTGGCTTTTCTGGCACACTGCTTCCTTTCTGGGTGATTGCATTGGTAGGTGGGTTCACTCGCATCGTGACCACCTTTGTATTATTTTATTCAGTTTTATCTAGTAATTCCATCAACTAAAAGTTGTATATTATTTCAGACTTAAAAAACCATTTGTGTATTATTTCGACCTTAGAGTCGCGTGTTGTAGTATTATGGTTTTCATGCTGATTTTGAGTTATTTTTGAGTTTTGATCCTCGCCCTTTGGCGTTGTATATTATACTGCTTGCGTGGTTATGACCGTCGATTGATGAAGAGCTAGCTCCCGCTTGGGGATGCCTTTTATCATTGTATATATATTTTTATCATGTTGTACCCTGTTCGGGGCCATTATTTACAAAGGAAACTCTGCCAAAATTTTCAAAAAAGAATATAGATTTTGAAAATGCATATTCGGCTTACTTATTTAACATGCTTGTTTTAAACCATGTTTTCCTCACTTCTTAAAACTAGTTTTCCTTATTTACTCCTTAAAAATGGTTTTAGATTTCTGAAGGACAAAACCGTGCGGCCTCGGCAAGAGCGGACAATACTCATTGTATTCGGGGTGGGGCATGACAGAATGACAGAATGGTATCAGAGCTGGTTCCTCAATAATAGGTCTGTGGTTCGAGGACGAACCATTATTCTAAGTGGGGGAGAATGTAATACCCTAGGTATTATCCGGTATACCCGTTTATACCAGATAAGCATGGGGACCCACTATAAAACAATGGGGAATATTTGGAATACATTCCGAAAGAAGACAGATCTGTACTATAAATGGAATGATACCACACTTCAATACAGAGACGCCTTTTAAGTGAACTGGCACTACAGGAGTTTGAGAACTCCGTAGTTAAGCGTGCTCGGGCCAGGGAAGTCCTCGGATTGGTGACCTCCTGGGAAGTGGCCCCTGGTTGAGTCCGTTTTGTTAGTGTATATGCCCTAGAGGCCATTACTGTATCATACTAGTTTGTATATTACTTAATGGAAGCTTGGGATATTCACCTTGTATAAACAATCTTGCTCAATATAGTAGTATGCTACTTGGTTTGTTTCTACTTCAATGTGTACATGTGTTTATTTTAGTATATCACCTATACGCATTAGTGGAGCCCTTAGGATCTTTGCTTGATTACCAGCGTTGTGATAGAAATCACACTAGTGGGGGCTGGGTAATCTATAAGCACATCCTTATACAGGTCCCTAGTCGCAGGACTATCGAGATAGGGCATCGATACTCCGGAGTAGACTAGCGTATGCGCTTCTCATCCCAGTGTGGGAGATGGTCTGTCCCACAGCCATCAGTACGTCGTACTGGAGATAGTATACGGGTGCTCGTTGGGTTACGAGTACACTGGACAGGACTCGTCGGGAACTGACAGGTTGGTATTATACCTATCGTCAGTTATCAGTTCCCAGGTGACATGAGTACAGCTTAGTCTGCTGACTTGACACTGGCACTTCGCCTCGAGTGTGTTCCTACTGCACTTTGATCACTACCCTACCACGGCTCAAAGGAGTCGTGCAAACTGGTAATGGTTGGGTGCAGTCCCGAAGCACTTGGAGGCAGTGACGGTTAGACAGGATTCGTCTCTCCCGGTATTGGGGGTTGACATCGCGCTGGGTCTAGGAGAGCCATTAGACGAGTAGTCCCTGGCCAGGGCAAGCGAGATATACTGGTAGGCTTCCAGTGTTATCTCAGGGTGTTTTGGGCTTCACTCCGACACGACTTGTACCGCTATTAGGGGACTGACGTTTACCGCCCCCTAGGCCCGACATGCGATGTATTAGACGAACAGACCGGACTGTACGGAGACTGTCACATTCAGACTCAGTAGGAGTTCAGATGGGGTTCACCTCGTCAGTCTTCTTGTCGGCATCTACCTGGGGACCGTTACGCACAGCTAGTGCCGCTTGCGGTCTGTGGTTAAACCCACTACCAGCGTAGTATCGAGTCTTTAGAGTCCCATACAGAGGGCTATTCGCCTCTGGGCAAAACAGAGTAGAGGTCGCATGGTTTTGCGACAGGGTTCGTTCTCATCCGCGCACTTGTGCACGTTTGGAGTCCGGACAGATATTACTAGTAGGCTCTGGTTTGAGCCAGATACTGGTATATGTTTTGGGGTTGATTTTATCTCTTGGTATTCATGTTCCTCGGAACAAGAATGCGGGTGTGTATGCACAATTGATTGAGGCGGAGGAAGAGGATTTTCATTAGGGTTTCGGAACGGGTGCGTATGCTCAGTTGACAGTCGTCTTTTTCCAAACCCTAATGGAATTATGATATATCAATTAATAATATTAATTAAATGAAATTGTGTCATGGTTGGGTTTTGTTGACTTGTTGACCATGGTTGACTTGTTGACCATGGTTGAAGGTTTGACCATCATCATTACATAAGAAAGATGCTTTTTGATTCTAGCAAAACCATTTAAAGAATGTAATGATAATGGTCATTCCAAGCCATCCATCAAATATTTCATTTTATTATTGTTGTTAATTTGATAATTCTTTTCTTTTTGCGATATGGTTGTAGAATGAAAAGGATAGCTCATTCTATCATAACTCTTCTCTCTCCTCACTTCTTCTTCTTCCTCCTCTAGTTCCAGGAGAATCCTTCTCATGTGTTGAGAATCCCTCTCCATGAGATAAAAACACCCCAAAGACACTCTCTACTCACTCTAGGGTTAGAGGTTTAGCAAGCCGAAGATCCTAGTTCACTCAAAGTTCGAGAAAGAGCCCGAAGGTTGAACCCTCAGGTGGATCCAT
Organism: Agapanthus africanus; assembly: GCA_030015575.1. Taxonomy (NCBI): domain Eukaryota; kingdom Viridiplantae; phylum Streptophyta; class Magnoliopsida; order Asparagales; family Amaryllidaceae; genus Agapanthus; species Agapanthus africanus. Next base: position 328,334,714 of record JASDDO010000031.1, read on the forward strand.
CTTTGACGGAAGAAGGCAACGAGGAAAGCACCATCAACCCCTACAAAGGTTTCAAAAAGAAGGAGTTCAAGTTAGGTATAACCTCCTTTCCGAGTAGTTAACTCTCTTTAGGATGATAGCTAGTTTTAGTTTATAAAAGATCCCGACTTTGTTAGTCCATGTTGTCCCATGCGCTAAAAATTTGATTTTTATACCGTTTCCGCCTCCCCGCAAGAACCGGGGGTCGCAACGTGGACTTACAGTGGTATCAGAGCCTAACTAAACTTAAACTAGCTTAGTAGTAAAGTGTATGGAAGTTCGAACGGAAAAATCGCAAAAAACCGGAGAAACAAAACCCTAACTTTCTGTTGAAAATTTTTGTGCTCGAAAGTGAAAAAGTTTTACTCCTAAAATCGGCTCAGGGTTTTGTGAGAACACCCACGAAAAACGATCCCCTGATTCCCTCAAACCGCCGCGGTTCCGCGACAATAGGTATGCATTCGCCGCGGAACCGCCGCCGTTTAGGCGCCTCTCGTGATCTGGTTTTATGCAGTGTTCTTCTGGTAGGGTTTTGGGATTTTTCAGATATGTTATTTGTGCCCAGATTTTCCAGAAAAGAAATTTGTTTTTGGGGGCCTATAAATCCGTATTTTTATCGAACTTCACTGCACTTTGACTACAATGGTTATATCTGTGATGTTTACATGTTTTGAACGTCGGCTAATCGCTATATGTCGATTAGTCGGGGTTATACATATCTGTGATCTGTGTTTGTTGATGGTATGTGTATATGAATGGATTGGATTGTCGCGGGTGAATAGCCGGGATGGATGTGAGATGAGTGTTGTTTTTCTTTCATTCATTTGTAATATGTAAATTGATGTAATATTATTATTTGTATGGCCGCAGAATCGGGTCGGGCTTGTAGCCGTCATTGTATAATTCTTTTTACTGTTTTTGCTCCTAGGATAGACCCATGGAGAGGTGCACAAACTACCGGGTACTTGGCGGGTAGTTTGCCGCACCCGTAGGGGTCTTGGGTGGGGTATTGGCTATTCACCGCGACCGTGTAATCCGTTTTTCGTTGCAGGCTCAACGGATTGCGGATTCCTAGTATATCCGATGTATTCATCTGTGATCTGTAATGTCTATCATTGCTATATATTTATAACTATTTAGGCGTTGCTTATGTTTTATAGCCGCGCTAGCCCAGCCCCCGCTCTGTCGTTAGTTAAGTAACCTAATGGGTAATGACGTGCCCCGTGGCGAATACGAATGGCATAAGCGTACGTCATATTTTGGTTGTTTTCTGCAATGGTAGGATTAAGTGATGGGACGCATTAAAAGAACTAATGCAAGAATATCACGCATTAAAAGAACTAATGCAAGATAATAAACCAAGCTAAAGTCGTTGGAACACTTTCGAAAAACCACTCGGTTCTTTTCAAAACTAACTTTTAAATGCGGAGCTTGAGCCACTCCTTCTAAAAGCTATCTCATTCCATCGATTATATCAAGTTCACTACGTTCACGGTTTCGCCAAAACCATTCGTAGCCCTCCATCGTTTCGTATGAATATTCAATAGTATTCAAGCTATGTTTGTTGACCTTCGTCAAGGCATAGAGATTGGTAGCTGTTGGGTGTTCATATGTAGCATAGATAAATGCGTTGGTTTGGGACAGTCGTATTGCCTTGTTGACCTTCGTCAAGGGTATATACGGGTGGGTTCAAATTAACGTGGAAAATGATGGGCAGAACTTGACATGTGACTTATGATTTGTTGACCTTCGTCAAGGTCATAAGAGCATGGGGCAAAAATCCACATCGGGAGTTTCATAAGTACTGAAACTTGCTAGATTTGCATACCATTTGGAGTGTGGTGATTCTGGTAGGATTCCTTCAGTTTCGTCACGCGATGATATTTGGATCCCGATCCTACTGTGAGTATATGCTACTCCTCGGGAAATTTCTCACTAAACGATCAATGCTATAAACCTAGTAGGTGTCCAGAAAGGTGTTAGCGGGGCTACGCCCCCAGGTAAAAGAGGTTCTTAAATTAAGGAACTTCGCGAAAGCGTTGGAAAACCTCCCTCGAAGTACCGACACTGGCCTGGCTGAACGGTTAAGCAAGTATTGTGCGGTGGGATTGATCCCGACTAATTCTTCCTTTATGGTTTGAGGAGGGATTCGAGAGACAGTGGGAGCCATCCTGTTTAGACAAATTAAAAACCATTCTAAACTTGCAAGAGCATCGTGCTAAAGTGTTTCTTCTCTCTCTCCTAATTGCAGCGACCAATCGACATGACTGGACTTAAGTTACTTCTAGATAAAAACATACTGACAGGGCCAAACCACAAAGATTGGCTCAGGAATGTCAAAATGGCAATCACTTACGACAAGCTGGGGTATCTTCTTACCACCAAAGCTCCCCCCGTCCCAGGTCCCACCTCCAGCGTCGCGGATAAGGAAATCCGTAAGACTTGGGAGATTGATTACGCGAAGGCCAAGTGCCTCGTGCTTGCCTCTATGGACAATGAACACCAGAGGAGGCACGAGAATATGGACCTGGAATCCATATTTCTTCATACAAAAGAACTGTATGGAGAGCAGTCTCGTATCGCAAGATACGAAGTGTCGAAGAAGTTGTTTTCGGCAAAATTGGCCGTCGGATCATCGGTAGTGGACCACGTGCTTAAGATGATTGGCTACATTGAGGAGCTCGTGGAACTTGGGACCACGTTGGAAAGTGAACTCTATACGGATTTAATTCTCCAGTCCCTTCCATCCACTTACGCCCAGTTTATACTGAACTTCAACTTACAAGAAAAAGAAGTTGAACTTTCAGAACTCCTCAACATGCTGAGGAGCGCAGAGGGCACCCTACAGAAAGGTAGGGAAACACCCGCTTTGTTTGTAGGAGGATCTTCTTCCTCTAGGTCCAAGGCGAAAGCCAAGGGAAAAAGGAAGAAAGCCCCCGCCAAACCAAGGGGCGGTGTTAGTAAAGTGGATACGAAGGGAAAAGAAAAGGCAACAATGATAGCGGGGAAGCTTGTGGGTAAAGAAGAATGCTTCTATTGTCATAAAAGTGGACACTGGAAGAAAGATTGCAGGGCTTGGAAAGCCAAGACACAGGAACTGAAGCAGGTTGCGGCTTCAGCTTCACGTGTGTATGTTATTGAAAACCGTCTTTCGATAAACTCTACTTCCTGGGTATTGGATACCGGATCAGGATCTCATATCTGTAATTCTTTGCAGGCATTGAGAAACCGTAGGTTTTTGAAGGCAGGTGACATGACCCTCAAAGTTGCGAACGGAGCTAGCATGGATGCTAAAGCCGTGGGGGACTATCACCTGGGAATGTCAGATGGGCATGTTTTGGTTTTTGCGTAATTGCTTTTTTGTACCCAACGCAACTTGTAATATCATTTCTGTATCTTTGGTTTCTAAAGAAGGTTATGAATTTGCGTTTGTAAGTAATGTTGTCAACATTCACCTTAATCAAGTTCTGATTGGGTCAGGTACTCTGAGCAATGGTATATACGTGTTAAACCAACCACAGATTTTCAATGTCCAGAATACACACAAAAGAAAGTCTCCAGATATCAATCAGGCTTTCTTATGGCATTGTAGACTTGGTCACATCAATGAGACACGGTTGACTAAGTTACATAAAGAAGGATACTTGGATCCTTTCGAGTATCAGTCTTATGCCACTTGTGAATCTTGTCTTATGGGAAAGATGACAATGACTCCGTTCACTGGACACGGAGAAAGAGCGAGCGAGCTCTTGGGACTCATACACAGTGACGTGTGTGGTCCAATGTCTACACATGCGCGAAGCGGTTATTCATACTTCATTACTTTCACAGATGATTTCTCTAGGTATGGACATGTCTTCTTAATGAAGCACAAATCCGAGGCCTTTGAGAAATTTCGGGATTACAAGAATGAAGTTGAAAAACAAACAGGCAAAAGTATTAAGATTCTAAGATCGGATCGAAGTGGTGAATACTTGAGTGCCGAGTTCTTGGACTATTTAAAAGAGAATGGAATTCTCTCTCAGCGTACTCCTCCATACACTCCGCAACATAACGGTGTATCGGAAAGGAGGAATCGAACCCTATTGGATATGGTTCGTTCCATGATGAGTAAGGCTGAGTTACCGCGATCTTTCTGGGGCTATGCACTAGAAGTAGCTGCTTATCTCTTGAACAAGGCTCCCACCAAGACTGTGCCTACCACTCCATATCAGATGTGGAGTGGGAAGAAACCCTGTCTTAAGTATCTTAAGATATGGGGATGTCCAGCTTTTGTAAAAAAGCAGCATGCGGACAAGCTCGAGGCACGTTCAGTACAGTGTAAGTTTGTGGGATACCCAAAGAACTCCAGGGGGTATCTGTTCTATTCCGCTGAGGAACAAAAAGTTTTTGTTTCTCAACATGCCCGCTTCTTGGAAACTGAGTTTTTGGAAACCCAGATAAGTAGGAACGCAATAGAACTGGAAGAAATTCCAGAACCATAAGCTATTACTGAAAGCTTGGAAGAGCCAGTAAGTTCAAAAGAACAGGACATTCCTACGCCGCTCCGCAGGAGTAGTAGGCAGTCTCATTCGCCCGAGAGATACTACGGTTTTCTCATAGACGGGGATAGAGAGGATTGCATCATAGATTATGATGAGCCTACTAGCTTCCAGCAGGCCGTTCAGAGCGTTGACTCGGTAAAATGGCTGGATGCAATGCGGACCGAAATGGAGTCCATGTACACCAACAAAGTATGGACGTTGGACATTGCTCCAGACGGGGTAAAACCCGTAGGATGCAAGTGGATCTTCAAAAGGAAGATTGGTGTAGATGGACAGGTTGATACCTATAAAGCTAGACTTGTAGCTAAGGGTTTCCGTCAAAGACCTGGTTTGGACTATGACGAAACCTTTTCTCCAGTGGCTATGCTGAAATCCATGCGGATCCTTCTTGCCATTGCTGCCTTCTACGATTATGAGATTTGGCAAATGGACGTAAAAACCGCCTTTCTGTAACACCTGAGTCTGTGTTTAGTAGTAATTAAGTGTTAATGTGGGGTTTTTGGCATAAAGTTTACCAAAAACGGGTTTCTTATAGACTATCTGGTTTTGTGGTTATTTTTGTGGAATGTTATCTCGACCACACACCAGCAAATTACAGCTGATTTTAGCCAGCCAGAATGAGCACCATCAGCTCCCATCATTATCACAACACAATCCCCTGCTTAAATTCAGCAATCGGATCTCATAGCATCAGCCCTCCACCCTATACAGCTACTAAACTATCACATCAGCCTCAAATTTCTGCTTAAATTCAGCTGAGGATACTCTACGATATCTTCTAAACCATCACATCAGCACCCCACACCTTATCCATCACCTGCACACTTCACATCAGCCAATTTGTGTGCAAATTCAGCCTTGAAGTCAGCTATGGCTGCTACCACAGCCACCTAACGCCATGGAAATTCAGCTGAGGCTCGCCCATCATTGCATCAGCCCCCCTACCACTGTACAAAAGCACCAAGTCACATCAGCCCCAAGTTTTCAAACTTCATCAGCCATTTTTCAACAGCAACAGCTGTTAAATCAGCCCCAAACTCTTTACATAAACCCTCCCCCATAATCACGCAACCCTTCCCACAATCATACTACCATCCCTGCTGCTGCTACTACTTCAAACAGCAACAAAAACAGCAATAACACCATCAGCTAGCAGCCCCAGCAACCCATTTTCTTGCATCAGCCCATTTTCATAACACCAGCCCTTGCATTTTCTTGCATCAGCCCTTGCTGCACCAGCACCAGCCCCTGCTGCACCAGCACCAGCCTCATACCACACCATATCAACATCATACCACACTACACAACACCTCACACCACACAACAACAACAACAACAATCAGCAACAGCAACAGCAACACATTTGTTTTTCAGCATCAGCATCAGCATCAGGCAACTCTGAGAACTCCAGCTCCGTTCCAGCCACGTTTGATGCGCCTACCCTCTTCTTCTCCTCCTTCTCCCTTGTTGCAAGGTCCTTAGAGGGTATATCTCCTAAACTTTTCGTATATTACGTAGATTAGATGCTTGTTTAGCTAGTTGTCGCGACAAATAGAAATTTCGTGCTAGAATTATGCCATGATGCTAGATTTAGCGATTTTAGCGTGTTTATGGCATTATGAACTCTCTTTAGTGTTAACTAACCTGTTGAAGCCTAGTAGTATCATAAAAATTGGATGGTTAGCCTAGTTTGCTAGAATTTCGATAATCTAGCTTAATCGATGTCCGTATCATGCGTAATAGTGATATGAGGTGTTTTATGAAGTTTTTGAGCAAAGTGAGAATTGAGTTAGCTAGAATAACCTTCTTAGGTCCTAGTGAGGCCAGCCAACCAGAGAAATTCCCCAGATTTCTCGTAGAAGCCCGATTTACCCGACTTGGCGTATTTTAGCAGATTTAGTGATTTTTAGCCTTTCTGAAATCTGCTGTTGACCCGATCACTTCAGAAAAATTCTAGAGAAGACTTCAGCATGGTGAGAGGAATAGGAACACACATCCAGAGTACGGGGACCCACCTCCCCAACTGGGCCGCCAATTATTGGGTTCTGGCCGCAAATTGTGGCCAGGAAGGGGGTGGGGGTGTTGGGTTTTGGGGTGTGGGCTTGGTCTTGGTAGTTAGGGTTTTTGGTATCTCTAACTTTTCCAGTTTGGCCCTGAGGAAAAATCTGGAACTAGTTACGTGTTTTCGATGTTTTAAGACTTGTGCGATACGCGCGTGATACGCGTGGTTCTGTGGCGCGCTGCGCGACACAGCGTGTTAGTTCTGATTCAGGTAGGTTTGTGCGCGTCGCGTCGCATCGCGTCGTGTGCACACGCGTTTGGTTTCACGCACGCGTATCCCTTTTGTCGATATATTGCGTTTTGCATGACTTTTCCCTTATATAGTGACTCATGTGAATTATAGGTTCGCCGGCAGGAACTTCAAGCGCAGCTGAAAAGGGAAAACAGGTGGTCGGACACACTTAGCACAGGACCACTGGTGAGTAGATTTAACATCTACGGGGGACAATCGTTTGGATGGCGCAAGTCGCCCGATAGATTTAGTAGACTTGGTATTACTGGTAACATTGGAGTAAAAATGATAAAACTTGCATGTAAATTGCTATAGTTAATAATTATATGATGTTCCGTATACGCAGATTTATTATAGGACACATGCACCATTACCAGGATTTATATGTTGCACGAGCACTATTCATGTGAACACACACACCCTGGTAATTGCCATGTCACGACACTAAATAACTTTAAATCTGAAACATGTTAACTGCTTAGAAATGTGACATTGAAATAAGTACTTAAATTGATACCATAAGCATTCATAATCATCGGCATATGTATTTATGATAATTTCATGAGATTTATGATATTTCTGGATTTTGGGGGAAAGCCGCAAGATTTCAAATGGTATTTGTTAAAAAAAAAAAGCTGCGGATTTTCTAGTGATGTAAAGTGTCGTCCACCATGAGTTTGCTGTGTTTTTGAGACCCGTTTCGAGGAGGTGGATGAACCGTCTCGGGTACATGGTGGGCCCGGTATGGTACCTCGGGGCAAGAAGATCGCAGATGATGGCGTTGAGCCTGGCAGGGGACGGATTACCTACCGGTGATTTCATTTGGCACGGCGGATATCCAGAGGATACCGACTGTGGCTGCTGGATTGAGATATGGATTTTGATATGGATCAGCCGGATGGCTGAGGCCAGAGATACTGGACATGGATATATGATATTTGGTCAGTTTTGAGGTGTCGTTGTTAGACACGGATTTTACTGTTTTCCTTGATATTATTACTGATGTTTAAAAATGGGAGTTTCAAAATAAAGGAAGAATAATTCTCATATACACTTGATTGTATTTTCATGTGGCATACATACCTGTTATCACCTCTATGTGACATATATACTTGCTAGTATACTGTTGATGCATACACACCTGCTAGGACATGTAGCTATACCTGTTTTAGGGATGCCAGGACACTTGTGTGCATGCATACGATAGCCTTAGTAAATGTTATCTATTACTCACGAGCTGGCAACTCATCCCCGTTGTGCCACAGCTTCTCTGCAGGTCCATTCCGTCAGCACTGTAGCGGCGGATACCTTTGCTTCATTTGTACTTCTTGCCTGGACTAGAGGCTTTTGCTCATAGGTGGGTTATTATCAGTTTGTACCACCTTATATATGCTCATTGTATCTAGAATACTCCATCTACTGTTACTACGGTATCTACAGTTCTACTGTCGCTACCATATCTACGACTACTGTTGTTACTACTACTGTTGCCATTACTGCTACTATCAGTTCAGTTGTACCTGTTTTATTCGGATGACTGTATATTGACCTAGATGTGAGATTGTGAGACTTGAGGATTTATTTATGATGTATCTGGGTCGAGCTCACTTGAGTCGACATGTTATTCTTCATGCACTGATTTCTTTTATATTCTGCTGATATTTTGGAATAAGAGCAAATTGATTAGGTAATGAGGTAAAAGCTTAAATTATTTGGTTTTTCCTTCACTCTAAATTCTTAATTGGGTTTTGTATTCTGGGCTTCGGCTTACTTATTTTACGGACGCCTTGAGACGTTTCGTAACTTAAGTGCCGGTCGCGTTCCGTACTTTTCGGGTCGTGACACTTTCTAAATGGAAATTTAGAGGAGTGTGTCTATATGGACCAGCCAGAGGGTTTCATTCAGAGTGGGAGCAGCGGAAAGGTGTGCAAGTTGCTTAAGTCCATCTATGGACTAATGCAGGCATCGCGGAGTTGGAACATCTGCTTTGATGAGACGGTCAAGGAATTTGGCTTTATCAAAAATCCAGATGAACCATGCATCTATAGTAGATTTGTAGCGAGAACTGTAGTATTCCTCGTTTTATACGTGGATGATATTCTCTTAATAGGAAATGACATTCCTATGCTACAATCTGTCAAGGGGTTCTTGTCACACAGGTTCTCCATGAAAGACCTGGGTGATGCCTCATACATCCTGGGGATCCGGATCCATCGTGATAGATCCAAGAGGATATTAGGACTTTCTCAGTCCAGGTACATCGACACCATACTGAAAAGATTCAGTATGGAAGATTCCAAGCGCGGTAACCTACCGGCTTGTCACGGGATCACCCTCTCTAAAGAGATGTCCCCCAAGACTGATTTGGAGAGGGATCGCATGTCTATTATACCCTACGCTTCTGCGGTAGGCTCTATAATGTATGCGATGTTGTGTACCAGACCGGATGTAGCTTATGCACTGAGTGTGGTAAGCCGGTATCAGTCAAACCCGGGGGAGAAACACTGGATAGCGGTAAAGAACATTCTCAAGTACCTGAGAAGGACTAAGGAGATGTTCTTGGTGTATGGCGGAAAAGACCTCCAGATCGAGGCCTTTCCTGACTCCAGCTTCCAGAGTGACAAGGATGATTCCAAGTCCATGTCGGGTTTTTTCTTTACCCTCAATGGAGGGGCGGTGTGTTGGAAGAGTTCCAAACAGGAAACCGTTGCAGACTCGACGATGGAAGCGGAATACATCGCTGCATCTGATGCCACAAAAGAAGCTGTCTGGATGAGGAAGTTCATGAAAGAACTTCAGGTGGTTCCGTCCATTGTTGACCCAATACCTCTGTATTGCGACAACAACGGGGCTATAGCTTTAGCGAAGGAACCCAGGTCCCATCAGAGATCCAGGCACATCTTGAGGCGGTATCACCTGATCAGGGAGATCGTGGATCGCAAGGAGATCGAGGTTCGGAGGGTTGCTTCAGAAGAAAACACTGCAGATCCATTCACCAAGGCCCTGCCCCAGACTCAGTTCAAGCGGCTGATCGAGATGATAGGTCTTCGATACGCCAATACATGGCTTTAGTGCAAGTGGGAGATTGTTAGTGTATATGCCCTAGAGGCCATTACTGTATCATACTAGTTTGTATATTACTTAATGGAAGCTTGGGATATTCACCTTGTATAAACAATCTTGCTCAATATAGTAGTATGCTACTTGGTTTGTTTATACTTCAATGTGTACATGTGTTTATTTTAGTATATCACCTATACGCATTAGTGGAGCCCTTAGGATCTTTGCTTGATTACCAGCGTTGTGATGGCAGTCACACTAGTGGGGGCTGGGTAATCTATAAGCACATCCTTATACAGGTCCCTAGTCGCAGGACTATCGAGACAGGGCATCGATACTCCGGAGTAGACTAGCGTATGCGCTTCTCATCCCAGTGTGGGAGATGGTCTGTCCCACAGCCATCAGTACGTCGTACTGGAGATAGTATATGGGTGCTCGTTGGGTTACGAGTACACTGGACAGGACTCGTCGGGAACTGACAGGTTGGTATTATACCTATCGTCAGTTATCAGTTCCCAGGTGACATGAGTACAGCTTAGTCTGCTGACTTGACACTGGCACTTCGCCTCGAGTGTGTTCCCACTGCACTTTGATCACTACCCTACCACGGCTCAAAGGAGTCATGCAAACTGGTAATGGTTGGGTGCAGTCCTGAAGCACTTGGAGGCAGTGACGGTTAGACAGGATTCGTCTCTCCCGGTATTGGGGGTTGACATCGCGCTGTGTCTAGGAGAGCCATTACACGAGTAGTCCCTGGCCAGGGCAAGCGAGATATACTGGTAGGCTTCCAGTGTTATCTCAGGGTGTTTTGGGCTTCACTCCGACACGACTTGTACCGCTATTAGGGGACTGACGTTTACCGCCCCCTAGGCCCAACATACGATGTATTAGACGAACAGACCGGACTGTACGGAGACTGTCACATTCAGACTCAGTAGGAGTTCAGATGGGGATCACCTCGTCAGTCTTCTTGTCGGCATCTACCTGGGGACCGTTACGCACAGCTAGTGCCGCTTGCAGTCTGTGGTTAAACCCACTGCCAGCGTAGTGTTGAGTCTTTAGAGTCCCACACAGAGGGCTATTCGCCTCTGGGCAAAACAGAGTAGAGGTCGCATGGTTTTGCGACAGGGTTTGTTCTCATCCGCGCACTTGTGCACGTTTGGAGTCCGGACAGATATTACTAGTAGGCTCTGGTTTGAGCCAGATACTGGTATATGTTTTGGGGTTGATTTTATCTCTTGGTATTCATGTTCCTCGGAACAAGAATGCGGGTGTGTATGCACAGTTGATTGAGGCGGAGGAAGAGGATTTTCATTAGGGTTTCGGAACGGGTGCGTATGCACAGTTGACAGTCGTCTTTTTCCAAACCCTAATGGAATTATGATATATCAATTAATAATATTAATTAAATGAAATTATGTCATGGTTGGGTTTTGTTGACTTGTTGACCATGGTTGACTTGTTGACCATGGTTGAAGGTTTGACCATCATCATTACATAAGAAAGATGCTTTTTGATTCTAGCAAAACCATTTAAAGAATGTAATGATAATGGTCATTCCAAACCATCCATCAACTATTTCATTTTATTATTATTGTTAATTTGATAATTCTTTTCTTTTTGTGATATGGTTGTAGAATGAAAAAGATATCTCATTCTATCATAACACTTCTCTCTCCTCACTTCTTCTTCTTCCTCCTTTAGTTCCAGGAGAATCCTTCTCATGTGTTGAGAATCCCTCTCCTTGAGATAAAAACACCCCAAAGACACTCTCTACTCACTCTAGGGTTAGAGGTTTAGCAAGCCGAAGATCCTAGTTCACTCAAAGTTCGAGAAAGAGCCCGAAGGTTGAACCCTCAGGTGGATCCATCTTTGATGGAAGAAGGCAACGAGGAAAGCACCATCAACCCCTACAAAGGTTTCAAGAAGGAGTTCAAGTTAGGTATAACCTCCTTTCCGAGTAGTTAACTCTCTTTAGGATGATAGCTAGTTTTAGTTTAGAAAAGATCCCGACTTTGTTAGTCCATGTTGCCCCATGCGCTAAAAATTTGATTTTTATACCGTTTCCGCCTCCCCGCAAGAACCGGGGGTCGCAACGTGGACTTACACGGTTCACCCCGAAGGACAAAACCGTGCGGCTTCGGCCAGAGCGGACAATACTCTCTGTATTGGGGGTGGGGGCTTACTTGGATTAGATGGGATCCTATAGATTTCATATGATTCAAGTGCCAGTCACGTGCTATTTTGGGTCGTGACATCACATCCATAACAATCTCATATCAGGCGACCGACAAGGTATCAATCATCTCAATCGACTCGTATCCGTATACCAACATATCATCAAATCATCATATCACGTCATATATTCTTTTCATCGCATTTATATCCTACATCAAGTCAATTTTACATATACAATCTACTTTTACTATAAGCATACGTCTCTAATCTAACATACACACCCGAACCATACATTCAGTTTTTAAAAGATGCGAATCGTAGTTTTGAAACTAGGGGCTACAGTGTTTTCTTAGGAAAAGATATCATTTGAAAATCCGTAACGTCCCTCAAGGTATCTGTTTAAAAGATGAATACGATTTTTCAGTTTGGAAATATGTTGTTTCCCCCAATCAGAGCAAAGCTCTGTTCAAATTTCAAAATTTGAAATGAAGCAACGCTTCATAGCAGCGCCGATTACGCTGCGCCCTAAGTAGCGCACCAAGTGCAAAAGCACATGTGCACTTACGCTGAGAGCGCTGCGCTATATGCAGCGCACCACGTGCAAAGTACGTGTGCGCTAGCGCTGAGTACGCTATAAAGCAGCGCACTCGTGTTCTAGCGCTGAGTGCGCTACAAAGCAGTGCACAGGTGCACTTTCGCTAAGTGCGCTGCACTCTAAGCAGCGCACCACGTGCAAAGCACGGGTGCGCTAACGCTGCAACTAAAATCTCTCCACCGTCAGATCAAAGATCCAATAATAATGATAAATCATTAATTGACCAGAATAAAATTCTGTTAAGGAAATATTCCTCAAAATCTTTCCAAACAAAAATATTGTGCTCTGTAAATCAGAGCACCGTTGGATCAATGATCCAAAGGTGATTAAAAATCACCAAAATTACAGAATAAATTCTGTATGGAAAGATTTCCCAATCTTGTTAAAAACAAGAAGATTGCCTTCTGTAAATCAGAAGTTCTTGGATCAAAGATCCAACAGTGGGGAATCCCCAAATCAATTGGAGAAAATATCTCCTTAACTGATTGAACAAATCGGCTTGCCCTATATAAATGCCCCAAGACTTCAAGTCTCAGATATACAGAAGCATAGAGAGGAACCCCCATAAGCTTTGAGAAAAATCTCAGAAAGAAGAGCCAAGCTCTCAATAGAAGAACAACTTTTCTTCAAGGTATAAGAACAGAGAGATGAAATCATCTCATATTAAAAAGAAGAATTCACTTCTTTAAGATCATAGATCTACCAGACCAAGGTCTTTCACAAAGAGATCAAAAGACCTCATCATAAAATAAGAAGAAGAACATAATTCTTCTCACAGATCATAGATCTACAAGACTTAGGTCTTTTACACAAAGAGATCATAGTATCTCATTAAAAAAAGAGGGAGGAGAATTACTCAATTCTCTTAAGATCACAGATCCATGAAGGCAAAGCCTTTTATCAAAATATAAGAGATTGAAACATCTCCTGTAAACTAAGAACTTTATTCTTAGATCTATGAGACAAAGTCACTTAAAAGAGAATTTAATTCTCAGTGCATAGCGCTGCATAAAAGAGCCATAACTCTTCATATTAAAAAGAAGTGCTTCTGCGCACCAGAACTAGCGCACAACGCTGCATAAAAGAGCCTTAGTGCTCCATAGTAGAAAGAAGCATCTCAGTGCTTCTGATCTGGCGCCCAGCGCCATGCGCACCACGTGCTCCTCACGTGTGCGCCACTTAAATTTGTGCTCTGCGCTCTTGGACTAGCGCTTTGCGCCTATTGCGCTCAGCGCCAAGCGCACCACGTGCTCCTCACGTGTGCGCCACTGAACAAATAGCGCTTTGCACTCATAAATCAGCGTAATGCGCTCATAGACTGGCGCTTAGCGCTAAGCACACTACGTGTCCCTCACGTGTGCGCTACTCGGCAGAAGCGCACCACGCTCTTTGATTGGCGCAAAGCGCCAAGCGCACCACGTGCTCCTCACGTGTGCGCTGATAGAACATAAATTGTTCTTTAATAAGCTCTCGAGCTATGATGAATTCTCATCATTCTATAAAAGGCAAAAATATTGTCAGAACTCAAATCATTGCTCAGCATTGTCAAATGTTAAACATTTCAACTGAGTGGGCCGAGCCTAAAGTGGCCACAGAACCCTCATTCAAATTAACTGAGCCCATATGCTCATAAATCTTTTGATCTTAGTCTCAAATTGGACTATAGGTCCCAAACAAAATTGGTTCAAGGGTACATCTCTTTACTCCTCTGATATTTGTCGTTGTATTCCTTCAACGACTTCAGAGAGATGACGGGTCCCGACAACCATATTTTTCATAGACCATGACGTCTTTAAACTGGACTGTGGGGTCCTTAAACCCATGGACTATGATGTCCTTAACCTCGGACTGTGGGTTCCTTAAATCCATGGACTATGATGTCCTTAACCTTGGACTGTGGGGTCCTTAAGCCCATGGACTATGATGTCCATAACCTCGGACCGTAATGTCCTTAAACTAACAATGGAACGTAATGTCCTTAAACTAATCGATCGCAATGTCCCTAAACTAAACAATAGAGCCCAAATGCTCTCTTGTTGGATCTAAATGATCCCGTTGAGTTGATCTTAGTCTAAAATTAGACTAACGTATCCTCAACGAACGTTTAAATTGATCTTTGTCTCAAATGAGACTAACGTATCCTTAAACCCAACCCTAAACCCAAATCTAAGAAAATACGGATTTGGACTAATCCACGCCCTACGGGCGACAACATAAATTAGTCTCTGTATACAATCCACGGGCAACCAGAAACAAAATAAACACCCACGACACGAAGTGACCATCTGGAGAAGGAGAAAGTGGTTACCGCGATGCGGGAGCGTAATTAACAGCAGAGGCTTGCGCCTGCATGGAAGAGCGTCCCCACAATCAAAAACCCCTCAAATGAGGGGGAATCTGACGAAGTCCGCTACATCGGACGCATCCGTTTAAACCTTCGATACATGATGCCATAAATCAACTTGGCATCTTCGGAGAGGTGGACGGATAGCACCAATTAGCATCTGCCCCTAAATTCAGGCAAGACGGACCTGCGCGGTCGCGTCTCTGTGTTCGGCGGGGAACAAATTCGGTCACGCCCGTTGGGACCTTTTCCTCTTTCCACTCGACACTTCATATGTCGTGTTCGTGAACGAATCGCGGTTTAATATAGTTGCCCTTGGGTGTGAGGTTCTAAGATTTGGTTTTGCTCTCGTGCAGAAGAAAGAAATGGCCTCTAACTGCTCCAGCTGCAACTGCAACTCCCGTTCCACCCCATCTTGAGGTGTAACCTAGGGCCCCAAGCGGCCTCCTTGTTCAAGATGCTAGAGGAGCAAGTAACTCAGGCCACCACTGGGTTGTTCTTTGGGACCATGATCCCACCGATGAGCTTCAATGCCCCGCTGCTGTCGTAAGAAGCCCTAAAGAAGTCATTCTTTGATCAACTTAACATTACCGCGGCCCCTCTCAACGGGTCGCCCAACTCCACCGCCTCAGTTTTCAATAGACTGGGCCAAAGCTCCAACTGGCCCATGAAGAAGCCCGCAATACCAGAAGGGGTTATCCCGAAAAGGATAACTATTCCTGGTTCTGAAGTCGTCAAAGCAGCTTCTCCTGCGAAAGGGTCGGTCTTCATAAGACTGACTGTTTCAGCTCCCGTTTCAGGTGAAATCGTTAAGGCTGCTTCACCTGTCGGAAGTCTTCTTTCGATAGACTGGCTATCCCCTCTCAGCGGACGTCAGTCTTCAATAGGCTGACAATGACAACTTCTGACCAACACAGGGGGCATGAGGAAGTCACCCCTATAGCTGAACCAATTCCATCCGCACGACATGCTCATCGTCACCACTGGCGCCGAGTGAGGAAGGTTGGGGGAAATTCCCCTTCCAGACTGACGCCGCTGGCTCCAACAGTGGAGCTTGATGCTGCTGTTCCAACTGGGAACAGCTTTAAACCGCCAAGGAGGGTGCGTAAAAACTCACCAACTGCCGTGCTAAAGAGATTTCCACCTGTGGAGGATGCCCTAAAGGCGAAGCTAGAGCAACCCCCTCAGCGGTTGTCCTATAAAATTTACAAAGTCTGGCGTCAAATCCAGGACTCGGTGATTGATCAAGATTACTCTCGCCGACAGAAAAAGATGAAGGCTCGGCAAGAAAAGAGCCATCCCGTGGTACCACAGAAGATGTCATCCGTCTGGGTGCCCGCTGCAATGGCTCCCTCAACTTCAACCGCTCACTAGAGAAGGAGGTCAGAGAAAGCCCCTATTACCGCGGCGAACCGCAAGGACGCTGAATCTAAACGCCCCAAGTCTGGGGGCATGGCAACACATACCGTTTATATGGCTTATGGAAAAGAGGAAAGCCGTACTTCTATGGGTCATCGACCGCTTACCCGGTCGATAACAAAGGCTCAGGAGCAGCAATAACAAAAACTTCAGGAGATGCTGACTGCAATGGCCGTACTCACTGGGCCCAAAGAAAATCCAGAGATCTCAGAGCAGCGTCAGGAACAAGAAACTGATGCTGAATTCCTCCGAAGAATGCTCGAGAGGAAAGAAAAAGAGGCCGTGGAACAGGCGGCCATCATAAAACGAATGACTTGTTTGTTCAAAGACATGACCGGGAAGATGTTACAGCCGGAACCTCCAGCTGAAGACCCCCCGATTATCATTGAAGACAACAGAGGGGAGACATCGAACCCTCCTCCGGCTCTTTCAGCAGCCAAGGAGGAAACCATCTCCAAGGCCGCTCTGGATGATTACACGCTCAGCAAATACGAGCTCATCATGCGAGCGAAATGGCCGGGCAGATCGTTAAGACTGGACGACCCTATTCGGGCTGGTATGACCAAATAAGGTACCCGCCGGGATATACGATCCCTAAATTCCATGTATATAAAGGGACGGGCAATCCCCACCGGCATGTCGCCCAGTTCAGGGCTCTATGTGGCAACACTGGAGGTGACGATAAACTGTTGTTTCGCCAATTCATTGGTAGCTTGTCAGAAACAACATTTGAGTGGTATTCGGATCTTCCTAATGACTCCATCAAAAATTTTGTAGAGATGGAGCTACTATTCACCCAGCGTTTCGTGAGTGCTAGTGAACGCACCCCAATAACGGCATTGATCAATGCCAGGGTGAAGCCTAGAGAAACATGGGTTCAGTATGCAATACGGTGGCGGAATCTATGGTAGAAATGCGAACAACGCATCGAAGAAGCGCCTGCGATAGGCATGTTCGTGGGTACTCTTAATCCTCAAGTGACCATTTCACAATTCATGATGTTCTTCAAGCCAACTACTTTTCAGGCCTTGATTGACAAGTTGGCCCAAATGGACCTGATGGGCCACAGGCCTTCCTCTTCAAAATCGGAGCCACGGAATGAAAAAGGGAAAGGGAAAGCGACCTTCGTCGCAAATGCTCAACAGCTGCCCAGTAGCCAAAACTAACTGATCGCCTGGACGAGAGACGGCGATTCTTTAATGAGAAAGTAAAACGCTCTTATTCATTTTCCCGGGACAAAACGAGGAGACTGTTTGAACCATAGGTGAGCAACAGGCTCATCAATCTGCCGAATCCGAAATGCCCATTGCAACCCGGTGAGGCTAATAATCCTAATTATTTCCCCTATCACCAAGCGATAGGCCATCCAATCAAAGATTGCTTCGTCTTTAAAGGCTGGATTGAACATCAATACCAACAGGGCAAATTCGCCCTGTCCGAGAATTGGAAAGTGAGCCCGCCTCAACTGCACGCTCTTAAAAGGAGGGACACACCGGAGGCATCGTGCTTTTTTGTCGAAGAAGCTCCATGAGAGGTCGCTCTTTCAGCCAAAACAAAACGAATGCTGAAGGATCTCCAAGCATGCCCGACGATCAAATGGAAATGTCCGATGGAACTCGAAGTCACTGAGGGAATGCTAAAGCCGCGCTCGACGCCAAAAATTGGTGGTGATAGTCAAAGTGCCCATACCCAGCCGTCAAAGTCTTCGAGGAAGAAGAAAAAGACCAAAAAGCCCGTGAAGCCTGATGACAAGCACACGGACCTGCAAAAACATATTGACGCTCTGGAAGAATATAACCAGAAGGTGTGGACCCCAGTCACACCCCAAGAATTTCTTAGCCACGTCCTTGAGGACGGAGATGATGACAATAGAGAAGACTTGTCGGATGAGCCTGAAGATTATGTAGCAAGCTGCCATGTTATCTCTCACTCATTAATAAACGGTGAATAAGCTCCTAACGTAGTGAAATTGGGGTAGATCCTGAGCTGGAGCTTCTAGGAACATTAGAAGAAATGATTGACGCATTCCTGAACGATGCTCTTCTGAAAAGCAAAGCTGATCGGGAGTGCGAGATGGCCATATTTGAAAAAGCCAAACGCCGGTGATTGGACGAAAGGGTTGAAACACTACCACCAGATCAAACCACATCCGCCACCAGCAAAAGCAGGTTCAAGACGAGTAAAAGGTTCGCCAAAGCCATGTCGATGGGAATGAAGCTGCCACCCTCTGAAGGAAACACTCTTGATGAAGCGGATATACATCCTAGCTACTTCTTATGTCATCAAAAGATTGCGCACCCCACCGAAGAGTGCAACGCTTTTAAAAACTGGTGGCAGGTGTATGTTGCTCACCGACTACATTTCAAGCGGATGAAACACAAAACTCGCCGGGAACAAAGAAATACGACCGAGGAGCGCAAAAGAACTACCAGCCACTGTCACATGGTCGACGCTGGGGGATCGCAAGTTCTCACCTTTGGGAGCGATTCTGATGAAGAAATAGCTCTTGGCCCTCTCTTCAAAGAACCCACATCCGAAACGGAAGAAATGAAGACCTGTGAGAACATTCAGCTGCGCAATCGTACGCTGCCCGAAAAGAATCTCGGGCCCGCGAATAGTTGGTCGAATAGAAAAGATAAGGGGAAAGGAAAAATCTCTGAGGACATAGCCCTAGATGATCAAGTCGTCAAAGAGCTGACTGCCAAGGACCCGCCAAAGAAAAACAAGGTGGATTATAACGTTTTAGCATACTTGAGAAAGATTCCTTCACAGTTGAGCATTCTCGATGCCCTTCTGCTATCTAAAGAGGCGAGAGATTCTTTGATCAAGGCACTACAAGAGCCCGAGCAGTTCCAAGCTTTCCTCGCCGAAGAAAATATGAAGGACGAGCTAGAGGAAGTGCACACAGCCGATATCACCTTTGGTGATGAAGATCTCCTCCTCGGGACGTGCGAGCATAACCGCTCCCTTTATGTCTCCGAATACTATCATGATATTAAGATAGGCAAAATCCGGGTTGACAATGGGTCCTCCGTCAACCTCCTCAATGTAAGGGTGTTGAAGGAAATCTGCATGAGCGTTCAACACCTTGCTCGGGATAAGATCGCTATCTCCGGGTTTGACTCCCAGTCATTACGGACGCTTGGGTCTGTGATACTGACGCTGCGCTTTGGGCTTCTAGTCACGGACATCAAGTTTCACGTCATTGACGCTAAGACCTGCTATAACGCTTTGCTCGGCCGGCCTTGGTTACACGAGTACAACATTATCCCTTCTACACAACATCACTGTATGAAGTACTTCAAAGACGATCTTGAGTACACCGTGAGAGGGGAATTAAACCCATTCTCTATGAATGAAGTCCACAAATATGAGGATGCCAAGTACTTCCTGCCAGATTTCGAAGACACGGAAAGATGTCGCAAACCGGAGGACAAGAACAAAGCTATCACTACTATTCCGGTCTTCGGGAGTGATACCGAAGTGGAAGAAAAAATAGTTTATTCAGGGCCGCCCCAACGCAACAAGCCGGGACCGTCCACCCCTATTCTGGTCTTCGGCAGCGACTCGGAAGATGAGGTCAATGCCGTATTCTCTGCTCGGCCATCGATACAAGCCTTCGCTGATGAAGATCAAAGTTTTCAAGTTGCCATGGTTTCGCAAGAGCATTACAAAGAGCTCGATGCACTTGAAACTTATAGTATGCAAGAAATGCAGACATTCTGTGTCCCCCCAGGCAAAAAGGTGAGAAGGCGATCCTATTCTACCGATCCGGGGAAACCAAAGTGGAGAAAGAAATTTGGCATGGTGCGGATTCTACACTTGACAGGCTCCAACCCATCCATTTTCCCAGATACTACACAGACGGATTAAAAAGACTGTTGAGGCGCCAAGGCGTACCCTTCAAACAGACTGCTCGACAAGCCCAGTTCTATAACAGGATCTGGAACGTCCCCAGAACTCAACGAAAGTCGCCCAACGGGAGAATGGAAACGATCGGGCTTGGATATATCTGATCCAAGAAATGGGAACAATTCTATGGCTGCTATGTCATACATGACTTCGATGAAGGAGATGCTGTGTGGGTAGATGCTAATCCTGAACCAAAACGAGGTCCTGCCGTGAAAACACCAATCCCGTCTTTCGAAGAACAAATGGACAAGCTTATAAGGGAAGCGGGTCAAAAAGTTCGAGACGACCATAGTCGCGAAATGGCCATCTATGAGAAAGCCAGAGCGCAGCGCCTGCTTCAGCAGGCTGCAGAAAATGGCGATGCCCTCCGTCACCAGCCCTCCATACAAAAGATCCGACACAGAGGAAGAAATAAACCCAAGAATGGAAAAAGCGTTCGACAGAGACAAAGCGGGACCAAGAAGCCACGCGATCGAGAATCGAGCAACCAGGATTCGTCTCTTATAAAGAAGATGGGTCGAGTGTATTCTTTTTGTAGGGTTAGTATAGCGCCTTAGCAAGGTTTAGGAAGGCATCACACATCCCATATTGAAATTTTTGGGGTGCTAAACGAACCCTAACCAAGATCTAAACTAGAGAATTAAGCAAACAAGCATGTTAAACACATTAACATCTAAGAGTTAGGGATTACAACCTTTGTAGTCCTTTCCTTCACTTCATAAGCTCCGTGTTGTGGTCCCTTTTCTGCGATTATCAAGTACCCGGACTCTATAGAGGCTCCATGAAGAGAAAGATGCAAGCTTGCTTCCGATCTTCAACAACTAAGATGATTTACCTTGAAGAAACTCAAACCCAAGCTCTTGCTTCACTAATCATGTATTAGCAAAGCAAACACCCTAATCTAAGTGGCAAGAATAGATGAGGATGATGAAATAGGAATTTAGCTCTCTTTTGTTTTCAATTTCTCACTCATTATCATCATATGTCAAAAAGCTAGAAAGCTTTTCAAGAGGAAGAAGAAGAAGAAATCTATTTGTGATGAATAATGAAATCATTGTGTGGTTAGAATTGCAAACATGGGTTAATAATGAAGATTTAACCCTTGTAGAGAATTAACTATGGTAAAGAGTTTGGGTTGGGTTAAGAAATAGCTACACAAAATATCATAAGTCAAAGTCAAAGCTTCAAGAAGCTTCATCCAAGCTTAACCCTAATCCAAACCCTAACCTTGTTTAAACTCTACAAAGCATGTTGCATTTGCAACCCTAACATGTTACAATATTATATATCACATATACAATATTTATTGTAACAAAATAAAATAATACAATTAACATATATCACATATATATCAATGTATTATCCAAGTGAGAAAAATAATCTTTAAGTGAACTAATATTAGTTAATGTAATGTAATATATAAAATATATAATTATACATTAAATTATCGAATCAACACTTGATCCGATAATCCGGCTATTTCACAAATAACCGACTAATATAATCTATATCAGTTCATCGAATCAACACTTGATTCGATGACCCGGCTATATCACATATACCTGGCCGATATCACATATCGCGAGAATCTAATATGGTATCGCATACACGTATTATTCCCGGTCCCGCACATATCACATATGTGCTCCTACTCCGTTTTGCCTGAGCCAGGAAACCTCTGTGTAGGACTCTAAAGAATCGTCAATACGCCGGCAGTAGGTGATGATCATATCAAACACCCACATGCTGCAAGCGGTCAGCTTAACGTAACAACCACCCAGGTATTGAGCAATCAGAAGATCAACAAGCAAGCCTGTACATTCTCCTGTGAATCCAACCAGCAACACTCCCGTACAGTCCGGCCTCTTCGTCTGATACGTCGCATATCTCGCCTAGGGGTGGTAAACGTCAGACCCCAGTAGCTTGATAAGTCGTGTCGATATGAGGTCCATAACTGTTCGAGAAACTACTGATAACACTTACCAGTAAATCTCAGCAACCCTGGCCAGGGATTTCCAGTTATAGCTAATCGAACACAGCGCAACATCAACTCCCTATACCGGGAGAGACGAAACCCTTCCTATCACTCATTGCCTCCATGTGATTCGGGACTGTATCTAAAAGACACCGTTTTGCACGTCCTTTTAGACGTGGTATGATGGAAATCAAAGCATAGTGGGAATCACACAAGACTCTATGACGATCTCGGGTCTACAGACTAACCTATACCAGTGTCACCAGAGAACTTCCATCTGACGTACGGTATAATACCATCTGGGAGTTCTCGGCAAGTCCGTCCAGTGTACCCAGTCTCCATTGAGCACCCGTATACCTTCTCTGATGTCAAACACCATTGGATATGGGATCATCCATCGTCCATCATATGGGTCAAGAAGCGCATACGCTAGTCTACTCTGGAGTATCGATGCCCTGTCTCGGTACTCCCATGACAAGGAACATTTAAAAGGATGTACTTAGCGACTACACTGTCCCCACTTGTATGATCTGCATCATAGTACTGGTAGTCAAGTACTCATCCTAAGGGCTTTATCAACATGTAACATAGAGACAATCAGAGTACATATTAAGATAAAGAGCAACCAGATAGCATAATATTATGTCGAGCAAGAAAGTCCTCCCTATATATGTCCAAGCATCCACTACAATATACATCGTATGTATAGTAATGGCCTCTAGGGCATACATATCACTAACAATCTCCCATTTGCACTAGGGTCGTCTGTTGTGGTATCGCATACCCAACAATCAGCTGTGGTTGAAGATCTCATACTCAACCATCCCATAAAAGTCTCTACTTGGAAATGGGCCTTTGTGAATGGATCCGTGTTGTTGTCCTCTGTGTCTACTCTCCTAACCTTGATCTCCCTAGAGATCAACCATCTCCATGATCAGGCGATACTGCCTAAAAATATGTCTGGATCTTTGATGGGACGGGGGTTCCTAGGCATAAGCCACAACTCCATTGTCACACAATGGCAAGAACAAAGTTCATCTCATGAACTAAAATATATCCAAACTGCTTCTTTGGTAGCATCCTTGGTAACGATTTATCTTGCCTTTAATCATCTAGTAAGTCACGGTATCTAGCTTGGAACTCTTCCAACATACCGTCCCTCCACTGAGGGTAAAGACAATGCCTGCGACTGACATTTAGTCGTCCTTATCACCCTGGAACCTTTCCAGTGATTCTCCCCAGGATCGATTGATACCATCTCACTACAACTAGTGAGAATCCTAACATCCAGTTAGATCTATCTCATAGATCCATAACCCAGGATTTAGGAGGTGTCACCTTGATCCTATATGGAGAATCTTTGTGATAAGAGGAGATTGACAGAGCGTAGCATAGGAAACTCCTTCCCTATCAAGAGTATGTCATCCACGTGCTATACAAAGATCACCACCATACTCCCTACTACCTTTTTGTATATAAATGGTTCATCTACCATTTTGATGAAGTCAAACTCTTTGACTACTACATCAAAACAGACGTTCCAACTCCGCGAGCCCTGATTTATCCCATAAAACATCTTGCACACGTTTCCGCTGCTCCTACCGTCTACGAAGCCCTCTGGCTGTGTACTTATAGACGCTCTCTTCCAAATCATCAATTAGAAAAGCAGTCATGACACCCAACCGCCAGATATCGTAGTCATGGTATGTAGCAGTGGCAAGTAGGATCTGGATGGACTTAAGCATATCTTTGAAAGTCTCAACTTTTCCATGTACATCAAGTAATCTTCTCAAGATATACTTGCTCCTGATGGGGATTTAACCCTTCAGATAAAGAAACCAAAGTCCATACTTTGTTGGTGTATAAGGATTCCATCTCAGATCGCTAAGCATCCAGCCATTCTCATAGAGTCCCCACTCTTGATGGCCTGCTCGAAACTAGTTCGGCCATCATCTCATGATGCAATCCTCTCTCCCACTGTCATAGAGAAACCGAAGTATTTCTCAGGTGGATGAAGAACCCTACCAGATCGGCGGAGAGGCTGAGATTCGTTGGAAACTATTGAATCCTCCGGGTTTACCAAATCATCAGCTGCAGTTTGTATAGCTGGAACTCCTTCCAGTTCTACCTCATGACCACTAATTCCTTCACAAGAGATTCCCTTTCCCAAAAGTGGCATGCAAAGAAAACATCTTTTGTTCCTCAGTTCGGTAGAAGATATTCCCTTGCTAATGCTTGGGATATCCAACAAACTTCCACAGAACTGAATTTGCCTCGAGCTTGTCCGGATTTTGCTTTTAGGCATAGGCTGGACAACCCCAAATCTTAACATACTTAAGATATGGGCTCTTCCCATTCCATATCACATATGAAGTGGTAGATAACATATTTGATTGGAACCCTTTTCAATAGGTATGCAGCTTCTCAAGTGCATAACTCCCAAAAGGAAATAGGAAATTCAGTAGTACTCATCATAGAGCACACCATATCACATAGGGTGCGACTGCTCCGCCCCGATACACCGACATACTATGGTGTATACGGAGGAGTAATGCTGAGAGAGAATCTCATTCTCCTTTAGAATAGTCCAGGAATTCCGTGCTCAAGTATTCTCCTCCTTGATCTCATCAATGGACATAATACTTATACCCGTTTTTGGTTCTCTACTTCTAACTTATACTCATTGAATTTCTCAAAAGCTTCAGACTTGTGTTTCAACAGGAACATATGTCCGGATCTTGAGAGATAATCAGTGAATGTAATGAAGTACAAAGAACCGGTCCAGGCATGTGTAGACAGAGGAACTTTACATACATCATCATGTATCAATCCTAAGAGTTCACTAACTCTTTCTCCGTTTCTAATAAACGGAGCTGTGGTCATCTTATCTTTGTGACATGACTGGCAAGTTTCACAAGATGTAAATTCAAACTAATTTAAATATGCATCTAAATGTAACTTAGCTAGTCGGGTCACATTGATATGACCTAGTCTACAAACCTCAAGAAGGATTCGTTCATTTCTGAACTCTTCGTCTTGTGTGTGTTCTGTACATTAAGAACTGTGGTTTGATTTAGAACGTCTATGCTTTTAGATAACTTGCCTGAACTGATCAACTCTTGATATAGGAAATGTTCAAAACATTATTCAACAATACAAAATTATATCCTTCTTTATTAAATAAAGATACTGATATGATGTTGTATATCAGGTTCGGTATCATATAACATTCGTTTAGAATTAATGTATTTGTTAATATAGGGTGATAACTGCCAACAGACTTGGCTTGCAACAATTGCACCGTTTCCATCTCTTGAAACTTATCACCCATTCTCAGTTCTCTACTTATTTGTAGCCTATGTAAGAGATTACATTTGTGGGATCCTGATTCGGTATCTCATACCCAGGACATAAAGGATGCTGAGAAACAGTTCTCGGTAATGAACACACCCGAAGAAGATGCATCAGCATGCACTTTCTTCGTTTGGGTGGCATGGGAATTCTGGTAATCCCCTATTTCTTACTCGGTCTTATAGCTATTACAAGTTGGAGCGGGACTAACGTTCCCTAGCGCAGTATAACAAGCGGGTTTAGTCAATACATCCGTATTATTATCTTGATTCAGGCGTGACATGGTCGCTACCTGGAGAGAGGGAGAAGAAAACACTCAGCGTATGCTCTTGCAAGATTAGATTGGTTATTAATATATCTAATCAGGGTGTCTCCCACTATTTTAGTCAAATCTTCCTTCAAACCCTAAAAGGAAAGACTAGCCGGGATTAATTACACGCTACAAGTTCGCCAATCTTTCAACCAGGCCAGTGCCGGTACTTTGAGGGAGGTTCCCCGTGTTTCCGCAAAAACCTAATTAAAATAAACCTCGTTTTCCCAGAGGCATAACCCCGTTGACACCTTTCTAGACACCTACTTGATCGGCTAATTGTAATGTGTAAAATTCTCCCAGGAGTAACTCTTACTCGCAGCGGGTATCGGGATCCAACTATCTCATAGGAGGTATGCAATCTCATTGCAAATTTCAACACTTGAAATTCCCGATAATACTTTACCCCTAGCATCCTATGACCTTGACAGAGGTCAACAAACCATAGGCTGCTAGTCAAGTTCAACCCGTCATTTTCTGATTAAAGTAAACCCACCCGCACGACCCTTGACAGAGGTCAACAAGGTCGCACGACTACCCTAAATAAATCACACCATATACTTATGCAGATAATCACTAATCAGCTACCGCACACTACGCCTTAACAGAGGTCAACAAACGCAGCACGAATACTAACTATTACTTATCTGAAATGACGGAGGGCTCCGACAGGTTTTTAAGAAAACCCTTTGCGTAATGAACTTGATATCGTTGTAGAATCGAGTGATTTTAAAATGAGTGTTTTTGAGTCTTTTCTAGTTTCTCTAAAGAGGTCACTCCCGGTGAAGGGATCTCAGCTCTTTCCTTATCGAATAAAGTGCAGGATATTCTACAAGGAATACCGCTATGCAAAGCAAAAGCTATAGAAACAATCAAAAGACAAACCGAGTGTGTAGCATCTGCTAGTTTCGCTAAAGAGGTCACTCCGGGTGAAGGGATCTCGGCTCTTTCCTTATCGAATAAGGTGCTGGATATTCTACAAGGAATACTGCTATGCAAAGCAAGAACTAGAGCTACCAGTTTTTAAACAAGTTTCTACAACATCTTTAGGTTTGTTTTATTTCATTAATCTCATTAATGAAGTCCCATTTTATTATGCTTCACAAGCATCACATTTGAAACGAAATCAACAATATAACATATATCTCATATATATAATATAAACATTCTTCTCAGGCAGTAATATGATCTCATCACAGAACATTGCAGCAGAAGAACATATATGAAATATTGGATATACTAGGAGGTCCGTGTTTTAATAGAGCCTGTATAAAACACGGATTCCACGGTCACGATGAATAGCCAAACCTACATCCCTAGATCCCTACGAGAGTGGCAAGTAACACTGCCAATTCTAGGGTTAAGAGACCCGGTCTTGACTCTTCGAGATGGCCTCCCATTGGACCCTAGAACCCGGTTACTTGTGCTCCCCGTCTTGGGTCTATCCTAATGCGGAAAAGTAAATAATATACAATGGTGACATCATCCTCAACCTGGAAGTGCCCCAATAAAAGAATATTACATACAATAGAATTTTACATGAATGAAAATAAAAATCCTTATCTCACATAAAACCCCCGGCTATTCAAAACACGACGATCCAATTTAACATATCAGAGTAACACATAACATCATATGTCATCAACGTAAGTAAATATGCGTATCCCAGTTGTCGTTGATGTATAGCAATGAAACCGGCGATACACCACATATTACACTTATGGTCGCATAAAAGAAAGTGTAAAACTACAACAGTTGGAATCCCCAACCTACTTAGACATCTCATGCCTAACCAAATGAATTCCTTAGACATCTCATGCCTAACAATTATAAGCCCCACATTTTAGTCTCAATATCGAAAACACTTTTCAATATCTAGTCAGGCAATTCAACAAGATTCCCAACATTCTGATCGAATGCTCGTCGGAAACTTTAGTAGACGGCCGCACCCCCATTGCCGTCGACGAAGTGCACTAAGGCGGAACACCGCTGCCGTGAGCACCCGAACGGATAATTTTGGGGACGGGGTTCTCCTACGGTCACTTGGTCGGGCCTATGGGGCGTGGTTATCTATTAAGTTTACCCAGCGAGTATCCGCGTACGCTACGTGATTGCGACGGACTTTTGATCGCATCAAAATCCTGTGGCAACCGATCATCTGAGACTAAACTACTAGATTTATAACATTCAAATTAATTATCTCATAACTACTTATGGATTCCAAATATTGTATCACATTCCAGATAAATAGACAATGTTAAACTTTCCCATCGAATAATCAAACACCCAAGATTTCCTAAATAGTTCTCAACACTTGAAATTAGTTTAAAAGCATCCATCACATGCCACAGTATCAATGGTCCAGCCGTAGAAGGGTCAAACCAACGCCTCACATGTGGCAACACCGTACTGCCACAAACCCTAAAGTTTAGAAGCGGTTCTGATGGTTACATAATCGAGTTAAGGTTACGTTCTTCTAGAGGGTCCTCCGCGTTACTTGCAAGACTGTGAATGTTTTTTAACTAAGGAAAAAATCCAACACTTGGAAATTTTTCGGCAGGAGAAAAAGTGAGTTATTGATATCCGCTCGAACTTTTTAACACGTTCTAAATTACCCGAAAAATCTTAAACGAAGTTAAACTTTCTGATCGAATCAATGAGTTCCTAATATATCCCAGAAAGCTCAACACTTGAGTAGAATTAAAAATTCCCAGAAGCATGAAAAAGTACCCAAGAATGAACCCCTGAAGTATTAGTCCCCAACTCCCAAATATGGCCGCGGAACCGCCGCCAAACGCATGGTTTGGCCGCGGTTCCGCGGTGACTTAATGGAGTTATGGCTTCGTACTTCACAGTAATTCTTAGAATTCCCTGCATGATTTTCTGAGTATTTTTAATATGTAAAATTTCAACTTTTGAAATTTTTTCCAGAAACTAGGATTTATTGGGGTTCCGGAGTTTGATCGGACTTCAAACTTCGTCTAGACAACGCCTAAAGCTCTAGCTTGGCTCTGATACCACTGTAGGGTTAGTATAGCACCTTAGAAGGTTTAGGAAGGCATCACACATGCCATATTGAAATTTTTGGGGTGCTAAACAAACTCTAACCAATATCTAAACTAGAGAATTAAGCAAACAAGCATGTTAAACACTTTAACATCTAAGAGTTAGGGATTACAACCTTTGTGTCTGTTCCTTCACTTCATAAGCTCCGTGTTATGGTCCCTTCGCTGCGATCATCAAGTATCCGGACTCTAGAGAGGCTCCATGAAGAGAAAGATGCAAGCTTGCTTCCGATCTTCAACAACTAAGATGATCTACCTTGAAGAAACTCAAACCCAAGCTCTTGCTTCACTAATCATGTATTAGCAAAGAAAACACCCTAATCTAAGTGGCAAGAATAGATGAGAATGATGAAGTAGGAATTTAGCTCTCTTTTGTTTTCAATTTCTCACTCATTATCATCACATGTCAAAAAGCTAGAAAGCTTTTTAAGAGGAGGAAGAAGAAGAAATATATTTGTGATGAAAATGAAATCATTGTGTCTGGTTAGAATTGCAACCATGGGTTAAGAATGAAGACTTAACCCTAGTAGACAATTAACTATGGTAAAGGGTTTGGGTTAGGTTAAGAAATATCTACACAAAATATCATAAGTCAAAGTCAAAGCTTCAAGAAGCTTCATGAAAGCTTCATCCAAGCTTAACCCTAATCCAAACCCTAACCTTGTTTAAACTCTACAAAGCATGTTGCATTTGTAACCCTAACATGTTATAATATTATATATCACATATACAATATTTATTGTAACAAAATAAAATAATACAATTAACATATATCACATATATATCAATGTATTATTCAAGTGAGAAAAAGAATCTTTAAGTGAGCTAATATGAGTTAATGTAATATAATATATCAAATATATAATTATACATTAAATTATCGAATCAAAACTTGATCCGATAATCGGGCTATTTCACAAATAACCGACTAATATAATCTGTATCAGTTCATCGAATCAATACTTGATCCGATGACCCAGCTATTTCACATATACCTGGCCGATATCACATATCGCAAGAATCTATACGGTATCGCATACACGTATTATTCCCGATCCCGCACATATCACATATATGCTCCTACTCCGTTTTGCCTGAGCCAGGAAACCTCTGTGTAGGACTCTAAAGAATCGTCAATACGCCGGCAGTAGGTGATGATCATATCAAACACCCACAAGCTGCAAGCGGTCAGCTAAACGTAACAGCCATCCAGGTATTGAGCAATCAGAAGATCAACAAGCAAGCCTATACATTCTCCTTTGAATCCAACCAGTAACACTCCCGTACAGTCCGGTCTCTTCGTCTGATACGTCGCATATCTCGCCTAGGGGTGGTAAACGTCAGACCCCAGTAGCTTGATAAGTCGTGTCGATATGAGGTCCATAATAGTTCGAGAAACTACTGATAACACTTACCAGTAAATCTCAGCAACCCTGGCCAGGGATTTCCAGTTATAGCCAATTGAACACAGCGCAACATTAACTCCCTACACCGGGAGAGTCGAAACCCCTCCTATCGCTCATTGCCTTCATGTGATTCGGGACTGTACCCAAAAGCCACCGTTTTGCATGCCCTTTTAGACGTGGTATGATGGAAATCAAAGCACAGTGGGAATCACACAAGACTCCATGACGATCTCGGGTCTACAGACTAACCTATAACAGTGTCACCAAAGAACTGCCATCTGACGTGAGGTATAATACCATCTGGGAGTTCTCGGCGAGTCCGTCTAGTGTATCTAGTCTCCACTGAGCACCCGTATACCTTCTTTGATGTCAAACACCAATGGATATGGGATCATCCATCGCCCATCATATGGGTCAAGAAGCGCATATGCTAGTTTACTCTGGAGTATCGATGCCTTGTCTCGGTACTCCCACGACTAGGAACATTTAAAAGGATGTACTTAGCGACTACATTGTCCCCACTAGTATGATCTGCATCATAGTCCCGGTAGTCAAGTATTCATCCTAAGGGCTTTATCAACATGTAACATAGAGACAATCAGAGTACATGTTAAGATAAAGAGCAACCAGATAGCATACTATCATGTCGAGCAAGAAAGTCCTCCCTATATATGTCCAAGCATCCACTACAATATACATCGTATGTATAGTAATGGCCTCTAGAGAATACATATCACTAACACTTTTTCCCAAGACAAGAAAAGGAAGATACTTGATCTTGCCATAAAACATCAAATGATTACCCTCCCGGAGTCCAAGCACCCCGAGCAAGCAGGTGAGGTTCATCATCCAGATTATTGCTCCTATCACTAAACGATATGACATCCTCTTGAAAATTGCTTCATATTCAAAGACTGGATAGAAGACCAGTATCAGCAAGGCAAGTTCGCTTTATCCAGTAGTTGGAGGGTAACCCCGCCGCAGAAGCATGAACCGAAATCCGCGAGAGTAGAGCCGGATCAACATCGGTCTTAGAAGCGATCTCGCACCTGTCACGCGATAACGATGTCAGGAGAAGGAATATATGAAGATATGGCTGACCTCCCCTGGTGCTTTGAAAATGATGATGATGAGGTGATCTCAGAGTTTCCACTGGCGCCAAATGAACTGGAAGATAGGATACATACTACCGCAGATAACCTCAGAAAGAGCGACTTGGGGACGGCAAACGACCCGCGGCCTACATTCGTCAGTGAGCTGTTGTCTGAAGAAAGGGTGGCTACGCTAAAAGACGTGCTCATGCAATATAAAGACTGCTTCGCATGGAACTATTCCGAGATGCCAGGACTAGATCCATAGATTGTTGTGCACAAATTGGCAATATCTCCGGACATCAAGCCAATCAAACAAGCACCGAGAAGAATGCGGCTCGAGCTTGAGGTGAGCATCAATGTCGAGTTCAAGAATCTAATTGACTCCGGCTTTATCCAAGAGGTTCAATGTCCTAACTGGATCGGCAACATCGTCCCAGTGATGAAGAAAAATGGGATGGTACGCATATGTGTGGACTTTCGGGATCTCAACAAAGCTTGTCCGAAGGATGACTTTCTAGTACCGGTCACCGAGCTGATGATAGATAATACGTCCACTCATGAAGTTTTCTCCTTCATGGACGGCTCATCGAGGTACAATCAAATAAAAATTCTTCCCGAAGATAAAAAACATACCGCTTTCCGGACGCCCCTGGGAATATTCTTCTACAAGGTGATGCTTTTCGGTCTAAAGAACGCTAGTGCCACCTATCATAGGGCCATGACGAAGATCTTCGATGACTTCATACATGAATTCGTCCAATGCAATATTGACGACTTTGTGGTGAAAAGCAAATCGCACGAGGAGCATTGGGAGCATTTGAAGATCGTGTTCCAGCATCTGCGGAAATGCAACCTGAAGATGAACCCTCTCAAATGTGCGTTCGGAGTTTCCTCGGGCAAATTCCTAGGATTCATCGTACGACACCGAGGCATTGAGATAGAACCGTCGAAGATCAAGGCGATCATGGAAATGCCTCCACCCAGGACTCTCAAGCAGTTGCGGTCTCTCTAAGGAAAGCCCACACATATCTGGAGATTCATTGCCAATCTCTCCGGCAAATGTCATCCTTACAGTCACCTAATGAAGAAGGGAACCTCGTTCATCTGGGATCGCAAATGCCAAAGCGCACTGGACAAAATCAAGAAATACCCTCAGAATCCGCCAGTATTGGCCGCTCCCGTTAAAGGAAAACCTCTCATCCTGTACACAACAGCCCTCGAAGGTTCTTTAGGCGCACTGTGGGCACAAGAAAATGACCAAGGGAAAGAGAGATCCCTTTACTACTTGAGTCGAGTTCTACTGGGGGCAGAAAGAAACTACTCCCCCCATCGAGAAACACTGCCTGGCGTTGATCTTTGCGATAACGAAGCACAGACACTACGCGTTAGCACATGAGGTCCATCTCATATCGAAAGTGGATCCTCTCAAATATTTGATGTCAAAGGATATATTAACGGGGCGGCTCGCTAAATGGGCTCTGCTCTTGATGGAATTCTCGATAACTTACCGACCCCTCAAGGCAGTGAAAGGACAGGCCATCGCCGACTTCCTCGCTGAGCATCCGATACCTGCCGACTCTCCCTTGAACTGCGAATTGCCAGACGAGCACGCGTTTGACACGATCGACGGGGAGAGAAGAGAGAGTGATACCCAATGGGAACTCTATTTCGATGGAGTATCTTCCATGAAGAAGCGCAAACAAAGCACCCCCATAATCAAATCAGGGATAAGCCTCATCTTCGTAACTCCACAAGGAGGGATAATGTGCTTTCACTTCTCCTTGACAAAGCCGAGGACAAATAACGAAGCCGAATACGAAGCTTTGATAGCAGGTCTTGAGATCGCCGTCGACATGGGAATTGAAAACCTTCTCATATACGGAGACTCCCAACTGATCGTTAGTCAAGTAAACGACGACTATTAAACGTGCAAGCCTGAGTTGGTAAAGTACGGTGAGAAAGTACAACAATTGCTGGCTCAAATTCCCACCTACACCCTAGAAAGCATACCGCGTATAGAAAATAGCAAAGTGGATGCGTTAGCCAAACTCGCTAAAGGATTGGCCGACGAGAATCTCGATGACGTGAAGATTGTTGTGCAAAGCCGTCGTGTTCTTGTACCGGCAGAAATATCTCCAGAATCATCCGAAGAAAAAGGAGTGACCGAGCAAACAGCCCTACCAATAAAAGTGTCACGACCCGAAAGAGTACGTGACTGGCCCTTGAATCCTATGAAGTCTACAGGACTCCATCTGATCCAAGTAAGCCAAAAGCCCAGAAATCTAAAACCATTTAAGGAGTAAATAAGGAAAAACTAGTTTCAAGAGGTAAAGAAATCATGTTTTGAAAATCAAGTTTTTAAATAACTAAGCCGAATATGAATTTTTAAAATGTGTAATTTTTCCTGAAAATTTTGGCAGAGTTTCCTTTGTAAAAACTGGCCCCGAACGGGGTACAACAAGAGTAACTTATATGACATGATTAAAGGCATCTCCAAGCGGGAGCTAGCTCTTCGTCAATCGACGGTCACAACCACATAAGCAATAACAATATGCAACGCCAAAGGGCGAGGATCAAAACTGAAAAGAAACTCAAAAACAGCCAGAAAACCGCAATACTACTAGCGCGACTCTAAGGTCGAAATAATACAACACCATTTCTAAGTCTGAAACAATAATACAGGTTTTGGTTGATGGACAATTCTAGATACAATAATTAATACATGAACAATGGCGGTTCTGATACAAAAGAACCCACCTATCCAAGCAAGTCACCCATAAGGAAGCAGTGCGCCAGAAATGCCGCTAGGGAATCTGCACGGCAACCCTGCAAGAACTGGGGCACAACGGGGGTGAGTTGCCAACTCATGAATAGAAATATATCTACAAGCAGAAATCGAAAGCATGACCCAACCTAGGTCAATACGATCAGATATAAATAAACCTCAATATGAATAAAGCCGAAGCATGCTAAACTGGCAATATAATCTCTATACATGAGTGTAGTGCCAAGTGCTCGTGCTAGTGCCTCAGGTAATAGCATGTCATGAATGTGAGGTACAATCAATGAAATCAATCTGCATGTACGTGGATCTCGTCCACTCGTCACCCAATGACAATAACCATCATGCATGTAAATATCATCAGCATATGCATGGAAAATATGAGGATATAACCAAAAGCATGGAACCTGAGTGCCTAGCATCAACACTCGAAAACAACATGGAAACCTGTGCCTAGCATCGGCTCGTAAATCCTCACATACCGGGCATCCGTCATTCCGGGTCAGCTCACTCTCAATATATATATCGGGCATCCGTCAGTCCGGGTCAGCCCTCTCTCAATATATCGGGCATCCGTCAGTCCGGATCAGCCCTCTCTCAATATATCGGGCATCCGTCAGTCCGGGTCAGCCCTCTCTCAATATATCGGGCATCCGTCAGTCCGGGTCAGCCCTCTCTCAAAACCAGAAATATCATAGAAACAAACTATCTCAATGCGCAAATCAGAAAGCAAGATGAATGTGACAATATAAGTGAAATGCAAGTAACAATATATCCTGCAGCATGGAATAATAGTATGCGCCTATAAACATATGCAAGCAATGCGAATAGCATGAATGCGCGGAATCAAGTAATCAACGCAAGAATAAGGAATCTACACCATTCTGTACATGTCATGCAGGGGTGCCATTTGAAATAAGACGAATCAGGGCTTTTGGTAAAACAAGGGCTACGGTGTTTTAAGAAAAGATACATCATTTGAAAATATCCGTATGACCCTTCTGCCTATCTTTAAAATATCCCCGATTCGTTAGTTTGAAATAGGTATGACTCGGTCTAGTCTAATGTCTACTAAGTAATCTAGACAGGAGGGGTATGAAACCACCTAATCTGAGTCAATATATATAGATATGATAGTCGGTGATCCCGCCTTAATAACATATCGTAAGACATCCTCGAGTCATGAGTGCGGATCTATCATCAATATCGGCTCGTACGGTAAATCGTCGTACGGCATCCCAATAACTGGGTAGGGGTCAAAATCACACTATCTCATCACATATCAGGTATCACTTATCATCAGATCACACCATCTGGGGTACTACTGTAAGTCTAGTACAAATCGATACCATCTATAAAAATATGAATGCGGGTAAAGCACATGTCCAAAGGCCCGCTAAAACTATCATATCGCACCTCAAAGACCACTATGTCACATCGTCGATCTCACGGCCTCACATCCCGTATATGAACACATAGTCCCATACCCATGTGTAGATATACCCACCACCAGATGAGCACAGATATATGATAGAATGTATGCAAGTATGTGTGTATGTGTGAGTGTGGGTGCAACCACTACTCTAGGGTTCGCACTACTCAACTAATACATCCTTATCATCAATAATCCATTATTACCATCAATAACCCTAAACAACACATAATAAATATACGTATGTATACGTATTCGTATACATCACCACGGACTGCGGGGGTGCTATACGCCATCCACCCGACTTCTCCCCGTAGATATAAATCTACTCACCTTGTTTCTCGTGTTCCAAAGCCGATGTCGCCATCTTCATCTTCTTTGCCTCAACTTCTCGTAGGGTACCTACAAGTATATCAAACACGCTAAAGCACATGAAAATCACATCGGAAACTAAAACAGCACACGCTACTCGCATAGGTAGAAACCTATCGCTTCGCATGTCAACACGATCAATATCCACCCGTCGTTGACGTCCCAACGCCACCCGACAGGAATGAATCACCAAAAACCAAAATCCATGCTAAAACAAGTCTCAAATCATGCACCAACATAGGAAAAATCATCCCAGATTTCACCCTAGATGGAATCTGTCAAAACTAGATATACCCAGGGTCTAAACTATAGGAAATGGGGCCATGCACAGAAAACGAGGAAAATCCCCTCTGCTCTGGCCGCAAATTGCGGCCAGAATGGGAGAATTAGCGGCCGTACGGATGAGTTGGGGGCTAGGGTTTGGGGTGTTGGTTCTATGGTGCCTGCACATCTCACTGTCAACTCAGTTTTATTTTTGGGATCTCGGGGTGATAGCAGATTCAACATAACAGTCCCAGATTTCCTGTTTTCCCCGATATCGATTCCGAAATTCCGTATTCTGTTTTCAAGTTCAGGTTTGTGCTCAATTTAGCATCACACAAGGGATTCTAAGGTCACCTAAATCCTCAATTTCATCTTTAATTTCAGTTCTTCCCTAAACCCTAACTTGAAGTCCTCCAAAGTCCACAAACAACACCATATCGATATGAAACTAGATTAGATGCACAAGTAAATGAAATACTACTCTATAGGTGCAGAAATTACCTCCTTTGGCAATTCAAGAAAATTCTTGAGTTGCTCAAAGTCCACCAAATCCAATCTTGCTAGGCTTAATGTGAAGCTAGTGAGATGGGGAGTAAGTTTTGTGAAGTGGGAATGAGGTTTTGGGGTTGATTTCATTGTGGATCTAGGGTTAAAAGAGAGGAAGAAGAAGAGGGAGTTGGAGCAGCAGCAGCCCCATTGAAGAGGGAAGAGAAAGCAACAAGGGAAAATAATGAGGGTTGGTTCAAAAAAGTAGAGGTTGACTTGTCTCTCTCTCATCATTATACCTACTCTTTCCTTTTCTTTTCTTTTTCTTATCCTTCTCACCCCAATAGTGCATCCAAAAGAAAACCATGTCAAAACAAATGTAACAAGTATAAAAATGATATGTGCACATTTTTGCACAAAAATGCTAAAAATCCAATTAGCGATTTTTAATCGCGATTAGCACTAAATTAGCATATAACTAGTCTTAAAAACTTTAAAATGGCATAATTCCATAAAATACCCTATTTTAGAATTTTCTAAAATTTTCCAAAATTTTTCCCCATTTATTTGTATTTAATTACACCCGAATATTAAAATATTCATAAAAATAATATTAAATTATAAAAATTCCCGAAAATAATATTTTATTATTTTGGAAATATTACAAAAAGACCAAGGAAAGGCTATGGATTGGAGAGAAGTCTTTATAGACTACTTCAAATCCTGTCGAACACCTGAAGATGCATCCTCAAGATATCAGCTCATGAAACGAGCTCTATCTTTTGCCTTCTTCAATGATACTCTGTATAAGAGATCATTTGATTCTTTATGGCTAAGATTGCTGGGACCTGAAGAGGCAAAAAGAGTCGTCCAAGAAACTCACAACGGACTCTGCAGTTCTCATCAAGCCGAGCCGAAGATGAAACTGAAGATCAAAATGATAGGCTACTATTGGCCCACGATGATCCAAGACTGCCTCGAATACGCAAAGCAGTGCCACTCATGCCAGATTCATGGGGACTTTATCCACCGGTACCCAAATCCGCTACACCCAATGGTTGCTAGCTGGCCATTCGAAATGTGGGGAACTGATATAATCGGGCCCATCGAGCGGGCATCATCCAGAGGACATCGGTTCATATTGGCAACAACTGATTATTTCTCCAAGTGGGCAGAAGCAGTACCACTAAGAGAAGTGAAGACCACCCATCTCTTCAAGACACCCATCATTTATCGGTTCGGCACTCTGCGACGGATTATCTCCGATAACGGACCAGCCTATAAAAGCCACAAGATCAGCCGCTTCGCACAACAACATAATATAGACTGGAGATACTCTTCGGTCTATAATCCCCGAGCTAATGGTCTAGCTGAGGCTTTTAACAAGACCTTGACGAAGATCGTGAAAAAGACGGTGTCTCGAAATAAGAGGGACTGGCACGAGAGACTGCATGTGTAGGGTTACTAGGCACGCGTACAAGGGTCTACGAGGCATCAACCATGCCCGAATAAAAATTTAGCCGTGCCGAACAACCCGAATACGGAACTTTAAACTAGAGATTAGGCAAAAACTAACATGCTAAACATTTTAACACTAAGTGAGAGGGATTACAACCTTTGTAGATCCGGTCCTTCACTTCATATGCTCCGTGTTGTGGTCCCTTCGCTGCGATCATCGGGTTCCGGGCTCTCGAGAGGTTCCACGAAGAGAAAGACGCAACCTTTGCTTCCGATCTTCGATACTAAGATGATCTACCTCGAAGTTTCTTTAACACAAGCTAACACTCATGAAATGATGTGAACACCCTCATCTAAATGGCAAGGGAAGATGAGGATGATGAAGTAGGATTTTTGCTCTCTTTATTTATATTTTTCTCACATTTATCCATCACAAAATCAAAGCAAGAAACCATTTTCAAGCAAAGAAGAAGAAGGAAGAAGATGATGAATAATGAATATCCTTTTGTGATGAATAGGAAAATAATCATATGATAGAATTATGCAACCATGGTTCACTTAACCATTGTAGAGAATAGACTAGGGTTAGGGTTTGGGTTTGGTTAAAGCATGACTCATTTGAAAATATCTTTCACAAAACAAAATGAAAACCTTCTAGAAGCATCTAGAAAGTTTAACCCTAATCCAAACCCTAATCATGTTTAAACTCCACTAAACAAGTTGCATTATTTATCATATCATGTTACAATATTATATATCACATATATAATATTTATCGTAACAAAATAAAATAATACAATTAACATATATCGCATATATATCAATGTATTATCCGAGTGAGAAAAAGAATCTTTTAGTGAGTTAATATTAGTTAATGTCTTTTAATATATCATATATATTATTATACATTAAATTATCGAATCAACACTTGATCCGACAATCCGGCTATATCGCATATAACCGACTAATATTTATCCGTACCGATTCATCGAATCAACACTTGATCCGATGACCCGGCTGATATCAAATATCGCGAGAATATAATACGGTATCACATATCGCATTATCCTCGGTCCCGCACATATCACATATGTGTTCCTACTCCGTTTTGCCTGTGTCAAGAAACCTCTGTGTAGGACTCTAAAGAATCGTCAATACGCCGGCAGTAGGTGATGATCATATCAAACACCCACAAGCTGCAAGCGGTCAGCTAAACGTAACAGCTACCCAGGTATTGAGCGCTCAGAAGATCAACAAGCAAGCCTGTAACTTCTCCTGTGAATCCAAACAGTAACACTCCCGTACAGTCCGGTCTCGTCGTCTGATATGTCGCATATCTCGCCTAGGGGTGGTAAACGTCAGACCCCAGTAGCTCGATAAGTCGTGTCGATATGAGGTCTATAACAGTTTGAGAAACTACTGATAACACTTACCAGTAAATCTCAGCAACCCTGGCCAGGGATTTCCGGTTATAGCCAATCGGACACAGCACAACATCAACTCCCTATACCGGGAGAGACGAATCCCCTCCTATCGCTCATTGCCTCCATGTGATTCGGGACTGTACCCAAAAGCCAACTTTTTGCACGCCCTCTTGGACGTGGTATGATGGAAATCAAAGCACAGTGGCAATCACATAAGACTCTATGACGATCTTGGGTCAACAGACTACTCTGTACCAGTGTCACCGGAGAACTGCCATCTGACGTATGGTATAATACCATCTGGGAGTTCTCGGCGAGTCCGTCCAGTGTACCCAGTCTCTACTGAGCACCCGTACACCATCCTTGATGTCAAACACCGATGGATATGGGATCATCCATCGCCCATCATATGGGTCAAGATGCGTATACGCTAGTCTACTCTGGTGTATCGATGCCCTGTCTCGATACACCCTCGATTAGGAACAGTTATAGGATGTACTCATCGACTACCGTGGCCCCACTAGTATGATCTCATCATAGTCCTAGTAGTCGAGTACATATCCTAAGGGCTTTATCAACATGTAACATAAAGACAATCAGAGTACATGTTAAGATAAAGTACAACCATATAGCATACTATCATGTCGAGCAAGAAAGTCCTCCCTATATATGTCCTAGCATCCACTACAATATACATCGTATGTACAGTAATGGCCTCTAGGGCATATATATAACTAACAATCTCCCACTTGCACTAGGGCCATCTGTTATGGTATCGTATACCCAACAATTAGCTGCGGTTGAAGTATCTCATACTCAACCATCCCGTAAAAGTCTCTACTGGGAAAATGGCCTTTGTGAGTGGATCCGCGTTGTTGTCCTCTGTGTCTACTCTCCTAACCTCGATCTCCCTGGAGATCAACCATTTCCATGATCAGGTGATACTGCCTAAGAATTATATCTGGATTTCTGATGGGACGGTAGTTCCTTGGCTAAAGCCACAACTCCATTGTCACACAATGGTAGGAACGAAGTTCATCTTATGAACTTATATATATCCAGACTGCCTCTTTGGTAGCATCCTTGGTAACGATGTATCTTGCCTTTAATCTTCTAGTATGTCACGGTATCTAGCTTGGAACTCTTCCAACATACCGTCCCTCCACTGAGGGCATAGACAAACCTGCGACTGACATTCAGTCGTCCTTATCACCCTGGAACCCTTCCAGTGATTCTCCCCAGGATCGATTGATACCATCTCACTACAACTAGTGAGTATCCTAACATCCAATTAGATCTATCTCATAGATCCAAAACCCAGGATTTAGGAGGTATCACTTTGATCCTATATGGAGAATCCTTGTGATAAGCGAAGATTAACCGAGCGTAGCATAGGAAACTCCTTCCCTATCAAGAGTATGTCATCCACGTACTCTACGAGGATCACCACCATACTCCCTAATACCTTTTTGTATATACAAGGTTCATCTACTATTTTGATGAAGTCAAACTCTTTGACTACCACATCAAAACGGATGTTCCAACTCCGCGATGCCTGTTTTATCATATAAAACATCTTG
Organism: Agapanthus africanus; assembly: GCA_030015575.1. Lineage (NCBI taxonomy): Eukaryota > Viridiplantae > Streptophyta > Magnoliopsida > Asparagales > Amaryllidaceae > Agapanthus > Agapanthus africanus. The sequence continues at coordinate 328,376,076 of JASDDO010000031.1, forward strand.
CACACGTTTCTGCTGCTCCCACTGTCTACGAAGCCCTCTGGCTGTGTACTTATAGACGCTCTTTTCTAAAACATCACTTAGAAAAGCAGTCATGACACCCAACCACCAGATATCGTAGTCATGGTATGTAGCCATGGCAAGTAGGATCTGGATGGACTTAAGCATAGATCCTTAGAAAAGGTTTCAACATAATCCATACCTGGTCTATGATGCAAACCTTTAATAACTCTAGCTTTGAAAGTCTCAACTTTTCCATGTGCACCAAGTAATCTTCTCAAGATATACTTGCTCCTGATGGGGATTTAACCCTTCAGATAAAGCAATCAAAGTCCATACTTTGTTGGTGTATAAGGATTCCATCTCAGATCGATAAGCATCCAGCCATTCTTACAGAGTCCTACTCCTGATGGCCAGGTCGAAACTAGTCGGGTCATCATCTCATGATGCAATCCTCGCACCCACTGTCATAGAGAAACCAAAGTATCTCTCAGGTGGGTGAGGAACCCTTCTAGATCGGCGGAGAGGCTGAGGTTCGTTGGAAACTATTGAATTCTTTGGTTCTACCAAATCATCAGCTGCAGTTTGTATAGCTGGAACATTTCCAGTTCTACATAACAGTCCTTGCCTCGAGCTTGTCCGGATTTTGCTTTTAGACATAGGCCGGACAACCCCAAATCTTAACCAACTTAAGACATAGGCCGGACAATCCCAAATCTTAACCAACTTAAGATATGGGCTCTTCCCTTTCCATATCACATATGAAGTGGTAGGTAACTGATTTGATTTGAACCTTATTCAATAGGTATGCAGCTTCTCAAGTGCATAACTCCCAAAAGGAAATAGGAAACTCAGTAGTACTCATCATAGAGCACACCATATCTAATAGGGTGAGTTTGCTCCGCCCCGATATACCATCGTGCTATGGTGTATACGGAGGAGTAATGCTGAGAGAGAATCTCATTCTCCTTTAGAATAGTCCAGGAATTCCGTGCTCAAGTATTCTCCTCCTTGATCTCATCAAAGGACATAATACTTATACACGTATTTCGGTTCTCTACTTCTAATTTATATTCTGTGAATATCTCAAAAGGTTCGGACTTATGTTTCAACAGGAACACATGTCTGAATCTTGAGAGATTATCAGAGAACGTAATGAAGTAAAAAGAACCGATCTTGGCATGTGTAGACAGGGGACCTTTCATACATCAGCATGTATCAATCCCAAAAGTTCACTAACTCTTTCTCTGTTTCCAACAAACAGAGCTGTGGTCATCCTATCTTTGTGACATGACCGACAAGTTTCACAAGATGTAAATTCAAACTAATTTAAATATGCATCTATATGTAACTTCAGCCAGTCGGGTCGCATTGATATGACCTAGTCTACAATACCTCAAGAAGGATTCATTCATTTCTGAACTCTTCCTCTTGTGTGTGTTCTGTATACTAAGAACTGTGGTTTGATTTAGAACGTCAATGCTTTTAGATAACGTGCCTGAACCGATCAACTCTTGATATAGGAAATGTTCAAAACATTATCCAACAATACAAAATTATATCCTTTCTTTACTAATAAAGAGACTGATATGATTTTGTACATTTTGTATATCAGGTTCGGTATCTAATAACATTTGTTCAGAATCAATGTATTCTGGTAATACAGGGTGATAGTGACCAACAGACTTGGCTGCAACACTTGCACCGTTTTCTGTCTCATGAAACTTATCACCCGTTCTCAGTTCTTTACCTATCTGTAGCCCATGTAACAGATTACATATGCGGGATCCTGATTCGGTATCACATACCCAGGACGTAAAGGATACTGAGAAACAGTTCTCTGTAATGAACACACCCGAAGATGATGCATCAGCATGCACTTTCTTCGTTTGGGCGGCACGGGAAATCTGGTATTCCCTAATTTCCTGCTCTGTCTTATAACAATTATAAGTTGGAGCGGGACCAACGTTCCCCAGCTCAGTATAACAAGCGGGTTCGGTCAATTTATCCATTTTAATATCTTGATTAAGGCGTGATATGGTCGCTATCTGGAGAGAGAGAGAGAAGAAAACACTCAGCGTATGCTCTTGGCTTTCTTTCTTTAAAGACCTTAATGTGTCGTTTAGATTGGTTATCTAATATATCTAATCAGGATGTCTCCCACCGTTTTAATCAAATCTTCCTTCAAACCCTAAAAGGAAAGACTAGCCGGGATTAACTACACGCTACAAGTTCGCCAATATTTCAGCCAGGCCAGTGTCGGTACTTTGACGGAGGTCCCCCGTGCTTTCGCACGAACCTAATTAATGTAAACCTCGTTTTCCCAGAGGCGTAACCCCGTTAACACCTTTCTAGACACCTACTTGATCGGCTAATTGTAATGTGTAAAACTCTCCCAGGAGTAACTCTTACTCACAGCGGGTATTGGGATCCAACTATCTCATAGAAGGTATGCAATCTCATTGCAAATTTCAACACTTGAAATTCCCAATAATATTTTACCCCAAGCGATCTATGACCTTGACTGAGTCAACAAACCATAGACCGCAAGTAAAGTTCAACCCATACATTTCTTGATTGAATTAAACCCACCCGCACGACCCTTGACTGAGTCAACAAGGCCGCACGACTACCCTAATCCAATCGCATCATATGCTTTGCAGATAAGCACTAATCAGCTACCGCACACTACGCCTTGACTGAGTCAACAAACACAGTACGAATACTAACTATTACTTATCTGAAATGACGGAAGGCTACGACAGGTTTTTAAGAAAACCCTTTGCGTAATGAACTTTATATCGTTGTAGAATCGAGTGATTTTAAATGGAGTGTTTTTGAGGCTTTTCTAGTTTTGCTAAAGGGGTCACTCCCGGTGAAGGGATCGTCGGCCCTTTCCTCATCGAATAAGGTGCAGGATATATCACATATACCACTATGCAAAGCAAAAACTATAGAAGCAATCAAAAGACAAACCGAGTTTGTAGCATCTGCCAGTTATCGCTAAAGGAGTCACTCCCGGTGAAGGGATCTCGGTCCTTTCCTTATCGAATAAGGTGCTGGATGTTCTACAAGGAACACCGCTATGCAAAGCCACAACTAGAGCTACCAGTTTTTAAAAAAGTTTCTACAACATCTTAGGTTTCTTTCATTTCATTAATCTCATTAATGAAGTCCTATTTTAATTATGCTTCACAAGCATCTCTTTTGAAACGAAATTTGCAATATAACATATATCTCATATATATAATATATAAACATTCGTCTCAGGCAGTAATATGATCTCATCACAGAACATTGCATCAGAAGAACATATATGAAATATTGGATATACTAGGACGTCCGTGTTTTCAATACGAGCCAGTATAAAACACGGATTCCACGGTCGCGATGAATAGCCAAACCCACATCCCTAGACCACTACGAGAGCAGCAAGCAACACTGCCAATTCTAGGGTTAGGAGACCCGGTCTCGACTCCTCGAGATGGTCTCCCACTGGACCCTAGAACCCGGTTACTTGTGCTCCCCGCCTTAGGTCTACCTAATGCGGAAAAGTAAATAATATACAACGGTGACATCTTCCGCTACCTGGAAGTGCCCCAATAAAAGAATATTACATACAAATGAATTTTACATGAATGAAAAAGAAAAACTCTCATCTCACATAAAACCCCCGGCTATTCAAACGCGACGATCCAATATAACATATCACAGCAACACATAATATCACATATCATCAACGTAAGCAAGTATGCGTATCCCGATTGTCATTGATGTATAGCAACGAAGCCGGCGATACACCACATACTACGCTTACGGTCACAGAAAAGAAAGTGTAAAACTACAACAGTTGGAATCCGCAACCTCTTTAGACATCGCATGCCTAACCATATGAATTCCTTAGACATCGCATGCCTAACATTTATAAACCCCGCATTTTAGTCTCATTTATCGAAAACTCTTTTCAATACCAAGTCGGCCAATTCAACAAGATTCCCGACGTCCTGATCGAATGCTCGTCGCAAACTTTAGTAGACGGCCGCACCCCCGATACCGTCGACTAAGAGCACCAAGGCGGAACACCGCTACCGGGAGCACCCGAACGGATGCTTTCGGCGACGGGGTTCTCCTACAGTCACTTGGTCGGGGCTATGGAGTGAGGCTGTCTATTAAGTTTACCCGGCGAGTATCCGCGTACGCTACGTGATTGCGACGGACTTTTGATCGCATCAAAATTCCGTGGCAACCGATCAACTGAGACTAAACTACTATGTTTATAATATTCAAATCAGTTATCTCATAACTATTTGTGGATTCCAATTATTGTATCACATTCCAGATAAATAGAAAAAGTTAAACTTTCCGATCGAATCATCAAGCACCCAGGATTTCCCCAATATATCTCAACACTTGAAATCAATTTAAAAACGTTCATCACATGCCACAATACCAATGGTCCAGCCGTAGAAGGGTCAAGCCAACGCCTCACATGTGGCACGCCGTACTGCCCCAAACCCTAAGGTTCAAAGGGCAGTTCAAGACAGTCACATAATCGAGTTAAGGTTTGTTGTCTTCTAGAGGGTCCATCGAGTTACTTGCACGACTTAGAACATTCTTAAACACGAGGAAAAATCCAACTTTTGAAAAATTTTCCGACAGGGGAAAAAGTGAGTTATTGATATCTGTTCGAACTTTTTAACAGTTTCTAAAAGTTATCCGGAAAACCACATAGAAAAAATCTGATACTCCGATCGAACATTCGAATCCCCAAAATAACCTCAGAAAATTCAACTCTTGAATAAATATTAAAACTTCCCAGAAAATCCAGCATAATTAAATAGAAGTTACTGTGCAAATACGAGTTGATGACGTCACCTTTTCGCCGCGAAACCGCCGCAGAAGGCATGCTTCTGCCGCGGTTCCGCCGCGAGATTTACTGTCCATCAAAAAATTTTTGTACCGTAATTCTTAGAATTCCCTGCTGAATTTTTTACGAATTTTTAATTTGGAAAAATCCACGTTTTTAGAAAGAGTCCAGAGAGCTATTTTGGGTTCGGGTTTTGATTCGATCGGACTTCAAATTCCGTCTACGCTTCGCCTAAAGCTCTAGCTTGGCTCTGATACCACTGTGGGGTTACTAGGCACGCGCACAAGGGTCTACGAGGCATCAACCATGCCCGAATAAAAATTTAGCCGTGCCGAACAACCCGAATACGGAACTTTAAACTAGAGATTAGGCGAAAACTAACATGCTAAACATTTTAACACTAAGTGAGAGGGATTACAACCTTTGTAGATCCGATCCTTCACTTCATATGCTCCGTGTTGTTGTCCCTTCGCTGCGATCATCGGGTTCCGGGCTCTCGAGAGGTTCCACGAAGAGAAAGACGCAACCTTTGCTTCCGATCTTCGATACTAAGATGATCTGCCTCGAAGTTTCTTTAACACAAGCTAACACTCATGAAATGATGTGAACACCCTCATCTAAATGGCAAGGGAAGATGAGGATGATGAAGTGGGATTTTTGCTCTCTTTATTTATATTTTTCTCACATTTATCCATCACAAAATCAAAGCAAGAAACCATTTTCAAGCAAAGAAGAAGAAGGAAGAAGATGATGAATAATGAATATCCTTTTGTGATGAATAGGAAAATAATCATATGATAGAATTATGCAACCATGGTTCACTTAACCATTGTAGAGAATAGACTAGGGTTAGGGTTTGGGTTTGGTTAAAGCATGACTCATTTGAAAATATCTTTCACAAAACAAAATGAAAACCTTCTAGAAGCATCTAGAAAGTTTAACCCTAATCCAAACCCTAATCATGTTTAAACTCCATTAAACAAGTTGCATTATTTATCATATCATGTTACAATATTATATATCATATATATAATATTTATCGTAACAAAATAAAATAATACAATTAACATATATCGCATATATATCAATGTATTATCCGAGTGAGAAAAAGAATCTTTTAGTGAGCTAATATTAGTTAATGTCTTTTAATATATCATATATATTATTATACATTAAATTATCGAATCAACACTTGATCCGACAATCCGGCTATATCGCATATAACCGACTAATATTTATCCGTACCGATTTATCGAATCAACACTTGATCCGATGACCCGGCTGATATCAAATATCGCGAGAATATAATACGGTATCACATATCGCATTATCCTCGGTCCCGCACATATCACATATGTGTTCCTACTCCGTTTTGCCTGAGTCAAGAAACCTCTGTGTAGGACTCTAAAGAATCGTCAATACGCCGGCAGTAGGTGATGATCATATCAAACACCCACAAGCTGCAAGCGGTCAGCTAAACGTAACAGCTACCCAGGTATTGAGCGCTCAGAAGATCAACAAGCAAGCCTGTAACTTCTCCTGTGAATCCAAACAGTAACACTCCCGTACAGTCCGGTCTCGTCGTCTGATATGTCGCATATCTCGCCTAGGGGTGGTAAACGTCAGACCCCAGTAGCTCGATAAGTCGTGTCGATATAAGGTCTATAACAGTTCGAGAAACTACTGATAACACTTACCAGTAAATCTCAGCAACCCTGGCCAGGGATTTCCGGTTATAGCCAATCGGACACAGCACAACATCAACTCCCTATACCGGGAGAGACGAATCCCCTCCTATCGCTCATTGCCTCCATGTGATTCGGGACTGTACCCAAAAGCCACCTTTTTGCACGCCCTCTTGGACGTGGTATGATGGAAATCAAAGCACAGTGGGAATCACACAAGACTCTATGACGATCTCGGGTCAACAGACTACTCTGTACCAGTGTCACCGGAGAACTGCCATCTGACGTATGGTATAATACCATCTGGGAGTTCTCGGCGAGTCCGTCCAGTGTACCCAGTCTCTACTGAGCACCCGTACACCATCCTTGATGTCAAACACCGATGGATATGGGATCATCCATCGCCCATCATATAGGTCAAGATGCGTATACGCTAGTCTACTCTGGTGTATCGATGCCCTGTCTCTATACACCCTCGACTAGGAACAGTTATAGGATGTACTCGTCGACTACCGTGGCCCCACTAGTATGATCTCATCATAGTCCCAGTAGTCGAGTACATATCCTAAGGGCTTTATCAACATGTAACATAGAGACAATCAGAGTACATGTTAAGATAAAGTACAACCAGATAGCATACTATCATGTCGAGCAAGAAAGTCCTCCCTATATATGTCCTAGCATCCACTACAATATACATCGTATGTACAGTAATGGCCTCTAGGGCATATATATAACTAACAGCATGAAGCTCTCTGGCATATCGAACTACGTTCAAAATGGCCACAAACACAACGCCGTATGCATTAGTATTCGGCACAGAAGCAGTACTCCCCCTCGAGATAGAGTTACCCTCTCTACGAGTGGCGGTTTACTACGAGCTAACAGACGAAGAAAATGCTCACCTTCGGCTTGAGGAGCTCGATGCCCTTGATGAAACCCGGCTCATGGTGCAAAAAAATCTGGAGGCTTATATGAGAGACTGACTAGGTCGAGAACATTCCGCCAAGGCGAACTCATGCTAGTGGTCAAAAGACCTATGATCGCCAATCGTGCAAAGCGGGGGAATTTCGAGCTGAACTATGAAGGCCCGTATATCATAGACAAAGTTTACCAGGGTGGAGCCTATCCACTCATGGACATGCATGGTGAAAGGCCTTTCAGGCCAATAAACGGTCGCTTCCTGAATAAATACTACGCCTGACGAGTCACGACCTAGGTCAACGATAGATGATGACGCTTATGTCCGCTCGCTATCTTCCTAAGCCCAAACTCTATAAGTAGTAGCCGGCAAACGTAACGAAATGTCCTAAAACTAACGACGGACCGAAATGTCCTAAAATTAACAATGGACCGAAACGTCCTTAAACTAACGATGGACCACTATGTCCTAAAACTGGCTGTTGACCGAGACGTCGATAAACTACTACGGACCACAACATCCCAAGGCTGACACAAAAAAATATAAATAAAAAAAGAAAACGGTATGCCCATAAGCAAAATAAGCACGGTTGAAAACCCGAAAGGGCTCCGTGAGTAAAAACAACAGGGCTACCTGCGAATTTTGTGAAAACCCGAAGGGCACAATCTCGTTAAAAGACACTTGCAAGGTCCTCTCGACCTTGTAAGGAGAAAATACCTACGTGAGATCCTTACGACTTACAAAGGAACAACACACTTAGGAATCCCCACGATTCCTAAGGAGAACTTACACTTAAGAGATCCTCACGACTCGTAAGGAGAATTCCCTTTTGAGACCCTCACGGCTCATAGGATTCAAAATCCTTAAGCTACAGGGATCTGAACCTGTTCTTAAGCCATCACAATCTCCAATGCTGTCCTACAAGCATTTCTATATTGGACCTTGTACACAATCCACGGGCGCGAATAAACATCTCCCTGACAAAGTCCCGCCTGCAACCAGGGATATGTTTACACAGTGGACGGCCTTTATAAGTCTTCTCGACTTATGAGGAGAAAATACTCTTGTAGGATCCTTACGACTTATAAGAGAACACACACTTAGGAATCCTCACGATTCCTAAGGAGAAAACGCATCTACGAGATCCTCATGACTCGTAGGGAGAAATACCTTTATGAGACCCTTACAGCTCATGAAGTCAAAAGCCTTAGCCGACAGGATCCTAACCCTGTTCGCTAAGCCACCTTTGTTTGACATCGACAAAGGCAAATGATGATTCGCTCCTGGCAATATCCCAGTTGTAGAGATACTGATGCCTAAATCGGTATCAAATCCCAAACTCACAGCGAAAAGTCAGCGAGCCACAAATGCATATGAAATAGCCGAAATGATGGGGCAACTTGCAACAAAATCAGCAAGTAAAAATGTATGCATACAAAATAGGCGAAATGGTTGGGCAACTCGCAATAAAAAGCAGCGAGTAAATTAAACAAATAGCTGAAATGATTGGGCAACCATGACTTTCGCGATGTAAAAAGCAGAAATGATAGAGCATCGCGGAAAGAAAAGTATATAAAGTGAAACTTTTTGCCCTACATGTGAGATCGCATCGACCCCTGTATACAATCTAGGGGCACAAACAAAGAGGGAACCATACCTTCCCCCGGGCTCTATCCGAAAGAGAGCCAAGTCTCGACGGTTCACAGATAGTCTAGAGATCATCTCAACATTCATTTCATTACAACAGACGCAACATCAGCAAATTAGAACTGCGGCAATTCCCAGTTCCATGACTCGGCGGTGCACAGACAACCGAGAGTCAACCCCTGACTCTGTGAAATGCGGATAAAGTCAACCCTTCCTGGTCCTTGCGGAACATGGCTAATGTCAATCCTGACCCGGTGGGAAGCGTCCAGAGCAAATCCTGGTCTAGTGGAACACGGCTAATGTCAATCCTGACCCCGTGAGAAGCGTCCAGAGCAAATCCTAGTCTAGTAGAACATGGCTAATGTCAATCTTGACCCCATGGGAAGCATCCAGAGCGGATTCTGGTCCTTGCGGAACACGGCTAATGTCAATCCTGACCCCGTGGGAAGCGTCCAGAGCAAATCCTGGTCTAGTGGAACACGACTAATGTCAACCCTGACCCTGTAGGAAGCGACCAGAGCGGATCATGTTCCTTGCGGAACACGGCTAATGTCAATCCTGACCCCGGGGAAGCGTCCAGAGCAAATCCTGGTCTAGTGGAACACGGCTAATGTCAATCCTGACCCCGTAGGAAGTATCCAGAGAAAATCCTGGTCTAGTGGAACACGGCTAATATCAATCCTAACCCCGTGGGAAACGTCTAGAGCAAATCCTGGTCTAGTGGAACACGGCTAATGTCAATCCTGACCCCATGGGAAGCGTCCAGAGCAAATCCTGGTCTAGTGGAACACGGCTAATGTCAATCCTGACCCCGTGGGAAGCGTCCAGAGCAAATCCTGGTCTAGTGTAACACGACTAATGTCAATTCTGACCCCGTATGAAGCGTCCAGAGCGGATCCTGATCCTTGAGGAACACGACTAATGTTAATCCTGACCACGTGGGAAGCGTCCAGAGCAAATCCTGGTCTAGTGGAACATGGCTAATATCAATCCTGACCCCGTAGGAAACGTCCAGAGCAAATCCTGGTCCTGTAGAACACGGCTAAAGTCAATCCTGACCCCGTGGGAAACAGCCTTAGCGAATCCTGGTTCCGTGGAACACGGTTAAAGTCAACCCTGACCCCGTTTTAAATGCCCAGAGCAACTTCCGACTCCATGAAATGCGGATAATGTCAATCTCATCAATCACTTACGGGTCCTCTCGACCCGTAAGGAAGAAAACTCTCTTGTGAGATCCTTACGACTCCTAAGAGAAAACAAACTTAGGAATCCTCACGATTCCTAAGGAGAAAATACACATACGAGATCCTTTCGACTCATAGGGAGAAAAGTCTTTATGAGACCCTCACGGCTCATAAAGTTGAAAAGACTTAGGGTGCAGATCTTAACATGCTTCCTAAGCCATCACTACCTCTCGAAGAGTTCAAGAAGGAATGCTTTCTATCATCTACGGGCTATGCTTACTAAGGTAACATGCCGGCAATAAAGAAAAGAGAAGAAAGCAACGGTAGAACAAACAAAAAATGTGTATCTTTTATTCATGAATTCAATCAAATACAAGTTGAATCATATGAAAGAATAAAAAAAAAGATACATGTTATTCAAAGATTACAAGTGTTCAATCTATACAAAATAGCTACTGAGATGGAAGCATTTTCATTAAGTTAGCAAGTTGTTCGCGCACTCCTTTCAGTGCCTTCTCGTGATCAGCCGCCGCGGCCAGCCCCGCTTTAATTCGAGCCCTTTGCTGCAAGCACGATGAAATCTTCTCATCGATCTCCCATTCGGATGCTTCGCGAATCTGCATAACCCGCTCAATAGAGTCGGGCTTCCGCCTCAATACAAGCCCATCCGAGATATATTGCTGCAAGGTGTCAAAAGCAGCTCTCAGTTGCACGGTATTCGTTTTAACTTAGGCGCGCAGCCGGACGGATTCATATGAAGCCTCTTCATGTTCCTTCCACCTCAAGGTCGCTTCTTGTTCGAAATGGCAGAGGAAGGACACACTCTGCTCAACCCATGCAGCCCGTTAGGAGTTCAAAGCTTGAATTTCAGGAGCAGGGGGCCTAAGCTCAAGCTCATGCAGGCATGCCTCAATCTTCCTGCAGTGGTTAGCCCAAGCCTCAACGACGCCTTCATTATGAAAGTTCACAAGCGTCGCCAACATTGGATTAACCTCGGCAGCAAAATCTGCAGCGAATGTAGGGGCCTCTGCGTCAAGCTCCTCTATGTAATCGCCCAACATACGTAGACTGGTCACAGCGCCTTTTTTAAGATGGACGTCTGGAAAAGGGCCCTGCTGGTGTTATGATTCGAGACTCGAACGAAGCTGGAGTCAGTGTCACCGCTGCAAAACAAATCATAATCAGATGACGGATCAAGAAATAAAAAAAATTCATGAACAATAGAGTCTACTATACCGGCTGCAACAGGTTGCAGAGCTGGAAGTACTGGTGGCGCGACGATACCCTCGTCCCCTCCTTCAATTTGTAAGGCTATAATTGATGCAAAGAGGAATTAGCTGCCCGTCAAAGAAAATAAAGGACATCAGTTAGAAAAGGTACTCACCGACACCAGCAAGAGGACTAATCTCCGAATGGAAGGAAAAGTGCGGGTTCAGCACCTGATACAAGTGATCAAAAAGAACTCATGCGAGATCACGATGATACATGGTTGATTGAACGTCTTTTGCATGCGTGCGTTTTAAAATCAAAGTTTAGATATACCGCAATCAATAACGGTGTCGCTTGGTAGCTAGCCGATTGAGTACGGGTCGGTTCACATGGAAAACGTGTTCTCTTCTAATTGTTCTAACGAGTTAAGTCCTATTTTTGGTAGGTTTTGATTTTTATAAAAACTAAGATTGAATTTAATTAGGATTAAATCCTTGCTAGGGTTAGGATTAGGTTAGTTTGGAAAGATGACTCTACTCACAGCTTCCTTTGCCCTAATTAAGAACTTAGGAGTTAGGTTAATAGTCAACAAAGGGGATTAGCACGACTATGAAGAAACGTAGTTTCTTCCTTCTGGTCCTTGTCCTTCCTTTCTTAACTCTTCGCCCTAACCTCTATGTAAATCAACCACAACCGGTCTAACTAGGGAATCACCTCTATCTCGTAGGATAGGGTGCTGTAGTGAGCGGTGTGTGTTTGATTCACATAGAGTCCTAATTTAAAGTATTATATGGGGAAGAAAGGAGTGAAGATGTCCATCTCTCAAACCTACCCAATCTTAACCCTAAAAAGTGAGGAATTACTCACTCATTAGGAAAACTGCGACAAAATTCATTTTTTATAATTTTGTTTTAATAACCTAATTAACATGCAGATTTGGCCTACTGACTTTCATTCTTCAATTTGGTGTTCTAGAAAGAAATTTTATTATCTTCAACTTAGACATCATCAACCCGTATTTTTCACACTCACTTATCATTTAACTTAAGATCGTATATGTTCTGTAAATTTATTTAGATTTTAGCATATTTTGAATTTTCCTTCTACGGTTCCATCTTAACTTAGGAATTTTTATCATCTCTACTGAAGATATAAGTCATATTTTTCATTCCTATCTCTCATCCAAACCCCAATCATATACCCCTACATGTGTGTATGTATCACCCCTACAATTGGAAATTTAATTCAAGCTATCATACTCTTGTCCATCGTCCAAAGTACTGTTAGTTGGTGAATTTTAGATGAATTTGCTCACACATCCTTCATGTGACCGTTAATACTTCTTGAGGTACTAACGAACGATTACAAAATATGTTCGCGCATTTTGGAGTAATTCCTTGTCTTGTAACACCTAAGGCTTTATCAGTGACTCCCAAACCAGTTGGTCTAAGGCACTACGTGATAAAGCACCCTCGCTATATATTTTTTATTTTACGCAGCCTTAAGTAATTACAAAACCAGTGTTCATTTTTTTATATCTCTTTATTCACAATTATACTTTTATTTAATTTTTTTCTCATACTAAGGATTTTAGACAAGAGCAATTCAAGGTATCCTCAACTATCCCAAGTTTCAAGGTGCGTGTATGTGCGATTTGTAGGGTATATATTTTCAGAATTTAGACTAAAGGTTCGGAATTATTTTTCATACTTATACTTCAATAAAAATTTCAATACTCTTCCCTTATTTTGACTTAGCCCAAGAACTGAACTCAAAATTTGTTTATTTCTAAATAAACTACAAGGACATATATTTTCTACCGTTAAACTTTAACAAAGGTTATTTTTAGACTTTTTAATTTACTAAGTTTAGGATCTAGTTTTTCCTAGTTAGTTAACCGTCTTGTTAAATTTAAGTCAAATATAGCCAAGTTGAAAAAATATATTTTTTTCTTTTTAATTTTTAATTTGATTTTTCTTTTATATGTATTTTTATTTTCATTTTTTTAATTTTTATAAATTTTTTTATAAAGATGCAATGCAGAATTAAACATGCAAAGAAAGAAAAGAAAAAATATGTACAAAAATTAAAATATGCAATGCAATGATAACTATTTACAAACCACCTCCTCCCCCAAACATACCAAAAGCAGTGCCCTCACTGCTCATGTCCTCACCGTCTCCTTGAACGTGAACGGGAATGTTCCTCTCTTGCCAGCAGCGTAGATATGCCATGTTCAATTTCTGTCACCCGGTTATCCAAGTTGGTCACCATTCCTACCAACCTATCAATCCCCCTAGTGGCTCTTCTAAGCAGACGTGCATGTTCTGCGGGGGTAAGCTCTTCCTCGTTCGCGGTCGAGCTGGAGCTGGGTGTTCTGGCGGGTACATATTCGGCCAGTTCTGTTCGCGACCATACATCAGTTAAGCGGGTATAGGATGTGGATACGCCCTCAATAAGAGGCCTAATGGGTATACCTCAATGCATGTAAAACTCAAATTCCTCCACAGGGAGGAAATAGCACACAGTTGTGTCACTAACATAGGGCATGGGCAATTTGCAGCCCTTTTGCCAGCACCAATTTAATTAAGTAAAACCGTGCACATGTCAAATCTAGGGTTCCTAGTCATTAAGGTGTGCACAATATGAAGTGATGGGGTGAAAAATGTTGTGTTATGTGAACTGCCAAAAATGTTGTTTTGTGCCCAACGGCACACGGTTAATACATTGGCGAAGAGAGTTCTAGCATGTATGCCCTTCCTAGATTCCCTCGAACAGTCATTACCCATTAAGGGCAAGTAGTCTTCAAATTGAAGGGGTTGGTCGTGAACAGGTAATCTAGGAATTAAAGTGACTTCATGGATGAAGTCCCTATCAATGATTATTTCCCTATCGCCCCAAAGTAATTTAATAAAACCGTATTGTGATAGGCAACCTTCCTCCATGCACTCGTAAAAACGAGTGACTAGATCTGGAAGAGCGTAGGCATTGGGATGATTGAAAATTAAAAAGTGCCACCCTCGCCGTGTGATCTCATCACCAAAATAACTCCCGTAAATTGTGTGTGCAAAGATTTGTGAAAAATCTTGTTCTAATTGCTTGGTTGTTGCCATTCAAAAAGTTCACAGATTTATAAAAAATTTAACAGAGAGGGAGATATGATGCAAACCTCTTCTGAAAATATTCAGAGGGAGAAGAGGCAGAAGCACGACAGTTGCACGGCGGAAAGCGGGCTTCGGCGGCCGTTGCGCGGCGCGATGGAGCGTTCTCCTTCTTCTGGATGCTGCGGCGGCTAGGGTTTTCTGAGAGCAATTTTTAGGGTTTGATAAAAACAAAGAGGGGTTAGGTTCTATTTATGGCGGGATGTGTTGGTTATTTGCAAAAAGCCCCTTTTAAAAAGAGGAAATTATTTGTAAATAAATTTTTAAATTTTTTTTATTAAAACTGGAAATTTACAAAAGTACCCAAAACATTTTAATTTTTATTTTTTTTTTATATAATTACAAGTGATACATACCCCTAAACTTGTTTGAAACAGTGTTTTGGCTAGATAATCGAAATTTAAGGGTAGATGGAGGAAGATCAGTCAATGTAGATCTGCTCATGCAAAAACAGGAGCTTCTCCGAAGGGTCCGCAGTGAGGAACGGTTTAAGTCTATGTCCGTTCACTTTAAATAGTGAACCACCCTCTGGATTTTCTAAATCGACCGCACCGTGTGGATATACGGTGCGTACCAAAAATGGCCATTTCCATCGAGATCTGAGCTTGCTGGGATGGAAATGTAACCGAGTGTCGTAAAGTAAAACCTATTGACCAGGTTTGAAAGTTTTGCGTATAAGGTGTTTATCGTGGAACACCTTCGTTCGGTTTTTGACGATTACAGCATTCTCGTAAGCTTCATCCCGAAGCTCGTTCAATTCGTTCAACTGCAGCTTTCTATTACTGCCCGCATCTCCTAGAGATATATTCAATTCTTATGCTCTATTTCAACTGGAAGGTGGCAAGCCTTTTCATAAACAAGCCTATAAGGAGACATTCCAAGATCGGTCTTATAGGCAGTTCGGAATGCCCAAAGGGCATCAATAAGTTTTGACGACCAATCTTTACGATTTTTGGAAACCGTTTTCTCCAATATCTGTTTAATCAGCCGATTTGAAGTCTCGGCTTGCCCACAAGTTTTGGGATGATAGGGCGTTGACAGCTTGTGAGTAATGGAGTATTTCCGCATTAAGAACTCAAAAGTCCTATTACAAAAATAAGATCCATTCTCGCTGATAATTGCGCGAGGATGCCCAAATCGAGAAAAAATGTTTTCTTTGAGAAATCTAACGACAACCTTGTTGTCATTAGTTCGACTGGGCACAGCCTCGACCCACTTTGGAAAATAGTCAACAGCAAGGTGAATATACACGTTCCTAAAAGAATTGGGAAACAGTCCCATAAAGTCTATCCCCCAAACATAAAAAATTTCAACAACCAATATTGGTTGGAGCGGCATTTCATTTATCCTAGATATCCGGCCCAAGTGTTGGGACCGGGAGCATGTCTTGCAGTACTCATGTGCGTCTTTAAAAAGTTGTGGCCAGTAGAAGCCACACTGCAAGATCTTTTCTGCTGTCTTTTTAGGGCCAAAATGCCCGCCACACGCTTGATCGTGGCAGAATGACAGCACGCTCTTGAACTCATTGTCGGGGACACACCGACGAATAATTTGGTTTGGACAGTATTTGAATAGATACGGTTCATCCCAGTAAAAATATTTTGCCTGGGATAGAAATCTGAGTCTGTCCTGATTTGACCATTCGTCTGGTATAAGTCCGGTGGCCAAATAATTTACAATATCTACGAACCAAGGTTCGCATGACATAGTTAAGAGCTGTTCATCTGGAAAAACGTCTTTAATAGGAATTTGAAGTGTAGGCAAAGAAGGAAGCCGTGAAAGATGGTCGGCGACTACGTTTTCGCATCCTCTCTTGTCTCTGATGACAAGGTCAAACTCTTATAGTAAGAGAATCCAACGTATCAGCCGAGATTTAGCATCTTTCTTCGCGAAAAGATGGTGAAGAGCTGAGTGGTCAGTGTAAACGATGACTGGAGAGCCGATTAAATAGGTCCTGAACTTTTCTAATGCAAACGCAACAGCTAAGAATTCTTTTTCAGTTGTTGTGTAATTTAATTAGGCCTCGTTCAAGGTTCGGCTAGCGTAATAAATTACATGCGGCATCTTATTTATGTGTTGTCCAAGGACAGCACCAATAGCGAAATCAGATGCATCGCACATAATTTCAAATGGATGCGTCCAGTCAGGAGATGAAAGAATGGGAGCGGAAGTAAGTGAGTTTTTCAATGACTCGAACGCTTTCATACAGCTTGAGTCGAAATCAAATGTGGTGTCCTTGGTCAAGAAAAGAGTCAAGGGTCTAGCTATCTTGATAAAATCCTTGATGAACCATATATAGAAACCGGCATGGCCAAGGAAGGCTCGAATGTCTTGGACTCATTTGGGAGGAGGAAGATTGGAAATGACTTTAATCTTTAAAGTAAGGTTCTTATCCTTACACCGGGTAAGAACTACGTCTAAATGTAGCAAACACTCATCAAAGGAGTCGCCGAAAATGGAGAAATCATCCATAAAAATCTCCAAGAACTTTTCCACCATGTCTGAAAAAATGCCCATCATACACCGCTGGAAAGTAGCGGGTGCATTGCATAACCCAAAGAGCATGCGACGGTAAGAGAACGTACCGAAATGACAAGTAAATGTGGTCTTTTCTTGGTCCTTTTCGGCGATGGGAACTTGATTATAGCCAGAGTAGCCATCCAAAAAGCAGTAAAATTCGTGCCCAGCCAATCGTTCTAGCATTTGGTCAATAAAAGGTAATAGATGTAGAGTTACTAGGCACACTAATGAGGTCTCAAAAGGCATCAACCATGCCAAATTCAAAATTTTCCGGTGCCGAGAAACCCTAAACTAGATCGTTTACTAGAGATTAGGCGAAAACTAATGCAAGCAAACAACTTTGCTATTAAGTGAAAGTGACTACAACCTTTGTAGATCCGCTCCACCATTTCTTTAGCTCCGTGTTGATGTCCCTCCACTACGATCATCGGGATCCCGGACTCTAGCGATGGTTTCGTCGGAGAAATGATCGGGCTAGGTCATTGGCTTCGAGGCCGAAGATGATCTACGTCGAGGCGACTCAAATTCAAGCTCCATCTTCACTAGGTCAAGGAACTTGTGAAGAAAACACCCTCTACTACATGGCAAGTGATAGAGGATGAAGAAATAGGAAGTGGGTTCACTTTGGATTTGGATTTCTCACTTGGAATCATCACTTAGAAATTTCTAGCAAGCTTTCTTCACCTCTTGAAGAAGATGAAGAAGAAGAAAGAAAAAGAATTATCAATAATAGAAAAAACAAGTGATGGTTATCATAATGCAACCCTGGTTAAGTGTAGAGAATAAACTAGGGTTAGGTGAATGGTTAGGTTAGGCAAAAGAAACAAAAATGGTTGAACTTTTCAAAGCTTCATGAAGCTTCAAAGTAAATCCAAAAGAAGCAACCATTTATTTTCTTGCTAAAAGAATAAATAAATAAAATAAATAATCAAGAGAAGATAATAAAACCCTAACCATTCACTTAAACATGGTTTAAAGTAAACACAAACCCAAGTTTGCATGTATCATCAAACATGATACAAACAAGTGCACAAAAAAATATATCACATATACAACTTGTGCATTTCAAGTGAGAAAAATAATCTTAAGTGAACCAATACTAGTTAATGTAAAGTAATATATCCAATATATAATTATACATTAAATCATTAAATCAACACTTGATTTAACGATTCGGTCATTTCGCACATGACCGACTAGTATCCAATGTTTCGACTTATCGAATCAATCCTCGATCCGATAACTAGGTTATATCGCATACAACCAATCGATACATTCATCGCGAGAATATAATACGGTATCATATACACGCATTATTCTCGGTCCCGCACATATCTCATATGCGCTCCTATTTCGTTTCGCTTGAGCCAGAAAACCTCTGTGTAGGACTCTAAAGACTCGTCAATACGCCGGCAGCAGGTGATGATCATATCAAACACCCACAAGCCGCAAGCGGTCTGCTAAACGTAACGGCCACCCGGGTATTGAGAGATCAGAAGATCAACGAGCAATCCCGCTTACACTCCTGTGAATCCAACCAGTAACACTTACCGTACAGTCCGGTCTGTTCGTCTGATATGTCGCATATCTCGCCTAGGGGTGGTAAACGTCAGACCCCAGTAGCTCGATAAGTCGTGTCGATATGAGGTCTATAACAGTTCGAGAAACTACTGGTAACACTTACTAGTAAATCTCAGCAACCCTGGATTGGGATTTCCAGTTATAGCCAATCGAACACAGCGCAACATCAACTCACTATACCAGGAGAGACGAATCCCCTCCTATCGCTAATTGCCTCCATGTGATTCGGGACTGTACCCAAAAACCACCATTTTGCACGCCCTCTCGGACGTGGTAAGGTGGAAATCAAAGAACAGTGGGAATCACATAAGACTCTATGACGATCTCTGGTCTACAGACTAATTTGTACCAGTGTCACCAGAGAACTGCCATCTGACGTAAGGTATAATACCATCTGGGAGTTCTCGGCGAATCCGTCCAGTGTACCCAGTCTCCACTGAGCACCCGTATATCATCTCTGATGTCAAACACCAATGGATATGGGATCATCCATCGCCCATCTGTATGGGTCGAGAAGGTATACACTAGTCTACTCTGGTATATCGATGCCCCGTTTCGATATACCCATGACTAGGGACCTTGAAGGATGTACTTATGGACTACCATGTCCCCACTAATATGATCTGCATCATAGTCCAGGTAGTCAAGTACACATCCTAAGGGCTTTACGAATATGTAACAGAGAGACAATCAGTGTACACGTTAAGGTAAAGAGCAACCAGATAGCATAATATCATGTCGAGCAAGAAAGTCGTCCCTATATATGTCCAAGCATCCACTACAATATACATCCTATGTATAGTAATGGCCTCTAGGGCATACATATAACTAACAATCTTCCACTTGCACTAGGGCCATCTGTAGCAGTGGTTGCAGTATCTCATACTCAACCATCCCATAAATGTCTCTCTCTAGGAAAAAGCCTTTGTGAGTGGATCCGCCGTGTTGTCCTCTGAACCTACTCTCCTAACCTCGATCACCCTGGCGATCAACTATCTCCATGATCAGGTGATGCTGCCTCAGAATATGTCTGGGTCACTGATGGGACCAGGGTTCCTGGGCCAAAGCCTCTCTTCCATTGTCACACAATGGTAGGAACCTAGTTCATCTCATGAACCACTATACACCCAAATTGCCTCTTTGGTAGCTACTTTAATAGCGATGTTACCAGCCTTTATCGTCTAGTTTGCCACGGTATCTAGCCTGGAACTCTTCCAACATACCGTCCCTCCACTGAGGGTAAAGACAATGCCTGCGACTGACATTTAGTCGTCCTTATCACCCTGGAACCTTTCCAGTGATTCTCCCCAGGATCAACTGATACCATCTCACTGCAACTAGTGAGAATCCTAACATCCATTTAGATCTATCTCATAGATCCAAAACCCAGTATTTAGAAGGTATCACTCTGATCCTATATGGAGAATCTATGTGATAAGAGGAAATCGACCGATCGTAGCATAGGAAACTCCTTTCCTATCAAGAGTATGTCATCTATGTACTCTACGAGGATCATTACCATACTCCATACTACCCTTTTATACATACAAGGTTCATCTACCATTTTGATGAAGTCAAACTCTTTGACTACCACATCAAAACAGATGTTCCAACTCCGTGATGCTTGCTTTATCCTGTAAAGCAACTTGCACACGTTTCCGCTGCTCCCACTGTTTACGAAGCCCTCTGGTTGTATTCTTATAGACGTTCTCTTCTAAATCATTATTTAGAAAAGTAGTCATGGCACCCAACCACCAGATATCGTAGTCATGGTATGTAGCAATGGTAAGTGGGATCTGGATGGACTTAAGCATAGTCCCTGGAAAAGGTTTCATCATTATCCACGCTTGGTTGATGACGAAAACCTTTAACAAGTCTATCTTTGAAAGTCTCAACGTTTCCATCTACACCAAGTAATCTTCTCAAGATATACTTGCTCCTGATGGGGATTTAACCCTTCAGATATCGCAACCAAAGTCCATACTTTGTTGGTGTATATGGATTCCATCTCAGACCGCTAAGCATCCAGCCATTCTTACAGAGTCCCTACTCTCGATGACCTGCTCGAATCTAGTTAGGTCATCATCTCATGATGCAATCCTCTCTCCCACTGTCATCGAGAAACCGAAGTATCTCTCAGGCAGGTGAGGAACCCTACCAGATCGGCGGAGAGGCTGAGGTTCGTCGGGGACTATTGAATCCTTTGGTTTTGTCAAATCATCAGCTGCAGTTTTGTATAGCTGGAACCTTTCCAGTTCTACAGAACTGACCTTGCCTCGATCTTGTCCGGATTTTTCTTTTGACATAGGCCGAACAATCCCAAATCTTAACTTGCTTAAGAGATGGGTTCTTCCCATACCATATCTTATATGGAGTGGTAGGCACTGATTTGAATCGAACCCTATTCAATAGGTATGCAACTTCATAAGTGCATAACTCCCTAAAAGAAACAGGTAACTTAGTAATACTCATCATAGAGCACACCATATCATATAAGGTGCTATTGCTCCGCCCTGATACATCGTTGTATGGTGTATACGGAGGAGTAATGCTGAGAGAGAATCTCATTCTCCTTTAGAATAACCAGGAATTCCATGCTTAAGTATACTCCTCCTTGATCATATCAAAGGACATAATACCTATACACGTTTTGGTTCTCTACTTCTAACTTATATTCTGTGAATATCTCAAAAGGTTCGGACTTGTGTTTCAACAGGAACATTTGTCTGAATCTTAAGAGATTATCAGAGAATGTAATGAAATACAAAGAACCGGTCTTAGCATGTGTAGACAGGGGACTTACATACATCAACATGTATCATCCCTAGAGTTCACTAACTCTTTCTCTGTTTCCAATAAACAGAGCTATGGTCATCTAATCTTTGTGACATGACTGGCAAGTTTCACAAGATGTAAATTCAAATTAATTTAAATATGCATCTAAATGTAACTTCAGCTAGTCGAGTCGTATTGATATGACCTAGTCTACAATGCCTCAAGAAGGATTCGTTTATTTCTGAACTCTTCCTCTTGTGTGTGTTCCGTATACTAAGAAACTGTAGTTTGATTTAGAACTTTAATGCTTTTAAATAACGTGGCTGAACCGATCAACTTTTGAAATAGAAACGTTCAAAACATTATCCAACAATACAAAATTATATCCTTTCTTTACTAATAAAGAGACTGATATGATCTTGTATATCAGGTTCGGTATCTAATAGTATTTGTTCAGAATCAATGTATTGGTAATACATGGTGACAGTGACCAACAGACTTGGCTGCAACACTTGCCCCATTTTCTGTCTCATGAAACTTATCACCCGTTCTCAGTTCTTTACCTATCTGTAGCCCATGTAACAAATTACATATGCTGGATTCTGATCCGGTATCAAATACCCAGGACGTAAAGAATACTGAGAAACAGTTCTGTATAATAAACACACCCGAAGATGATGCATCAGCATGCACTCTCTTCGTTTGGGCGGCATAGGAATTCTGGTATTCCCCTATTTCCTGCTCTGTCTTATAACAATTATAAGTTGGAGCGGGACCAACTTTCCCTAGCACAGTATAACAAGCAGGTTCGGTCAATACATCCGTATTATTATCTTGATTAAGGCGTGATATGGTCACTACCTGGAGAGAGAGAGAAGAAAACACTCAGCACGCGCTCTTGCAAGATCAGATTTGTTATTATTTTATCTAATCAGGATGGCTCCCACTGTTTTTATCAAATCTTCCTTCAAACCCTAAAAGGAAAGACTAGCCGGGATTAATTACACGCTACAAGTTCGCCAATCTTTCAGCGAGGCTAGTGTCAGTACTTTGAGGGAGGTCCCCCGTGCTTTCTTACGAACCTAATTAATGTAAACCTCATTTTCCCAGAGGCGTAACCCCGTTGACACCTTTCTAGACACCTACTTGATCGGCTAATTGTAATGTGTAAAACTCTCCCAGGAGTAACTCTTACTCGCAGCGGGTATCGGGATCCAACTATTTCATAGAAGGTATGCAATCTCATTGCAAATTTCAACACTTGAAATTCCCGATAATATTTTGCCCCTAGCGTCCTATGACCTTGACGAAGGCCAAACAACCCATAGTACGCTAGTCAAGTTCAACCCGTCATTTCCTGATTGAATTAAACCCACCCGCACGACCCTTGACGAAGGCCAAACAACTCCGTACGAATACCCTAATCCAATCGCATCATATGCAAGCAGATAAGCACTAGTTAGCTACCGTACACTACGCCTTGACGGAGGCCAAACAACCGCAGCACGAATAATAAATAGTACTTATCTGAAATGACGGAGGGCTACGACGGGTTTTTCTGAAAACCTATTGCGTAATGAACTTGATATTGTTGTAGAATCAAATGATTTTAAAATGGAGTGTTTTTGAGGCTTTTCTAGTTTTGCTAAAGGGGTCACTCCTGGTGAAAGGATCGTCGGCCCTTTCCTCGTCGAATGAGGTGTGGGATATATCATATATATCACTGTGCAAAGAAGAAACTATAGAAGCAATCAAAAGACAAACTGAGTATGTAGCATCTGCCAGTTATTGCTAAAGGGGTCACTCCCGATGAAGGGATCTCGGCCCTTTCCTCATCGAATAAGGTGCAGGATGTTCTACAAGGAACACCGCGATGCAAAGCAAGAACTGTAGCTACCTGTTTTATTTTTGAAATTCGATTCCACAACATCTTAGGTTTCTTTTCTTTCATTAATCACATTAATGAAGTCCCATCATTTAAATCAGCTAAACATCACAGATAAATACGACGTACATTTATGCCATCCACATTCGTCTCGATGTCCCCTCGTGCACCGTTAGGTTAGGTAACTAACGACAGAGCGGGGCAGGGCTAGCGCGAGTGCAAAACATAAGTAACGTCTATATAATATATCATATATACTATATATAGTATCTATCATAGCATATCAAATGATCACATCACATATATTGCAGCAGAAGAAACTTATGAAACATTAGATATACTAGGACGTCAGTGTTTTCAATACGAGCCAGTATAAAACACGGATTCCACGGTCGCAATGAATAGCCAAACCCACAGCCCAAGACCCCTACGAGAGCGGCAAGCAACCCTACCAATTCTAGAGTTAGGAGACCCGGACTCGACTCCTCGAGTTGGTCTCCCACTGGACTCTAGAACCCGGTTGCTTGTGCTCCCCTCCTTGGATCTATCCTAGTGCGGAAAAGTAAATAATATACAATGGGTCACAACTTCCGCAACCTGGAAATGCCCCAATAAAAGAATATTACATACATATTTTTACATGAATGAAAATGAAAAACACTCATCTCACATTAAAAAACCCCGTCTATTCAAACACTACGATCCAATATAACATATCCAGCAACACATAACATCACATGTCATCAACGTAAGTAAATATGCCCATCCCAATTGTCGTTGACATATAGCAACGCAACCGGCGATATCACATATTACACTTACGGTCACAGAAAAGAAAGTGTAAAACTACAACAGTTGGAATCCGCAACCTTTTAGACATCGCATGCCTAACCATCTGAATTCCTTAGACATCACATGCCTAACAATTATAAACCCCACATTTTAGTCTCATTATCGAAAACTCTTTTCAATATCAAGTCGGGTAATTCAACAAGATTCCCGACATCCTGATCAAATGCTCGTCGCAAACTTTAGTAGACGGCCGCACCCCTGATACCGTCGACAAAGTGCACCAAGGCGGAACATCGCTGCCGCGAGCACCCGAACGGATGCTTTCGGCGATGGGGTTCTCCTACAGTCACTTGGTCAGGGCTATGGGGTGAGACTGTCTATTAAGTTTACCCGGCGAGTATCCGCATACGCTACGTGATTGCGACGGACTTTTGATTACATCAAAATTCCATGGCAACCGATCAAGTGAGACTAAAGTGCTATGTTTATAACATTTAAATCAGTTATCTCATAACTACTTGTGGATTCCAAATATTGTATCACATTCCAGATAAAATAGAAAATGTTAAACTTTCCGATCGAACAATCGAACACCCAAGTTTTTCCGAAACAGCTCAACACAAGAAATAAGTTTAAAAACATTCACTTCATGCCTCAGTACCAACGGTCCAGGCGTAGAAGGGTCAAGCCAACGCCTCACATGTGGTACGCCGTACTGCCCCAAACCCTAAGGTTCAAAGGGAAGTTCAAGACGGTCACAAAATCGAGTTAAGGTTTGTTGTCTTCTAGAGGGACCATCATGTTACTTGCACTACTTAGAACGTCGTTAAACTACGGAAAAATCCAACAATTGGAAATTTTCCGGCAGGGGAAAAAGTGGGTATTTATATCCGGTCGAACTTTTTTAACATATTCTAAAATTATCCGGAAAAACCCGTAGACGAAGTTAAACATTCCGATCGAAACATCGAGTCCCCAATACACTCCAGAAAACTCAACTGTTGAGCAGTAATTAAAATTACCCAGAATACACAGGCATTACAGACGGGGATTACTGTGCAAAAAAGATGAAAAGAAGCTTCTTTATGGCCGCGGAACCGCCGCAAATGCCTGGGTGGGGCCGCGGTTTCGCGGCGCATTAGATGATTCAGGGACACGTGCTTCACAGTAAACCCTAGAAAACCCTGCTTATTTTTCTGCATATTTTTAATTCACAAAAATCCAAAATTTCAAAAATTGGACAGAGAGGGGTACGAATTAGGGTTTCTTGTTTCGATCGGACTTCTAACATCGTCTACACATCGCCTAAGGCTCTAGCTAGGCTCTGATACCACTGTAGGGTTACTAGGCACACTAATGAGGTCTCACAAGGCATCAACCATGCCAAATTCAAAATTTTCCGGTGCCGAGAAACCCTAAACTAGATCGTTAACTAGAGATTAGGCGAAAACTAATGCAAGCAAACAACTTTACTATTAAGTGAAAGTGACTACAACCTTTGTAGATCCGCTCCACCATTTCTTTATCTCCGTGTTGACGTCCCTCCGTTGCGATCATCGAGATCCCGGACTCTAGCGATGGTTTCGTCGGAGAAATGATCGGGCTAGGTCATTGACTTCGAGGCCGAAGATGATCTACGTCGAGGTGACTCAAACTCAAGCTCCATCTTCACTAGGTCAAGGAACTTGTGAAGAAAACACCCTCTACTACGTGGCAAGTGATAAAGGATGAAGAAATAGGAAGTGGGTTCACTTTGGATTTGGATTTCTCACTTGGAATCATCACTTAGAAATTTCTAGCAAGCTTTCTTCACCTCTTGAAGAAGATGAAGAAGAAGAATGAAAAAGAATTATCAATAATAGAAAAAACAAGTGATGGTTATCATAATGCAACCCTGGTTAAGTGTAGAGAATAAACTAGGGTTAGGTGAATGGTTAGGTTAGGCAAAAGAAACAAAAATGGTTGAACTTTTCAAAGCTTCATGAAGCTTCAAAGTAAATCCAAAAGAAGCAACCATTTCTTTTCTTGCTAAAAGAAAAAATAAATAAAATAAATAATCAAGAGAAGATAATAAAACCCTAACCATTCACTTAAACATGGTTTAAAGTAAACACAAACCCATGTTTGCATGTATCATCAAACATGATACAAACAAGTGCACAAAAAAATATATCACATATACAACTTGTGCATTTCAAGTGAGAAAAATAATCTTAAGTGAACCAATACTAGTTAATGTAAAGTAATATATCCAATATATAATTATACATTAAATCATTAAATCAACACTTGATTTAACGATTCGGTCATATCGCACATGACCGACTAGTATCCAATGTTTCGACTTATCGAATCAATCCTCGATCCGATAACTAGGTTATATCGCATACAACCAATCGATACATTCATCGCGAGAATATAATACGGTATCATATACACGCATTATTCTCGGTCCCGCACATATCTCATATACGCTCCTATTTCGTTTCGCTTGAGCCAGAAAACCTCTGTGTAGGACTCTAAAGACTCGTCAATACGCCGGCAGCAGGTGATGATCATATCAAACACCCACAAGCCGCAAGCGGTCTGCTAAACGTAACGGCCACCCGGGTATTGAGAGATCAGAAGATCAACGAGCAAGCCCGCTTACACTCCTGTGAATCCAACCAGTAACACTTACCGTACAGTCCGGTCTGTTCGTCTGATATGTCGCATATCTCGCCTAGGGGTGGTAAACGTCAGACCCCAGTAGCTCGATAAGTCGTGTCGATATGAGGTCTATAACAGTTCGAGAAACTACTGGTAACACTTACCAGTAAATCTCAGCAACCCTGGCCAGGAATTTCCAGTTATAACCAATCAAACACAGCGCAACATCAACTCACTATACCAGGAGAGACGAATCCCCTCCTATCGCTCATTGCCTTCATGTGATTTGGGACTGTACCCAAAAACCACCGTTTTGCATGCCCTCTTGGACGTGGTAAGGTGGAAATCAAAGCACAATGGGTATCACACAAGACTCTATGACGATCTCAGATCTACAGACTAACCTGTACCAATGTCACCAGAGAACTGCCATCTGACGTAAGGTATAATACCATCTGGGAGTTCTCGGCGAGTCTGTCCAGTGTACCCAGTATCTACCAAGCACCCGTATATCATCTCTGATGTCAAACATCAATGGATATGGGATCATCCATCGCCCATCTGTATGGGTCGAGAAGGTATACGCTAGTTTACTCTGGTATATCGATGCCCCGTTTCGATATACCCATGACTTGGGACCTTGAAGGATGTACTTATGGACTACCATGTCCCCACTAGTATGATCTGCATCATAGTCCAGGTAGTCAAGTACACATCCTAAGGGCTTTACCAATATGTAACAGAGAGACAATCAGAGTACACGTTACGGTAAAGAGCAACCAGATAACATACTATCATGTCGAGCAAGAAATTCCTCTCTATATATGTCCAAGCATCTACTACAATATACATCCTATGTATAGTAATGGCCTCTAGGGCATACATATAACTAACAATAGAAAGTGGTCTTTCCGTGTCGCGGCGTTGAGTTTTGTATAATCGATGCATACTCGCCAACCAGTTTGGGTGCGAGTAGGTATTAACTCATTCGCCTCATTAGTTATTACCATTATGCCCGATTTCTTTAGGACTATGTGAATGGGGCTAACCCACTGGCTATCAGAGATAGGGTAAATGATACCACTATTAAGACATTTTAAAATCTCCTTTTTAACAGCCTCCTTCATTATAGGGTTTATTCGTCTCTGTGGATCCCTTGCTGGCTTGGCATCATCCATCATATGAATATGTTGTTCAACTATTAGGGGACTAATCCCTTTGATGTCTGCCATAGTCCAGGCAAAAGCTTGACGATTGTTTTTTAAGACCGTTAAAAGGGCTTTCTCTTGCTCGGGGGATAGAGAGGCCGAGATGATAACAGGAAGGGTCTCATTCTCACCTAAGTAAGCGTATTTAAGGTGAGACGACAATAGCTTGAGTTCGAGTTTTGGAGGCGAAACAATTGAAGGTAAAATTGGTAAAATTGTCTCAAACTTGAAGGATTCCAACAAAGGTTCAAAGAGAGTGTAAGCAACCGAGTCGGATGGTTCAGCTAACTCATCCGAAAATTCAAAGGATTCAAACTCTGGTGGTGATTCTTCAAAATCGTTCGAGAAAGTGAAACACTCGTAAGCATTATCGGGTGTGAAAGCAGTGTCAGATTCAAGGAGAAACGCACTAGGGGCGTCAAAATTGCTGTGATCGAATAGAAATTTTTTGGGCTCACAGTCCTCCTGAGTGATCTCTTGGATCGAGCAAACATCAAATATATTAGCATTAGGTTTGGAGGGCAGATTCCCCAACTTAAAAATGTTGAGTTCAATTGTCATGTTTCCGAAAGATAGGTTCATCGAACCATTTCGACAATTGATCACTGCATTAGAAGTTGCAAGGAATGGTCGACCAAGTATCACCGGAATTTGACTCCGGGGGTTAGCTACAGGCTGCGTGTCCATAACAATGAAATCAATGGGTAAAATGAAGTCCCCTACTTTAATCAACACATTCTCTAACTCACCCCTAGGATTGGTGATGGAATAGTCGGCCATTTAGAGAGTACATTGTGTGGGTTTCAGCTCTCTAACGCCTAATTGTTCATATATTGAATAAAGAAGCAAATTAACACTGGGACCAAGATCTAAAAGTGCACGGTTGATGTTCTTATCCCCAAAAGTTATTGAAATTGTAGGACAACCAGGGTCCTTTCGTTTTTGAGGTAAAGGTTGGGTAAGAGCAACACTTACTGCACTAGCCAAGAAAACTTTCTTAAGTACCTGCGACTTCCTCTTCTTGGTGCATAAGTCCTTCAAGATTTTAGCGTAAGAAGGGACTTGTTAGATTGCATCCAAGAGAGGTATGTTAATGCTAACCTGTTTAAATAACTCCACAATCTTATCCATTTGTGGAGTTTGTTTATTGGATCTCAACCTGTTTGGAAATGGAACATTTTGAAAATTTGTTGAGTCCAATGTTTGTGGAGTAGATTGCGGAGTTGGAACAGATCCCAGTGTTGGTGTTTTCGTGGAGTGAGATATGGGTCCGTTCGAATTAGTAGAAGAAGTAGAGCCTTGTGAAGAATGAAGAACAGGCTCTGAAGAAGATGAAGAAGAAGCGGCGGCCGGGGTGTCATTATTAGTGCCAACGTTGTTGTGCAATGCCTTTCCAGATCTCAATGTAGTCACGACACTCACATTATGATTTTGTTGTTCATGAGCAATATGTGCATTATGTGTGTGACCAGGATTTGGAAGTGGTTGAGATGGAAGTTTCCCCTTCTCTCGCTCGCTTAGAGCAGCATTCTGTTGTGCAATTTGGGTTTCAATGGTTTTTATGCTTTGCTCATGTGATGCAGTGTGTTGCACCAAAGACTGAATGAAAGACTAGATGTTGGTTGAGGATTGCGTAGATTGTTTTAAAAACGCATCCAGACTTCGTTTTAGCGAGGAAACCTTATCGTTATTTGGTTGAACAAAATTATTTTGAGGAAACGAGTTGTTTGGTGAAAAATTGTTCATTTGATTTTGGTATGGTTCGGGTTGGAAATGTTGCTGATATTGAGTTTTTTGAGGGACTTGTTGTTGTGGAGGAGGCCTTTGAAAATTGTTGTTGCCTTGGAATTGTTGTTGATTTTGATTCCAAGAAAAATTGGGGTGGTTCCTCCAACCAGGATTATAAGTTGAAGAGTATGGATCATTTCTTTGTCTCTACTGAAAGGCAGCATTGACTTGATCCTGTTCTTGAGCAGGTGGGTTGTAAGGACACTCTTCGGTCAAATAGGACGGATCCGAACTACAAGCGCAAATAGTGCGAGGGGTAAGCGGGGGCAGGAGAAGGCGATGAGAATTTGCTCTCAATTGCTTCTAATATTCATGTAATTGCGGACATTTCAGCTTTCATTGCAATTGACATGTCAAGTTGATGAACACCTACCCTAGACAAATCGGATGAAGTAGATGAAGTGGACGAAGCGGTTTTTCTAGTGCTTTCCCACTGAAGTGTTTGTTCAGCAAGATCATCGAGAAATTACCAAGCTTCCTCGTCAGATTTTGTAAGAAAGTGACCTTGACATATGGTTTCTAGAAACTGCTTAGTTGCTGGATTCAGACCTTCGTATAAAGTTTGGCAAAGTTGCCATCTCTCGATACTGTGGTGAGGGAACTAAACAAGAAGGTCCTTAAATCGTTCGAAACACTTCCAAAAAGGTTCGGAAGGAAGCTGGGAAAATTGGTTAATTTCATTTCGAATTCTCGTGGTCTTGTGGTGTGGGTAAAACTTTTTAAGAAAAGCCTTAACAAACTCTTCCCAACTTTTTATGGAATGAGATGCTGTACTATATATCCAATTTTCAGCTAGGTCACATAAATTGAAGGGAATGACTTGTAGCCTTATAGCATCATCGGAAATTTGGGTGGTCTTTATCATTGCACAAACATTCTGGAATTTGTTAATGAAGATGTAGACATCTTCGGATTACAGCCCGTGAAATTTGGGCAACATATTGTTGAAATGGAGCTTAATTTTGAAATTATCCCCATTACCCGGCGGAAGTGAAAAACAGGTAGGAAGTGCGGTGCGGGTTGGATAGAAAAGATCCTGGAGCGCGATTCGTTGGGACACTTCAACAGGAGGGTGTTCTGGGTTATTCGCACCCAGTTAAGGTGGAATCAGTCCCGAAGTAGGTAAGGGGTTGTTACGATTGAATCCAGACATCTCCTTAGAAGATGATGATTTTGAAGATGAAGGTAAAGAAGTGGAGGGAATTTCGACTTCGGAGTTGAACGCATCATTAGTAGGCACTAACGAGACAAGGACTAAATGGGCGCTAGTGTCCCTAGTCCAACCGGACATACACTAAATGAGGTGTAGTGTAGTCAAATGTAGAATGTGGGTAAGAAAGTTTGGGGGTAAGAAAACGTCAATGGAGAAAATGTGGGTGAAAGTTGGGTGCAATGGATTTCTAGCGACAAAATGGCAAGTATTTGTAAAAAAATTGTTTTTTGGTTCTTTTTTAATATTTTTTAAATTTTTTAAAAAGATTTTTGCAAAAGATTTTTATAAGGAACTACGACACATTTTCAAGCAATCACAATTTAAGCATGCAGAATCAAGCCTAGAGCTAGGGTCTCCTGAGTCAACTAGACTGCTCCTAACTGGTCCAAAGGGCAAGTTGTGAGATATCCCTCAAATCGCCTATTTACCGCCAATTGTGGCCAGGTAAGTACAAGTAAAGAAAGGAGGGATCCGCTCACGAATCACCGTGAGACGGGCCTTTTAAAATTACCTTTCCCACTTGTCTATCCTAGGCACCACAAAGTCAGGTTTAGATAAACGACCGATTGCCCACAACCTTCCTTTGTCCTAATGAGCGTGACAGTCCTTAATTGGCTGGGTCTAAATATTTTTTAATTAACTCGAGGGTTGATGCATATGCTTTTTGTGATTTTTGGGGTCTTAGGAGGGGTAATGAAATCCCCATCCAATATGGATTGGTGTTATAGCCCCTAAAACTCCATTTTAAAAATGCAAAGCAGTAAACACACAAAATCTAAATCACTTGCCAAAATTTTTTCTTTTTATTTGCGGCGCAAAGAATCCTGAACAAAATTGATTTGTTGGAGAGGTAGAAGAAGTTTTTGCGTAAAGAACCCTGCAGGAAAAATTTTCAGTAGAGCTCAGGGGGTTACAGAGAAGACAAGAAATACTCATAGAGGAATTTGGTTCGCTGATGTCAGCAATTGACCGCGGATCCGCGGTCAAACGCCCTTTCCCACCGCGGTTCCGCGGTGTAATGGTTGGTTCGTATCCCAAAAAATTTGTTCTGTGCTGTTTTGATTCTCCTCTGTCTATTCAGATCTTCTGTTTCTAGATTTGTTCACCGAGCTTGCTCCAGATCTGAATCTGTCCTTCTTCCTTTCCTGCGAAATTCATAAAAAACCATTAAAAAATAACAAAATGATAATTTTTATATTTTTTTTATATTTTCAGTTTTTATAATTTTTTTCAATTTCAATTAACCCAAAATTACAAAATGAAAATAACTACCGCTATCCCTAACAACGACGCCATTTGATTGATCGTCTTTTGCGTGCGTGCGTTTTAAAATCAAAGTTTAGATATACCGCAATCAATAACGGTGTCGCTTGGTAGCTAGCTGATTGAGTACGGGTCGGTTCACAGGGAAAACGTGTTCTCTTCTAATTGTTCTAACGAGTTAAGTCCTATTTTTGGTAGGTTTTGATTTTTATAAAAACTAAGATTGAATTTAATTAGGATTAAAGCCTTGTTAGGGTTAGGATTATATTAGTTTGGAAAGATGACTCTACCCACAGCTTCCTTTGCCCTAATTAAGAACTTAGGAGTTAGGGTAATAGTCAACAAAGGGAATTAGCACGACCAGGAAGAAACGTAGTTTCTTCCTTTTGGTCCTTGTCCGTCCTTTCTTAACTCTTAGCCCTAACCTCTATGTAAATCAACCACAACCGGTCTAACTAGGGAATCACCGCTATCTCGTAGGATAGGGTGTCGTAGTGAGCGGTGTGTGTTTGATTCACATAGAGTCTTAATTTAAAGTATTATACGGGGAAGAAAGGAGTGAGAGATGTCCATCTCTCACACCTACCCAATCCTAACCCTAACAAGTGAGGAATTACTCACTCATTAGGAAAATTGCGACAAAATTCATTTTTTATAATTTTGTTTTAATAACCTAATTAACTTGCAGATAAATAAATGCAGATAAAAAAAATTGCAGAAATAAAATTAGAATGGAAAATTGCAGGATAAAAAAAACTTACTTTTTTGACACCTCTTGACGATTACAATGGAATTGAAAATTTAATCTAGAAATTAAAAGAGGCATGCCCCAAAAAAGGCTGTAGGCTTTCCTATTTATAGATAGGAGAAATCCTAGGGTTTACATCTCATCCACATTTGAAATTACAAGACTACCCTAAGAAAGCCGGGTCAAAGCACCGACACCCACAGACATGTGCACCGACACGTGCACTGCATGGCCGCGGATCCACGGCGGAATGCTATGTTTGGCCGTGGATCCGCGCCCATCTTGAGGGATCTCTGGCTCAATTTCTCAGGGTTGCTTCATGTTGCTATTTCCTTCTGTTTTCTTCTCTTGGTTCTTCAGAATCTTTTCTACTTTCTTCAAGATTTCCAACAGTGCAGAATTTGTGGACTTTTACCGTAAGCTTCGCGTTGAAGTCTTGAATCTTGTACCGCCCTCTTACTTTGTGCATTGAACTGTTCATTGATCGTTGTTTGTTCCTTAAACTGGTAGGCGGCATCATACAGATTCATCTACTTGTTGGTCGGAGTCTCACATTTGTAGCGTCTTTTCCTGAATTTCACTCTATTGTTCTGAGAATCTGTAACCTGCAACTATTTAGCAGACATGGATCAAAAGCACCTATTTATTTGCATTATGATTAAGAATGGGGAATATAATAATGCAAAATTCTTATATGAACAATGGTCGGTACATGAAAGATGTTGTCCCCGATTTAACTTTATCACAAACCGATACCTTCCAGCATTTGAGAAGATGTAAGAGAGGACGGAGGGGCAACGACCGTCAAAGCGGAAATTGGTGGTGCTTCTTCAGGTATCGCCACCTCAGCGCTTGCCACACCTACATTCAAAAGCAAAAGAATGTCATCAGAAAGGATTGCAAAATGAAAAGAATGCAGCGACCTGAGACCTACCAGACAGGTCATCAACCAAAATCGCGACGGGAGCATCGCCAAGCATAAAAAATTCTACAATCTCATTTGCTGGGATGGTTTCGCCACCCGTAGCTTCTTCCCCGATTCCACGAGAGCTATCGTGACACTCGCGATGCCAGGAGATGGCAGGGAACCGCAGGCGGAAAGAGCGGCAATTGGAGCAGTCCCGGACTCCTGGGAAAGAGTAGCTGATTTGGGCTCAGTAGTTGCAGTCATCTCACCCGCCACCTCCTTACCAGGACTTGTCCCTGTAGGATAAGATATATGATAATCTAAAGATTAAAGCTTTGACAAAAAGGCTCAGTGTTACGTTACCTTGGGTAGGCTTTTCAATTGCTTCCTCAGCCGCGTGTGCCGCCTGTCTGTGGGTGGTAGGCAGGGCGATCGAAGCACCCTCTGAAGGAGCAAGGAAAAGGGTAGCAGTGCTCGAGCTTTCACCCGCGGCCAAGGCGGCGTTACGTTCCCTTGCTGCACGCCTCCTGCTCTTCCTTTCCGCCCGGGCCATGAGAGCTGATCTTCTCAAGACCTCCGTCAAGGGGACGTCATTGTCCACGCCAGGAGCTACCTCTGGAGCCATTATGGCGCCCGCCATCGGTTGCTTAAGTAAAGCTACTTTTGGCAATACTGAGGAGGCCAGAACTTCGATAGCTGGCCCTAGAAGCATCTCCGCATCACCTTGCGGGATTGGCACTGTACTGGGCATGACCTGAGTCGAGGTAGTCCCTGCGATAAGATGAAAAAGGGGTCAGATTATCCATAAGAAAGATGAATGAAGGAACAATGAGCCGAAATATACCAACGCACATCAAAGCGTGAAGCCTCTACTCCTCCTCAAAAGTCTTGAGGGAAGCAGCGATAGCCTCTTCAGTGGAAATGCCTGTTGAAGGAAAAGTGTCAGTCAAAATAGGATAATAAAAATGTTATGCAATGACAAAAGATACGGTTAAAGTTTACTTGATTGTGCAAGGATGATCAGTCCTGCTTTGTGGCTAGTTAGATGCTCGGAAGCTGCGATGGAAGCCTCCAGATCAGTATCATCTGGCGCCATGAATAGACCCTCGTTGGTCCCATATTCACTCAGGCCCTCTCTATAAGGAGCATGAGGCTCCTGGCCGAGTGCAACATCTGCAGAAAGAATCGACTTCTTCTTCTTCTTCTTCTGCGAGCGAGTACCGGTCGTCGCTAGCTCAAGCTTACGCTTAGCGGGCAACTTCGGGCGGCGAGTCCCGATCTCCGCACCCAAGCCGGACTGAAGAGACGCCACATCTTCCACTTCAACAGGAGCACG
This sequence comes from Agapanthus africanus, assembly GCA_030015575.1. Taxonomy (NCBI): domain Eukaryota; kingdom Viridiplantae; phylum Streptophyta; class Magnoliopsida; order Asparagales; family Amaryllidaceae; genus Agapanthus; species Agapanthus africanus. The sequence goes on from JASDDO010000031.1 coordinate 328,411,413, forward strand.
TGGTAGCTGTAGCTCAGGCGTATCACGTGGCGCCACAGCCGTAGCAACTTCCTTCAAGGGAGGACCGATAATGGTCCGTCGCTTTAAAGGAATAGCGGGGTTGCCAGCCGGAGTGGTGCCCTTGCGATCAAGAAGCAATCGCTTCTCCTCCCTAATGACGGCGCCCATCGAATGTTGATACCACGCCACATACACATTCAGGGCCTTCGGAATACAGCTCGGTTCACTAATGAAGAAGTTGGACCCCGTGTTCAGTCGCATAAAATGATGCAGCGCGCTTCGTATGCCCTTTTCGGTAGCAGTAGGTTCTGCCAAGAAACCCTCAAACAGGACGCCCTGATTATAGTTTAGCTGCTGGGCGAAATGATGCGGGTTATATCTTATGAAAAACGCCACATCATTCTGCCTAAATACAAGAAAGCCCGGCCTGATGGAGTACAGATGAAGAATCTCCCGAGCTTTCAACAAAGAGGCCCCGTCTTTAAAAATGTCCTGCAATGGCAGCACCATTTTTGTAGATTCCTGGCCGACGGTCAAAATTTTATCGGTGAAGGACATGCCATCTCCAACCGTGCGTGGACGAAGGAGAAAACCCCTAGCTTCCCGTGATGTCGAATTTATGATGGATGCGTCGACCAGCCGCATTATTCGAGGGAACATACATCTGTCGTAAAAGGAAGGTCTTCTGTGGATACCGAAGACCACAAGCACGTGCAACTCAAGCCATGAGGTGAAATAATGCATTGATAAGTTGGCAGGCTGCACCCCTGGCTCAGTAGTATCCGCTGCCAAGCGAGGCCATGATACAGGTGGGCTAACCCAGCGATCCCGACGTCCACTTATATCCCGGCAACCATTCGATGCGCTGGGTAGAGGACGGACGGCCTCATATAGCGAGGGTGCATGGGAAGCGCGAACCAGCTTAACCATAAACCAAGGAACCCTAGAAAGAATGCTTCCTCATTGATACTCGGAGTGGCAATTTCCGAAAAGTGGACGATCGCGACGTTTGGAAGAAATAAATCCTTTTGATCAGCTTCCAATATTGGTCGGCGATCCAAGCCAAAACCGAAAGGATCATCATGTTTGGCAAACTTTTCACCTTGTCGCGATAAAACTTTCGTACGGAGAAAACGAGCGATAAAATTCGTAAAAGTAATCCCGCGGCCTCTGGATTCGAGAAAGAGGCTTTCATACATATTCAACACCTTTATCAAACTTGGGAACTAGTGTTGAATGGCGTTCAACGGGGTAAGACCCATTACCGCTGATTTGGTGGCAAAAATATACTCATCCGGAGGAAGCAACTCCTCGTAATGCTCTCCCCTAACGGGTAAACCAGAGACCTCGGCAAATAACTCTAAGGAAATGGAGACTTCTCAATCCAATAAGAGAAAGGTGTGGGGCAGAATGTTCCATTGCTATAGAAACGCCTTGATCCACCAGGTAAGAGGTGCAGAATACTGGAACAAGGAAGCGTAGATCGCAGGGTACAATCTGAGCTTCAGCAGCTGCGACTTCTTCGCCGATAAGATATATCGGGTCCACTGCAGGTATCCGACCGGGTGATGGGGAGTTAGTCCTATGTTGTAGGGATGTCCCCAAGGGCGCGACTCGCCCTGACATATGCGCCGCCCCAGAGTGTCCAAAGCCACCGGCGGCTGCACGGGTACTGCAGCAATAGAAGGCCGAAGGAGACCCTCTAAAGTCCACTTCACCTCCTCCACGGTATAGCTTATCGGGGGTGCATTTGCATAAGGGATCATAGAGATAGGCTCCGAGGGTGTCGCACAAGAAAAGCTCCAGCGGCCTCTGATAATTTGATTGCACCATCTATCCCATAGATGAATATTCTTGTGCTCCGGGTCATGGTCTTTGATCAGCGCAAGAACCTCTCGGTCTACGGGCGCTTCGGGGAATCCTCCTTCTGAGCGGACGAACGGGAAAGAAGTGTCGAAAGTCATAGTACCTGCGCGGAAAAGAACAAATTTTCAGCCGCCAATGCTACAATTTAAGTTCTGTCACTAGGTACTTTAAATCGGTACCACACTGCAATGCAGTGAGAAGGGACCAAAGGGGACCCACATAATCCAGATGACATTGCATCATTAGTAAAACTGCCTCATCATTTGATGAGACTGTCAATTAAATGAGGAAATCATCAATTGATTCTTATTTAATGAGAATTTCTCGGGCCAGGGAGTAAATCTTCCCTTGAGAGCAGTGCTCTGTGGCAGAGTGACATCTGTCAACGCTAATGATGAAGGAATAAAAATTCCTCAAGAGCCTTGCTCTGGAAAAATGATGGAATAATCCATCAGAAAAATTGAAATCAATTTTTATATGAATTAAAATTCTGAGATCTTCAAAATCCATGAACAAACTCTTAAGAGTTCTTTATGAAAGATTGATAAATCTATGAGATTTGAAAAGAGCAAAGCTATGTTAATAGGTTAAGAAACACTGAAAAGGATTTCTTAGGATCTAAGATTTAACAAGAGCAAAGCTCCGTTAATGGGTCAAGAAACCCTAACAAAGATCTCTGGGTTCAAGAGAACAAAGCTGTCAACAAAACCCTAAAAAAGGTTTTCTTTAGATCGAAGATCTATGAAGAGCAAAGCTCTGTTAATGGGTGAAACCCTAGATTATTAAATGATCCACTCAAAGATTTAATCTTTACCTAAGATTTTGACAGAGTTCTGTCCTTAAGAAAGTTCTTAATCCAAAGAGCTATGCTCTGCAAGAGAATAAAAATTCTCAGAGTGAAAAAGATGAACAGAAATCATCTCAAGGGCCAAGGGTCTTATTTATAGGCATTGAGATGCCGTTTCAACTTCTGAGTTGATCCAAGGGCATAGATGTTGCCACCGGTGCACTCATATGTGGGCCACGTGAGCGCAACGGTGGAGGGGCATTTATTTCCCCCAATCAGAGCAAAGCTCTATTCAAATTTCAAATTTTGAAATGAAGCAACGCTTCATAGCAGCGCCAATTGCGCTGCGCCCTAAGTAGCGCACCAAGTGCAAAAGCACATGTGCGCTAGCGCTAAGAGCGCAGCGCTATAAGCAGCGCACCTCGTGCAAAGGACGTGTGTGCTAGCGCTGAGTGTGCTGTAAAGCAGTGCACTGGTGTGCTAGGACTGAGTGCGCTGCAAAGCAGCGCACGGGTGCGCTAGCGCTAAGTGCGCTGCACTCTAAGCAGCGCACCACGTGCAAATCACGGGTGCGCTAGCGTTGGAACTAAAAGCTCCCCACTGTCAGATCAAAGATCCAATAATAATGATAAATCATTAATTGACCAGAATAAAATTCTGTTAAGGAGAGATTCCTCAAAATCTTTCCAAACAAAAAGACTGTGCTCTGTAAATCAGAGCACCATTGGATCAATGATCCAAAAGTGATTAAAAATCACCAAAATTACAGAATAAATTCTGTATGGAAACATTTTCCAATCTTGTTAAAAACAAGAAGATTGCCTTCTGTAAATCAGAAGCCCTTGGATCAAAGATCTAATAGTGGGGAATCCTAAATCAATTGGAGAAAAGATCTCCTTAACTGATTGAAAAAATCAGCTTTCTCTATATAAAGGCCCCAAGACCTTAAGTCTCAGATATGCAGAAGCATAGAGAGGAACCCCCACATAAGCTTTGAGAAAAAGCTCAGAAAGAAGAGCCAAGCTCTCAATAGAAGAACAACTTTTCTTCAAGGTAAAAGAAGAGAGAGATGAAATAATCTCATATTAAAAGAAGAATTCACTTCTTTAAGATCATAGATCTACAAAACCAAGGTCTTTCATAAAGAGATCAAAAGACCTCATCATAAAATAAGAAGAAGAACATAATTCTTCTCACAGATCATAGATCTACAAGACTTAGGTCTTTTACACAAAGAGATCATAGTATCTCATTATAAAAGGAGGGGGGAGAATTACTCAATTCTCTTAGGATCACAGATCCATGAAGGCAAAGCCTTTCATCAAAATATAAGAGATTGAAATATCTTCTTTAAAACTAAGAACTTTATTCTTAGATCTATGAGACAAAGTCTCTTAAAAGAGAATTTAATTCTCAATGCATAGTGCTGGATAAAAGAGTCTTAGCGCTCCATATTAAAAAGAAGCGCTTCAGCGCACCAGAACAAGCGCACATCGCTGCATAAAAGAGCCTTAGTGCTCCATAGTAAAAAGAAGCATCTCGGCGCTTCTGATCTGGCGCCCAGCGCCAAGGTCACCACGTGCTCCTCACGTGTGTGTTAGTGTATATGCCCTATGGGCCATTATTGTATCATACTAGTTTGTATATTACTTATGGAAGCTTGGGATATTCACATGTATATAACAGTCTTGCTAAACATGGTAGTATGGTACTTGGTTTTTCTATCTTAATATGTGAGTATACGTATTGATAGAGCTCTTAGGATCTTGCTTGACTACCAGCGTTGTGATGGCAGTCACACTAGTGGGGGCTGGGTAGTCTACAAGCACATCCTTTTTCAGGTCCCTAGTCGTTGGATTATTGAGATAGGGCATCGATACTCCGGAGTAGACTAGTGCGTACGCTTCTCATCCCAGTTGGGGAGATGGTCTGTCCCACAGCCGTTAATAGGTCGTACTGGAGATAGTATGCAGGTGCTCGTTGTTAGTTATATGTATGCCCTAGAGGCTATTACTGTACATAGGATGTATATTGTAGTGGATGCTCGGACATATATAGGGAGGACTTTCTTGCTCGACATGATAGTATGCTATCTGGTTACTCTTTACCTTAACGTGTATACTGATTGTCTCTCTGTTACATGTTGGTAAAGCCCTTAGGATGTGTACTTGACTGCCTGGACTATGATGCAGATCATACTAGTGGGGACATGGTAGTCCATAAGTACATCCTTCAAGGTCCCTAGTCGTGGGTGTATCGAGACAGGGCATCGATATACCAGAGTAGACTAGCGTATACCTTCTCGACCCATACAGATGGGCGATAGATGATCCCATATCCATTGGTGTTTGACATCGGAGATGATATACGGGTGCTCAGTGGAGACTGGGTACACTGGACGGACTAGCTGAGAACTCCCAGATGGTATTATACCTTACGTCAGATGGCAGTTCTCTGGTGACACTGGTACAGAGTATTCTGTTGACCCGAGATCGTCATAGAGTCTTGTGTGGCTCACACTGTGCTTTGATTTCCACCTTATCACGTCCAAGAGGGCGTGCAAAACGGTGGTTTTTGGGTACAGTCCTGAATCACATGGAGGCAATGAGCGATAGGAGGGGATTCGTCTCTCCCGGTATAGGGAGTTGATGTTGCGCTGTGTTCGATTGGCTATAACCGGAAATCCCTGGCCAGGGTTGCTGAGATTTACTGGTAAGTGTTACCAGTAGTTTCTCGAACTGTTATAGACCTCATATCGACACGACTTATCGAGCTACTGGGGTCTCACACTCTAGGCGAGATATGCGACATATCAGACGAACAGACCGGACTGTACGGTAAGTGTTACTGGTTGGATTCACAGGAGTGTGAGCGGGCTTGCTCGTCGATCTTCTGATCACTCAATACCCGGGTGGCCGTTACGTTTAGCAGACCGCTTGCGGCTTGTGGGTGATTGATATGATCATCACCTGCTGCCGGCGTATTGACGAGTCTTTAGAGTCCTACACAGAGGTTTCCTGGCTCAAGCGAAACGAAATAGGAGCGCATATGAGATATGTGCGGGACCGAGAATTATACCAGTATGTTATACTGTATTCTATTCTCATGATTTGTATCATTGGTCGGTTATATGTGATATAGCCGGGTTACCGAATCAAGTGTTGATTCGATACATTGATTCACTTTAAATTAGTCGGTTATATGCTATATGACCGGATCGTTAAATCAAGTGTTGATTTAATGAGTTAATGTATAATTATATATTTGATATATTACTTTACATTAACTAGTATTTGTTCACTTAAGATGGATTTTCTCACTTGATGTGCACATTGTATATGTGATATATTTTTGTGCACAAGTTTGTATCATGTTTGATGATGCATGCTTACTTGGGTTTGTGTAAAGTTTAAACCATGGTTATATGAATGGTTAGGGTTTTGTTTTCTTTTTCATTTATCTTATTTAGTTATTCATTTTGAAAAATAATAAGCATAAAGAGAAAATGGTGGCTTTCTTTGTTTGTATATTGAAGCTTCATGAAGCTTTGACTAAGTGACCATTTTGTCTCATGCTTAACCTTAACCATTCCACTTAACCATAGTTCATTCTCTACACTTGACCATGGTTGGATTATGATAAGTATTCATTTTATTTTATTTTTTGGATTAACTTATCATAATATTCTATCATCTTCTTCTTGTTCTTCTTCAAGAAGAAAACCTAGATTTCATCAATGGTGATTTGATGAAAAGTGTGAGAAATACAATTCTAAAGTGAACCCACCTCCTATTTCTTCATCCTCTACCTCTTGCCAAGTAGTATAGGGTGTTTTCTTCACAAGTTTCATGACTTGGTGAAGTGGGAGCTTGATCTTGTGATGCCTCGACGTAGATCATCTTCGGCATCGACGTCGACGACCTAGCCCGCCTATTTCTCCGATGAAGCCGATGCTAGAGTCATGGATTCAATTTGGACAGCGAGGAGACTTCATCGCGGAGCCATGGTGGTGGAGAAACGGATCTACAAAGGTTGTATGTTCGTTCATTTAGTTAAGTTCTTAACTAGTTTCTCTTTTCGCCTAAAATTCTAGTCAACGATCCGTATTAGGGTTTCTCGGCACTTGTAAAATTCAAAAATGGCATGGTTGATACCTTGTGAGACCTCATTAGCGTGCCTAGGAACCCTGCAGTAGTATCAGAGCCAAGCTAGAGCCTTAGGCGAGGCGTAGACGAAGTTTGAAATCCGAACGAACCCGAAACCCTAAAATTTCACGCTCTTTGGACTTTTTTCAAAAACTGGGTTTTTTCCGGATTAAAAATGGTTAAAAAATTCAGCAGGGAATTATAAGAATTACGGTGCAAAATTTGACAAAAGTTACTTCAAGATTGCGGCGGAACCGCGGCAGAAGCCTAGCTTATGCGGTGGTTCCGCGGCAATAGTGTGACGTCACCCTCCCAATTTTGCACAGTAACTTCCTTTATTCAGTGCTGAGTTCTCTGGGTATTTTTAAATATTATTCAAGAGTTGAATTTTCTGGGGTTGTTTTAGGGATTCGATTATTCGATCGGATTGTCAAACTTTGTCCGTGTGTTTTTCCGGATAATTCCGAATATGTTAAAAAGTTCGACCGGATATAAATACCCAATTTTTCCCCTGTCGGGAAATTTCCAAGTGTTGGATTTTTCCGTAGTTTAAAGACGTTCTAAGTAGTGCAAGTAACGCGATGGACCCTCTAGAAGACAACAAACCTTAACTCGATTATGTGACCGTCTTGAACTGCCCTTTGAACCTTCGGGTTTGGGGCAATACGGCGTGCCACATGTGAGGCGTTGGCTTGACCCTTCTACGGCTGGACCGTTGGTACTGAGGCATGAACTGGATGTTTTTAAACGTGTTTCATGTGTTGATCTGTATCGGGAAAACGTGGGTGTTTGAATATTCGATCGGAATGTTTAACATTTTCTATTTATCTGGAATGTGATACAATAATTGGAATTCATAAGTAGTTATGAGATAACAGAATGAATGTTATAAATCTAGCGGTTTAGTCTCACTTGATCGGTTGCCACGGAATTTTGATGAGATCAAAAGTCCGTCGCAATCACGTAGTGTACGCGGATACTCGCCGGGTAAACTTAATAGACAACCTCACCCCATAGCCCCGACTAAGTGACTGTAGGAGAACCCCGTCACCGAAAGCATCCGCATGGGTGCTCGCGGCAGCGGTGTTCCGCCTTGGTGCACTTCGTCGACGGTATCGGGGGTGCGGCCATCTACTACAGTTTGCGACGAGCATTCGATCAGAATGCCGGGAATCTTGTTGAATTGGCCGACTTGATGTTGAAAAGAGTTTTCGATTTTGAGACTAAAATGCGGGGTTTATAATTGTTAGGCATGCGATGTCTAAGTATTTCATTTGATTAGGCATGCGATGTCTAAAGTGTTTGCGGATTCCAACTGTTGTAGTTTTACACTTTCTTTTCTGTGACCGTAAGTGTAATATGTGATATCGCCGGTTTCGTTGCTATATGTCATCGACAATTGGGATGCGCATATTTACTTACGTTGATGACATGTGATGTTATGTGTTGCTGGATATGTTATATTGGATCGTCGCGTTCTGAATAGCCGGGGGGTTTTTATGTGAGATGAGTGTTTTTCATTTTCATTCATGTAAAAACTTGTATGTAATATTTTTTTTTATTGGGGCACTTCCAGGTTGTGGAAGTTGTCACCGTTGATGTATATTATTTACTTTTCCGCACTAGGATAGACCCAAGGAGGAGGGCACAAGTAACCGGGTTCTGGAGTCCAGTAGGAGTCCAACTCGAGGAGTCGAGTCCGGGTCTCCTAACTCTAGAATTGGTAGGGTTACTTGCCGCTCTCGTAGGGGTCTAGGGGTGTGGGTTTGGCTATTCATCACGACCGTGGAATCCGTGTTTTATACTGGCTCGTATTGAAAACACGGACGTCCTAGTATATCCAATATTTCATATGATTCTTCTACTGCGATATCTGTGATGTGATCATGTGATGTTCTGTGATGGATACAGTATATAGTATATATGATATATTATATAGACGTTACTTATTTTTTACACCCGTGCTAGCCCTGCCCTGCTCTGCCGTTAGTTACCTAACCTAACGGTGCACGAGGGGATATAGAGGCGAATGCGGATGGCATAAGTGTACGTCGTATTTATCTGTGATGTTTAGGTAATTTAAATGATGGGACTTCATTAATGAGATTAATGAAATAAAAGAAACCTAAAGATGTTGTAGAATCGAATTTCAAAAATAAAACAGGTAGCTACAGTTCTTGCTTTGCATTGCGGTGTTCCTTGTAGAACATCCTGCACCTTATTCGATGAGGAAAGGGCCGAGATCCCTTCACCGGGAGTGACCCCTTTAGCAATAACTGGCAGATGCTACACACTCGGTTTGTCTTTTGATTGCTTCTATAGTTTCTGCTTTGCACAGTGATATATATGATATATCCCACACCTCATTCGACGAGGAAAGGACCGATGATCCCTTTAACGGGTGCGAATCCTTTAGCAATACTAGAAAAGCCTAAAAAACACTCCATTTTAAAATTATTCGATCTACAACGATATCAAGTTCATTACGCAATAGGTTTTCAGAAAAAAAAACCTGTCGTAGCCCTCCGTCATTTCAGATAAGTACTACTTAGTATTCGTGCTGCGGTAGTTTGGCCTCCGTCAAGGCGTAGTGTACGGTAGCTAACTAATGCTTATCTACTAGCATACGATGCGATTGGATTAGGGTATTCATACGGCGTTGTTTGGCCTACGTCAAGGGTCGTGCGGGTGGGTTTAATTCAATCAGGAAATGACGGGTTGAACTTGACTAGCGGACTATGGGTAGTTTGGCCTCCGTCAAGGTCATAGGACGCCAGGGGCAAAATATTATCGGGAATTTCAAGTGTTGAAATTTGCAATGAGATTGCATACCTTCTATAAGATAGTTGGATCCCGATACCCGCTGCGAGTAATTGTTACTTCTGGGAGAGTTTTACACATTACAATTAGCCGATCAAGTAGGTGTCTAGAAAGGTGTTAACGAGGTTACGCCTCTGGGAAAACGAGATTTACATTAATTAGGTTCGTGCGAAAGCACGGGGGACCTCCCTCAAAGTACCGACACTGGCCTGGCTGAAAGATTGGCGAATTTGTAGCGTGTAATTAATCCCGGCTAGTTTTTCCTTTTAGGGTTTGAAGGAAGATTTGATAAAAAGCAGTGGGCGCCATCCTGATTAGATAAAATAATAACCAATCTGATCTTGCAAGAGCATACGCTGAGTGTTTTCTTCTCTCTCTCTCCAGGTAGAAACCATATCACGCCTTAATTAAGATAATAATACGGATAATTGACCGAACCCGCTTGTTATACTGAGCTGGGGAACGTTGGTCCCGCTCCAACTTATAATTGTTATAAGACAGAGCAGGAAATAGGGGAATACCAGAATTCCTATGCCGCCCAAACGAAGAAAGTGCATGAGATGCATTTCCTTCGGGTGTGTTCATTATAAAGAACTGTTTCTCAGTATCCTCTGAATCCTGGTTATTTGATACCGGATCAGGATCCCAGATATGTAATCTGTTACATAGGGCTACAAAAAGTTAGAAAAACAGAGAACGGGTGATAAGTTTCATGAGGCAGGAAACGGGGCAAGTGTTGCAGCCAAGTCTGTTGGTCACTGTCATCCTGTATTACAAATACTTTGATTCTGAACGAATGTTATTAGATACCGAACCTGATATACAAAATCATATCTGTCTCTTTATTTGTAAAGAAACGATAAAATTTTGTATTATTGGATAATGTTTTGAACGTTTCCTATATCAAAAGTTGATCGATTCAGGCACGTTATCTAAAAGTATTGATGTTCTAAATCAAACTACAGTTCTTAGTATACAGAACACACACAAGAGGAAGAGTTCAGAAATGAACAAATTCTTCTTAAGGCATTGTAGACTAGGTCATATCAATGCGACCCGACTGGCTGAAGTTACATTTAGATGCATATTTAAATTAGTTTGAATTTACATCTTGTGAAACTTGCCAGTCATGTCACAAAGATAAGATGAACACAGCTCTGTTTAATGGAAACAGAGAAAGAGTTAGTGAACTCTTGTGATTGATACATGTTGATGTATGTAAGGTCCTCTATCTACACATGCCAAGACTGGTTCTTTGTACTTCATTACACTCTCTGATGATCTCTTTAGATTCAGACATATGTTCTTGCTGAAACACAAGTCCGAACCTTTTGAGATATTCGCAGAATATAAGTTAGAAGTAGAGAACCAAAATACGGGTATAAGTATTATGTATTTTGATGTGATCAAGGAGGAGAATACTTGAGCACGGAACTCCTGGACTATTTTAAGAAGAATGAGATTCTCTCTCAGCATTACTCCTCCGCATACACCATAGCACGATGGTATATCGGGACGGAGCAGATACACCCTATTTGATATAGTGTGCTCTATGATGAGTACTACTGAGTTACCTATTTCCTTTATGGGAGTTATGCACTTATGAAGTTGCATACCTATTGAATAGGGTTTCGATCAAATCAATTGCCTACCACTTCATATGTGATATGGAAAGGGAAGGGCTCATATCTTAAGTTAGTTAAGATTTGGGGTTGTCCGGTCAATGTCTAAAAGCAAAATCCGGACAAGCTCGAGGCAAGATCTGTTATGTAGAACTGGAAATGTTCCATCTATACAATCTGCAGCTAATGATTTGATAGAACCAAAGGATTCAGTAGATTCCAACGAACCTCAGCCTCTCCGCCGATCTAGTAGGGTTCCTCACCCACCTGAGAGATACTTCGGTTTCTCTATGACAGTGGGAGCGAGGAATGCATCATGAGATGATGACCCAACTAGTTTCGAGCTGGCCATCAAGAGTGGGACTCTGTAAGAATGGCTGGATGCTTAGCGATCTGAGATGGAATCCTTATACACCAACAAAGTATGGACTTTAGTTTCTATATCCGAAGGGTTAAATTCCTATCAGGAGCAAGTATATCTTGAGAAGATTACTTGGTGTAGATGGAAAAGTTGAGACTTTCAAAGCTAGACTTGTTAAAGGTTTTCGTCATCGACCAGGCGTGGATAATGATGAAACCTTTTTCCAGTGGCTATGCTTAAGTCTATCTAGATCCTACTTGCCACGGCTACATACCATGACTACGATATCTGGTGGTTGGGTGTCTTGACTGCTTTTCTAAATGATGATTTGGAAGAGAGCGTCTATAAGTACACAGCCAGAGGGCCTCGTAGACAGTGGGAGCAGCGGAAACGTGTGCAAGATGTTTTATGTGATGAAGCAGGCATCATGGAGTTGGAACATCTGTTTTGATGAGTTAGTCAAACGGTTTGACATCATCAAAATGGTAGATGAACCTAGTATATACAAAAAGGTAGTAGGGAGTATGGTGGTGATCCTCGTAGAGTACGTGGATGACATACTCTTAATAAGAAAGCAGTTTCCTATGCTACGCTCGGTCAATCTCCACTTATCACACTGATTCTCCATATAGGATCAAAATGATACCTCCTAAATCCTGGGTTTAGGATCTATGAGATAGATCTAATTGGATATTAGGATACTCACTAGTTGTAGTGAGATGGTATCAATTGATCCTGGGGAGAATCACTGGAAAGGTTCCAGGGTGATAAAGACGACTGAATGTCAGTCACTGGCATTGTCTTTACCCTCAGTAAAGGGACGGTATGTTGGAAGAGTTCCAAGCTAGATACCGTGGCAAACTAGATGATAAAGGCTGGATACATCGCTACTTAAGATGCTACCAAAGAGGCAGTTTGGGTGTATGTTTGTTCATGAGATGAACTTGGTTCCTACCATTGTGTGACAATGGACGTGTGGCTTTGGCCAAGGAACCCCGTTCCCATCAGTGACCCAGACGTATTCTGAGGCAGCATCACCTGATCATGGAGATAGTTGATCTCCAGGGTGATCGAGGTTAGGAGAGCAGACTCAGAGGATAACACGGCGGATCCACTCACGAAGGGCCTATTCCCAGAGAGAGACTTTTATGGGATGGTTGAGTATGAGATACTTCAACCACTACTACAGATGGCCCTAGTGCAAGTGGGAGATTGTTAGTTATATGTATGCCCTAGAGGCCATTACTGTACATAGGATGTATATTGTAGTGGATGCTCGGACATATATAGGGAGGACTTTCTTGCTCGACATGATAGTATGCTATATGGTTACTCTTTACCTTAACGTGTATACTGATTGTCTCTATGTTACATGTTGGTAAAGCCCTTAGGATGTGTACTTGACTTCCTGGACTATGATGCAGATCATACTAGTGGGGACATGGTAGTCCATAAGTACATCCTTCAAGGTCCCTAGTCGTGGGTGTATCGAGACAGGGCATCGATATACCAGAGTAGACTAGTGTATACCTTCTCGACCCATACAGATGGGCGATGGATGATCCCATATCCATTGGTGTTTGACATCGGAGATGATATACGGGTGCTCAGTGGAGACTGGGTACACTGGACAGACTCGCCGATAACTCCCAGATGGTATTATACCTTACGTCAGATGGCAGTTCTCTGGTGACACTGGTACAGAGTAGTCTGTTGACCCGAGATCGTCATAGAGTCTTGTGTGGCTCCCACTGTGCTTTGATTTCCACCTTACCATGACCAAGAGGGCGTTCAAAACGGTGGTTTTTGAGTACAGTCCCGAATCACATTGAGGCAATGAGCGATAAGAGGGGATTCGTCTCTCCCGGTATAGGGAGTTGATGTTGCGCTGTGTTCGATTGGCTATAACCGGAAATCCCTGGCCAGGGTAGCTGAGATTTACTGGTAAGTGTTACCAGTAGTTTCTCGAACTGTTATAGACCTCATATTGATACGACTTATCGAGCTACTGGGGTCTGACGTTTACCACCCCTAGGCGAGATATGCGACATATCAGACGAACAGACCGGACTGTACGGTAAGTGTTACTGGTTGGATTCACAGGAGTGTGAGCGGGCTTGCTCGTCGATCTTCTGATCGCTCAATACCCGGGTGGCCGTTACGTTTAGCAGACCGCTTGCGGCTTGTGGGTGATTGATATGATCATCACCTGCTGCCGGCGTATTGACGAGTCTTTAGAGTCCTACACAGAGGTTTCCTGGCTCAAGCGAAACGAAATAGGAGCGTATATGAGATATGTGCGGGACCGAGAATTATACCAGTATGTGATACTTTATTCTATTCTCATGATTTGTATCATTGTTCGGTTATATGTGATATAGCCGGGTTACCGAATCAAGTGTTGATTCGATACATTGATTCACTTTATATTAGTCGGTTATATGCTATATGACCGGATCGTTAAATCAAGTGTTGATTTAATGAGTTAATGTATAATTATATATTTGATATATTACTTTACATTAATTAGTATTTGTTCACTTAAGATGGATTTTCTCACTTGATGTGCACGTTGTATATGTGATATATTTTTGTGCACAAGTTTGTATCATGTTTGATGATGCATGCTTACTTGGGTTTGTGTAAAGTTTAAACCATGGTTATATGAATGGTTAGGGTTTTGTTTTCTTTTTCATTTATCTTATTTAGTTATTCATTTTGAAAAATAATAAGCATAAAGAGAAAATGGTGGCTTTCTTTGTTTGTATATTGAAGCTTCATGAAGCTTTGACTAAGTGACCATTTTGTCTCATGCTTAACCCTAACCATTCCACTTAACCCTGGTTCATTCTCTACACTTGACCATGGTTGGATTATGATAAGTATTCATTTTATTTTAGTTTTTGGATTAACTTATCATAATATTCTATCATCTTCTTCTTGTTCTTCTTCAAGAAGAAAACCTAGCTTTCATCAATGGTGATTTGATGAAAAGAGTGAGAAATCTAATTCTAAAGTGAACCCACCTCCTATTTCTTCATCCTCTACCTCTTGCCAAGTAGTATAGGGTGTTTTCTTCACAAGTTTCATGACTTGGTGAAGTGGGAGCTTGATCTTGTGATGCCTCGACGTAGATCATCTTCGGCATCGACGTCGACGACCTAGCCCGCCTATTTCTCCGATGAAGCCGATGCTAGAGTCATGGATTCAATTTGGACAGTGAGGAGAATTCATCGCGGAGCCATGGAGGTGGAGAAACGGATCTACAATGGTTGTATGTTCGTTCATTTAGTTAAGTTGTTAACTAGTTTCTCTTTTCGCCTAAAATTCTAGTCAACGATCCGTATTACGGTTTCTCGACACTTGTAAAATTCGAAAATGGCATGGTTGATGCCTTGTGAGACCTCATTAGCGTGCCTAGGAACCCTACACTCGTTAGGTTAGGGGTACACCGGACAGGACTCACGGGGAACTGTTGGTTGGTTGTATACCAGTCGTTAGTTAACAGTTCCCAGGTGACATGAGTACAGCATAGTCCGCAGACTTGACACTGCTACTTCGCCTCGAGTGTGTCCCACTGTTCTTTGATTGCTACCCTACCACGGCTCAAACGAGTCATGCAAATAGGTAGCAGTTGGGTGCAGTCCCGAGCACTTGGAGGCAGTAGCGGTTAGACAGGATCCGTCTCTCCCGGTATTGGGAGTTGATATCGCGCTGTGTCAGAGAGCCATTACGCAAAGTCCCTGGCCAGGGCAAGCGAGATTTGCTGGTAGGTTCCAGTAGTTTCTCAGGGTGTAATGGGCTACGCTCCGACATGACTTATACCGCTATTAGGGGACTGACGCTTGCCGCCCCCTAGGCCCGATATGCGATAGTCTTAGACGAACAGACCAGACTGTACGGAGATTGTCACATCAGACTCAGTAGGAGTTCGGATGGGTTTCCTCATCGGCCTTCTTATCGACATCTACCTGGGGACCCTTACGTACAGCTAGTGCCGCTTGCGGTCTGTGGTTAAACCCACTGCCAGCGTAGCAGTCGAGTCTCTAGAGACCCACACAGAGAGTTTCCCTACTCCAGGAGAAACGATATAGAGGTCGTATGGTTTTACGACAAGGGTTCGGATGCATACGTGTGTTTACGCATGTACGACATCCAGACAGTTTTTACTAGCCGGCTTTGGTTTAAGCTAGTTTCTAGTATCCGGTTATTGGATTTATACAGTCTAAATTTTTTTCCGTGTTTTCACGGATAGGAGGGGCGTTCTCGTAATTTCGCGAGAAGCTTCTTGAAGATGGTGACTTGAGGGTTAAGGTGGCATATGCATTAAATGAGATTAGTGAGTCATTTGAGTGATTCATCCATGTCATTAATGCATCATAAATGCTTAATGACTCATAGAGATGAATCACCCATTTGTATTTATGAAGCATGGTTAAATCCATTATTTTCTTTTATGGATAAATAATAATGCTTCATATATATTATGATAGATCATTATCTCATCTCATTCTCTTGCTCACATTCTCTCTCCTCAAGCTCTCTCTCTTCAAACCCTAATCCTCCCATCTCATGTGTTGAGACCAAGGATTAGAATAGACTACTTAATCCTTAACCATTCTGTATATCACCTAGGTTACTTAGATTAGCGATTTAAGAAACCTAGTTACCTCAAGTTAGAGGTGAAGCTTATAGTAAAGCTCTCGGGTGGATCATCTACTACATAGAGAATGCCGGATAGGACGTGGAGAACGGAAAGATGAAGGACACGGTTCATCAGGTATAATCACTTTTCATAGTAGTTGTTAACTTCTATGATTCTTGTTAGTTATCGTTTAGCAAAGATTCTTGGTCAGTCGATGTTTACGCCTAAAACAAGATCGTTTTTCATTATTCCGCCTCCCCGCAAGTCGTGGGGTGTTGTACATCGACTTACAGTGGTATCAGAGCCTCGCTAAACAATAATTAACTCATTAGCAAAGTCGTAAGAATTTCGAACGCAAAAAGAACCGGAAA
Source organism: Agapanthus africanus (assembly GCA_030015575.1). NCBI lineage: Eukaryota > Viridiplantae > Streptophyta > Magnoliopsida > Asparagales > Amaryllidaceae > Agapanthus > Agapanthus africanus. The sequence goes on from JASDDO010000031.1 coordinate 328,428,030, forward strand.
CATCATCGATTTATCACAGTTTCTGTCGAATTTAAAACTGGCTCTAAAAATTTTTTAGGGAGCTTCAGAATAACAAGCAGAAAATAATAGGGCTACTGAAGAAATTTGGACTCCTGACTCGACCAACTCACCGCGGCGGATCCATACGATCCGCCGCGGATCCACGGCCGAGTTGGGGCCGAGTCAGCCCAAATTCCTTCAGTAACTCTCCTGTGTTAATAATGATATTTCTGGAATGTTTATTTTTCTGCTCAAGTCTCAGGTGCACAGAGAAGTTTTGGGAGTAGAATCTGATATGTTTGCTCGATCGAAATTATACGATGTTTGCTAATTTGATTATATCTGTGTTTGTATAATGTGTTCGTAAACCTCCCTTAACTGCTAGTATGTCGGTTGGCAGGGGGTTGCACATTTCTGTAATGGTTTTTACTGTTTATGGTTGTGAACTGTATTGGACTGTTGTGATGATTAGCCGGGGTTCGAGATGGGTTGTTATATTCATTCATTCAATTTAATTGTAATATGTTGTAATATTATTTTGCGGGGCACATCCAGGTTTCGGTTGTAGCCACCGTTGTATTATTTCATTTTACTGTTTTTTCTCCTAGGATAGACCCAAGGCGGGGTGCACAAACTACCCGGTACTTTGAAGTGTTTAGTGGCCTACTCACTTTGTTGAGGGAGACCGCTTCACTTCGGGTATTTGGCGGGTAGTTTGCCGTACCCATAGGGGTTTAGGGTGGGGTAATGGATATTCATCACAACTTACAATCCGTCTTTTGTTACAGGCTCTAAACAAACGCGGATTGCTTGCAAATTCAATAAAGTTCATATGAGATCTGGAATGCCTATTATTGCGTCAGACGAATGTACAATATCTATATATGATAGCTATTTAGACGTCACTTATGTTTTACACCCGCGCTAGCCCAGCCCCCGCTCTGCCGTTAGTTAAGTAACCTAACGGGTGATGACGGGACCCAGTGGCGAATGTGGATGGCATAAGAGGACGTTGTATTTTCAATGTTTTCTGCAATGATAGGTTAATGATGGGACGCATTATTTATAATGCAAAGAAAATAAACCAAAAGATGAATCGTTGGAACAATTTAAAAGAAACCACTCGGTTATTTTAAAACAGATGATATTTTTTAAATTGCGGAGCTTTAACCACTCCTTTTAAAAGCTATTAGGTTCCTTTAGTCATATCAAGTTCACTACATTCACGGTATCGCCAAAACCATTCGTAGCCCTCCATCATTTCATTTGTGTATTCAGTAGTATTCAAGCTATGCATTTTGGCCAAAGTCAAGGCATAGTGTTTGGTAGCTGCTGGGTATTCATTTGTTGCATAGATAGATGAGTTAGTTTGGGACAGTCGTATTATCATTTGACCAAAGTCAGGGGTATGTACGGATGGGTTCAAATTGACAAGATAATGACGGGTAGAACTTGACATGTGACTTATGACATTTTGACTAAAGCCAAGGTCATAAGAGCATGGGGCAAAAATCTATATCGGGAATTTCTAAAGAAACTGAAATTTGCAAAGAGATGCATACCATTTGGAGTTTGATGAATGTTGGTAGGATTCCTTCAACATTATTATACGATGATATTTGGATCCCGATCCTACTGTGAGTATATGCTACTCATCAGGATATTCGTCACTTAACGATCAATGCTATAAACTAAGTAGGTGTCAAGAAAGGTGTCAGCGGGGTTACACCCCCCAGAGTAAAGAGGTTATTTAATTAAGGAACTTCGCGAAAGCGTTGGAAAACCTCCCTCGAAGTATCGACACCAGCCTGGCTGAACGGTTAAGCAAGTATTGTATAGTGAGAATAGTCCTGGCTAATTCTTCTTTTATGGTTTGAGGAAGGATTCGAGAAACAGTTAGAGCCATCCAGTTTAGATAAATTAAAAACCACTCTAAACTTGCAAGAGCATCATGCTAAAGAGTTTTCTTCTCTCTCTCCTAATTGCGGCGACCTTGAAAATGACTGTACTTATGTTACTTTTAGAGAAAAATATACTGACAGGGCCAAACTATAAAGATTGGCTGCGGAATGTCAAAATGGCTTTGACCTATGACAAATTGGGGTACGTCCTCACCGCTAAGGCACCTGCTGTCCCTGGTCCCAAATCCAGTAATGCGGATAAGGAAATCCGCAAAACCTGGGATTTCGATTGCGCGAAAGCCAAGTGCATCGTGCTTGCCTCGATGAACAATGAACATCAGAGGAGGTACGAGGATATGGAACTAGATGCCATATTTCTCCATACAAAAGAACTTTATGGAGAGCAATCTCGTATAGCAAGATACGAGACCTCTAAGAACTTGTATAGAGCGAGGTTGGCTGTCGGATCATCGGTAGGAGAGCATTTCCTAAAGATGATTGGCTACATAGAAGAGCTCGCAGAACTTGGGACGACTTTGGATAATGAGCTCTATACAGACCTTATTCTCCAGTCCCTTCCTTCCACCTACGCCCAGTTTATTCTGAACTTTAATATTCAAAGAAAAGAAGTTGAACTTCCGGAACTCCTTAACATGTTGAGGAGTGCAGAGGGCACCTTGCAGAAGGCAAGGGAAACACCCGCTATGTTTGTTAGCGGTGCTTCTTCTTCCGGGTCTAAGGCTAGGGCCAAAGGAAGGAAAAAGAAGGCCGCCACCAAACCTAGAGGAGGTGTAAGTAAGGGGGGAGGGAAGGGAAAGAAAAAGTTTACGGTACCGGTAGTGGCCCAGGATGAGTGCTTCCATTGTAACAAGAAAGGGCACTAGAAAAAGGATTACAAGGCGTGGAACGCCAAGAACCAGGAATCGAAGCAAACTGTGGCTTCGACTTCAGGTGTGTTTGTAATTGAGAATTGTCTGTCAATCAACTCTATTTCCTGGGTATTGGATACCGGATCAAGATCTCATATTTGCAATTCATTGCAGGTACTGAGAAACCGTAGAGTGCTGATGGATGGTGATATGACCCTGATGGTTGCTAACGGAGCTAGCGTGGGAGCTGTGTCCGTAGAGGATTATCACCTGGGATTGACGAGTGGACACATTTTGGTTTTACATAACTGTTTTTGTGTACCCAGCTTAACGTGTAATATCATATCTGTTTCCTTGTTATCAAATAAAGGCTATGATTTTACGTTTGTAAGTGGTGTTGTTAACATCCACCTTAATCATAGTTTGATTGGGTCCGGTTCACTGGATAACGGTATATATGTTTTAAACCAACTCGAAATTTTCAATGTCCAGAACACACTAAAAAGAAAGTCTCCAGATTTAAATAAAGTTTTCTTATGGCATTGTAGACTGGGTCACATCAATGAGAGAAGGTTGACTAAGTTACATAGAGAAGGATATTTGGACTCATTCGAATATCAAACTTATGCCACTTGTCAATCTTGTCTCAAAGGAAAGATAACAAAGACTCCATTTACTGGACATGGAGTAAGAGCGAGCGAGCTCTTAGGACTCATACACAGCGATGTATGTGGTCCAATGTCTACAGAGGCAAGATGTGGTTTTTCCTATTTCATCACTTTTACAGATGATTACTCAAGGTACGGATTCATTTATCTGATGAAACATAAATCCGAGGCTTTTGAGAAATTCCAAGAGTATAAGAATGAAGTAGAAAACCAAACCGGAAAAAGTATCAAGACACTAAGATCTGATCGAGGTGGTGAATACTTGATTGCCGAGTTCCTAGGTTACCTAAAAGAGAAAGGAATTCTCTCTCAGTTTACTCCTCCATACACTCTACAGCATAACGGTGTATCGGAGAGACAAAATCGAACCCTGTTGGATATGGTACGTTCCATGATGAGTAATGCTGTGTTACCGTGATCTTTCTGGGGTTATGCGCTAGATTCAGCGGCATATCTTCTGAGCAGGGCTCCTACCAAGACTGTGCCTACCACCCCATATCAGATGTGGAGTAGGAAGAAACCCCATCTTCAGCATATGAAGATATGGGGATGTCCAGCTTTTGTTAAAAAGCAGCATGCGAACAAGCTCGAGGCACGATCAGTAAAGTGCAAGTTTGTGGGATATCCAAAGAACTCCAAGGGATATTATTTCTATTACGCAGAGGAACAAAAGGTTTTTGTTTCTCGTAATGCCCATTTTCTAGGACAGCAGTTTTTAGAAAAGGAAATAAGTGGGAGCGAAATAGAACTGGAAGAAATTCCAGAACCACAAACTACTACTGAAAGTTTGGTAGAACCGGTAGTTCAAGAAGAACAGGACATTCCCGCACCCCTCCATAGGAGTAGTAGGCCGTCTCATCCGCCTGAGAGATACTACGGTTTTCTCATAGATGGGGATAGAGAGGATTGTATCATAGATGATGATGAACCTGCTAGCTTCCAGCTGGCCATCCAGAGAGGCGTCTCGGTACGATGGCTAGATGCAATGCGGACCGAAATGGAGTCCGTGTACACCAACAAAGTATGGACTTTGGACGTTGCTCCAGATGGGGTAAAACCCATAGGATGCAAATGGATCTTCAAGAAAAAGATTGGTGTAGATGGACATGTGGAAACCTATAAGGCTAGACTTGTTGCAAAGGGTTTTCGTCAAAGACCTGGTTTGGACTATGAAGAAACTTTTTCTCCAGTGGCTATGCTCAAATCCATTCGGGTCCTTCTTGCTATTGCTGCCTTCCATGATTATGAAATCTGGAAGATGGACGTAAAGACGGATTTTCTGAATGGTAATCTAGAAGAGTGCGTCTATATGGATCAGCAAGAGGGTTTCAATCAGAGTGGGAGCAGCGGTAAAGTATGCAAGTTGCTTAAGTCCATTTATGGACTAAAGCAAGCATCGCGGAGTTGGAACATCTGTTTTGATGAAACAGTCAAAGAATATGACTTTATCAAAAATCCAGATGAACCATGCATATATAGTAAAGTTGTAGCACGAACTGTCGTATTCATCGTCTTGTACGTGGATGACATTCAATTGATAGGAAATGACATTCCTATGCTACACTCTGTCAAAGGATTCTTGTCACACAGGTTCTCCATGAAAGACCTAGGTGATGCCTCTTACATTCTGGGGATCCGGATCTATCGTGATATATCCAAGAGGATGTTGGGACTTTCACAGTCCAGGTATATCGAAACTGTACTGAAAAGATTCAGTATGGAAGATTCTAAGCGCGGTAATCTACCGGCTTGTCACGGAATCACCCTATCCAAAGAGATGTCTCCCAAGACTGATTTGGAAAGGGAACGCATGTCTATTATACCCTATGCTTCGGCGGTAGGCTCTATAATGTATGCGATGTTGTGCACCAGAACAGATGTAGCTTACACACTGAGCGTGGTAAGCCGGTATCAGTCAGACCCATGGGAGAAGCACTGGACAGCAGTAAAGAACATTCTCAAGTACCTGAGGAGGACTAAGGAGATGTTCTTGGTTTACGGCGGAAAAGACCTCAGGTAGAGGCCTATGCTAATTCCGGCTTCCAAAATGATACGGACGATTCCAAGTCCATGTCAGGTTATGTCTTTACCCTCAATGGAGGGGCGGTGTGCTGGAAGAGTTCCAAGAAGGACACCGTTGCTGACTCGACGATGGAAGCGGAGTATATTGCTGCTTGCGATGCCGCAAAAGAAGCGGTCTGGATGAAGAAGTTCCTAACAGAACATCAGGTGGTTCCTACCATTGTTGATCCAATACCTCTGTATTGCGACAACAACGGAGCTATAGCTTTAGCGAAGGAACCAAGGTCCCATCAGAAGTCCAGACACATCTTAAGGCGGTATCACCTGATTAGGGAGATCATTGATCGTCGGGAGATCGAGGTTCCGAGAGTTGCTACTGAAGAGAACATTGCTGATCCATTTACGAAGGCCCTACCTCAGATTTAGTTCGAGAGGCTACTCGAGATCATCGGTCTTCGATATGCCAGTACATGGCCCTACTGCAAGTGGGAGATTGTTAGTGTACATGCCTTAGGGGCCATTATTGTATCATACTAGTTTGTATATTACTTAATGGAAGCTTGGGATATTCACATGTATATAATAGTCTTGCTAAACATGGTAGTATGCTACTTGGTTTTTCTATCTTAATATGTGAGTATACGTATTGATAGAGCTCTTAGGATCTTGCTTGACTACCAGCGTTTTGATGTCAGTCACACTAGTGGGGGCTGGGTAGTCTACAAGCACATCCTTTTTCAGGTCCCTAGTCCTTGGATTATCGAGACAGGGCATCGATACTCCGGTATAGACTAGTGTGTACGCTTCTCATCCCAGTTGGGGATATGGTATATTCCACAGCCGTCAGTACGTCATACTGGAGATAGTATGCAGGTGCTCGTTAGGTTACGGGTACACCGGACAGGACTCACAGGGAACTGTTGGTTGGTTTTATACCAGTCGTCAGTTAACAGTTCCCAGGTGACATGAGTACAGCATAGTCCGCAGACTTGACACTGCTACTTCGCCTCGAGTGTGTCCCACTGTTCTTAGATTGCTACCCTACCACGGCTCAAAGGAGTCGTGCAAACAGGTAGCAGTTGGGTGCAGTCCCAAGCACTTGGAGGTAGTGGCGGTTAGACAGGATTCGTCTCTCCCGGTATTGGGAGTTGATATCGCGCTGTGTCAGAGAGCCATTACGCAAAGTCCCTGGCCAGGGCAAGCGAGATTTGCTGGTAGGTTCCAGTAGTTTCTCAGGGTGTAATGGGCTACGCTCCGACATGACTTATACCGCTATTAGGGGACTGACGCTTGCCGCCCCTAGGCCCGATATGCGATAGTCTTAGACGAACAGACCGAACTGTACGGAGATTGTCACATCAGACTCAGTAGGAGTTCAGATGGGTTTCCTCATCGGCCTTCTTATCGACATCTACGTGGGGACCGTTACGTACAGCTAGTGCCGCTTGCGGTCTGTTGTTAAACCCACTGCCAGCGTAGCAGTCGAGTCTCTACAGTCCCACACAGAGAGTTTCCCTACTCTAGGCGAAGCGATATAGAGGTCGTATGGTTTTACGACAAGGGTTCGGACGCATACGTGTGTTTACACACGTACGACATCCGGACAGTTTTTACTAGCCGGCTTTGGTTTAAGCCTGTTTTTTGTATCCGGTTATTGGATTTATACAGTCTAAAGTTTTTTCCGTGTTTTCACGGATAGGAGGGGCGTTCTCGTAATTTCGCGAGAAGCTTCTAGAAGACGGTGACTTGAGGGTTAAGGTGGCATATGCATTAAATGAGATTAGTGAGTCATTTGAGTGATTCATCCATGTCATTAATGCATCATAAATGCTTAATGACTCATGGAGATGAATCACCCATTAGTATTTATGAAGCATGGTTGTTAAATCTATTATTTTCTTTTATGGATAAATAATAATGCTTCATATACATTATGATAGATCATTATACCATCTCATTCTCTTGCTCACCTTATCTCTCCTCAAGCTCTCTCTTCAAACCCTAATCCTCCCCTCTCATGTGTTGAGACCAAGGATTAGAATAGACTACTTAATCCTTAACCATTTTCTATATCACCTAGGTTACTTAGATTAGAGATTTAAGAAACCGAGTTACCTCAAGTTAGAGGTGAATCTTGTAGTAAAGCTCTCGGGTGGATCATCTACTACATAGAGAAGGCCGGAGAGGACGTGGAGAACGGAAAGATGAAGGACACGGTTCATCAGGTATAATCACTTTTCATAGTATTTTTAACTTCTATCATTCTTGTTAGTTATCGTTTAGAAAAGATTCTCGGTTAGTCGATGTTTACGCCTAAAACAAGATCGTTTTTCATTATTCCGCCTCCCTGCAAGTCGTAGGGTGTTATACATCGACTTACAGTGTGCGCCACTTAAATTAGCGCTCTGCGCTTTTGGACTAGAGCTTTATGCCCAAGGAATTGCGCTCAGCGCCAAGCGCACCACGTGCTCCTCACGTGTGCACCACTGAACAAATAGCGCTTTGCGCTCATAAATCAGCACAATGCGCTCATAGACTGGCACTCAGCTCCAAGCGCACCACGTGTCCCTCACGTGTGTGCTACTCGGCAGAAGCGCACTGCGCTCTTTGATGGGCGCAAAGCGCTAAGCGCACTACGTGCTCCTCACGTGTGCGCTGATAGAACATAAATTGTTCTTTAATAAGCCCTAGAGCTATGATGAATGCTCAGCATTCCATAAAAGACAAAAATATTGTCAGAACTCAAATTAATACTCAGCATTGTCAAATGTTAATCATTTTAACTGAGTGGGCCGAGCCTAAAGTGGCCACAGAACCCTCATTCAAATTAACTGAGCCCATATACTCATAAATCTTTTGAACTTAGTCTCAAATTGGACTACAGGTCCCAACCAAAATTGGTTCAAGGGTCGTTGTAATCCTTCAACGTCTTCAGAGAGGTGATGGGTCCCAACAACCATATATTTCATAGACTATGACGTCTTTAAACTGGACTGTGGGGTCATTAAACCTATAGACTATGATGTCCTTAACCTCAGACTGTGAGGTCCTTAAACCCATAGACTATGATGTCCTTAATCTTGGGTTGTGGGGTCCTTAAGCCCATGGACTATGATGTCCTTAACCTCGGACCGTAATGTCCTTAAACTAACAAGGGACCATAATGTCCTTAAACTAATTGACCGCAATGTCTCTAAACTAAACAATAGAGCCCAAATGCTCTCTTGTTGGATCTAAATGATCCCGTTGAGTCGATCTTAGTCTAAAATTAGACTAACGTATCCTCAACTAACGTTTAAGTTGATCTTAGTCTCAAATGAGACCAACGTATCCTTAAACCCAACCAAAAGCCCAAATCTAAGAAAATACGGATTTAGACTAATCCACGTCCTACGGGCGACAATATAAATTAGTCTCCGTATACAATCCACGGGCAACAAAAAAAAAACAAACACCCGCGACACAAAGTGACCATCTGGAGAAGGAGAAAGTGGTTACCGCGATGCGGTAGTGTAATTAACTGCAGGGGCTTACGCCTGCAGGGAAGAGCGTCCCCACAATCAAAAGCCCCTCAAATGAGGGGGGATCTGATGAAGTCTGCTATATCAGCCGCATCTGTTTAAACCTTCGATACACGGTGCCATAAATCAACTTGGCATTTTCGGAGAGGTGGACGGATTGCACCAATTAGCATCTGCCCCCAAATTCAGGCAAGACGGACCTGCACGGTCGCGTCTCTGTGTTCGGCGGGGAACATAGGTATGGTTCAGATGACACATTTACATTGGCTATCTAGTCTTATAGTACCCTAAACGGCAATATCGTCAACATCATCCTCAAATCCCGTCATCACATATTATTCGTATCATATCACTTTTAACTATCCTTTAGTTTCTAATATGGTTTATCTAGCTATCTTTTAACTCTATTTATAGTTTTTCTATTAAAGGTTCCCTTAACCATATTCTATATATAAATCGGTTTCCATCAAAGTTTGCGGGGGTGGTATACGCCATCCACACAACTTCCCCCATAGATATAGATCTACTCACATTGCTCCTTGCTTGCCAAAGTCGATGACTCCATGCTTCGTCGCCTCGGAGTCCACGCGAAGGTACCTACAATGATACACAATCGAAATCTCTATTAATATCAAGTCTGGAAAACCAATACAACACACGGTGCGCTCATAGGTTAAAACCTATAGCCTCGAATGCAAAACACAACCAAACAACCCCCGTCGCTGACGTACGAACATCAGATGATGGAACACAATATCAAATACCAAATCCCAAATTAAAATGAAGTCACAAAACTATGCAGCAACTCAAGAAAATGGTCCCAGATTTTACCCTAGGTGAAAATAGCCAATTCTGCACATGGGAGGGGTCTAATTTACTGGAGATAAAGCCATGGACGAAGCACGAATCAAAAATGAGGTACCCAGGCCGCAATTTGCGGCCCGGGGGATTAAAATTATGGCCATGGTGAAAGGGTTGGGTCCTGGGTTTCAGTGGTAGCTTCTAGGATGTCTGCAAGTATCACTGTATTTGCTAAATAATTTTCCAGGTCCTCGAGTTGTAGCAGATTCCAATTTACCATCACAAAGTCTAAAAAATACGATATCGGGGTTTTCTAAGTTTGCGAATTGGGGTTCAAATCTCTGGTTTAGCCCACTATATCATCACTACAGGGGTTATACGGTCTCTACTAATCTCAATTACACTTCACAATAGAAGAATCCCACAAACATCTTTTAGGAAATTTCTAAGTTCACTAAACCTCGATATATCAATTCTAAACTAACAATAGAAGCTAATGGAATGCAATACTATACTAATGGTGTAAGAATTATCTCATTTGGCAACTCAAGAAAATTCTTGAGTTGCCCCAAATCTTCAAAATTCAAACTTTCTTGGTCCAAATGATTATGATGAGCTTGTGCAAGTTTTTATTGAAGCGGGGATGAGGTTTTTGTGTTGATTTGGGGTTGTTTTGTGGGGATGAAGAGGAGGTGAAGGAGAGGGAAGCCATGGGGATGAAGTGGGGAAAGAGATGAAGGAAATAATGAAAGGGAGAATGAACTAAGACCAAGGTTGACCCCTCACCCTCTCTCTCTCTCTCATGCCTATACCTCATTCTTTATCATTTTCTTTCCTTTTTCTTTTCTCTTCTATTCTTCTAATTTTTAAAACCAAAACAAGGCATGAAGCAATAAAGTGTCACGACCCAAAATAGCACGTGACTGGCCTTTGAATCATATGAAGTCTATAGGACCCCATCTAATTCAAGTAAGCCAAAAGCCCATAAATCTAAAACCATTTTAAATAATAAATGCAGGAAAACTAGTTTTAAAGAAGTGGTTTTAGTAGCATAAGCTGAATTAAGCGTTTTTAAAATCCCAAGTCTTTTCTGAAAATTTCGGCAAAGTTTCCTTTGTTAAAACTGGCCCCGAACGGGGTACAACATGAATAATATATACATCAATGATAAAAGGCATCCCCAAACAGGAGCTAGCTCTTCGTCAATCGACGGTCACAACCACGGAAGCAATATAATATACAACGCCGAAGGGCGAGGATCAAAACCCAAAAGGAAACTCAAAATATCAAGAAAATCATAATAATTCAACGCGTGACTCTAAGGTCGAAAGAATAGAAACTGGTTTTCTAAGTCTGAAATAATATACAAGTCTGGTTGATAGAATTTTACGAGATACAACTGAAAATAAATAAGTGCGATGGTGGTCACGATGCGAGTGAACCTACCTACCAAAGCAATCACCCAGAACAGAAGTAGTATGCCAGAAAGCCGCAAGAACCTGTACGGCAAAACCTGCAAGAAACTGTGGCACAACGGGGTGAGTTGCCAACTCGTGAGTAGAAAACATCACAGAGCAGAAATCGTATGTATGACTCAATCCTAGGTCAATACGATCAGCAATAAATATCCTCAATATGATAAAGTCTGAAACATGATAAGGTGGCAAGGGTAAACATCTAAACATAAGTGTAATATCAAGTGCTCGTGTCAGTGTCTCAGGTAGCAACATATCATAGATATGGGGTATGATCAATGTAATCAACATGAAATTAGAGTCAACTATATCATGAAGTCTAAGTATGTGGATATCATCCAACTATATAATCAATGCCTGTATGGGTGTGGATCTCGTCCACGGGTCAACCAATGACACAAAAACATCATGCATGTAAATATAATAAAGCATATGCATGGAAGTATGAGGATATAAATCAACGTGTGTTCCTCGCGACACATAAAAATCATGGAACCTTAGTGTCCACCATCGACACTCGAAAACATCATGAAACCTGTGCCCAGTATCGACACGTAAATCCTCATAAATATATAGGGCTCCGTCAGTCCGAATCGGCCCACGGGCTCCGTCAGTCCAGATCGGCCCACGGGCTCCGTCAGTCCGGATCGGCCCGTATCATCTCTCAACTCCGGTCGATATCCTCCGGATATCCGCCGAGCCCAAATACAATCACCGGTAGGTAGTAGTCCCTCTACCAGGCTCACCGTCTGTATACACAACATCCCTTTCTTGCCCCGGGGTACCAAACCGGGCCCCACCATGTACCCGCACACGGCCCACGACTCCTCCTCGCAATGGGCATATATATCAGAACCGATAAAAATCATGGTGGACGTACTGAAATATCATATCAAGAGAATCTGGGTTTTTAAACAATACATACTTTCTTTCGAAATAGCCACGTTCTCAAATCCAGAAATCTCATGAAAACCGCATATCTCGATGCGTATAATCACAAAGCATGATGTATGCGACATATAATAGAAATGTAAGCATATCCGTATATCATGCAACATAAAACAGTAATATGCACATATCGAGGGAAAACCGCTCTTTTAAAATGAATCCAGTTTTAAAATATATCTTGCGGTTCCCAAATCTCCAAAATCAAGCCAGAATCATCTATGTACGTGAATATACGTATGTATGCAAGTATGGGTGTACAATATATGTGTACACAAGTATGTCTTGCAAGGAGTCATATTCTGATGCAACAATCCTACTGTGTAGTGACATGGCAATTATCGATGATGAAGTGTGTGAGCCAGCAAGCAGGTGTACGTGGAACATACGCATCATCGATAATGGTGCTGGTGTCCTGATAGCATGGGTTTAATATAACAATAAACACATTTAAACATGCAATGTGATGCGAATAGCAAGAATATGAGGAAAAATGAATAATAAACACAACAGTGAAGAATCTACATCAATATATAAATGTCATACAGTTCTGCCATTTGAAATAACATGAATTATGGTGTTTAGAAAAATAAGGGCTACGGTGTTTTAAGAAAAGATGCGTCTTTTGAAAATATCTGTAGAATCCTTTGGCCTATCTTTACGATTCGTTAGTTTTGAAATAAGTACGACTCGAGTCTAGTCTAACATCTATAAGTAAACTACAGGACTAATCGAAAGGTATGAAAACCACCTAAATCTGAGTCGATACATATAAATATAATAGTCGGTGATCCCGCCTCAATAGCATCATAGACGATACAATATACAATATGACATCCTCGAGTCAAGAGTGCAGATCTATCATCAATTTATAGCTCGTACGTAAATCCGTCGTACGGCATCCCAAATCTGGGTACGGGTCGAAATATCACATTCATCTCATCATTTATCTTGTATCCTTATCATCATATCTCATGAACTAGAGTACTGATTTAAGTCTAAATACCAACTAGTACCATCTATATATATACATGTATGAAAACACACGTCTATAGGCCAGCTAAAATCTCATGTCGTATCTCATAATACAAACCGCGTCATATCACCGATCTCATGGCACCATGCCCAATCTCATCGACTCATCTCCAAATATCATCCACAATCCTCATCATCCAAGTGTAGGTATACGTATATATATACATAGTCATGTACCTATGTGTGTGTGTGTATATGTATATATATACGTATCCAAATATACGCACAAGTAATAATCATAATGTTTGCAAGGGTGTGTGTACGTGTGTGCAAACCTATTCTATGGTTCGTGACTAAGAAATCAACCACGACACTATCATACAAATTCACAACACATCTGTAAATATATAACATATCATCAACTACACTACGAACTGCGGGGGTGCTATACGCCATCCACCCGACTTTCCCCATAGATATAAATCTACTCACATTGCTCTTCGTTTGCCGTTGCCGACGTCGCCACGCGCTTGCTTGTCGTCTCGAAGTCCTCGTGGGGGTACCTACATATCATAACGTGTCATGCCGCATTGAAACCCAATTCAAATCAAAACGACACGCTAAAAGCCTATACGTTAGAACCTATGGACTATGCCTTCAAAACCACCAAACAACCCTCGATTTCGTCATACAAACGTCAAGTGATCGAGGTAAAACACAATACTAAAATCCAGAATCCAAAATACGGAAAATATAACCCCGAATAAAAACATCAACTCATGAATATGGTCCTAGATTTTACCCTAAGTCAAATTAGCCAATATTGCATATGTGAAGGGTCTAGTTTACTGGAGATGGAGCTACAGACGAAGCACGAACCAAATACAAGCCACCCTGGACGCAAATTGCGGCCAGATGGAATTAATCCGTGGCCTAAAGGTGTAGGTAGGGTCTCAGGTCTTTAGGGTATGCTCTAAATCACCTGCACATCTATCTGTGTTCGCTAAAAAATTTTCAGGTCACCCAGGTGTTAGCAGATTTCATTATACCCTCACAGAATCCACAATTTTCCAATATCGGGTTTTCTAAGTTCGTATTCCATGGTTTAAGTATCTGTTTTAGGTCCAAAGTATAATCATTACTGGGTTTAAGGTCACTATAAGCCTCAATTACACATCACAACTTAAGAATTCCTGAAGCCCTAACTAGAAATTTCCAAACCTCACTAAACGACACTAAATCGGTTCTAATCAAACATGGATGTAAAAGCAATGGAAATAGTATGCTAATGGTTAAGAGAATACCTCTTTGGAAACTCAAGAATTTTCTTGAGTTACCCCAAGTGTCCAAAATCCTTGCTTTCTTGATCCAAAGTGTTGCTTGTGAGCTTATGCACATAGTTTTGTGAAAAAGAGATGGTGTTTTGCTGAGAGAATGAGGGTGTTTGTGAGGGTTTTGATGAAGAGGGAGATGGGTGCTACCTTGGGGGTGAGAGAGAGAAAGGAGATGAAGTAAACAAATGAAGGGAGCAAGTGCCATGACCTAGGTTTGACCCCTCACCCTCGCTCTCTCATGCCCATCCCTCATTTTTTTTATGTTTTCCTTTTTCTTTTATTTTCTTTTCTATTCTATTCTCTTCTCTTTTTAAAATAAAAACCATGCATGATAAAGAGAAAAAGCCATGATAAAAATGTAACAAGTGTTAAAATGACATGGTGCATGTTTTGCACAAAACAAGCTTAATGCGCGATTAGTGATCTTTAATCGCGATTAGCACTAAAATAGTGTATAATAAATCATAAAATTTCATAATTTTCTTAAGTCCAATAAATCACCCTCATTTCAGTAATTTCTGTTATTTTCCAAATTTCCCCAATTTATCGGTATTTAATTATACCGCCTTATTAAAATATTCAATATAATATTATTTAATTATAAAAATTCCCAAAAATAATATTTTATCTTTCTGAAATTTTACAATCTCCCCCTCTTAGAGAAATTCGGTCCCCGAATTTAAATTTAAACCCCCCAAATACTAAAGCATTTCAGTAAAAAGTCCAAGTCGTCGGGGCTCCGAAATCATCAATACATAAAACACATAGTAGCGCAATACATGCGCATGGAAAATGAGCAGATAACTCAAAATCAAAACTCCGTCAAGCATCCCGCAATCATCGGAGTCATGGTGAAGACATAAATGTCAAATCCAATACGAAAACCAATACGATATAAATCAAAACTATACATGTAAATATCTGAAGGAAATGCATGCCAACCCTTTCATGTTGTTGTGCGATGCGTGTATCGTGGCACAGTGGTGGACGTCTATTATAAGAAAATAACTATATATATACTTATCCTTTGTTTAATATATACGTCCCGCTGTTTTTGAAAATAATTTAGAAGGGTTTCCTTGTTTTAAACATTTCGTGTCATATCAGACAAGTTGGTAAATACTGGGACTATAGCTCCCTTTTATGGAAATCCCTTTGCTAACTATCAATGCATGCAAAATATATCCAGGTACTGTACTCTGACGAGTCCTGTTCAGCACGAAAACAAATAGCAAATATCATAAAAACGTACTTCTCCATAAGAAATCAATCCCAAAATGTGCATATGGATGCTACGTGCGTCTGGTGTGCACGGAAATCGAAATCCATGAATGTGCTATACATGTGCACAGAAACAAAATCTAAGTGCAACGGGTGTGCACGAAACACCTGTCAAAGACAACGGGTGTGCCTGAAAATAATATCAGGTGCATCTGATATGCACGAAGAATCCCGATTTAGTGCATCTGGTTTGCACCAAAATCGCATCTCATAACATGCGCCCAACGTGCGTGAAAATCCAAATCAAGTGAATCCATAATGCATGAATAAAATCTAAATCATGTGCATTCAACATGCACGAAATCACGAAATTTAATATCAAGCGCCCAACATGCGCAAAATCCAATCCGGTGCACAAGGTGCACAAAACAAATATAGAGTATCACAATCGAAATCGACGATATACAGCACATTTAAATCCAAATCCAAATCAGGTATACTGTGATATATAATCTCACAACCATGTACATCAGCGTGCACAAAAGCAGATTAAATACAAAAAGTGCATGAAAACTATACCGAAAGCATAAGTCAAATCACATGCATACCATAGGTATGAACTCAAAAATCAATATCTTGAATGACATCAAATCGAAGTCAGGTGCAACTATGGTGCACAAAATCTCAATCAAGCAAATAAATCGTCCAAAATATCAAATCAAAGATGGCGGAAATAGTTCCGCTCAAGCACATCCTCTAAGAATCTCTGGCCAACTGTCGTGGTCACTCATAACATGTCTCGTCGATGATGTCGAACTCTGGCTTGCTGGGTGTGCATAAAATGACCGCTCCTGGGTCCAAATCTTCTCATAAATTATTCCAGAAAGGTTCTGTCGAAGTCTCTCCCAAATCTCATTTCTGCCGAACTGCCCGGAAGCCATCGTCTTTTACTAAATCAATTCCTTGTTCCAGAATGGCTGCATACTCATCGCGACTCCTTCTGGAAGGTATATCCATATACAACGCCTCTGCATGCGTATCACATCTCTGATGTCGGCGGAGTGGAACGTCATCTCATCAAGATTTCTTAAAAACCTCTTACTCCACATTTCTCTAATGTCGACCGCTTCGGACTCGTTTCTTTGTGGCTGCATGGACTGTGCTCCAATGGCTATACTCGTATCCGGAGTCTCCCAAGCAATGCATCCCATCACATGATATCCGAATGATGTCGACCCTTTCGATCGATTCGTCAAAATTCTATAATCCCCCAAGATCTCATAATCTTGGGTACAGTTTAATAATATTCCAGTACATGCCATAGCACTCCTGGACCAACCGTAGAAGGGCAAACCCAAGCTTCACTAATGGCACCGCTGAACTGCCGCAAACCCTAAGGTTCAAAGGTGTTCCATGGTCATTACGTCGAGTTAGGGTTTAATTCTTCTAGAAGGTCCATAGCATTACTTGCATTTGTCTCTGAATACTTTAAACTTGAAAATTGGGCTTCTGACATTCGATCGTCTCTATCGACGCCCAACGTACCTGCGTGAAGTCGTCTCTAGCTGAAATCAATCAATCTGATGACCTCGCATCAGGGTAGGCAACGAATCACATGTTCTAGTCCTTCCTCCATGGGTGACTAGCAATCTTCTATCATATCTATAAATACAACTCGTGCGACATAGCTCCAACATCTGGGGTGATATCTCGTCATTCGCAGCAACAACTGGCTCATTTGTCCGCATATTGAACAGTACCTCAAACATCAAATAATCGGTGCATCGACGGTCATCACATTCTGTATGGCCTCTATCGGTGGCTCAATCCTATGGTGCTGATCTACACGTCTGAGAAATCTCGTAAAAGCGATCCATCAAACGCTCATGGCGCGAAAACACAATAAAATGACGCCTTTATGTAATCGTAAGTCCCTGGAATCACGACGTGGTCAGTCTTCGTCCGTGATGAGCTCGTGCTGACGCAACTCTAGCCATAGCTCTCTCTGCCCGTGCAATCGTGGATGCAAAACCATAAACCGATATCGATAAGGATAGATCATGAATGAATATAATGTTGTGCAAGGAAATATACATCGTAAGGCTTCTTAAGCGGAGTAGCGTATCGTAAGTATGCCGCGGAACATACACACGGTACGTCACTCTACTGAAGTCACCTACTCCATTAACCAAGGTCAACCTAGCGCTCTGATACCAATTTTGTCACGACCCGAAATAGCACGTGACTAGCCCTTGAATCTTATGAACTCTATAGGACCCCATCTAATTCAAGTAAGCCAAAAGCCCAGAAATCTAAAGCCATTTTAAATAATAAATGAAGGAAAACTAGTTTTAAAGAAGTAGTTTTATTAGCATAAGCTAAATTATGCGTTGTTAAAATCCCAAGTCTGTTCTGAAAATTTCGGCAGAGTTTTCTTTGTAAAAACTGGCCCCGAACGGGGTACAACATGAATAATATATACATCAATGATAAAAGGCATCCCCAAGCGGGAGCTAGCTTTTCGTCAATCGACGGTCACAACCACGCAAGCAATATAATATACAACGCCGAAGGGCGAGAATCAAAACCCAAAAGGAAACTCAAAATATCAAGAAAACCATAATAATACAACGCGCGACTCTAAGGTCGAAAGAATAACAACTGGTTTTCTAAGTCTGAAATAATATACAAGTCTGGTTGATGAAATTTTACTAGATACAACTGAAAATAAATAAGTACAATGGTGGTCACGATGCGAGTGAACCCACCTACCAAAGCAATCACCCAGAAAGGAAGCAGTGTGCCAGAAAGCAGCAAGAACCTGTACGGCAAAACCTACAAGAAACTGTGGCACAACGGGGTGAGTTGCCAACTCATGAGTAAAAAACATCACAGAGCAGAAATCGTATGTATGACTCAATCCTAGGTCAATACGATCAGCAATAAATATCCTCAATATGATAAAGTCTGAAGCATGATAAGGTGGCAAGGGTAAAAATCTAAACATAAGTGTAATACCAAGTGCTCGTGTCAGTGCCTCAGGTAGCAACATATCATAAATATGAGGTATGATCAATGTAATCAACATGAAATTAGAGTCAACTATATCATGAAGTCTAAATATGTGGATATCATCCAACTATGTAATCAATGCCTGTATGCGTGTGGATCTCGTCCATGGGTCAACCAATGACACAAAAACATCATGCATGTAAATATCATAAAGCATGTGCATGGTAGTATGATAAATCAACGTGTGTCCCTCGCGACACATCAAAATCATGGAACCTGAGTGTCAAGCATCGACACTCGAAAACATCATGAAACCTATGCCCAGCATCGACACGTAAATCCTCATATATATATAGGGCTCCGTCAGTCTGGATCGGCCCACGGGTTCCGTCAGTCCGGATCGGCCCGTATCATCTCTTAACTCCGGTCGGTATCCTCCGGATATCCACCGAGCCCAAATACAATCACCGGTAGGTAGTAGTCCCTCTGCCAGGCTCACCGTCAGTATACAAAGCATCCCTTTCTTGCCCCGGGGTACCATACCGGGCCCGACCATATACCCGCACACGGCCCACGACTCCACCTCGCATGGGGTATATATATATCAGAACCGATAAAACTCATGGTGGACGCACTTAAATATCATATCAAGAGAAACCAGGTTTTTAAACAATACATACTTTCTTTCGAAATAGCCACGGTTCTCAAATCCAGAAATCTCATGAAAACAGCATATCTCAATGCGTATAATCACAAAACATGATGTATGTGACATATAATAGAAATGTAAGCATATATGTATATCATGCAACATAAAACAATAATATGCACATATCGAGGGAAAACCGCTCCTTTAAAATGAATCCAGTTTTAAAATATATCTTGCGGTTCCCAAATCTATAAAATCAAGCCAGAATCATCTTTGTACGTGCAAGTACGTATGTATGAAAGTATGGGTGTACAATATATGTGTACACAAGTATGTCATGCAAGGAGTCATATTCTGATGCAACAATCCTACTGTGTAGTGACTTGGCAATTATCGATGATGAAGTGTGTGAGCCGGTAAGCAGGTGTATGTGGAACATACGCATCATCGATAATGGTGCTGGTGTCCGGATAGCATCGGTTTAATATAACAATAAACACATTTAAACATGCAATGCGATGCGAATAGAAAGAATATGGGGAAAAATGAATAATAAATACAACAGTGAAGAATCTACATCAATATATAAATTTCATACAGTTCTTCCATTTGAAATAACACGGATTGTGGTGTTTAGAAAAATAAGGGCTACAATGTTTTAAGAAAAGATGCGTCTTTTGAAAATATCCGTAGAATCCCTTGGCCTGGCTTTAAAATACTCACGATTTATTAGTTTTGAAATAAGTATGACTCGAGTCTAGTTTAACATCTATAAGTAAACTACAGGACTAATCGAAAGGTAAGAAAACCACCTAAATCTGAGTCATTACATTTAAATATAATAGTCGGTGATCCCGCCTCAATAGTATCATATACGATACAATATACAATATGACATCCTCGAGTCAAGAGTGCGGATATATCATCAATATATAGCTCGTACGTAAATCCGTTGTATGGCATCCCAAATCTGGGTACGGGTCGAAATATCACATTCATCTCATCATTTATCTGGTATCCTTATCATCATATCTCATGAACTGGGGTACTGATTTATGTTTAAATACCAACTGATACCATATATATATATATATATATATATATATATATACGTATATGAAAACACACGTCTAAAGGCCCGCTAAAATCTCATGTCGTATCTCATAATACGAACCACGTTATATCACCAATCTCATGGCACCATGCCCAATCTCATCGACTCATCTCCAAATATCATCCACAATCCTCATCATCCAAGTGTAGGTATACGTATATATATACATAGTCCCGTACCTATGCGTGTGTGTGTGTGTGTATATATATATATATATACGTATCCCCATATACGCAAAAGTAATAATCATAATGCATGCAAGGGTGTGTGTGCAAACCTATTCTATGGTTCGCGACTAAGAAATTAACGATGACACTATCATCTAAATTCACAACACATCTGTAAATATATAACATATCATCTATTACGCTATAAACTGCGGGGGTGCTATACGCCATCCACCCGACTGTAAGTCCACGTTGCCCACCCCGGTGCTTGCGGGGAGGCGGAAAATGGAATAAAAATCGGATTTTTACTACTCTAGGTAACATGGACTAGACAAAGGAGGATCTTTGCTAAACAAAAACTAGCTAAAGCTAACTAGAAACTAGCTAAAGGGTAGAAAGGTTATAACTTGGGCTCTATGTCCTTCTCTCCTTACTCCTTGGAGTAGTAGAAAGGGATCACCTTTGTCGTCTTCTCACGTCGAATAAGGATCCACTCGAAAGCCTCAACCTTTGGCTTCAACTTCAAGCTAGAAGTGACTAGGGTGCTAGAAGTTCTAATCCTAGAACCCTAGATGAGAGTAGAGATTATCAAGAAGAGGTTTTTCTCAAGCTCAAGTGTTTCTCAACACATGAGAGGGGAGAGCTTGAGGAAGAGGAAGAGCAAGAGAGAGAAAGTATATGATAGAATGAGAGAATTATCAAGCATTCTCACATATATGTGTGAATTATTGTAAATTGATAATTAGTGAGATAATTGTCATGTCTTAATCAAGACATGATCATTATCATTTCATTTTTAATGCAAATTGCAAGGATCAAAGAGCATCTTCCAAATGAAATGATGATGGTCAAAGTGTCAACCTAGGTCAACAAGTCAAGAATGTCAAATGGTCAACAAGCCTAACCATGCACAATTATATTAAACTAATATCAATTAACCAAAATATACACATAAGCATTAGCGTTAATAAAATGACAATGATCATTAACCCTAATCAAAGTCCTCTTCCTCTGACTCAATCAACTGTGCATACGCACCCGCATTCGCGATCCGAGGAACACGAATACAAAGAGATAAAACCAATCCCAAATCATATACTAGGATCTGGCTTAAACCAAATCCCGCTAGTATAAGCTGTCCGGACAGCAAACGTGCACAAGTGCGCGGATGTGAACGAACCCTCTCGCAAAACCATGCAACCTCTACTCATTTTGCCTAAAGGCGAATATCTCTCTGTGTGGGACTCTAAAGACTCGACACTACGTTGGCAGTGGGTTTAACCACAGACCACAAGCGGCACTAGCTGTACGTAACGGTCCCCACGTAGATGCCGATAAGAAGACTGACGAGGTGAACCCCATCTGAACTCCTACTGAGCCTATATGTGACAGTCTCCATACAGTCCGGTTTGTTCGTCTGATGCATCGCATGGCGGGCCTAGGGGGCGGTGAACGTCAGTCCCCTAATAGCGGTACAAGTCGTGTCAAAGTGTAGCCCAGAACATCCTGAGATAACACTTGAAACCTACCAGTATATCTCGCTTGCCCTGGCCAGGGACTACTTGTGTAATGGCTCTCCTGGACACAGCGCGATGTCAACCCCCAATACCGGGAGAGACGAATCCTATTTAACCGTCACTGCCTCCAAGTGCTTCGGGACTGCACCCAAAAACTACCTGTTTGCACGACTCCTTTGAGCCGTGGTAGGGTAGTAATCAAAGTGCAGTGGGAACACACTCGAGGTGAAGTGACAGTGTCAAGTCAGCGGACTAAGCTGTACTCATGTCACCTGGGAACTGATAACTGACGATAGGTATAATACCAACCAACAGTTCCCGACGAGTCCTGTCCAATGTACTCGTAACCTTTCGAGCACCCGCATACTATGTCAAGTACGACGTACTGACGGCTGTGGGACAGACCGTCTCCCACGCTGGGATGAGAAGCGCATACGCTAGTCTACTCCGGAGTATCGATGCCCTGTCACGATAGTCCAACGACTAGGGACCAGTATAAGGATGTGCTTATGGATTACCCAGCCCCCACGAGTGTGAGCGCCATCACAACGCTGGTAATCAAGCAATAATCCTAAGGGCTCTACTAATATGTATATCAGCGATTTGCTAAAAGAAACACATGCACATATTAAAGCAGAGACAAACCAAGTAGCATACTACCATTTCGAGCAAGATTGTATATACAACTGTGAATATCCCAAGCTTCCATCAAGTAATATACAAACTAGTATGATACAGTAATGGCCTCTAGGGCATATACACAAACAATCT
This sequence comes from Agapanthus africanus, assembly GCA_030015575.1. NCBI lineage: Eukaryota > Viridiplantae > Streptophyta > Magnoliopsida > Asparagales > Amaryllidaceae > Agapanthus > Agapanthus africanus. Next base: position 328,450,992 of record JASDDO010000031.1, read on the forward strand.
CCCACTTGCACTAAGGCCATGTACTGGCGTATCGAAGACCTATCATCTCGATCAGCCGCTCGAACTGAGTCTGGGGTAAGGCCTTGGTGAATGGATCTGCAGTGTTATCTTCTGAAGCAACCCTTCGAACCTCGATCTCCTGGCGATCCATGATCTCCCTGATTAGGTGATACCGCCTTAAGATGTGTCTGGATTTCTGATGGGACCTGGGTTCCTTTGCTAAAGCTAGAGCCCCGTTGTTGTCGCAATACAGAGCTATTGGTTCAACGATGGATGGAACAACCTGAAGTTCTTTCAAGAACTTCCTTATCCAGAAAGCTTCTTTTGCGGCATCAGATGCAGCGATGTATTCCGCTTCCATAGTCGAGTCAGCAACGGTTTCCTGTTTGGAGCTTTATCAACACACCGCCCCTCCATTGAGGGTAAAGACAAAACCCGACATGGACTTGGAATCATCCTTGTCACTCTGGAAGCTGGGGTCAGCAAAGGCCTCAATCTGGAGGTCTTTTCCACCATACACCAAGAACATCTCCTTAGTCCTTCTCAGGTACTTGAGAATGTTCTTTACCGCTATCCAATGTTTCTCCCTAGGGTTTGACTGATACCTGCTTACCACACTCAGTGCATAAGCTACATCCGGTCTTGTACACAACATCGCATACATTATAGAGCCTACCGCAGAAGCGTAGGGTATAATAGACATGCGATCCCTCTCCAAATCAGTCTTGGGAGACATCTCTTTGGAGAGGGTGATCCCGTGACAAGCCGGTAGATTACCGCGCTTGGAATCTTCCATACTGAATCTCTTCAGTATGGTGTCGATGTACCTGGACTGTGAAAGTCCTAATATCCTCTTGGATCTGTCACGGTAGATCCGGATACCCAGAATGTATGAGGCATCACCCAGGTCTTTCATGGAGAACCTGTGTGACAAGAACCCCTTGACAGATTGTAGCATAGGAATGTCATTTCCTATTAAGAGAATGTCATCCACGTATAAAACGAGGAATACTACAATTCTCGCTACAAATCTACAATAGATGCATGGTTCATCTGGATTTTTGATAAAGCCAAATTCCTTGACCGTCTCATCAAAACAGATGTTCCAACTCCGCGATGTCTGCTTTAGTCCATAAATGGACTTAAGCAACTTGCACACCTTTCCGCTGCTCCCACTCTGAATGAAACCCTCTGGCTGGTCCATATAGACACACTCCTCTATATGTCCATTTAGAAAAGCGGTCTTTACGTCCATCTGCCAAATCTCATAATCGTGGAACGCGGCAATGGCAAGAAGGATCCGAATGGATTTCAGCATAGCTACTAGAGAAAAGGTTTCGTCATAGTCCAAACCAGGTCGCTGACGAAAACCCTTTGCAACCAGTTTAGCCTTATAGGTCTCAACCTGCCCATCTACACCAATCTTCCTTTTGAAGATCCACTTGCATCCTACGGGTTTCACCCCATCTAGAGCAATGTCCAACGTCCATACTTTGTTGTGTACATGGACTCCATTTCGTTCCGCATTGCATCCAGCCATTTTACCGAGTCGACGCTCTGAATGGCTTGCTGGAAGCTAGTAAGCTCATCACAATCTATGATGCAATCCTCTCTATCCCCGTCAATGAGAAAACCGTAGTATCTCTCGGGCGGATGAGACTGTCTACTACTCCTGCAGAGTGGCGTGGGAATGTCCTGATCTTTCGAACCCTCTGGTTCTACTAAGCTTTCAGTAATAGCTCGTGGTTCTGGAATTTCTTCCAGTTCTGTTGCGCTCCCACTTAGTTCTTTTTCTATGAACTGGTGTTCTAAAAAGTGGGCATGGCGAGAAACAAAGACCTTTTGTTCCTCTTCGCAATAGAAGAAATATCCCTTGGAGTTCTTTGGATATCCCACAAACTTGCACTGTACTGAGCGTGCCTCGAGCTTGTCCGCATGCTGCTTTTTTACAAAAGCTGGACATCCCCATGTCTTAATGCGATTAAGATAGGGTCTCTTCCCACACCACATCTGATATGGTGTAGTAGGCACAGTCTTAGTTGTAACTCGGTTCAAAAGGTTTGCAGCTGATTCTAGCGCATATCCCCAGAACGATCGCGGCAACTCAGCATTACTCATCATGAACCGTACCATATCCAATAGGGTTCGGTTCCGTCTCTAATATACACCGTTATGTTGCGGAGTGTATGGAGGAGTAAGCTGAGAGAGAATTCCATTCTCTTTTAAGTAACCCAGGAACTCGGCACTCAAGTATTCTCCACTTCGATCAGATCTTAGTGTCTTGATACTTTTTCCTGTTTGTTTTTCTACTTCATTCTTGTATTCCTGGAATTTTTCAAAAGCCTCGGATTTATGTTTCATTAAGAAGACTACCTTGAAAAGTCATCCGTAAAAGTAATGAAGTAAGAATAACCGCTTCGCGCATGTGTAGACATTGGACCGCACACGTCGCTGTGTACGAGTCCCAAGAGCTCGCTCACTCTTACTCCGTGTCCAGTGAACGGAGTCTTTGTCATCTTTCCCTTGAGACAAGATTGACAAGTTGCATACGATTGATATTCGAACGGATCCAAATTTCCTTCTGTATGTAACTTAGTCAACCTTCTCTCATTGATGTGACCCAGTCTACAATGCCATAAGAAAGTTTTATTGATTTTTGGAGACTTTCTTTTATGTGCATTCTGGACATTGAAAATCTGTGGTTGGTTTAAAACGTATATACCGTTGTTCAATGTACCTGACCCAATCAAAACTTGATTAAAGTGAATGTTTACTACATTACTTATAAATGCAAATTCATAACCTTCTTTAGATAATAAAAAAACAGAAATGATATTACTGGTTGCATTTGGTACATAATAACAACTACGCAAAACCAAAAAGTGTCCATCCGACAATCCCAGGTGATAGTCCCCCACGGCCTCAGCATCCATGCTAGCACCGTTTGCAACTCTGAGGGTCATGTCACCTGTCTTCAAAACTCTACGCTTTCTCAACGCCTGCAAAGAATTACAGATATGAGATCCTGATCCGGTATCCAATACCCAGGATGTAGAGTTTATTGATAGACAGTTTTCAATAACATACACACCTGAAGTTAAAGCCGCAACTCGCTTCAAATCCTGTGTTCTGGCCTTCCAAGCCTTGCAATCCTGTTTTCAGTGACCACTTTTGTGACAGTAGAAGCATTCTTCCTTCCCCACTAGCTTTCCCGCTACCTTTGTTGCCTTTCTTTTTCCCTTCGTATCCACTTTACTGACACTGTCTTTTGGTTTGGCGGGGGCTTTCTTCTTCTTACCCTTGGCTTTCGCCCTGGAT